>OY720681.1:52886174-55286174 GCA_963170755.1 Amphimallon solstitiale | reverse complement strand
TAAATAGTATCATTTTTACAAGTTTCAGGGTCGGTTCTTTCAACTTCGATTAAAATACCGGTTACTACAAATTTGCGCTTCTCCAACACCGATTAGGACTAATCGGCGGTTAAGAGTGTCGTTAAATGGAGAATTTTTAACCAATATTTTAGGTACCTGATAAAATGTTAAACAGTGACAACATAACCTAGGAAAATTGAATTTTTATATATTATTTTTATTATTATTGACAGCAGTAATGTTTTCTAGGTTACTTACAAATCTGTCATTATATACAGGGCGAGTCATGTCCCTTGAAAAAAGATATTTCGAAGCGGTTGCTTTCCTATAATAACCACTCACTAGGAGTACCTTTTAAATTTATTTTGTATGATAGAGAGTGTTCCACAACTTGGTGATTGACGATAGTTATAGTTTTCTAAATGGAATATAGAGAGTGTTCCACAACTTGGTGATTGACGATAGTTATAGTTTTCTAAATGGAATATTCTGTATATTATTACATTTATATAATTCTTAGTCAAAAAAAGTTATAAGTTATAAGATAGTATAGGCTTAAAATTAAATTTTTCGACTTATTACCATTTCTCTGAAAAATTCAATGTTTCTATAAGATAATATTTCTCGTAAACGACGTATTAGATGCACACAATTTTTGGTAGTATTAGTGGTAATAAAAAGTCCTAATACAAGCTTTTTGAATTACTACACACTTTTTTGTCTAAAAGTCAATTTGGAACACCTGTAATCGGTTTATTTGCGAATTGCTTACTAAACAACATTTAGTACGATATTACTTTAAAAATGACCATTACTGATCTATTGTCATTTTTTGATATAATTTTGCGAGCTTTTTATTTGAATACGGCATAGTGAGCCATGACATTTCTCGCAAAATTGACAATTGAATGGATTATAGTGAAGGTTTCTAAATATAAGCTTAAAATATGATTTTTGCATGTATTGGGTAAATGACAAAAAATTAGATATATCTTCTTTTCAATACACTCTATACCAGCAATATGATTCACAAAATATGTAGAATATGGCACAATAAACAAATTTTAAAACCAAACAAATTAATAACTAGATTTTATTTACTAGATATAAAAACAGGAACTTTTACGTGAATGGATGATTAATTAGTGAAACATAATTATAAAATAACATTAAATATGATTTGGAGCTTATGGGCTAACATAGGTAAATATTATTTATTCAAATACTATATATAATATTCATTCACTTTTAAACATTTTTGAACACGCTTCCGAAATGATAGATCGACATTAACAAGGTGTTGAATACTTATGTTTTTAAATATTTGTCGAATATGTTCCCGCATAGTTTCCTTTGTGTTTACAAGTATTCTGTAATTTTCTCCTTTACGTATCCTTATAAAAACTATTTTTGTGTCCGAAGACCTAGCAGGCTAGTGAATAGGGCCTCCACGGGCTAGCCACTTTCCTGAAAACATTTCTTTCAAAATATTTCGTGTATGTAGCATTGAATGTGGCGTCTTGTTACATCCACATCTTTTCGTAAATTTAGCGGAACGTCTTCCAATAATTCCACTAAATTGCTTGATAGAATGCTTATAAGCTTGTCCGTTAATAGTACCTTCAAATAAATGCAGGTCTCTCATTTGTTCACCAAGAATGCCTCTCTTTACATTATGCTCCACCTATGTTGATGATATATTTATTAGTGAAGTAAATCCTTTCATTTGAATAACGATGAACTCTGTTACTATAGGAAACAGCTTCATCCATAAATAACACATTGTCAAAAATAATTGCTTGTGCATTAATTAGTTATTGCCCATTGGCAGAACACTCTCGTAGCTTTAAAATGATGGGTGTGAAACTCAGTATTTAAATGCATTCATTACGGATGACGTTTAGTTAATATCTAGTAAACGACATATTTCACGGGTACTGACGTGTGGATTTTCTGTTGTTGCTATAAGAATGCTCAATTGATTTTTATCATTTATCACATATTTAGGTTACCGTGGTTTTGAATAAGCAAAACTATCAGTAATAATGCAAGTATCCACTACTCTTGAAAGGAATATGTTCTGGGACATCTAATGCTTGTAAACTCTCTGGGCAAATAAATAATTTCATTTACATTCCTTTGTCAAACTTTTCGTAAAAATATATAAACAATTGTCCTGTTATTGATTTCTGTTAATATCACTGGTTGCTACTGTTGTTGTTATTTCTGCTACGTTGCCAGTTCTAAAAATTTATTCATTTTTAACCGATACAAAATATCTGTTTTCAATGATATAAATAAATATATTTTATTAATTTTGTTAATTTCTTTGTAATTGTCAAGAAAATACTTAATCAACTTTTAAAATCACATTCAGTATAAAGTAATGAAAAAGTTGTAGGGGAAGATAGGGTAATTGTGCGCATTTATATTTAAGCTACTATATATTCCGTAATTTTGTTAATAGAGCACCTGGATTTGATTCTACTGGAACATTAGGGAGTACTTTAACCTTTCGTAAATATATTATTGCTAAAAAGTTTTAAAATTTTGGAAAATTTTTTTTTTTGTAAACTTCTGCATTGCGTACACTTACCCGACACCGATGGGTAACTGTACGCGCTGATTGGGGTAATTGGACTTATGGGAAATAACGTTATGTACGATTTAAAAAAATCAACAAACGAAATGATAAGCATTAATGTATTAAAATAAAAAAAATATAAGACATATTTTAATTTTTAACTGCAGAGGTCACAAACATAGTTTTTGGGTGAATCCCAGCCACTGCAGAGTTGATGGGCCCATCTTCCACAAACAGTACATCTGTACCAGGTTTCATTCTTTCTTGAATAGTCGCCACAGATCAAACAAGTTTCTTCTTGTGTATCAGATAAGTCGTCTAATTCGTCATCGTCACATAATTTTTTTGGATCAACATCATCGTCAGAATCATCGCTGCTGCGATACAATTTTCTTTTTGGTGCTTTCTTTTTTACTGCTTTTTTTTGGGTTTTCTTTACTAATTTCTTCTCCAGATTAGCTTTACGTTCTGCTCTCTTCCGTTCCATTTCTTCTAGGTCATCTTTATATGGCGTGCTGGTTAGAATTGTTGATTTCTGTTTTTGTCTATTATTAGTTTTCCTTGTATTTATTCCACTAACTCCAGGAAGTGGGAACAACGAATCCGCAGTGACATGGTCAGCATATTGAGCGTTATTTCCATCTTCTTCTTCTTTTTATTCTTCTATATTACTTTTTTCCTTATGTGAAATTGAGGATTCTTGATGAGTTTTGTCTGGTTCATCAACTATTACAGGATTAAAGTGAGCTGCTGGAGCAAAATCTTCTGCGGTAAATTTATCTGGTTGAAATGGATATATGCCGGTAGTGTCAAAACCAGAAATCCCTTTTTCCATTGTAGCTACCTTAACATAAGCTTTCGCAAAGATCTCTGATATCTCAAAGGTTGTTATTCGTTCATGCTGTCTTAAAAAATTCTCACACTCAATGTTGTATTTTTTTTTAGCGGCCCAAAGAATGTTACATCTAAAGGTTGTAACCTATGTGAAGTGTGAGGAGGAAGTGTAAGTAAAGCTATACCATTACTTTTACAAAAGTTGTATATTTGGAGACTAATGTGACTTGTGTGGTTGTCCAAGATCAGCAAAACTGGTTCATCTTGAGTAGGTTTAACTTTTTTTTTGAAATGTTGCAACCAATCTAAAAAAAGGGCGTCGTTACTCCACCCTGTAGGTGAACATGAGTAAATTGCCCCTACAGGACCGTTTTTTTCTAGGTTACTTGCCAATCTTCGTCTGGGAAAGATAAACATTGGCGCAACGTATTTCCCACTTGCACTCATGCAGCATATTACTGTCACATTTTTACCCCGTTCATTTGAAGTTTTGCAACCTAATTGTTTAATTCCCTTAGGACTTAATACTTTAGACGGCTTCTGGACGGTAGTAATACCTCTCTCATCTACATTATAGATGTTTTCAGGGGCAAATTTATATTTGTCAAAAAGTTTACCCAAATTTTCGTAAAATAACTTAACGTCATTTTCATTGAAAGCTTTGATTCTATTGATGCTGGTGCCTTCGGGCTTTCTTAAGCTTATTTGGGGATGACGTTTCAAAAAGCCATAATAAAAATCGGGTCCGGCCATTTGGGTACTTGTATTGAACTTATGTTTGACATTATTGGCTTCAGCATAATTAAAAGCTAACTGCCGGAACAGCAGTCTAATAAGCCTGTGAAACATTTTTGCCATAGTAATTACATGATTCGCCAGTTCATTTTCTTGAACATCAGTAAAAGTTGTTGGTTTTCCTAAATGTGGTGTCTTCGTTATGTCCGCACCTTGTTTCATTTTTTTTCGAAGTGTACACTCTGGAATACCATATTCCCTTCCCGCTGCTCTGATTGACATACCTACAAATTTGCGTGCAGTTACCCCACTTGCTTCCACCGAAACAAAAAATAAAAAACAAAAAATACAATCAATTGTTGTCGTGTTCGATAGTTTCACACGTTTCCTTACATTCTACGGATGCTTACAAACAATATTCACTTGGGTTAGTAACAAAACAGGTTACTTACAGCTTATTTTTAAACACCAGAAACTTATATGCACACAACGAATAATGTTTTCCATTGAATACGACTGTGATCATAAAGCAGGTTTCCAATTTTGAGCGGTAGGTTAAGATTTGGAGTTCAAACACAGATGGCAACAGAAGTATGACATTTTTAAATATTGTCAGTTTTAAGAAAAGCTGTTGCGTATACCTACCCAATGCGCACAATTACTCTACTTTCCCCTAAATACATATAAAATTAGGTGGAAATGATATATCTAAAGCTTATTATAGAAACAAAGTAATAAATTACACGATTTAACACAATCACATTAAATTTTTAAAGATATGCCATCCACTTGCATACATAGATTGATTCTTTGCAAAAAGCTATTATCCGGATCTTTGAAAAGTTACGGTAGGTATTTCTCATTCTCGTTTTCATATTCCGCCTTCGTGTTGGTTTTTACTCATAAACCTTATTCTTAATATATGCCCATTAAAATAAATGCAAAGGGCTAAGAACACATGATGTCGGCGATCATTCTATGAAAACACTTCGACCAAGTCATCTCTCAGAGCAAGGAATGTGTAAAAATTGAGGGACATTGTTAAATGCGCTGGTACTCTATTATACAAAAAAACAAATTACCAAGGACAGAAAGTTTAATTTCCATTGAATTGCCTAGTAATTTTAATGCAAAAACAAATTCGGTTTTCAAAATATCGAAGTTTTAATTCCTGATACAATTCTGTGCGATATCGATGAAGCTTATACTTTTTTAACGAGTGATTTATCGTGGACTGAGATGTTTGTGCAGTAACACTTATGTAGTCGGCTACTACTAATCTGCCGATTTTGCATGAAATGAAGAAGACTCTACGAATTACACTGTGCTTTTTCGTTAGCATCAATACGTTTAAGTTTTTCAAAAGTTAGTGAGTGATGTTTATTCGGCTAAGGCATCATTAAATACGAGAAGCAAGCAAAGGATTTTTCTGAGTTTTACACAAGATTTAAACCATGTAAATTAACTGCTCCTTTTGGAATGATCATTATTATTGGGATGAACTATAAATATAATGTGAGAACAAAAAGCAAACACTGGTAAAATAACACGAATAACAACGAAAAAAGAATAATAATATGTTTAGAGATTAATAATAATAATGCAGTCAGTTTTACAGAAGCACAATATATTTTAGCAATGTGATTTTGTGGCTACTATATTATTTCATGGCTACTCTTTTTTTACTGCGTTACGAATAAGATTTTAAAATAAATTTGAATATCTTTTAAAATACCAAAGATAGGTATAGGACATACTTAACTAAAAAAGTGGATGTTGAAGAGCTTAATATGATTCTGTAAAACAATTTGAGTGTTCTATTGAAAATAAATAAGATTTTTTGTTTGAATTTTCCTTATTTTGCCACAGATTCGCAAACACCCAGTATATATCACAACAAGTTCTGTATATAAGTATCACTTGGCACACCTTCTGTGTACGCCATACCAAATAATTTTATGTTTTGTCATGGCACTCGTGAATTACGAGATAGCTTCCATAAATTCTCGGCCTGACAGGCTTATACAGGTTCAAACGTGTTCAAACTGAAAATTGAGTACCGTGCGGTCATTAAATTTTTAACAAAAGATGGGCATACACCTTAGCACATTAAACAACGTTTAGACGGCGTTTACGGTGATTCATCTCCTTCGTATTCAAGTGGAAGATACTGATCGGTAGGGTCGATCAATTGAAGTGATAACGCCTCAACAAATTTCAATTATTGAACATTTAATGCTAGAAGATCGCCGTTTGAAAGTGAAGGAATTTGCAGTGATAACAAACATTTCCAAAACAAGTGTTCATCGAATTCTCCATGACCATTTGGGTATGAATAAAATTAGTGCTAGATGGGTATAGCGACTTCTTTCTGTTTTCCAACGTGAACGTCGAGTCGAATGTTCGCAGTCGTTTTTAAACATGTGTGGAGACGACCCAAAACTGATTTTGGAGTCAATTGTCACAGGGGAGGAAACAATAGTTATGTTTTACGATCCTCTATCGAAAAGGAAGCCCATGGAATGGCGGCGACCTGATGAACCTCGTCCGAGAAAGGCGAAAGTCGTTCAACCAACGGAAAAGGTGATGGCCACAATATTCTGGGATTGTGAGGGCATTTTGCTAATTGGCATTAAAGAACCCAATACAAGTGTGATCGGCACATATTATGCGCCTTTATTGCATAAATTAAGGGACAGTATTCGTGCAAAACGTCGTGGAAAATTGACAAAAGGTGTGCGATTATTGCACGACAATGCTCCCGTCCATACTGCCGCCATTTCACAAGCTGCCATCTGCGAATGGGACTTTCAAGAATTGAGGATATATCTCCTTGGGATTTTTTTTGTTTTCTAATTTAAAAAACGGCCATAGTGGACGTAGTTTTAAGGACGACAGTGAGTTGCAAGCAGCTGTTATAGAATATTTTGACGGAAAAACTTATTAAACATATTATTTTTACAAGGGTATCGAATTAATCATTGTAATAAATGTATAGAAGTTAGGGGAGATTACATTAAAAAATAAAAATTCTTATATTGTTCCAAGTTTCTTTTTTGTATATCAGGCCTAGAATGTATGGCGCCTACCTCGTATATGTAATAAAGAAGGCATTTGTAAATATCACTCTTCGAATTTAATCATAAATAAATCGAAAACTATTAACTCTAGCCATTAATTATCTTAATAAAAAATATTTCTACTTTAACGCGAATCCAAATTTGACTTATATAATATGGGGTATTCAACTTGAAATTAAAAAAAAAATTGTGCCACTGACTGATGGAGCACACTGTATATTTTTAATTTGTGAAGCAATAGTAACCCTATCAAATACAGTGCACGAATTTTTTATTATATTAAGTATTAAGGAGTAAATTTTCTTGGTCAGAACGTTGTATCACCCAGTATATACATATACATATTATTTACTGTTTGGAAAGGAAATAAAATCTGTAAATACATTGAGAATACTTTTATTAATAAATTATTTTTACCTTTACTTTAAATCGTAATGTGACAGCCGCATTCGAATAATTTTAGCACGATTATCTTTCACCAAAAATACATTTCTAAATATTGATTTTTTTACTTAATTAATTTCGCAAAAAATCCTTTATCGTATACACGTTTATAAAAAATCACATACGTATTAGGTTTTGATTTGAAAAAAGAAACACATAAATCAAAGCGAGAACTAAGAGCATGTTATATTTGTATTCTCGAATCTTGTCACATCCAAAACAAACCGCAGATCACAAAAAGACCCTTATTAGACGCCTAAGCGCGTGTTGTACCGCCTTATAGAAAGTACTATCTCTTCGTGTTCTGGGGGGCGCATCTGTGGTATATAAACCATCGGGCGTAGTCCCACAGCAAGCGCAGTTGCATCTAAGTCACATCCAGACCAGCATGAAGTTTATGGCAAGTATATTTAACAATATTGTCACCATGATTCGAGGAATCCGCATATAATTACTCCATAGTCTACAGTGTTGACGTGATCCTAACGTAAAGATTTGCTGGATATGGTGGATGATATATTATATAATATAAAGACGGCTCTGCTCCAGTCATAGAAAAGAAATGATAGTGTCTGTGAAATTTGAAAATATCATTGGAAATTTCGATGATTTTTCGTAGTGTGGTGTTTCACTTCTAGACTATGTTGGAATTGCGAAAACGCGTGTTACTCAAAAGAACTTACTTTTCAGCGTAATAGGTAGTAAATTCGTAATTTTGATCTTTCTTTGTTACAGATTTGTGCTTTCCTCGCCATCGCGGCAGTCCACGCTGAGGAAACTGCCAAACAGAAACGTGGTATCTACCTCGGTAGTCATGGAGGCCTAGGTGGCGGTGGATTAGGAGGACTTGGTGGTCACGGAGGAGGTTTCGGTGGAGGAGGCCTTGGAGGAGGTCTTGGAGGAGGTCTTGGAGGAGGTCTTGGAGGAGGTCTTGGAGGAGGTCTTGGAGGTGGTCTTGGGGGTGGTCTTGGAGGTGGATTAGGAGGTAAATATATAGCGAATTTAAATAAAAAAATATTAATTTATCTAGAAGACCATAATTTCATTTTCAATTTACGATTTTTTGTCATTAATAATAAGAGTAATAATAAAAATAAATCTTTGAATAAATCACTTTCGTATAGGTTTTCTTGAATAAAATTATTCTAAATTGATTTGGAAAGTTTTATAATTTTCTTTTAGTTCTGATAATGTTAAATTCTGCCATATGGTAATATATCTCCTTCATGCATAAAATCTAAAAATTAGGAAGGACCAACTGTTTAATTTATTAATAGATATCATTGATTAATATACGAATAATAAAGAAATTCGAAGTACTTTTGAAAAAACTCTGAAGAATTTAATACAAAAAATAAGGTGTCTTGTTCCAAATTAAGTTTTAAATTTTGCATCTTTTAAAAGTGTTACTTCCTATCCAATTTTGACATTTTTTTTTATATAGAAATTACCCAGATCCAGCTCAAAGTACTTTTATTTTCATCAAATCTCTATAGAATATAATTGCAACACAATTTACGAAATCTAAAAACTACTTCCATAAGAGTAAAAGTGTTACTTACTAAAATTATTCCAAATCTAACTTAAATACTTTTGCACTTATAATAAATCCGTATAGACTGCATAATTTACGAGATATTTGATAAGACAAAAAGACATATTTTCGCTAAGAATTTCGAAAAACTCATTTTTTTGAACTTTTGTATTTCTTATAAATTTGTCTGAACTTAAAAGTTGACGAGATATTAGTAAATTCTGATTTTTTTATTGAAATAAACTACTACGTCCGGCCTACAAATTATATTGAAAATCGGATCGGATCTCAAGAGGAAGATTGTACTCGTAAATAAATAAAGTTTGGTATTGATAGATTTAACCGCTTGGCTGCAATCGCGGTTACACACAACATGCTTGCGAAAACCGCATTTTTGTTATGTAAATAGGTTCCTATTATTATAGTTATATTTTATATTAAGTTTCTGTATGCATGTGCGTTTATACGTTTTCTTATATTAAAATTATTTTGTCAATGATTAGCTTTAGGCACTAAACTGTTATTGTCCTAATTTCCATTTTAAGTAGTAACTAATGGAAATAAGATTCTTATTGCAAAAAAGGAATTAAAAAAATATGTTTCCTTCAAGCGCATTCAGACAACTTTTACTAAAACGATTCCTTCGATTTTATCATCTACATTCACGATGTCTGATTGATCAATCCTATAATAGGTAAAAGGATATGCTTTTATATTTTCAATCAAGATTTTATTTGTTAAATGAAATGTTTAGTTGATAATCAATCTATTAATACCCTAATTAATGTTTTTATATTCCATTTCATTATATTGTGATTAACTTAAGTTTTTTTTAACTTCAAAATTCTTTTAAATCGCTTTTCCCTAAGGTTAATATCAAGGTACTTAAAATGCAAGTGAAAAAAGATGCTTTAGAACGTTTTGATGGTATTTGACTTGTAAAACATGGTCAGTACTTTAACTTGATATAAATTTTTGTTCGAACTATTGATAGTAAAATTTCAAAACCGGGATATCTACCGGATTCTTCATATTCTATTAATATTTAAGGTATTCTTTTTAATACGCCGTCATATCTTGAAAAGATCAACTAGTATAAATATGTTTTCACAAATCCTTGTCATATATTTGTGTGTTCTATAATAATAATAATAATAATAATAATAATATATAATATAGAAAAAATGTTCAAAAAGGTACTTTGATCGCAAAGAAATTATTTTTGTTAAATATAGTTATATATTTTTTGATTTCTGAAAATATACTGAAATTCCTTTTAGACTCCTACACATAGGCTTTATTTACGAAACAAATCTAGCCAAACTGTTACATTAGTAATCGGAAACAAATAGTGAAAGCAGTAAAAAACTCAAAGTACAAACAAACACACATTGTATGCTCTTTGCATATTTGGGTTACTTTACTCACTACTAGGGTGCGGACACGTACGGTTGATGACTCATCGCCCATGGGCGCACTACTGAAATGTTGTATTTTTAAAGAGGTCTTAATTTTATTTATATAATTGGATAACAAGTGGCTGGTGATCTATAAAATACAAAATACCTTATTATTTGTTCATTTTGTTTTCTGTACGACTTGTTTTCTTTGAATTAGGTACACCCTTGTAGATAGAAAACGTCCTTTCTACATCGCAACTGGTTATAGGTGCGTACTGGAAATATTCCTTTATTTCAGCGTATTTAGCATACACAATTGCCGCAATGTTATTAAATCTAGATTTCTATTAAAAACTGCGTCTAACTTTTGCCGAAGGCCACATCCGAAGTCACTTGGAATACTTTTGAAATTATTAATAGCCCACGTCTAGTGTGGTTAATCCATCTTTTAATTTGAGATTTCGATTTTCAAAATATGTAATGAGTTTAGGCAAATTTCCAAAGTGTTCCTGAAGGAATAACAACTGATTTCTTAAATTTGGGATTTGTGTTAGTTCCTTGCACTCAGAAATACTTCGAGCATCGTCATTTAAACATGAAACGAAATTTTGTAAACTATCGAAATTCTCTGCGTAAAAACTATTTCTGTGTATGTTTTAGCAAAGCTAAGTGAAAATTTTATTTCTCTTGCGAAATATAAAGTAAATATAATACATTTTAAAAACCACTCACGCTCCTATCTACGCCGATGAAAAAAGGATTGTACTTATAAATTCCTTATTTTATGGGCATTTTTTGCTCTCATTCTAGGGCACTTCTCGGGCGTAAACAGATGTTGCAGTTCACAATATGAATTAGTGCTATTCAGTAAGCGTGTTGTTTACATTATTTCTTTGCTCTGTTGTAACTTCGTCGTAGTTTAAACCGGTCATCTCCGCGCCCTACAAATAACCTATATAGATAATAAAAACAAAAGTCTCTAGAGACAAATTTAAATAGTACATAGCATTTGCATTCTGGGCAATATCATTATATCGAATAAAATTCATAATATACTTATTGGTTTGTATAATAATTATGTCTAATGATATCGATTATTGACATATACGAATGTCAAATAGTGTAAATATCATTTACATCACATTTCCTTTCGGTAGCAACGTATTCCAATTTGAATATTCAAGGTTACTTAGAAGTTTAGTTGCGTGGGCATACAAAATTAAGCATTCGGACATAGATGAAATAAAGAAATGCTTCGTCTTAAAAGTGACAAAAGAAGTATTTGTTTGGCTTAACATTATTTATACATTCAAACAAATGCTTATTTGGTTCCAACATTTTTTCGATTCAATGAAACACAAACAAAATTTTTCAAAGAAATGCAGTTATGAAACTTTTTGTCTATTATAAGAGGGGTAAAGTTAATGATAAGAATTCACTAAATTCCATCTAAATAATGAGTATGTAATGTTCATGTTCCTCGTAAATTATTTTCCAATTCTTCAAAAATTTCATGTTGAAAATTGGCCTAAGTACCATGGTCCACTCAGGTTTTAATCTGGGTTGAACAAAACAGACGTTCGATCTTATTATCTGCAAAATAATTCCATCGCATACAGTCATTTCAAGTGAACGCATCCATCACGGCTGGTGAGTTCGTTTAACTGAAGCAATTACATAGACAAGACTGATTCGTTTATTATCGGTGATATACTCCCACATGCCAAGCGTATCACTGATAATAAACGAGATCAGTTTTGTCTATGTAATTGCTTCACCAAAACATACTCACCAGCCGCCACTGTAAAGCACCAAATTAGAGTGCATCTCTAGGCTCTACCTCTAATACTGAAGCTTTTTTTGTTTATGCTGTTCTTCAAGTGTTCTGGACATTTATTCATAGTCAACATTGCAGATCTCGCACACTTGCATCAATGAATACTTCATACAACAATCCACAAGTTGTCAATGGTTTTACTTCTTATTTTGGGTCGATGTATTCAAGCGTCAATACTTGTAATATTCGTCAACTCCACTTTAGCAATTGTCCTGATATCATTATTCATAGTTTTGCTGATGTTGAGGTGGGTGTAACTGTGATGAAATCGAAGAATAGGATATCAGCATAGTAAAGCAAGCTTCTTGGTATGTGACTGCAACTAAGTATTGTGTTTCTTTTGACCGTCAACTTTAACTTGTCGATGTCAACAGTTAGTTACCTTTCCAGATTTATGGAAAGGTACAAAGTTTGTCATGTATTCAAGAGTGGCTGCTGATGTGATATAAAGAACTATTACCCAACCTATATCCTCAACAATTTTGCCAGTGTCTTTGAGATAGTATTGTATAGTCATCTATAACTCGACATTGTCAACAGCTACCTTTCCAGATTTATGGAAAGGTACAAAGTTTTCCCTGTATTTAAGAGTGGCTACCGACGTGATAAAAAGAACTATCGGGAAATATCTATTTTTTACAACTTTGCCAAGGTCTTTGAGATAGTATTACATTGCCGAATTTATCCACTTATTAAGAACTCATTGCCACTGAAGAGTATGGAGAAGCTAACCCACACAAATCTTTACAACTTCACTCAATATGCTCTTGATGGATTTGATACCTGCGGTCAAGTAAATACAGTATATACTGACTTCTCTAAGGCATTTGGCCGCAATGATCGAAAATTATTTCTGCAAAAACTCAACTTCTTCAGTTTTAGTGCTTTACTGGTAATATTTTTTTCTACACTTCTACAAAGCAGAATGCAGTATATTACCTACAGTAGATACGCAACGATCTCATCACCACGAGTTATTGTGACAAGTCGTCCTTTGCTGATGATTTACTGAGAGGTTTAGGTATTTAGCTCTCTCACTTTTGCCACACAAAGAAAACACATTATATCTTCTGCCATAAAAATGTTGGGATTTGTATTTAGAAATTAATGACATTTTCTGGTATATACTCTTAAGTGTTTCTACCAGAAAATGGGATTAATTTGATTTACTTTACCTTCGTGCGATCTAGATTGGAGTATGGCTCCATTATAAGCAATTTTTTTATTCTACACATATATTAATTGTAGAAAACTTACAAAGGAAGTTTTTAAAGTATTTGTATTTCAGAGATGAGGGTACTTACCCTTACAGATGGGAAGATTATCGACTACTGCTGCAGAAATTCAATATGCATTAGCTTGAACTGCGACGTCAGTTAATTCACATAAAATTTGTCTACTACCTCATTCACTTCAAAGTTGATTCTTCAAGTCTATTGTCTAAGCTTTGATTTTATATTCCATATTTTTCCAATTGTTGCGTGGGTTTAACCGCGTTACGTCGCACTGTGATATTAATTTTACCCCCCCCCCCCTTGATGGCATTTATTACAAGTACAATTCTGCATTTAATTCTTTATTAAGGAATGTAGCAGCTAATATGGTACTCAACTCTAAGTCCTTATGCTTATGCAAATTGGTTGATCGACAACCGCCAGAAAAACGCGTTTCCAGCCAGTTTCCATTGATGTTCTGATTTATTTAATTAGGCTTTGTATCATTCTTCCTTGTTGTAACTCTACGCTTGTCAGTATTTGGTATCCTATTCAGGGGTCCTTGTACTTCCACTTACTGTATTTGTATAAACCATAAATTTGACAATCACTTCCTTCACTTGGTCATGCATCTACTGGATTATAGGGCGAAAATGTGGTTATCTGTTTATTTAGCAAATGCTTTAGATTTATTTGATTAGGCCCGCTACAATAATTGAATACAAGGGCATTCAAGAAAAATTGGGAACGACTTCTGAACAAGTAAATTTCAAAATTCGTACCTGAAATAACACGATTTATCATATCGAGAAACAATTTGTTTATTAAGAGTATAAAAGATTTATTTCCTTCATTTGGAACAACTTTTGATAAATAAATCTATGATTGTGTTCCGTTTAAGAGGACTAAAACTATTATTTTGTAATTTTGCAGGTGCAGGTTTGGGTGGTGGATTAGGAGGAGGTTTTGGCGGGGGTGGCATCGGAGGAGGCATAGGTGGCGGCGGCGGCGGCGGCGCAGGCGGTGGGGCCGGCACCATTACACATATCACCCTCACAAGACAGATTGCCATCCCGCAACCTTATCCAGTACCCGTTCAGGTTACACGTAACGTACCAGTACCAGTCAGTGTTCCAGTTCCAACACCCGTTGATCGACCCTACCCAGTTCATGTGCCTCAACCCTATCCAGTTCACATCGACAGACCAATTCCCGTTCCAGTCGAAAGAACTGTAACACAGAGGGTGCCATATCCAGTTCCACAACCTTATCCAGTCAGAGTTCCAGTACCAGTAAGCCGCCCAGTACCAGTTCCAGTACCTAATCCGGTACCAGTACCAGTGCCCGAAACTGTCATTGTTAGACAACCTGTTCCAGTACAAGTAGGAGGTGGTGGCGGTGGAATAGGAGGCGGTTTTGGCGGTGGATTCGGAGGCGGTCTTGGCGGTGGACTTGGAGGTGGTCTTGGAGGCGGTCTCGGAGGTGGTCTCGGAGGTGGTCTTGGCGGTGGCCTTGGAGGTGGCCTCGGAGGTGGTCTTGGAGGCGGTTATGGAGGCAGTCTAGGAGGTGGATTAGGCGGACATGGATTAGGAGGTGGAAGTGGTTTTGGAGGTGGATTTGGTGGCGGACATGGACTCATCATTAAGCATCATTAACCTGTCTTAATTAATTGTCGATTGTACTTGTGATATATAGCTTACTTAAAAAAATTGTTTCCATATTTTATATATATATATATACATATATACATGTTTCGTCTGCATCAACACTATCATCATCATTCATCATCAACATTGTTGCCATCATCGAGTCATCTTTATCAGCCGTCAATTTACGAGGTGCCACGTGTCAAGGACAACAAAGACTTCCTTCTCTTTCTTTAATACGTCTACCGAAAATGAACTATCAGCATATCAGCACATTACACAACGTTAAATCCATGCTGTAGGTGTAATAAGATGCAACTGGCGCCGCTGTTCTTTGAAGACATTCGTCGAGCAAATTTCCGTTGATTTTTCACAAAAAATATACCAAAAAAAATACGATTTGTGTATGTTAATTATATTACTTGCTTGTGTACATAAAAATTACTCGTGGAGAATTGGCTCAAAATGTTTCGCAAACGTATGTCACGTAGTCCATACAGATATCATTTTGACATTGTTAACCATCCATCAAAATTGTTTAGCTTTTAATTCCAAGAGATTATTTTAAATAAATAAAGTTTGTTTAGAAACGATGACGTGTTTTGACTAATCCTTATACAATGCAAATGTTTTGTTAATGAAGAAGTATATATAGAATGGCCAACATTTTGTGAAATTTTTTGATCGGTCTCTCCCTTGGAAAATATTTTATATGCCTAGAAAATAGAATGAAGATGCTATGCAGGCCATGAAATAAAATATAAAGTTTTTTTATATTCTCTAACTTTCATATTGTAAATACCCTTCACTCTAATCAAACATAATATACGCTAATGGATGTAAAAACTAAACATAGTGACCGATTGCTTTAAAATGTTTTTGCAGTTGTGATGTTATTGACATGTTTTAAATTCTTATCTATATTTGTTTTTAATTTGCAGTATAATATAACTTTAATCTTTATCTTTGGTTAATATATTACTATAGTCTTAATACTCTTTGCTGCTGTATCATTCACTACTTTAAGCTTTTTACTACATTTAAACTATTTTTGTTTCACTATAATTTTTCCAGTTTTCTGGATTCTCATTTAAAAACGCGTGAATATCACTAAGCCCTTATAGGAATTAAGAGCATTTTTTTTAAAAGTCCAAATATTTTTGTTTATATTTCTTATATATTACATAATTTAACACGTTTCCGTCTTCTTCCAGGAAATGTGCTCTTCTTATCATATTTTATTAAAATTTGATAATGATTTCGTTATCAACAATGACTTTATACACATTTCGAAAGGCAAGTACTAAATGTAACTTTTTATTTTTTTAGCAGCACTCTGGATATCTCTGGCTCAACAGTTCTGCATTTGATTAGACTTTTCGCAAATTGAAGGTATTTATAGTAAAGTTTATGTGAGCAAAAAGGAACTTTTACGATAGAAATGCAGACATTTGTGATACCCTCATCTTTCTTGATTATGAATTTTAACTTGTCCCTGTAAGTATATATTTTACTATCCAGAATTCATAACGAAATGCTCTAAAAGCACGAACGGTAATATCTAAAGTGTCCTTTCCTAAAAACAACTGGGTCAAACGTGGAAAATATCTACAATCGTCACGAGGTTGAAAAGCTTGGTTCAAAAAATTAAGAACACCAACCATATCAAAATCTTCAAGTCTCAATATGGCATTTACATTTTAATTTTTTTTTATTATTGATTTTAAACCTAACATTTTTAAAAGATTTAGACAATACTACGTTTTAAGGAATAGAATCATAAAAGGTGTTATATGAAATAGAGACTGATGGAATAAAACAATATAACGCCTAATAATATTAGTTTGGGATGAAATAACTTATATAAAGAACCACCCTATATAATTATGCAGAGTATGTTAAATTGGATTTCGACGAATATGCTTGAGTAATATAATAATATATTTTTTTTATTTATTATTGTATATCCATGGAAAACTAAACTAAAGAAAATTAAGTCCAATATCTTACTTTTACAGAAAAAAAAAAAAACAATAACAATCACTCTTTATCAAGAAGCAGAGAAATTATAATATCGTCTAATAAATTTGGAAGGAACACAAAACAAAAACTAAAATTAAAAATGAGAGAACTTTATAGATTATCAAGCAGAAAATCAAAAATATCATTAGAAACTAGTATGCCTAATTGGACATATGGTAGGTATTGAACCTTACGAATATGATAGTAAGACTAATATAGTCAGATTCTCAGTGGTACATCACAAACCAGATGCCTCACTAATGTATTCATGTGCCAACATTTCAAGAAGTAACTCAAGATAGAATAACATATCATAATAAGTTAGAATACTATAGCAATCTCATCCTCTAACTGCTTATCTAGGAAAACATAAACAGAATATTAAAAATATTCATACAAAACTTGTTCCAAATTCAGATCTAAACACTTTTCCACTCCACTGGTAATAAATCTGTATAGAATGCATAATTTGCGAGATATTTGAAAAAACTGCTATCATATAAGACTCAAAGTACTATTTCCTGTCCCAATTTTGGTTTTTTTATAGAAAAATTATTCAAAATTCGGCTCTACATACTTTTGTATTCTTTCGAATTGCGCCTAAACTTAGTAGTTTAAGAGACATTGGTAAAATTTTATTTTTTCACTGAAATAAACTAATACTTCCGGTCTTCCGATTTCAGTGAAAATCTAATTAAATCTTAAGAAGAAGATTATACATGTAAATATATTAATATTTGGTGTTAGTAGCTTTAGCCATTTGGGTGCTATCGTGGCCATACACACATACAGGCAGACAGACACTCACATACACAGGGTGACATTATTCAAAAACCAGTTTTTCGGTATTAGGGCACTCCAAAATATGGACATCTGCAAACATTTCGAAATCGAAAATTTACATCATCATAATACTTCCTTATATGCGTATAAGAAAGTAATGTGATAAGCGCTTCTGAAAGTAATGTGATGGCAATCCTGGCAGGATCGCCATGTGCCTACTCGATCGTCATCTCGACTGGCTCTCTTGAATCGGATCGAGATTGGGTATTTGTTAGTAGGTTTTACTTAAACCACATCACCACGTTAACTAACTAAATCTATTGTATACATATATTCAATGTTGTACATGTTCGGATCGAAGTAAATACATTATGTCTGGACGTTAATGGATAATAATCTCCTTAAAACTAACTTACACTTCTATATATAACTTATTTCTATATTAACCGGCTTAAATTATTGACGTCGCCGGTGCATCGACATCGTGTATTCCCATATATGGGCATTGGAAGAAATGCTTATGCGTGCATATGTATGTATATGCACGGCAATAACCTTTGTCTTGAGTATTGCGATAATGCTATCTTTGTTAAATTATATTAAATGTACTTAATGTACGGGCTCTAGCCAATTAGTGGGTTATTGCAGTAAAATAAAATGGACAATAGATCTTAAACGAGATGGAGGAGCTATTCTCTAGGATGGCGAAGAAACCGTCTAAAGAGTTTCTAAGCACAATAGTTTAACTGATGTAATTTCTGGTTGCTGTATAAATAAATTGGATAAAAAATTAAAAAATACATCACTCTTGTAAAACAACGAGTAATGTATTAGCTATTGCGACAGTCGATGTCGCATTAGAGTATAAAATAAAATAGATGGTGAACACTTAAAATAAAAATGTAATATCCATGACTGGCCTTACTTTTATTCGTTATTGGCGATTCAAGAGAGATCTAAAATCTATACGATCTCTTCTTAGTGCCAACAAGTGTAGAGTTTGTACTTGAAGAAATTTTGGTTGCAAAACTAAAGACATTAAAGGCAACGATTTTAGTTTTTATAATTTCTTATCGTAAGTTATTTAATATTATTCTTGTTAAAAGTTGCACGCTCATGAATTGATTATGAAATTCATCTGAGTTGTTAATTTAAAAGGAACAATTCGACTGTGCTTTAGTCACGATTTTATATTAATACCATGATTCGATCTATTACGAAAAGATATGTATGTATCTAACGAAAAGCCATAAAAATGTTTCATTCGGATGTTAATCAGCAACCGAATATCACTGCTAATCGTTACAATCAATACTAAGTCCGATAATAAGTATTTATCGGCCTACTCATTTTATGTGAAGGAATATATGCATTTTGAAATGGCTAGTTCAAGACCTGATATGTTACGGGCAATAATTATTGATACCATTTGGTGCGTAAGTTGATATTATCAGGTGATCTAAGTTGTTAATGCATTGTGAATAACACGTTCATGCACTGATGAGACCAATGTAAGGTCGAACTGTCTGCATGTTGTTGTTCGCAATGCTTGCTTAGGGTAGATGTGCATTCATACATTTATATATATGCATATACGTTTACGTATAAATGTATATATTGTAACGTTTTCGGGTTCCAATAAACAACTCGTGCAATTATTTATTTAAAATAGTCTGTATATTTGTATACTTAAAAATATATAACAATATAAAATATAAAAACTAACGTATCACACTTAACCTACTATTAATAAATTAAAATTAACACTTGTATTTATTTATTTCTATTACTAATATCTCTGTCCGTATTTATGTAACACTTATTTATATGACACGGCACTATATACTATATTTATTTCTTTGGCTACCACTATTTATTTCTTCGCACTCGAGACTACTTAAGGACTTTCTTTCCCGAAACTATTCATCAATTACTCCTCCGCAATGAATCCAGCCGCCTTATATACGTATGCGAAACATCTCGAAGCATTCGTGTAAAACTCCATCCTTTTCTCGATGTTTGAAGAACATTCCATAGACATTCCGCTTCCGATAGTACCATGCGTAAATGGATGACTTACCGTTTTACGATGTTTACCAGTCGTGTCGAGATGATTTATGGTCTCTGTTTTTATCGTCGCCCAATCTCGGTTCGTTACATTGCCCCCTTCTTAAAAACACACTATTCCATGTTCTCGTTGCTGGCGGATGACGAAATCCACACCGGGACCCACGGATGCACCCAGCCGTCTTGTGGAAATGGCAATCCACCGTCCCAGGCTGCACAACGGGCTGATTGGGCCGACAGCCGCACACGACCATTTCCATACCAGTATACCGAAACACTACTGGCAGCATGTTTCTTACTGTTCTCCATTCCAAACGGTCTAATCCGCAGCCCAGCCTCGGAATTGCCAGCCTCCCCACATTCTGCTCGAGTGCTCGTCTTCGTAAATCGACAAGGGATTCCGATAAGTTGGCTCTCTAAGTTTTCCGGTAATTTGTCACACATCCGCCACTTCACCGCTGTCACGTCCATGGTATGGGGCCAATTGGTTGAAACGCACCACCCCTGGCTCACTATGGGGTGTTAGTCTTATGCGACAAACCACGTCATCTATTCGCTCTAGCATTTCGCATGGTCCCTCCCAGTATTGTTGGAGCTTTGGGGACAGGCCTCGGCGACGCTGAGAACCATATACAACCAAACAAGGTCTCCTTCTCGGTAACCACCTCTCTCGGCTTGCACGTCGTAACGATCCTTCATCCTGTCGCTGGCATCCTGAGTGTGATGGCGTACTCGCTCGTGGGCATCCTCCAACCTTCGCCTGGGTCCGCTGACGTAGTCTTCTCCATTTGGGTTCTCCACAACACACTTGAGTAGATCATCCTCCACCTTCAGAGAGTCCCATTGAGCCCAGTAGGATTCCAGTCCCTGTGAGCGAGGAGCCACTTCTTGACAAGCCGGTCCGCGACCAGTACCTTTCCAAACCATCAATGAACCAAGGTCTTCATCAGTTTCTTGATCGATCCGCAAATTGTCAGGTTGCCACTGATCGTCAACCACGGCAGTTCTGAATGTGTTGGCCGATTTTTCTTCTAGTTGGTTGTTATGCCTGCAGTCTTCTGGATGTGATCTTCTTGCAACAGCATCAGCGTTTTGGTGTTGCACAGATGCAATTTGCGCTATTGGTTTTGAGGCTCCACGATACTGGGTCGACGATTGCCTCTTCTCATCGACCCGTTTCATTATTCGCTGCTCCGCTATGGGTTTCTTGGGCTTTTCCCGCATTTACTATGCGCATGGCCCATTTCCATCTCCATTTCCAATTCCAGCATCGGAGCGTTCTTCTCTTAGGTTGCACCTTATTCACTAATCGTCGGACTACCTGACCCACGTGTGCAAGCCCATACTTCATCTTAAGACGCTTGATTGATTTAAGGTAGTCTTGACACTCTTCCGGACGTAAGGTCTGCAGAATGTCACTGGCCTCTCCTATTAATGACACAATCAGGGCAGTAGCTTTCTCTGGGGACGTCCATCCATTTGCTCCTGCAGCGGCTTCGAATTGATTCCGGTACGTCATCCATGACGTCTTTCCATCGAAGGTGGGAGGTTTTTCCTTTGCCTTTGCTGTTCGGGAAATCTCCAGGCTTCCGCTTGAGATGTCATGGGGACCGCAGTCGTTCATCGCTGGCAACTGAAGCTGAACCCCAAACTCGTCCCCCATTCCGAACACGCGCTCCTCAACTTTCTGTTCTACGGCTTCGATGGCCTCAGAAAATTCCTGTCTCCATTCGATGAATTCTTTTGAATGTCTTCCTTAAAAGTAGTCTCGAGTTGTTTTGAATTACTTGCAATTTCATTTCTTAAAGCTTTTGACTTATTTGCAATTTCATCTTTCAAAGCTTTTGAATTATTTGCAATTTCATTTCTTAAAGCTTTTGAATTATTTGCAATTTCATCTTTCAAAGCTTCTGAATTATTTGCAATTTTTTTATTTAAAGCTTTTAAATTATTTCCAATTTCTTTTAGAGTCTTCATATCAGTCTCGAATTGTTTTGCAACTGCATCTCTTAGAGTCTTCATATCAGTCTCGAATTGTTTTGCAACTGCATCTTTTAGAGTCTCCGCTATTAAGCTTAGATCAGCCTGCACTTGAAACAAATATTTCTCGGGATCCTCACCTTCATTTATTAAAAGGTCACGAAGCCGATCCTCGAGAATTGCTTTTTTTCCAGACGTATCTGCGTCCCTTTCCTCCAATTCTGCCTTTAACTCGGAGACCTTTAGTTCTTCCAAACGTTTGGTAGCCATTTATTTATTTATTTATTTATTTATTTGCACTTATGTTTACCCCACACCTGACACCAATTGTAACGTTTTCGGGTTCCAATAAACAACTCGTGCAGTTATTTATTTAAAACAGTCTGTATATTTGTATACTTAAAATTATATAACAATATAAAATATAAAAACTAACGTATCACACTTAAACTACTATTAATAAATTAAAATTAACACTTGTATTTATTTATTTCTATTACTAATATCTCTGTCCGTATTTATGTAACACTTATTTATATGACACGGCACTACTATATTTATTTCTTTGGCTACCACTATTTATTTCTTCGCACTCGAGACTACTTAAGGACTTTCTTTCCCGAAAATATTCTTCAATTGCTCCTCCGAAATGAATCCAGCCGCCTTATATACGTATGCGAAACATCTCGAAGCATTCGTGTAAAACTCCATCCTTTTCTCGATGTTTGAAGAACATTCCATAGACATTCCGCTTCCGATAGTACCATGCGTAAATGGATGACTCACCGTTTTACGATGTTTACCAGTCGTGTCGAGATGATTTATGGTCTCTGTTTTTATCGTCGCCCAATCTCGGTTCGTTACAATATGTATACTTATGATAGTTTACCCGTTAATGTACGTTACACATTCAAGTATTTTATATTGTTACATTGATTAATAATTATTGATTGATATCCTATTGCGTTTTTAAATACTTGAAAGAAATAGTTAATGTAATAATTCAATTAAGATACATATTGTTGTGATTTATATTTAGCAACAATACAAGTATATTTTATAGTAAAGGTATTTGCATAGGTTTACATGTACACCCCGCAAAAAATTATGGAATCACCCATTTTTCGTGAAAATATTGTATTTTTTAAAAATTTTATATTCTGTAACTAAGTAGTACACAAACATATCAAAAATAAAACAAGATGCAAAGGAAAAACCAAAAATCGCAACTTGATAAAGATAACAATTGAAAAAGTACCACCAACGAAAAGAATTTACTTAATGGAAACTTCAACTAGTAATGAGTATTTTCGCCTCGGTCCTTTTTACGGCAGCCATTCACTTAGGCAAAGATTCAGTAAGACCTGGTTCCATTCTTCAGTGACCGCTGCTTCTAGCTCCTCTAGCGTTCTTGGTGGAACTTGTTTGATTTCTAGTACCCATCCAATTTGGTTCCAGGGGTCCCAGACATGCTCTATTGAATTCATGGCCGGACTTTAGGTAATTTAGGTCATTTTGTATAGTGTTGATGATGTGGGGGCGAGCGTTATCATGCATTATACGGAAATTCGGGCCTATGTAAGGTGCAAATGGAACTACAAGTGGCTCTAAGATAATCCTAATATACCTATCTGCGGTCATAGAGGCATTATGAATAACCTCCAACGCCGTGTGAGCATCGGAAGATATCACCATCTCCTCTATATACTGGCAAGCGTCTATCTGATGAGAGCAGGCAATGCCTAGACTCGTATGTGAACAGAATATTAGCCTAATCTTCAATGGTCCAATTACTATGTGCTCTCGCAAATTGTAGTCTGTGAACTCGGTGTTCTCTAGTGAGTATGGGGCCTTTGGCCGGTATACTTGGACATATACCTTGTTCTTTAAGTTGGTTCCTTACCGTCTCAGACGTAACATTTTCATTTCGAAACGTAAGCAGCTCGTTTTTATCTGTCTTGCAGTGCAATACCTTATTCGCAGTCGCAAAAAGCAATCCTCAATGGCCGTATAGTTGACCGCTATCTACTTTGTCCTGGTTTCCTGTTGTATCTCCCAGTTTCTCTATACTTGCGTACAGTTTCGAAATTGTCGATTGTCGGACACCTAACACCCTACCAAGGTATCTTTGACTCCTACCATCGTTAATAACGTAACGGCGTGGACAATTTCTTCATGACTCAAATTACGTGCATTGCACATTGGGCGACGGCCATTCATCTTTACCAAAGCAGGCAAGAGGGCTCTACATGGAAACACGTGATAAATGTAGTTTCAAACTTAACAATTTTTGAAAGAAATGAGAAGATGTAAAACACCTAAAGCTCACGAAATTAGAAAAAAAGATAATTTGAACTTACTAGTGCATGATAATGTCATAAAACCAAAACAAGCAAACACTATTGCAGTGATTACTCTTCATACATAAGGCGATTCCACAATTTTTTTGAGGAATGTTATTAACACTAACATGTCGAGAGTAAATTACAATTGTATTTAATATTTATGAACAAAGTAATAAATTAATAACACAATGTGATAAAATAGAAAATATCTTTAGTTAGAAGTGCCTTAAAAATTTAACCAACGAATATACAAAGCAATATTCAAGACGTTTAAAGGATATGCACGTATAGTTGCAGCAAAAAGGGGTTGTCGGATCCTAAGTCCAAGGTCATGGAAGGTATACTTGCTCAACTGTAATAATTAATTTATTTCCGACTAAATTTTAACATCAAATAAAGAGAGATTGCATTCAATATTTTAATACATAATTTTGAGTATATATTAAACTTTTTTTCAAAGAAAACACTGCGAGAATAAATGCTTATAAGATCTATTTTATTATTTTTTTTTCTGAAATAAGATAATATAATAATAATAATAATAATAATAATAATAATAATAATAATAATAATAATAATAATAATAATAATAATAATACCAATAATATACCTATTATAATTTTTACGACTTGTTACTTATTATATTTCACTTGGAGTGATTTGTGTGTACTTTGAGTGTTATAGCTTTTTAATTGTAATAATATGAGCAATGTTTTTTATAAAATAAATAAAAATATGATAAAAATCATTTTGGAAAACAAGTTTCTTAATACATTTTAAGACAATAAAAATGATTTATGTCTTCTCTGTGGAGCAGTTGGTTAGTTTGAAGGGTCCGCCAAATCTCTGAGACGTAAGTTGGAATCTTACTGGCGGCTGCGCAATTTAATTTCGCTAAGAAACTCTATTAGTGGCGATTGTGAAGAATATAATTTTTAATAATTCGTTAGCACTGTGAATGCTGTTTAGTTGGACGATGTTTTGAATGTTTTTCAATGTGCTTCAACATTAGCAGAATTACAAAAATAAATGAATAAAATAGTAATTATTTTTTAAATATTCTATTTATTTTAAAATAGATACAGGGTTTTTCATTATAAATTACCCACCCTTTATCATCGTTATTATTGCATATACAAAAAAATATTTCAAATAAAAGTTGTGTGGTTGAGACTGAATTTTGTTTGCATGTTATCAAAAACACAGTGGCGTGCAGATACAACGGTATAAAAAGAAAATATTTTTTTTTAAATGGAATACCCTGTATATTATTAAATTTTTATAATGGTATTTTTTACTCTGATTTCAAAACTATACCATATGATACCGGTGTCTTAAACCGTCTTCGAGTTATTAAATATCGACTATAGTAGTTACTGTCCTATGGAAAAGTTAACATTATTAAAGTGAGCTATGAAATTGGCAATTATTGGGTTTGATAAATGACATTTCCATTTTGACTATTTTATAAAGGAAATGTCATTTATCAAACACAAAAACTTTTCCATAGTACAGTAACTACGATATTCGACATTTAATAACTCCAAAACGGTTTAAGATACCAGTACCATATGGTATATATTTGGAATCAGAGTGAAAAGACCATTATAAAAATTTAATGATATACAGGGTATTCCATTAAAAAAAAAACATTATTTTCTTATTATACCGTTGTATCTGTACGGCACTGTGTTTTTGATAACATGCAAACAAAATTCAGTATCAGCCACACAACTTTTATTTGAATTTTTTTTTTGTATATGCAATAATAACGATGATAAAGAGTGGGTAATTTATAATGAGTAACCCTGTACAACAAATTTAAATTTGAAGTAATTTATGATAATTTAATTTAAAATTCAGTAATTTTATAAATATTAATAACTTTCTATAATAGGCAATAAAGAACATACATTAAGTTTCAATTTTAAATATTTCATTTTGATTCCAATGAATAAAATGTTTTATGACTGTATAAGACAATATGTCAATAATAAAAAATGAGGCGTGGCCACCACACGACTTTCTTATACGTATGAAAGTGTTACTTCCGGTCCGAATTTTGAAATTTCATTTATACAAAAAATATTCCAAATCCAACTCTAAATACTTTTGTACTCTTCATAAATATATGTAGAATGCATAATTTACGACATATTTGCAAAAAATCGCTTTTCGATAAGGGTAAAAGTGGTACTTCCGGTCTGAATTTTGAAATTTTTTTTATACAAAAGATATTTAAAAGTATATTCTAAATACTTTTATACTCGTAATGTACCTGCCTAGAAAGCATGACTTACGAGATATTCGCAAAAAACTGATTTTCGATAAGAGTAAAAGACCTACTTTCGGTAGGAATTTCGAAAAACTTTATTCAAACAATTTTTCTCAAATTTAATTTTGAGTACATTTGAATTCTTTACAAATTTGTTTAAACTTAGTAATTGACGAAATATTTGCAAAATTCGATTTTTTCACTGCAGTAAACTACTACTTCCGGTCGGCCGATTTTGCTCAAAATCTAATCAGTTCTCAAGAGGGAGATTATATTCGTAAATACAAAATTTGGAATTGATATCTACAGCGGTTTCACCGCTATCGTGGTCACAGACAGACAGACAGACACACACACAGAGACACACAGACATTTTTTAAAAACCACTTTTTTGGTATCAGGGGACCTCAAAACGTGGACATCTGCAAAAATCTCGAGGTCGAAAATTTTCATCATCACAATACTTCCTTATACTACGTATAAGAAAGTAAAAAATTAGGTGTGGCCACCACACGACTTTCTTATACGTATGAGCGTTTCAAACTATACAATCTTAAGAACTTTTTTTATACAAAACTTATTCAAAATCCTATTCTAAGTACTTTTATTCTCTTAATAAATCGCTATAGAATGCATACTTTGCAAGATATTCGAAAAAAAGTGCTACTCGCTAAGAGTAAAAGTGCTACTTCCGGTCCGAATTTTGAAATTTCATGTATACAAAAAATATTGCAAATATAACTCTAAATACTTTTGTACTCTTAATAAATATATATAGAATGCATAATTTACGACATATTTGCCAAAAATCGCTATTCGGTAAGAGTAAAAGTGTTACTTCCGGTCCGAATTTTGAATTTTTTTTATACAAAAGATATTGAAAACTATGTTTTAAATACTTTTATACACGTAACGTACCTGTCTAAAAAGCTTGACTTGCGAAATATTCGCAAAAAACCGATTTTCGATAAGAGTAAAAGACCTACTTCCGGTAGGAATTTCGAAAAACTTTATAAATAAAATTGTTTTCAATTTTAATTTTAAGTACATATGAATTCTTTATAAATTTGTATAAACTTAGTATTTGACGAAATATTGGCAAAATTCGATTTTTTCACTGAAGTAAACTGCTACTTCCGGTCTACCGATTTTACTGAAAAACTAATCAGATCTCAAGAGGGAGATTATACACGTAAATACAAAATTTGGAATTGATATCTCCAGCGGTTTGAGCGCTATCGTGGTCACAGACAGACAGACAGACACACAGACAGACAGACAGACAGACACACAGACAGACAGACACACACACAGAGAGAGACATTTTTTAAAAACCACTTTTTTGGTATCAGGGGACCTCAAAACGTGGACATCTGCAAAAATCTCGAGGTCGAAAATTTTCATCATCACAATACTTCCTTATACTACGTATCAGAAAGTAAAAAAATGAGGTGTGGCCACCACACGACTTTCTTATATGTATGAGCGTTTCAAACTATACAATTTTAAGAATTTTTTTATACAAAGCTTATTCAAAATCCTATTCTAGGTACTTTCATTCGCTTAATAAATCGCTATAGAATGCATACTTTGCAAGATATTATCAAAAAAGTGCTCCTCGCTAAGAGTAAAAGTGCTACTTCCGGTCCGAATTTTGGAATTTCATATATTACAAAAAATATTGCAAATCCAGTTCTAAATACTTTTGTACTCTTGATAAATATATATAGAATGCATAACTTACGACATATTTGCAAAAAATTGCTATTCGATAAGAGTAAAAGTGGTACTTCCGGTCTGAATTTTGAAATTTTTTTTATACAAAAGATATTGAAAATTATGTTTTAAATACTTTTATATCCGTAACGTACTTGTCTAAAAAGCATGACTTGCGAAATATTCGCAAAAAACTGATTTTCGATAAGAGTAAAAGATCTACTTCCGGTAGGAATTTCGAAAAACTTTTTAAATAAAATTATTTTCAATTTGAATTTTAAGTATATATGAATTCCTTATAAATTTGTTTAAACTTAATAGTTGACGAAATATTGTCAAAATTCGATTTTTTCGCTGAAGTAAACTGCTACTTCCGGTCTACCGATTTTATTGAAAAACTAATCAGATCTCAAGAGGGAGATTATACACGTAAATACAAAATATGGAATTGATATCTACAGCGGTTTGACCGCTATCGTGGTCACACACACACACACAGACACACACACACACACACACACACACACACACACACAGACAGACATTTTTTAAAAACCACTTTTTTTGGTATCAGGGGACTTCAAAACGTGGACATCTGCAAAAATCTCGAGGTCGAAAATTTTCATCATCACAATACTTCCTTATACTACGTATAAGAAAGTAAAAATGAGGTGTGGCCACCACACGACTTTCTTATACGTATGAGCGTTTCAAACTATACAATTTTAAGAATTTTTTTATACAAAGCTTATTCAAAATCCTATTCTAGGTACTTTCATTCGCTTAATAAATTGCTATAGAATGCATACTTTGCAAGATATTATCAAAAAAGTGCTCCTCGCTAAGAGTAAAAGTGCTACTTCTGGTCCGAATTTTGAAATTTGATATATACAAAAAATATTGCAAATCCAGTTCTAAATACTTTTGTACTCTTGATAAATATATATAGAATGCATAACTTACGACATATTTGCAAAAAATCGCTATTCGATAAGAGTAAAAGTGGTACTTCCGGTCTGAATTTTGAAATTTTTTTTATACAAAAGATATTGAAAATTTTGTTTTAAATACTTTTATACCCGTAACGTACTTGCCTAAAAAGCATGACTTGCGAAATATTCGCAAAAAACTGATTTTCGATAAGAGTCAAAGACCTACTTCCGGTAGGAATTTCGAAAAACTTTCTAAATAAAATTATTCTCAATTTTAATTTTAAGTATATATGAATTCTTTATAAATTTGTTTAAACTTAGTAGTTGACGAAATATTCGCAAAATTCGATTTTTTCGCTGAAGTAATCTGCTACTTCCGGTCTACCGATTTTACTGAAAAACTAATCAGATCTCAAGAGGGAGATTATACACGTAAATACAAAATTTGGAATTGATATCTACAGCGGTTTGGCCGCTATCGTGGTCACAGACAGACAGACAGACAGACAGACAGACAGACAGACAGACAGACAGACAGACAGACAGACAGATAGACAGACAGACAGACAGACACACACACACACAGACATTTTTTTAAAAACCACTTTTTTGGTATCAGGGGACCTCAAAACGTGGACATCTGCAAAAATCTCGAGGTCGAAAATTTTCATCATCACAATACTTCCTTATACTACGTATAAGAAAGTAAAAGACGCCAGCAAATATTAAAAACTATTTTTAAAATATGTGCCGCGTTTTTGAAGAGAAAAGTAGTTAGTTACACAGTTTAAGATTTCTTATTTCCAGAGTTTTAATCAAATCCTATACGCGGTTATAAACAAATAGATAGGTCAGTCGAATTGTGGCAAGAAAATGTTAAATTATTAGAAAAGATTCCTGCTGTCATCTGTTATGCGAAAGAGAAAGTTAAAACGCGAATGTTTATTTCACTAAAACTATCTACTTTGCAGCAGTTGATTGCCATTATCCAGTTTTCTACAATTTCTTGCATTTGCCTTAATAGTTTCCATTTACAATAGGTGACGTTTATGTACTCGGATTTTCTTGAATTCAATAAATACTAAATTTTTAAAAAAATCCAAAATGTTTGCCATAGTACATTATCTTATAACGTTTAAGAAAACATAATATAGTGTCTTCATTTTTTGTTTAATGTGTAAAATACATCAATTTTTTACGTTCTTATATGTAGTATAAGGACGTATTGTATGATGTAAATTCTGTCATTGTTTCTTTCTCTCACACACACACCACGACAGCGACCAAACGGTTCAAGTTGTAAATACCAAACTTTATATTTGCGAGTATAATATTGCTTATGAGATCTGTTTCAGTTTTCAGTTAAATCGATAGACCGGAAGTAGCAGTAGTTTATTTCAGTAAAAAATTCTAACTTTAAAAATATCTCTTCTATTACTATGATTAGACATATTTTTTATTGATTAATTAATGAAAGAGCTTTTCGAAATTCATTCAGACTGTAAAAGTACATAACAAATTGTCTTCACCAATTGATGTTGGGTATTGGTGTTGGGCAAGGAGTAATACAATTTTTCTAGATGGTAAAAGCATTGATTTACATATTCTGAATTTGCTGTGTCTTTATGTTTTCGTTTTGTTTATATTTTTTTATGTTTAGTTGAGAATAAGATATAAGAATAATTTTTGTATATAAATATGAGTGACATATTTTAACGGAAACATTGGTCATGAGTAATAAGCAAATGGTACGTGCGAATTATTCATTGAAGAAATATCAAAAGATAAAGAATTATAGACACTACATATGTTTCCAAAATTAATTCTATCTTATAAGAAACATGTATTAAAAGATATAATATTAAAAGAATTAATTAGCAGTTAAAAATAGACCACGTATTTTTATTTAGCCATCATCCCAACAATTTATTTTCTATTTAAACATCAATGTTTCTATATACATTGTAAATAGTTGAAATATGGAGAAACCCCTACAAAGTTGAAGAAAAATATAGAACATATTCTAAGCCAACAAATTCTTGGCCAATTCGTTTTGACAAGTGGAAAACAGGAGTTGTCGTTAATATTTGACTGAACAACGTCCTTGTCAAGAAAGTGTAAAACACCTTTTAGTCTTTTAACTAGGTAAAAAAACTTAATTTGACTGATTTGCAGAATTTATTTCACTAATAAAACGCTAGCAGTTGCTTATTATTAATTTGGAAGGTAGTATGTATCTTAGTGTTCTTTGTGAAATCGTTATCTTTTTGCCCAAAATCTTAAATTTTACATATTTTGTTTTCTAAAGACGGAAAAAGTAAAAATGCTATTTTTTGACACATTTCTCTCTTTCCAAAAGCTTTTCAAACGCAGCCTTAAGAAACAGATTTTCGAATCTTACCTGTGGCAATTTCTTTATAATTTAATTTTAATAATTAACATTATTAATGTCTATAATATTTTTACATTTTATTAGAAAAACAGGCACTGTGATAATACAAAATTGTTTTTATTATGTTTTAATTGTCTATAAAATATTCTCTTGTTATTACAATTAACATCTAAAGTAAGCAGAAATCACTGGTAGAAATAGTAAGTAACAAGTCGTAAAATTCCAGAAGGAAAATTAATTTCTAATTGACTCTAAACTAATAATTACAAAATAAAACAATGGTTCTGGTTGTGGAAAAATAAAATTCATTCTGGAAGCGAGAATGATATTCAGGTATAGTCTGTTTCAAAATATATGAACATAACTTTCAACGTCTCTAATGCTTGCACCACCTTCTGTGACGATAATTATTATACCTTGTCTCCTTATTCAGCGGGTACGGACGGTTTACCTATTTGCAACGTATGAATGAATTATTGCCGCAGGTGGTGCAATAAAAGCATTAGAACCGTGGAAAGTTATGTTCTTATATTAAGAAACAAACTATACACCCAACGAACGATATTAGTAAACCATAGAACGGCAGTTGCTTATTGAATCAGCGCTTCTAACGGTGAATGTAGGAAGTAAAGGCCACCATGACAGTTGAGGTCAACACTTCAAAACTTGTCTTGTGTTTTGTCCGGCATTTTAGAGTTTTAAATGTTTATAGGGTCTAATATACAGGGTGTTTAAAAAAGATGCGGCAATATTAAAGGGGTTGATTGACCAGGTCATTTTATACAAAAAAGTTTATAATAAACAAGGTCCGCAAACGCTTCGTTACCGATCTACAGCGTGTTGAAGTTTAATTAAAAGAAACAGTAAAAATTAGATTTCTCCAAGACGGCATTAATGATCATAATGAAATTTTAGGCGTGTTATTTTTCAAGAAAAAAATAGGACGCCGCTGATTTCTCTAAAAATAAAAATATGTTTCTATTCTTTGTTTAATTGTGAAGAAAAAAGCTCTCTTAACTTTCTATCATACGACGTACCGTTTTTTTAGTAAAAAAACACATTTTAGTACATGTACATTTATTACAGAATTTTTTTTAAATAAGAAGGGTTTTATTTAAGGGCAAAAACAAATATTTTACCATACCAACAGTTTTAGCAAGCAAAAATTACAATAACTGTGCAAAGTGACCACCTCGAACTCGGATGCAAGAATCCAATCTTCTCCTCATCGACTGGCGAACTCTCTCAAAAACAACAGGATCGGTTTCAATTGAGTTGCACCCAGCAATGATTCGATTTCTTAAGTCTTCTACGTTTTACAATGGAGTAGCGTACACCAATGACTTCAAATGGCCCCACAGGAAAAAATCCAGGGGATTTAAGTCCGGGGAGCGTGCAGGCCATAAGTGTGGTCCACCTCGACCAATCCAACGATTTCCGTATGCTTATGTTAAGAAATCACGGGTTACTTGACTAAAGTGGACTGGTGCGCCATCGTGCATATACCACATTGCATCTCTAATTGCTAATGGTACGTCCTCCAGAAATCCAGGGAGCGTGTTTTCCAAAAAGTTGCGATACACCTCTCCGGTTACGTCTTGGAGAAATCTAATTTTTACTGTTTCTTTTAATTAAACTTCAACACGCTGTAGATCGGTAACGAAGCGTTTGCGGACCTTGTTTATTATAAACTTTTTTGTACAAAATGACCTGGACAATCAACCCCTTTAATATTGCCGCATCTTTTTTAAACACCCTGTATAGTAGTAAATTTATGTTAAGTTTATAAATAGATGCCTGCTGCCTGTTTAGCATGTTAGTTATACAAAAATATATGCAAATAACTACGTCTACATCATATGTTTAAAATATACAGTATAGCAGCCGTTGCGCCAAAAACTATCAACAATAATTTTTAAATGCCAGTAAAAACAAGGCACTGTTGTAATAGTACTGTATTTAAGATTTAAATATATAATTAAAAAATCATTTTACCTTTGATTTTACCTCATTATAATCAATCTTTGTCCTTTTTTTCCTTTCATTTAACCAAGTTAATGAATAGGAGAATAAGCAATTAATGATTTAATGAAAAATTTTAATATTCCTATAAAATTTCAAGAATTATTTATTCCGAATAAGTAGGTAAATTTAAAATATAGGAACCCCTTATTTATGTCAATCAACTCTCTCACTGTTGTTAGGGGGAATTAACATGAATCCAATGCAGAAATACGAAATGTTTACTTTTAATTTGAATGTAATAATTTCATTAAATATAATACAAATTTACCTATTTGAATTTTGACCTCAACTGTCATGGCGCCCGCTGTCACAGATTTTATGCACCAAATAACCTTTCTATGGTTTACTAGTATAGTATAGTTTATTAGTATAGAACAGGAGAGAGTCTTGTTAAAAATAATATTTGTCGTATGTGGTAACTCAATATGGCCGCCACAATGCATAAGCGTGCATAAATATTTTGTATAGGGTACATACCATGTGCTTGCAGGCGACCTGCGTATAGGGCTTACTGTAAGATAAAACGACGACACCGAGAGTTTGTATGAGTTAGTACGAGAAAGCAATATACAAACTGCAGTACAGCTGCGCTATCTATCCTCGTTGCTCTGCTTAAACGGAGAGTCAGCCTAGCCCGTTCTAGCCTCAGCGTAAATGTACTCGAATCCCCTCTTTTCCAACACTACACTCGACCAAGGAGCAGTTTGTATATTGCTTTTTCGTACTAACTCATACAAACTCTCGGTGTCGTCGTTTTATCACAGTAAGCCCTATACGCAGGTCGTCGGTAAGCACACTGTATACACTTCGTATGTTCTCGATAATCATTCAAAATAGGTTCTTAGTCCAATAAAAATCAAAGAAATATCATGAGTGCATATTTTTTTCAATCATTCTATTTCTTTTAATATAGTAACATTTATTCCAATTGTATTAAAGAAAACATGCCTAGGATATGTATGTTACGCCACTGAACACATAATCAAACATGTCAGATATACGACAAGTTAAGCAAAATACATACTTTTTAAATTATTATTGCTTATGTTGAATGCCAATTTGAAATTAACTTTACCGATGAAGAGAAAAAGTGAGATTGTTCTTTTTTGTCGTTTTAGAACGGCCACAAGCCATACAATTCACCATTATAAAAGCACTAAAGAACTCAATTTGACCAATAACTGACCTGCCTTAAAGTGGTAACTTCCGTCTAAATAGGGCCTATTCCCCAACCACTTTATTATCTCTCCTGTTCTATTCTTTCCTCGTAGGTATAGTTCGTTGGGTACACCAAAAAGATTTTTTTCTAATAAATCAATGTTATCGTGCAATAAATCATAAACGAACACAAATAGTGATATATATTTTTGTATATGCCTTACGTATTTTCTTTTATAAACGAGTTTAATTTATAACTAATGTTACCAAAGTAACTCCCGGTGAGAGCAACGACGTTTTGGGGTGTTCGAACTAAAAAAAAATTTAATTTTAGAAAATGACACACATTGTCTATGGGTTTAAAGAATTCATTTTACTTCAATAAAGATTGTACCTATATCTCAACCGTAAATTATTAAAGCCATCTCGTTCCTTTATCGTGAACCGGAGTGCGAGTTATTACACCGGTAACACTAATGTATTAAAAAATTGAATAGAAATTCTCTTTATTTGGTGCTAAAACTTCCGACAGTTGACATACCTTCCATATCGCCGGTCTTAAGACCCAACTAAATTTTTTGATGCAACTATTCTTAATTAAGGGCTTACGCAGAGGTGCCGACTAACTGCCGTGGGGTAGGACGTAAAGGGGTGGCACCATATGCGCTAATGTAAATTCTAGTCTTTACAAGGTTTCGTTAAAATAGTACCGCTTTTATTTACGGAATATCAAAACAAAATTTAAAACACAAATAAACAAAGGCTCAATGCATGCTCGACTGGAATTAGTTTTTAAAATAAAGGTTCTGAAACTGTGTTATGATGTAAATTTTGCCAACTTTGAGAGTGAAATGTAGGAGTAAATAATTTGAATTATAAGAAAGTACTCCCAACAAAGCCTTAATTGATTCTTCGTTTTAAATTTAATGCAAAAACATAATAAGAAAAACAAAAATATTTGCTGTTTGTTTTATTTTAACGAATACCTAACATCGGCGGAATTTACATTAGCCCCCTTAATATACCCTAATTTGCCTCCGATGAATCGATTCAAATTTGCAAAAATTGAAACACATTTTTTGCGACATTGGAATATGAACACAAAAAGAAATTGTACTAAGCCAGTAACAGGTGAAGAAAACAACGAAATTAATATTCTGGGATATTTCACAGCTCATCCCCATGCTTCGATACGTAAAGCAAAGGTGGATTTAGATATTAGTATGACGTCAATTCAACGCGTGCTAGCAAAGAACAAATGGCACCCATATGCCCAAAGGAAAGTCCACGAACTGAGAAATGGAGACGCTCAGAGAAGAATTGATTTTTGTGAGTGGCTAATTATTCGTAAACAGGAAGATCCGGACATGTTACGAAAGATTTTATGGTCGGATGAATCCAAGTTTACCAGGCAAGGCGTTGTAAATAATAAAAATTGTCATTTTTGGGCAGATGAAAATCCCCACTTTTCACGAGTAAGCCATTTTCAATATCAATTTAGTTTTAATGTATTCGCCATAATAGGGTGGGGAAGGGTATTTTATCATATTTATAATGAAAGGCTAACGTCCGAAAGATATTTGCGAATCATTAGGGAAGTGGTGGCAAACATAGTCAATGACATGCCACACCAAAACTATTATTGGTTTCAACTGGATGGAGCTCCAGCTCACTCTACTCATGCTGTATATCAAGAGTTGACCCAGCTATTTGAGGATAGGTGGATTGGTCCAAATGGACCATGTCTTTGGCTTGCTAGATTTCCGGATTTAACTCCAGATGACTTTTTTTTATGGAGTTACATAAAAAAAGAGGTCTATGCAACACCAGTTAACTCCAGGCAAGAACTAGAGGATAGGGTGCGAAGAGCATTTGACCAAATTGAAGTTCAAATGATTGAACGTGCAACGACTGACCAGCTTCAAACAAGGTTAAATAAATGCATTGAAGTAGGCGGTGGACATATTGAGCACTTGCTGTGATTTGGTTTTAGATTTGTTTTTGTTTTCTTTGTTTGACTTATACCGTGAGATCAAAAATGTTTTCGCAATTAATAAATTTTTGGTTTTGAACTAGAAGACTTTTTTTTCCATGCCCATAACATGCTTACAAATGACTATTAATCCACTCCTCCTATACTTAATCTATTATTTTTTCAGTTTTATTTGGCAAAATATCGGGCCTTCAGGCTGATCTCCCCAATAACTCAAAAACCTCTAGAGATAGGTATAGGGAATGTAATAGTGGATCGAAAGACAATTTTTTTCTGCTTCAGAAAAGGCGAAAATATACAGGGTGTTTCATTTGAAAAAATTGAGTTTCTTGCATTTGAAATGTGTATAATTGTAAATTAATTAGAGAACACCCTGTGTAATATTACTGCAAAACCTGGTGATATTCGAATAGGACAATACTTTGACTATCTCGGAACAAATTTCAATTGTTTATCTTTTTTCATGTCTCAGATAAAGAACTTTTAAAATATACGTTCAAGTGCCCTAAAAATGAAAAACAGTTGAATAACTCCGAAACGGTTGACTTTGACATAATCCAACCCGGTATCTCTGTTCTTCTATTTAAATAAGCAATTCAAATCTCGAATAAAATACAGGGTGTCACATTTAAAATAACAAAGATGGCGCCTACTTCCGGTGTAACCGGAAGTTGCACGAGTTTAAAAATATTTTAACTTGAAAGATTGCGGTCAATTATGTGAGAAGGCAAAACTTCTGGAAAAAATTCGCTTTGTAAGCACAAAAACTTCTAATCTGCTAGTTACATGAAACACGGTGTATATATTGCACTAACGGTTCTTATTGGATTAAGAACATGTTTTAAAGAAGAACTGAAAGCAAATTCTGCAGAAATCGGTTATGGTACCGCCCTGAGAATTCCCGGGGAATTTTTAATTTCGGAAGCACCTCCATTCAGCAACCCATCAAGTTTCGCCGAAAAGTTACGCCTTTAGATAGCGAAATAACGACCAACCCCCACTTTCAACCATCATCAACAAACAGGTTCCGTACATTCGTGTTTATCAACTGCGACACATGTCTTTCTGAGAGATGATGAGCATCAGAAGACCCTTACAACCACTATATTATTATAGCGGCTCGCATGAAGTTTTAACAAGAAAAGAAACAAGTGTACACTATAAAAGTCAACACAAAGACAATTAATGCTTCAATTGACAGTTTAAAATCTGCTTTTCTTCCGACAGACCTTGATAAAATTCAGTCAAAACCCCCAGAGTTCCAACAGCACCTCCAACATCACCACCCCTGCAAGTCACGTCTGCTACCAGCATATTTAGCACAAATAATGAGGTGTGGCCACCACACTGCTTTCTTATACGTATTATTATACAAAATTTTTCCATTGTTTCCAATTGTTTTAAATAGTTTTATATTCTCGGAATAATAAGTGTGTAAGTTCAAGTCCAAATTAAAAAAAAAATTATATAAAAATTATTCATAATCCTATTCTTAAAGTACTTCTTTCGTTGCAATGCCGATGATACCGGCAATGCAACGGTTCAAAAACAAGGTAAAATATACGCAGAAGAAGAGCTAAGAAGAGTAGGCTTCGTAACTAGTGCTGAAAGAGGAAAAACTACAACTATCAGGTGTGCTTTAGGCATTTATATCCCTCCTTTATTTATTTATGCACGTAACAGGATGAATGCTCAACTGAAGGAAAACGGTCAACTCTATTTATGTTCAGACAAGGGCTGGATGAACAAAAAAGTGTTCATCCAATGTCTCGATCCGTTTCAAAAATTTGAGAAGTCAATGAAAGAAGATCCCGTGTTACTGTTGATTGATAAAAACTCAACTCACTGTACGCTAGAAGCCTACACTTTCTGTAAAGAAAGTGGAATTGTTATCATAACTCTATCACCACATACATCACATCGCCTCCAGCCTTTAGACGTTTCGTTTGACTTTGCATTCAAAACTGCTTACGATTTCGAGTGTTCTAGTTATTTAAGGAGTCATGTAGGCAACACGATAACAACAAATGAAATAGCCCAGATACAGTTTATACATGAAAAAGCAGGCAAAGGCTTCCAAGAAACGGGAATATTTCCCTTGAATCCCAATATTTTCACAGAAGAAGAATTTGCTGGTGCTGCTGTTTTTCCTCCGGCAGAGCCAGCTGATCTCAATGAAATTCTTCGTGAACTCAATATCAAAACACGTAGCAGAGAAAATAACAGTCATCAATACGTCCAAAATGAAACAGTAGCGGAATTGCGCGAGACTAATAAGGAGGGTGAAAATAATGTTCAGGAATAGGTTGGTGTTTCCTTTTCTGAGTTGATACCACTTCCTGGGCCATGAGGGATAAATACAACGAAGCAAAAACAACCCAATAGGAAAGAGCATTCATAGATTTTTACATCTATACCTATAAAAGCAGTTTTAGACGAAAAAGGAAACAGGAAACAACTTCAGATGCAAAAGAAAAAGATGAAAGAGGGCGCAACAAGTAAAGGCATGAAACGCAAAAGTTTTTGAAGAAGATGATATATACAAGAACAAACAAAAATCAAGGCTACTAAACTAGAGGAAGCATTAAAAGAAACTGCAAAAAGTCAGTGACGCCGACTGAAGAGAGCACATCAGACGATGACGATGATGAGGATTCAAGTGAAAAAGATGTAAACGAAGACGTATCATGTGAGGTGATATCGGAAAGCATAAGGAGATGTGGCTGCAATGCGGTACACTTATGTTGTGGATTATTTGTGTGTGATTTTTGTCTTTAAAAAGGAATGTATAGTCTAGTGGCGGGTAACGGCGGCCACAGAAGCAGTTTAAAAAAATATTTTTTTTTATTTTTGAACTTTTTTAAAAGTTGTAGTACGAGTATATATTTCATTCATCAGATACCAAGCTTAACAATAAAGATAATATTGACAAAATGGCTTAGGGGAACAGCATTCCCCACCTTTACCCTATAAATGTAAACCTTTAATTAGTATCATACTTATGTATACAGGTTGGGTCATCTCCGCGGGTAGGGCTGATTATGCCTTTATGAGTAAAGATATTTCGAAGCGGTTTTTCTTGCGATAGCTCCTCATTAGGAGCACATTTTTAAAATACTTAGTATTATACAGAGTGTTCCATAACTTGGTGGCTAACCATAGTTATAGTTTTTTAAATGAAACACCCTATATATTATTGCATTTGTATTCCCCGTATAATTTTAAGTCAAAAAGTAATAAGATAGTATAGGCCTAAAATAAGTTTTTGACATATTCCCATTTTTCTGAAAAATTCCATGCTTGTATAAAATTATATTTCTCCAAAACGACGTATTAGATGGTTACAATTTTTTGCAGTATTGTTTACAATAAGAGGCCCTAAGAGAAGCATGTTTTATTTTTTTACAGTTACTAACTGCATGTGCAGGAAACTGGATTAAAATTACATGACACGTTTTTGTATAAAAGTCAATTTTTTCAAATGGAACACCCTGTATATTTTTGATTTGCTTATTTAATTTCACATCAAAAGCATGTAAAACGTTAATACTTTAAAACTGACTATTACAGAGTTATTGTCGTTTTTTGATATGCTTTTGTTAGTTTTGGCAAAAAAGTCAATTTTTTCAAGTGGAACACTCTGTATATTATTGCATTTTTGAATTTCTTATTAATTTTTACATCAAAAACATGTAAGACGTTAATACTTTAAAAGTGACTATTACTGAGCTATTGTCGCTTTTTGATATAATTTTGTCAGTTTTGTGGTTTTAATTAATATAGAACTGACAAAATTATATCAAAAAGCGACAATAGCTCAGTAATAGTCACTTTTAAAGTATTAATGTCTTACATATTTTTGATGTTAAATTTAATAAAAAATTCAAAAATGAACTTAATATACAGGGTGTTTCATTTGAAAATATTGACTTTTATACAAAAACGTGTTATGTAATTTTAATCCAGTTTTCTGCACATTCAGTTAGAAACTGTAAAAAAATAAAATATGCTTCTTTTAGGACCTCTTATTGTAAACAATATAATTTTACAATATAATTTTATACAACCATTGAATTTTTCCGAAAAATGGAAATAAGTCAATAGCTTTAGATTTTAGGCCTATACTATCTAATTACTTTTTGACAAAAATTATACGGGGAATACAAAAATGCAATAATATATAGGGTGTTCCATTTAAAAAACTATAACTACGGTTAGCCACCAAGTTATGGAAAACTATATAATACAAAATATTTTTAAAATGTGCTCCTAATGAGCAGCTATCGCATGAAAAAAACCGCTTCGAAATATCTTAACTCATAAAGGCATAATCGGCCTTACCCGCGGAGATGACTCACCTGTATATGTTATATTAATTGTGTTGAACGTTTGCTTCTTTTTACAACATATAATAAAGGGTCTTATTATTATTATTATTATAACACATCAATAAATAGTAAAGATCTTACAAAAAAATATATAAAACATTATAGTGGGAATGTTAATCTGTTAAGAATTAAATTAGGCTTAGGAAAATAAAATAACAAAATAGAAATGATAGAGTAGTTATTTCCTTAATTTTGTATGAAATTTCCTTTCCACTAGGCGCTGTTATTCTAGCACGTGCAGAATATGTAATAAGTACATAAATATATATTAATCGAATGGTGTTCATCACAGCAAATCGCCTCTAATTCGTAGAGGTGAATATACTCTATATTAATACCATGTAATTTCGGAACATAAATGCATACCTTTTACTTCAAACAGAGCACGAGTTTTTTTTCGTACTGTTACATGACATACAGTAGTTCTCCATTGAATAACGAGCAGAGGAAACAAATTTGGAACTTTGCATAACATCTATTATGTAATATAGTTTAATATATAGATAAGAAGGAAACATTTAAGAAATAATCTAAATAATCTACGTATATATATGTATATGAAGGTATAAAATGATACCTGATATGCAAGAGAAATGGAGAAAGTACAATCACTTCTTATTCATATCTAGCTTGATATCTACCGGTGTATATAAACTTCCTAAATATTTTAACTATACACAGTTGCATCTTCTTATGCCTGAGCAACATGAATTATCTTGTAAGTTCTTTTCTTTTCTTTTATTTTCTAAAAAATAAAATATTAATTACATGATTTTTTTCCGGCGTGTTATTACAGCATTGATCTAATTTAGATGGAGTCATGTTGTGAAAATATGTATATACAGGTTGAAACGAAATTAGGTACAGAATCGATTAGATAATTATAGTAGTTTTATGTACGATTATTGAGCGGATTTGATATATATAACGAGTTAATGTCTTTGCAAATATGTAATATGTTATATAGTTTATATATTCAAAAATGTCATTTCAGTTTTGTTCAGTTTTCGTTATTGGAACCCTGGCCGCTGGTCACACGATAAAAGAGAAACGAGAGGTTACCAGTGATTCATACGATGATAATCAAGTACACCAGCAAGATATTGCAGGATCATCTCAAGCAGCCAACGGAGAATATGGTAACGGTGGTGGTGGATATGGTATTGGTGGAATCGATCAGAATGCGGGTTCAGCATCAGAAGGAAGGATATCGCACATAACTATTAATAAACAAATATCTGTTCCTCAACCAATACCGGTTCCAGTAGAAGTAGAAAATAAGGTAAATAATGCGAAATATACAATGAGATCAATTTCAAGAAAAGTGTGGTGGTATCTTAAAAGTCCCTAAACTAGGGTATTTTCTTGATAGACAGATACCTATTCTGAATTTTTCTATTTATTTCGAACACTTACCTTCTCTAACATTGTAATGAAAATGATTTTTTTGTTTTAAAAATTGAAAATCTTATTTATTTGCACTTTATTACAGCTATATACAGGTGTCCAGACCACGCGAGGACAAAAGATTACGGCTTTATTATTAAAGTTAAAGAAAAGTATTTTAGACAAAAGTTGTAGCCACTCCTAAAATACACATTATACAATTATTTTCAACTATACAGAGTGTTGCGTAAGTGAGTGACGATACAAACTTGTTTTTTAGATGGAACACCCTATATATTTGGCATATTTAGATGCTACTCTTAAAAATAAGGATATTATTTACCGTTGTAGCTTTATCCGCAATTTTGTCTCTCAACATGTCCAACTTTGTGGAGACTCCGAGACGAACCCTGAAAGAATTTTTGAGATCTGTATGGGCAAGAAGTCTTCCACTTTCGTCAAGTTTAATAATCTATAATAAATTTATTTATTTTTAAATAAATGATTTTGCAGGAATAACAAACGCATAATTAACATTTACGCTTTTTTTTTAAATAGAACAGCCTGTATATTTTTCTTCTACAGTACAGTATTTTTATAAGCTTTTTAATGTTACCATGTTTTCCGTAACCACACTTAGTATTTTATAACTTATTAACTCTTATTATTAATAGATTCTAAATTTAAACGAAAAAAAAGAACATAAGTTGCTCTCAGCTTTAATTATTAATAATAACAAATTACTACAACATATTGAAAAACAAAAAATAATATTTATTAGATTAATACAAAATCTTAAATAAATAAATAAAATACAAAAGTATAACATATTTATAGCAGATGCTCAAAAATTCCACCGTCTTGTTGAAAGTACATTTCGAGGCGGCGGCTAAATTTGTTTTTAAGATCAGTAAGCGTTTGCTGTCCAATATTTTCATTAGGTGTGGTTTGAATGTCTTAAAAATTTCGTATATGGTTCCTGTTACCGTTCCTTCAAAGAAATAAGGACCAACAACTTGTAAATTAATTATGCCATCCCATACATTAATTGACCATTGATTTTGAAAGTCAATTTGTCTGACCCAATGGGGATTTTCTGTTGCATAATAATGCATACTATGTCTATTAACTAAACCGGTACTTTTGAAAGTAGCTTCGTGACTAAATAAAATCGAAGATTGAAAATTCGGGTCCAAATTCATTTTGTTTAACATAATGTTGCAAAAACTTAAACGATTTACAAAATCATTTCCACGAAGGTCCTGATGTAATGACAAATGGTAGGGATGGTACTTATTTTTCTTTATGATGCAATTGATAGTACTCCTGCTTATTCCAGTTTGGATATTCAAATTTCGTGTAATTACTAGGATTTTCTTCCAACGATAGCAAAATATTTAATTCATTTTCCTCATTAGCAACCCTTCGATTTTTAATCGCTTTTTTGGAATAACCAATATTTCCAGATGCTTCAAAACGTTCTTTTAATTTTTGAAATGCTTCGATTTTAGGAGGTCTTGCATTTGGATAACGTTGACAGTAAATCCTATTGGCTAATAAACAGTTTCTATCGCTTTCACCCAATGCATAAATCATTATTTACCATTTCATCTTTCGTGAAATTCATCGTAAAAGTAAATACAATTATCAGCGTTATTTTGTAAATACAACGTAACTAATGACAGATATAAAATTCAGATATTATTTTAATTAAAAATTCACAGGTGACTACGACTTTTTTCGTTTAAATTTAGAATCTATTAATAATAAGAGTTAATAAGTTATAAAACACTAAGTGTGGATAGGGAAAACATGGTGTCATTAAAAAGCTTATAAAAATACTGTATTTTACAAAAAATATATACAAGGTGTTCTATTTAAAAAAAGCGTAAATGTTAATTTTGCGTTTGTTATTCCTGCAAATTCATTTATTTAAAGATAAATAAATTGTTTATAGATTATTAAACTTGACGAAAGTGGAAAACTTCTTGCCTATACAGATCTCAAAAATTCTTTCAGGTTTCGTCTCGGAGTCTCCACAAAGTTGGACATGTTGAGACACAAAATTGCGAATAAAGCTACAACGGTAAGAGATACCGCTACACACGTTTATATCCATGTCCTTCTTTTTAAGAGTAGCATCTAAATCTGCCAAAATATATGGGATGTTCCATTTAAAAAAACACTAGTTTGTATCGTCACTCACTTACGCAACACTCTGTATAGTTGTAAATAATTCTAGAATGTGTATTTTAGGAGTGGCTACAACTTTTGTCTAAAACACTTTTCTTTAACTTTATTAATAAAGCCGTAATCTTCCGTCCTCGCATGGTCTAGACACCCTGTATAAGTATTGTTCAATACTACCAACTAGATCAAGTAAAAATTTAGGCCATACAAACTTCACTGGAGATTGATCACACTGTACCATATTTATAATGAAATAATAGTATCTTAGTAATTGTTTTTACATAATCACCCTGGTAAGTTCGTAAAATATTCGACTCAATAGAAAATGACAATCGGCTCGTTAAATTACGTATTTACATTTACAAGCTAACTGTGGCAGCAATTTTGAATAATTTGTTGACAATATAACATTTTTTTTCTAGATTTTTGTTGACAAGAACTACTAGCAAAAATGTGTTTCTTCAATTTTGTAATTGATAATGGAATAATTTTAATTTAACGGTGGGTGGCTTACAGATAAAAGAGTCGGATATTGTAGTGGATCTTTAAACGAACCTCAATATTTATAGGTTCAACTTTCAGTGGGACAATAGAAATTTGTTTTAGCGGCGATCGGTTCCTATCCCACTACCTTTAGCTTTTGGGATTCAACATAAGACTTCTGATTCACTAACGGCAGATAACTGAAGTAACAAAAGCATTGATCGTTTTAGGTATTCGTATTAAGCGTAAAAGCATAGCACCTCATAAGGGGGTTGTAATACAAAAAGAATCTATCAACTAATAATAAATAAACCCGAATACACAGGTACAATAAAAAACCTTACAAAACGGAGAAATCTATAAAATTATGCTTGATGGAATGTTGGCTATACAGTGTGCCCATTTTCTTTGTCCTTATATGGGTAATTTCCTCAACGTTCAGAAAGATACACAGAAACGTTTCCAAAATTATGAGTAGATACTCCGCCATGTTGAAAGTCTCTGGGATTTTGAATTAAATTTAGTGGCAGTTCAACTAGCAGATCTTTTAGTTTAATACGCAAAAAGCGTAAATATATTTCTTCATTCAAATTATTGTCTTTCAAAGATTCAGACCATACGTTTATAAAAAAGACAAGTTAATCTCGCCTTTTCACAGTAGGGTGAGGATTGCCTTGAGACTAACAAACATTATTTTGTCTACTAAATACTACATTGTTTGAAAATTTTGTTCTGGTCTGTTTGAAGTATAGTGTACGGAAAATGTGGATTATTATTTGTTTCTTCTTGTTTTTGGGCATAAAATGTATTACTAACATTGTATTTATTATTTTTAAAAAAACAAATGCTCCTTTTCTGTGAGAACTGCACATTAATTTGCAATTTCACAAGAAGTTTGTAATTTACATGAGCTAAACCCCTTTCCTCATCTTCCGGTTTAAATATATTTTTCAATTGATGTAGTTTTGTAAACAATCCATAGTTTTTCAAATTATTTTCCAACTTAGAAAATAGTTGCTAGATTTTTCTCCTCCTAATTTCTCTTTGAGAGGTGTAAACATGTGATAAACGCATGGGGAAACACCTGGAGTGTAGGGAAGGTGTACCAGTGCAGCTTTTGCTTTGTCGAAGAGTGATGAGTAATAGGTTGCGTTTACGGTCTTCTGTTTGTGCAGAAAATTTATAAGTAATGCGCCTTTGAAGTTCCATAAAACTGTCAAGAGTACCTTTTCCGCTGGTAGGTGTGTTGGCTTTGATTGCCTACCAAGACCGTCTTTCTTCAACTTTTCAAAGTTGCACTCTTGCTTTCAGGAGTATATTGTCTCATGGACAAATCACCATCTTCTCTGCAATGATGATCTATTGCTGAATTGCAGTACAGTCCCGTACTATTTTAAGCGCTAAAGCAATTTCAGGCAACCATATGCCACGATCTTGTTCTCTTACCTCACAAACTTGATAGATATTGTCGCTTTTGACAGTCGTCGGGGCGCGATGTGTGTAATTTTCTTTTTCGACATTCTCATGACCACTTAAAATTTTCACTCAAACATACTAGTTATCGGTATACCATTAGATAGAGAAAAGAACTTGTCAGCTAACCTATTCCGGCTGTAATTTATGGCTCCGTTGTGGCCTCAGATAGTAGCCGGTTAGCCGATATGTTGTTTAGTACTCGAAGAACAAGTCCCTGAATTTGACAACCTATTATCTAACTCAAACACACACAAAAAACTGAAGCCAATTTTTTTATTTTTCATCAATTTTAATACTTATCTCATGATATCTCAGCAATTAAGAGAGCTGGGGATCTGCTTTTTTAAGGTTACACCCTACAGTATCTGGATGCTCCTAGTATTTTCGGTTTTTCTTTATGGAGTGTAAATTATATGAAAAGAAGCAATCTTTAGTGGACCACCTATATGTGTAAGGTATTTTTCAAGTATCGAGTAATTAATCTTATTTTTCAGAATTTATTCCTACATACGAGAAACGAAATAAAGCCAACATTTAAAAATAATTCTTTGTGGTAGAACTAAATTTTTAAATCCTTTCTGAAACATGTTATGACGAGTCAATTATAATAATAATTTTCCTTGCGCGCAAGCCATGTGAGTTCCAGCAAGCCCTTGGTATGTTGCTAGGTACGGGAAGATATATTGTTTTCTTTTATACGTATTATAAGCAAGTGTTGCGATGATAAAAAAATTAAACTTCGAGATTTTTGCAGATATCCATGAACATTCTCTTTTTATCTCACACTTTCTCTCTATGACTACGATAGCCGACAAACGGGTAAAATTATCAATACATTTTCAGTGAAATCGGTAGACCGGAAGTAGAGTCTACTTTAATTAAAAATATTATCTCTTCAATTACTAAGTTTAGACAAATTTCTAATATAATACAAAAGTACTAAAAAGTGAATTTCAGCAAGATTTTACGAAAAAGGTTTCTAAATTCGTACATGAAGTCCAAAACAATAGTTTTTTGCAAATTTCTAGCAAAAAAATAATTATAATATACACATTTATTATAAGTACAAATATATTTAGAGCTAGATTTGGAAAAATTTTTTTATAAAAGAAATTTTAAAATGAAGAGTGGAAGTAATACTTCCACTCTTATCCAACAGCAGTTTTTTGCGAATATCTCGCAAATTATGCATTCTATACAGATTTATCAGTACAAAAGAATTTAGAGCTCGAGTTGGAACAGCTTTTGTTTATAACAAATAACAAATTCGGACCGGAAGTTACAGTTCTACTAAAATGTTTATTAAGAGGATGAAAGTAATAGAATAGTAATAATACACTCACACTGTATATGTATACTTGATAATAAATTAGTATTATAAATAAAAAACCGATTTGCCCGCTTTTGGTAAAACTGTGTCCGAGGATACATTTTTAGACTGTAACGTCATGCACCAATCTCAGAGATATTTTACAAAATGCATTGAAACTGTCCGAAATGGTGGGCGGAGATACCCCTCGCAATCATGTACTATAATTAATTTCAGTGGATTTTGCAGGAATATCAAAATTTTGTTTTCCATTTCGTGTCCTTATTTCTAAAAATTAAAAAAATAAAATGTAGGTATTGTTGTTTAGTATAATTGTTTTTTGAAATTTTTAAATCTTAATTTTTTTTAGGGCCCTTTGGACAATTCCGAAAAATATCGATTTACCGCTTGAAAGGTTTTTTTTCTAAAATTTTTGTGTAAATTTGGTAATGTTTTCAAAAAAAATGAGGTGTGGCCACCACACGACTTTCTTATACGTATGAGCGTTTCAAACTATACAATTTTAAGAATTTTTTTATACAAAACTTATTCAAAATCTTATTCACTTAATAAATCGCTATAGAAAAGACCTACTTCCGGTTGGAATTTCGAAAAACTTTTTCAAGACAATTTGTCTCAAACTTAAGTTTAAGTACATATGAATTCTTTATAAATTTGTTTAAACTTAGTAGTTGACAAAATACTGGCAAAATTCGATTTTTTCACTGAAGTAAACTGATACTTCCGGTCTACCGATTTTACTGAAAAACTAATCTGATCTCAAGAGGAAGATTATACACGTAAATACAAAATTTGGAATTGATAGCTATAGCGGTTTGACCGCTATCGTGGTCACAGACAGACAGATAGAGACACATTTTTTAATATCCACTTTTTTGGTATCAGGGGACTTCAAAACGTGGACATCTGCAAAAATCTCGAGGTCGAAAATTTTCATCATCACAATACTTCCTTATACTACGTATAAGAAAGTAAAAAATGAGGTGTGGCCACCACACGACTTTCTTATAGGTATGAAAGTGTTACTTCCGGTCCGAATTTTGAAATTTCATTTATACAAAAAATATTCCAAATCTAACTCTAAATACTTTTGTACTCTTCATAAATATATATAGAATGCATAATTTACGACATATTTGCAAAAAATCGTTATTCGGTAATGTAAAAGTGATACTTCCGGTCCGAATTTTGAAATTTTTTTCATACAAAAGATATTGGAAATTAAGTTCTAAATACTTATGAATTCTTTATAAATTAGTCTAAACTTAGTAGTTGACGAAATATTGGCAAAATTCGATTTTTTCACTGAAGTAAACTACTACTTCCGGTCTGCCGATTTTGCTCAAAATCTAATCAGTTCTCAAGAGGGAGATTATATTCGTAAATACAAAATTTGGAATTGATATCTGTAGCAGTTTGATCGCTATCGTGGTCACAGACAGACTGACAGACACACACAGAGAGAGACATTTTTTAAAAACCACTTTTTTGGTATCAGGGGATCTCAAAACGTGGACATCTGCAAAAATCTCATCATCACAATACTTCCTTAGACTACGTATAAGAAAGTAAAAGAAGATTAGCAAATGCGACAAACGATTTCTAGGCCGGGCGTATACCCTTAAAGTTTGGCGGCTTCTTGTATTTTATATCTCATTATGTTATTTTCCTCGTTGGAAGTATTTTGAAGAATTTGCTTTATTTTGTGTAGTATTTAGTGTAGAGAGGTCGGGTGTATCCACTTGTAGTCATCTGTTTACTTTTGCTGCTAAATTCTTTTTTGTACTCACCACCTGTAAAGTGACTTTGGCCAATGCATCGCTCGACCAGCAAGTAGTATTTTCCGGTCGAGGCGACTGTAAAAATTAAAAAAAAACACTGGCTCTTTGGGACATTAAAAAAAAATCTAAATTGATGGTAATAAAATTTAGTCTATAAAATACAATTTCCCTCGACTATTTTTTACTAAAAGTTGGGGAAATAGGAGTAATAACTAAAAATTCTTCCAATAAATTTATGGCGCCATCTATTTGATTATTTCTCAAGTAACATTGAAATTGACAGTTAATTGTAAACAACCCAAAAAGTGATGAATTCGCTATAAATATAAGAATAAAAACGTCAAAAGCAAGAATATAATAATTTAAACTAAATTTAAATGTGAGTAATAGGTATGTACGTACAAGAAATGCTTATATTAATTAGGTAATCTATTTTAGGTTAGGTATGATACTAATACTGTACAAACCACTTGCATGAAGACATCTACCAGGCATTCACGCAATTAAAAGCACTCGCTTGTGCTTTCAAAGTGCGTTCATGCGGGAAAATAGTCTTCCCGCACTTGGTTCGTAAATGACTATTATATCCGGTCCAGCGCCTTAACTATATTTGTATATAAAATTGAAAGCGGTATTTATTCCACGCTATGTTTTGAATTGTGCACTTCAACAAATTTTCTTTCACAATATATTTTTAAATTAAACATTTTACGCAGGTACCATTCCCCGTTCACGTTCCAGTACCAGTTTCAGTAGATCGACCGTACTATGTCAAAATTCGGCGGCCATATCTTGTGCCAGTTTACAAGGACGTACCTTTTCCGGTATACAAAGACGTAGCTGTGCCCGTAAAATTCGCCGTCGAGGTGCCTTATCTGGTACGCGTACCGGTATTAGTACCACGTCCTTTCCCAATTCCAATCGACGTACCAATTCGAGTACCGATAGATGACGTCCAAGTTATAAAAAAACCGGTAGTTTTAGAACAGCAGGAAAGAGAAAATGGTGGCGGCGATGTTGTCGGTGAACCTAACGGAGCATTGGATGTAGTGATCGGAGGAGGAAATGCCGAGATTGCAGCTCCTCAAGAAATAACTGGTGGTGCTGGTGATAACGGAGCAAGTGGTCTAGAAAACGGATCAGCGACTGGCAGTGGTGATATTGGCGAGAAACACTGAGCCATGTGTCATTTATGTATATAGTAAAATGACAAATAATATGGACAGCTATATCTGTTATTGTAGTATAGAGTGTTCATATATAACAAGCCAGATGTTTCTTATGTATGCTGAGCAATCTGTGTTATTATTTGTTATATAATAGGAGTAAGTGTTATGATATGTATAATTTTGTTAAGTTTCCAAGTTGTTACGTCTATATATTATTTTTTTTAAATGCGTTAATAAACTTTTGTAAAACCGTTTATGCTGAATTAATATATGTTAAATCTACAATATTTGCTTTAAATGCATTACTCTTGGCTTACTAAAATGTAGCCATGATTTAATTACTAAATAATAACAACTGTTGGATTTTCACTTATATAATATTTAAAATTTACTTCTAATATGTTTATTTTAACAAATTAAACAAATTAGAATCACTTGAAATTAATAAAAATACAATATCAAATAATTTACTTAATGATCAGTTAGAAACAAATAGTTCCTCTTTACTTAATATATTTGTATAACAGAAGATTATTAACTCCCTGCCCCATCTTCGTAACTTGTGACATGTTTAGATATACAGGCTGTATTTGAAATAAGGGGACAGAGTATGATTAATGGAAAGATGTCATTTCATTAGACTCAAATCCAAAATATTTTGCGCAAATTCCCTCGCTGACGTGAGAAAAAGAATTACAAAGATATTTTTAAGATATTCGTCGCGCCACTGCACTTCAATACGACTGTAGGGTATGGAAGGGTGGGTTACTAAGTAGGAGTGTGAAGGCGTGCGAGGTCAGTCTCGTTCGATTGTTACGTGTGGATGTTTCGACTATGGCTTATACAACACACGAACTGAAATAAATTATGTTTTCTTTTTAATTCACTTGCGTCCAATTAAAATAAAAGTTTCTCACAAGTAGAGTTGGGCAAATTTTACAACGCAAATTTGTTTTTGTGAGAAATAAGAAGAAAAAGTCGTTGAATTTAATCATAATAACAGTAATAGCGAAAGAAAATGTAATATCTAAATAATCGTGACTAATATTAAAATAATTACAAAATTCATACAGTCGGCATCTCAATAAAAAAAATTCTCGTTATTGAAAAATAAGATATTTTAAAAAAGAACAAAAGAAATCGAATAAAGTACACGCATCAATTTTATTGGGAAATTTGCCCAAATCTATTTAAAAGTTTTTCACAGCTGATATTTCATATTAAGGTTGTTGAACTCTTAGCATGAACACCTGTTTAGAAATAGTAAACAATGCTATCATTGGGGTTTTTATAACGTCTACAGCTGTTATTGCGTATATCTATGCGTGTTTATTTAGTTCGATGGAAATATTATTTATTACGACTCCTCAACCTGTGTGGAACCTCAGTCCTGTTGGGCCAGACAGCCGACGTCTGGCGCGATACCTACGACATATAGAAACATGCTAAATCCATAGGCGGCACATTAAACACTTTTCGGGGGTTTTTAATTTTGGCATTCGTGTCGTAATTGACTCACAATTTTTGGGATTTACATTCTACATAATTGTACCTTTCCATTTATCATACTCTGTCCCCTTATTTCAAATACACCCTTTATAAGTGTATTTGTAATATTGTATTGATTTCTAAAGAAGCCAATGTGTTGGCGAAACAATTGTCATAGTAAATTTTAAATATTAAATAAGTGAAAATCCAACAGTTTTTGTTATTTAGTAATTAATACTATGGATCTTCATAAAGTAAAGACCGAATCAATCCAATTCAGCCATGATTTAATTCTTGAAAAAATCAATCGCTTTACGATGTATAGCAACAATTGTGTTTATTTTCCTAACAGAATACCCATGTTTAGAAAATATAACAAATTTACATTAAACTGAAATGTACAGTTATGAGCAACAAACAGTATCTATATGAGTACTGAAGCTGTTTTGCGATATTTTAGCTAGACTGTTACGGACTTCATAAAAATATGGTATGCTGCCTCTTTATTCTATCTTCCTCAAGAGTCTCCTATACTTTCCCATTGCATTTATCGAGAGTGAGACTCATTCTGAATGCATCATGTTTGCTAATATACCGTTTAGTAGAAATTTTTTATAATTTCTTGAAAACTGCTCTATTCTCGAGAACGGCATCTAAAAGAAGTAACTGTCTGAGCTAGATAAAAAATTATACTTAATACAAGTAAAAGAAGAACATCTACATGCACTGGTGGCTAACAGTATGTCCAAAAATGACATAAAAACATTTCAAATTCAATTCTAACATAATTTGTCACTTCTTCAAAGGCCAAAGATTATTATTTTAATATTTTTTTTTTTAAATAAATGTTTGTTTTATGTCTTTCTCTGACTTCAACCGCAAACTTCTCACAGATTTTAATTTGATATAATGTTAAATATATAATTAGAATTCTATGTCTACAAGACTAGAATAAATTATTTAAAAGTAAACTGAAATAAGATTTCCAAGAAAATTGCATTGAGTCAACATATAGTTGAAATATTGAAAAAACCGAGGAAAAAACCAATTAATTATGAAGTTGTAATACTGTTGTATTTTCCGTGCAGGCAGTAATAATAATAATAACGATGTCTTTCCCTCTTCATTTCATATTAATCTTTGTGTTAGTAGCAGATCAGGACACCTAGCTGAATCAGATGACCATAAAATTCAGTACGTCAACAAATAAAAAGTTTTTCCTTAAGGCTATGTTCCTAGTTTAAAAGAACGCCGACTTTATGTGGGTGCGTCCTGTATTTCTGCGATTTTTGTACATCGACATACGTTTTGGTTGGTCATGCTAATCGCAGCTAGTGTGGAAAAGTGTAATATTCATGTTAAGTACCAGCGTCTGCAGAAGTAATGCCGTAAAATAATGATTGGTCCCAGCATGATCCATCAATGTTAAGACAACCTATTTCGAAACAGTTGCAGTTTGAAGATTTAGAAGAAACAGTTCAGTCAAGTAAAGTTATAAATTTACAGTAACCTGTATATTGTTTATTGATATACTATTGTAGGTAATAGTAATCATTCACCAGCTGTATCTACAGGAAGAAGCAACAAACATCGAAGTAAGCATTTAAACAACAGGTCTGTATTTTATATATATTTCTGTGATTTAGGTTATATGTCCCCACGAAATAATAATGCGAAGTGTCCCCTCTTAGCAGACAAGAAAATGGAACTAGTTGAGATGAGGAAGAAATATATTCACGAAGAACATGAATTAAAAATGAGCATTATAAGAGAATGGCATGCTATACAAATGGAAATAGCGAAAGTGGAGTTGGAGAAAAGAAGAAACTAATATGTAAAAATTTATGAGAGATTATTATTATTACAATATACGAATCAATTAATTTTTTTTTTTAATCAATGGTGTAGGATACATTATATAGCTTAATTTCAATTACTATTTTATTTATCTATATCTAGGCTAATTTTTTAATATTTATATTGCACTTCTTGAAATCTAAAATTATGATGTGTGGCTTTTTCTAATTTACATATCCACATACATTGTTGGTTATAAGTATTTGAACATTGTCGTTTTATAGTTTCCGAACAGTAAAATTAATTTTATTTTTTATTATTGAAAGTGCAATATGTACACCTAATCATGGCTGTATGAACAATATTATTCTTTATATTTTAAAAATATCTTTTCCAGTTCGATTTACATAATTATTCTCACCTTTTACATGTATTTAACTAGTGCTGGTGTGGAGTTTGCAATTTTGTTTATATAAATTCTTATATTTTTAAAATGTGTTATTATTGTTTGATGTATATTATATTTATATTATTTTCTACATGTATTTAACTTAGTTTTGATGATAGGTTTACAATTTTGTCTATATAAATTCTTACCTTATTTTTCTGTGTTTTCTTTGGAATACATTTTAATTATTAACTATGCATTACATTAAGTATGTATTACAAAATATAAGAAAGTAATAATTGGTGTAGGTTTTCTTTTTTCTTTATGAAGCCATACATTTTATTATTGTAATTCTTCGATATATGAAGACCCTGTATGACTTTTGTAAAAGTTATGTATGTGTTGGATCTTTTTAAGAAATAAAACATATGAACACATTAGTTTTTTATTTACATGACTATAACAAATTTGTAAAATATTCATTAATTAAAATATTTCGAACATGATTGTTTTCATTCATTATTTCCCTATTGTGTGGAACATTATTTGCTAGCACAATAGCGTTTTCTAGTTCTTCTTCTAGCTGTGGTAGTTCCAATTCATTGTTTATACAACAAATATTACGAAGTATCGCAGTTGGAACTATGACACTTTGCATTTTTTCCAATTTAAATCGATTCCTAAACTTAAAATTGGAAATCTTCTCTTCCACACAACTTAACTCTTTTCTATACAATTCCTACTGTGAATCAAGGATTCGTTAAATAAATTCTCTGCTGGTGTATTTACTTGTAAGAGAGGTGTTATAATATAACTCCTATTCTAATAGCCACTATCGGCGACTAGAAGACTACCATCAGTTATACTTCCATTTTCAAAACGAGCTCGCAGTGTTGAGTTATTGAATATAGTAGAGTCATGAGTCAAAATTTTTAAATTTGGATCTCACACTGTTTGAACATTAAACGAAAAGAAACCTTTGCAAAAAGAATATAATAATTATACCTGGCGACGCAATTTTTACATGTGTGCAGTCCAATGTGCCAATTACTCTTGGAAATCTGGCAATAGGATAAAACTGTTGTCTGATTTCCAATCGTGATGCATTTGTGTTTGGAAATATAATAAACCGATCGCGTAACATTGCGATATTATGTGAAACATTTTTCACAACTTGGCATGTTGTCGCTTTAGATATTCCAGAAAAATCACCAGCAATGTTACTAGTAACATGACATCAGGAGTTAAAGCATTATTCCTATAAAATAGAATAGTTTCAACAAAAAGTAAGTAAAAAGTAAAAAATTAATTTAAAAAGTTACCAATTTGTTGGGTGTTGTATTTCAGGGTCTATTAATTCTAATATCATATTAGCAGAGTTCTTACTTAATCTGAAGCGTTTATAAAAATCATCATCATCCCACATATTATAATGATTTGGTCGTGGTCGTACTGTCTTTGGTCGTCTTTCTAGCACTAGAACATGTTCATACATTTCTTCATCACTCATATCTTCTTCATCAGAAAACATTTTTCTGACTCAGATATACTCTTGATAAAAATTACTATGCAGTAGTACCCCCATATCCGCGGGGGTTTGGTTCTGTGGTCTTCCGCGGATACTGAAAACCGCGGATAGTAGCGAACGCTTTATTTTCGAGTACAATATGAAATATGAAGCAAAGTTAAAACAATGAAACAAGAAAAAATAAGTTATATAATACTTATTTCAAATAAATAAACAATAAATAAATAAATATTCTTGTGCTGTGGCACAAATAGAATTTAAGTTTAATAAATATATAAGTTCATACATATTGCCGTGGTCTCTTGAATATTAATAAGATAATAAGTAATAGCGTTAAGATTTAATTTAAGCGTATAAAATATAAAAGAAACAATAATAAGTTTTATTGTATTCCAAGATTTAACATGAGTATATTAAGTTGCATACATTTTTTTTAAGTGAGAAAACATAGACATAAAAATGAATTTATATTTACAATTTAGATATGAAACAGGTATAAAATAAAAGACGAGATAAAATTTAAGATATATATATTTCTTTTATAGAAAAGAGAAACAAGATGTATGGTTTGTGTATAATGAAAAACAACCTGACTTCATAAAAAGCGTGAGAATTGCACTGAACATTTTAAATAATGGACCGTTGTTTAAAAATAAAAAAGAAATGAAAGCGAATAACCGAGAAAGGGTTATGCTTAAGGATGGAAGTGTGATAAGAATTAGTCATCTAAATGCAATAAAATTGTATGAAGAAAATAAAATTATGTAAACTTGAGAACGTACATAAAGTAATAAAACTTTATTAAATAAATCATGCAAAAAGAATAAAAATTTACCTTAACTTATGACTATATAAGTAAATAAAAAAAAAGGATATAAATAAAGATATTCTGAGTCCATACAATCTGCAGTAGTTTTTTTATAAACGACAGCTGGTAATAATAAGATACATTCATGAAATTCGTATATGTAGTATTATGTTTCATAAGCTGTAGAGAGGTTTAGTACGGTTTTGATGACCTACAAAAAGAAAATATAATGTAAACTTGGTTTGTAGTTTATTACAGATAAATATACCTACGTTGGAGAAATGCTGGACAATTTGTGAGAAACTTTTAAAGTGCAAATGGACAATTCTCGGGGTGTTGACATTTGGAAGTGAGAGGTAACTGTCAAAAGGACAACAAGTGCGTGTGTGTGTGTTCGAATCACAATGGCAACCTGAAAAGCCAAGAGCTCACTGAAGACGCAGGGTGACAACTTAAATGGTAGTTTCTGAGGATGGCGTTGAGAGCGGTCACGTGTTTTTCCCGGGAATATAAATTGAAAACAAGAATCGACAAGATTCATTCATTCATTGATTGATTCACGGATTAGCTGGTTATCTGAAAAGAGAATAACAGTAACTTAAAATCGTAGGGTTAGATACACCACGATTCATATTTATTTCTTTTGTATTAGCGTATTAATTTTTATTTGCATTTAAGTTTCATCCATTTATTTTCTTTGGTAATTTGTTTTTTGTATTTTTAAAAAAAATAATGGATATGCAAATGGAAGAATTTGAGAAGTTTTTCAATGATTCACAGTAAGTTTGATACCAAGAGTTATCAATGTGGTTATGCGTGTATTGAAATATAACGTGCAAATGTATATTCAATATAACGTTGTGCAACAGTGATAATAAATGTTTTCCTGTAATAGTAATAAGTATTTATTGGATTCAAGTTTACGAAAATAAAATTATTAATGGTGTTGGGTGTTAGGAGGATATAGCGTGCAAATGTATATTTTCTGGCACTTAATTGGGCATCATTAATGTTTACGATAATTTTGATTATAAATTAATGACTTAAAATTAAATTTTTAATAAGGAAAGTGTTTCTGGGTAGCGGACTCTGAGATGCTAGATATAACACGTGCGAATGGTTATAGATAGTAATCAGATTCAAGCTTTTTCTCCGAACATTGACCATTGCGAAGTTCTAAGTTTGTCAGAGCATTACGTGTGAATATAATGTTTCTGATGGAATAGAACTAGCATAAAATGTAAAAAGTATACAAAAGTTAATTGAATTTTATTTGTTTTGAAACAGGAAAATATTTTTATTTCTATTTGATTAAGTACAAGAAAAATATATTCGTACCATAAAACGTTACAACCTAGAACAAGGTACAAACGTTTTCTTTTAATCATGTTTCTGATAAATAAAATGGTGAATATAGCATGGCGATGCTATCTATTATGTAATAAATGTTAAATAAATTATACAATCATTTTTATATGGTTTCTGGTTTTCATTTAAATAAGCTATAACCTTATCCCAATCAAAAGTAAAACAAGAGATTTGACGAGAGAGGAGAAATTTAGATACACTGATGGAATTCACGTATACTTATAAAGTACGTGCTGTTAAGATAAATAAAATATACATTAAGGATAATAAAAATTATCATCATCTTTATTATTTATGTTGCTGGAACAGCACACAACATGATTTATTTGGCAAAGCCTAATGTATGGCAATACTACAATTATCATATTCCAAATAGCCATGTTGCCACAGCAATATGTACATACATATATGTAGTACATATTTACATACACAACAAGAAAATATACAACAAGAAAAACTTTATCATCGTGAGCTACATATTCATTCATCTTCCTCCAAGTCCAAGTTAGCAGTTGATTGTTTACTTAGATCCGAAGCAAACGATGTTGATGGCTGTGCATTATCGATGGTTTTGTCGACTTTTTCAAAGTACATTGTCATTGGTAGTTGTCGTTTTTCTCTTTTCATTTCAATAAACAAATCCTCCAAAGGTTTCAAGGCTTCTGTTATAGTGCGAGTAATTTTAATACTGCGTTCCATTATTGAATCATATTCTACTATCTGTTCTTTTAATGTTTGAGCAGTTCGAAATATCGCTGAAAATTTTTCAAACGTCCTTGCTGGCGGTTCTTGTTGACCCTCATCCTCATCGTCACTCGCTTCTGGAGAAGATTTCACAAGATCTTCCAATTCCTCGTTGGTGAATACTTGATCCTCTTCGTTTATGTAATCACTGAGTTCCTCTAGGGTTATATCGTTAAATCCTTCTACATCTATTTTCTGCGCTATGTTAAATATCGTTGTTAGATGTGAATTAATATCATGTGTGTCTTCAGAACTAAGAACGATGTCATTCCACAGATTTTTCCAACATGCTATTATCGTTTCTGACTTTAATTCCTCCATCGCTCCTTTGATAAATAGAATTGCGTCAGCAATTGTAAATTACTTCCAGCATTCCATGAGCCCGATATCAGAGCATTCGTTAGCCATTGCATACAGCATTTCGAAAACCTGTCAAATATATATGGCTTTAAAGCATCTAATGACACCTTGATCAAGGGGTTGAAGCAATGAGGTCGTGTTAGGTGGTAAAAAAACCACTTCTACATTTTTATCTTCTGTGCCTAGTGACACAGGATGCCCAGGAGCATTGTCTAGTATCAGCAGCACTTTAAATGGTAATTCTTCCTTTTCCAAATATCTTTTCACTTCCGCAATAAAGCATTGATGAAACCATTGTGTAAATAGAGCAGCCGTAACCCACGCCTTTCGATTTCTTTGCAGTCTTATGAATATAAGTCCGTTGAGGCATTTTTTTCCACATAAGACCAGTCTCATCGCAGTTAAAAACTTGCTTAGGATGATAATTCTTTTCTGCAATAATTTGCTTAAATTTTTCTGGAAACAGGGCAGCAGCTACATGATCAGCCGACGCAGATTCCCCTGTCATTTTTATATTTTTTAGATTAAACCGAGTTTTAAGTCTATGCAGCCACCCCCTACTTGCTGTGAATGATTTTCCTTCCTCTTCAGTATAATCTTGGGTTTGCATATCTTCATATAAAACCAACGCCTTTTGTTGTAGCACTTTGCCATCGATAGGAATATGTTTTCTTGTCATATCTTTCACCCATACATTTAAGGCATTTTCTACCTTAAGTAACACTTTATTACGTATTGTGGTTGCAACTTTTGCAGTTTGGGGTGCACTAGAAAAACTAGCTCGAATCTTATCTTTGTTTTTTAACACTTCTCGTATCGAAGATTCGTTTTTATTGTATATTTTAGCATCAGCTGCAATAGATTTTTTCTATTTCAATAATAATATTGATTTTTATTTTTTCACTAATAGTGAGCATTTTACGTTTTCTTTTTGGTTTAGAAGCCATTTTAAAATGATTTTCAAATTTACTTGCTTTATTTAAAAACTATTGCAAGCACTGTCTTGTCCGACAATTCGAATAGTACTAAACTCATAGTTAACAGGAGCGTTTATATCAGCGTTGCCAACTATTTTGGAACCGATTATAGTACAGAGTGCTAAAAATTATAGTACATTCAAACAAAATATAGTACATACAAGAAATAAGACACAAAAATATGTTTAATTTTTATTTACGTAACGAACTAAACAAGACAAGATGCAATACAATTCAAATTTTCTGTGTAAAATATAAAAGTAAATTTAAAAGCCAATCCAAGTTATCGATAAAATTAAATCATTAGTCGAAATTAAGTTCTATCTTAGTATCTTAGTCAGACATGTCGGAATCTTTTAGGTATGTACATGAGTTATTTCTCTCTGCAGTTTTAATCATGTTAACTTTACTAAATATTCTTTCACCCTGGGCATTAGAGTGAGATTTACCACAAATTTGGCTAAATTTTGAAATTCAAAAACTTTGAGAACATTTTTATATAGTCACAAGCGCCACCAAAAAATAGCTATTTGTTCTTCATTTCTTATTTTCTGTTGTGCAATTGAGGGTAACTTTCTCCATTCGTTATCAATTTGTTATTCTATATCAACTGTATTATAGGAAATAAATCTTTCAGCATTTTGAAATATTGGAAAGAAACATGTATTTTTATTTCTAAAACTATTAGAATGCGAATTTCATGGAATAAAGTAGTCTAAATTTTTTAGAAGTGGATCATTAAAACTAAATTTGCTGACATGCGGGAATCATAAATGATCGACAACGACTCAGAAAATGTGTAATTAAGTTTTTTTTTACTTTTTCATTCTGAAGAAGGTCCATGACATGTATGCCGAGCTATATATTTTTAATGTTTAAAAATGTTGTTTCATTTTGTAAATCCCCATTACTAATATATTCGAAATATTTGGCGTTTCATGACTTTCCCGGTTCCTGTCCAAAGAGTGGCTTTATTTATGTATATTGTAAGAAATATGAAATTATAGTATAATGTGCGTACTATATTCACTTTGAAATTTTATAGTACATCGAGTTGAAATTATAGTACAAATACTATAATTATAGTACGGTTGGCAACACTGGTTTATATGTACAAGTAAAAGCGAGTGGCACCTTAAGCACGTTCCAACTTTTTTAACTTATCATAAGAGAGTGCCGAATTCAGGGGATGACTCATATATAGGACGATATATCGACAAATGCTCCTATAACTCTTATATTTATTGATATAACGCGTTTTCTGCTCATCATAGGTAAATCGCGGATGACTGAAACAGTGGATACGGAGTCAGCGGATAACGGGGTACTACCGTAGGTATATTTCGCACACTATATACTAATTATACACATGTAATAATAGCAGGACACCCGTTAATAATATTAGATTCGGCAGAATTAGGCCGGTTTAAGAGCGCCAATGTCCACTGTAAAACGCAACAGTTTAAGCGGCTGCGTAAATTAAAACCAGCGCTTAAGATTATTCTGCAATTTTCTTAGTTAGATAACATATAGGATAAAAATGCTAGTTATCAGGAAGATAAAGATGAGGATATTGATGAAGATGAAGAGTCGACTGATGAATCTGATGAAGATTAATTTTTTTATACGCATAAATAAATTTTTTTAATATTTTATATAATAAAAAAGATTTAGACAAATATGAAAAGTATGCATATTTTTTTTGTTTGTTTGTAAAAGATGATATTTTCATGATACAATTCTTTTTTTTACAATAGTTTTCCCACTTTTTTCAGAAACTTTTCAAATAGATTATTTTTTAATTAAATAAACAATTTATTAAAATTAATATTGCATTAGAACATTTTTCGGTTTTGTAGTCGGAATATATAAAAGTCCATAAAAAATTCGTAACAAATATAAATTTGCATATTATGGTTTAAAATCACGGGAAAAGTTTTTTGATAATTTTCGCAGAGGGAAAAGTTGGGCGTCTCGTCATAACAAAGTTACTCACGAAAATTCAGCCTGTTAGTAATAAAAAAAAATGAGGTGTGGCCACCACACGACTTTCTTATACGTATGAAAGTGTTACTTCCGGTCCGAATTTTGAAATTTCATTTATATAAAAAATATTCCAAATCCAACTTTAAGTACTTTTGTACTCTTCATAAATATATATAGAATGCATAATTTACGACATATTTGCAATAAACCGATTTTCGATAAGAGTAAAAAGCCTACTTCCGGCAGGAATTTCGAAAAAAATTTTTAATAAAATTCTTCTTAAATTTAATTTTAAGTACATATGAATTTTTTATAAATTTGTCTAAACTTAGTAGTTGACGAAATATTGGCAAAATTCGAGTTTTTCACTGAAGTAAACTACTACTTCCGGTCGACCTAATTTGCTGAAAATCTAATCAGTTCCCAAGAGGGAGATTATACACGTAAATACAAAATTTGGAATTGATATCTCCAGCGGTTTGACCGCTATCGTGGTCACAGGCAGACAGACAGAGAGACAGAGAGACACACAGACACACACACACACACACAGACATTTTTTAAAAACCACTTTTTTGGTATCAGGGGACCTCAAAACGTGGACATCTGCAAAAATCTCGAGGTCGAAAATTTTCATCATCACAATACTTCCTTATACTACGTATAAGAAAGTAAAAAGGTCGCTGTACTGTGGACTAGAGTATAAGGGCCAGTTGTACGAAAGCCGTTCAATACAAGATCAACGGTGAACCCGGGTCAAGTCAAAGAGCATTGGACAAAGCTCGATCAGTCATGAACGAGCGATATAGATATCGTTCAACAGAACGACCGATGAGGACCGTTCAAGCGCAGATCAACGTCGTAATCTGATAAACATAACCTTATACGTGTGTTAGATTGATAGTTACCACCCGTCCACAAGACTATTATAAATATTTATATTTTCGTGATGTTTTATTTAATTATATTGTGAGATGGATCCCTACGAAGAAATAACAGATGATTAAGACTTTTTAGAATTACTATAATGTCAATAGTGTTATAAGGAATGTGATAATAAATGAATACTTTGCAAATTTATTAAATATAAAATGTTGTTACTCCAAAATCTAATTTATTTGATCCACTGACCAATAAGGCGATAGATGGATAGAAGATTGTATTTTAATTACATAAATTTTATTATACACTTCACAAGCTCTACATGTTGTAATCATTTTGCACAGTGCTGTTTGTAGTACAAATAAAATTATTTATTTAACGAAATGGATTTTTATTGATACAATACACAGTGAAGATTGAAAGTATAGTACAATAACTAAAATATATACATTTTACTTTTTAAATTCAACTACAGCTATTTATCTTAAACAAATAATAACCACTACATACATTTTTGAAACTGAAAATAAAACATAAAATATGGTACTTAGAATCTAAAAATAATAAATACAATACTACATAATTATTAATTACAAAAAAAATTACATTTATAAGAGTACCTAGTTGATACTGACTGAGTGCGTACTACATCTGAAAAAAAATTAATTCAAAGTCCATAACATTTACAGCTAATTTATGTAACTCACCATTCTCACTAGAATTCATATCCATTTCATCTACAATATCCTGCTGAGTAGCTATCATTATACATACCGTATGTTTCAATTTTCATTAGGTATAGGGATTCAATGTTTACGTGCGATTTATACGTATACAAGTAATACGTCGCAACGTGGCACCCCTACTGTCCGTCACCAATCCCGGCAACAATCGACATTACAACGATTTTTGTTTGTTACTCCCACTTCCCACTTCTCCCGACCATATTTTACATTCAATGTTTAGCTACGAACAAGTTGCGATCTAGTCTGCAATAAAAGCCGTCTTATTACTGTAACGGAAAACATCAAATGGTCGCCGCGATCTCCTGATCTAGTAGTTTATTATTATTTTCAGAATCCTTTTTTATTTACCTTATTTTTAATTTAATTAGTAGAATTACGCTTTTGTTTGTGTCATGCAACTCGTAAATATTATTTCTGAACGCATTACAAACACCCAAGCCGCTGGTCGAATAGTTACTGCTAACCACGCTAACTTGTATTTACGAGCATGCATCGGTCGTGCTGGCTTTGGAAAGGAAAGAAGGGGTACTATGTTGCCACGTACTGTATGGATTAATCGCCTATGGCTAATGAAAATTGACACATGCTGTATATGTATTTCATTAACAAGACAGATCTACGTACAATACTCACAATTGTTTAATGTATCCATTACTGTAACTTCATTCGATACTTCTGGTAGGACAAATTCTGTAACGAAATGGTGTGGAAATTATATACATTTAACATACGTATTGCAACATCTTTACCAAATTCAGAAGGAAATCCAGTAAATTGGGAACCAATTATTTCCTCAATATCTTTCTCTACTTCTGTTAATACGATTTCTTGTGCAGGCCTCCCACCTGTTCCTAATACCTCCTTTTTTATGTCATCTAATTTCTGCTTTGTTCTTTTTTCAATATTGTCAAACTTATTGCGCAGCGTTTGTGCATTCCTACTCTAATTAAGGCATTAAATTCCCTTTCTATTTCTTCCCACGCTTGCTTTTTGAGTCAGTTAGTGTTTGTACCAGATCGCTTACAATCCATTTCATTTTTATATTTTTTAATAAGCGTTATTAGCAAGTAATCCTCTAAAATTGCATGACCAACAGAATTTTTTCCATTGTTAATCAGAATCTGATAAAAATTTAACCACCACCAAACTATGCTATAAATAAAAATATACCCCTAAAACCTACTTTTTAAGAAGACATATATACTTACCGTTTGCAAATTTGCTTAAAAATTAATAACGACACTTTTTCTTTCTATCTATTCCACTATAATTAGATTCAGATTAGATTGCAGCTAAACATTAAACCGCGCCGAAAAATTTCTTGTAAATGCGCATGCTTAAACGGAATGTCAGTGCTACCAATTCACATTATCAAGAGTTCTGTTGAACCGATGTGAGATATCGTTCATACAACTCGCTTTTTCTTGAACTGGGTTCAGCGGTGATCGTCCGATCAAGTGATCTAACGTTCAAGAATCTTTCGTACAAGTAGCCCTAAGGCCCGGTTGTTCAAGTTTAGTTCAATTTCGGGTTCTGTTGAACCCCAGTTCAAGTGAATCTTGCTTTAATTTCTCTCCGTGTTGTACAAGTGCAGTTTAGTATAAGTTGAAGAAAGCCGTGAAATTTCATAATATCCTACGGTTGGTAATGGTCACGCATGCGCCTGTTACATATATTTCGAAATTTTAATCTTAACCTATAACCTCAATACAAACATATACAAAAATATATGTGCTACACTACAGTTCTCAAGACTTACATATCGTAATAGAATAATAACAATGACCGACGAACGAAGAGATCAGCTAATTTTGCCCTCAACGAAGAAAATTTATTAATATTATTGGTTAAAAAATATTCGGATATATTGGAATGTAAATTGAGTAACACCGACTCTAATAAGAAAAAGAAAATTGTGCTGGCGGGGCATTGAAAAACAATTGGATAAGTGTTTAGATGCCAACTGTTTTAAGAAAAAAGTATGAAAATATTAAAAAAAGGACAAAAAAGAAATTTGCTGATGAAGAAATATATGTGCTAGGTATAGGAGGTGGACCGGAAATGGGGTCATCTCTTACAGTAATAGACTTTGAAATAAAAGATACAGGGTGTCATTTTGAAAACGTACCACCCTCTATATTTCGGCCCCTATAGAAATTCCAAAAATATGCAAAAACACGTCAAACTTATTTTTAAGGGGGACATTTTGTAGGCTGGTTTTCAATTAAATTACATCAACCCCCTAGCGGGGGTGGACATAACCTCTAAAAATTTAAATGGAAATGGGGGTTGAGTGATACCTCATTTTAAAGGTCGTTTAACCCGCTTTTCAAAAATGCTAATTTCTTGTCCTTTATTTTTAATACTTTTGAAGAAATCAAGTCAAACCATGAACATACAAGTATCAAGTGTTTTGCAATAAAACATTAAAAAACTAATAAAAAGTAACTTATTTTATAAAATTTTAAATGCTAAATTCTTGCCTTTTCTTTTTAGCAGTTCGCGAGATATTTGGTGAAAACTCTAAAGAAGTTTAGATATCAAAAACACTTTGTGATATTGCTTTAATGAATTAAAATAAATGAAATTGAGGTATTACATAACGGTAAATTTTTAAACTATTTTTACTTCTAATATCCAACGAAATAATAAATACGTTAAGTTAATAGTTATTTATGTAACAAGTCAGTAAAGTGATACTTTACCGAACGAGTCTGGTTTACGAGCCAAGCGAGTGAAGCGAGCGCGGCGAGTAACAGACGAGTTCGGTAAAGGTACTTTACTGACGTGGTGCATACAAAATTTTATCGCCAACCGTTAAAATTGTTAATTTAAGAAATAAAGATATAATAACTTTTGACAGTTTATGACAGTGACAAACGATTTATTTTTAAAAGTCATCAGTCATGCTACGCTGACAGATATTAGCGGCAGGTAAAGTACTTTATTGTACAGTACGATAAAGTGTTTCTTTACCTCCGCAAAACGCTATGGTAACGCATCACTTTACTGACGGTTGGCGATAAACATTATTATTGGAAAGAATGTGATTTACCTGAACTAGTACTTGTGATAGTCGTACAGGTAGTTTAACGTAGAAAAAAAAAGCCCTGGTTTAAGCATTCTTGACATTCTTGTCAAATTTTTCTTTACTTGTCACTCCATTTATTTTAGCCAAAATTACTTTATTGTAAAATTAGTTTTGCGAGGTAAAAGTTGCGATTTTATTACATTATTTTTAAAAATGGTGTTTACTCTTCAACAAAGAATTGAAATTATTCTTATTTATGGGGAATGTGGAAGATGCGCAAGAAGAACGTCAAGAATGTTTAATGAAAGGTATCCGAATAGTAATTTAAATCATAAGTATGTTCTACAATTAGTCGCTAAGTTTAGTGAAACTGGTTCCGTTGCTAACAAAAAAAGAAATATTAGCCGTGTCTTGGATGAAGCAGCACAAATAGAAGTATTAGGCACCTTTACTGCAAATCCCTCCACATCACTTCGCATTGTGGCACGCCAAGTAGGAATGTCTCACGAAACAGTAAGGAAAGCACTAAAGTTAAATAAGTTTCACCCCTATAAAATGCAAATTCTACAACAGCTTTTTGACGACGATTTCGACAGAAGGATTGAATTTTGTGAAACAATGACGGATTTTATAAATGAAAACCAAAATGTCTTGCACAATATTTGCTTTACGGATGAGTGTACTTTTTTTCTTAATGGGCATGTTAACAAGCAAAATTGTCGCTACTGGAGCGATGAAAATCCGCGACTTTTTAGGGAAGGTCACACACAGTATCCAGAAAAAGTTAACGTTTGGGCTGGTATCCTTGGGAATACTATTATTGGACCTGCCTTCATTGAAGGAAATCTAACTGGTGAGCTCTACTTAAATTTGCTTGCAGAAATAATAGACCCCTTAATAACAACTACTTTGGAAAATCAAATTGACGCGGCTGGTAACATGGTTTTGCAAGAAGATCACCACACTACTATCTTCCAGTTAGACAGTGGCTAAATGATAGATTTCCTGGCAGATGGATTGCTCGAAGAGGAGCAATAGAATGGCCACCACGATCACCCGACTTATCGCCTTTAGATTTCTTCCTATGGTGGCATCTAAAATCGATTGTTTATAAAACACCGCCTCGAGATTTGCAAGATTTAAAGAGAAGAATAACAGCTACATGTAGAGAACTTCAGGCAGAAGTGTGTCGAAATGTTAGAGAGGAGTTTGAGAGTAGACTTTATCACTGTTTAGAAAATAATGGACAACATTTCGAAAATTTTATAAAATAAGTTACTTTTTATTCGTTTTTTAATGTTTTATTGCAAAACACTTGATACTTGTATGTTCATGGTTTGACTTGATTTCTTCAAAAGCATTAAAAATAAAGGACAAGAAATTAGCATTTTTGAAAAGCGGGTTAAACGACCTTTAAAATGAGGTATCACTCAACCCCCATTTCCATTTAAATTTTTAGAGGTTATGTCCACCCTCGCTAGAGGGTTGATGTAATTTAATTGAAAACCAGCCTACAAAATGTCCCCCTTAAAAATAAGTTTGACGTGTTTTTGCATATTTTTGGAATTTCTATAGGGGCCGAAATATAGACGGTGGTACGTTTTCAAAATGACACCCTGTATGCTTGGATCCTGAATTCAAGGGATGTCTTCAGAGTTTGATGGGGATGCGCAGCAACGTATTGTTTCAAATGTTATTCAAATTGATAAGTTCAAAGACACCGGTATAGTATAGTACAGTGCTCTAAAATTTGTTATGACAATTGTTCTAATTAATAGAATACACATGTGAAGCTGAAGATGCACCTTGTGCCTTATTTAATGATAACGAGGGGAGTGATGTAAACGTTAATTTGTATATTATACAAACAATTTTATTCATTTTGAAACACAAAATTTTTAGTCGCAGGTACAAGTACACAAGGTACAAAAGCATCTCATTATTCTTATGGTATGTTATCTACAATTATCTGCTAAAACGTAGTTAAATGAAATTCAATTTTTTGATTTTCTAGATTGGTCTCCATACACCCCTGCATTATTAAAACGCCCAAAGTCTAAAAATCTGACTCCAGCAAAAGGTGAGGAATAACAGTGATCTTATTGTAAAGGCACCTTATTATAACATTTCTCTTTTTATATCTGTTGATTTAATAATAATATTTTTTTTAACTTTCCGGGCAGATAAAGCCACTGGAAATTCTATAAAGAAAAAGATATGCTAGTGGGCAGAAGCAAAAACTGCAGTGGAGGAGAGCAAAAGTAAAATAACTGAAGAAGAATTACAACTTAAATTGACATGTATAAAAGAGAAACATGAAGCAGAAATTAAAATTTTAAAGGATAAGACAATCATAGAATAAAACAATTTAATTGAAGAACATAGTTTAAAACTAAAACACATGACTGAGAAGCATGAGAAAGAGATAGAAATCTTAGAAATAAAAAAGAGAACCTGCACTTCTTCATAAAAAAATCTGTCCTTTTCATAAAAAGTTTTATTTATTCTATTAATTGAGTTACCAGACGGTTCTTGGTGGAACATTTTATTAATAACTATTTTAAATAAAAATAAAAATAAAAATAAAACTCTTGAAAACTTTCCACAATTTTTATTTAGTCTTTGCGATATATGTTTCGGTATTTTTTCATACCATTCTCGAGCTGAACTAAATGGTCAGTTTGTGTGTAGGGTGTTATATATGTCGTTGTATTTATTGCCTCTTTGTACATAAGTGTCTATTATGGGTGTGTGTGTGTGTGTGTTCGTTAGTTTCTCTTTTCTTTGAATAGGACATTTCTTTTCACAAAATTTTGTGGCGCATGTCAACCGCGAAATTTAAAAGTTTCGTACTACATTGTCGTACGTCCGTAACGGGGCCGATTCCACCACTTGCACTCTGCATGAATATGCAAAACATGATTACAATAATAATAGTTTACCAAAAAATAAAACAAGATTGAAGTGGCGTTGATTATAAATTAATTAAATGATTTGGGTATTCAAACTTCAACCTAACCTCAAAATCAGATTTGACGTTTGCCAGTTTGTTTATTATTGCGGTATTATTTGGTTTATTTTTGCCCTTCAACGATGAAACGTGTAAAACATTATAAGGGGCTACTAAAAAATGCGTTTACAGTACCTGTAAGAGTGATAGCAGATATAAGAAGCCTGATCAAAATTACACATTTACCAAATTTCCTCGGCCCTGTTTGCATTATCGCAAAGGGGAAGTTCCTGACAGTGAAAATCATGTATTGATATGTGCTGTTTGTAAGAAAGCTTTGACGTGGCTCAACTTTTGTAAGAGAAGTGATGGAAGATTTAACTCGTTGGATCACATTACAAAAGACAAATATATATGCAGTCTACATGGTGAGCCTGAAGACGAAGGGGAAATAAACGCTTACAGTACTGATAATGAAAACCTGCAGGTGTGTAAATAACATATGACACAGCAAGTACTTATTTTATCGAGTTATATTTTATGTGCAGAATGTTGATGTGGAAAATGTCGTTCCAATTCCTGACAATTTAGAGGATGAGATACCCGGCGCTAAGAAAGTTCCTTTCATTCAAGAGAAAGTGGAACAAAAAGTATTCGTTACCTTAAAGTAAATTCTTCATTATATAATTTCAAAGTTTCAGCAAACGAAGTCAACAAAGTCTCAAACCACCTTTCGATTACAAAAAGTCCAGATGTTGAAAAAGAAGATTGAAGATCAAAAAACTGTAATAAAGCAATTGTTGTTTGAGAAAAAACGGTCGAAACAAAAGAGAGGTGGATTCAAGGGATTCTTGGGAAAAATTAAAAGTAGCAAGAAACAATGTCATTTTTACACTGGGTTGAGTTATGAGCACATTGGGGTCCTATATAACTTTCTTCAGCCAACAAAGCAGAAATTAATTTATTGGAAGGCAAAATATTTCACAAAAGAAAGAAATATGAATATCGATGAAAAGAGAAGACTATTGGCCTTATATACAGAGATACACATTTAGCGTACAGGTTTTGTCTTTAGCACAGTGTGCAAGATGAAACTGTCGTGTTCGGTGTCGCGCTTGGATGGCAGATGTCGCTGAGATATTCTCATAGGCACTTCTGCGATTCAACGGACATAAGACACGGTCTTAGTTGTGGATCATTACCAGCAGCACCACGTACACTGAAGAGGCCTCAAAGGCCGAAACACCGGTGTCTGTGCGTTCGCTGTTGGTAATGACACCTAAGTGTATGCTGTGTATCTCTACACGTACATATATTCATATACGTTTACGTATAAATGGATATATGTATATTTGTGATAATTATTATCCGTTAATGTACGTTACACATTCAAGTATTTCATATCCTATTTATTTATTTTAGAAGACGCTTCAATTACTTTGAAGAATTAGTGTTGACACTTGTTCGATTGAAAGGTGGCTTGCTTGTTGAGGACATGAGTTACCGATTTGAAATCTCAATATCTCATTTGTCAAGAATTGTTACAACATGGTTACAGTTTATGTACCTGGAATTCAAAGAAATTCAAGGGGATATGTTCCCTTCACGTGAAAAAATAAAGGAAAATTTGCCAGGTGTATTCAGAAAACTGAAAAATATTCGTGTTATCGTCGATGGTGCTGAATTTTTCTGTGAAGTTCCCAGTAATTACGAGCAACAAGGAAATCTATACTCTAGTTATAAACATCATACAACGTATAAGGTGTTACTAGGTACAACTCCCAATGGCTGCGTGTCATTCATTTCAAACTTATTTGAAGGGGCAATAACTGACATTAAGTTATTTGAAAAGTCAGGACTTATAGAATTACTGGAGGAAGGCGACCTGGTAATGGCTGATAGAGGTTTTGAAGTTTCAAAAATGTTGGATGTCCGTGGCATTGGTTTAAATATTCCACCCTTTTTAAAAGGAAGGACCAGGCTTACTCCACAAGAAGAAGTAGAGACCAAGAAGATTGCTAAGGTAATGCTCTTTCATAGTTAGTTCAAAACTTCATTTTGTATGTTTAGGAGCGTATTTACGTGGAGCATGTTGTGGGGAGGCTAAAGAAGTTTCGAATCTTCAGCAGAGTGATACCTTTTAACTTAAGGGGAGTAGTATCACAAATGGTATACGTATGTGGGTGTTTAATTAACTTTCAAGCACCAGTGTTAACCCAATAAAGTATTAATTAATTTCCAAATTAGTGTTTTATTTTAATCAGTAAGGAACACAAATACATAGTTAATAATATCACCAAATCTTTGGAACACATTATTGCACTACTTAATATAACAATCCTAATATATATCAGTCTCTCTAAACATTTAAATTGCCAGGTAACTTCTCCAGTGTTAACACAATTTAGTATTAATTCACTTTCAAAGTACCTAGTGTTTAACTTAATTAGTAAGGAACACAAATATTTCTTAACACCAAATCTTTGGAACACATTGCACTACATTTTAAATTAACAACCCTAATGTATCAGTTCTTCACGTTATTTAAATGACTTCTACATTTTCAAACAAAGCGGGGGCAGTCTTCTTAACGTTCTGTATTCAAAATATTCCGGACAAATCCACTCTTCATGAAACTTTGTTAACCTATCCCCAATAGGTCCCCAAAATGCTTCATCAAATTCTACTCGTTCATAATGAGAACAATTTTTAGACCACACATAGAAGTCACACCATTTACGGTTAGTCACAGCCATTTGCATTTGTATTTGGTACCAATACTTATGTGTTCTTTTCAGATGTAAACCATTATTCTCATCAGTTCTCAAACAGAATGAACTCCGTTGAACTGAAGTGAGCAAACTTAGATCTATTGAATTCATATCTTTTAACAGGTAAGGACATTTGATTTCAAGAAGCCCATTGGAAGTCTCAGCTTTGTTATCATAAACAAGAGCATCAGGAGACCCCCCTAAACCTGGTAATTTGGTGTTTACCCATAGTCCAGTTTTAAGAACCTTAAAGGTGGGAAATTTTAACTTGTAATCTGCAAGTGCGTTATCTTCATTTTCTTTTCCATATTCTAAATATTTTGAGGATACTGGTGGCTTATCGGTCCATAGTTTTGTTAAAATTAAATTGAATAGATCTTTAGAATTTTTGTCAGTTAGATACTGTTTGTAATCTGAAGCTGTGATAAGTAATCTTCTAAAATTCTTCCACTTATTGCTTTGTGCTTGTGAAATGGTATCAGGAACTTCGCAATGCCCTACGCGTGGTTCACTAGTAGAGTCATCTGTTAGAGTACACTGAAGCATTTTTATTTTGCTCTTTAAAATCTGCACTTCATCGTTAGTCAGTGTGTAATCGTCATACTTAATTTCGCACAAATATAAAAATGAAGGAATTGATTCCTTGGCGCTTTGACAATCACCCAAAGCCCTCAGAAATGCATTATATTTTTGTTTTTTCTCTGCATTACTACAAATATTCGCTCTAGGGTCAAATTTCTCTTTAATGCCAATATTATGTTTATCATTTTATTCATGGGCCACAATTCCCTGGGGATCCTTCCGCTTCTTCCCACAATTCCATTTGCAGGGCAAACTTGTGGGAGGTAATGGACTATTTCCATTTTCCATTACATATTGCTCTATTGTAAAAAGAAGCGCGGTTACATGAGCGCATCTTCCTGTGGCCGATACTTTGCAGTGACAGGTAGCATCTACAATATCACTGGTGTCATTTTTAATCATAACCATAACTATATAGCACGTTGATTGGTTAAATGATGCTTTCACTGTGGCCTTATAGCAGGTGTAGGTTTTTGCAGATCCATCCATTATATCTGACACATAACTACTTGCAACATACTGCCTGCCTTTACGAAAAGGTTTACTTGAAAACACATCACCATCAACATTATTTTCCTTATGACTTGACTCGTCACAACACTCAATTTTCAGATATGAATATATTGAACCCATACTAAAATGCCTGGGAATATTTAACGACGGGAATGTATTCCACTTTATCGGAAATGGTGGCGGCTTATTAATATTTCTGTTGCGCATAGTTCTAATGTTATCCGTTTTTTTTTGGAGGTGCCGGCCCCCATCAATGCCTTGGTAAATTGGAACATTGTTTCTGATGCACTCTTCGACTCTGTAAATTAAATCATTAACACTAACGCTGTGAATAAATTTTTTGTTTGCACCAACCTCAAAATCAGTTCACTTTTTGTTCCTTTCGCTTCAACGTTTCTACATTTCAACCAACGCTCTAACTGGCACTTTAACAGTTGGCACGGTTGTACTGTACCAAGCGATGCACCTGGTACATCCTCTTCGCTTAAAATCACTTCATAATACGGGAGCGAAGTAGCCATTTTGTTTAATAATATCACAGACTAAACAACCCAGACCGGCAACTACTTGAAAAAAAAATATCCAAGATCTTCTATCCTTGTTACACATCAGTGAACTTGGTACGAAGATGGCGCTAGCAGCATATTGGCGCGAAATTTGAAATGAGTTTGTTTTTAGAATACGCTTATTAAATACGTTATTTATGTAACAAAAACATACACAAAAGTTACTAAAGCTATGGTAATAAATATTAGTTACAGTAACAATTATAGCCATAGTTTGAGCATCTTATGTGTAATTTTGTGGTGTTACATATTAAATATGTAATACGAAATATAAATATTAATCTTTTACTTACATGTATTATAACATCCCTCTTACGGTGACCTATTAGACACAATAAACTACTACTCTATATAAGATTAAGAGAAATATAATAATCTAGTAAGTGAAAACTGTCAAGGAAAACATAGGGATATAATAATAATAATTTTTATTGATACATATACTTATACAATAAAACATAATAAAATTAAATTACACAACCAATAATGAGAAGACAATAATAATAATACAAATCTTGTGTAATATGACAAATAAAAACACTAATATGTACCAAAAGGAACAAATTCAGCATGCAAATAATAATACTAATACATAAATCAAAAGGTATCAAACCTGCAAGGCAAAGAGCATGTCAAAAATGCGCTTCTTAAACAAAGGAAATGCCAATCTTATCTTAAACCTATGCTTTTTGTTAACTTCATCCTGTCCAAACCCGCACACTAAACACTTGGACTGGTTATTTGTATCAACATATAATTAATACGATGTACGAGAAAGGATTGCAAAAATATGTCAAACGTGTCAAATTTGAAATGTAGTTTTGAATGACATATAACTACAGCATAACAAACATTTCAATTGACGCTAGCGCCATCTCATCTCCAAGTTCACTGAATTTGTAGTACGAAAGTTTTGGCCCTTCGCGCATGCGCATTGGGCGAAAAGAAATGTCCTATTGATTTTTTAATTTCTAATATTTCTAACAAATTTAATTTCGGTCCTTTGTTTACATTATGCATAAGTTTACAGCTATCTATATCGGGAAAATGGAGATTATCTATACAATATTCGGCAAGGCCTCTATTTCTAATATTATGCAATATTGATCTTTTATGTCCTTTTAATCTAGTTTCGATCTTTCTGCCACTTTGTCCGATATAGATAGCTTTACAGTCTGTGCAACTAATTTTGTATACACCTGATTTGTCGGTAAGTTTAGTTCTTTCCTTGTTATTGACTAACATAGCACCTAAATTGTTTTTATGTATGTTGACTGTTTTGATACTTATTTTCTTAAAGATTCTGTTAATTTCATAATTAATATGTGTCATGTATTGTATAATGTGCCATTTCGTGTTGTCTTTTTCTATTATTTTAAGATAAAAGTGTATTTTGGGTTTTTCTCTTTGTTTGTGTTTAATAATGTCATCTACTATTTTCTCTTTAAATCCATTATTTCTAGCTATGGTTTTAATTATGCGTAATTCTGTGTTGAAATCTTCTTCACTTAGTGGTATGTTAATTAGTCTGTAAGCGAAACTATGTAGAGCTGCTGTTTTTGTGCGCCAAGATTGTTTGGAATTAGCTGGTATGATAGTATCGGTGTATGTAGGTTTCCTGTATATACTGAATTTTAACTTTTTGTCGTCTTTTTTGATAGTTAAATCTAGAAAGTTTAATTTTGTTTCTTTTTCTATTTCTATAGTAAATTGAATCTTTTCATGAATAGTGTTTAGATAAGTTAGGAAGTCGCCTGCCTGTCTTTCAGTACCTGACCATACACAGAAAATGTCATCTACATACCTGACCCAATGTTTTATTTGTTTGATGTATTTCTTCATAGTCTGCCATAAATATTTCAACTAGAAGAGGGCTTAGTGGACTCCCCATCGGTAAACCATTTATTTGTGTATAGACTTGGGAATTTAAAGTAGTTTTGTTTTATGCATAAATTAAGAATTTCCAGAGTGTGTGTTTTTTCTTTATCTTCAAAATGGCTGTTATTAATGAGGTTTTCTAAGATTTCTTTTATTTCATTTGCTGGAATTGATGTGAATAAGCTTTATGTCAAAATAAATTAGTTTTGTACTGCTATTGATTTCAATATTTTCTCATTGTTTGACTAATTCTGTACTATTTTTAATGGCTTTCTCAGATTTAAAATTAATTAATTGTGGTAGTTCTTTGCTGAAATATTTACAAAGTTTGTATGTGGGTGCATTAATGTATGAAACTATAGGTCTAATAGGGTTGTTTTCTTTATGTAATTTTGGTTGGCCATAAACGACAGGTGTTCTTGGATTCATAATGAGCAGTTTTTTATCTTTCAGCATTACGTTATCTTTTACCATTTTGTTGACATTTTGTTGATATTTGTTGGTGGGGTCTACTTTTAATACCTTGAAATCAGATGCGGCAAGCAGATTGTTTATTTTTTTTATGTAATCATCTCTTTTGTAGACAAAGGTAATACTATTACAATAATCAAAAAGAAGAAAAAAAAGAAGAAATAGAAAAAGAAACAAAATTAAACTTTCTAGATTTAACTATCAAAAAAAAAAAAGACAAAAAGTTAAAATTCTGTTTTGTATTTGTTAGTACTAAGTATATATTTTCTATTACTGTTTATAATGTTTTTTTATTGTACATTGTATATTGTACATCAGAGGAAATACATATTTTTATTTTATAGCATTTATTTTTTTAATTCATAAATAATAAAGACAATTATATATTTTTAATTATTCTATAGAAGTCCAATAAAATATTCATGAATCAATGGTTGTCTTACTACATTATTGCCAATATTTCCTGCCATTTTATATCAATATTAAAACAATAGCTGTTCGTAATTGAGGTTATAACTCTCATAACAGAAACAAAATATTGCTGAACCTGTATTGAACTAACCTTAAACCAACAAAATCGGTCGCTTACTTGAGCTATGTATTGAACTTGGTTTTGCACTTGAGCTGGAATTGTACAACGCATGGCTTGTTATTAAGCCAAGTTCAACAATAAACCTACCCTAAACTAACATTGAATAACCGGGCCTAAGAGTTTTAAGCCTTGGCTTAAACTAAAGCCACGGCTAATGCTAGTACTGTGAAACCGGCATTAACCAATATTCAAAATTATAGCAGTGGCGGCTGCTGCAGGGAGGGCAACGGGGCACTGCCCCCCGTGATAAACTTCCTTTAACAGATAAATTTAAATACCTAATTTGTATGTAATTTTTCTAATATCCCTAGCAGCAAAACCAGTATATGCACACTTGTCCTACATTAGTAAATATATATTTTTATCCTTCTCTAAAATTGTGATTTTGCTGCTTGGGTATTTTTTCGGAAGTAACAGTCCGTCTCTTCAGCGCGTTTAAAAATCACAGTCTGACGTAGGCTCCGGGGCATCTCGCGCCACTGCTCCGTTTGTACTAGAAATCGTGCGTATAAAAAGTGGTGCGGGGCGAGAGCGGTATATGTCACGACAGGGCACTAGACTGTGATGCCGGCTGGCAATGTAGTATATAATATCACAGAATAACAGAAGTGACAAAAGCCTCACTTGCATAATTCCGATATTTGTGCGCAAAATCGAACAAGCGCACATTTCAAAATGGCGTTTTGTTGTTGTATAAATATAACCTGTCTAAGTTTTATAACTTATAATTTACGAAAGAATAATAAGTAAAGGTGCCAGTTAAATTGTTGTTGATATAAATAATGGAAACTGTACGAAAGAAGAAATCTGGCGTATGTAGATGTTGTATTTTTACTTGTAAAAATGTTCAGCAACAAAATATATTCTAGTTTCTTAAAGAAGAATATCGGTAAGTTATAGCTATTCAGTAACAGTTAATTTGTAATAATTCATCTTTTTTGTAGTGTCTTACAGTGGATCATCAGCTGTAACCGGAATGACCTAAGTAAAGATTTGTCAAAATTATGGCAAACAACAGTTGTGTGTGGTAAACACTTTGAATCACACATGTGTTTAAATGATTTAAGGAATCCAATGCAATTCCCGCATTATTTCTCTCACTCTGCATGGAAACACCAGAAAGAAACAGCTTTTGATGCAAAATTTCACACGGGTAGGTTATTTTTCATAAAAGTGTTTTTAATATAAACTGTCATAAAATTAAAATATTTCCAAAATTATTTGTTAGCATTTGTCTTTTATATATTCAACAATTTTTGTCTATATTAAGTTGCAACACCGTTGCATTGTAATTTTAAAATATGTAACTTCATACATCATCATTGAAGTAGAATAAATATAACATGACTTTATAATTTGTAATATTCCAAAAAATCTGTCCATGATGATAACGTTTTACTTTAATTTCTCTAATAAGATATTTTGAAATTTAAATTTGTAAACTTATTTACTATCTACAAAAAATATATGATCTTATTTATCATTGTTAAATATGTTTTGATAAGGTTTGCACTTATAATTAAAGTTTTTATTAAAGATGAAGCATGCAAATAAATACTTCTAATGTGGGTTTTTATCTTTTTATATTAGTGAAGGAACCTCATTCGAAAATAAGAATTTTAGAGAACATCGTTATCTCTCACAGCCATGACCATATTGAAAAAGGAATCAATTCAAACCTCACCGGTTAAGGAACTATCTACAGGTAAATGTTTATTATAAAATATTATTTTATAAGAACTAAGTATTATTTGAAATTTTAAAAGCATGCTGATTTCAAAATGTATTTTAGAATGTGGAAACTATGAATGTTCCTAGCACAAGTGATCTTGGATCCCAAAATTTAGCAGAAAGTGAACCACCTATAGGTATGACAATTAATATTTACAGTACAAAATTATATTATGAGTAAAACATAAAATACATTTAGTTGTTTAACTAAAGAATTCAAAGTCATTTTTGAACAAAAATTCAACACATATGTATTTAACCTACTTAGAACTTTTCAGTTACACACATACAATTAATTTGTATTTAATGAAATGTATAATTTTTTAATTGTATTTTAGCAGTTATGGAAATTCCTGCTACATGTGATGTTGGGGTTCAAACAGGAAAAAATCTCTCTGCCCATACACCCAGAAAGGAAAGACTGAGAAAATCTCTAAGGCCTGTATGAGACGATGCTAGATTGGTAAATTGGAATGGTCATAGTGTTTTTTAAGTTCTTATGGCATAAATTAAAAGATGTCCTGGTCACGTGTACAGGTGTCTGTGTTAATAGAGGAATATGAGAAATATCCTTGTTTATATGCAGTTAAAGATGCAAGGTATAAAAACAAACATGCTTGTGCCACAGCAATAGAGGCAAAAATATAGTGACAAAAATAAAACCAGGAGTGTCTATATCAGATATTAAAGCTAAATTTCATGGTCTAAGAAGTAATTTCTTAAATGAACATAGAAAATATAAGGAGTCTCAAAAAAGTGGTGCAGGAGAAGATGATTATAAAGGTTAACTATGTATCCTAATGAATCAAAGAATTTAAAACTAATTTCTCGAAGAGCAACCAACCTTTCAATTACGATAACACTAAAATTACGTCACTACATCATACTAAATTTGATATGTAATAATGCATACGTGTCATACAGGAGTAAGGCAATAATATCAAAATTGTATGCTAAATTAAAGCAGAAAATTTTCGTAATAATTTACATGGAAATTTTCTGTAAAATTTAGCATCTTGTCATACAGGCCTAAAACAGCATCGAGTTGTAGCTACTAAATCTAAAATGAAATCCTATCCTAAACAGGAGAATTTACAATATTTTCTAGGGCTTTGTGGCAGATATTTATTAAAAGAACTGGCAACTGTTGTTAAATTTAATGCAGTTAATAAAAATAAGAATATTGCAATATGGTTTTTAACATTGAAGAGAATAAAAACATTTTTTAGAAATACCATGCAGAAAAGCAGACTATGTGCCTCAGCAATGTGTTCCATTGAAAAACAATTACTGACATCAACACCAAACTTCAATGAATTAGTTATTAATCATTTTGCTAATCGTAAGGAACGGCGAATGGATTTTATTTTCAAACAAGTTAATTAAATAACATATTGAGTTTACTTTTTGTTTGTATTTAATTTTTGATATCAAACACTCAGACACCCCCCCCCCCTGGTGCCCTCCCGTCCCAAAAAATCACGGGCCGCCACTGAATTATAGTACTAGGAGAAGAAGTGATTTACATGGACGGCAATGTTCCTTACAAATTACTAGTTAACCTAGGTCTTTGCATATTTTATATATACCACCACATTCAAAAATACCATAAACTTCATATATGTAGAAATTATAATTATTATTGCACATCTAAGCAATATCCTTCGCAAATCTACCTAAACTGACTATTAGGTGTGTACATTAGAACAAGAATAATCCACAATGTAATAACGAATACACATAGGAAACGTGCAACGGATGTATTTAATGAATTAGATCAATTGCTAAAGCGTTAATAAACACCAGCGTCTAACAGATGTTGCTAAATCTTTAATGCGGTGCGATTTTTTTCTCCTTTTTCTCTAAAACAAAATACTCCACATCCGGGTATTATACATGTCCGACGGACGTCTCCTTAGATATGTATATATCCAACTCTCTTTCTTGCACAATATCGCAATATAACGTTGCTTGTTACTACGATTTACGTAATTATATACATTTTTTTCTACCAGAATCTTTCTCAATTTATTCCGTCGATGGCGATGCAATCTCGTTTTTAGAATAATAATAATAATAATAATTGTAATAATAATTAATAATAATCGCGTTCGAACGTGTATTACAATATGAATTGTTTTGAGGCCGCTCTAATTTCACATATATATATATAGAGTGTAGAAAATAATTAGTTCCGGTGAGGTACACCTCACTGCTGATGGTATGGAACCAACTGTGGATCTCGCCAACGCGTGAATTTTTAATGCCTTCGCGGTGCAAATATGCGCTTGCAACGTATCAGCGCAAAAGAATACATCACTACAAGGAGAGGTTCGTAAATTTTTATCATAATTAAAATAGAAAGTACGCCCGACTGAGATACGTCGGTTTTTTTTCATACTTGGGGGCGCACATTGCCTTCGGTGGTGGGTATATAAACTCGAGGCTCTATCACATCAACAAGCATAGTTGCTTCTGACTACATCAATTAAAGCAACATGAAATTTCTGGTAAGATTTTCGATTTAGTGCTTTTCATCTTAGATCAGTTGTTTTCCCTTCTTTTCTTGCGGTGTAGTGATCGGGAAGTGATTCGGAAAATTTCGGGAATTTTTAAAAATTTGTGAAGTGGCGCATAATATAATTTAGGATAATCGCGTATCAACTTCAGGAATATCCAAATTAATTTTAATAATTCGTGAAATGTATTGCAAAAAGATTGCGGCATACAAATATACGAAAGCATTGCTACGGAATTTATTTAAAATATTTCACATTTAAATTTGATGAGTATGAATTATGAAAATTAATTTAAATTTTGTCTTTTTTAATTAATATATCTTTCATGTTAGTTTTTCCAAAAAAGTGTCAATATTGGAAAGTCAGAGCAATGTCAGTAATACACAAGCAAAATGTCTTCCTTCATTTATTTTATAGCTAGATTTGTACCTAAATATTTAATTTATAAAATAAACATCGTTTTAACTCATATGATAGTGTTCACATTCAACTATAGCATTGCCAATATGATTAAATTGCATCAATAATCCGTAATTTTAAATTCATATTTCGCTAAAGTTGATCAGTTCATGTCGATAATTTTCAAAATAATATCTGAAAAACTTTTCAATTGCGTTTATGATATTATATTGTCAAATTTGACAATTATGTTGAATTCAAACAGGGGCAGAAATTGTAAAAGCTTAATTCCGTAGAATACAAATTGTTGATCAGTAAATCAATTACAGGCATTCGACTATATCTGTTGGTATATAATCGGTAACCAATTGTTAAATGAGTTTTTAACGACAGTAAACATCAGATTGATGCTATCAGTCCCTTTCAATCAATACACGACTCTCACTGTGTGCTGCTAGGAAATGTTTAATAATATAAAACAAGTTATATGAAAATTTTTTCAGTTGTGATTTGTATTAGTGAAGATTACCATGAACTATATTTAATTTTTGCAATTGACAATAGCAGAAAATGATTAGTACATTCTTGAATGATCAAATTTTAAGACACGAATTATTTAACAAAATTGGAAATCTTCTTTCACGAAATGAATGCATGTTTTATATAATCGCTTAATATTTAGATAAATTGTTTGTGAATAAAGAAATACCGGTAATTTAAAGAAAATGCGACATTTTTAATATTTGCAGATAATAAACACGTGGAAATTAAAAAAAATGTTTAAAAATTTGTAGGAAAAATTAATAATTTTTGTTTTATTCATTGATTACTTATTTATATAAAAGTATAGAATAATTTTTTTTTTAATGAAAAAAAAATGTTTCTCCCTAGTCCTATTTCACGCATTTGTATGACTGTAAGAAAGCAAATATTTGTCTAACTATAGGAAATAATTTCATGTAAGTAAAATATTGCTCTATTTAAAACAATTATTTCAGTAAGTCAATATTCAAACTTCAAAACTTCATATTAGAAATTCTATATTAGTTAATCATTATTTTATTGTATCTAGAAAAAGTCTAAAAGCGTGTTCTGTAGTAGGTCATGGTATACAAATAAATTTAGCCACACATTGCTGGTAACACAGTAATTTTATCGTCCATAAGTGGACACGTATTTCGACATTTTGTTGATTTCGTCACATACTGATGAGTACTGATGAGATCAAAACATCAATGTTCGTTAATCAATTACCTTTTTACACCTGCATTCTATTGTTAAAGTGTCCTGATTAGGGATCAGCTGTCAGGGTTACATTGTAGGACTGGGCTTAAATGAATAATGAAAATTCGGTACTAGGCACAGTAATAGTGATGATATCACTATGACTATGCCCAATTTCGAATTACATTACTAATCCATCCATGCAATGTACCAGTGACTGCTATTCCCTAGTGATGATTTCAAGTGGTGATTGGTGCTTACTTCGTGAATATGAATGCAATGAGTTGTGTAATATTTTTATTACAAATATTACTTTTCAAAATGTGGAAGATTTATATAAATATTTTCTTTTATATAAAGCATCACCACGTTATTGTCCGTATATACTCGCAAGTACCATATGTCCGTATATGTAATTACGCTCACTAATTTCCTGTTACTGTTAAATGATCTAATTATATTATTGGCATTCAAATCTCTCTTTTTATCTCTTTATTATCATTGCCCAATAGGTGTTATTGATTTTAAATTCTTCCTCGAAATACATATTATTCTATAATTAAACAGCCCGATATATATATATTTCAGATGCTTGTACTATTTTAACCAGTCCACTTACCCTTCTAGGAATTACATCAATAATAATGAATTGCATAAGCGTATTGTAATATTACGTTTTTCTAACGCTTATTGAAACTCGCAAGTCATCAAATTATTACTAAATTGTGTTAGTCAATCAGTAAGAAAGTAGTACTACTATCTTTTTTCTTGAGTATCATGTAATATGTGTAGGTATATTGTATGGAATTTATTTATTAACATGCTGCGTTCATATTTATTTCTTGCAATATCATTGTTGTGTTTTGATTAATTATTATTCACATTTTTGTTTTAATCAGAGTCCAGAAATTATCCTCAAATTATAGAGTGATTGAGAATTGTTAGCCACTACGTCACGTAGTAGCTTCCTAGCTAGTGTGTTACTGATTCCCAGATGACATTTTGTCTCTCGTATATTTTAATAGTGCTGTGCAAAATTATTTTATAATATAATCGAACACAACAAAAAAAATTGATTATATTCGACTCGAATTTGACATTTGAACAGCATTGAAGTATAAGGAATAGAAAATTTAAACATATTTTCATGTTATTATGAACATCATTTAATATAACTCCGCCTATCAGTATGAAAATATGATTATACGTCTTTTAAACTGTAGGGTAATGAATATACAATAAAATACATATAAACACATACAACGCATTTATATAAGAAATGAGGTTTCTTGTTTACTATAATAGTTATAAACTAAAAATTAACAAAAAACTTGAAAATGCAGCCAGTCCTAAGTGATACAGAATAGATAAAATAGCAATTAGAACATAAAGAATGGAAGAGGCAAAATGGTAACTTTTCAAATTTTATAAGCGAATTAATATACGAGCCTAGTTACTTCATATGTAACTCTATTTTAATATTTTTCCATTTTCTCTATAAAAATACGGATTAAATTAGAATCATAGAGTATTATTTGTTGAAAGTATCTTACCAAAATGTAATTTATTATGCAAAGAAAAAATATTAAGAGTTTACTTGCACAATTTAAATATGAATTGAATTTAGCTGCAAAGTAATCAACCGTCACCAATAACACCATTTATCTTTCTACTCTGTACGCTTAAAGATCAACAAAAATACAGCCCCAGGATATTATATTTCATTTTAATAGCATATCTTCCCACTCTAAATATATATCAATATCTTAACAACCACTATATTCACTTAAATCAAAGAAATACTAATATTCATCATAAACTTATATTATATATATATCCCTAGAAAACTTGAAAATTAATAACTTAATTAAAAATGATGGTTCTGTCAAAATTTGGTTCGTTTAGATGCGCATATATTAAGATGAGATTTCCCTCTTCCATACTTCTCAAAGTATATTAATATACTGTCGTTTTGTGAACGAAATATGCCGAAAATTAAAATATAATATAAACTATACTGTGGAAATTGGTGCAGTAGGTGTATTTAGCTGTTTTTTCATTTGATGCATTCATTGTATTTCTAATTGTAGATTTTACCGTACTATATTTTTCAGGCAGCAAATTTATGTTATTGGCATTCTAATGTCATGCCAATCACTGTCGACGTTTTTCCCAATAATCTTCTTCCATTATCGCTTTAATATGTATTAAGAGTTTGGGTTTTGTTGGTATTTCGCTTCAATTTGTTGCCGTTATGCAATATTATTCCTGTTTTTAGTGCCACTTGTTTTACACATCCTACCTGTTCTTCGGTACCTTTTATGATTCGAGAAAATTCATATCAATCTACAGATTCCAGTAATTAAATTCGCTTTTAATATAATGTGTGCTTGAATAACTTATTAATAGATCATCTGTTTCATTACCAATAGGAATGGGGGAATTCAAGCCCCCTGTGGAGATGATATTTTTGTGATAAAACTGTATCATTAGATTATATTGGTGATAAATATAGAAATATGAGTTAATTTTAGATTTGGTAGCGTAATAAATATTAGGAATTTTGCATTACTTACATGTCATTGTTTGGGTTAATGACGGTGATATAACTGTATTCGATAAGAAATATGCAACGCAATTGTAGAGGTATATGTACGCAAGCGATAGCATTGTATTTATTGGTTTCGATTAGATAATTAGAAGGCTTTATTTCTATGCAAAATGCATATCTTTATGATGAAGCAGATCAATTATTTTTTTGCCTCACTAATTATGATACTTCGTTACGATTGCGTATATTCTAAAAGAGCAATTATCAACAATGACTTGATTATAATAATTATCTACGTGATTTGAAATATCTAGACAAACAATTGGCATTAAACATAGTATCGTTTAAAGCAATTTAACAAGGTAAATGAGAACAGTAAAAACAATGAATCATAATTTTCATTTCCGTTTTATAATAATTATTAAAAATACTACATTAATACAGTGATAACTAATTATAAAATAAACATTTGTCATCATATTTCAGTTTAATATTAGTCATATTTATTTACATTAACGATAGAGATAATATAAATTTTGATTTCCTGGTTCTAACCGCTTCAAGTTAAGCGCAGAGGCTGACGTTTCGACCATTATTGCAAAGAAAATTTTCAGGGTATTGCACGCAGTTGAGTTATTGAAGCTTGAAAAATGCTAAAACAGGTTTCAATATACGATTCGACTAACATTTGGTTGCAGTCCTGAAGATATCTTTTGAAATAGTTACGAAACGTCGGCATTTGTGCCTAACTTGACATGGTTCCAATTCGGAAACCGAGATCGATATTTAAAAAACGACAGCAGAAGTCTATACTTTAGATAGGGGTAATACATAATTACATATTACAGAAGACGTGCAAACCACTGTACTTCATTTTGTATACAAAATTATTTTTTCTTTTATAATTTTATTTATCACATAATTGACATTTTCAAATAGTTAATGCTAAGTATTTATTTTATGGATTGTCTGTGAAACCTCCTTGATTTTGAATCAGTTTCTCTTAATATGGAAATATAGGATACCAGCTGCCCAAAAATCTATTCGAGCTTGAATCGCCTCTTTGCGTCCACTTACTTTTTTTTTACATTTCGTGTAAAACGCGAGCACTGTCATAATGCTTTTTGTAATGTCTTATTTTCTAAACTTTTGACGCATCTTTGTATATACGTACATTTTTTGCTGCCAAACGAATATTTTATTTAAAATTCTTTTCGCACTCTGTTTCACACGAACGTTAGACACTGAAGAGTAAGACAGATAATTTACTGATAAACCTAAATCATGTTAAACCATACGAAGGAAGAATGTGCTCAGTGAGCGCCTATTTTAATTGAGATAGTGTACCATACGCTCCTGAAGAGAACAGATAAGTTTGAGATACGGCATTTTTTCCGAATTATCATTGAAAACAAAACAAAAATATGTTTGCAAAACATTCAATAACTCAGAGACAATGCAAGATAGGCGTACACAACAAAAATAAAAACAGAATATAGGATCAATTCTTTTAAAATAATTTGACGTCAAAAAATTTTTGAAAAATATTCAAAAGAGTTTATGCAAAATTGTTATGAATTAATTAATTTATAAATAATTTAAGAAGATTAGAAGTGTAACTTTGCTTTTTTTATATTACATGCCTTTAAAATGTGTGCGTGCCTTGATTGATTTTCTTAGAGTATTTTAATCTGTGGTCTTTCAAAATCTCTTAAATCGGCAAAAAATATTTGGAATAATAATCTCATAAGTAAGGACGGTATTCGTGCAATAGAAATTTAAAACAATATTTTCTCTAAGAAATGCCAAAATCTAGGCGAAAAGTAATATTACATCTGTTCATAAGACGATGTTTAGGTGTTTATTAACATCATCAACTACAATTTTACGTAATTTTATAATTTACTATAACCATTAGCTTTAAAATTACATGCTTTGTTATTTTTTTGTTACATTAAATTACATTTTCTGTTTTTCCGTTACTTTTACTTTAATTTTTTTTTTATTAATTTGTATATACGGGATACACCGTCATTATTTTCATTATTAGTGACTTTAAAATATGCTAAAATCCTGAAATTAATAATAAACCAGTAATTTTAATTTTTGTTGTCTTTGTCTGGCTTTTGTTTATCTTTCATATTTTCCCATAAGCGTCATATAGATTTATTGTAGTAACTTTATGGTGGTTACTGTCATAAATTGCATAATAAGTGAATGGAAAAGAAATCAAGATAAAAATAATCAATTTAGGAAGATTTGCTATAGAGTTTTTAAAACTTTATATTGCAAATTACTACATATTTCAAAATCATTGAAAATAAGTATTCTGTTCTATTTAAGAACACATTGAATTATAGATTTTTTCAAAAACTAGCAAGGTATATGTTTATCTATTGTAACAATTGCATGTAAATCAGTAGCAAAAGATATCACTACCAAGTTCAACCAATCTACTAGGATTAGTATATATTAGTAATAAACACAGATTGTAATGGTACACACTTGATTTGAATCACCTGTATGTACAATTATTTATTTCGGATAAAATATGACTATTTTTCAAGTCTGTCACAAGTTTCCTTTGCAAATTCTTGCTGCATCAGAAATTATTTTTAATAATATTGGTTCCATATTAGCTTTAAATATTTCTTATATTAAATCATCTAGATATCAATTAAATTCTTAGTAATTTAATGTTCGTTTTGGGAAAGCAAGAATCACTTAATATATAAACGAACTTCAAACAACTCTTTCATAGACATACATACGTTCTCTGTTTTCTTATACAGCAAATGTTAATGGGTGTGATATAAGAAAGTGTTTGATTAAGTAGGTGATGGGTTGCATAATTAAACGACGGTACGTTATTATGCTTCTATGAGCGGAACGAGATCAATTTTGCAACATACATAAATCCACTGAACAAATTAATCTCTTCCTTCTTCAATTGCAGGCGTACTTGCTTAACTTTTTTTTTGTTTGTTCTAAATTAACGAGCGGAAAGTGTTTCACATTGCCATATTATATATTTTTTTATTCATGATGATTATCAATTTTACACTCTAATATTATTATCTTCATATGAATCAAGATAATTTCAATTTCTATTTTAAATTTCTTTTTGCACAGGAATATATTAAGTAGAAATTCCTCCTAATTCTTTTTAAATTTGAACATAATAACCTTATATGAAACAGTAATTTTTTTGTACCAGTGTTATGTTTCTTTATTTTAATTTGTTTAAAAAATGAATATATGAAATATTATGGTATTGAAGAATTTTAGGAAAAATAATTTTTATTGTTCAAAATTTGTATATTGCATCAGTATTTAAGTAAGTGTTAGTTAAGATGAAGAAAAAGATATAATACAACTATCTACAATTTAAAAATTAAGTTTGTAATTTGTTTTTTCGGTCTATCAATTAAAGTGATCTTAAATCAATAAATTTGCAAGTGCACTTTTTAGAAATACGTTTTAATATAAGATATGATATTTATTAAGTTGTGTATTGCTTCAGTATTATTAAATAAAATTGCATAATATCATAATTATTTTGTTCATAAAATAAAAACTTCAGAATGGCATAGAATTTGAGTTCCAGAAATTGATTTTATTGCTAGATCAGAAATTTTTATGTCTTTTCTAAAAGAATGTTGATCTACTGTTTCGACATATCTTTTATTGTTTAATTTAGATTTTTACGAATTTGTAATAAAAAGGAAAATATATTAGGCCAGAAAAAGTAGACATAATAAAAGTTTTATTACTTTAATAATCTATAGATCTTAATTTTAAAACAAACACTTTATAGTACAAAGACGATTAAAAATGATTATAAAACAATGGGTGTTCTGAAAGTTCATATACATATTTTTTATGGCTTATAGATGAGATATAATTGTCAACAAGACCACAAAGGGATAATATGATTCTAATGTGAATAATAACATAATGAGATATACATGAAAATTTGAAGATTTGTAAACAGGAGACAAACATATCCAACTATTATGATACAATTCTTTGTTTTAATGACTGATTTCGCCCGTAAATTGCTATATGAACAAGCTCATCATCCATTTAAAAATATATGTATATAACATTCCACAAAATCAAACCGAATGTATTCTACAAACATTTAAATAACCTTTGTTTATTCTGATTTGCTGTTCAGTATGGACAGTCTAAAAACTTTTCACTCTGTTTGGATACTTTGGTCATTCCCAGAGCTGACCAACATATCATTTTCAAATTCATCAACTCAACTTTCTCCAAACGCAAAATTAATATAATTGGAACCATGCAAGACAGAGTGTTAAAGATAACACAGAAATCCTTTTGCAAGAAGAATATCAATTAGCTATTCTTTTAAGCTGACCTAATGATTTGTCGAAAACTTAACAGACTTAAAATGAAGAAATAGTTTAGTTTCATAATTGAATCATGATATTCAGATAGGTCTTAGAACCATCAGAGAAAAACTGAAATAACATTTTTAAATTCTAAGTGATCTAATGTAAGAAAAATATTAGAACCAAGAGTTAAATAATAAAAAAATGCCACAAATAACAAAGTAGTTATTAGAATATTGTTTAAACAAAATAGTGATTTAACCCCTTATCAATTTTATACTATTACAACAATTGAACATTTACGTGTTATATTACATGAAATTAATACTAATACAATTCAACATTTTTCAAGAAACACAAACATGAGCAATAAACTATTAACATTTCATTGTATATTATAAGGTATTAATTTAATCTTCTTTATTGTTAGAAATTACTGGGTGGTGTACATTGTTGACCTAATTTAAACGTATTGCAAATAAGGCCATTAATGTAGGCAGATATACCACGACAACTCTTGTATTGTTAAAAATAGTGAACATTGCTTATATTATAGTAAACTTTCTTTTCCCTTAGTACTTCATGACGGCATTTTCTTGTGAAATACAAATTTTCCTTTAAAATTTAGACCAGTAATTTTTAAAATTTGTGTTGTCTTAATCTTCTTGCAATAACTTCCGTGACTTATGACAATATATCACATTTCTTCAATACTTTTTTAATTACCTATCAAATGGTAAGAAAGTATTCCCCCATTGAAAGGAATAATACGATTTTCTGAAATCGTTTGTTCTCAGTAAATGAAAGCAGTAATTTAAGAGCAGCATGACTTTTTACATATTGTTTAATAAGAAGAAATAATTGTTGGCATCTATTTCCTGTGCCTTCACGAGGAACGTATAAGGCAACACGATTTTCTTAAATGTTTTGTACGCAAAATACGTTCACAACCAGTTGATTATAAAAAACTCCAAAACACAATTTTAAGGTTTTCCTAAATATATTTCTACTTTTGTAATACAATTTATGTTTCTTTTCTTGTATCTCTCACGTAGTTTCGTACGAATATATATATATATATCAGTAATACTCAACAGAGACAGAAAAGCATTGTAGCAAATGTCCTTTTTTTGTTTCTGTAGTAGTATGCGGTACTTAAATCCCGCAACTCTTTTTTTGGTGACATTCTCTTTTTTAATACATCATTGTTTAATGTCCAGCTTTGGCTGTAAATGGCTAATTCTTTTCATCTGATGTCCAAAACATTTTGCTTACAACTGCAATAATAAATTGAAGAATATTATCCTATCACAAATATCTACCGTCAAGGTATTTCAATACTTTTCGCGGGGACATTGTAGCTTTTGTAATTTACGTACGATTTTTTTTATCTAGCTTGTTTAACAACGCTTTGTTTGTATTCTTGCTTTGATAATTTCCTTTTTCTTATATTTTCATACGTTTTGTTAGAATCAAACGTACTAACGGTTAAAACAGTAACTTACAAGAACTGCAAAAAACTATTGTATCAGAATAACAAGTGGTATTGGAAGCGACAGCGCTACCCGTGATTATCTGCTTAAACTTCTTAATAAACTAGCTTTAGACCTTTTTTCTGTATGAAGTTAAAGAACAGTCAGGCTTTAGTATCTTTAAGGCACAAAGTTACAGCTAGGAAAGTATGTACCAAAAATACAAAACCCTGAATCACGTCAATAATAATAATATATGATTCAATTAATCTACAGAGTATAAATGAGTAATATTTTCTTAAAATTTTCTTTAAAATGTAAATCAAAGATTATATATTTTTGCTATTGACCTAATTTTTCCTTTTCTTTGTTATTCAGGTTTGCGCTGTTCTTTTTGTTTCCGCTGTCTTCGCTGAAGACGCGAAGAAGACTGAAAAACGAGGTCTTGAACTGTCGTTAGGAGGTGGTGGTGGTGGATTTGGTGGACATGGACTAGGAGGTGGAGGAGGATTTGGAGGCGGTTTTGGAGGAGGACATGGATTAGGAGGTGGAGGTGGAGGTGGATTTGGAGGTGGTTTTGGAGGCGGTCTTGGAGGCGGTCTTGGAGGCGGTCTCGGAGGTGGACTCGGAGGTGGTGATGGACACGGAAAGATCACCCACATCACACTTCACAAGCAAATTCCCATCCATCATCCAGTACCATATCCGGTACCAGTAGAAAAGAAGGTCCCAGTACCAGTAAAGGTACCCGTACCAGTTCATGTCGACAAACCATACCCAGTACCAGTACCCAAACCATACCCAGTTAAAATCGACAAACCATACCCAGTCAAAATAGTAAAGGACGTACCAGTTCATGTACCGTATACAGTCAAAGTACCAGTACCAGTTAAAGTTCCAGTCCATGTACCAAAACCATACCCAGTTAAAGTAGTGAAACCATACCCAGTACACATTCCCGAAACTGTCATAGTTAAGAAACCAGTCTACGTCCATGTTGGAGGTCATGATGATGGTGGTTTTGGAGGTGGATTAGGAGGTGGACTAGGAGGTGGATTAGGCGGCGGACTAGGAGGCGGTTTCGGTGGTGGACATGGGTTAGGAGGCGGTTTAGGCGGTGGTTTAGGCGGTGGTTTCGGTGGTGGACATGACTTTGGAGGTGGTCTCGGCGGAGGCTTCGGCGGACATCATTAAATGCATTTTGGATAGCTTTGTAGATAATACAAAGAGTTTCCATCAGCATCAGCAGCAGCCAGAATTCCTTTACATACTTAAGACTCTGCTCTGTAGTCAAATTACCTAGAACTATTTTCTATAAGATAACGTGACAGCAGCCGTCTACCTCAAATACTAGTATTTACGAACTTAATTTGTAGATGGAATACATCACGATTTCTTTTCGACTCATTTATTTCTTGAACGTTCCATAAATCCATCTATTTTTTATGTGTATTTTGTTGACTTTTTACATCTATTTGCGTGTACATATATATTAGTACATTAAATTATTTGAATTAATTGACAGTTGTATTTTTTCCTCACCAAAAATATTGTTTACGTTTAATAGCATTGAAAAGACATAAATTTGTGGATTACTATATAGAAGAAGTGCGTCTACAATGTTATTTTCATAAAAGTTCAAAAACGTTTTTTGGAAAGTATACTAATTATTGAATTATGTACTTCAGAAAAGAAGACAAATAAAATAAGTATATGATTTTGTGCGCTATTCCAAGGGGCTTTATGTAATGTCGTTAACATTAATAGGAGTACCAAAACATATTATAAACGAGTTGTAAAAAAAAGGTAATATAGTAGAGTATTGTAGAAAAAAAATATTTTTAAAAACATTATTATCTACTGCTTCATATATTTGAGGACATACAATAAAAATTTAAATCATCTCTCTGATTATTCAGCCTAGAAATTTAAATAAAGAACGGTTAGTTCAAGAACGCAAAACATAGCACTATGAGAATAATTTGACGGCAAGTAAGACTCAGTGTTTGTTGTGAAAAAAAATCGTACTATTTTCGGGAATGTCATGAGTCATGAGTTATAGTGACAAATTTAAATTTGTAATATTGTCTGACGATTAGTATGAGAGAAACAGTCGCTTAAGAAAACGTGTTTAGTAAAACTTTCAAAATGGATAAAATCTTTGTTCCCTGTGTAATTCTGTACTTGTTTGTTACGAGGATGGACACATAGGGGCAGCAAGCACTGAACAACAATGCTTTTTCAAAGGTCACTATTTAACACTGGATTATTCGATTTAAACGTAGCTTCATGAGTCTCGATGATGAAGAAGGTCCTATAGGCTTTGAGAAAGTGTTACTCTTCTAGAAATAGTTAAAAAAGTTTATGATGATGTGTTCGTAACCTAAGACTGAAAATCGAGGGGACTGCTAAGACCTTGAGCGACAAATACTAAATGGTACACCACATTTTGCATGTCGACTTAAGCATGCTCAAGCTCTCAGCCAGGTAGGTGCTGCGTTTACTGAAAGCAGATTAAACACATGAAGAAGAGCAAATTTCCAATCACAAACTACTGACAACAAAGCTTGGTTTCATTACTGTGCGCCAAAATCAAAATATCAATCTCAGAAGTGGAGGTAATACGGCACTAGAAGACTAAGATGTTTCTTTCGACTGGGGATGGTGATAGTAACGAAATTTTGGGTTTCCAGTGGGATAATTTTTATCGCTTATGACTATCTCGCAAAGGACTAAACTCTGAACGGGACAAATTACTCTGCCTTTCTGGTCAAAGCAAAGATTGCCTTTACCGAGATAAAAGACGAAAAAAATTGCCATTCCTTCATGACACACATCAGTGGCATTGTCGAGAAAAACTGAATGAATTACTATTTCAAGTTGTGCTCCACTGTACTGTATTTACCTGATTTAGCCTTTCCAGATTTCCACTTTTACCAAAATTCAAGCTGCTTCTCGCTGGAAAAAAAAATAAGGTAGACGAAGAACTGGTATAATGGCACTCCAGCACAGATAGTCTAAGTGTATTACTGTTAACGGGGAATATGTTTAAAAATAAAAATAATCGTCTCACTTTCAATAAAATAATCGGAGCCAAGGGAGAAGGAAACTTAAATTCTGTAATGAGTATTTCAGCAGAAAGTTTATGCTTTTAATGTTTTTCATCTTTGCATCACGGTAATCTGTAACTAACGTGCAAAATACTGTGTGAGAGTTATGTCATCAGAAGTATCACTGAGTATCACTGAGAAGTTTTGTTCAATTTTTGGAGATAACAATTTACTTATCGAAAGATATATTCAGATGTTTGTATATTATGATAATAGGTTTTATTATAAATTTAATTTTATATAACAGGATTTAATGCTTTTGCGTTGATTTTTATTTAAATGAAGTTAAGCATAAGTAAAATTTAGCTTCGAAATAATTTAACAATAATCTTGTCTAATCATTAGCTATACAAAACATACTATACTTGAGTCGTTTTGTCAGCCGAGACGGGCAATGTATGAACTAAAGACGACGTTTTAATACCACTACAAATTCCCAACGACCGGAAATTAGAACAATAAAATTTGACTAATTAATTGATCCTATCTTTCAGGATATGCAGCATCCGCTAGTAAAGGTACAAATTGAATGTGATAAATGAAATGATTAAATATTACTTTCAATATCTACATTTTATTTTAATATTTGGTTATACTGTAGGTATAGTAAGTATGCATTCTTGACAAATTTATACTGTTTGTGTGACATTTAGAATAAACGATAAAATGTAATTATGACATATGTCAAAAAGTGTATGAATATTATTATTTATGATTGAGTCGCTCTCGCAACTGACATGCACTACTAAATTAAAATGGCGTTATAACCTACAAAAATAATTTCGGGCCTGTCATAAATAATCTCATACACCCTTTGACATTTGTCATAATTTAACGTTTCTTATTATTGTCATCTAAACAATTTAAATTTGTCAACAATGCTCACCTACTAAACAGTATAGCCAAATATTATATAAAATGTAAGTGTAGAAAAGTAATAGAAACGTAATTGGAGACTGTGACTTGATACTAAACAAAAACACCTTACACCACACTAAAGCACTGAGAGCTAGATACGTATTTCGACAACTATGTTGTCATCATCAGTAGCACAGATTAATAAAAATCGCGTAGTCTGTACCCCGAAGTATATATAGAACAACACAGTGTTGGTGTGTGTCGGTTGCCAAAACGACTCAACTATATGCCAGTTTTGATGCAATGGCTTTTTTAGGTTATATGACTTGGAACATAAAATTTTGCAACATTTCAAATTTGACGAAATTTTAAGTTATTGGCTCATATCGGTTGCCAAAACGACTCAACCTTAGAATATATTACATGTACTTTATTAAATACATTGGGCTATATTAAAATTGCCTAGTTTAGTTAGGTCTTACATGACTGATACACTTTCGTGGGCCAAATAAGTAAATCTAGAGCTGTTAGTGGGAAAAATAATTAATGGTAAAGGAAGGAGGAATTACACGTAAAAGTCAACTACTTGAAAAGGAAATGGAAATTATAAAAAAAATAATTAGGAATTGTGCAAGTGCAAGTTTGACAAGGAAAACGATAAAGAAAAAATTGAATTGGTAAATAATAACATAAACGATTTATGTAACCAGACGAAAACTATTAAGGATAAAAACACCTGTGAGAAACAACTACAAGAAAGACAACAAGGACATAATTATATGTGAAGTTAATGGTAACATAAAAATTCTAGAAGTTGTGTTATTAAATAGTTTTACTAAATGTGAAAATAAACGATAACCAGCCTGGTAATAATATAAATGAAGCAATTCGTTCTGATGTAACTATTACGGACAATAAACATATTAAACATGAAAATAACAGGTTCCGGATAGCTGAGACATATACAGTGAAAGGTACAAGAAAAAATACTTCACTAGAGGCGAATAAATGGATAGAAAAGCTTGTATATTTATTTCAAACTTGGTAAATACAACAATAGTAAATGATATAAAATAATATTTCATTGAAAACAATAAAGATAAATATTTTAAACTACGATAAGTTGACAATAAGTCAGGGGTTCTCAAACTTTTAGTATTTGCGATCTAATTTTCAATCACAATTGGTATCGCCCCCCCCCTTCCCTCATACAATAATTTTCTCTGAAATCGTGCTGTAATTGTAATATTAGTTTCTATTTAATTTAATTGTATTTTGACTCTACATAAAGCTACACTATGACCTTGATACCAAAACTTAAAAATTACTAAATAAAATAAATTTGATATTCAACTTTCATTCAAAACAAATAGCCAGCTTTATAACATTTTAAATAATATCAAACCCAAACAAAACTTCCTTGAAGAAAGTGGAGTTTACTCTTTGAGATGTTCTCAATGTAACTCTATTTATATAGGTCAAACTGGACGACAACTAAGTAAGAGAGTGTATGAACACAAAAATCAATTATCTTCAAATATTTATAAACACAGACTTGAAACTAGACATAACATTGATTTCCAAAATATTTCAATATTACATAGACAATCAAAAAGCTTAAAACTCAATTTACTTGAAACTTTGGAAATTGAAAGACACAAACATCGTTTTAATTTATTAAACGATCAAATATACACACACGACAAACCATTTTTTTCATTCTTAGAAACTCTATAACTATGACTGCTACCTCGTCCTCCCGCTTTGGCTGCCTAACTGCCATCGCATTTACTCTGGCTTGTACAATTTATAAATATTGTGGTGACTTTCTTGTTGTTAAGTTTTAGTGATATTTTTCATGACTATGCGTCTTAGTTATTTCTTGTTATGTTTGTACACTGTATTTTTCTCCATTTACATTGCATGTGATAATGATGTTTTACGTATGAATTTTAATTCTACCTCTGTTCATTGTATATTTTAATATGATAACTATCTATCAAATACTTTTAAAGGATTCAGTAAAAACTTTACATATAACCGCATACATCTTCTTCTGACATGAGATACTTGGAATGCTATTTGATTGTGAGTATCCTATATGCATGTATTACAATGAAGTAAGTATTTATTTGTTTTTTATAAGGACTTGTTAGTAAGAATATTTTATAACAATATATTGTTATTTTGCTTAGATTCTGGGCTGAAGATGACATAAATTGTCGAAACTAGTACCTAGAGTAAATATAATAAATATTGTAAAGAATAAAAGAGGAACCATCAACATTTTACGTTTTTCCATTAAAAATTACTAAAAAATTAGTTTTGTACTGAAATTAATTGCAATAAGCGTAAGCGTAAGCAGGCATACAAAATTTTCTCATGTTCGTCAATTATCATATCAGTTCAACTTATCAATATCCAAAATAAATAAATGCACAGTAATAAAGATGCTCATTTAATAGCCTATGTTCGATTTTGTGATGGTATGTCAGCAGTAGAAGAACTATTATTCTGCAAACCTATAGAACTCAAATCAGCACATGCATTGCTTGCTATCTTAAATGATGTTCTAAACAACGCAAATATACAATGGAAAAATTGAGTAGGAATATGGTGCTCGTACAATATCAAGGATATTACAAAGTATACAAGCATTTGTGAAAGAAAAATTTGGGCTACATGGTCGACATATTCGAGTATTTAAATACCTTGAATTTTCGACTCGAAGGAACAAACACACATATTGCTGTGAATTCCACATTATTGAAATAATATTATTAGGAATTAGTTTAGTTATTGAAAAAGAACACTAATTTTATTTTTAAAATCGTATATTTAAGATTTTAAGCATTAGTTGAAACATGTAATAGTAAGTAAGATGGGTTGCCAACATTTAAGGGCAATGCTATTATCAAAAATATATACGTTATGGTATATACCATAGGTTCCCAAAGTGGGCGATAACGCCCCCTTGTGGGCGCTGCAGGTCTAAAGGGGGGCGGTAAGAGACCCAGAAAAAAAATGGGGGCGTTGTGTAAAGGCTTAGGGGGCGATTTGTAATTTCATCTAGAATCTAGGAGGACTCTTAGACACCGACTGAGCTCTCGACTCTCGACTAGGGATGGGCGATAAACATCGATGTTCATTGAACATCGATATTTTAGGATCGATGTTCGATGTTTTTGCATCGATGTTTGCAATTTAGATTTATCGATAAACTATCGATGTTAGAAGAAATATAGTGAACATCGAACCTTTAAGCTTGACAAAATGTATTTGCACTAATCACAAAATAAAACAGCGTCCTCTGTTGACAAATACAAAAATGTTTCCAAATTAACAGCTCACATACAGGCTACGAGGATGTAAAATTGTCTACGAATAAAAGAAGTATTTAAATTACACAGTGCTATATCATATAAATTCGAATATTTCATTTTAGGCTCTTTTAAATATTACTCAGTATAAATATTTAAATAATATATAATTAAATACATAAATTTATAGTACTTTTAATGTGCAGAATAAAAGTTAAATTATGTATGCATGCAGAATAAGTGAAGGAGGTAAACGTATTTTCATAGAAAAAGAAGGGAGATAGACATTACCGATGTATACTTCTTCGGGAAATTCCCTAGTGCGTACAATCATACACGACGATACACGTATTAAATGCAAGATGACACATCAGAAATATAAAACCATATCCATATGTATCTCGGTATTTGCCAGCGTAGTCAAAAAAAAATGCAAGACTATAAAATCCCAAATAAAAATCGTTCTCTTAAAAAGCTTTGATACACGTAAATGTATATATTTTTTAAGTATCAGACGATTTAAGTCATGTGGTTGTTTCATGCGTAATTGCATAATATTGTTTTTTTATATAGTTTTTTTTTGAGTAGTTTCTAAAGTTAACTACATATTACAAATGTATATATTTCTTTTATTATTTTTTTTGAATAGTGATATCTTTTATATCATTTTGTTAAGGACGTAAATTAATTAAGTTATAATAAAGTTTTTGTTAAACTGCCAAAAAATAAATCTATAAATATAATTATCGATGTTTAAAAACATCGATGTTTGGTAGTCGATATTTTGCAACCATCGATGTTGATCAACGATGTTAACATCGATGTTTGATATCGATGTTTACCCACCGATGTCCCATCCCTACTCTCGACTACAGCTTGTGAACATCAACTAATATTAATTAAGAGATTGCTCAAACCAACTCGGTTCGATATTTCTCTCCGAGTAGTTCATATATCTGTCCTGTTTTATTGAATAAATAAAATAAAAAACATATCAATCGGTCGCTCCGTTTCGAAACGAAAAGAGACACAAACAAACAAATAAAAAGGCAACTGTATCAATCGGCTGGTTCATAGAATACTTGTTCTTACTTGTTGAGTACGATTGAGCGTCGAATGAGATAAACGAGTTTATGCATGTTTGTCTTATTCCTGTCGGTGCGTGCTGCTTATGCAATCCTATATAAACAACGTAATATTTATTTTATTTTCATTTGCGGTTTCGCGCGTAATAGATAAGCAGTACTTAAGTTCAACACTTATACTTACGTATTTCTCAAAACAAAACAATGTCGGAAGTAAAAAAGAAGAGACGGCAATACTGTGCGGAATATATTAAATTCGGATTCATTGAAAATCCTACAAACCCATCGTCGCCTTTGTGCCTTCTATGCCTAAAAACATTTTCGAATGAAGCAATGAAGCCTTCAAGACTTCAAGATCATTTGAATAAAATGCATCCAGATAAGAAAGACAAGAATGTAGCATATTTTCAAGACCTAGAGAAGAAGCATAATACTCGGCCAAGTGTAGCAAAACTCTTTTCGGCGGCTGCTAAGCAAGATGACGACGGACTTCGAGCTTCGTACAACATCTCTTTGTTAATTGCTCAAAAAGGCAAACCACACAACATCGGAGAAGTGTTAATTTTGCCAGCAATAAAGGAAGTAATAACTACTGTGCTTCATAAACCGGCCGCAGATATTATCGGAAAAATTCCTTTGAGTAATAATTCTGGTCAAAGACGAATTGATGAAATGGCCGGAAACATAGAAGAATCATTGTGCAATCATCTGAGGACTAGTCAATCCTCAATTCAGCTCGATGAGTCCACTTTACCAACTAATGAAGCATTGTTGCTGTCTTACGTGAGGTTTATTAAAGATGAGAAAATATGTGAAGAACTATTGTTTGCTAGAAATTTAGAGACCGATACAAAAGGCGAAACCATATTCAATACATTGGAAAAGTTTTGTGATGAGAAAGAGATTCCCTTGAAAAATATTATATCAGTTGCTACGGATGGCGCTCCGGCTATGACAGGGTGCCATAAAGGCTTCATAGCGTACGTAAAAAATAAAATTCCAGATGTCCTTGCTGTACATTGCGTTATTCATAGACAACATTTGGTTGCTAGAAATTTAAGTGAACGACTATTTCAATCACTGCAATATGTCATCAAAGCAGTCAATAAAATCCGTAACTGCTCTTTGAATGATAGATTATTTCATCAGCTTTGTGTTACTAATGACGAAGATTTCAACCGTTTGTTGTTTCATACCGAAGTTCGTTGGCTATCAAGAGGCAATTGTCTGACTCGATTTTACAACCTGTTTGACTCTGTGATAGAGTTTTTGGAAACTAAAGATACAGAATTGCGCAACAAGCTCATTACATCAAAAAATGATATAGCTTACATGACAGACCTGTATAAATTGTTCAACAACATGAATCTCCAACTGCAAGGCGATGAACTAAATTTAATTAAAACAAAAAATGTCGTTGCTGCTTTCGCAGCCAAACTGCTTCTACACAAAAAGAATATGGGCAGACGTGAGTTTCATAATTTTCCGAATTTATCAGTATCCTGCAGTAACGACGACTTGTTTGCCTACTGCCAACATTTGGAAAAGCTCCACATTGACTTCACCGAACGATACCAGGATATTTGGAAATACCAGACTGGGTGTTGGATCCGTTTTCAAATGTCAACACAGCAATATCACCACATCTGGAAGAAGAACTTATAGAATTGACAACGAACGAGGAAATAAAAATCAAGTTCAAAAATGGCTACCAAGAATTTTGGCTACAAAAACCGATCCCGCAATTGTACCCTGGATTGTGGTCAATCATTCAACGATTCTTGATAGCATTCCCATCGTCATATTTGTGTGAACGTGGATTTAGTGCTGTAGCAACGCTGCTTACTAAAAAGAGAAATCGTTTGCATGTTACCGAACGTGGTGACTTGCGGCTGTTCTTGAGTAAATTGGAACCTGATATCAACAAACTTATTAAACAGCATCAGATTCATCCTTCACATTAGTTTTTATATTAGAATCGATTATGTTTGTTTTATTTTGAATTTTGAATAAAAGATACTTTGTCTGAATACTATAAAGTTGCGTTTCAATAATCATTCTCATTGGCAGGTGTAGCCCGTAAAAGTTAACTTGAGACCTGAGCGCCGTTGTGTACTACCTACTACGCTCAGGTCTCAAGTTAACTCATTCATTCTAAACGAGACTTTTACTATAACCCATAGTAAAAGTCTCGTTTAGAATGAATGTTTAATCTCCGCTAATATAGCTCACAATAATTAATTTAATTTGAAGTTATAGTGGTTTTTGAGTAGGTGAAAAAATGGGGGCGCTAAAAAATAATTTATTCTCAAAGTGGGCAGTAGGCAAAATAAGTTTGGGAACCACTGGTATATACTAAGTTAAAATAGGTATAGACATTAAGTATAAAACAAACACAGAATAAATCAATAGGCTTTATGCTATCTAAAAGACACGTAAATGCCACATGAATGTAAACAAAACAAGACGTGCTCGAGAAAAATGATGCAGTCTTGAAAAAATACATTGAACAAATAAAATAAATAAATTGAACATGAATAGTGCTTCCAATTCATAAGAAAAAATAGTAATAATAAAACTAAATATATTAGATACGTACACGTTGTATAAAAAAGGATATAAATCAAAAACATTTTCAATTGGAACTGTTAGATCGTAAATAAGAATGTTTTATGTAAATAATAACATCATGAATTAAGAATACACTTGTTAGTCCTTATATGTATAACACAAGGGTTTCAAGAACAATGGAAAGGTTATGTGTGGTTTAAAAACCTGCAAAAAGAAAATACAATGTTAATGTTGTATACAGAATTTTGCAAATCAACGTATTACCTGAAGAGAGAGCTTGGATAGAAATTGGCGACAGTGTGACGAAAGCAACCAATCTTCGCAATTCGGGCTCCGCAAGAAAAATTCCTGTTGTTTATAACGTCTTTCCCATACTACCAAATCGAAGAATTTCTAAAGGAAAAATAACATTAGTTAATGGAAAAAGGAAATATATAACAAACGATGAAAAAGGCAATGCATTCATATACAAGTGCAATGAAGTATATTGAACAAGAAGAAAAGAAAAATATACTTACTGAAGATTGGATATAACAAGTTGGTGAAAAACAATAATAACAAATAGTTCGAGTCGTCGCCATTAGTAGATAAGCTGTCAAGACGATATGCGCCTATTGGTGCGAATATGACAACTTGAAGAAAACGAAAAAGAGAAAGATTTTATCAGGAACGTTTTAAAATCAATGCCAACCTAAAATTTAATTAGATAACAGAGGCGCTACAAATCGTCGATAGGCTTTTGTTTCAGTATATAAGGCGAAAACAAGAATAGACTTGTCGAAGATGAACTTTATAATTCAAGCAGTAAAGACGTTAATTTTGGAAAAGAATAAAATTTTTGAGATAGCGAAAGTAAAAGTAGGGGTTTATATGCACTACTTATCATCTCACGATTGAGAATCTGTATTAAGAATTAGATTTTTATTTTATTTAGTTTCCTTTAAAACAAATGCATTTAATTAATTTTCATTTTTATTATTTTAATTTTTTAGATGGAGGACATCAATAAGAATGAATTTGATAAAATGTACGATGATATGAAGTAAGTTATAAGATAAATAATTCAATTTAGGTATAGTTAATGGTGCTAAAACATGCTGAAGGTACTATGTGAAAATATTTGCAAAAGCATAGAAATGACGTAGGTCAGTGCTATCACGGAAATTGAAATTAATTAATATTATGTAGAATAAAGGTGTCAATGAAGGGTATCATACTTATATTATAAGGAACCTTGAGAGTACTGTTGGAAATTGTAATTTATTTATGATAATATAAACATCTACGTATTTACTAAGAAATTGCACTATATTTTAAACAGCTCTTTGTAATTATGATAATTGGATGCAGCGTATAATATACAGAGAATGTATCTTGCCTCATTAACGAATATAATCACGAAGCATCAAAGAAAGAGAAAATCTGATGCTTATATACGCTCTAACTATTTAATGATTAGATATTAAAATGTAAAATTGAAATTATATTATTAAGATATATAACTTGAACTTCGATTACTAAAAGTGTATAGCACAGTTTATTTATAATTGTATGCATAAATAATAAGTAAGTGTGATAGGTTGTTTTATAATATACATAATTTGTATTTATTCAATTTATTGTTCGATATTATGTACGAGTATAATTAAATTAAATATTAGATAAACTGATTCTCAAATTATTATTAGCTAATTTATAATATCTATAAAGCTTAAAAATGTTTATAATATCGCACTGGTATATCATTAAGTCAAATTTTGGATAAAGTAAGTCTTATTTGTGACATTTATAAATAAAAATGAAATAAAAATAGACAGTTTGACTTTGGTTGTCTGTTTTTTTTAGAAATTTAACCATGTTTTCTATGATTGTAGGTTGTGGATTTTTTCTCTCAGCCAGCTGCTGCTTGTAGGTGTCTTTCATCATCATCATCCTAATCTCCTCTTCTTATACCTTTCTAGCTCTGAATTATTTCTTTACGAAATTACTTCACTTCTTTATTTTTGTTAATATGTTTTTGAATTTCATCCATCTGTAATCTCTGTCATTAGTGTTTTATTGATAGGATATGTTCTTATTTCTTGTTTCACAGTTGTCATATATTTTTCTTATATTGCGTCTGTTCTCAATTAATTGCCTCTTATTTGATCATTTTGTCTGTTTTTAATTTTTATTTAGCTCCCAGAAAGTATTTACTACCTAAATCACATATCTTCTTTAGACTTTAGACGTATTTTTCTTCTATTTTATTTTTCCGTGGTATTATCAAATAGTCAATGGTCGATTTTTCGTTGAGATGTGGTACTTCTCTAATGTGTCAGTTTATTTCTTGATGTAGAAAAAACGGATTCATAATTATCAAATTGTTTCCTCCTATTTCTATTTATGACATGCTTGTTCATTCATTTGTCAGTTTCCTTACTGATCCTTGCGTTAAAATCACCAAGTAATATTAATTTATCCGTATATTTTTGAATTGTTTTTCGCAATTCTGATCAAAATCTATTCTTGACATCCATTCTTTCGTCTTTAGTTAGCAAATACACATAAAATGACGACTGTAAATCTGATACGTTGTTCTATTTAATATAAATTTTAATAATACCTTCTTTTTACAAGACAACCAACACCATCTCTTTCATTTTTACCCTCGGGTACTCCCCAGTACTTTAGTACATGTCCATCACCAATAATACTTATTCTGTTTTACTTGTCCATAGTTTCAGTTAACGCAACCAATTCATAGTTATAGCTATGCCTCTCAGTCTTTACAAAGTTTTACAAATAGATGTTCGGTTCTTTGAAGGATTATTTTGTGTATGAGGTTATCATGAATTACTTCGCTTCGTCAATTGTGATTTTCAGAACTAATGAATAGATAAACTTTGAAACTTATATATTACTATTTTGACTTATAATACTGGGTGTAGAATTGATTTTGAGATATAGAGATTTTTCATGTAAAATTACAAATTCGTGAATATTGGCTCCTCTAATTATTTTATAGCACAAAGTTAAACTTTGTAGAGTATTAAAAATCACGCCTAAATCTTTTTTTGTTCTTCTAGTCTTTAGATATAATGGAAAAAAGAAGGAAAAAATTAAAAAAAAGTTATAACGTCAGCCGTGACATGTGTCAATTAAAATAAAAATTTGTCAATTTTGAAAAATATATAACAACAGGAAAATTTTCATCTTTGAACAGCTTCCTAACTTATGGACCAACAAATATTCCTTTGCGAACTTTCGCATCAGACAGATTTGGAAACTAATCTCTTAAGTATTTAAAACAGTTGCCTTTTTTCTAGTGCTTTGACAAACTGTTTAATCAATCCCAATTTAATGTGTAGAGGGGACAGGCTCAAATTTTATATTAAATTCTCCAGGAACAATGCTAGTCCGTGGCTGCCATCCTTTTATTTGGTAATGATGCTGAACTTTTCGGCTATCCCACAGACACCAAAAACTACAATATTTGGCAAACCTTCATTGCAGTCCAAGTAATAAGGAAATAACCTTAAGGTTACCACAGATTTGCCAAAGATGATTTGAATATTGAATGAGATTTAGTATAATTAATATTAAGTTTCTTTTGTGTTTGTAAAATGAGACATTGGAATTGATGGTTTCGCGTTACCATTATAAAGTAAAATCGTTTTTAGACTTATTTTTGACGAGTCGATAAACAATCGCCATTCTGTATGGTTATATTCAATACCAATTTCATACAAAAGTTGATTTACATCAGTACAGTAACAGAAATTTCTTTCAACTTTGTAAAATGAACTGAATTTTTCGTGACGATTCTTCAATACAGAGGTTCTTGTAGTGGAATGTAAAAGATTCCATTCTTTTAATCGAGATCCCAAAATTTGTAATTTGGTTAAACCCAAATCCCGTGTCAAGTCATTCAGATCTAATTCAGTAATGAAATGTGGTTCGGCAGAAGGAACATACGTCAGATCTCTTGAAAATGACATATTCTAAACATCGTTTGTATATTCCTCGTCAGTGGAATTTGCAGACGAATTTGAATGCATTAGAGTTAGAAACTCATAATCAGTTCTTTTCAACGGTTTGCGTACAGATGGAGTGTTTGGCTACATTATTTTGTGTTTATTTCTTTTTGAAAAGCCTTCAGTTTTTGCAAGACAAAAGTAACAGTCCGTGACGTAATCTGCTGGTTCACGCCAAATTATTGGCCTTTCTGACAGGACTTGCTTTTGTTCCACTAAGTTAATTTGACATAACACGAAATATAGCATATACCGTGTGTTTGAAAGGAACTTGGATATCGCGCATGTAATAAGTTCGAAACCTCGCCTTCTATTAGTAAGTCACGCCTCCCGTCTCTTATTGTCGACGGTGATCGACAAATATTTGAATCTCATGCTATCGTCAATGAAGGCATATCATCAATGAAACGATTCAAATATTAAAAAAAAAATGTATGGTAGAAACATAAGCAATCCCATTTAGAACTAAATATCTGCATAAATAAGAAATATAGGCAGGTATATTGTTTCTTCAAATCAAAAAAAAAACAATTCTTAGGTGTAAACTAAAATAAAATTCTAATTACAAATATTAAAGTAAAATACAACTTCGGAGTACAAAACAGAAAACTTATAATAATATAAATACAATAATATTTTAAAAAATAAATTAATATTTCTTCTTTTACATAAAACTTTGGCTCAGTTACATTGATGAAATAATTTTAATTTTTTTTTTATAAGGTGCTCGAACCTTCTGCTACCAAACAATACGCAATTACATGATTTCCGATAATGCCGGCCCAGACATTCACTTTTCTCCGATACTGACTTCGCGAAGTAATATATCGATTTTCATTAGTTCTTGATCAGTACCTCACGATCGAAGAATTATGTTGCGAATGTGTTGAAAATGTCGATTCATCACTAAAAGGTATATGGGAAATAAAATTTGGATCACGATTACTTAGTTCCATCATGCGTTCACAAAACGACATTCGCCGGAAATGATCTTCAGGGAAAATTTCTTGATGTATTGAAATCTGTAACTCTTGAAACCATTTTTTTAACACTTTACAAACACGATATTTAGTAATATTTAGTTCGCAGACAATCTGTCGTAAACTTGAACCTTGTGAAGCTGCAGCGCAAATCATTAACTCTTCGTTTTCGCCATTATTGTCGTTTGGGGCTGCGACTCTATTGTGATATGCACATTTTTGGCACGAGTGTAAACAACCAAAATTTTCGAAATGGTTTATCAAATAATGAATAGAACTAGATGGTACTTCGCGTTCAAATGCTATCATAAATAAGCCACTTATTTCATACAATGAGCTGCCACGGTATTAGAGATTTCTTTTCCTCCAAAGTTAAATTCATAATAAACGATTAATTTAATCTAACAGTCCTAAATCTTCTAAAGTTACTCTAGAAGTGCGACCCGAGCCAGTCGCTCTTGAAATGAGAAATGACAAAACGAATAGGAGGTGGTAACTGACGGACAATGCCGAGACTCCCCGACATATGCATCCAATAAAATAAGTCTGCGCGCCTAGAACACGTTTCCGTATTCAAAGAAAATTCTATGTGCTCTTGATTTTTAATTTTGAAGCCAAAATATTGTTTATAACATCTTTAAATTAATTCACTTAAAGGCTTCTTCTACGGTTTTGGAACATATAATCCACAAACATAACAAAAACTATCCGGAGAATTTTTACAGCTTCTTGCTCGGTTTTCCATTCTTGGAAATAACACGCAACACAACTTGTGGAACACTGCTTCAAGTTTCTTAACTAAGTGACAATTCAGTGACATTTCGGGTGTCTCTTGCCAGATCGCGTCAAAGACTAAACAATAAATGAATCACTACGCAGGCTGTAACCTTCATATAAGCACGTATCGATTCCAGAAGTTTCCATTTTAGTATATTCCGCGATGACTTATATATTAGAATTCCGTACTTCTCTCTGGAATGCATAACGTCGTATCCTTTGTAGTTGCCGTTGCTCTTCACGGTATAGCAGTGAACATTCTCGAGCTTGTTACAATACCTTTTTTAGTTTCAAATTTTACTTTAATCTTGGGGAAAATAGATATCATTTTTATTTTGAAAATGTGACTGTTAGAATACAGTTTTATGTTTAAAACAATTCAAAATACTAAAATTTTAGACTGTTAAGTCAGTTGTAAAAATTGTGTCGGCCAGTGATTATTATTCGGTCATACCTCGTATACATATCTGATGCGAATTGTTGTATATGCGTCCAAATTACTTTCAAAAAAAATATAGTTATAATGCATGCAAAGTTCAACGATCTTATATGTGTTTAAATATACTTATTTGTGAGCGGTCGAAACGCAGTACATTTCAGTGACTTTTGCTAGAATCTCTCGTTAAGTGTTCAAAAAAAAAAAAAAGAGCTTCACCGGAATAAGATCGTTGATCCGTTTCCGTTTACTATAGAATTAGAGAAATTCTTGTTGGTGAGCGCTGGCGTCTCTTCATCACTCGCTTACTCTTACACACCTAGGAGTATATAGCATAATGTATGGATGTTTTGTTTGGACAGTTTATAAGCACATTAATAATTAAGGATACGTCGGCTTGGCAACATGCAATTATCTCTTTTTATTACAATTTCGTTAGAAAGTAATGTACTATCACTGTACAGCATGAATTATCCGATGTTCCCATACATCCACCCATGCCCATCTTCAAGTGTATATAAACATATCGGAGATGATGAGCTAGTAAACAGTTGCTTTTGAAATATACCACCGACAACATGAGAGTTCAGGTGAGATATCTACTTAAATATAAGTATGTGCGACATACTCCAATAGAATTTTATTATAATTCAGAGGAGTTACAATTTATTTAAATTATTTAATATTTCTGACTTTTATTTAAAAATATATTTATTTATTTTGGATTTTTTAGAGTACTTTGGTAGTAAATATTTAGTTATAATTTGGGCATCTCTAATTGGAGATGATAATAAGTACGTCTATAGTTTTCTCATCCTTATTATGCAGTACAACAATCGGATTCCGAACATTCGACACGACATTTGCAGCCGATACGACTCCAAATCTATAGTCTCTTAGCGATTCTCAGAAACGTACTATTGACATTCGGACTAATTCGTGAAGAAACGACATGTCCTTCATTCTTTTTGAGATAAATCAAGTATAAACAACTTGCGCAAATAACAACACGTTATGTATTCATTTAAGTTGGCACATATCATCATTGTTCGCAAGTTAGATTGAATGTCAATAGTACATTTATGATAAACGATGAAAGGCTGTTGATTTGGTGTCGTTGATAGTACGGAATCCCACTGCTAGGCTTATGGCAATCGACTTCATATGGTTTCTAAATCATCTTATAAAATTCTTAAATCTAAAGCCTTTTAGCAATGTCAGAAACGTACTATTGATATTCGGAATAATTCTTGAAGAAATGACACGTCCTATATTTTTTTGAGATAAATCAAGGACAAATAACTTACGCAAACAACAACACACGTTATATATTCACTTCAGTTGGCACATGTCATCATCGTTCGCAAATTACATTGAATGTCAATAGTAAATTTCCGACAAACGGTGAAAGGCTGTACATTTTACATATGGCTGCCAATTCATTTCATTATATGTTATAGTTATATTTCCGGTTATTACATAACGTTCTTTGTGATTAAAACATAACCTATCCGATTGTTTATATGTCATTGATTTTATACATAATCATTTTAAATATCTACGAGGAAAGAATAGAACAGGAGAGATAATAAACTGGTGGGGGAATAGGTATTATTTAGACGGAAGTTACCACTTTAAGGCAGATCAGTTATGGCAATATTGACCAATCATAATTTACAAAATGAGTATTTTGAGTAATTTGTCATATATTCGGTATGTTTGATTAGGTGTCAGTGGCGTAACATACATATTCTAGGCATGTTTTTTTTATGTTTTCTTTAATACAGTTAGAATAAATGTTACTATATTAAAAAGAATAAAAGGATTGAAAAAATAATACACTCACGATATTACTTTAATTATTATTGGAGTAAGAACCTATTTTAAATGATTTTCGAGAACATACGAAGCGTGCATAAATATTTTGTATAGGATATACAAAATATTTATGCACGCCTATGCATAGCGGCGGCCATATTGAGTTACCACGTTTGTCAAATATTATTAACCCTGCAGTCGACGCGCCGGATTTTTTAACACCATTAGACGCATGGAGCACAATTGTAATCCATTAATGTTTTAATACTAAAATTGATATTACCACAAGTATATTGCACAAAATTTATTAAAACAGTAGTTATCTATATAAAAAACAATATTTACATTAAAAAAACATGTTTGTGTTTATAATTAAACGACCTTTTAGTAATTGTCAAAACAAAATGATTATGCTGGACATTTAAACATTAAACAAGGAACAAAATCAATGAACTAAAATGACTAAAGCTTAGCTATGTTCTTCTAACAATCTTCATTTGACACAATGGAATGTTGTTCTTCATCTGCGCAGTTCATGCAAATTAGTTTCAGATGTGCCGGACAGGTCCACCGATTACAGTTACTGCAAGATTTTCTCGTGGTTTTGTTCCTCGCTCTTCGACACAAATGGCAACGTCCAGTGGTTGAGTTACGGTTTTCTATTTCTTTTGGAATTTCGTTACTGATTTTTAGTAAAAATCCTATGCGTTGCTTTATTTGGGGTGATATGTGGGGATTTTGGAACCGTTTGAACATGACAGGTCTTATTAGATGGAACGCTACCTCCTGCAAAAAATGTTTTCTTGTGATTTTTGTTGATACATTATTAAGTTTATAAATACCATAAGCATTTACAGCAGAAATATTTAAAAGATCAAAAAATACTGTAAGAGGCCAACGACGAGAATTCCTGGACACGTCATATTGAGTGCAGAGCTGATCTACTAAATCAACACCAAATTTAGTTCTATTATAATCAGTAATTATTTCCGGCTTCCGCTGCTCTCCAGTATCCTCATCAATAGCCATGTCGTGATGCATTGTTGATAAAGCCAGTACAACTTTATTCTTTTTTGGGCAATGCGAGACCAAAGTGCATTTTCCCTGGTAAAAACCAAATAAAGAACTATTTAATTGTCTACTTTTTCCGACTACAAATTCTGGCGGCAGTTGGGTCTTATTTTTACGAATCGTCCCTATAATAGTCAGCTTTTTTTCTAGTAATTCCATGGCTAATGGAACGCTTGTAAAATAATTGTCAGTTGTAATATTTCTACCTGTGCCTTCAATATGTTTCACCATTCTTTTGACCACATGCGCACCAGTCCACTCAACTTTGTATTGTCCCTCGGGCTGCCTACCACAATATATTTCCATATTATGTGTGTAGGCATTCTTTGTGTCAACTAGTGCGAAAATCTTTATCCCATACTTTGCAGGTTTACTGGGTATGTATTGTCTAAAAGGGCATTTGCCCCTAAATGCAACTAGTTGCTCATCTACTGTTAAATACTGAGATGGTGTATAGTTTTTCTGAAAATTCTGGATAAACATTTCGAAAAGGTCTCTTATGGGAGCTAATTTGTCCAATTCTTTTCTTTGATTTCTAGTTGTAATATTATCAAATCTAATACATTTCATTAGAAAACGAAAGCGAGATACAGACATTGTCAGATATATTGTCCCACATCTGCAAAATATTTTGGCGTCCAGATTTTAAAACTCCTGCAAGATATAGAATACCTATTAATGCTTTAACTTCCTCATTATCTGTTACTTTACAATCTCTAAGACGCGCGTATTTGATTCTAATATTATTGATATACACGTTGGTAGACTGTGTTATTGTATCTATTATTTTATCATCTAAAAACAGTTGCAGGCATTCAAATTCTCTTTTGGCATTTTTTGCTTCGTTTTTTGGTCCAGGTAATCGTAGGACAATATTAGCGACCCGTGTTCTTGAGTTCAGAGGAGGACACACCGTTTTCCATTTGGTAATAGTATCCTTGCCTACGTAGTATGCAACTGGAGTCTCATTTTCCGCTACTTCGGAATCGTCGTCTGAATCTAGTTCTTGCTGTGAAGAAGAATCGTACTCTGAGCACAAGTCCTCAGCATCTGTAGCTTCGTCAGATGCTTCACTTTCCTCTGGCCATTCATCATCAGCATCTTCAACAGAAAGATCTTCCTGATCTTCAACTTCCTTCAACCATTCTAGTGCCACCGCCTCAAACTTTGGATCGTCAACTCTTATTCTTTTTCTTTCAGACATTATCAATCCTAATAAATACATAAAAATAACTCTACAGCCAGATTTCAATAAAATAAACTTACCAAAACTATAACGTAGTATCAAAAATAATAGTCACGCTATTCGACGCGTGGAGCACAATTGTGACAAAATCAACTTCAAGAACACAACTGTACAGAGAGAGAAGCGGTAACGTGCTGAAATAAAAGATCAGATGTTGCTAGGAAGGTACTGAAGTGTAGGCAACCCGACAATCACTATTGTAAAAGTAGTGGTAGAAATCGTTTTCGTGGAGCACATATGTGATCCGCGCGTCGACTGCAGGGTTAAGGAGACTCTCTCCTGTTGTATTCTTTCCTCGTAGCTAAATATTAATGATATTATTAAATACTAAAGAAAGAATATGAGACTATGGATTAGTTAGAGTATTATATTATGTATAATGATGCTATATGCGAATGCCATAAATTTAGTAATTTAATCAAATAATGTTGGCGATGTTATTAGTTAAAGACTGACTTAAAAAGCACCAAAAAAACAGAAAAAGCCACTTAGAAAGGTATCATGAAAGTTTTTTGTTTTTTTTATAAAAGTTTGGTCTGAAAATGTATTTTTAATGAAAATAAAATGGCTTTTGATAAATGGTTTTCTGGATTAGTAGTTTTATTTATATAAATTTGTTTAGAAATGCATATTTGGTGAAAATAAAATGTTACTAGTTAGGTACAGTATTTTTTGTGTTGTTTTTCTAATTTTTATGCCTTTTTTGGAATTTTATGCCTTATTATAAAATATATGCTTTTTTAATTCTTTTGTCAAAATATTATGCCGTTTTAAGTGCATTTTTTTGTTTTTTTGCTGCCTTTTAGTCCGGTTTTTAGTTATTAGTGCTGCTGATGTGGCTATTTTAACGGGAACAAGTGGGTAAAATTTAATAGGGTCGTCGAAAATATGGAAGAAATGTATGCTTGTAATAACGAAAGAATGTTTAACATATCAAGGTTTTCCATGTCTGACTCACAAATTGATCTGGTTAGCAATTGCAAATTTCTAGGTGTTTTTGTCGATAAGAGCTTAAAGTGGTCCGAACACATTGAACAGTTGTGTTCTATGCTCGTCAAATCGTGCTACACGCTTTTTCAAGTGGGAAAATCTTGTAATTTGTCGACACTAAAAAGTTTTTACTTTTTTGACTTCTATTCAAGAATGCGCTACGAAGTTATGCATTTGGACATGAGTAGTGATGTTATCCGAAATTTTATCCTACAGAACAGGGCTATTAGAACCATTTTTAATCTGCGATAGGGCGACTTGTGTAGGAATGTCTTCAGGATCAATAAGATTTTTACATTTTATAATGTGTACGTTTTTGAGGTTGTCTGTTATGTATTATAAAAATCGCCGCTGTTTTGATTTAGTTTGCTGCGTAATTATGGAACCCGCCACTATAATCGTATTTTATCTCCTGTATAGAAGGACCTTCTTTCAGAAAAACTTTGCTTTTGTGGTTGTAAATTATTTCATATTTTGCCAAATAAAATCGGAGGATGTCCAACATTACATGTTTTTAAAATAAAATTGATGAACTTACCTTTATCAAATTTGTTTCTACAATTTACAAGATTTTATTAATTATTTTAAATAACTTTGTATTGTGTATAGCGCATGTCTTTTACTTTATTGCACGGTATTTATTATTAAGGAATAAAATATTTTTATTATTATTAATACATATTTAGTATTGTTTTGTAGAAAATCATTTAAAACCTAATTAAAAATACTAAGTTGATATCAATAATTATTTTAAACAACTTTTATTCATTCATTATAGAATTACGAATACATTTTTTAAAGATATACTTTTCCACTAATGAAATAACTTAATACAATAATAACAATGACCACACATATACATATTGTTTTATTTTTATGCCACTATTTATCCGATGACGATCAATGTGTTACATGATTTATAATTTCTTCAAAATCTTCTTATGAGTTATGTACTATCTCAATATTGCTTTCAATTTCTTTGAGGTGACCAACGTTGTTCAGTTATTATTTATTGTTACAATCTGATGTAGTTCAAGAATTAATTATACAATATCTTTTTCTTCGAACGTTATACTGTGCACTTTTAATGTTGTGCTTAACTTGTGTCCACACCATTGCTTTTCATCAACGATTAATTATGTTATGAGCAAAAAAGAATAACAAATCATATGTATAAAGCGGCTGATTTACTTGTACACGTTTTGTTCCCTGCAGGTCTGTTCGAACTTGATGGTAAATATTTTTGTTGCTTCCTCTTTATACTATATATGGTACGTTCTGCACAACGTAAAGCTTTACTTGTTCCTTTAATAGCAAAATTAACATTAATGAATGTAGTAAAATAATTACATCTTTATATACATAATCGTTGGTGCGTCTATCAGTGATCGTGTAACTTCTGAACGACTTGACCGATTGAAGTCATATTCACGCAATGCATTTGTTTTGTTGAGACAATAGTTCATAGCTATGTTAGGATCCAATAGATGCCGCTGTAGTCAAACTATTAACAAATTCTATATTTATGGACCAATATGACTGATATTCATTATATGTTGATTTAGTATCTAGAAAGAATATCACAAAATCAGGAGCCGATCGGTAGCACTGTGGTCGAGTTATTGCCTTGCCTATCTTCAATCGCGCCAATGAACTCTTCTATCCAGACTTTCTTATACAGCGACTTAAACCAAATCAAACTCATTGCAAATTCTTTCTTAGGAAAAAATGTCAATAACCTCATTTGTTGTAAATTGTGAAAATAATTTAAAGTATGTAGTGAGCCTCATTTACTATATAAACTAGATTGAAATGAATCTTCAAAAATAAAAAGGTAAGAAATTAATACAGGTAATAATTCACTTACTGAAACTCATTGTTTGCAATTAATTATACCCAACAGATATAGAGATTTTCACAATTTATTGCAATATAACACAATACACAACATATTATAACAATTGATTATGTTCATGTTCCATAATAGCTTACAAACAGCAGAAATATGACTACAACCTCGGAATGACTTGCTATTCAGAGGAAATGAATTGAATTTTAATGTATCCTCTGTCTGTTTCAGTAATTGTTACCGATGCTTTATCTGAAAATAGGGTAGAATGTGTAGATACAATTGTACCTTCAGACGCAGCTTGTGTTTTTTTTTGAAATCAAAATAAGAAAATGAACATATTAAACAACTAATACTAATAATTTTGTTTTAATATCGTATTGCAATGTCTCTATTTTCACATTTTAGGCATAATACAGATATTTGTATTTCTTTTTAAACGACTCAATACCACTTTTTATCTGCAAAATTCACTTTAATATATATGTCTGTATATACTAACGTAGAGAATTAATTTATGACTACATGCATCTGTTAGATAGAAAAAATTGCGATAAAATGAATATTTTGTGTGACTTAGTCTGGACAACGCTATAGCTATGCACGTGTTCAGGTTATGTTTAAGCTGTATTCAAAAACTGTCACTAAACTAACCATATATTGCTACACTATTAAAATAAAAGGAAAACGTCGTATTTGAACATCAAGGTAGTTCATGACGTGTTATTGTTACCGATGGAGTGAAATTTGATAAATTATTTGTGTTACTTTCATCGTTTGGATTCTGAACAACTGACGTTTCGGCAGACATTTCGTCTGTCGTCTTCAGGGTAGCCCTATAAAGAATTGTGTCTTGCAAAACTAAAGTAAATTGTGTTGTTATGGTGAAATTTGTGTAAAACACTTACGACAGTTCTAAATGTCAATGTGACGTGTTATGTCACATTTGACCTGAATCTGACCTGTGTAATGTAGTTTCTCTAATGCTACATTACAATTTAGTTTAGTTTTGGCAAGAAACAGCATTTTATAGAGCTATCCTGAAGACGGCAGACGTAATGTCTACCGAAACGTCGGTTGTTCAGAATACAAACGATTGAAATAGCACAAGTAACTTATCAAATCAAGGTAGTGACAGCTTTCAATCAAGAGTATAATCTTTTGCAAATCTTAAAAAGAATTTTGCAATAACTACTTTTGCTGATTTCAAATCTATCTGCTACCGATATGCAAGATTTGTATTTATTAACACCATTAATGGCTTTGGTTAAGAAACAAATATTTACCGAAAACATTCAGTATTAGCCAAACACATACTAAGATGTGCTTTTCTGGCCTCTGTGTGTAACATATATTTTATCAATAGCATCATGAGTTTGCCACAATAGTTCATCCAAAATAATTAGAAACATCTTATACTACATATTACCTACTAAAATTAATGACAGTCATTTCCGAAAATTTAATTAACACGTTTTTCTTCTTCCTCATAATAGAAGATTACTATATCAAAAATTCATTTGTGAACATCTGTTTCATTTAGATGAAAAGAGGGAACAAATATAATCAATTTATTAATAAATAGATTTGTTTTGTATTTGACTATGATATAGTATCTATCGTTAGCTGTTCTTTTACTCTCATGTTTCGACTTGTCTCATTTGATTGTAATTATTACATAATAACAAATCGGAATGTCACAAAATGTTGATGCATTTAAACTAAATTAAATTTTATTTCACTATTTGCTAAAATTTATAAAATTTAATAATTCCCGCTATTGTTTCTAGATTTGTTTTCTGATGGCCATTGGAATAGCATGTGCCAAAGAAGAAAATGCAAAGAATAAACGAGGAATAGACTTCAGTTCCGGAGGCGGTGGAGGTGGAGGAGGATTTGGCGGTGGTTTTGGAGGAGGCTCAGAAAGTGGATACAGCAGTGGCGGTGACTTCAGCTCTTCCGGAGGCGGTTTTGATATTTCAAGTATTGGAGGAAGTGATATTGGTGGACATAGCGGAAGTGGCGGTGGATTTGATATCGGCGGTGGACTTGGAGGTGGGGGAGGTGGATACGGCAGTGGCGGAGGAGGTGGATATGGCAGTGGTGGAGGAGGTGGATACGGCGGTGGTGGAGGAAGCGGATCCAGCGGTGGGGGAGGAGGTTTTGGCGGTGGTTTTGGAGGCGGTGCAGGTGGTGGTGGCGGCGGCGGCGGTGGAAATATCGTGTCAATTGAAGACAACGGACAAGTCAGTCACATCACTTTGCATCGAGAAGTTCCTGTACATACAGCCGTTCCATATCCTGTGCCAATTGAAAAGAAAGTTCCAGTTCCAGTCAAAGTACCCGTTCCTGTCAAAGTTGAAAAGCCGTATCCCGTCCATATTCCCAAACCTTTCCCAGTGCCTATAGAAAAACCATTTCCGTACCCTGTAGAAAAATCCGTCGGTATCCCAGTCAAGGTTCCAGTTAAAGTGCCAGTATTTGTTAAAGTTGCAGTACCAGTACCCAAACCATACCCAGTGAAAGTTACCAAAAATATACCCATCCCCATACCTGAAACAATCATCGTCAAGAAACCAGTTCCTGTATTTATTGGCGGAGGACATGGTGGTAGCTCTGGAGGTGGATTTGGTGGCGGATTAGGCGGCGGTTCAGGTGGAGGATTTGGCGGAGGCCACGCAAGCTCCGGCGGTGGATTTGGAGGTGATCTAAGTGGCGGATACGGAGGAGGATCCGGTGGCGGATTAGGAGGAGGCCATGGGGGATCAAGTGGTGGATTTAGTGGTGGATTAGGCGGAGGATACGGGGGAGGATCCGGCGGTGGATTGAGTGGAGGCCATGGAGGATCAACCGGTGGATTTGGAGGTGGATTTAGCGGAGGATTCGGAGGAGGATCCGGCAGTGGATTTAGTGGAGGCCATGGAGGATCAATTGGTGGATTTGGAGGTGGATTAAGCGGAGGATTCGGTGGAGGATCCGGCGGTGGATTGAGTGGAGGCCACGGAGGATCCGGTGGTGGATTAAGCGGAGGATTCGGAGGAGGATTCGGCGGTGGATTGAGTGGAGGCCACGGAGGATCCGGTGGTGGATTAAGCGGAGGATACGGAGGAGGATCTGGTGGTGGATTCGGCGGAGGATCTGGCGGTGGATTCGGTGGCGGACTAAGCGGAGGTCATGGAGGATCAAGCGGCGGATTTGGTGGAGGAATAAGTGGAGGATTTAGTGGAAGTCACGGAGGTTCAAGTGGTGGATTTGGTGGTGATTTAAGCGGAGGATACGGCGGAAGTTCTGGCGGTGCTTTGAGCGGAGGACATGGAGGATCAAGCAGTGGATTTGATGGGGGAGTAAGCGGAGGATACGGCGGAGGGTCTGGCGGTGGATTTGGTGGTGGATTAGGCGGAGGAATAAGCGGAAGTCACGGAGGATCTGGAGGCGGTAGTAGCGGTGGGTACGGCCACCGTTAAGGATAGTAGCGCAATCCTGTAAATTGTGCATGTGATATTTCAGTGATCATCGAGAAAAACCGATCGCGTTAACTGTGGACTAGCTTTGTATACGAACTTTTTTGTGCTGTGTATGAAGAATTTCCATTGACGAACTCTCTGTTTGTGTATATAGTTCATATCGCAGCAACTAAGTCATTGTGTAAATTTTGTGTTATTGTTATTTCGTTTATTATTTGCACGCTCATTACCAATAAAATGAATGTTAATAAAATGTTGTTTTGTTTTTTATTAATTAGATTTCATTAATTAATGGAATGTCAGCGACATCAATAAATTTTCAAAAGCAAAAAAAATATTTTTATTAAAACGTGTAATGCGTCCCATAATCTTTAATTGTGAAATAGAATTCAGCTAAGAAAAAGTAAGTAGAATATAGGAAAGTTCAAATTGTTTTTGATATGTTAATATTTCAAAGTGTCAAGTGCCTGAAGAAGATACTGGAATCAAATTGAATATTTCAGTTGGTCATTTCTTTTATAAAGATGACTTGAAAGAGATCTCTTCAGATGATCAGACATACACTGATCTGCATATAGATTATATTAGCATTTTAAATGGTTAGAATTAAGCATATAAAACAAATTACCGACAATTTTCACTTTATAATTTATATTTGTCGCTTACATTCGACTGTCATTAAAGAGTGATACATTCTTTGAAAATAAGCATGCAAGTTCTAATAATTCTAGAACAAGTAGTGCCATACTTACATGTGTGTACAGGTCAATTTTTACAGGAATCGACTTATATCATTCATGACAGGAAATCCGCACAAGTAGATTATTTAAAAAAAATAATATGCAAAATTATATTGATATTAACGTTAGTAAGTTATTGAAATTTACATCAATGCATAATATTTATTTGTGATTTTTTAGAAATTTCAATTTACTTGATATTTCAGTTGCTGTTATTATGGCGTTTTCATAAAACAGTATAGGCTGGCTTAACACCATGTGTTCATAAGAAATAAAGCTTTTAAAAAAGCCTATTATATTTGTGGTGGACATATATTTATACTTTATCGTAGATAAAATTAAAAGATCACTTATGTTCTACCATTTTCAAATAATTTACTCATTTACTTTGAGAATGGTAGAACATACCGAAACAATTATATGCTAATAAATTAAGTGAAACTAAATCAAGTGTTTTTTAATTTTATCTGCGTTAAAGTATATATAAACTATGTTTCACCAAAAACCGATAGCTATATCTATAAATAGAATATATTTATATTAATTTTTATTATATATAAAGTCAGCAAATAAAAATAAAATTAATAATAAATAAATAAATGAATAAATTGTTATTGAATTTGTTACGTTTTAAAGTACTAAATCTTTCTTTTTACATTTACATTCACATAGTTTTTGAAATTGTCTATTACCCACATATTCATTAGTCTATGGTTGACCACATACCGACAAAGAATGAAAGTGCGACCAAACAGAGGACCAAGGTCGAGATGAGAAGATGCTGTTGATGGAAACGGCCAGAGAAATTTGGAGGTAGAAAGTAAAAGAGGCTATGCCAGACTCGGGCTGTAGAACCATTGAAAGAAACAAAGAATTATTGCTATACAGCATTGTGTAAATCCTAGTTATGTCATTTTGTATTTTAAATCAAGAATGATTTTACTTTTCTACACAATCCAGTTATAAGATCATAAATTGACCGGCAAAAAAAACACCCATCTGAAATTTTAAGAATAATCAGCTCTACGATCATATTAAGTTTCTATTGAGTTTGAATCCAAGAACTATTCATTGTATGTGCAACATATTGCTGTGGCAACATAATTATTTGAATATGATAATAGTATTATTGCCATACATTAGGCCTTGCCAAATAAATTATGTTGTGTGCTGTTTCAGCAACATAAATAATTAAAATGATGATAATTTTTATTATCCTGATGTGTATTTTATTTATCTTAACAGCACGTACTTTATAAGTATTCATGAATTCTTCAGTGTATCTGAATTTCTTCCCTCTCGTCTAATCTCTTGTTTTTATTTAAGATTGAGATAAGGTTATAGCTTATTTAAAATGAAAAACCAGAAATCATATAACACATAATTGTCGAATTTATTTAATATTTATTACATAAAAATAAATATAGCATCGCTATACTGTATTCACTATATTTATTTAAAAAGAAACATAATTATAAGAAAATGTTTGTACCTTGTTCTAGGTTGTAACATTTCTTTATGACACGAATACATTTTCTTATACTTTATTAAATAGAATTCTAAAAATATTTTCCTGTTTATCAACAAATAAATCCAATTAACTTTTGTACATTGTTTATTTTTTTATGGTCAATGTTTGGAGAAAAGCTTGAATCTGATTACTATCTATAACCATTCGCACGCGTTATAGCTAGCATTTCAGAGTCCGCTACCCAGAAACATTTTCCTTATTTCAAAAAAATCTAATCTCAAATCATTAATTCATAATCAAAATTTTATTGTAACTATTAATGATGCCAAATACTGTGCCAGAAAATATACATTTGCACGCTATATCATACATAACACTCAACACCATTAATTATTTCATCTCTTTTAAACTTGAAATTAAAGAATGCTTATTACTATCTCAGGAAAATATTTATTATCCCTGTTGCATAACGTTATACTGAATATACGTTCGCACGATATATTTCAATACTCGTATATCCACATTGATAAGTCTTTGCCGATAACTTACTTTGAATCATTGAAAAACTTTTCAAATTCGGTCATTTGCATCTCCATTATTTTTACAAAATTACACAAAAACAATTAAACAAAGAAAATAAAATAAGTGAAACTTGAATGAAAATAAAATTAACACGCTAATACAAAAGAAATCAATATGAATCGTGGTGTATCTAACCCTACGATTTATATAACCAGCTAAACTGTGTATAATAAATGAATGTTAATGAATGTATGTTAACGAATGAAAGTCAATGAATGCTTGTTAATGAATCCATGTCAATGAATGCTTGTTAATGAATGAAAGTCAATGAATGCTTGTTAATGAATGAATCGTGTCGATTCTTGTCTTCAATTTATATTTCCGGGAAAGACATGTGACCGTTTTCAACGCCATCTTCTGAAACTACCATTTAAGTTGTCACCCTGCATCTTCAGTGCTCCTGGCTTTCAAGTTGCCGTAATGTTTTGAACACACACACACACACACGCACTTGTTGTCTTTTTGACAGTTCTTGACGGCAAAAGGTCAACAACCCAAGAATTGTACAGCGTTTCTTCAACGTAGGTATACTTGTTTTAATATAACTCTTCTTTATATTTGTCTATAATTTTATTACCTTCTTTACTATTTTTTACATATTTCCTCTTTCATTGGCTAGTACAATTCTTATTTTTGTTCTTTTTCCAGCTTTCGGCAATATTGGAAAAACATTGCAAACAACAGGTATCCTTTTAATAAGATTACTTGCACCACCATGGTCCACTTGGTTTGCCCCTTCGTAGCCTCCTTCTATCCAAGACTTCTCCAACGGTGATATGTCCAAGTATCAAGTTTACATTATTCTTTTTATTTTGTAGGTTATCGAAAACCGTACAAGAACCTCTCTACTGTTTATGAAACATGATATTACATATACAAATTCCTGAATGTATTCTATTATTACCAGCTGTCGTTTATAAAAAAACACTACTACTGATGTCTCAGAATATTTGTATTTATATCCTTTTTTTATTTACTTATCTAGTCATAAGTTAAGGTAAATATTTATTCTTTTTGTATGATTTATTTAATAAATTTTTATTACCTTATGCACGTTCTCAAATTTACATAATTATTCAATTATTTTTCTCTCGTGCATATCGAATTCTATTTTCTTCATACATTTTTACTGCATTAAGATGACTAGTTCGTATTACACTACCATCCATAAGCATAACCCTCTCTCGGTTATTTGCTTTCATTTCTTTTTTATTTTTAAACAACAGTCCATTATTTAAAATGTTCAGTGCAATTCTCACACATTTTATAAAGTCAGGTCGTTTTTCATTGTACACAAACCATACATCTTGTTTCTCTTTTCTATAAAAGAAATATATATACATCTTAAATTCTATCTCGTCTTTTATTTTAGTACTTATTTAAATTGTAAATATAAATTCAATTTTTATGTCTGCATAAAAGTGTATGCAACCCAATATACTCATGTTAAAATTCCTTTAACTACTATAAACTTATTATTATTGTTTCTTTTATATTTTATACACTTAAATTAAGTCTTAATACTATTACTATTATCTTATTAATATGCAAGATACCACGGCAATATGCACATTTTTTCAAGTACTAAGGCAATTTTTGACAGAAGTAAATTTAATTTTAGTAAATAAGAAAAACAGTTTGAACATGATATATCTCCAACTTCTAAAAATAAAATTGGTAACTTTTAATTTTAATCTAATATCAATAACCTGTATGTCCTCCACGAGCTTCAATCAAAACACGTAGTCGTTGCGTCATTGAATTAATTAAATTTCTTATGTAGTCTTGCGGAATTTCCTCAAACCTTCTTTTCAAGTGCAAATCTAAGTTTTTGAAGAGTTTCTGGTACGACAACGCGTTGGTGAATACACCCTTGGAGTTGATTCCATAAATGTTTAATAGGATTGAGATCTGGACTACCAGCAGGCCAGTCAAATTTGCGAATTAAAAACTAAATAAATAAACTACATGTGCAAACAGAAAACGTGTATCAGTTGGGTGGGCGGTTTTTTTTGCCGGTCAGTTTAGGTATCCCAAATAATGTCAAACGTTAAAATATAACCATGAATAACCAATTCGTCAAGCTGTATGTTGAAGCATGCGATTTGACACCATTGCTAGAATGATACCTCATAAGTGCTTATTGTGATGAAAATTTTCGACCTCTAGATTCTTGCAGATGTCCACGTTTTGAAGTCCCCTGATACCGAAAAAGTGGTTTTTGCAACCGTGTCTGTCTGTCTTCAGTGTGTAACCACGATAGCGGCCAAACAGCTGCAGGTACCAATATCAAACTTTATATTTCTGAGTATAATTTTCTTATTGAGATCTAAAATTTTCAGTAAAATAGGTAGACCGGAAGTAGTAGTTTATTTCGGTAAAAAAAATCAACAGTTTCTAATATCTCGTCAAGTTTGAACATATTTCTAAAGAATGCAAATGTATTAAAAAGTGAAACAATTATGTATATAAAAAATTTCAAAATTCGGATCGGAAGTAACACTTTTACTGTTATCGAATTGTATACAGTTTTATTAAGAACTCAAAAGTATTAGAGCTCGAGTTGGTACAATTTTGTATATAAAGAAAGTTTAAATTTGAATACTTTTATTCTTACCGAATAGCAGTTTTTTGCAAATTTCTCAAATTATGTTTCTATAGAGATTTATTAAAAGATCAAAAACACTTTGATCTAGATTTGGTATAATTTCTGCAAAAAAAATTTCTAAAACTCGAACCGGCAGTAACACCTTTACTCAGAGGCTTATTTTATTACGGAATACGGAATTTAAAGTTTATTTCGCACAACTTCTGTATACACATTTCGAAACGCACATACGAAAATAATATTACAAGAATGCTAGTTGAAATTGAGTTGACTTAAACTATACAATAAGACTGAGTGTTGCCAACAATAAGCTATATGTATACATATTTTATAGGACAAAATGACTATAACCTTTATTGTCTACACAACAATTTAAAATAATTAATGCAATAATAAATTGTATATTGGATATTGAGAAATACTATTATTATTATAACACTTGCTTCGTTTCTTGAATATAAATTATTTTGAGAAACGTGGAAGTGTTTAATAAGCGACGAACATCTATTTCCAAATCGAAAGTGTTTCCGTAAATTTAGAATATCACCTAATTAAATCTCATATGTCCGATATAAATTTCAGGTTAAAGAAAGTTGTTTGAATATGATGAACGCATCTTTATAATGCCACTTCCGAAACTAAAATCTAGAAAAACATGGGAGATGCACGGTGATATTAGTTAAAGAGATATACATGTATTGATGTATGTTCCAATAAATATGTTTGCGATTTATTAAATTTAATATCATGCTTTAATTATTTTTGTAAAACTATGTAGGTATTCTGTACAACAACAAAACTTAACGGTGCGGTCTTCGATGCCTAACCCTAACGGGGGTCCATAGATGGAGCTGTGATTGCATATGGATTTTTTGCAGTTTTTATTGTAACCCTTGATCAATAGAGAAACAAACAGAGAAATATTTATAATAAAGATAGTAATACAACAAAAATTAATACAGAAAGTGTTCCTAAATTTGAATTAAAACACCCATCTAATGGATTTAGGCGAAACCAAAAATCAAAATTAATTTTTTTTTCGGATTCGACATCAGCATAGTACCTTTTATAAATTGAGTTAATTTCGTTCTGTTTCTTCCAAATTTACTAATTTTATGATTTTTTTTGAAAAAACTAAGGGCACTAGGATTTTCAGAATAACTCAACCTGATGAGTGTGTTTTAACATTTACTGTGTGAAAATTTCATTGTTCTTGATTTACAACTTTTCGTTAAAATGGTACCGATATTCCTTATGGACATATAACACGGGCGAACCCCAGCCTTAAGTAAACACACCGAAAATATTAAATGACGATTCGGCGTAGTTGTTAGTGTAATGACCGGTTTTCGCAATCTCGTTAAAATACTCGGTTAACTCCAGTTTATTTCTACACAATACCTTTAATTTGCTTATCTCACTTTTCTAGTAACTTACTTCAAAATTGTGTGTTACGTTGGTGTTTGAATGCGTTAATGGCGCATGCGTACAGAATACGCTTACTAAGTGAGCGTAGAATGGCCCTTTATATTTTCACGCGCTGCCGGCCGCTAACTAGAACATTTTAAATATACTCTAAACATTGAAAATAACAAAAACTTAACTAATCTTTCAATATCAACGATGTGGATGTGTTACTTATGAAAAAATATTTTTATTCAATGTAAAAATGGTAGTAACAGACACAAAATTTAAAATTTTTCTACCACTGACGCACGCACTAATATTTTATCCTACTTTTACTTATTCCCAAATATCATTGCTGTTTCTCTCACTCGAAAAATATAAAGGTCCATTATTCCTCTCGCAAAAATGGCGACTGCTTCGCTGTTCAGAGTGAGCGTACATCCTCTGAATCCGATCACTGAACTGTTGCGCAATTGTTGTGTGGGCTGAATGCGACCAATAAGTCAAGCCAACGAGAGAGTATTTCGGTCGCTTTATTTATTAAATTGTCTCAATACAAACACAATTAAACAAAAATTTTCAATATTGTATTTTCTTTTGTTAATTCGACATAAACAAATTAGTTGTCCTTAGGGACATACAGAATTTTACATTTGATTCTTTCCTAACCCCTAACTAGCGGTAAGATAACAAGAAGAATGAGTGTGCTTAAAACCACACGGCAGAAGTGCAAACTTCATCAAGACGAGGTTAATAATACGAAATACACGCGTATAATATTCAGTAACGTATTAAATAAAACGTAAACCTCAACCACCCCCGTATCTAGAATTTCACATTCATACGTCAATTTTCAAAAAACTCGTCCACCATTTTTTTTTGACATTTTGACTTTAGATTCGTGATGGGCGACCTAAGATACCCCCGTATCTAAAATTTCACATTCATACGTCAATTTTCAAAAAATTCTTCCGCCATTTTGTTTTTTTGACATTTTGACTTTGGAATTGTGATCGGCGACCCCCAAAACCCCGTATCTAAAATTTCACAACCATACGTCAATTTTCAAAAAACTCGTCCGCCATCTTGTTTTTTTTTGACATTTTGACTTTGGAATCGTGATCGGCGACCTAAGACACCCCCGTATCTAAAATTTCACATTCATACGTCAATTTTCAAAAAAATCTTCCGCCATTTCTTTTTGTTGACATTTTGACTTTGGAATCGTGATCGGCGACCCCCAAAACCCCCGTATCTAAAATTTCACATCCCTACGTCAATTTTCAAAAAACTCATCCGCCATTTTGTTTTTTTTGACATTTTGACTTTGGATTTGTGATCGGTGACCTAAGACACCCCCGTATCTAAAATTTCACATTCATACGTCAATGTTTAAAAAACCCTTCCGCCATTTCGTTTTTTTTTTTTGACATTTTGACTATGGATTGGTAATCGGCGACCTAAGACACCCCCGTATCTAAAATTTCACTTTCATACGTCAATTTTCAATAATACGAAATACACGCGTATAATATTCAGTAACGTATTAAATAAACATATTCGCACATTTATTACATTTACGCGAGCGGCCATTTCGTTTGGTCGGTTTGGACGTATGTGTATGTATAAATACACGATATAAATACTCGCTTACGGTCCCGCGCTTGGTCTGATGGGAACGTGTCGTCTTCATACCCGTGCGGCTCGGGATCGAATCTGTTCTGGAACATGAATGTATTTATTCATGTAAATTTCAATTTAACTGAAATTAAATACCTCTACATATATGATATATTTATTTATCTTGTTCGCTTAGCCGACTTTACCCGAACGAGCGTTACACATATCCAAGCGTTACACATATCTGAGCGTTACATATCCGAGCGTTGCAGTAAATCTTGTTCAGTGCCTACAATCAGCGCAACGCGCCTAAAGAAGTTTACACTTCAAAAATTCTTTTTATTTGTCTATAGTAATTGACTGCATTTTTTAGTTCTGACACCTTTGAATTCGAGAATGAATGTGTGCTGTAACAAATTAAATTAAAGTGTACTTTATTTAAAATATTTTACTCCTACGTGTAGGTATATTTGGGATGAAATTTAGAGAAACCCCACAGTATATAGTAAACAATTAAAAACGAATGATTATAAAACACATTTTGTCTTTCATTTACCGTCCCACATACATGCTCTAGCTATAAGTTTATGTTTGACGAATTCAAAAAAAAATTCCTAATAAAACCAATGTATTATTGGGAAAAATAATAAACCTTATTACAACATATGGTACAATGGTTCATCTTCTAAAACTTGCAGTCTGGAATGTCAACGATTTGTGTCAACATACACAAGAAATTAAACACTTATTAGCCAACAATAACATAGATGTAATATCTGAAAGACATTGCACAGATAAAAGTCACAGTACAGATGGTACAGCTCATGGTGGAACTGCTGGTGCAATTAGAGATAATATTAAACATCACCTCATGGAAAATTATGCTAAACACATTGTCCAACCTACTTCAATTTTTTTTTCATTGCTGGGGTACGAGTAAGGCCTATACTGCTAGTCTTAATGCGGTTGTTCATGAATTAGATTATGAGATAGCTTATTGATGCTTTAATCTTCTTGAAAAATGGATTGCGGGGGCATTTTTATGTTCATGGTACATAAGGATCGTAATATAGAGTCTCTTTGATGTCTGAATTGCGGTGTGTTGTCATTTGGTTGTAAACTTCGACCGTTAATATCTCCACGATATATCCCCCCCCTCCAAACATAAAATTCAAAAAATCGACTACTTGAACTATTTTTTTACATTAGGTAATAAATTTATTACCGGAAAACATTACAACGCTAAACATCGACAGTGGGTATCTAGGATAATCAGAACTGATGGCAGACAGTTACTAGCAGCCATGCAAGAACACAACATCAATCGCAAATGTTAAAATTTTCGTGTAATTAATGGGTTTGTACATATTAAGAATATTAAACCCTTTTATATTGGACGCTAATTAAAAAAAATGATTTTGAATGCATAATACACATAAATCAATTACCTTCAAACATGTCTATATAATTTAAACGGACTCTGACATACTTTACATTTTGTTAGACAAACAGATTTTCTTGCATAATTATCTTAATTTTTCTTATCTTAAATCCGACCTGCATTCAAGCATTAGAGAAATATTAAAAGATCGTAGTTCAATAATATGGTTCTTAGAAAACATTTTAATGAAGCACAAGCTGCATCCGTATCACATCGAACTACATCAAAGCACTATACTACATGATATTATGACATCTGGTTAAATTATTGCGATTGAAATTTGAAGTTACTCACCTTCAGAAGATGGCAAACCACCAAAAACGAAATTTTTTTGCATATTCTGAGGACAATATGCAAAAGGCGTTGGAAGCAGAACAAAATGATTCAAAAATCCGAGTATCTTGCAGACATTTCGATATTCCTCGAGCAACACTACAGGACCGGTTCAAGAAAAGAGCTGCCAACAATTAAGCCACGGATAATTGGTCATCATGATCCATATTTGAATGTGAAAAGTGAAAAAAAAAATAGCCGAATGGATAATTAGACGAAAATATCACTAAAAAAAAAAATTGGAGGAAGAAAATGTATAAGAAGAAAATTTGGAAAATGAATAACTAGATGAAGAAAAACTGGATAAAGAAAAAGTGGACAAGTAAAATTAGACGAGGGAAAACTTACTTCGGGCCAAGCATCCGTAGATATATTCATAAAGCATTTGAAGTATCCCAAAATACTAGAACAATCTAAGAAACGCAAGTTGGGACCATCCACGAGCGCCGTATCTCCCAAAGAGCAGAGCTTATTATATTGACATAGAAAGATAGTAAGAGGAAAAACGAAAAAAAAACGGAAAGGAAATGAATCTGAAACCAAAAAGAACACAACATCGATGTAAAAGTTCTTATCAAAATAAAAAGAAACCAGGAACCAAATGTATAACTAGCAGAAGCGAAGCAGAAGTGCGATGTCTGGGAAGAAGAATTGTACAGTGATGCCGAAGAAGGTGACGAAAATGTTGGATGCGATACTTGCCCAAGGTGGTTTCATTTAAATTGTACTAAGCTTGTAGGACAGTCACATGAAGATGTTAAAAATCAAGATTTCTCCTGCGATTTCTACTGACGATGGATAATTTAAAAAGCATTAAGTATTAAATTTTTGTATTTACAATTACCATGACAGATATTGATATCTAGTTACTAATTTTTTTCCCCTCAAGACTTCATTTCTGTTTGTTGTGAATCAGAAAATAATCTTATTTTTTTAAAATTTCATTTAGTGTTTTTTTACCTTATTTATAGAGAACTTGTTTCTGGTTTTGTACATTTATTTATTTAACGGAAAATATACATTTATTTTTTATTTACAGATTTCACCCATTTACTTACTCACTTTCATTGAAAAGACGAAAAACAAAACAAAACGGATCGATTAATATGAGGGCACAAAAAGTTTATATGAAGCTGGTGAAAATTGATTAGGCCGACAATTGGTGTACCAATGGCCGACTACCGACGCACATAGGTTGATTATTAAGAATTAGCCGGCCAAAAGTCAAATTTAAAAAGTGATGTTAAAAATACCAAAAAAATACCAAAGCCAGAAATATGTACCAGTAACAATAATTTACTACTCATACTCGCAAATTTTTATTAGCGCATGCCACGCAAATAATTGAAACTTGGTCGTCTGGCAACGTGCATGTCATTGTTATCAGTGCTGTTAGTGGAAACATTTAAAAAAGATAAATTTTGTGTTTGAAACCAAATTTTTTGATGTGTTAGTGATGGATTCGAATAGTTCAGGTAAGAATCAATAAGTATTAATATGTTTGAACAATATTAAACGTTATTTTGTACTATATGTAGAAGTTCAAAGAAAGGTCGTGTTGTAATAAAATTTTTACTTAATTTTCTCGTTTAATAGACATTTAGTTATATTATCGCCTCCTATCGCGTACTGCTTGCTATTGTATTGTTTACTACATATATTAGCCTAATTAATGACATACAGTTTGAGTGCCGATAGCTGCGGATGGCCATATTAAAGGGTTTTTATCGATAATAAAATAAAAAGCAATTTTATTTAAAATGTAATAAAGTGCGATTCTTTGTACTAGTTACACCTGGTACCTCGGGCACAAAAACAGTGACTCGTAAATATCTTTACGATCCAATGCAACAGCAAGATTTGCCCAATTTAGATGCAAAAATTAAATATCTGGAAGAGCACGTGTTGCGTAATGGTGGCACATCAGACAATGTAGGTAGTTTAAAACAAAGATTTGCGTACTTTAAAACATCAATAAGAGGAAAATGGGCTAAAGCCCATAGAAAAGAAGCAATATTTCTGAATACCAATGAAGCTTGGTTAGAAGGAACATTTGAATTTTCAGCAGATAAAAACTCGGCCAGGTCGGCCTTTTAAAACATTTGCAGATTCTAGTGAGAGGACTAAAAGAAGAAAAACTGCAAACATACGTTCTTCGCTTAATGAAGAAGTAATCGTTTATGCAGCGCAAACCACTTTACAAGCTCCAGGAAAAAGGAATGCTTCGAAAATATTAAAAGAAATCACACATTTTCCAACTCGTTCTGGGATATACAGAAAAGCTTACAGGAAATCAGAACCAGAAAAAGTTACTTCTCTTACACCGTTACAAGCCCTAGAAGTTTGTTGAAGCCGATTTAACCAAAAGACAGTATGAAATCATCAGAAATACAAATAAATCATTTTATCCGTGCTACAACCTGTTATTAAAAGCAAAAAAAGAATGTTATCCGCCCAGAGATAGTATAAAGGTCACAAGTACTTGCGCAGAAAGCGATTTACAAAGCGTAGTTGATAATACAGTTACATGCTTATCAATGGCGCTAGAAGATATCCTCTCTAACAGACAAAGAAATTAATTCTTTGAAAATTATTTGTAAATAGGGTTGTGACGGATCCCAACAAGCCAAATATAAACAAAAATTCGACGATGACGCTGCCTCAGACGCAAATATATTCCTGAGCTCTTTTGTACCACTTCGAATAATGTGTGGCAAAGAAGGAAAAAAAATAATTTGGCAAAACCCAACATCATCGCCTAGATATTGCAGACCAATACGATTTAGGTTTGTCAAAGAATCGACTGATGTAATAAAGGAGGAAATCAGTTAAGTTGAAGAATCTGCCAAGAAGTTGACTCCTACTGAAGTATATTTGCATGGGCGCAAATTCATGTTTGAACGTATCTTTAAAATGACGATGATCGATGGCAAAGTGTGTAACGCTGCAACCGATACAAAATCATCAAGTTAGTGTTTTATTTGCTGAGCTACATCTAAAGATTTTAACAATCTGACCAAAAAGTTCGATACAAATTCTACGGCTATTGAATTTGGGTTATCTGTACTACATACAAGGATTCGATTATTTGTAAGTGTTTTGCATCTGGCGTACAAATTACTAGTAAAAAAGTATAGAGAGAAGAGAACTAACAAAGAAATAGAGTTAGAAGTGCTTACAAAAAAACATATTCAGGAAAGATTTTGAAAAGAAACTGGATTGTTAGTCGACATGCCGAAAACTAATTTTGGAAATACCAATGATAGGAATACGAGCAGGAGGTTCTTTGAAAACCCTCAATTAGCTGCCGACATAATAAAAGTTGATTTTGAATTAATATATAGATTGAAGGTTATACTGGAAACTTTCTCAAGTGGTCATAAAACAAACGACCAAGAATTTGATAAATATGCCTTGGCAACTGCGACGTTGTATGTCAACTTATATGCATGGCACCCAATAACCCCAGCTATAATCGTGAATGCCTTATTACCGATAGGATAGTTTTCCGAAGAGGCCGCAGAAGCCAGAAATAAGCACTGTCGATTATACCGCGAAAACTACGCAAGAAAGTTTTCGAGAGAGGAATGCAATCTTGACATATACAATAGACTATTACTAAGTTCGGACCCACTAATAAGTGGCATGAGAAAAACCAAAAAAAGTATCAAACCAGGATCATATTGCCCAGAAACAATCAATAAGTTATTATCGGCTGACCCGAATACTGAATCCGATATTTCAGACACGGATCAGGATTTATCCATAAACTTATACACTAATTATTTAAAATAATCTATTTGCACGTGAATTATTAATCTGTAGCGAGAATATTATTTTTTTATCTAAAATTTTTTATTAAAAATTAATTTTGTTTTTTTTAAGATTACGTCTTTAATTTTTTTATTTATTTTTACTTTTTGGCGGGAAAAATGTACTAGCTTTATAAAATGCAATACTTTACAATAACATATTTGGTTTAAAGTCAAAATACGGTCTAAACTAATTTTGACCGCCTAAATCCTTTAAATTAACGTATGTGCGACGTGCAAATGGCTGATTATTGCCGAATAATTTTTTTTCCAAAAGAATCAAAACAGAAAAAAGTATGCTTCATCCTAAACATTCTCTGTCTTACTCATACCGTAATTAAATATATTTACTTCACCCTCAAGAATATTTTTTTAATATAATATAGAAGGCCTCAATGTTACTAAAGCTGAAAGTTGACGTTCATCAAAAAAGGCCGACTAATGGCGAATTCACCTTACACTTTTAATTTATGTAAAATTCTCTGTCTAATGAATTTAGAAACATTAAAATTTGCTAAGTCGAAATTATACTTTACCCCTCGTAGAAAAACTACATTAAAAATTGTTAAATTGCAATTGTATAAAAAAGCGTTTGAATATTCAATTGGTAATAATTTTTAATTCACTTTAAGAATTACGCTTTCTAGTAATCATTTTGAAAACTCTTACATATTTTTGCCGAAAATGCTTAGGACACTTTTAACAATAAGATGCCGAGGTATTATGGTTCGTAGTTAAACTTAAACAGACACCGGGTATGAAAATATCACTAAATTATAAAGCCAAATATGTGGCGAATAAATAATTCTAATAATAATAATGTAAATCTTCTGGTTTGGTGTTATTAGGCTGCTCAAATGTAAACGTTTTATAACAGCAACCCATTTCGCCAAGACAAACTGTTTTTCGTAAATAAAAAAAAAATAAAAAAAATAAATAAAGAATATTAACAAAAAAAATATTTATTTTTGCTTAAAATATAATTTTATTGCGATTTCTTAACCCAGATTTTAAAAATAACACAAGAAATTTCACAGGTGCGTATTTAATTACCATACTGTTTTTCCGGATTTCATCTAAATATCTTCAGAACCATAGATTTTATATCTTTTTCCGTATAATTAATTTAGTATACTAATTCAATGTAAACTTTGCAATCTCTTGTATAATGATCGACAGTGTTGTTTGATATTAAACCAAAAGATTAGATTCATAATCAGAAATTAGAATATTAAAATGTGAATTAGTAAAAGTTAATGGTATCTGTCACCGGCAGAAGCAATAAAACTCTTCTTTTCACAATAGAGAAATTCAAAAAAAATTTCTTCGATATGTGAAAAGCAGTAAAATATGCAAATGATAGGCAGGTTCCTTTTTTAAAATCCATTAATGTAAATTCCTGGTTGAATATTGGAATTTAATATTGTACAGGTATACGATGTTATAGTTTTAATTTTTTATGTTATCGGTAGGTATAATAATATGTAAATAAAATTGAAATTACTATTACTTAATGAACATACCCTGGAGCACATTTGATCAAGAACAATTAGTTTTTGCACCGATATGTTATGTGCACAGTGAAAAAGGAATGGCATGTTGTAATTGTACTATGAAAAAATGCTCTCAATAGATCAGAATCCAAGTCGACGGTATCATATGTATATTAATTCAAAATTAGAAGAAAAAAAAATTGATGAAGAACGTAAAAGTGAGGTTCACATTTTGGATTATCTTTAGAAAGTGATTTCGACAGGTTTTGTATAAAAGTACCGTTTTCAGCAGGAATAGTCAACAGTTGCGTCTTCATCCTTGGTTTAGCGACATGAAGTTTTTGGTAAATCAAAACGTTTATTTAATATAACTTCTCTAAGTTGCAGTAATTAGTATTCATTTTAAATTATTTGCAATTAAACCTTCAGATTTACTGAATTGTGAAATCTAGAATTTTCAAACGCTTTTTCTGTCCTGCTCCTTAGCAGGCATATTGTATGTTGTGTTTATTTTCGGACCAGTCTAATATGTAGCTATTATCATGTATTTTTATAGTAATAATAGTACAATTCCAGCTACATTTATCGTGGAAATGCTCGCAATGTATGTGTATATTGACAGTGTTTTGATTACTGACCATCATTGAAAATTAGTGCTTCGGCTTTCGTGATTTAAATATAGAAAAGTGAAGTGTCTTGGGATATCTACTTGTGATAAGTGTATCAGTATAATACTACAGTTTTTGACAAAATACAAGTCATTCGAAGTATAATCTGTCTTGCCATAATTTTTATCGGCATTAAATTCTTTCTAAGCTCATTGAATGTTACTCACTTATCACTCACTAGACTTTCTTAAAGGTTGTTTATCATCTGCGGTTACATTGCCCATTACCATCACTTGAAACTCCAATTTTACTCGAATGCTCATGTGAAGATGGTCAAAGTTCAATATTTGCAACATGCTAGCTAGTGGTTCCTTAAAATTTTTGCTATCTTTTGAGATTACATTACTTATTACCATCACTTGAAACTCCAACTTTACTCGAATGCTCATGTGAAGATGTTCAATGCTCCATATTCTATTACATGCTAGCGAGTGGTTTCTTGAAATTTTTGCTATCTTTTGAGATTACATTGCCCATTCATTACCATCACTTAAAACTCCAATTTTACTCAAATGCTCATGTGAAGATGTTCAATCTTTAATATTCTACTACATGCTAGCTAGTGGTTTGTTCAATTTTTTTGCCATCTTCTGCGATTAAATTACCCATTACCTCGCTTAAATCTCCAATTTTACTCGAATGCTCATGTGAAGATGTTCTATGTTCAATATTTTATTACATGCTAGGGAGTGGTTCCTTCAGATTTCTGCTATCTTCTGCGATTACATTACCCATTACCATCACTTGAAACTCCAATTGTACGGGAATGCTCATGTGAAAATGTTCTATGTTCAATATTTTATTACATGCTAGGGTGTGATTCCTTCAGATTTTTGCTATCTTCTTCGATTACATTGCACATTACCATCACTTGAATCACTTGAATCTCCGTCTTACCGATCTCTTCTTGCCTGCATTAGAAATTAGGATTATAATTGTAATTATTGCAATTTTCTCCATTATTTTTGGGGTTGTCTATGCTGAGCCCATTCATCTACCAAGTAATAAGCTCTCAATAACATCTAACGTGATTGTAGCAGAATGTGTTTGAAATTTACACGAATGTTTCTAATATGATTTTTTTCTACTTTCCATTGAATAATTAATTCGGTAAATCTTAATTGGACAAATTTACCCAGAGTGAGATTCGAACCCACTCCTCCCAATTCCTAGTCAGTTGCGTTACCACTACGCTACTTGGGCCATGAGTTCGAGTCTTCTTAATCGTCTTGAAACATTACAAGAAACAGATGTAATTATATATTTTGCCGGCAGTAAGAACAAATGTGTAAATTTTAAATAATTTTAAAAATCGTAGAAAATGTCTAATATGATTTTTTTCCTGTTTTACGTTGAGTAATTTATTAGGTAAATGTTAATCATATTAGAAAATTTCTACGCTGAGAAAAACGAATTTTAAAATTATTTAAAATTTACACATTTGTCCTTACTGCAGGCAAAATATATATTATTTCGACAGGGAAATTTACTCTACTAATATGTCTTCGTTTTGAATTAATAGATCTCCAAAGTTATATTTATTATTTGCCGTTTAATTTCATACAGTTTATTAAATACCTTTCTAAAATCTTACCGTAATCTACCTTTGTTATTGATCATGTTCCATCCAGTTTTAAGATTTGTACCTTTTCAATTCATTGTCTGTTTGTTAATCAAAACAAGAACCTTTCCGTACGAACACATGTTAGAGAATCTTATTAGGGAATCTAGCAATCAACATTAATGTTATTTTTACTTCGTATATGTGAAATATGTCGCCTGCTGGCTTCTCCAAGCAGTGGCGGCCCGTGATTTTTTGGGACGGGAGGGCACCGGGGGTCTGAGTGTTTAATATCAAAAATTAAGTACAGACAAAAAATAAACTCAATATGCTATTTAATTAACTTGTTTGAAAATAAAATCCATCCGCAGTTCCTTACGATCAGCAAAATGATTAATAACTCATTGATTGAAGTTTGGTGTTGATGTCAGTAATTGTTTTTCAATGGAACACATTGCTAAGGCACATAGTCTGCTTTCCTGCATGGTATTTCTAGAAAATGTTTTTATTCTCTTCAAAGTACAAAAACACCGATCACTTGATTTTTTCTATTTTGCACGCCCCCAGAGATTCGCAAAATAGCAGAAGACAATTTACAAAATCTTTCGCCAACATAGTCTCGACATATTATCAAAAACAAACTTTTATAACAGTTGTACTATTCAACCTTGGAAGTAAATTACAATAGTAGCATCAGAAAACTTATCATCCAACTCTGCTTAACAATTTATATTGTTAATTAGTAAATAAAATGTTAGCATGTATGCTTTTTATTGTTTGTACAACTTCTATTGCACATGTTTGTTACATTAAAGGCTTACATTTTGACATTTAAATATAATTTGGATCCTTTTTTTTTTCTTTTGTTACCACCGTCAAAACAACAAAATTAGCGTGCGATAAAGAAATACTTTTGCAACTATAACGGATGTCGTAAAGTGAACTTTATAGCACCGAAATAGAAAAAAGCATTTTGCACATTACACCCTCACAACCAGTCTGATAAACTGTAAGAGCTTCTGTTGAATTTTCTCGTCCGGTTTTATTAGTTTTCAAATTGTGATCTTCTAGTTTAATCAATAAATCTGGTCTAGGTAGACCTAGATTTTTTAATTCTGTCTTAATGTTACTAACGCAATTCATAGTTGCATTTACACCGATAGAAATTACAACATACACTCACCGCTGTATATTACATACTGGACCGCCACCCGGACCCGGCACCATAGAGTAGTGCCCCGCCGCCTACATATATACGCGCGCTACCCGCGCCAGTTTCATCGCTCGATTCCTAATACAGACGGGGCAGTCGCGCGAGATGCCCCGGAGCCTACGTCAGACTGCGATTTTTAAACGCGCTGAAAAGACGGACTGTTACTTCCGAAAACATATTATTTGTTATCAAACAAATCAGAAAAATTACATACAAATTAGGTATTTATAATTAATTTATCTGTTAAAAGAAATTTGTAACGGGGAAATTTGTCACAGGGGGGGGGGGCAGTGCCCCGTTGCCCTCCCTGCAGCAGCCGCCACTGTCTCCAAGAACATTCATTTACCTATATATGATGAATTTTATTAAAGTTCTTGAAATTACTGAGATTGTCTTTCATCTACTATAATTTCATTTATACCCGGGCTAGATAATTTCTGTCAAAGCTGATTGATCCTTTTGCTCAAATAACTCCGTAGGACCTGCATAGTAGTCATAGTTATAACTCTATTTGTAATAAAAGTATGAAGTACATAACCTGTTGATTTTCTTTTGTATGATGCCGAACAAATTTGTTTTAGTTAACTGTGATCTTTTTATACACCAAACTGCAATATGAAGTACATTGAATATATTTTTAATTCGTCAGTATTGTTGGCGATTCAATTATGATTCAATTGGAAATTTGAATAAAAGCGGATTTAGGGTCGGACTAGAGACTTCCAGATGTTCTTGTAATATCCCTTTTTGATTTGTATTAATATTCATTGTTAATTTTAAAACATATAACTTGTTATTCTTATCATCTGAAGGGCTTACTATACTTATTTACTACTGTGTTTCAGGTTTGCATTCTCCTTCTTGCTACGGCAACTTATGCCGAAGAGAAGAAAACCGTAAAGCGAGGTCTCGCTCTCGGTTATGGAGGTGCAGGATCAATTGAAAGTTATGGTGGTGGCATAGGTGGAATTGGCTCAGGAATAGGAGCTGTCGGTATTGGAAATGAAGGTATTGCTCTTGGTGGTGTAGGCGGAATTGGAGGTGACGGATATGGATCTGGTGGAATTGGAGACGGAGCATTTGGAGTAGGCGGAATTGGAGCTGGAGGATTTGGCGCCGGAGGAATTGGAGGTGCAGCTATTGGAGGTGGGGGAATTGGAGGTGGAGGATTTGGAGCTGGAGGAATTGGAGCTGGTGGAATTGGAGGTGGCGCGGTTGGAACAATCACTCATATTACTCTCCACAGACAAATTCCAATTCCACAACCTGTTCAAGTGCCCGTTCAAGTTGAGAGACAAGTACCTGTACCAGTAAGATACACGGTACCTGTGAGTATAGACAGACCATATCCAGTTCCAGTACCAAAACCGTATCCAGTACCAGTTGATAGACCATATCCCGTACAGGTTGTAAAAAATGTACCAGTACAGGTCCCATATCCAGTAAAGGTACCCGTTCCAGTTAAAGTTCCAGTACATGTTCCACAACCATACCCAGTCCAAGTACCTAAACCAGTTCCAGTACAAATCCCAGAACCTGTATTCATAAGGAGACCAGTACCCATAGTCGTCGGAAGCAGCATTGGATCTGGCATTGGCGTCGGTCTTGGAGGTGGTATTGGAGGAGGTATTGGAGGTGGCATTGGGGGTGGATATGGAGGAGGTATTGTGGGCGGTTCTATTGGAGCAATAGGCGGTGGATATGGACATCATTAGAGTTTAACATCGGTCATATATTTCGTGTGATATCTAGCCATCATCATTTTACTTGTTATTCCATTGATTCATCCACGTTAGACGTTTGGATAGCTTCGCATTGCATCCCCGTACAAGAGAAGAATTTCCATCGCTAACATAGTCAAATATAAATTTAGAAAAAATGTACATATACCATAATTCAACATGCGCTATAATGTAGTGCAACTGTTATATAATATTTTAATTTTGAATAAATTCGTATATATATTAATAAATGTTATATGTTTATTAAGAGTTTTGTATTCATTTTACGTTATCAAGATTGTACACTAATACCTATTTGACGTTATCAGTTGGAAGTAATTTAATGTAAATATTATACAATATGAATCATTAATATTTACCTTTACCAGCCTTTTGTCAAATAATGAGGTAATTATTTAAAAGAATTGTATTTTGAATTTTGAATTTAATAATTCCTTTTTAAGAAAATTTCAAAAGAGTGAAGAAAAGGCAGGAACATGAAAAATTCTAGCAAGAGATGCAGAAATAAAAGAAAAATGTAAAAAATTAAGATATGTCATTATTGAAAGGGCTAAGGCACAAATAGGAACAATCCAAAAACAGTACCAAACTGATTGGTGGTATCAGGAATGTATGATAAGTATAGAGGAAAAACAATATTAAGAAAAGATGGCTACTAAGCAATAAACACTAAGGCAAAGCAAGATATGACAAAAAAGATAGAAAAGCAACAAAACGATAACAAGAAAGCGAAGGAATCCTGGTTACAAAGAAAGATGGAGAAAATAGAAAGAGAAAACAGAAATCATAACTCAAGAAAGTTTTATCGATGCATAAACGATAACAGAATACCAGAAAAGAAAACAATAAAAAGCATCAAAATAAATACGTAAAGACAGCGGAAAGCACAGAAAAGGTAAATCAAATATGGATGAATTAATGAAGGAAAGTATATTGAAGAAGCGTAAGAACATGAGATTAACATAGAGGAACCAAGTTTAGAAGAACTAACGGACACAATAAGAACAGTAAAAATGGAAGAACACCGGGAGACAGCATAAACAAGGAAATATTAAAATATGGAGGGGAAAGGACCTTTGTCCGTCACTGTATAAATTATTGAATAAATTTGTATTAATGCTTTTTATGTAATTTTAATTTTATCGGCAAAAATACTGTTTTTTAACTGTTATTTATACGAGTCCAGGCCTATATAAGGCGACGATTTTGTTAGTAAAATCAGAGTTCTCCTTGGCAGTCCGAGGAGCATCTCTCACAGAGTTTTCTTGGCAGTCTGAGAACATTCTCCCCAAACTCTCTGGCAGTCTGGAGAGTCTGGAGAGAACAAATGTCGATGGAGTGGAACAAAGGTGCAATCATAGCAAAACATAAAAGGGGGAATCATTTATTAAGCAAAAACTACCGAAAACTGCTAAACAACGCTTATAAAATCATGCCATCAACGATCATTCATAAAAGGTTAAGCACATACACCAAGGGAATTGCAAGAAGTTACCAATGCGGCTTCGTACAAGGCAAATCAACAGTAGATGCAATACATATAGTCAAACAAATAGTAGAAAAGGAGCACAAACATAGATAGCATTAATATTGAAAATTGTCACAGGTTATAAGCAAGCTTTCGTTTTCATAAAAAGGAGTTAATAAATGATGGGTCTCGAGGATTTAAAAAATCCACCAAAGCCCAGGAGATTAATACAACTTACGTCAACTAACACAAAAGCAGTGGAGCAAACGCAATACGGTACAATAAAGGAATTTCATGTCAAGAAAGGTGTAAGACAGGGGGATTCATTGTCTGTTACACTATTTACTTTGGCATTGAAAACCGTACTAAGGAAAATAGATAGAAGAGGCATACCGAGAAGAAAAGGAAGCCAAAGTGTTGCATATGATCTATTTATAGTTACCAAACAACAAAAGATCTTGGAAAGGACCTTGGAGAGAATTGAGCTTATTTGTATGATGTTTTTATGGAATGCTTTAATATGTGCGTTCCATTAACAAATAAAATTAAAAGTGGTCGAAGTTGGGTAAAGTCTGAGCCGAGGCATTCGAGTGTAAATGCGAGGGATATTCCACAAAAGCGTTTTCCTGCTTTAAAAAATATACAGGATGATTCTTAATATATGCGACAAACTTTAGGAGCTGATTCCTGGGGTTATTTTGATCATAAAAGTTCATAAGAACATATGTCCAAAACCGCTTAGTTCAGAAGTTATACAATGTTTAATAGAAAGTTAAAATAATAAATGGTTTTATTATAAATTAACAAAATAATCAGTAAAACAAAATTAAGTTCAGAAGTTATACAATGTTTAATAGAAAGTTAAAATAATAAATGGTTTTATTATAAATTAACAAAATAATTAGTAATATAATTGTTAATTTATAATAAAACCATTTATTATTTTAACTTTCTATTAAACATTGTATAACTTCTGAACTAAGCGGTTTTGGACATATGTTCTTATGAACTTTTATGATCAAAATAACCCCAGGAATCAGCTCCTAAAGTTTGTCGCATATATTAAGAATCACCCTGTATATTTACAACAACAAAGTAAGCATATTACATTTTTACATAATACCAAGGGCGACTGTTATACAAAGAGGATTGAAACATCTTCTAATCAAATAAAAGTTCCCTGGGGTGTTCTATATAAATTTTCGGGTAGGTTACGGAATCATGATGACTTTGTTTTGAGCATTGATGGTAAACTTAGAGATGATTCTGAACAAGTTTCTGATATTTTCAATGGGCATCTTATTGAGTTTGTGCGTGGAAGTTGTGTCGCATATTGTTGTTAGTAATGATCAGTTTAATGGTGGCGGTGTTCATGATGCCTGTATAAGGGTGCTTTACCTCTCTATGAGTGAAAATTGTTCAAAAAATTAAAATATACACCATCTGCAGTTATGGATGGAGTACTAAGCAGCTTAATTAAACATATTTCAGAATTACTGATTAAGCCTCTAATGTTTTTGGAAAATTTATCAATACTTGTGTTCTGCCGTTATACAAAAGAGGCTCTAGATTAGATATGGCTAATTATCGACCTCTAGCAATTTCTCCCAGTGTATCTAAAGTTTTTGAATATGCCATGTTGGATAGATTACTCTCACATTTAGATCAAAACAAAATTTTAATAAGTCAACATGGTTATCGTGTTAATCATTCAACTTTAATAGGAATCATGCTCTGTATGAATACATAAGACTTTGGCCACAGCACACCATTTAGTTGCAATTTTTTGTGATTTAAGCAGTGTCTTTGACTGTGTTGATCATGACATTTTGCTTGATAAACTGGAGTGGTACGGAACTCGAGGTGTCGTTTAAGTCCTATCTGCGTGATAGATTTCAACTGATAAGGATAAGGCTGATAGTTGTGTTAGAAATATAAAATCTTCTACCTTACCTCAGGGTAGTGTTTTAGGGCCTGTGCTTTTTCTGATTCTTATTAATGATGTTGCAGATTTTCTGTAAAATTTTAGAATAACTTTGCATGCTGATGATTTTAACGCTGTCATGTCGACTTCAAATATTTCTCAAACTGAACGACAATCAAATATTCTTTTACAAAACATGACTACTTTTTTTTGCAAATAATAAGTTATATCTAAATAATGACAAGACAAAATTTATGGTTTTTCATACTGTAATGAAACAAGCCCACAGAGAAGCAGACATCCAGGCTACGACAAAAGAAAGGCAAATATTCGGCGCGACTGGTAAACATTGTAAAGCAATAAATCATCCATTTTATATATACTGCGAAGAGACGGAATGTCTGTCGAATGTTCTACAAACATCGAGAGGAAGATGGAGTTTACGCGAATGCTTCCAGATGTTTCGTATGTGTATAAAAAGGCAGTTGAACCGATGGATGGGTAATTCCGGAATGAGAAGTTCCTTAAGTAGTCATCGCGCGGAACAGACCAAAGTAAAAATAAATATAAGAAATAAATAAATAGTTCCTTGAGTGGTAGTCGAAGAATAAAGACATAAATATTTGAGTGTTATATAAATAGAAGTGATATAAATATTACAGACATATAAATAGTACTGGTAAATAAATACCTGTGTTAATTTAACTCGTAGTAGTTTAAGTGTGATACATTAGTTTTACATTTTTATATTGTAATTTATTTTACGTGTATGAATATACAGACTGTTTTAAATAAATAAATTGCACGAGTTGTTTATTGCGAACCCGAAAGCGTTACAATACAATACAAAATTATGTTCATGTGGGTATACATTTATTTGCCCAAGATAAAGACATAGAACTTGTTAATAAGCCTAGTGGCTCTTTTTCTAAACTTAAACGCGTGCACAAAAATCGTGTATTATGAAACTTGTAGTTTAATATACTATTTTTTATGTGTCCTTAATTAGGAATTCTCCACAAAGCGACCCTGCTTGGAAGGTATTAGAGATTTAAAACACTTTGGTGCAAAAGTAAAAAGACATAAAGTAAGTGAAAAACATCTCAGTAACAAAATAGAATATTCAGTTTTGGGAAAGGTAAATACCTATAATGTGCCAGCTGAACACTGCATATTGATTAAATATAATTCAGCACAATGAAAACGTCAGTAAAAACAGACATACTCTTGAAAAATTAATAGACTGCATTAAGTTTTGTGTTATGTTTGAAATCGCGACACACAGTGCGAATCCGGGGATTTTTCGTGGTTTGGTTAGTTTGTGAGTTTAGTGAGTGAAAAACGTCTCAGTAACAAAATAGAATATTCAGTTTTGGGAAATACCTATAATGTGCCAGCTGAACACTGCATATTGATTAAATATAATTCAGCACAATGAAAACGTCAGTAAAAACAGACATACTCTTGAAAAATTAATAGACTGCATTAAGTTTTGTGTTATGTTTGAAATCGCGAAACACAGTGCGAATCCGGGGATTTTTCGTGGATTGGTTAGTTTATTGGCAGGAATTGACAGCACCCTCAAGGACCACATCAACAAGTCTAATAATAGAGTTTTCATGGGTTTGTCAAAAACCATTCAAAATGAATTGCTGGACAGTATCTACGAAGTTTCTCGCACTTTGATTCTAGACGAAATTAACAAAGCCCACTATATCGCTATTCAAGCAGACTAGACGACAGATTCAGCTACATTTTCCCAGTTAGCTTTTATAGTTCGATACGAGTTGAACGGAAATATACAAGAACGATTTCTGTCTTTTCTGCAACCAGAGAATCATACTGCTGATGGCATTAGCAATTGGACCAAACGCCTGCAAAATTAACATCCCAAAGCTACGATGGCGCCCCAGTAATGAGTGGTAAAAATATCGGTGTTCAGGAAAAAATTAAGGATATTTATAAAAATGGAAATTATATTCACTGTTACACGCATCAGTTAAGTCTGATACTTGAAGGGGCTGCCTCACATAACAAATAAGTGAAAGTTTTCTTTTGCTATCTAGATGGTTTTCCTACTTTTTTTTACAAGATGTTCAAAGCATACTGCTATATTGGATGAGATTGTGAAAAATCGATTTCTACGGGCTGCACCAACCAGATGGAACTTTAAATCAAGATGTATTGTGAGTGTCTTCAGATATAAAAAAGATCGTATTAAATATCTGACGCGGATCATAGATGATGAATCTAGTGACCGGTCGACAATAAGGAAAGCTGTAGGCTCGAAAAACATTTTAAATGATTATGATACCAATTAGTGGTTACATTTTTTTTAATAAAATTATGCCGCATGGCGAAATTCTCTAAAACCAATTACAACATCGTCAAATTGACAGTCTTGTGTGTCGTCATTTAAATCGTCAATTCTGCATGTGAGGAACTCAACTGATTACGATTATTACAATGAAAATAGTGATAACGATGAAAAAGAGGAGGAACATTCCCGATAACGGAACAGAAGACCCCGGTATGAAGACAAACACAAAATGATTGCTAAAGAAGTGTGCGATATTATTATTAACAATATTGATGACCGTTTTTTGTTTAGTGATCACCTATCTATAGCTCTTCCTTTTCAACCACACTTAATTTCAACACATCAAAATTCTTTTCCCGAAACTGAATTCCAAATGGCCGTGAAGACTTTTAATTTGGAATCAATTGCTTTTAAGCATAAATTAGTAATTTTGTATAATAGACAAGATTTTGGAACTGCTTCATCTGTTCTAACATTACTGCAATGTTTCTATGAAAATATTCTAACAACTACATTTGCCGAATCTGTGAAGCTATTGAAAATAATTTGCTCCATACCGATGACAACAGCAAAAGTGAATGGTGTTTTTCTACATTGAAGAGAATAAAAACATTTTCTAGAAATACCATGCAAGATACCAAACTATGTGCCTTAGCAATGTGTTCCATTGAAAAACAATGACTGACACCAACACCAAACTTCAATGCATTAGTTATTAATCTTTTTGCTGATCACGGGCCGCCACTGGTTGTGAATACCATTAATTCCTTCAAAACTATATTTGAAAGTACTACTTGATATTCTCCCCTTGTCTTGATCCAAAATGGGATTAGATTTGAGTCTTTAAACGCAGATTTCAAAGAAGAATCATATGAAACTTCTACCAGGGTGTTTTTCTCAGATGCTTATAGCATTAGCTTCTGCTACGTAACTTTTCAGATGTTAGGGAAATATATATTGTGGAATTATAATAGTTTCTTCTTGAAATATACTTTCATGTCTTTTTGTAGTCGGGAAAACACTTATATATTTTTCAGGTCATCCGTCGCTGGTATTAGTGTTTGAGGAGCATCGTGTGCTTGTAATAATGTATTTTTGCGCAAAATCGAGATATCCGTTGTATGGCTGGAATTAGTTCCAGACCATCATGTAGGCCTTATTTCAAGCAATTTCAATCAGGTCTAAACTTTCGCGCGACCAAGAGAAACTGTCCCCCGGAAAATATGCGAACTAATATAACAGCGTCTTGCTCCGCACCCCCCTAGCTCACACTTGTAATGTTTAACAGCTGTGTACAGTCCCGTTTTATGTACTCATTGTTTACTTGTTTATCAAATCGTTGTTTTAATTTCTTTCTGCGTTTTCTCCTGGCTTCTATTATTTACTGCCTCCTTTCGAATATCCAAACAGCTTTTCTTATCTATCGCCTTCATGATGGTTAAACGAAAACTTGAAAGAGATGACGTCTTGACTATACTGGAGACAATTATTGAGTTTTGTGAGGAAGAGAAACGAATAGGCCGCTACGCTTTTCCTGTAGATCAAGTCATTAGAAGAGTGGCTGTCATGACAGGAAAATCAGAAAAAAATATAAGGCGTACCACTACTACCCTTATAGAGCCGAGAAAGGAAGAAAAGAAGTCCAAAATTATATTAGATGATGCGGACAAGTAATATATTAATATATTTAACATACTTTATATTTATTTTAATCTAAATTTTAGATCTGTACTGCAGAACAGAATCATATTCATGTACACTGTCAGTAAGAATGTATCTACTTTACAGTTTACATACTTATATGAAATCTGAATCTGAATTCTCTGGTTGCAAAGAAACATTACGAAAAACTATTATTGAGATGGGATACAAGTACAAGAGTGCAATGTGAGTCGAACAGAAAAGTATTGATGGAACGATAAAATATAGTGACCTGGCGAGCACGGTATTTGCGATTTAAAATCTTTAACGATAGTCTTGGTGAAAACAAGAGACCCTTGGTATATCTGGATGAAAGTCACGTGCACAAAAACTATACTGTGTGAAAGTGCTGGGAAAGTTCAGACGAAAAAGGAATGCTAAAGAAAGAAGGCACAGGGCAACGATGGATTTTGTGCCATTCTGGTGGTGAGATGGGATTTATTGACGGAGCTTTGCTTCTATTCAAATCGAAAACAAAAAGTTGGGATTACCACGATGAAATGGACCGTGAAAATTTCTTAAAGTGGTTCAAAACACAATTAATACCAAATTTACCACAAAATTCAGTTATAGTTATGGATAACGCACCATATCACACAGTGTCCAAATCAATAAAGCACCTACATCTTCATCAAAAAAAGCAGATATTATATCCTGGCTGTTGTTGAAAAATATACCAATATCATCCCGAAGTGTTAAAATGTGAATTGCTCGATCTGTGAGAAGCAATAAACCAGAATCTGAATATGCCATAGATAATTATGCAGCAAGTTTAGGTCATTCGGTGTTAAGGTTACCTCAATATCACTGTGACCTTAACCCGATAGAAATGATTTGGAACAGAGCGAAAAGAAAGGTAGTCTCAAAAAATGTTGATGGGAGTTGCAATGTTGAGGCTTTAATTTTGCATGCGTTTGCTGAAATTACTCCGAATTTACAAACACGTGCAGAAAATAGTAAAAGAACACATCGAAAGGGACAAATTAATGGATTTTTATGAAGAATTTATTATTAGATTAGGTGAATCAAATTTTGTTTACAATAAGATGATGAAATATAATTTTAAAAATTATGTGGTATATATAGTGCAATATATATCATGCTATATCAATTATTTCTTGTTTTACCTTTCTGTCTTTGAATAAATGACATATATTTGTTGTTTTCTCTAAATTTTACAAACATCATGTACATGTTACATAAAATTTGACATGATACGACTGATTTAAATACTGGAGCGATCAGTTTTTGTCTGGGAATGTACACAACAAACCGACGGTGCTGCTCGAAGGGTCACGTTTTGTTGGTTTGACAGTAAGTACCTAAGTATTCATGGAATATATCTGGAAATTGTCCCTACGTTTTGATGTCTTGCCTCAGAGATTTTAAATTATAAAGAATGAACGTGTTTTAAGCGTAGTATTGGCATTCTTGATTGAAAACTAAGTTTATTCTATTGATGAATATTTTGATTGGTGTAGTAGATAAGCAATTGTGTATGCATAACTTAATAATTTTTAATTTGTTAGCTTAGTTGTAACTTTGTTTGCTATATTTTATACTTACTATGGATTGTAATTATAACAATGTCGATATTCTTTGGCATTATAATGATAGTAAATATTGTTATGTAGATCTATGGTAGTGTTTCGCATGTACGATATAATATGTTTTTTCTGTTCTTTCTAAGAATATTACCTGTCAGCAATATTTATCTATGTAGTGAATATGGTTTTATTTGAAGTAAGTAGTTTATCTAGTGTAATCTATATTTGACTAATATTAGTTTGTTTCACGTTAGTGTCTTTTTATCTTGATATACCAATAAAGAAAAATTAAATTCTTTGGGTGGTTTATACAGGCTGAGTCATCTAAGCGGGTAAGGCCGTTTATGAGTAAAGATATTTCGAAGCGGTTTTTTAATTGTGATAGCTGTTCATTAGGAGCACATTTTAAAGATATTTTGTATTATACAGAGTGTTTCATAACTTGGTGGCTAACCATAGTTATAGTTTTTTAAACGGAACACCCTATATATTATTGCATTTTTGTATTTCCCGTATAATTTTTAGTCAAAAAGTAATAAGATAGTATAGGCTTATAGTGTAAAGTTTTTGACTTATTCCCATTTTTCTAAAAAATTTAATGTTTGTATAAAATTATATTTCTCGAAAACGACGTATTAGATGGACAAATTTTTTTGCAGTATTGTTTACAATAAGAGGTCCTAATAGAAGCATGTTTTATTTTTTACTAACTGCATGTGCAGGAAACTGGATTAAAATTAGATGACACGTTTTTGTATAAAAATGGAACACCTTGTATATCAGTTCATTTTTGAATTGTTTATTAAATTTCATATCAAAAACATGTAAAACGTTAATACTTTAAATGTGACTATTACTGAGCTACTGTTGTTTTTTGAAATGCTTTTGTTAGTTTTTGCAAAAAAGTCAATTTTTTCAAACGGAACACCCTGTACATTATTTCATTTTTGAATTTCTTATTAAATTTCACATCAAAAACATGTAAGACGTTAATACTTTGAAAGTGACTATTACTGAGCTATTGTCTCTTTTTAATATAATTTTGTCAGTTTTGTGGTTTAATTAATATAGTATAGTACTGACAAAATTATATCAAAAAGAGACAATAGCTAACGTCTTACATGTTTTTAATGTGAAATGTAATAGGAAATTCAAAAATGAAATAATATACAGGCTGTTCCATTTGAAAAAAATTACTTTCTTGCAAAAACTAACAAAAGCATATCAAAAAACGACAATAACTCTGTAATAGTCGCTTTTAAAGTATTAACGTCTTACACGTTTCTGACATGAAATTTAATAAACAATTCAAAAATGAACTGATATACAGAGTGTTCCATTTAAAAAATTGACTTTTATACAAAAACGTGTCATCTAATTTTAATCCAATTCCTGCACATGCATTTAGTAACTGTAAAAAAATAAAACATGCTTCTATTAGGACCTCTTATTGTAAACAATACTGCAAAAAATTGTGTCCATCTAGTACGTCGTTTTCGAAAAATATAATTTTATACAAACACTGAATTTTTCAGAAAAATGGGAATAAGTCAAAAACTTTACACTTTAGGCCTATACTATCTTATAACTTTTTGACTAAAAATTATACGGGGAATTTAAAAATGCAATAATATATAGGATGTTCCATTTAAAAAACTATAACTATGGTTAGCCACCAAGTTATGGAACACTCTGTATAATACAAAATATTTTTAAAATGTGCTCCTAATGAACAGCTATCATAAGGAAGAAACCGTTTCGAAATATCTTTACTCATAAAGGCATAATCGGCCTTACCCGCTTAGATGACTCACCCTGTATAAGTCTCTTTTTCTGTTCAGTCAGTTAGGTATACAGGGAAATAATTGAAGTTACTACTTAGAATTAGACATATATTAATTAAAAAGAAAACAAATTTTATGCAACAAAGAACACTATACAAATACATAAGACATTACCAATGTAATCCAGTGAAAATTTAAAGAGAAACAATGCAGGGACGGAGATTTCAGAAAAATCGCATATTTGAAAATTTGAAATAGTTCAAGTTGGCAATGAAAAATTTCTGCCCTAACCATAGATACTGATGTTTTGAGGGGGTTGTTAAAGGATAGATATAGAATAATAAGTCAATGAAGATATCAGTGCAAAACACATTGAATTAAAAAGTATTTTCATAATGTTAAAGTTTTAAATTTATATTTGTGTTAACACATAATATATTGGAAATATAAAGAAGTAATAAGGGAAAAAGAAAAAGAAGAAGAAGAAGAAGGAAAAGAATAAGAAGAAAAAAAAAAGAAATATAATCAGGTGGAAACAAAAAACTGAAAATAGGAAAATATGCAGGAAAATAACTGAAAAAATTAAAACGAAAATGAAAAGTGTAAACACATGGATGTTAACACTAACATCAAGCAGTAAATAATTACTGTGACTTACATATATAAATTTATACGTAAAACGTATATGCATCTCAAACACATGCATATATATATGCATATACGTTTTACGTATAAATGTATATATGTAAGTCACTGTAAAATTATTTACTGCTTGATGTTAGTTTTAACATCCATGTGTTTACACTTTTCATTTTCGTTTTGATTGGTGACGCCACATATGGCTCTATTACACGAGATACACTATTAACATACAGGCCTATATATAGCAGAACATGCCGTGAGAAGCCATCGCTTTTTTCTGTGTCATCTTTTGGGTGTTAGATGTCGCTGCGATACTCTCACTGCATTTAGCACGCAAAAATGACATAAGCAGCGTTTTAAGTCTTGAAGCCATTGTCGACAGTCTCCACGTACACTGACGAAACCTCGAAGGTCGAAACACCGGTGTCTGTGCGTTCGATTGTCGGCAATGGCACTTAATGTATGTGTGTATCTCAAACACATGAACATATGCATATACGTTTTACGTATAAATGTATATATGTAAGTCACAGTAATGAAAAAATTAAGACCTACACCACCACACATGTATAGTTGTTATAGTGGGGATTCAACCACCCCGAGAAAAGGACTGAAAAGGCTTCGGCACACGAAGCGACAAAACTCCAAGAAGGAAGTAGTTTCTTTATTATTATTGAGTTTATTAAAGAAAAATTAGTGCAAAAATATCGTTAATAAAACATATTATTACATTAAAAAAAATAGAATACTAATTTGGTAAATAAAAGAAAACAATTACACTCACTTACACTACTAATTAAGGCAGTAAAATTTCATGGAGTTTTCTTTCAGTTTTGTTGTTATCATCTTGAAAACGTTAATCCGCATATTATTAAAATTATTACCGGAATATTTTATGTATTGGCATGTTAAAAATGTAATTAGAATATTTAAATCACAATTTAATTAAAATAAACAACCAATCCGACCGATAGAAATATTTGGAATAGTCGAACAAACTGTAAACTCGAGTGCAATAACACAGGCAAAGTGAATGGGTGCTGCTTCACCTAGGCAATGAACGTGAAGTGTCAAAGACCTTTCCGCTCCTTCAAAGATAACTATGCACGGCGAGTAGAACATACATAACATGCTTAGGTTCTACATTACGTATTAATGATAGTAATGATAACAATAAACTAATTTTTGTGTTTAGCGTGGCGAGCTCTGGTGGAAAAATGCCGCTCTATTATTTCCGAATGTGCTTCGGAACCTGGCGCTCTTCGCAAAAAAAAAACACTTCCTGTTTTAGAAAGGGGTTCTGTGCTACCGTTTGCATGGTTCTGTGCGTTTTATTAATTACTATGTATTGTAGGTATATACATGTTATATATAATATTAAATACCAATTTGACAAAAAAGAAAGCCACTGCTGCTCCACTGGCAGACTGACGGAGCAAAAAAAAACAGGCATTTTTCGGATAATCACAAAAACCAAATGCCGGCGAAAGTAAGAAATGTAAAAGTGTAATTTCGGTATAAAAGAGATATGACTGGCCATGATTAAATCAGAAATCCTCGCACAATCGTCAAACGTCTAGCGTCTTATCTCAGTAAGGATGATGAAATACGCTGTAAGTAAATATTGATATAAAATTAATGATATTAAGATGTGATAATATATATAATTTTATATGGATGACTTCTTATATAGTAATTAACAGATAACAAACTAATGCTGATAATTCAAATTTTATTTAAATATACATAAATAGTATTAGTTGCTTATGATTAAATTATCAAAAAAAAAGCTTGAAGGTTTTTTCAAAAACATATAAATTCGTAATTATTTGTTAATTTTTGTAAAATTTGGTTCATCTAGATACAAATCAAAAAATTATAAATCCATTTTATATTTGCGTTTAAGTGTATATAGGTATAATTCCTTTTTTAAAGTTCCAACGTAATAAAAAAATGCATATATAGTAAATTTCTTTTATGTAGTATATGTTATTTAAATTTCAGGTAGGTTTATATTTATTTTTTCTTATACATAATTATTAAATTATTAAACCCTTGCATATACGTGAAATTAGCCATAATAAAACAATAAATTCATATACAAATAAAACAAAATTAGTTAAAATACAAAATAATATTTCCTATTGGTGAACCTACTGATTAAATAGTTTTGTTACATTTATTTTAACTGAAATTGAAAATTTAGAAGGAAACGTAAAAGACGTTTTACTATCCAGAGAGTTCAAAAGTATTTAAATGACAATTTTCTTTTGCGGTGGATTTCTCTTTATTGGTTTGCTTATCCTTCTTATTATTATTATTACCAATTTCCGAAATTTTAACATCTAATATAAAAAGATATTTGGCCTCTTCTCTTTCCATAACTAATTATAGACTGACATAGAATAGAAAGGGATAATTTAATAAATTCTCGACGAGTTTTCGGAAGAAAGTGAATCCGCTACTATATAATTTATCTAATACATTTACGAAATTTTCATTTTATTATATCATTATGTTTCTCTATTGTTTCGTTTCTTTAAGCTTTTATGTTTTGTTTCCTAATTGTTATTATCTTCTATAAATATCGACCTTAATAAGAAATTTCAGCCATTGCATCTCTGAATTCTGCCTTTGATCCTCTGCGACTGTTTACTATAACTATTATGTATAATTTCTTTGCAGGTTTCTCTTTTCTTCGTGTTGGGATTGGCCCTAGCACAAGAACATTTGAGAGAAAAGCGTGGAGTCAAAATCATCACTCAGAAGATTCCATACCCAATATACAAGAAAATTCCAGTACCAATCGTTAGCAAAGTACCAGTTCCAGTCAAAATTCCCGTACCATTTCCTGTTACCAAAACCGTAAAAGTTTACGTACCTAAACCAGTCATCGTACCAATCACGAAAGAGGTTCGTGTCAGTAACAATGTAGACAGACCAGTTCCAGTACCAGTTAGGGTTCCTGTCTTCATTCCCCAACCAGTAAGCTCACCTGTAGCAGTTCCCCAACCTTTCCCAATTAAAATCGATAATCCAGTACCTGTAAGCTACCCAAAACCTATCATCATCGAAAGTAAAGTACCGATCATCACTAAGGTACCGTATTTTGCTGGAAGTCTTGATGGAGGACATGGCGATTTTGGAGGATTCGGTGGATTCGGCGGATTCCACAAATTTTAAAGGTAATTCATCGAACGAATAATATTGCTGTTTGTATTGCTTAAATAATGTCAAGTAGTATGCATGCATATACTCTTAATAAATCTGTACACATGCATGAATTATACGATATCTGCGAGAAAAATATTGTTCAATTAGTACAAATTAAGTGTTTTGGTTTGAGTTTTGTTTGTATATAAAATTTATAAAATTTGCTTTTCGATAAAAGAAAAATTTCTGAATTTTGAAAATATTCTTCAAATCAAGTTCTAAATATTTACAGTCTTGATAAATATATGCTAAATATATAATTTATGATATATTCGCAAAAAATAGTTTTCTGATAAGAGTACGAGACCTAGTTTTTGTAGAAATTTTAGAGTATCTTTCGATCCTTTACAAATTTGTCCAAATTTGACAATATTAGTTTCTTCCAGTTTAACAGTTTCACTGAAAATCTAGTCATATATTAAGGGGTGGATTATATTCCTAATTGTAAGGTTAGGTGTTGGTAGGTGTAATCGTTTTGTCACTACATATATATGTCACACACAGAGAGGTAAACAAACTGACATGTTTTGAAAACCACTTTTTCGTTATCAGAGGCGTCCAAAACATGAACTGTAAAAATCTCAGATTCGAAATTTTGTTCACAATACTTTCTTACACAACATATACAAAACGCATTAATTTACACCTTTTTTTCTCTCATAAATGTTATGCAATAATCTGTATTTTTCCATTTTTATTAATTTATTCGGCTGTTATTTTTGTTTATATTTCCGATTAGCAATTTCATCTAATAAATATATATGTGGAACTGTTGGGCGTTTTATAATTAAGCGCGTTAGAGCATCAAGTTCCATTCACTTTGAAGAAAGTAGACGTAGTATGAATGTTCTTAATATGAGACGAATACTAGTAAATTGATAATCGAAAAATTGTATCAATACCTTTCACTCGCACATTTTATTCTGTACGTGCCTATGATAAATTAATTGCTGGAATTTTAATTTTCTTTTTTGTTTCAGATGTGCAACCCGTAGAACTAGTACATATATAAAATCGTTTCTAGTTGTATGTGATATTTAAATTGATTGTTGACGTTTTATTTGTATGTTGTTATTATTTTTATACGAAAAAATATACTATTAAAGACTACATTATTTTAGTTTTTTCTCGAACATATTTGAAACACCTTTCTTGAGTGTAAGTAGACTTTCTCTCTGAAATCTAATTTAAAAGGTGCCATTTTTAAGCGTGATCCAACAGAATACTCGACACAAAAAACGCAGATATTAATTATGCGTCAGACAAGTGATAGGTAACTAACATAAAAACATCTGGAAAAGCTTTTTACGTGCTGTCAATTATTCCAAATATAAATAAACATACATTGACCCCAATATTTTTGCAGCCTAGTTAATAACCGTAGAAGCATTATAAAAAGCAAATCAATCAGGAAGTTACTATTCTTGCCTACGGATCCTTTCAGTAGTAATATGCAACATTAAGTAATATTTATGTATGACAGTATTATTGTGTTATGTGTTCTCTTGCTGGTTCTATAATAATTAAAATAGGGTAGGCTCTATTCATTTTATACAGCTTGTCCATTTTTTCTCTCCTTATATGGGTAATTATATTAAAGATACAGAATAGGTTAAATTAGCATACTTGCTCAGAAACTTAAGAAATATTTGACAGTATTTTAAGATTTGCCATTTATTGTCAACTTTTGAAGAAATTTTCAGTTGTAAGTACATATCTTCGTAATCGTTGAAGATAGAAGAAAACTAAAAATGGCAATTGGTAGTAACTTTTACGTTGAATTTAATAACCTCTTCACCAAATTACCAATGGGATAACACTCTAGTTTTGAGTGTTATCCCACTGGTGATTTGATAAAAAGCATATCTTCTAAGGTTACACCTTAGCCAAAAACACTACCTACGTTTAACACTATTTTCTGTTTTTCTACAGGATTCTACTGAAGATGATAACTTATTTGCCAAAATACGTATATAGATTTTTTTTATATCTTATTAATTTTTGTGGTAAGAGATTTTTCCTTTTGCATTTTGCTTCAATTTTTGAGCCACAGTCTCCACCCATTTTGGATTCAGTGATTAGATTAAAAGTGGATGTATGTGGGTGTGTATGTTCCCTATAGACTCCGACATGAAATTTTCAGGAAAACTCTAGCATAGTCTGGAGATTGTTCCTGTGAAGTTTGGTGCCGATAAAAATTGTTTTTTATCGGCACCAATTAGCAAAGTAGCAGTGTTTTCATTGCTGTTTACGATGGTATACTTTAAAAAATAATTGAACATCGCTTTTTCGTGTTATTTGAAAATAACATATTTTTTAGCACCCTGTATATTTTTACTTTAAATGAAAGAAAAACTAATTCTAGACAAAAGTCATTTTAAACTCTTATATCAAAATACTTGAAATAACGCAGATAGTAACCATTTTGTGATTTAATCAAAATAGTCCTGATTTTCAATAAGTCATTTATTTAACTTTGGAAAATTACAATAAATGTTGAAAAACACCACCATTTTGTTGAATGCAGGTTAAAGCTCTTTTATGAACGGCTTTTCTAGCATTCGAAATGCTTCTGCCGTCTATTGAATTAATGCATAAGCGATTACAATTTTCTAATTCCACAGCATTGGCGTATTTCTGTTGGTAAACCTTATTCTTTACATTGCCCCAAAATAAATCTAATCTTGACAAGTCTAGAGAATGGGCCGACCACTTTATAGGACCACTTGTCCTATCCAGCGGTCTTCAAGAAGCTTTTGCATAGTTGCACAAACCTCGCGGAAATTATGTGTAAGGGCTCATAATATATATAATGGGAATTCAACTTATTGGACAACTGTAGTTGTTTGCTTTGTTATTAATATATAGAACCGTCTAAAACTAATCCAAAATGTTTAATGTATACTGACTGTTTTCCACATCGTTAAGTCAATGTTTTCAAATCGGAAATTTTGTGTTTTTATGGACAAGTCGTATGACCAATATAATAATTTGTCTCAGATAGATGCACTACTTCGGTTATGTGCTTAGTGAACATCATACTGAAAGTAGATCATTATGACAAGTTTGGAAAAAACTCGAACTGATAAAAAAATCTCTTTCAATGTGTTTTATATATATTCAAAGTGACACGAATACTTTTGAGATACTCAATAACATCATAATCATCTGCTTTTGTGCTTTAACATGATATTAATTAAAATTCAATACATTTCCTGCTCCAGTGATATTATGCAAATATCAATTATTATTAATATTGGCAGAAGAAACTCCAGCTCAAAGATATTCATTAATAAAAGACCTTGACTAATTTGAGGATGTGTTTGCTAAATATCTAAATCTAACATCTTTCTTGTAAATATGTTTGTTTCTTTTATAAAATTTAGTGACGCTTTTACTAAACCATTCATTTTGATAGATTTATGTTTTTACACTCGCTTGATAAAAATTAAATTATTCATCAGTAATACCTTAGACCACTTAAACATATTGTAACGTTTTCGGGTTCCAATAAACAACTCGTGCAATTATTTATTTAAAAACAGTCTGTATATTTATGTACTTAAAATTATATAACAATATAAAAATATAAAAACTAACGTATCACACTTAAACTACTATTAATAGATTAAAATTAACACTTGTATTTATTTACTACTAATATGTCCGTATTTATTTAAATCACACTGCCGTATTTATATCACTTAAAGAACTATTTCTACCGTACGCCGTATATTTATTTTCTTATATTTATTTCTAGTCGCGTCGGCTACTTCTTACGGACTTTCTTAATCCCGAATTACTCCGCAATTACTCATCCCGCAATGAAATGAATCATCCATCGGTGACCCAGTCGCCTTATGTACACATGCGAAGATTACTAGAACATACCAGCACAGTCCCGCTTTTTCTCCACATGTACGAGAATCGTTCTAGTCCCTTTCGCTATGCAAGCCGTACGGCGTGGAGATGACTCATCGACTTGTTTACATATTGTTTGTTTCTATATGCCGCGCCGAGATGATTTATGGTGGTGTGTAAACAAGAGCGTCTTTATCGCGCCGAGAGGTCTGCTTCTTTTATTTAATGTAAACTCATTTCGTTACAATATAGATACGCCTTAACTATCAAGCAGTGAAGCAAACATAATTCTATACAGATGACGTCATGGGTGGGCACGATGCAACTACATACCTAGACTTTGTACTACAAAAGTAAAGAAAATCCTTCATTTTAATTAATTAAAAACCCCAATCTTCTTATTTGAAGAATATTTGTTTAAAAACATTATAATTTTGATATTTTAAGAATATTTGTAAAAAAAATCTGAATATATAACCCAGAAATTTCGTTTATCGTACCGTATCGTACTTACCTCAAATAACTATAAATTTTTGTAATGACCAGTCAATTCCATTTACTTTTGGTTATTCAAAAATAGAACTCAAAGCAATTTGTGGTATACATTTATTATTAAGAAAAAATGAGGTGTGGGCACCATACGACTTTCTTATACATATATAAATTTCAAATTATGCAAAGTTGTTCTAAATTAAGCCTTAAATACATTTATACTCTTACAAAAATACACCTGTGAGTAAATGTGTCCGAATTTTTAAAATCCTTTTATACAAAAATCATTTAAAATCCTATTCTAACTACTTCTAGTCTCTTAATCTCACAGAATGCATACTGTGTGAGATATTTGCAAGAAAATGCTACTCGCCAAGAGTAAATGTGTATTACTTCCGGTCCGAATTTTGAAATTTTGTTTATACAAAAGATATTCCAAATCCAGCTCTAAATACTTTTATAACTCTTGATAAATAAATATATTTAGAATGCATAATTTACGACATATTTGCAAAAAACTGATTTTCGATAAGAGTAAAAGACCTACTTCCGGTAGAGATTTCAAAAAACGTTTTTGATAAACTTTTCGTCAAATTTAATTTTGAGTACGTATGAATTCTTTATAAATTTGTTTAAACTTAGTAGTTGACAAAATATTGCCAAAATTCAATTTTTTCACTGAAGTAAACTACTACTTCCGGTCTACCGATTTTACTGAAAAACTAATCAGATCTTAAGAGGGAGATTTTATACATGTAAATACAAAATTTGGAATTGATACCTACAGCGGTTTGACCACTATCGTGGTCACACACAAAGAGAGAGACAGGCACACACAGACATTTTTTAAAACGCAATTGGAATCAGGGGACCTCAAAACGTGGACATCTGCAAAAATTTGGAGGTCGAAAATTTTCGTCATCACAATACATACTTCCTTATACTACGTATAAGAAAGTAAACGAAATTGATTTATTTAATACTTATAAAAATGATTAAGTATTTTCATTTATTGTCCAGAAAACAAAATTGTTTTATTTAATTTATTTCTTAATTTATTAGTATATCTTTTCATGGATTCACCTTGATGATATAGCCTAATTTTACAATAATTAAAACTAATAATTTTAATTAAATTTACAATATGATTATTGTCGACATCGTGGTCATACATGTGTTCTTTGTAATTGTTGAAAATAGTGCCATGAACACTGCTCAGAACTTTTATACATAATTCAGCCATTAAATTTTTTTCTTTTAATTTGTTGGCATTATATTTATTATAAAATTCGAATTTCGCTTTCAGCAATTTTACAAATATGGATAACGTCTTCCGTTGGTTGAATTAAACACTACTTTAAATTACTATATATATTTTTAATTATAAATGTGGAGTGAGATATGTCACACTGGATTGCTATAATTAAAATTAGAACGATTTAATCAATATTAACACTGTATCTGTAACGTTCAAACGGACGTTAGACATACAACAACAGCAGAAACAAGCCCACCCGTGACGTCACATGCCTGCGTTATGTTTGCTTCAGTTCGTATTCAAGGCGGGACGGAAAACGACGTGTCTATATGTATAAATGGTATAAGAGTAATACTGAGTTTCTACTATGCACGTGAAGATATACCTACCGTAAATAGTCCGAAGGTTTTTTCTTCTCAAAATGGACGATTTAATTATGTCTGCTCGATGGGCAGAAAATGATTAACAGCTAATAATAAAGAACTTCCTTGAAGAAAAGCAGGTGAAGCATTTCAATGATGATTGTTATAAAAAACCTTACTATATGGTTGATGATAGTAGATGTAAATTACTGGTAAACATATTGTTCGTTTTTATCTAATCAGTTTAGCTGTCTAAAAACAATTATATCATGAGTAATTCCATGACAACGCAGGAAAAAAATAGATATTAAATTAACATTATTTATTTAGGTGCATATAATATATATACACGTCTGTAACACAACATATAACATAGTTGGTCTTAGGTTAGTGTAATTTGTTCGGACGAATGTGGTGCCTTCTCTACCAGTTCTATTTTCAACTTTGGTGAATTTAATCATAAAGAAAATGGCATTTTATGTAGAATATATTCTCATTGCTTTGTTTGTTTGCACATTTTTGGTATTGTCATACATTAAGTGGTCGCATAAATACTGGAGTAGAAGGAAGTTTCCACAAATCGATCCACCATGGATATTCGGTAACATGGAGAATCCTTTATATCTCAGATTCGGTCATATGTTTGATGTTCAGAACGCATATTATGAATTAAAAAAACGGGGCCACCGCGACGGCGGGATATACTTTATCAATGAACCATTGTACATTCCTGTCGATACAGACTTGATCAGGAGTATGATGACGAAAGATTTTGCACATTTTGTTGACCGTGGTTTCCAATTTAACGAGAAAACGGAGCCGTTATCGGCGCATCTCTTCAACTTAAATGGAGACAAATGGAGAAACATGCGTGTTAAACTAACGCCGACGTTTACTTCGGCCAAGATGAAGATGATGTTCCAAACATTGCTGGATTGTGGCGCCCCAATGATAGAGCATATCGACAACATAAGCAAGATTGGTGATCCTTTAGACATCAAAGATATTCTCTCTTGCTACACAACGGATATTATTGGTTCTTGTGCTTTCGGATTAGAATGCAACAGCTTTAAAGATCCCAACGCGGAGTTCCGTAGCTACGGTCGACTAATGTTCGCCCCATCTCAAATAACTACAATTAAACTATTGAAAAGGATGTGCTACAGCGTCATAAAAAAATTCGTGGCCATCAAATCGTTTCCTATAAAGATTGAATCTTTCTTCATAAATACCGTAAAGAACATATTAGATTACAGAAAATCGAATAATATCGTACGCAATGACTTCATCCATTTGTTTTTGGAGATGCAAGAAAAAGCGAAAGCAAACGGGGATAAATGCTTAACGTTGGAGGAGATAGCGGCGCAGGTGTTTGTCTTCTTCGTTGCTGGTTTTGAAACTTCCTCCACCACTATGACATTTTGCCTGCACGAATTGGCATTCAATCAAGATATACAGGAGAGGCTCAGAGATGAGGTGAGACAAGCTTTGGCAAAGAACGACGGAGTCTTGACTTATGATGCCGTCATGGAAATGAAATACATGGATCAAGTGGTTAACGGTAAGAGTAATAAGAAATTGAAAATTTTCGTTTTGAATACGTTCTATCACGATCATAAAAAACATTTAGATTAACACGGACCGCTTTAAGTCAAGTAAACTGCCAGTTTCAGATGTAACTTTTTTTCCTCAGATATAAGAAATCGCTTTCTTAGTTCATTTTTTTTATTAATTAAGGAAAATGCTTCAATGAAGAATAGTGCCTTAATTAAATAATAGTATAATAAAATACAAGTAACAGAAGGCCTTTCATTCCAGCATGATTTCCAAATTCGGACACGAGCCCGCAGCGCGAATGGCCGAAGGAAAGAATGCTGGAATGGCCTTCTGTTACGAGTGTTTTACACTATTTTCTCTGTTTCGGACTGTATTTACATTATTTATGTAGAGAAAAATTGTTAAAATATACATTAAGGGAAATTTTGATAACGTGTCGTAGTCGCTTGGCAGCACTGATTTATATTTGACAGTTGACTTTTGCAAGAATTATTTGAATTGAAAATTTTGCTTAAATTAGTATTATCTGTGGGCGGCATGTCAAGCGAAGAGTTTCAATCTACGCCACCAGAATTGCGGTGCGTGGCCTCCAACGCCATAAATAATTTACTACCAAGTAAATTAAAACACAGTTATGATTCAAGTTCAAAGAATCAGGAAATTAATTTTACTGAAGGAGATAGTAATATTGTTTTGAATTCCCAAGAAAACATCCCTGGTATTTCAATTAAGGGAGGACAAAATGCTACAATTTCTATTAAAATTTATAATAATTGCACATTCAATAAAGAAAATTAATTTAATTATTTACGTTACGAATGATTCATTATTCATAAAATTTCACTAAAAATCCAATGACTCTTCATTTTGTTCAGTTTGTCTTATTGCTGCAGTATATAACTTACAATAAAGTATTTCATTAAGAGGGGCGTTTACCAACGAATAGAAACTTATGCAACTTATATTACTCGCGGGACGGGTAGACGCAAGGGGGTGTGAGTAGGTGGAGGTAGACAATATTCGGTTCTGTCACAACGCTTCGGTTTTATTCACAGATTCTGTCATAGGTAAAGGAATACTATAGATGGGAAACATAATGTATAAAGAATGAGTACTTACGGAACTGTTGATGTTGTTGATGTTTTATAATAAGCCAATTTTCGCTTGCCCATAACTGTTATTATACACTCGAATATTATAGGTATATATGACATTTAAATGCGAGTGACAGTTTGTAATTAAACTGTCACTCGCATTTAAGTCTGCAATAGCCGACCGATTCCGATAGATTTTCGTCTTCGCTAGGACCGGTAGAGATACCGTAAAGTGGGGATAGACGACGCGATTAGCTTGAAAAAACCTAGTGTAAAATGTGTGTGACAATGTTTACTGTTTAATGTTTTTTATATTTAAAAATAATTACATAAATTTGATTTTTTCTTTATATCGTACATCAAATGTTCAGCTGGCGCGCAGAGGTGGTTTTTTTTGTGTACCAGCCTTAGTTAGTAGACATTAATCAAATTCATGCATATTTGTGGTTATTTCTAAAACACATAACTTTCTTAAGAAAATAAATTAGTAAACTGACCTTGACATTATAAATTTATGCCTTTTGCATCACTAACCCAAATTTGAGATTCTAAAATTACAAAATGAGTTTAAAAAATGCGAAACGGCGATGCCTTAATTTTCGATAGGTAAACGCCCCTCATAATGCAGTATTACATAAGTTTCGAAGCATGCCCCTACAATGTTTTTCCCTGTATCAAACACTTCTGTACTTTTGTTGGAGAATTACATTACCTATGTACGTAGAGAGGGACACATAATAATTTCAGTATATTAAAAATTCATTATTTATGATTAATTAGTAAAATTCAAGGTAGGTCATTCCACGAAATTTCTTTACTTTGGATTTGTATGCATTGCCCATATTACATGACTACATTTATTTCGTCTTAAAATTCCATATAATTTACTGTAAATAATATCGTAAAACTAAAATAATCTCCCATGTTGTTTGTTTTAATTTTTCAACTGGCGTAGTAGAAAAAACAAAATGCACCGTGCACTCAGCAGCTGAACTGTCAGCTGTCGAAGTGGAATCAGGACACCAACCTACTTCTACTAAAATAGAAAGTTACCAAAAATCGTTTAAGAATGGAGTACATTCTAACACTAAAATGGGTTCTAATACCGAAACAGAGAATAGTATATTAAAATACAAGTAACAGAAGGCCTTTCATTCCAGCATGATTTCCAAATTCGGACACGAGCGCGTAGCGCGAGTGGCCGAAGGAAAGAATATTATCAATTTCCAGTTAAACATGACCATGTTGAGAGTGTTTCTGAATGTTTCAATAAATCAAATGGTATTTTGGCCAGGAAAAAATATGAAAGTTTTTCTCACTTGTTATACGTGTGTTTTGGGGTGCAGAATCCGAATCTTAACTTTGATACATCCCTCGGATATGGCTTCACAACGCAAATCACAAAAAACCTCAAAATTTTCGAACTTTCTCAGCTTTTTTGCCAAAAGGTCATAAAACTATGCACTTTTCGAGGTAGACTACTACCTACAAAATAAAGTTCGTTAAATTACCTACAAAAGCACTCATTTTGGTTGAATGGTTAGGCCGCTAGAGCGCGCTGAAAAAAGGCCAAAATTTCCTTGTTGCTCAAAATCTATTCTTGTAATTGCAAAAAAGCTTGGATCCTGCTAAAACTACATTAAATTTACTCAAATTGCACACCTTTATCACTTATTTTGGCCAAACCGTGTAGCCACTAGAATTCAGAAGTTAAGTAGAGACCTATATTATCACTATTTACTTATTAAAAACTATTTACTTGGTACTTATACATAATAACTAATGTAATTACTTATTAATTATATCAATTTTTTCTTCAAAATATATAAATTTTCATATTACATAATTATCATAATTGATATAGGTATGTAAATAAGAAAGAGATTGACAGCTACAGTCTACAACACTTAGCGGTTGAAGGTCCGGGTTGCTCTTCTGAAATATGGAAGGGAAACACGACATTATTAGCAATGATACTATAGAATGAATAGTTGCATTATTTTAGTACGAATGCAGTGATTTTAATATTGTATACCTCTTTCATCTGCAACCATTGCTTGGGCTGCAGGCTCACTGATGCGCTGTAAAGGCCCAGGAGTAGGTCCTTTATCGAAAAATGAAAGGAAACATTTCCAAATGTGTTGGGTTTGAGATGTGTCGTCCACTTCGTCCAAATCCTGGTCATTATCAGCAAAATATTTTTCCATATTCCTGCAATTTCCTTCACAGTTTTGCCAAAGCCTGGAGCAATATAGGCAATCCTTCTTACATCCAAAATGCTCTTTGCAGTTTGTCTTGCATTTGCAGGAAACGAGCTGCAGCAGCTTGGTAGGTGCACGGGGCTCGAGGGCTGAAATGGGCTGAAGACCACATCTGTTTTTCATTCACCCCAACTGTGTATGATCTTTCACGAAGCCCAGCCACGCCTGAACTTAAACTTAAACTCAAATGTCACCTTGAATGCATATTTTATGTACAGTGTATGTCGCAGTTTGTTTGCCGGACCCATAGAGAACAAGAAGAAATTTGTTTCTTCCACTCACAAGTTTCTCTAGATCAGCCTGAGTGTCTTTAAGTATGTTGTTGGGAGGTCCAAGGTCTAGGTTCTTCTTCACCGTTTTTACACACTTTATTTTGTCCTGGTTATGTAGAGGTGACTTCTGCAGAACCGGAGGTGATATTATTATGAATAGGGGATGACTGGAAAGGACTTACCCAGTTCACAGGTAAGTCTTAACTACCTACCAATTTCAAAGGGGGATATTCCGCCTTGAAAATCATAAACCAACTACAACAACGGTTCAGTTGATATATAATTAATAATTAGTACTTAGTTAAATTGATATACAATTAATAAGTAATTAATTATAAAGACCAAATAAATAGTTTTTAATAAGTAAATAGTGATAATATAGAAACCTATATTATCACAGAGCTTTTCACCTAAACGTCAGTAGAGAGAAACCTCTCTACTGACGTTTAGGTGAAAAGCTCTGACCACCAAAATATACATTGTATGTCTTTTATAGAGAATTTATTGTGCTTTATTTTTGTATAGAATGGTCTACATCGAAAAGTGCATAGTTTAATGACTTTTTGGCAAAAAACAGTAGAACGTTTTTTTTTGCGATTTTCGTTGTGAGGCCGTATCCCGTGAGAAGTCCAAATTTGGATTCATCACCCAAAAAAAAACATATAGACGAGTGAGAAAAAAACTTCTATATTTTTTGGACTGGAGCAGGCACCCTGGAGACCATTTTTTTTATATATCTTTATTTGCTATCAAAATGTTACATAGCTTGTCATAAAAGTAGGTAATAAAAAATAAGGACAAATACAAAAGTTAATATAAAACATATCAAAAGGAACTTACACAGATGCAGAAATATGAAGATTATCAATACAAGTAATCACAATACATATGCATATATTATCCCTAGCTTCCGTTCGATCACTGACTTATATTATTATATTATCAATATCATCTAAATACTCCTGAACTGAGTAATAGCCTCTGGCTATCAAACACTTCTTAAGAATTCTACGAAAAGAATTCATGGACATATCCCTAATAGTTTGAGACAACTTATTATAGATTTTCATTTGTATATTATTTCTTTTAATTTTGGCGTGTTTATACTGAGGCTCATTTAACTGATCTATGGATCTTGTATTATAACTATGTACATTTCCGCGAGAGCTGTAGTTATTGATGTTTTTTCTTATGTATATTAGTGTTTCGTAAATATATATATATACACATGAAAATGACATTATTTTTTTTGTGATGAAAACCTCCCTACATGAATAATTGTAAGGTAATTGGTAGATTGTTCTGATGGCCCTCTTTTGTAGCACAAATATCCTTTTTGCATCAACGAAATTTCCCCATGCTATTATGCAGTAGGACATTATAGAATGGAACATAGAAATAGTATGATACTCTTGCCGCTTCCTGACTAACACAATATGACAACATACGTATAGCAAACATGGTCTTTGATAATTTTATGCATAGTGAATCCACTTGTGCATTTGACTGGACTGTAATGTATATATCAATAAAAGCTGACCAAGTATTTTTTGTAGAATACTAATCTTGCCACCTACCGGAAAGGGTAGAACAACGTCTGGCGATCCAGCTAGTATTTACATAAAATGCCTATTCTATACATTTAAGGGTGGGCTTTCCTTAAGAATAATTCCCGAACGGCGTATGTAGGGTTGCCTGGAATAAATTGAATATATTTACCGAGTTTAAAATGCCTGCATCTTGTACACGATGCAGATACCGGCTAGCAATATGAAGGGATATGCCTGGTCAACTGGAAAGCAAATACATTTGGGATATTTGCCTCCTGCATTTATTGCATGAAAATATTGGTGCGGCTATTTTCTTCGAAATTTGTTTTTGCTGTTTCTGAGTATTCTCCTGGCTTGTATTTATTTAGTTTTATTAAGACTCTATTTTAATGATATTTGCCGAAATTAATTAGATATTAAGTTTTATTCTGCAATAAATATATAACTTAATTATTATTATTTATGATTAACAATTATTTAAGTTGTACTTCTTATTATTTCTCACCATGATTTGTATTTACTTTACATGTTGAGGCTTTGTAATAATATGAGTAATGTTTTAGAGAAAACTAAAATCTGCTAAAAAAACAGTGCCGGTGTTTCTTACAAAATGTAAAAATTTATATTCTCTAAATAGCACATGTTTTAAATTATTGAAAATTATATTCTTCACAGTCGACACTGGTATTGTTATGATTATTTATATCTTCAATAAAATATGCATTTGCCTCCGGCCCATAGTCGCGATCGTCCGTAGTTCCTGAATGTATTTTTTGTTTCCTATAAAAAATTTTTCTTCTCATACCGTTTTTTTCACACACTGTCGTATACATCCATATTTGGTCTTGAGTGATTTTGCCCTTACAATTAATCAAACTGCTGCCGCTTTGCAACGTGCACTGTAAGAATTACGTTGAATATAATACAATCTTTTTACCTCCTACAAATTTTGCAATGACTGAATTAAAAGATTCTACAATGTTGGCATCTACGTTTCCTATTAAAGATCTACTATTAGGCTGAGCCGACTTAAAGCGTTAATAAAGTTATCATACATATTAAAATTCTGAAATTTTTCAAACATATTGATCTCACCTTCATTAGATCCTTGACAAAAGTAAGAAGCACAATCCGAGTGTTCACCAAAAATATGTCTTGATCCATTTATAATGTGACGTTGCAGTTTCACAATCTGGTTTGTTATTGTTAAGTTCGAACTTTTGTAATGTTCAATTGCTTTTGTCAAGGCCGCTCTGAATCTAAGTAAATTTTTTGTTATTAATTGTCCTATGTCCGAATTGAATTTAGGTTTTTTCAAACAGTCGCTAATTTTATTTATTACATAATATATGATTTCGGCACTCAATTTTTTCAATAATTTTTTGGGGACCGTAAGGAGCCATCTCACGTAGTTTTCTAAGAATGCTGCTATCACAGTCCCCTATTAATCTACCATAAATTACACCGTGCATTTCACCAGAATGTCGAAAACCTTCCGGAATAATTGGCGACTCCATGGCTGTTGACGACGAAGACCAATTTTTGTAGCATACGTGATTTTTAGATTCACCATATTTTGCACAAATTAAACAAAATTTGTTTTTTACGCCTAAACTGCTGTAATTAGGCTTATGCGCTCGTTTGGCCCATGCTCTTTTACTTATTCACATATACAAAAAAAAAATCTAAAAACTGTCCTGTGGTCAAAATACAAAGTACAAATAAAACAAAAACATGAAGGCACAACAAACTCAGATATTTAAATAAATGCTTTTACCATCTAGAAAACTGAAATTTGTGTAACTTGCTGTCTAAAACCAATGCATCTTAGTTTGAAGAGTCCGGAAAATCTCTAAATTTCGTATCTTACAATGACATAAAGTTGTTTTTGTCAGATTTTAGTTTTCTACAAACATTGTTCATATTATTAAAAAGCTTCAACATGTAAGGTTAAAAATAACAATAAGTCGTGCAACTTCATAATTAATAATAATAAAGCTTGATTTATAAACTTGACGTTGCCGTTATCGTTACAGTTGATGCTAGCAGTTGCCGTTCGTTCTGTTGATTTCTTTCGGAAATAGCATTTATAAACTTTCCATTCGTTCAAACTGCGAATGGAAACGTCAGCTACGTCGACTAGTACAGAGCGTGCATACTTACCGATCGAGTGCATGTTATCTGCCGTTTGATTGGCTAACCGTTTGACGGCAGCAAACGGCAACGACAAAACATAAAAGTTGGTTATGTACCAACGGACTCCAACGTCAAGCGAACGACAGCTCAACGTCCAACTGCAACGGCAACGAAGTTTATAAATGGATCTGTAGCTTTCCACGTATTCAACTTTAAGGGAACGGCAACTGCGAACGTCAACTGCAACGGCAACGGCAACGTCAAGTTTATAAATCAAGCTTAATGTATATTTATTGCCGAAGAAAACTGCATTTCTGAAATTCCATAAAGCCGAAACCTTGTCCTTGAAAAATAAAATACATTTTGAAAGCGAGAGGAATATCAAGGAACAGAAAAAGAGTCTAATAAAGTAGACACATCAATGTTATCACGTTATCAATCATAAATGAACACCGACAAATATCTGAAATATATTAAAATTTGCTTGTATATATCAACCGCGCGTATTTTCTTTTACAAATATGTTTAATATATACTCAAACTTATGTATGAAATAATGAATACAACTTTATTTGGTGATAAAATTTAGTTCGAATCTTCCCTGTGACAAAATGTTTTATAATTTAATTTTGCTAATCAACTCCATCAATGCCGATTGGGAAGAATATAATATTCAACAATCCAAAACATCTGATTATTATAAAATATATATATTTACATTTTATTAAAAAACAAAACAGGCACTGTTACTGTACTGTTACAGCACAGAATTGTTTTTGTAATATTTTAGTTGACTACAACATTGCTCATATTATTAAGATTAAAAACCTTCAACATCTAAAGCAAAATATCACCGCCAGAAATTAAGTAACAAGTTAAATTTCATAATAATAACAACATATATTTATTCCAGACGAAGAATTCTAATACATTCTCCCAAATATCATTAAAATAATTAGAAAATAAAGCCGATATCTCAATGAAGCATTCGTTTACCTAAGGTAATAAAAAAAGGTGAAGAGCTCTCTGTTTATATGATGTTCGGCTTAATACAGTCGACCAGGTATACCTTCCATATAGCTGGTCTTAGACATTACGAAAGTGTGAGTAAGAGGTTGAATTATGTGTTGCCTATTTGCCATTTATTAGTGCGGACTTTGTGATCATTCTCATTGGATTCAAAGTAATTTTTTGGAGACCAGGGTTATTTTGAAAGTAAAGTTAATACATTGTCGAGTTCAGAATAAAAATATCTAGGTACTCACGATTCAAAAAAGTACTTTTTAAACAGAGTAAGCTTTATATCGCTATAAAACGAAAAAAATTCAAAGTGCTGCATTTTAACTATTTTTTAATATAATTGCAAATTTGAATCGTCAGTCGCTAGAACAAATATTCATTATTTCGTTCACGTAGCGGCAACTTTTTCAAGTGCCTTGATTTTTGCGATTTTTTGCGTTGAATTTGACCATTTTGTGGCATACGCCGATCAAGTAAAACCCCCCCCTTAAGGGAACTGTTTATTCCTTGCTCGAGTCATCCTACACAACCTACACTAAAAGTGACTCAATTTACTTCTTGTCGTATTTCCACACCTGTGAACTGTTAGAAGTATACAATTCTGAGAAAAGCATGCCTATATTATATTGTTCAAATTACGTTAAATAATATTGAGGTGGAAGTGTATTGAGATTTATTTCAAGTTCATAATCTACGATCTTGCAATGCTTGATTCATCATTAACAAATCATTAAACTAGATTTGTTGTAGATCACACATTCTCATTTTTGTCAGAGATACAATCAGCCCGTCGCGACTAATGTTTTTGTCTTAATTTTCTCTCTCACTAATTATTTCTTAATTTTTTGTAGAAACGTTAAGAAAATACCCACCAGTACCGATTATAAACAGAGTATGTTCCGTAGACTATAAAGTACCTGGCACTGATGTTACGCTTGAGAAGGGCATCCGTGTAATCATCAGCTCCCTAGGACTGCACAGAGACGAAGAATTCTATCCGGATCCGGAGAAATTCGATCCTGACAGGTTCACAGAGGAGAATAAAGCGAAGAGACCCGCGTTTAGTTTCCTACCGTTCGGCGAGGGTCCCAGGAACTGTATCGGTCTTCGTTTCGGACTGATGCAGACGAAAACCGGCTTGTCGATGATATTAAACAACTTTAAAATATTACCCGCTAAAGACGAAAAGTACAATTTCGACTTTGAACGTTCATTTATCCTGGCCAAAAAGGGCAACGTCATGTTGACCGCCGAAAAATTAACGGCTTGACTGAATTTTAGATTTAGTACGGTATTGGTGAATAATTAGAGTTAATATTTTGTAAATAGAGCGAATAAGAAATGTGAACAATTTATTAAAATTATAAATTCTAAGCGCACGTGTGTTGGATTTGTTAAATTTTATTTACATTATTATATGCAATAAATATTTATCTATCATTGATGATGTAAAATTTCTAATACCTATTGTCAAACCCCAACAATATTATTGGTTGAGCAGGCAGGAGTGCGATCTGATATCGCCGCGCGATATAAGGCCGTCACATAACTTCGATTTACATTGATGAATTTTATTTTTATAACCTTAAAATATTGATCCTTATGTAGCGCCATCTTGTAGTACCCAAAAGAAATAATTTCTGAATTTTTATTGAAATAAATTTTAAAATAACACTTTAAACATTAACTTTACAATAGGTAATTAATATTAATAATATCAAAATAATTAAAAAAGTGTTACTGACAATAAAGTTGTTGGGTAGTGTTAAGAATAACAATTTTACTTACCAAGCAACAAAGCTTTGGTCCAAAATGAAAGTTTGTTCGGATAAACACAAACTCTTATGGTATTACCCCCGACAAGCCTGAAATAGCTTTTGCAGATTATAATACTTGACAGGTAAAATTTTGCAACACCTTAAATTTGACGCCATATTACCTTTACATCATTTAAGTATCGTATATTGAAGTAATTGAATAAAGTACATTAAATATGGCTCCAAATAAGAGAAAGCATGTAGGCGTAGCTATTCTCTTGCTAATAATTACGGAAAAGCATAGGAGTCACATGAGGACTCCTATGTTTTCAAGACAAATTTGGGTAAAAGAAATACTACAAAAAATGAGGCCCACACGACTTTCTAAGAGTTTCAAACTATAGAATTTGAAAATTTGTTTTATAGAAAAATTATTCAAAATCCTATTCTAAGTAACACGCGATCATTTAAATTCTAAATTATAGCAGGCGGGATTTTTTTTATTAGGTTGTCCAGAATGTCAATTATTGATTAATTAACATTTTGAAACGTCATTTTGACAATTGAAATTGTAAATTAGTACTTATATACCAACTTAATTTAAATTTCACAGCCTGCTCTAATTTAGAATTTAAATGATCGCGCAGTACTTCTATTCTCTTAATAAATCTCTATAGAATGCATACAAAAAATATTGCAAATCCAGCTCTAATACTTTTGTACTTTTGATAAATATATATATATATACATATATATGTAAATTTTAAATAATTTTAAAATTCGTTTTTCGTGTACTTGATAGAAATTGATAATATTGTTTAACCCAAAATAATTAAGAAAAGTGGGACTTTTCTTGTTAGCAACACATTAGTTGTTTACTTGTGATGTTTTGTCACTAAGTAAACAAATCCTTGACACGGATTACTTTGATAATAGGAAAATGACAATTTTTATTTTTAAAATTATAATTCTCGTGAAGTACACGAAAAAATTACGTGTTCAACGCGTAAAAAAAGTGAGTTTTCTAGATCGGTGAAATCTGTTTTCACTCGCTAGAAAACCATCACTTTTCTTTACTTGTTAAACAATCTACTATTTCCTCAGCGTAGAAAATGTCAAATATGATTTTTCTGCTTAAGCTCTGAGTAATTAAGGTAAATTTTTAATTAGAAAAATTTACCGCCCAGGGTGAGATTCGAACTCACTTTCCCCGATCGCATGTCAGGTGCTCTACCAAATGAACCACCTGGGGGCGTTGTGAGTGCGAGTCTACTTGCACGTCTTGAATCTCATCAAGTCACAGAAGTTTACTTACTTTACTTTACTCAGTGCTTAAGCAGAAAAATCATATTTGTTAGGTATAATGCTTAATTTACGACATATATGTAATAAATCGTTATTTGATGCTAGTAAAAGTGTTACTTCCTGCCCGAATTTTGAAAATTTTTTTGTACAAAGGTATTGAAAATTATGTTCTAAATACTTTTATACTCGTAATGTATCTGCCTAGAAAGTATAACTTTCGAGATATTCCCAAAAAACTGATTTTTGAAAAGAGTAAAAGACTTACTTCCGGTAGGAATTCCGAAAAACTTTTTTAATACAATTTTTCTCGTATGTAATTTTGAGTACATTTGAATTCTTTATAAATTTGTTTAAACTTAGTAATTGACGAAATATTGGCAAAATTCAATTTTTTCACTGTAATTGACGAAATATTGGCAAAATTCAATTTTTTCACTGTAGTAAACTACTACTTCTGGTCTACCGATTTAAATGAAAAAATGAGGTGTGGCCACCACACGACTTTCTTATACGTATGAAAGTGTTACTTCCGGTCCGAATTTTGAAATTTTTTTTATACAAAAGATATTTAAAAGTACGTTCTAAATACTTTTATACTCATAATGTACCTGCCTAGAAAGCATGACTTGCGAGATATTCGCAAAAAACTGATTTTCGATAAGAGTAAAAGACCTACTTTCGGTAGGAATTTCGGAAAACTTTATTAATACAATTTTTCTCAAATTTAATTTTGAGCACATGTGAATTCTTTATAAATTTTTTAAACTTAATTGACGAAATATTTGCAAAATTCGATTTTTTCACTGAAGTAAACTACTACTTCCGGTCTGCCGATTTTGCTCAAAATCTAATCAGTTCTCAAGAGGGAGATTATATTCGTAAATACAAAATTTGGAAGTGATATCTATAGCGGTTTGACCGCTATCGTGGTCACAGACAGACAGATAGACAGACAGACAGACAGATAGACAGACAGACAGACAGACACACAGATATTTTTTAAAAACCACCTTTTTGGTATCAGGGGACCTCAAAACGTGGACATCTGCAAAAATCTCGAGGTCAAAAATTTTCATCATGACAATACTTCCTTATACTACGTATAAGAAAGTAAAACTAATCAGATCTCAAGAGGGAGATTATACATTATTGACTGCTATCGTGGTCACACACAGAGAGAGAGACACATACAGAGAGAGAGGGGGGAGAGGGAAACACAGAAAGGGGGAGAGATCAGATCTCAAGAGGGAGATCATACATTATTGACTGCTATCGTGGTCACACACACAGAGAGAGAGACATACAGAGAAAGAGGGGGGGGAGAAACACAGAAAGGGGGAGGGAGAGAGAGGGTAGAGAGGGGGAAGATTTTTTAAAAACCACTTTTTCGGTATTAGGGGCTTTAAAACGTGGATAACTACAAAAATCTCGAGGTCGAAAATTTTCGTCATCACAATACTTCCTTATACTACGTACAAGAAAGTAAAAAGGCACATTTTTTGGAATTGAGGAAAGTTGTTTCAACACCTTTTGGAAGGAGACGATGTGAATATAAAAGTTTCATTAGAATCAACTACAACACATTTTCTACACACATCCTTTTCTTCTCTTGAATATAAATAGAGCGTACTACTAACTACATCTATACTAAAGTTCATTACATCAGCAACTGCTTCATAAGCCTCCTTCCTGGCGTTAATATCTCGATATTCCTTAGTTTTGGTGTTCCATAGACACTCCATAGTTTTATAAATTTCTACAAATTCAAAAGTGTCACAAGCATATGCTTGAGCTTCAGCCATTTTTAATTCTTCTAACTCTTAACAAAATCGGATTCAACTCTATTCCATTTGAAGATCGTCTACGAGTTACGAGTTTACATTTACACCTTGTAATATCTCTCTTGCTCTTATTTGCGCGCTAATCCGCAGAAATAACTCTTAACTAATTAAGCAATTAACTCGAGTAGCAAGCGAATACAAATTTTAAATCTTTTGGAACATCTACGGCCTGGGCGCATCTTCAGTTGCCTATATTGCAAGGCGGCCTGTCGCTGCAATATCTCCTTGACGTCAGATCCAGCAGAATATGTGCTTCGTCGTTCGCCACCAAGTTCGAAGCGGTGGGCGTATTTGAATTATATTGACAGATAACTTCTGCTTTTTGCTAATAGTGAAATGAAGTTTTTAATTAGCAGTGAAGGTGTTGTGCTTACTAATTGTGCCAAAACAAAACTTTTACTACGGGTAGCTTTATAGTGGTAGATTGAATAAAACATGCTTATCAGGTGAGTGTTTATTTTTTTAATAACTCATTGCTTCTTACCCTACTTATCAACTTTGAAAATAGAAACGCACGTGTATTTTAATTAGCTTTATTTAACAATGTTTCATGAAATGTAAAATGTACACACACACACAATTTATAGGTACAGTTACATATACTGAACACACATTTATTTTCCAATGAAATATATTTACAAATAAAATCGTCCTATAGAGAAAGAAAAAAAATACAATACGGAAAATGACATGTAATATCAGAACATAACCTTTTACGACAGGTTTGAAGAATTTCGAATTTTACATTATTAAAATTAGTTTCAATACAACCAAGTTTGGTTTTACTTGAACAGAAATTAGTTTGGCTTCATCAAAACTTAGTTTTCCTTTACCAAAAATTAATTTAACAAAGTCTGATTTTACTTTATCAAAAAAAATAATTTTATTTTAACAACGCCTGGTTTTATTTAATCGAAAAGTAATTTCATCTTAACACAGCCTGATTTTACTTTTATCACATGTTAATTTTACTTTAACAAAGTTTAGTTTTACGGTACATTAAATGAACGTTGTGTTTAAAACAATATCTTCAAATAATCAAGAAAATTTAATATAATAATTCGGAGAGATTCTTTAAGGTGAGTCATCTAAGCGGGTAAGGCCGATTATGCCTTTATGAGTAAAGATATTTCGAAGCGGTTTTTTCCTTGTGATAGCTGTTCATTAGGAGCACATTTTAAAAATATTTTGTATTATACAGAGTGTTCCATAGCTTGGTGGCTAACCATAGTTATAGTTTTTAAATAGAACACCCTATATATTATTGCATTTTTGAATTCCCCCTTTAATTTTTAGTCAAAAAGTTATAAGATAGTATAGGCCTAAAGTCTAAAGTTTTTGATTTATTCCCATTTTTCTGAAAAATTCAATGTTTGTATAAAATTATATTTCTCGAAAACGACGTATTAGATGGACAAATATTTTTGCAGTTTTGTTTACAATAAGAGTTCCTAATAGAAGCATGTTTTATTTTTTTACAGTTACTAACTGCATGTGCAGGAAATGCATTAAAATTAGATGACAAGTTTTTGTATAAAAGTCAATTTTTTTAAATGGAACACCCTGTATATCAGTTCATTTTTGAATTGTTTATTAAATTTCATGTCAGAAACATGTAAAACGTTAATACTTTAAAAGTGACTATTACAGAGTTATTGTCGTTTTTTGATATACTTTTGTTAGTTTTTGCAAAAAAGTCAATTTTTTCAAATGGGACAGCCTGTATATTATTTCATTTTTGTGTTTCTTATTAAATTTCACATCAAAAACATGTAAGACGTTAATACTTTAAAAGTGACTATTACTGAGCTATTGTCTCTTTTTGATGTAATTTTGTCAGTTTTGAGGTTTTAATTAATATAGTATAGTACTGACAAAATTGTTTCAAAAAGAGACAATAGCTCAGTAATAGTCACTTTTAAAGTATTAACGTCTTACATGTTTTTGATGTGAAATTTAATAAGAAATTCAAAAATGAAATAATATATAGGGTGTTCCATTTGAAAAAAAATACTTTTTTGCAAAAACTAACAAAAGCATATCAAAAAACGAAAATAACTCTGTAATAGTCACTTTTACTGTATTAACGTCTTACATGTTTCTGACACGAAATTTAATAAACAATTCAAAAATGGACTGATATACAGGATGTTCGATTTAAAAAAAAATGACTTTTATACAAAAACGTGTCATCTAATTTTAATCCAGTTTCCTGCACATGCAGTTAGTGACTGTAAAAAAATAAAACATGCTTCTATTAGGACCTCTTATTGTAAACAATATTGCAAAAAATTTTGTCCATCTAATACGTCATTTTCGAGAAATATAATTTTATACAAACATTGAATTTTTCAGAAAAATGGGAATAAGTCAAAAACTTTACACTTTAGGCCTATACTATCTTATAACTTTTTGACTAAAAATTAAAGGGGGAATTCAAAAATGCAATAATATATAGGGTGTTCCATTTAAAAAACTATAACTATGGTTAGCCACCAAGTTATGGGGAACACTCTGTATAATACAAAATATTTTTAAATTGTGCCCCTAATGAACAGCTACCACAAGAAAAAACTGCTTCGAAATATCTTTACTCGTAAAGGCACAATCGGCTTTACCCGCGTAGTTGACTAACCCTGTATACATACTCATATCAGACTAACGTTTGATTTGTTAATCGATTTATTACGGAAAAATCATAGTATTGACTGTTTAACTCGTGCCTTGTAATTTTAAAACATATTTATTTAACGTACTCCAATGCCAAGATTGGTGGTTTTGTCAAATATAGGAAATTCACTACTTGTGCCAAGAAAATTGGACAAAAGTCAGGACACGGCTCCAAGTGTCTAAACTTGGTGCTCTGTTACGGGAAAGAACCTTCTACCGGGGTTCTTTTAGACGGGAAGGATACCAGTCTTCCACTTGGGGATGACTAGAGGACTCGAGGAAACATTGGAACAGTGCTGCCATCCAGATATGTTGAGAATTCGGTGGAAACTCTCCAAGATTTTCGGTAGAATTAGGTAGATTATAATGGTGGAAATTAATGGTTACACTACGCACATATTTGATTAATTTTCTTTATTTATTTTGAATTGTTTTTATAGTAGGAATAAAAATAAAGATACCACTATTTAACAGTTTATTAAAACATATATACTATAAAACATATTAGAACAAAAAAGAATAATCCTAATATAACACCACATACATATAATTTAAAAATTTATCAATTTTACTTTTCTTCGTTATACGTAAATATTAGAATTTACCATTCGAGAAACTAATTTATCATCTACAGAAAAATCATAACAATTATTATTTTTTATATAATACCGAGTTCTAAAGAGAAATGCTGATCTGAAAATGTTGATTCTATAATAGATTTTTGAATATTGGCCCAGAAATATATATCTTCTACACTTAAAAAGAAAGATGGATTTTAAAATCAATATTTTCAATTGGGGTTGTAATAATGTAAGTTTTTTTAAATAACAGTTAAAAACTAATTTTAAGGAAATGCAGACATTCTTATTTATAATATGCAATTTAGATGATTCAGCTTGCATATCTCTATTCAAGTTATTAGAAATAGGTAATGCAAAATCTAAAATTTGCAAAAATAACTGTGTAATTGGACCATTTAACTTTATTGAAATATTTTTTGTAGATAGGCTTTTTGGGAAACAGCATCAGTAAAATATAATTTCAAGGCGTTATATTGTTCCAAAATTCGTGTTATGACAATGTGTAGAGACAACTATCTAGTTTGTGCTTGATGTAATATTTTATAAATTTAAATATTAGCAAAATTTTGAAATTCCATGAAATCAAAAAAAAATCACTTCAATATATACATAAGTTTACTATTGCATCGAGTAAATTCCCTCCAATACAAAATTGCTGTTTCATGAAAGCAGATACTTGCCCTGAATTTTATACTTATTTTAATAATTACCTTACCATTATTTCAACTACTAGTTACTAGAGTGGGCGTTGTAAATGGATATAAACAAAATTGAATAATAAATAAAATGTAGTCTATAAATAGAGTTTTTAAAATACAAATCCATTTTCGGTAGATTTTAGGTTAAAATCGGTAGATCGGTAGATGATACTGAAAATCGGTAGAACTACCGAAAAATCGTAGCATTGGCAGCACTGCCTGGGAAAAGTGATTTTAAAGCCTTAACTCGTCGGCTTATATAGCCCTGGCTGTCTTCCACTTCGATAATAGAAAGTGCGAGTAACTCTGTCGTATGCAGAGTGACGTAGTAGATAACATCCCATTCTGCACACGGAGAGTTTTAAATAATTTAAAAATCAATTTAAATCAATTATCATATCGTTACTAGATATGTAAAAGAAATATTTGATTGCATTTAAAACATCAAAGAAAATTAATAAAGAAGTTATATATATCGTGAATGAATATCTATAGCATGAAAAATATGTACAATATTGACTTATTTATTAATTTAACGACACAACATCGTTACAACCTACAATTTTTTACATACGATTTACTCGTAAATGTAAAGCCGTTTTACAGATAAATACTTTAAATATTTATCATCCAAATTGCTTAAAATAAGCAATAAATAATCTCAAACACAGCGAAAACTTCCTGAATGAGATAGGACAAATAACAGACTACCACTTAACTATCATACGACAGCTAACCATTTGTAAAATCACAGATTTGTCCGATGCATATTTTGAAAAGAGTAGACTTTCATGTCTACATGCCAATTAGGATCTGTATATGTATCGAAAACGAAGAACATTGTATTATTAGAAGAGAGATAGGAACATGTAGTCGTAACTTTTGGAGATGGTAAGTATGCATATATATATATACATACCATATACAGCTTCAAACGATTTGCAGAATACAATCTTGTAGTTTGAGATAAATGACTAATATTAATATTATTAATATCGCCGGGTACAATAATATTTTGCAGTATTGAAATTGCTTTCGAGTTGTAAACAATGTTATTCGAATTGTTTGTACTATGTATTACGCTTTCATTGATCTATATTACCTATGTTAAGCGGTCACACTCATATTGGGCGAGAAGAAATGTTCCATATATTGATGCTACATCGTTAATATGGGGTAATTTGGAAAATCCTTTCAGCATCAAGCATGGCCTGCAGGGCACTATTAAGAACAGCTACGACGAATTGAAAAAACGCGGGCTAAAACATGGTGGCATATACTTATTTACTAAACATGCCTACATTCCTGTGGATTTGGAAGTGATAAAGTGTATTTTAACAAAGGACTTTCCATACTTCATGGGACGTGGATTTACTATTGACGAAAAGCGCGACCCTCTAGCTGCGCACTTAGTTAATTTAGACGGCGATAGATGGAAGAATCTGCGTACTAAATTAACGCCCACTTTCACATCTGGAAAAATGAAGCAAATGTTTGAAACTCTATTGCTATGTGGTGATCCTATGGTGGGACATGTCGAAAAGTCATGTAAAAATGGGGACGTCTTGGATGTTAAGGACATGTTTGCTTGTTATACCACAGATGTCATTGGATCATGCGCTTTCGGTTTAGAGTGTAACAGTTTTCAAGATCCTAACGCCGAGTTCAGATCGATTGGGCGGAAGATGTTCCAGCCGGACCGCAGGCGCATATTGTTTCAAATTTTCTTTTTCATCATACCCACTATTTCTAAAATGATAAGATTCAAATTCATACCTAAAGACGTCGAAGACTTCTTTATGAATGCCATTCGCAACGTTCTCAATTACAGAACTGCTAATAATGTTAAGCGCAATGATTTTATGAATTTATTCTTGGAGATGGAAGAGAAAGCCAAGGAAAATAATCAGAAGCCTTTAACGTTTGAGGAAATCGCTGCACAGTCATTTATTTTCTTCCTCGCAGGGTTTGAAACGTCCTCGTCTACTATGAGTATGTGCCTACACGAATTGGCATTTAATCAAGATATCCAGGATAGACTTAGGGCGGAGATAAAGGAAACGGCGGAGAAATGTGATGGAAAATTGACATACGATGGTATTATGGAGATGAAATATTTGGACCAAGTGGTTAATGGTAATGTATTTATTTAATTTTACGAAATTATTTAAAATCCATATTTATTTCTATATACATTTTAGAATCGGTTTTCGAAATGTCGGTTTGAATAATTATTGATTAAAATGCTAGTTAGTACAAATTGACAATTTATTAAGAATGTCGTTAAACGGAGAATTTTTGACAAGTGTTTCTGATACTTGTTAAAATGTTAAATAGTGATTAGATTAGATTTATTGCATATACATCAGTGTAGGTAAACTGTTATAATAATTTGGGATAGCTAATGATACTGAGCAATGCCGACATTCGAAGCAAATAATCTTCATAACCTAGGAAACCATACTCATAAATATACGAATTAAAAATTCATACATGAATGCATGAAATGGATGCGCAATCTGCCTAGAGTCGGCATTATAGCAACCAACGCACAGACACGTGTTTCAGATTACTATGATTCCCGCATATCGTCTCTTCACATAACGATGTCTATGTGAAAATCTCTACGACATTTGTTATGCAAAGGCAATGCGCTAGGAGGATGTTGTAATAACCGATACAATATTAACGAAAAATTTTCTGTCTCTAATGCAAGTAGGGGACGGTGGTACTACATGAACATATGATTAAATATGCTTGTAATATCACTATTTACCGTACCTAAAAACACAAAGAAAGTCATATTGTATTCTTACAGATTGACCAAAAAATTTATTTTTCTACTGTGTACCGTTGGCAGTACAAACTGAGACAAAAGCTAGTTAGTACATAGTAAAACAGTTACTATTATACGAGATAAGCTTTAGCGCACGTCTAGCCCATGAAAGTTTAATGAGAACTTAAATATATTTGATTACCTTTTAGTTAAAGAGGACATAGGTTCCGGTAGCACCAATTGTATATCGGATTTGTTTTCGGTTGCAACAACGGGCACAATCGGATAGAGGAATGAATTTTCACATATTGCACTTTTTGTCAAAAATGTTATCTGACAGTCACCTACACTATCAATCTCCGTCAAAACTCTACCAACATAATAAGTTTTACCAAAACAAATTTGTTAGTTTTTATTTCTTTCTCTCCATTTTCAACTTCTTCATCTTCTGAACTCAGGTTTAAAGAATCTTCCTAAAATTCATCATTCGACTTCGATTTGCTACAAGCTTCTTTGACAGGCAATTTCTGTTTTTTTATTCAGTTTTCTAGTTTTACTACCTAATTCGGCAATATTTCTTTTTATCTTTTCGGACACAGCTTTCTTCATATTATATTTTTCCTGTAATTTTTCTTTTTCCGGTGTATCTGTTATTATTGAACTCCTGAGTCTTTGTCGCCCTTTGTTTTTAATTTTTCGTGGCTGAGCTTTTGGATATCATGTAATATGCTCTGAAGATATAAATGCGATATTTTCACAATCTGTATGATGATTCTCCTTATTTAATGAGTGTAACTCTAACAAAGTTCTGTCCGATAATTCTCCTTCATTTCTTGTAATTTTTTCTTGCTGCTTCGATGATGAAGGCTGTGGTTCAGCAATAGTTTCAGTATTGGAAGTATTGTCATCTATTCGATCAGTAACTGCGGATGATAAAAATTGTCGATTATGCAAAATGTTAATGTTTTGCGAAGTATTTGTTTCAGTGATGAAAATTGCTTTTACTTCTGAACAGACACAACTATCAATACTGGGGCGACGTAAGTCGTCACTTTTTTCGAGAAGGCACACATAATATCCCCAAGAAATTAATGTATGGGCTGGAATTCTTATTAACCAAGTAATTGGTCCAATATTCTTCCAGGAAAATTTAAATGGAACCAATTACCTACAGTTTTTGGAAGAGCTAATACATCCCCTTATCATATAGTGTCTAGAAGAAAAATTGAATTAAATAGAGGAGGGGCAATTACACTTCCAATAAGACGAAGCATTACTGTTTAGAAGTTAGGAATTATATGGATAATGCTTTTCAAGGATATTGGATAGGACGTAGGGCCTCTATTAAATGGTGAGCTTGCTCTCACGATTTAACTCCCCTAAATTTCTTTTTGTGGGGACATTTGAAGTCTGTTTTTTATAAAACACCGCCACAATCAATAGATGATTTACGTAATAGAATAAGTGATGAATGTCGACATTTAACTCCAGAAGTATTTAATTATGTTTAAGTGAAAACGGTGAACAATTTGAGCATTTAATTTAACTAAAATAAATCTTGTTTTGACTATTTCCATGAATAATTTTTCGGAGTTAATAATTTTATCGAGCATTTATTGTCAACTCTTTTTGTTATTGGCGTGAATGATATTAATATTAGCGAATTTATTCTCCACGAACAGTACATGACAAAACAACACTCAATGGCGACTTTGTATTGACGCATTGTAAGTGTTCATCAATGTACATTTTCTTAAATCGTCCATATTTTATCACCTACTGTCTTTACACAAAATATATATTAAGGCTGACAAGGGTAACACGTTAGTAATTTTGGATAAATCGGACTATTTTTGCCGAGTTGAAGAACTTATTAGTACGGGTCCGTACGTGTGTTTAAACAAAAATCCATTGCCAAAATTAGTCAGAGAAACTATGAGCGCGTTGAATAATTGTCCAAAATTGATAACTTCGTCACTCAAGTTCCGGTTAAATGTATCCAAAGTGAGTGAGACAAGGATACGCACACTTTTTCGTTTCTTGTCTTTTGCACGTTAGTATTGTATAATAACATCCTTTTTTACTCGTTTCTTTGTATTGGAAGCAAATAAGTGTTGCCAACATATGTGTAAAATACGTTATTTTAGGGGATAACTATCTTTAGGATATATTTATACTACTATTTGAAATACCAAAAATGGTTATCGGTCAGATTATACTTCAGTATAATTTTATCCGGAAGATAGTTTATACTATACTTTATACCGAGATTGAAATACCGGCCCTAAATAGGATATGAAATACTTGAATGTGTAACGTACATTAACGGATAAATAACTATCATAAGTGACACTTGCAAATGTATCCAATCCGGTCTTACCTAAAATACATAAGCCCGGTAAGTCGATGAGACCTATTGTGTCAGGTATAAACTCACCTGCTTATTTACTGTCTAAATGGCTAGTAAATGAATTCACAAATTTACCATTGCAACAAGATAGCTTTGCAGTAAAAAACTCGCTGAGTTTATTCAAAAAAATCAAACATTATAAGTTGCAAGAAGGTGAGATTTTGATTTCGTTTGATGTCAGTTCATTGTTTCCTTCAGTACCGATTCCAGAAACCCTGAAATATTTGGAACGTTTGCTTCATAACAACAATATTGAAAAGGCTATAATAGATGAATACATGCAGTTAACATCTCTTTGTATGTTTCATAACTGTTTTCAAATAGAAGGTAAATTCTATGAACATGGGACTGCCATGAGAAATTGTTTGTCTCCATTTATTGCCGATTTATTCATGAGTAATTTTGAAATAGATTTCAAAAAGAACGCCGAATATTTCCCTAAAGTATGGATGAGGTACGTTGATGATTCGCGATTTTTGACGCTAAAATGTATGAACCGAAGTGTTTCTTAATGAATTAAACTCAAAATTCCCCACGATTAAATTGACTCTTGAAAAGGAAAACAATGGACAATTAACTTTTCTAGATACATTAGTAATTAAAGCATGTTGTAATATAGAAATAGATATTTATAGAAAGGAAACCAATGTAAACAGATTCATTACAGCAGATTCTAATCATTGTTTGCAAAAAAAATTGTCTTCATTCAATTTTCTAATCCATCGCTTGTTAAACTTCCCACTTACAAGAGATAGATATGAGAAAGAATTACGCCTTATAAAAGGTATTACTGAATACAATGGTTTCCAGTCAGACGTAGTTGACAATATCTTGAGAAAGATGAAACGTAAGAATACAATTCTAAATTCCACAACTTTGCTACCTCAAAGTAATACAGATAAGAAATTTGTTGTCCTGCCATTTCATAATATTTCGAAAAACTTTAATAATATTTTTAAAAATGTTGGTTTGCAAGTCGCGTTTAAATCATGTAATTCGTTGAAAAGTCTTTTGAGCAGTACTAAAGATAAAAATGAGGTAGAACAAAAATCTGGCATTTACGAAATTAATTGTAATAAATGTGATTAAAAATATAGCGGCCAAACTAGACGTTCGATTGCAACTCGCTATAAAGAGCATATCGCTCATATTCGGTTTAATAGGACAGAGAAGTCTAATGTAGCTCGACATATTTTGGACACAGGTCATGATATTCCAGCAAGCGGCCTCAAACTTATAAAACAAGTGCATAATTATAGAGAACTAGATAGTTATGAAAGTATATATATTCACAAAAATAGAAATAAAGTAATGAATTCAGATGACGGGCCGATCCCCAATCTTGTTTATATAAGTTTGTAGTGTAAACGATACCCTTTTAAGTACCGTTAGTTTTTCATAGAATATTAGAATTAAAAGATAGGATTATAGTATTAAGCGTGACGAATTTAATGGTACATTGATCAGGTACCGTTAATGATGTAGCTAATAGCTTAGGTCAGTGGCGGCTCGGGGTGGTTCACATAGGGAGTGCATAATTTCAAAATTAAAAAGTATAGTACAAGAACGCTTACCCAATCTTTATAAGTTCCATGACATACTGTTCCAGACAGGTACTGTTCATTGTAGAGTTTGTTTTGAGGGAATAGTAAATATAACACTACAGTTTGATTACATCTGACGATAAACGAAGTCCATTTTGCGTGTCTTTGACTTGCAGAACAGTTCTATCACTTTTTCATTAAAATTTGGGAAATCACTTATAAATTCTTTTTCACAAGATAACATAGTAAGGGCATTTAATCTGTCTTCTTTCATTGTATTTCTCAGGAAAGTTTTTATTCTCTTCAGCCGTGAAAACTGGCGTTCCGCTTCAGACGTTGTCATTGGGATTGTAATGACAATTTTTAAAAGCTTAACAACTTCATTAAAGGTGTCGATTAATCCATCCAGCAGAAGGCCTAGCAGACCTACAGCACTGACTTCTATATTTTGCCTAAATTATTCTCTAGAATATAGAACACTTAATTCAGTTCGTAGACTGCTTTCATTGAGGCATGGATAAAATTTTACTGCTTCTTTAAGGCAATCTTCCGGAAATTTTTTTTGAAAAGAGGAGAACTGTTTAAAAGAAATTAAGTTTGCTAATATTAAGTGCCCTGTATACCGAAATCCAGTTTTTATTTCAAGCAAAATAATATCGCACACTTCAATAGTTTCCCTCCGTCTTTGGCTACCATCAGTTACTCTTCGTCGCGTTGATGGTCGAGGAGTCAGTTCTGAGTAATTTTGTTTAACCAACTGATTATCTGTATCAGCGATTTCGGTTCGAATTTTTCCAATAGCGCGTTCAAAATTATCTAAATTATTCTTGATTTTTAATGCATCTGTATTGACATTTTGTAATTAATTAAACAATATGTTCACATGTGGCATAATTTTATGAAAGAAAGTTAACCAACAGATAAAATTTTCTTCCTCTAAAATTCGCAAATTGGCACCAGCTTGAGGAATGGTAGTTTGTAAAAGCTTCTTCCTCGATTTGTTCTAGAGCTTCAATTATTTCTTCTCGGTGCTCATATATTGTATTCACTGTCCTAGAATTGAAGTTCCATCTTATTTTTGAAGAACGAGGTAAGCTTTTTCTCTGAAGGAATTCTTCCAATCTTGCAGCTCGTTGTGGTGAAGTGGAGAAGAAAGTATATAATCCCGTCAGATTGCCAAAAAAAAATCTGCAATTACTACTGCTCGATGTAGCATGTGACATAATAAGATTTGTCTGATGTGCGTAACAATGTACAAAATTGGCCCTTGCATACTGGTCTTGGACATGTCTTTGCACGCCGTTAATAGCACCACTCATGACTGCGGCCCCATCATAGCTCGGTGCAATCAGTTTTTCTGGGTCATCAACAAGCAAACTAATTTCGTTAAAGATGGAGGCAGATAAAGAATTTGCATCATGTTCACTAGGCAGAAGAAATTTCCAAAATCTTTTGACCGGTCTCGCGTTCACAATATATCTTAAAACAACCACCAACTGAAACTGATTGGACACATCTGTGGTTTCATCAGCTATCACAGATAAGTCGGTTGCTTTAATTTCACTAGAAACTTGTTCGTGATACATGTTCAACATTGCATCAAGCAGCTCATTCTGTATCGTTTTTGATAATCCCTTAAAAACCGGTGCTGCTGCGATGTGATCTCTTAGCGATTTATCCAATTCTGTCGTAAAATTTATCAATTCCCGAAAAATGCCCTTGGTATTCGACGTTTGCCGTTCATCATGACCCCGAAGTGCCAGTTCAAACGCGCCACAAAATCTAATGCAATTTATTATTAAATTTAACACATGCCTATTTTTTGTTACCTGTTCATTCTGTTGTTGAACTGCTTTTCTATATGATGAATCTAAAACATTCTGAATGTTATTTTTTCCTAACATTCTTAGACTAAATATATTTTTCAAATGCCCTTCGGAATTTTCATGTTTTGTAATTTTAGCACTAAGATGAATTCCGTTCTTTGACCAAGACGGTTCACCACCAAACAAAAGACACGGAAAACAAAACAAAGTATTTTTAATTTCACACCCACAAATCCAGTCATTTTTCTGATAAATATTCATTTTGAATTTGAACGTCTTTACCTTTAACAGATTGTTTATTTTCTAAACATAATTGAGGCATCGGCTGTTTAAGATTTTTTATTGCGATTTTTTCATCATACGTTAACCGCGAAAATATGTTATTCTGTAACGCAGAGACGAAATTCATCTTACAACAGCGGTGAGCAGACTGGGGATCTTGCTCACACGCTATGTATTATACGATATGGAAGTAGAACAAAATACAGTTCTCCCCACCTTCAATGTAATGTTAATGGCTTAACGGAGCAACGGTTGGGCTTTGCTCATGGGTATGTTTCTCTCGGTGGAAGGGGTAAACATTCGAATAGTTTATCGTCTTTACATCCGTGCGCTGTTAGTCGTCATTACATCTGTGACGACGGTCGGTGCATGTAGGTTGTTACGCGAGCCGCACACGCCACGTTCCTGTTCAATAACTATGAATACGTAATAAATAAATACTTTCACAGTTAGTCGCCGCTTGGTTTGTTTTGTTTCAAAATTCCAGGGGGTGCAATTGCTCACTTGCTCTCATTAAAGAGCCGCCACTGGCTTAGGTATAAGTATAAATAAGCCATCCCTGTAAATTGAAAATCAGTGTTATTCTGTTACGCTACCGTGTGTAGACAACGCGATTTTGAATTCTGTGCTACTGAGGATGACAACTTAGTTGTCGAAATACGTATTTAGCCTTTCTGTGCTTTAGTGTGGTGAAGGTGTTTTAGTGTTTTTGTGTAGTTTCAAGCCACAGACTCCAAGTTTAGTTTCTTATCTGTCTTTAGATTTGCTTGGTAGTAAATCTTCCATTGCAGCATTTGACAGCTGCACTTATTCGATGGAATAGTCTTCTACATCATTATTTTGTTCAAAGACACTTCTATTTATCACATCGTTATTAACTCGAAGAAGGAACCAGGGAAAATTGCAAAATGTGATTAAGTTTTATTGTTGTAATGTTGAATCAAGGAAACAATAGAAACAAAACCAGTTTGATTTTCCTGATCATTTTTATTGTCACTACTAATTTATTTTCTAAAGTTTTATCATTCAATTTCAGAAAAAATGGCATATAATATACGTCAAAATAAAGTGTCATTACCTGACTGAGCGATTCAAGTACTCGGCCGCTGCGCAGCCTCGTATTTCAAATTTCACCTCGTCAGGCAAAGCATTGTTTTCGTCACCATACTTGAAAAAGTTGACAGTCTTCTGATTAGAACTTTCTTTAGGCATTTCTCTTTTGGTATTACTGGTCCAACACAGTGCTAATAAATTCGAGCAAGTATTGCGGGCTCCTCTTGGGAGCCGTGTTTATAAGTTCCACACTGAGAGAGCGTCCTCCTTGGTGTATTGCTAATTAATGTGCATTTAGGTAATGCTTTATACTCCAAGACAAATAAAAATCTATTTCTTCTGCTTCTTACTGTGCATGTTTAATATATGAAATAACGAAGTTTATTTGCTTTATATCTAATTAAACTTTATCTTTAATCTATTCTCCTCTTCCAGTCAAACTATATAATAGGAATTTATATTTTACAGAGACGATGCGGAAGTATCCTATAGTTCCGATCCTGATTAAGCATTGCTACAAGGATTACAACGTACCGGATACGGACGTGACAATAGAAGCTGGCACGCAAGTCATGGTGAGCACACGGGCATTGCACGCTGATGAAGAATACTATCCGAATCCAAAAAAATTCGATCCCGAAAGATTCAACGACGTGAACAGAAGCAGCATACCACAATACGCTTATCTGCCGTTCGGTGAAGGTCCGAAGAATTGCATCGGAATGAGATTTGGACTGATGCAAACGAAAACTGGTTTGTCAATGATGCTAAGAAATTATAAGATTTTGCCAGTTGAAGGTGACAAATATGATTTTGAGATTGATCCTCAATCAATAATCCTAATGAAGAAAGGTACTCTCACCTTGAGAGCGGAAAAGTTGTAACATTTCTTATACGTTTTTAATTATACTTACAGGGAATAAACTTGTTTATATTTTGTATTGTTTAAAATTTGTATATAGGTCAAATAGTATTTAATATCCGTACTTTTCGATGATATGCAAATTACGTCTGCCAAATAACATTTAATACTTGTGAAACCCATGTGTGAAGATCAACATTGACAGTTTTGGATATATTTGCATAATTAAATAAATGACACTAAAGCATAATAAACTAAATACGTATGTTGACAACTATGTTGTCATCTTCAGTAGCACTGATTAGAAACAGCGTTGTCTATATACCGTAGCGTATAGAGAAATACACTCAGTGTTATTCTCTATACGCTACGGTGCTACTGAAGATGACAACAAAGTTGTGTCAAAATACGTATTTAGTTTTTTGGGCTTTGGTGTGGAAATGGTGCTTTAGTATTTTTGTTTAAATGATTTTATGTTCTTAGAAATTGAACGATATTTATATAAGGTGTAGAGAATATATGTATTGTTTATTATTGATATTTCTCCACTTTTGCTAATAATAATTCTCATCTCGAGGTTCAGAAATACGACTTACGTATTGACTTTGTCTCAACTTGTTAATTAGTTGCGTACAGATTTTTTGCACCTATTTTTGCGTTACTATCAGTGGCGGCTCGGGGTGGTTCACATAGGGAGTGCATAATTTCAAAATTAAAAAGTATAATACAAGAACGCTTACCCAATCTTTATAAGTTTCACCGACATACTGTTCCAGACAGGTACTGTTCATTGTACAGTTTGTTTTGAGGGAATAGTAAATATAACACTACAGTTTGATTACATCTGACGATAAACGAAGTCCATTTTGCGTGTCTTTGACTTGCAGAACAGTTCTATCACATTTTCAATAAAATTTGGGAAATCATTTATAAATTCAATTAAAAACCGGTGCTGCTTCGATGTGATCTCTGAGCGATTTATCCAATTCTGCCGTAAAATTTATCAATTCCCGAAAAATGCCCTTGGTATTCGACGTTTGCCGTTCATCATGACCCCGAAGTGCCAGTTCATACGCGCCACAAAATCTAATGCAATTTATTATTAAATTTAACACATGCTTATTTTTTGTTACCTGTTCATTGTGTTGTTGAACTGCTTTTCTATATGATGAATCTAAAACATTCTGAATGTTATTTTTTCCTAACATTCTTAGACTAAATATATTTTTCAAATGCCCTTCGGAATTTTTATGTTTCGTAATTTTAGCACTAAGATGAATTAAGTCTTTTATTCCGTTCTTTGACCAAGACGGTTCACCACCAAACAAAAGACACGGAAAACAAAACAAAGTATATTTAATTTCACACCCACAAATCCAGTCATTTTTCTGATAAATATTCATTTTGAATTTTCTTATAACGTCTTTACCTTTAACAGATTGTTTATTTTCTAAACATAATTGAGGCATCGGCCGTTTAAGATTTTTTATTGCGATTTTTTATCATACGTTAACCGCGAAAACGTGTTATTCTGTAACGCAGACACGAAATTCATCTTACAACAGCGGTGAGCAGACTGGGAATCTTGCTCACATGCTATGTATTATACGATATGGAAGTAGAACAAAATACAGTTCTCCCCACCTTCAATGTAATGTTTAATGGCTTAACGCAGCAACGGTAGGACTTTGCTCATGGGTATGTTTCTCTCGGTGGAAGGGGTAAATATTCGAATAGCTTCTCGTCATTATATCTGTGACGACGATCGGTGCATGTAGGTTGTTACGCGGGCCGCACACGCCACGTTCCTGTTCAATAACTATGAATACGTAATAAATAAATACTTTCACAGTTAGTCGCCGCTTGGTTTGTTTTGTTTCAAAATTCCAGGGGGTGCAATTGCTCACTTGCTCTCATTAAGGAGCCGCCACTGGTTACTATTATTATAAAAAGATTATTAGAGCGTTCTATTTTTTATCTTATACGAGGAAAAATTTTATTCTAGACAGAGATGAATGATTACACGTGTTTATAAAAGAAGACCAGAGAAAAGGTGTAAACAAAGACAATATTCATAGAGGTCCAGGTATAAAAATAGCATAGCAATGTATTGAGATTAATATTCTTGTACGCTAATACTGATTATTTCAACATCCACACTCAAAAAATGAATCGATGACACCTGTGTGGCCGCGAGCATTGCTATCAAACGCATATCAAGCTAAAACAGTCAATAGAACAATCAAACACGTAAAAACACAAACAAGTGCACTCATGAGCAGTAAAAAGTAAACGAGTACTGCAGCTGTTTTGCGATATTTTCGTTGGATTGTTACGGACTTCATAAAATACGGCGTGGTATGCTGTTTCTCTATTCCATCTATAGCCCGGTCAAAATAGGCATTCAACCTAGACAAAAGTCCGACAGAGCTAAAAATTTTCACAGACCTTTGAATAGTTATTTTAAATAAAATGTGAAAAGTCCCCATCAATCTAACATGTGCCAAAATTTGTATTCAAGGTCAAAGGTCACGAAAATCAGTTTTTCGCGAATATCTCTTAAACGGTTAGTTTTATTGTAAAAATAGTTATTATCAAATTTATAGAGCATGCGATTTCCGACATTTTTTCTGCTACAAACGATCGTTCGCATGTTATGGCAATTTTGAAAACTGCAAACTTGGAATTCTCACTAATATGCACTCCTTTCCACACCACCACAGTGGTAGAGTACTTGGCGCATTTTTTTCACGTGGTATCCCCTGTAGGCATAATCCACGGTCTATGTAGATAATGAAAAAGAGATTGTGAAAGTGATAATGAATAAATAATAAATTTTTATTGATTTGGAAAAAACAGTTATCAATCTTCGGATTCAATATATTCAGCAGTATTTTCTTCTTCTTCTTCTTCTTCTTCTGACTGCTGGATTTCTACATATTGCTCTAAGACATCAGCCGGATCTAGTAGTTCGTCGTTGATGTCATAAGCATCATCATCAGTTGTATTAGGTGTCACATTAGAGCATGAATGACCGTGACAATTGCCACATACTGCAGAACAGAACAAGCCAACTTTTGTGCATCCACAGTTGAAATTGCAACCCTTGGTGCAATTGCAAAAAATCGTATTAAGTAATATTTCTCGAGCAGGTGGAAGAAGAGTTTGAATGGGCTCCAAATCGTTATTAATCCTTATCCATCCCCAGTTTTCAGGATTTAGCTTATTACCTAGCCATACCTGAACTTGATAAGCAGCAGCAGATGTTGGAGGGAGATAGGACAATTGCACGACTTTATTGTGTCGGGTACTTTTTACGAAACTGGAAAATCTATAGCTGTCTAAAGAAGTAGTATTTTTTTGGAGCACCATACATCGCAAGCAGGAAACGAATTCCGTTTGAGATAATTATATTTGGAGTAGAATCAATTCTTTCAAATGCTGTAGCGCACTGAACTAAATCATAATTCTTTTCGAATAATTTAAATACTCTGGTTTTACCTTTCTTTAAAAATGCAGATGTAGTGTCGCAACCGGTGATGGCATGAAGAAATAGTATATGAGCACGACAATTTGGATATTTGTCGAAACTTTGCAACGAATACATTTCTGATGCCGCTTGTGACTTTCCTGGTTTAAGGAAGTAAATATTATTATTCATGGGAGCCCGTGCAATTAATATTATCAACAAATCGATGCCTTCACCAACAACGATGGTTGTATTCCTATTTGCTTGTTCTATAGCCGTTTCAATGGTGAGAACATCAGCATAATTATCAGCTTGTTTTACAGGAATATTCGCAGCATTGAATTTTTCAGATAACATTTGAATAAATCGAGTCTTGTTATGAGTATTAGACAGAAACTTTTGTTGGCTAGTCGGTACAGTCATGAACAGATCAAAAAGAATATCCAAAGATGAAGAAGTTTTAGTAGCCCATCGACGTTGTTCTGCAGTTTTAATATTTTTTTGAAAATTAGTATAGCCATCGAATACGACCATAATGTTGTGGCCGTAATGATTACGGACATAATCAATGTATTTATCAAAGATAACGTCGAATGTTTCCTCCTGGCCCCAGAGAACACGATGTAAAAGAAAACCTCCATCGATGATATATGTGGCATTTGTGTTATTCAAATCAACATTTACAGATTGAAAGCATTTATATGCTTGACATGCGAACGATCGTTTGTACCGGAAAAAGTGTTAGAACCTTTTTTGTCGGAAATCGCATACTCTATAAATTTGATAATAACTACTTTTACAATAAAACTAACCGTTTAAGAGATATACGCAAAAAACTGATTTTCATGACCTTTGACCTTGAATAAAAATTTTAGCACATGTTGGATCGATTGAGACTTTTCACATTTTATTTAAAATGACCATTCTAAGGTCTGTGTAAATTTTTAGCTCTGTCGGACTTTTGTCTGGGTTTGGATATTTTGTGTGTCTATTTTGACCGGACTATACCTCAAGTGTCTTCTATACCTCCCCGTTGCATTAATCGAGAGTGAGACTCATCTGAATACATTGGTCGCATTCAGTAGACAAATCGGGAACCAATCGCGCTCCAACAGTTCACTCGACAACAGTTGAGTGTTTGCTGGACAGGACCGTTAACATATCATAGACTTCTACAGATTAAACCGAATAAGCAATAATAAATTGTTTTTTGCATTATCATTCAGCGAAGTTTTTAGTGTAAGGGCCGGTTATTACAACCCCGATTAAAATATTCGGTTAACTCCGATATTATAATACATTTATTTCTGCACAATAGCTTCAGTTTGTTCATCTACTTTCTACAAAATTGTGTGTTATGTTGGTGTTGGAATGCGTTAATGACGCATGCGGACAGAATAGGCTCTCTAAGTGAGCGTAGAATTTTTCCGCTCGCAAAAATGACGACTTTTCCACATGTTCAGCGTAAGTGTACATCATCTGAATCTGATCATTGAACACTTGCGCAACTGTTGGTACTGCTGCTCAGATTTGCTGATATGACGTTTAGGAAGAAAGACGTGTAAGAAAATTATTTGGACTGTATTGTGTAAACATCCCGGATACGGATATACTTTTTATGATTTCTTAAAAGCTGCTCTGTTTTTGAGAACGGCGTAGTTCATTTAAAAGCAGTAACTCTCTAAGTTAGATAAAAAATTATTCCTAGTGCAAGTAAAACAAAAACAACAAATAGATGCACTGGTGGCTAATAATATGTCAAAAAATGACATAAAAAGATTTTATTTTAAATATACTATGTTTTAAATCAAATCCATGAAATCATTTATGTTTGGCACTTCCACTCTTCAATTATCAAAAAACCTGTTCCACAAAGTGTTTTGAGAAATGTTCATAAGTATCATACTCAATATGACCAACATATTTTAATTATCTGGCGTCTTTACATAGATTACCGTACAGTTTTTCTTGCACTTACTAATGAGTAAAAATGACTTCTCTCGCGTCCTGTACGTATACATTGCTTTTTTTTTATAAAAAAAATACAAGAAGAAATATGTTGTAATTTACGGGTTTCTTATACAGGGGGATCGTAAAAGCTTGACCGTGCCGCTTCATAGTCATGGTGTATTTGCCGCGTATATCATATAGTCAGTGTTGCCAGACATGAAATTTATTTCGTAACAGGGAAGCCTCGAAAACGTAACAAAATTTCGTTGAACGTAACAAATGTGAAAATGTTGTTCTTCGAGGCATTTTTTTCACGTGTTCACGGCTAAATGCACAGAGTCCATAGTATTTCTTCATATCTCATGTCTCCAATACCTTAATATGAGCAGTCTATATGCAAACATTGCAAATTATTATGGATAATAACTATACTCACCAGTGTTGCGATATCCTGGGAAATTTCCCCAGATCTACGGAATTTTATGTTCATTTAGAGAAAAAGGGAATTTTAATAGAAATAGTTCAAAATCTAGGGAAATCTACGTTTTTGTTTTACAATTATTAATCACCGGAATAGTATATTACATACCGAGCGGGGAAGTGCTCTATTACAGCCGAGCGTCAAGGTAGCTTACCGAGGTGCAAGCACCGAGGTAAGCTACAGACGCGAGGCTGGAATGAGTTCTCCCGAGGTATGTATACGATTTTACTCACAATCTACTATTAGTAATTCTATATAAGTTTTATTTTAAATAATAATAATACATGAGTATCGGTATTAATTTTTATGATAATTTGATAAACTATTTTAAGGAAGATACTTGTAAAGTAGTTGCTAGGCAATATAATAAGTTTGTTGAATCTGACAGTTAGGTAATTATTTTGCCAATTACAAAATATAGTACGGCATTTTTAATAATAAAAAATCTTTATACGAGTATACTAAGAAATATGTCCGACAGTCAACTTGAATGCACCCCACGAGAACTGCGAGTAGCTGCAGAAAAAGCTACCGAAGGCATGATTCCGGGAAAAAAGCAGGGAGAGGTACGTAGGTAACAGTAATGATAATTCTAATGTAACCATTAATATTTACAACTCTAAATAGGTTTAATATTGTTTCTTTACTAAATAAATACAGAGTTTGATTCCAATTTATTCTTAAAAACATGTTTTAATGGCAAAATGACAATGATGTCATATTTGTGAATGGATACTGACACTTGCTAGCTGGGAAAACACTTTTCCGGCTATAGCTGGGAAAGTGAAGTAGGTAAGCGATAAGTCGCTTCCCGACTGTTTCGAAGGGTACAAATCTACAGATTACTAACCGATTGTGAGTAAAAATTATTACAACCGTCTGTATTTAAGCTACCTATATTGTATCACAATCAGTGGCGGCTGCTGCAGAGAGGGCAGCGGGGCACTGCCCCCCCCCCGTGATAAATTTCCCGGTCACAAATTTCTTTTAACAGATAAATTAATTATAAATACCTAATTTGTATGTAATTTTTCTGATTGGTTTGATAACAAATAATATGTTTTCGAAAGTAACAGTCCGTCTTTTCAGCGCGTTTAAAAATCGCAGTTTGACGTAGGCTCTGGGGCATCTCGCGCGACTGCCCTGTCTGTATTAGAAATCAGGCGATGAAACTTGCGCGGGTAGCGCGCGTATATATGTAGGCGGCGGGGCACTACTCTATGGTGCCGGGTCCGGGTGGCGGTCCAGTATATAATATACAGCGATGAGTGTATGTTGTAATTTCTATCGGTGCAAATGCAACTACTAATTGCGTTAGTAACATAATCGAAATGATAGAAAATAACATACTGAGCTATGACATTAAGATAGAATTAAAAAATCTAGGTCTCCCTAGACTATATATCTTGATTAAACTAGAAGATCACAATTCGAAAACTAATAAAACCGTGACGAGAAAATTCAATAGAAGCTCTTACAGTTTACCAGACTGGTTGTGTGGGTGTAATGTGCAAAATGCTTTTGTCTATTTCGGTGCTATAAAGTTCACTTTACGACACCCGTTTTGGTTGCAAAAGTATTTCTTTATCGCACGCTAATTTTGTTGTTATGACGTTGGTAACAAAAAAAAATGGAAGCAGATTATATTTAAATGTCAAAATGTAAGCCTTTAATGTAACAAACATGTGCAATAGAAGTTGTACAAAGAAAAAGAAAGCACACATGCTAACATTTTAGTTACTAATTAACAATATAAATTGTTAAGCAGATTTGGATGATAAATTTTCTGATGCTATTGAAATTTACTTCCAATGTTGAATAGTACAACTGTTATAAAAGTTTATTTTTGATAATATGTCGAGACTATATTGGCGAAAGATTTTGTAAATTGTCTTCAGCTATTTTGCGAATCTCTGGAGGTGTGCAATTATTTACTTCGTCCTTTTTGTTGATAATTTGAAATAATTTACTGAATAAATCAGTCTGAATTTTAATCAGAATTACATATAACACCGCCTATATTCAAATATTTAAAATGTTGTTGTAAATGTTGAAGTTGAAGTCGATGAAGGCAAGGACATTCCGAAGACGTCCGAATACAACGAAGTTGGCCGAAGACAAGGCAAGGCCTTCACCGATATTCCGAAGACGTCCGAACACAAACGAAGTTTGCCGAAGCCAAGGCAAGGCCTTCATTTACATTCCGAAGACGTTCGAACCTATACTAAGTTGGCCGAAGTCAAAGCAAGGCCAATACTGACATTCCGAAGATGTCGGAACACAAACGAAGTTGGCCGAAGACAAGGCAAGGCCTTCACCGATATTCCGAAGACGTCCGAACTCATACTAAGTTGGCCGAAGACAAGGCAAGACCTTCATCGACATTCCGAAGATGGTCGAACCCATACGAAGTTGGCCAAAGTCAAAGCAAGGCCACCACTGACATTCCGAAGACGTCCGAACACAAATGAAGTTTGCCGAAGCCAAGGAAAGTCCTTCCCCGACATTCCGAAGACGTCCGAACCCATACGAAGTTGGCAGAAGTCAAAGCAAAGCCACTACTGACATTCCGAAGACGTCCGAACACAAACGAAGTTGGCCGAAGACAAGGCAAGGCCTTCACCGATATTCCGAACCCATATGAAGTTGGCCGAAGTCAAAGCAAGGCCACCACTGACATTCCGAAGACGTCCGAACACGTACGAAGTTACAGTTTACATAGACGTTTTAATCATAATTACATATAACACCGCCTGTATTCAAATATTTATAATGTTCGAACGAAACGTCTGTCATTTTAAGCTTCTTTGAACTTTTAATAACCAAAATAGAAAAAATCAAGTGAACCGTGTTTTACTACTTTAAGCGAATAAAAGCATTTTCTAGAAATACCACGCGGGAAAGCAGACTATGTGCCTTAACAATGCGTTCCATTGAAAAACAATTACTAACATCAAAACCAAACTTCAATGAATTAGTTATTAATCATTTTGCCGATCGTAAGGAACGGCGGATGGATTTTATTTTCAAACAAGTTAATTAAATAGCATATTGAGTTTATTTTTTGTCTGTACTTAATTTTTGCTATTAAACACTCAGTCCCCCCGGTGTCCTCCCGTCCCAAAAAATCACGGGCCGCCACTGATCACAATTCATTTTAAAAATTCCACTGATTACTTGATTTTTTTAAGACTAGCACGCCATCTTATGGCAAGTAGAAAATTCAAGGGTTAACTATATCTGTAGAATTTCGTGAAGTGAATGTATAATGTGCATATCTAGGAATTATATATTTGAGTTTTTTAATTCACTAATAAGTTTAAATTGATGAGAGCAAGATAATAGAACTGTATCAAGTTGTCTATACTTCAAATGGTGTCTAAATATTTTAGAAACGTAACAAATTTAGATCTTCCGTAACAACGTAACAAGTGATAAACAAACGTAACTAATTTCTTACAATTGTAACAAACTGGCAATACTAATCATATTCTGAATTGTATTTCGTCCGTGCGATATCTATTAGTATTCGTTACTTTTTCAAACAGTTACTCTCATAATATTTAACTTTTAGAATACATTCTTGTCTGAAATATTTTATTAAAAAATATAATTTAGAGTAAATAATTTTGTACAATATATTTGAATTTAACCAATTATATTAGTATTACTTGTATTTGCGTAGGTCGATTTAATTATAAAAGTTTTGTTTGAAGTTACCCTATTGATGCAATGTAAAATAAATTTTGTGCCATGTACTTACTACATTCTACATTTATTTGTGTGATTTAATATCGGAGTCCGGGGAATTTATGGTTTTATTATAAAATATCTCGCCTATCGTAAATAAAATGGAGACTCCTTAAAAATACTTTAGGCGTTTGCATTTTATCTTTATTTTTGATTTGGAATGTTTTGTGTGATAATTTTAAGGAATTTTATTTATTTAAGGTAATATATATTAAAATTAGTATATAAGTGAACATTTTGTTTGTACCGTATATTAACTATACCGGTAAGTTTTCGGGTGAAGCAACGACAGAGGAGTGTCCAAGTCCCCACTATCACTCGCTACAGTTATCGTATTCCCCGACGCGAACGGCTGTTACCCAAGCGTCTCACTGTATTGAAATGAAATGAGTCGATACGCTTCGAGGGGAGTACATATACGTAGTCGTTCAGTTGTGGGGACTGATACATGCGCTATACAATCGTTGCGTTACCAGAAAACCTACCGGTATACAGTGATGTGCAAATGTATGGAACCAAGTAAATATCTCTGAAGTTTCTAGAGATGTAGAAATTAAATTTGGTGGGTAGATATTACACTATATTTTGTATTTAGTTCGAATGTTTTTATCGCAATTCAACTTCCAGTTTAACCGGAAGTAATGTCAGCTTGAAATTTTTAAATAGAACACCCTGTATATTATTTTAGTTTTGAATAGAACACTTTATTGCAAGTACAAAAATAATGGGTTCGATATGTTTTATTTCATGGCCAACCGTGATATTAACAAAAGAGTGATTTTTGTTACAATGCTAAGATCTAGTATTTTGCGAGTGTAAATCACAAATGTAACAATAACATTAAATACCAAAACTGAAATTGAGTACAACAGTACTTAAATTACTGAAAAGGGCGCTAAACATAGTAAAATAAAACAACAATTATTACATGGACTACCAGATATTATTACATTTTCATTCAAAAATAATTTTTTTTTGTTAATATCACGGTTGGCCATGAAATAAAACATATCGAACCCATTATTTTTGTACTTGCAATAAAGTGTTCTATTCAAAACTAAAATAATATACAGGGTGTTCTATTTAAAAATTTCAAGCTGACATTACTTCCGGTTAAACTGGAAGTTGAATTGCGATAAAAACATTCGAACTAAATACAAAATATAGTGTAATATCTACACACCAAATTTAATTTCTACATCTCTAGAAACTCCAGAGATATTTACTTGGTTCCATACATTTGCCCATCACTGTATATTCCCGCACCCCACATTTGAACTAGTACTCGTAAACGAGTAAAAAGTAACGCATATTGAATTCGAAAGTAACTGATAGTTACAAGTACTGAAAATAGTAACCGAATCCAATATCACTAACACATTCAATAATTGAAAATATCTTTATTAAAAATAATTTAACACAAAGATGGATATTACATACAACAAATAATTTAATACATAGATCAATATTGCATATAACATTATATATTTAGAAATATTATAATTAGGGCGCGGAGATGACCGGTTTAAACTACGACGAAGTTACAACGGAGCAAAGAAATAATGTAAACAACACACGTTTACTGAATAGCACTAATTCATATGGTGAACTGCAACATCTGTTTACGCTCGAGAAGTGCCCGAGAATGAGAGCAAAAATGCCCGTAAAATAAGGAATTTATGAGTAAAATTCTTTTTTCATCGGCGTAGATAGGAGCGTGAGGGGTTTTTAAAATTTATTATGTTTACCTTATATTTCACAAGAGAAATAAAATTTTCATTCTTACTTACGTTAGTTTCGTTTTTCCATTGTTTTGACTGTTAATTACGTACTTTGTAATTGTTGTAATAGTCTGTTTAATACCGGTTTATTGAATCGACTTCTCCCAATTATCTAGACGTAAGTGTGCACTGGATTTCGTTTAGTTTCAATAACATACGCGTACATTTTCAGTTATCATTTATTTAGATCTAGAACGTTGTTTATGTTACTTTTTCTGATATGAAAATGAATTGTCAGTGATTCCGAAATTTATTACAAAGTCTGTAAAATATCGTTACAGAATGCCAAAATATCGCACGTTCGTCACTTAGCTTTGGTAAAGCATACACATAAATAGTTTTTATGCAGAGAATTTCGATAGTTTACAAAATTTCGTTACATGTTTAAATGACGATGCTCGAAGTATTTCTGAGTGCAAGGAACTAACACAAATCCCAAATTTAAAAAATCAGTTGTTATTCCTTCAGGAACACTTTGGAAATTTGTCTAAACTAATCATATATTTTGAAAATCGAAATCTCAAATTAAAAGATGGATTAAACACATTAGATGTGGGCTATTAATAATTTCAAAAGTATTCCAAGTGGCTTCGGATGCGGCCTTCGGCAAAAGTTAGACGCAGTTTTAATAGAAATCCAGATTTAATAACATTGCGGCAATTGTGTGTGCTAAATACGCTCAAATAAAATAATATTTCCAGTACGCACCTATAACCAGTTGCGATGGAGAAAGTACGTTTTATATCTATAAGAATGTACTTAATTCAATGAGAACAAGTCTTACAAAAGAGAAAATGAACAAATAATAAGGTATTTTGTATTTTATAGATCACCAGCCACTTGTTATCCAATTATATAAATAAAATTAGAACCTCTTTGAAAATACATTTCAATAGTGCGCCCATGGGCGATGAGTCATCAACCGTTCGTGTCCGCGCCCTAATTATAACATATGTTCAAAATGTGTCTTTCTTTGTTGCCAAGTTGTCTAATAAATGGGTTTAAATTAAGTGTTCTATATGGTTCTGCATTTATTGTATCATGGAAGAAAATTAAACCTATTCTTCTTCTTCGTGATATTGCACACCTATTTTAATAAGATGCACGTCAGTTTCAATAAAAACTTGTGGGTTTACGGATGACCAGTGTCGATAATTTTGGGAATTGACATATCCACTTAGATGAAACCAGGCCTCGTCTGAGAAAAATTTGATGTCCAACAAATTTTCAACCGCAAGATTATTATTAAACCACTTACAAAATTGTTTGCTTTCTCAAAGTCTGTTGGCAACAATTTCTTCTAGCATTCCTTCTGTTAGTAAGGTAGGTCTACCAGAAGAGTATTTCTTTGATATACAGTCAGTTTCTCGAAAACGACTAATAAGACGGTTGACAGATCTTGCAAAAATATCATATTGGAGTTCCATTTCTGCGAATCGAGTGTGAAATTCATGCATACATGAATCAGTAGTGTATTTCTACTCTGCATTCGGTAACAGTTCTCCGCTAAGAAAATAAGCCTCCACAATAAACTTATCTTGTTCTTCGTTGATTTCAACGCTACCTTAAAATTAAGCAAAAATGATACTCATTTAAACAAAAAAAAATAACTTACAGTAACAATTAAATGTACCTTTTATTGCTTTGAGAGAGACAGTTTCTAATATTCAATTAAACGCAGTAAATCAAGGGAAGAAGAAACGACAAAAAGCTGATAGGACTGACAAATATGTATAAATCACAGAATATTGAATTGACAACCACTCTAGCGAAGTTATATACAAACTAAATATTCATACTACAACAACGAACGTGTGGCAAACTCGTGCTAAAGTTGATATATCGATGAAGCGGCACGGTCAAGCATTTACGATCTCTCTGTATATAAAGTTCTAGACATCCTACTTACCGATAAATTTAGAACATTATTCTAAAATGCGACACATGTCTGTGTCATAATAATAAGCCATGATAGACAATATTGAAATCTCTTGTTAGTAGTGCATAGTCATAGTTAGTCTACATACATATGAATTGAAAGATGTTTATAATCATCATGATTATGCAATATAATGATAGTGTTTTCTTTTCTTGTTTCAATGCCAATGTACGTCATTGACAAATTAATTTATATAGTAGGATGGTCAGGTATTTATTTACATACATACGTATATTATTTCATTATATTTTCAAATATATCCGTATTAGTTTTGAATAGATAAAGTTGCAGTATATTATTATATCATATCCACAGTTATTTACAAAATAAAATTCTACTTTAGTGTTTCGTGCACTGATTTACTATATTACTGTTCCACAATACATAAGAAGATCTGAACCAAATCAAACTTACAAACTACGTCCTAGTGTGAAATTATCGAATATGTGCAATTTCGTGTACGGTAAATATAAATTGTGTTGTCTGCTGACCCGTCTGTAGACATTCAGTTCTGTACGGTAAACAGTACGAAGAAACGACAGCTGTGTATAGAAGTGTAATCTGAACAATAATTTTTGAAATTAAGGTAAGTATGGTACAAACAGGTCCCACGTTGGGCGCCAAATTGTCACACTTGCTATTACGTTGGTGGTTGAAAGTGCTTATAAAAGATTGTATAGTAAACAATGATTAATTAATGAGAACATTAATTACGTGATGTCGGCATGGTTACTTATCAAATGTCCAGAATACTGTGCTGTAAAAGAAAATATTAAAAAACAAACAGAGTTGTCTTTTTGTTGTTTTTAATAAAATATATAATGAATTACAGAATATTACGATTAAAAAACTAAAGCAATAATATTTTAAGGTAGGTAAAATTAAAGGGGCTGTAAGGGAACAGGAATTATTTACAAGTCATTTCAAAAATTAGTTAAATATAAATGGTATCAAACGCTAATGTTTATACTTGCACGTGTGAAATCGCGAAACTACTAGGGGAAGTGAGATGCTAAGTAATTAGAGATGTTAATGTAATAAGAGACGTGAGAGTAATGAGAGAGCGAGTCAAGAAGCTGCAGCCTTTTAAAGAATTATGAGAGTTTAGGGGGTTGGCGATTAATTTCTTGGCCAATAGAAAAAGCTTGGCAACAATATAGAAATATTAAACGTTGGTATAATAATAATAATAATAATAATAATAATAATAATAATAATAATAATATACGTTTATTTAGCAATTGCTATTATTTTACATTTTCTAACATAACAATACACTGTTGTTTACATGAAACAATTTAACCTAATAAAGAAAATAACAGTAAGCAGACTTATGGACTAATATATTTACATTACATATATTACACAATGTCAGCATTTGTCTATTAATACATACAATAAATTCAATACAAACACCAATTGTGCAACGTGTACTAACTAACTAACCTACTTTAAATTATATATACACAACTTCTAATTTCTATAGGTAACTTATTATAATGTTTTTTTGTCTGTACACATTTATATATAAAAATTACTTATTTTTCTAGAATGTATTATAATTATGAGTCTTGCACTAAATATACTTAATTTTAGACTTTTGTATTTCTAGAATTCGTTGATAACTAGGACAGTTTCTGCCAAATGCACTATGGTTAACATCCAAATCAATTTTTAATTTTACTACCATCCTCATACAATTTACACACTTTTCGTCCTCACCAACACCATTAACACAATCAATTGTACAGTGTTCACCTGCACACCTACCGCATGCTTTAGTTACTGTGCAATCCCTCGCAAAATGGTTATAACCTGCACAGTTATAACACCTTATTGTATTTATGTATTCATATATATCGCATTTCTTCCATCCAACATTAATTTTTTCTTTCTGTAGCATTTTTTTTAAATATATCCGATTTTACATCAATTATTATGTTACCATAGTTCATTTTCGTTTGCTGAGATACTTCCTATTTATTTTTACTTTTTCACGCAAACATACCGCTGCCACGCCCTGTCGCGGTCGTTGGGTGCGTGTCAGCATTACGGTTTTAAGCAGCTGGTTGGCGTTCAGCCAGTCGTAGCTAGGATAGCCCCAGGCTAGCCAATGTCTTAAGACTTGGAGATCTGGACCTTCTGTCATTCTTAAGGCTAGGGTCGGAAAAGGACGCCTCATCAGTGTTCCCCATTTCAGCATAGATATGCTGCCTATACCGAGGCTGTTTTCAGGATTAGATCCTACCGATGGGGTCGCCACCTCCCAACGATAAGGGGGTCACATTAACTTGCAATTTATTATAATTTTCATGACGTAACATGCTAGTACAAATACATATATATAATAGATCGTTCGGATATCTAATAAGTATATAAGATATCACAGAATTCCTTTATTTTTCTTAAATCTCAAGGGGGACACATTGAATCAAAAATTATTAGTTTAGTTTACATAATATTAAATACTAGATTGTCTAAGTTTAACAAATATGTCAGTTTGTCTACAAATATATGATAATTATAAATTAACTTTTCACATGTTCGCAAGTTCCTATAATTGTACCATTACATGCACACACCATTTATTATGTAAGTTTAATTAAGATGTCAAAACCATAGTTGGTTTTGACATCATTAAAAAGCTTATTTTTTGCTGATTACAATGATATAAGGTATTGGTTATTTTAAAAAATAAAGAGGATATAGACATTTTTATGATTTTTATTGAAAACAATTGAATTTCGAACTGATAAAATACAAACCAAACGAAAATTTATTTTGAAATCTTACAAAATTTGTAGCATTGCGTACTTTACGCCTATCGATGTTATTAAAAGCAACTAAGACAGCTTCTCTTAAATCGTCGATTGTTTCATATGTTCTTTTGTATACTGTGTCCTTTAGTACACCCCACAAGAAAAAGTCCAAAACTGATAAATCAGGGGATCTAGCCGGCCATTCAATGGGTGCATTTCGTCCTATCCATTGATTAGGGAAGTTCAAATTTAAATAATTTCTAACATTCAGTTGATTGTGCGGAGGCGCTCTGTCATGTTGAAACCATTGCAACATTGCTCGGGTTCTTAAGGGGAAACTGCCGACTACCGAAATCAACAGGTTAGAAATTCAAGTTTTTCTCCGTTATTTTTGCAGCGATTTTATTTAAACAAAAACCAACAAATGTTTTAAGGTTTTTCTGAGGTACCTAAAGAATTTAATTTTATAAAACGTATTAAAATATTTATAGGAGTCTAGAAAGTGACTCAAGTTTACCATATGTTTTCTATATTATTTTTCAACAAATGGAAAAAGACGTCCTTTAGGTACCTTCAATAAATCTTACTGTAAACGTACAGCCTTAATTCAACTTAATTTACAAAATAGTTATTGAGAAAAACTTGAATTACAAACGTATGTTTTGCCCTATTTCTGACTACAGGTATCCTAAATTTTCATTGTTCCTCTCATAATTAGTCAATCATAAGATATACTTAACTTAAAACACACTTTTTTTTTGTATTTGTTCCACAAAACAGAAAATTACAACTCTCATCAAGAATCTTACTGACGGCGGCAGTTCACCCTTAAATTTAAATTATCTAACATTTCCTCGAAATCTTGTTGTTAAAAATTAAGATAACCATTGCCAGTTAGTGATCCATCAAAAATAAAAGGAGGAAGAACAGTTGATCCTATAACACCACACTAAACATAAAAGCCAAATTTAATTTGTGGTCTCCTATGTGCAACGTGAAGTGGATTTGTTTGAGACCATGTGTGCTCATTGTGCCTATTAAACATTCCACAATTTGTGAAACGAGATTCATCAGTCCATAATATTTTCATTGAAAAGTGTGAATCGTTTTGACACTGATCTTTAAACCATCTACAAAAAGCTATTCGTCTGATGTTATCACCTTCATGTAAAGTTTGTGATACTGATAATTTGTAGGGAAGAAATTTATGCTTCTTCAATACTCTGACAATAGTGCGTTGAGAGGAGCCCATTTCTGTTGAAATTTGTCGGGTCGATGTAGATGGATTCTGAGCGACACATGCTAATATGTTTATTTCTCTATCTTCATCCATCCCTTTTTTTGATTTTGGTTTAACAAACGAACCATAATCTGCTAAATTATCCCATAATCTCTTAAAAGTAGGTAGCGACGGCTGACGTCGATCAAAATAATTTTCAAAATAAACTTCAGCAGCTCTAGCAGAATCTTTCTGGCACTGAATGTAACATTCAACCATATCACGCTTTTCTACGTTAGAAAATTCCATAGCCAATGCAAACTTATGATTAACGGCCGTTTGCACCGCTTATAGTTAAGTTTCAATTAAATTAATTAATAATTAATTGTCAATGTTTGGCGATTAACTTGACTTAAAAGTAAAAATTAACAGCTCTCACTCCTGTGACTCAACGTGAAAGCATTGTTAGTATATTTATCTCGACTGCTCTATCTATATCCTTTTTTTTTTTAAATAACAATATCAAACCTTATATCATTGTAATCAGCAAAAAATAAGCTTTTTTTTTAAATACAAAACACCAAACAATTTTTGTTTTAAGTTTAAGTATATCTTATAAAGTGAACAACCATAGAAATGTCTATATCCTCAAGACAAGATCGGCTAATGAGTACAAAGATTTGCGACCGATAAGTATTTTACCAGTGTGCTCAAAATTGCTGGAAAAGGTTATCAATGAACAGTTGGGTTGCTACTTCGCTGCTGCTGGTATTTTGCCCACTAATCAGTCTGGGTTCCGGAAAGGGCATAGTTGCATCACTACCCTGCTAAAAGTAACAGACGACATCATCAATGCTAGAGACAGGAATATGGTTACCATCTTAGCACTTTTAGATTTCAGTAAAGCTTTCGATACAGTCTGTCATAAAACTCTCTTAGCTGTACTTAGTTCCTTCGGACTGTCTGGGTCTGCTCTCGTATTTATGGAAAGTTATTTGACCGGACGCGTACAGTGCGTACGTCTTAATGGTAATTCTTCTTCTTGCAAGAGCATAGAACCAGGCATCTCACAGGGTTCTATACTGGGACCCCTTCTATTTACATTGTATACATCAGGCATGCATTTGTGTGTGAGTAACTGTAGTATGCATATGTACGCGGATGATACCCAAATATACCATTCCTTTGACTTTAGTGAGTGCAGACAAGCTATACGGGACATTAATGAGGATCTAGATAACATTGCTAGATTTGCTCGCCAACACTCATTATTGATAAATCCTGCTAAGTCTGTTACATTGATCTTCGGTAGTATAAATCAGATTGATAAATTGAAGAAGGATGTTAGGCTGCAGATATTCAATGACATTATACCAGTCAAACACGAAGCTAAAAGTCTGGGATTGTTTTTGGATAACTCTTTTAGATATAATACACAAATAAAACACTACATACAGAGAGCTTATGCTAACATAAAGCTCATTTATCCTCACAGACACTACTTGTCTACGTATATGAAGTCTTTGTTATGTGAGGCACTTGTGCTTTCACAATTTTCCTACTGTGCTCCAGTGTATGGACCATGCTTAACACAAGACTTGAGTAACCGTATACAGCGGGTCCAGAAATCATGTCTAAGATTAATATTTGGAATACGCAAATTTGACAGAGTCTCGCACAAACTATCTGAATTGAAATGGCTCAATATGCGTAACCGCAGACTCTTGCAATCTTCCATGTTGTATTATACAATAGTTAATAGCAAGCAACCCGCATATCTTTACGAACTAATATCATTTCGCACAGATGTGCACCACTTAAACTTGAGATTTTCTCGGGGTGACATTACGCCGCCCGCGCGTAGGACAGCGTTGTGTGAGCGTGGCTTTTCGTGCCAGGTTGCCAGGGTGTACAACTCAATACCGGTGGACATCAGGGATAGCTCATTCAGTACATTTGCCGCCCGATATCGCGCATACCTATTTGATATACAGGATAAGTAATCTTCCGATCATTTATTCATTCATTTATTTTTCACTTATTTTTATATTTCACTTATTTCTGCTTCTTCTTCTTCTTTCTTTTTTCTATTCTGGATGGATCTTGATCAGATTTTACAAATGTATAGATTTTGGATACGATATGTATGTTTTAATTTTATTTTGGTTGTCTTATTGCGCATCACATTAGGTTAATGGTGGAATTCTGTAACTTTCTCGGAAGCTCCGATTATCGTAGGCCCTGGCAACGAAGTGACGTTGCGATGACGATTTCAGAATTTTTACAGTTAGTGACGTAGAAATGTCAAAACGTTCGTGAGTAAAGATTTTGTTGGTTATATTGTGGTTATATTATTATTATATAATTATTGTTAATATACTATTTCTGTTGTTATATTTATAGTTTCTGTTACTTTATTTGTTATAATTATTATTGTTCCTGTTTGTTTATTTGTTATATCTATTATTGTTCCTGTTTGTTTATTCGTTATATTTATTATTGTTTTATATTTGCAAATATGAATGGCTTTATAGCATTATTATTAGATGAAGATCACAACAGGTAGGTAATCGATAATATAAAATATATAGAGTATACATAATATGTGTCTATTTTCTTTATTTTAGAAATTATATGCGTATATTCCGAAAACGTTTAAGAGATCACGGAAATCCTTTTCAAATACCAAACAGGCATTTTAAACAAATGTTTAGACTGAATAAGGGCACTGTTCAAAACCTGATCCAGTTATTAGATGGACATATAACAAACAAATATACCATTACATTTGAAGGTTATTATCATAAACATCACTTGAAATGCATATTAACTTTATAGTGCACATTATATATTTGTTACAGGTCTTAACAACATTAAATTTCATAGCATCAGGCAGCTATCAGAATAGTGTTGGTATTAAGAGCCTTGTTTCTCTCAGTCAGAATTCAGTAAGTCGAATAGTTCATCAGGCCTGTCTTGTAATATCAAACAATGTATTCCCTGAATGGATAAAATTTCGCAGTGATTGTGAATCGAAGAATCGTGTTAAGCAAGGGTAATTATGTTGTATCAAAATATTCTAAAAATAATTCCTTATTTTGTTTTTATGATAAGAAATGGGAGACCGGAGATGTATTTTGTTTAATTGATAGCACCCAGTTCATATATTTACCAAGGGCAATCATATCTTTTCTAAACGCTCTAAAAATTATTGTTTTGTTTAGTTTTTATGAAAAATGGGGTGCACGAGATGTAGGTGTAATTGATGGCACACATGTTGATATACTTGCTCCACCTTTAGCCGATGAACCCTCCTTTTGTATATATATTTTTTATATTCACATACTGTAATTTTTTTTTAAATTTCAGCACTACTTTTATGGTAAGGTTAATAAAAGAAAATATATTTGACAATAAAATGTGTTTTATTTTTCAATATTTATACAAACAATCTCTATTTGAGTACCTATTATTCAAAGTTCACATTTCTAGTTCAGTATTATTATTTTTCTTTTTGATCTTTATTGTTAAGATTTTATAGTAAACATATAATTCATATCCAATATTAGTATAATTATAAGAGTCAAATGTCTTCTATTGTTTTATAATACTTGCTGGTAAATTTATTAAACAATAATTTTTTACATTCTTTTGAGTTGACAAAGTGCAAATTTCAGCCTAATGAATATTACTCTTCTGTAAAAACTGCAAATAAAGAGAACTTTCAATTACTATAATTTCAGAGGCTCGACAACAAAATCCTGCAATAATATCGAATGATTTGATGTACCAAGTACAACAATACAGCACAGGATTGGTCGATTTTCTAAATACAAAATCATCTATATCCTTCAACCATTTATGTACTTTGGCCTATGCTACTAAAACTTAATGTTACCTTTTTGGAGCCTAAAACATTAATCGTTCAATATAGTTACATATTGATAAAATCTTTGCGGTTTGACTTACAAATAAACAAATTCATTGACTAAACAGGTAAATTTCCTCTTATCTTCTTCAACATAATATAAAGTTAAACATCCTCTCAATTTGATGTAGTTTTATTATTAGAAAATCTTATGAAAAAGTCAACTTTAAATTGTGAAGTTATTGTGAACACGATACCATAATAGACTTTTTCGAACAATTAGTTTGTGCACATTTCACATGCTTTATGTTGTGTGGATATTGTCTGCTAGGTTTATGTATTTTTTTGTGTTTAGGTACTCTTGTAAGAAAAACAATGTCCACTTGATAGGGATATCTGTTCTTGTTGGCTTTATAAAAAAATCACATTTCATCATCCATAAATGTGCTTGAAAAGACATTTATCTGCAAATTCACTATACACTAGTGCGATACTACGTCCTTTGAAACTCTCCTAATGATAGCAGTTCTTGTTGAAATTTTCCAAAGTGTTTCGTGCTATCTTGGCAGCAGTATAAACATATGGTTATACTATGTCTTGGCATTACAAAATGTTCCGTACATTTTCTTTAAAAAAAAATGCAATGCAAAAAAGCAATCGCTATATTATATTTCAAACAATTTTCTTATTAGTTAAAATTTTAAATTGAAATATTTTGGTATATGTTTACGAGATGATGTCTGTTTACATGTTAAACATAAAGGTTATGTACAAAAAATCGTAAATTGACACTTCTACGTCACTAACTCTAAAAATTCTGAAATCGTCATCGCAACGTCACTTCGTTGCCAGGGCCTACGATAGCCGGAGCTTCCGAGAAGTTACAGAATTCCACCATAAGTTACTTTAAGTTAGAATTAGGCAAAAACATTGTTCTTTTTTATATTGATAGATTTTCTTTGTGTTTCAGGGTGATAGTGGAAGATCACGGGTTAATATCTAACCTTGAACTATCACCCTGTGATTTTTTAGTTCTACGTATATAAGATCCTATGTTTGTAATATTATGCTGTATCAGGAACTAAAAATAAAGCATATTATTATTATTATTATTATTATTATTATATCAAACCTTATATCATTGTAATCAGCAAAAAATAAGCTTTTCAATGATGTCAAAACCAACTATGGTTTCCCCATTTAAGCGTTTTTCTATCTTCAATATTTTCGGATATCCCAATGCTAAACATTCAAAAAAACTCACCCTGTATGTATATATATTGTATAAGTTCATTGACAGCCCCTAAACAAAACTTAAAAATAAAAATAAATATGTTAGATGCCATATTATCTATTCCTTTGATATAAATTAACTGGTCTTGTGCAACGTCATTGTTACACCTAGGAGGTTAAAATCAATTTACTTAAAATACAGACCTATGTAATCTATTTTTATTACAAATAACATAGATTAGATAAAAAAACGAAATCACTGACACGGCATTATTTTAAGATCGGATAAATGCTGCCTAATACTATATCAGCGAATAAAATACTTTTGAAAAGTCATATATATTTCCCATAAGTGACACACCTCGTCGGAGATAAATCTAATTACTATATTGCTTAATCATATTAACCAGTTAAAAACACAAACAATTCATTCACAGTAGATACAAAATAGAGATCATATTGATTTCTTATTTACATTATGTTTTTCAGATAACTGCTATCATAAGCAATAAATATCGACTCTTCAAATTATACTGCAGTATCAAGTCAGACATTGAAGTATCTACAATGATTTTCGAAGTATTTTTATTATTTTCAACTCTTCTGGTAGTGGCGTATCTCTACCTTCAACGAATACATACATACTGGGCGAGAAGAAATGTTCCGTACGTAGAACTTACATCGTCGATTTGGGGTAATATGGAAAGTCCCTTCAACAGCAAGCATGGTTTGAAGGGTGACGTTAAGAAAGGCTATGATGAACTGAAAAAACGTGGATTGAAACACGGCGGTATATACTTATTTACGCAAGCCGTCTACATTCCGGTGGATTTGGAAATGATAAAACGTGTCTTAACAAAGGACTTTCAATACTTCATGGGACGTGGACTGACTATCGATGAAAAGCATGATCCTTTGGCGGGAAATTTAGTTAATTTAGACGGTGAGAAATGGAGAAACATGCGCACTAAATTAACGCCAACTTTCACATCTGGAAAAATGAAGCAGATGTTTGATACTCTGTTGCGATGTGGTAATCCTATGCTAGACCATATCGAAAAATTGTGTCAAAATAGAAACAAGTTGGACATTAAAGATATTTGTGGATGTTATACCACAGACGTCATTGGATCGTGCGTTTTTGGTTTAGATTGTAATAGCTTCAAGGATCCAAATGCCGAATTTAGAATGTATGGACGTAAAACTGTTACACCAACACTAAGAACCCAGATGCTTCAGTTTGTAACTTTCGCTGTTCCTGCGCTATCTAAATTGATAAAAGTAAAATTCTTTGCGGATGATGTCCAAGACTTTTTTATGAATGCTCTTCATAACATCTTTAATTATAGAAGAACTAATAATGTTAAACGTAATGACTTTATAGAGCTGTTTTTGGAGATGGAAAGAAAAGCGAAGGCAAGTAATCAGTCGCTATTAACGTTCAATGAAATTGCTGCCCAATCCTTCGTTTTCTTCCTCGCAGGATTTGAAACATCTTCTTCAACCATGACCATGTGTCTGCATGAATTGGCATTTAATCAACATATTCAAGATAGACTTAGGGCGGAAATAAAAGAAACAGTGACGAAACATGGTGGAAAATTGACATATGATGGAATCATGGAGATGAAGTATATGGACCAAGTCGTTAATGGTAACGTATTAATTAGTCTCATTACTGTTTGTAAGTTTAACGTGAATTGAGAAAAATGACTATTTGATTTTGAACAGGGTTGGGTAATCCCTTTTGTCAATTTATACAGGGTATACCTCGACGAGATTTCATTAGAACAATAAAGAAAACTAATAAGAGTTGAGTTTTGAAATTTCGCATATATTAGTTTCGCCTTAAGCTCTTTCAATTTAAAATAGTTTTGAATTTTTTCTTCTTCCGGTTACACCGGAAATGGATATCAACTTCCTTATTTTAAATGGAATACCCCATTTTTTATGACTGATTCGTATTTCCAACTAAATTTTAAGGGTAGTTTGTCGGAAAAACTTTGCCTCTAAAGTTAGCCATTTTTGAAGTATTTCAATTTTTGTAAAAAAAATGACAGCTGCAGACTATTACTCATAACAACATTCCCAATAATTGAATGCATGCACATATTTAAAATTTTAGGTAATCATTTTGGAAAGTATACTGCTTCAAATGCGGTATTAGAAACTTTTCAAAATAATACAGGGTGATCAGAAAACCATGTTAAACATTTCATCCAGAAAATATCAATATCTTGTAATTTTTAAATAGCAACCTACATTTTTTTCAACTTCATTGGATTGCACGTTCAAAATTAGGGTCAGTATGTATTTACTTCCCTATAACTAAACGTCTTAGTTTCAGAGTTATTTTGGAAAATGTATCAATTCCTATAAAGTTTTATTTTGTATAATCAATTAGGCTTTGGAAATTCATTTGAATAAATAAAAACAAGTTGCAATCATATTACCTGTCATCAGTAAGGTATTTACTAGTGCTATTCAGCGTTTTAGTTGTCTTCCGTTTCTGAATACTTGAATAATAATAATAATGTCGCAATCTGGATTTAATAACGAAGATTTTTTTATGGTGAATGTAATAGAGTAATCGAGAGGACATGTCGTGTTTTTGCAGAGAAATATCCATATCGGTCAAGACCTAGAAAGAGTACCTTACGCAATATTTTAAAAAATTGCATTTCCTTCGGATCATTCTTGCCCAAAACAACCAAAAGAAAACCTGTTGTTGATAGTGAAAATGTGGAGGTAACAGCACTTGCTTGCTTTACAGCACATCCTAGTAAATCTCTAATGGATGCAGAAGCTGAAGTAGGTGCATCCAGAATGAGCATACATCGAATTTTGAAAAAAACAAGTGGCATGCTTACAAATTTCAACCTGTTCAACATATTAATGAAGCTGATTTTGTAACAAGAGCGCAGTATTGTGAGTGGTTTTTAATGAAATCACAAGGAGACGACTATTTCACAAAAAATCTTATATGGACAGATGAAGCAAAGTTTTGTAGAAATGGAATATCTAATCGACACAATAGTCATTTTTGGTCCGAAGATAATCCTCGAGTTGTTAGGCAACGACGTTTCCAAGAGTCTTGGAGTTTTAATGTATTTTGTGCTATTAAACATGACAAAATATTTGCTTTGCATTTTTATCAAGAAAATTTTAATAGTGGGCGGTTTATAGACATCTTAAGAAACGTCATAAATTTAAATTTAAATACACTGCCCGCAGAAGAATTTCGTAGTAAAAAGAGTAAGAAAGTGTTTAGAAAGAGGTGGTGATGTGTTTGAAAACTTTATTTAAGATTATTAGAAACTATTATTAAGACTACTTCTTCTCGATATTGTGTAGTTTTCATTTAAATGTTTTAGGACATTATTAAATGATGCCTTGTTTTGTTTTTATTTATTCACATGAGTTTCCATAGCCTAATTGATTATACAAAATAACACTTTAAAGGAATTGATGAATTTTCCAAAATAACTCTGAAACTAACACGTTTAGTTATAGGGAAGTAAATACATACTGCCCCTAATTTTGAACGTGCAATCCAATGAAGTTGAAAAAAATGTAGGTTGCTATTTAAAAATAACAAGATATTGATATTTTTTGGATGAAATGTTTAACATGGTTTTCTGATCACCCTGTATTATTTTGAAAAGTTTGTAATACCGCATTTGAAGCAGTATACCTTCCAAAATGATTACCTAAAATTTTAAATATGTGCATGCATTCAATTATTGGGAATGTTGTTATGAGTAATAGTCTGCAGCTGTCATTTTTTTTACAAAAATTGAAATACTTCAAAAATGGCTAACTTTAGAGGCAAAGTTTATCAGACAAACTACCCTTAAAATTTAGTTGGAAATACGAATCAGTCATAAAAAATGGGGTATTCCATTTAAAATAAGGAAGTTGATATCCATTTCCGGTGTAACCGGAAGAAGAAAAAATTCAAAACTATTTTAAATTGAAAGAGCTTAAGGCGAAACTAATATATGCGAAATTTCAAAACTCAACTCTTATTAGTTTTCTTTATTGTTCTAATGAAATCTCGTCGTGGTATACCCTGTATAATAGTTTACTTTCATAAAGTATGCTTAATATTTGATAAATAATTATTAGATATATTTTTACTAATTTTGAAGTATATTTACCGAAAGGGATTTGATAATATTTATGTTTTTGCAGAAACACTACGAAAATATCCCATAATTCCTATTCTACTTAAAAAATGCTACAAGGATTATAAAGTACCGGATACGGATGTGACAATAGAGGCTGGCACGCCTGTCATGGTGAGCACTATGGCATTGCACGCGGATGAAGAGTACTTTCCAAATCCGAAAAAGTTCGATCCTGAAAGATTCAACGACGAGAATAGAAGCAGTATACCACAATATGCTTTCTTGCCGTTCGGTGAAGGTCCGAAGAATTGCATAGGAATGAGATTTGGACTGATGCAAACGAAAACTGGTCTTTCTATGATTTTAAATAATTATAAGTTTCTACCAGTGGAAGGCGACGAATACGATTTTGAAATTCATCCTCAATCAGTCATCGTAACGAAGAAAGGCACTCTTATGTTAAGAGCGGAAAAATTATAGTGTTCGATACATATTTTGTATTTTATATTGTAAATACTGTTGTGTATTCTTTTCGATACATCGAAATATTACATTTATTTTAGTAAAATTGAAACAATCTTTAATTATTACCTTCACACATTGGCGAGCAAAAAATTCGAGGCACATTCATATTTTTTTAATTTTATCTTAGAAATGATCTAACTGGTTAAAACTTTAATGAAATCACTTTGTTATTAATTAGTTTATTAACAAATAAAACACTGCAAGGCTCATATAATTAGCATTGGGAAAAACATAAATATGTAAGATTATTAGCAAGCGTAATCAAATTAAATTACAGTGACTAGAAATAAAAGCAAAATAATTGAATATTAATAAATTAAAGGACATTATTTGGGCGTTTTAATAAAACGAGTTTCCTCTTCCTCCTCTTACCTGCATTCTTCCATTCATTCCTCTTATTACTCTTTGGAAAGATTCTGGAGGCATAGCTTCCTATAATTCGGTTATTGCAATTTTAATTTCATAAACATTGGATAGAGAGGAATTTCGTGCTCGAACCTGTGCATTAAAATAAGTTTTTTTTTTGGTACATCCTTTGGTTGTTTAAAACACGCCAGCGCGTGTATAAATCAATCATTAAAGCACGCACGTGTTTTAAAGTTACCAGGGCAACGTCAACAAATTGAAATAAGTCAAGTATAAATGTCAACTTTTTATCAATTAATTTGACAGAACAACCTTCCATAATTTTCTTGAAAAAAACTCTCATTTTAAATAAATATTAAATGTACAAGTTGTATTGTTTGAAATATTAAACACTGGATTATTTAAATCATACTAACTAACACTATTTTCGGAAGTCACTGAGATCATGCTTCCACTTACGGCATTCCCAATAAGGTTTGAAACATTCTTCTTATTGCTAATACTCTCTTCCACGTAACCACTCGCCACAGCTGCCAATTTCCAACCTACTTGTCGTTGGATTTGATCAATTGTCATACCACCATTTGCCATGCCATAATGGTAGCGGACGTACGTCGAAAAGCATGTCCTGCGTATTTCTCGTGATTGTCCAATTTAAGACAGCGCGCAATTTGCAATGGACATGATCCAAACGTTTAATACCCACTGCTTGATTAGTGCACTTCTCCTTATCAACCGTAAGAAAACTCGGTCCGTACTCGCATTTTGGGGACGCAATGATAAATATTGCTTCACTAAACTGACATAATGAATTCCATCACTATCGGCAACAATCGAGTTTTCATTGTCGTAGATGGTCGGATAGTAATAAGTAATAAGCTTCCCTCTTCCTTGATATCGTTCAGGCGTAAATCGCAAAATTCGCATCTTCTACAAGATCCAAAGATACCGCAAATTGCTACCACTTTCTAAAATAAATATTTAATGTTCGGCGCATCTTTAAAAAACTTCCGCAAATCGTCTTCCTTGAATACATAAGCCTCCTTTGATACGTCATTCCTGCAAATTGCTATCATGAATGCATGAACTTTCGCAAATAATTTTATATCAACCCCTTTGTTTATCCGCAACATACTTTGCAATTTTGAATGGATTGCCTACATTGTCGAGGCCTTGTACTGCTCCGACATTTCCTGAAGGTAAGCAAGCATAACACGTTCGTCTATAACTGTAGCCTGTTGTTCTTCCATCCATCTGACAAATCTGTTGTAATCTATTTTATATACACTTTCCAACTTTTGCGGTATTAATCGACATTCGACTTTATTACTTAAGTAATCAATCTTCGAACTCATTGTTACACAAAAATGACTTTAAGTGACAGATTGTTTAATTAATCATTTCCATGACAACCAAAAGTATAACAACCAACAATGTTACGTTATAAATTCGTATTTGTATTCATAGTATTAAAACCAGTAAAATTCATGTTTTTAAAGTGTACAAATAAAAAAAAAGTAAAGTACTCGTGGATAACTAGGCATTAAAACACTTGCTCTATTTCAAGTACTCCGGCTCCGCGCGTGTTTTAATGACTTTATTATCCACTTATACTTTAATATACTATTATTTGCAATGAATGGAGCAAAAGGTGCAACATGTTGTTCTAGGATGTCTTCTACGTATCGATCTGCTGTAATATTGCCTCTATCGGTAAAGGTAAATTCTTTACAGGCTTCAAAAAATACCAGACCATTACTCCACACATAATACTCTTCTGATCTTCTCCATACTCGATTCCGACCATCAGCATCAAATAGCAAGTTCTTGACTCGTCTGCAAATAAAACGGGAATCCACTGTTTTAAAGACCAATTTCGATGTATTCCAGCAAATTGAAGTCGGCGTATTCGCTAATGTCGAAGAAGTTTAGGGTCAATCACTGATAGGTAAGCTTTCAAATTGATAACGCATCCAATAAGTCAAATAACACTATACCAGAATGACAGACAAGATGATTCTTAATTGTCTTAAACATAACTAAGCCTGCTACGTTCTAATCAAATAGTTACAAATAAGTGTTAACGTTTCTGAGAAAAAAAATAAAAAAAATAAAATGCCTAAAATTTTTTGCTCGCCAGTGTAGTTTAAAAGTACTTAAAAAATTATCGGACATATTTTTACTTTAGGAGAATAATTGCTATCTAACTAGCAATTACACTGGGCAACAAATTTTCGAAAAGTTCATGCTTCCAAGCTGAAAATAGTCTTTTCTTAATGAATTCAATGTGCTGAACACGAAAATGACTAAGAAAAAGCTGAATTGGCTACGGGTTTTCTGTAATATGTACGCATATTTCAGAAAAAAGGGTACTTATGTCAATATTATAATACATGGTAAGAAAACATTAGTCTGCTTACGGCTTTCGACTTCTTTTGGCCTGCCGTTTGTAGTGGACTTGTGGAGCATCTCTACTGATTGTCCAACAATAGTCAGCTAGCATTGACGTAGACCATTTGCCTTGGTACCGTTGCTCCATGGTGGCAATGTCCTGATGCAAGCGTTCGCCGTGCTCATCGCTGACCTGCCCGCAGTTATCAGGAAAGAAATCTAAGTGGGAATCAAGAAAGTGGATCTTTAAGGACATATTGCAGCCGAATTCATGAAACAAAGCCAACATATCCTCAACCAGACACTTGTAATTTTCTGCCTTGTCATTCCCCAGGAAGTTTGCTGCCACTTGATAGAATGCATCCCAAACCTGTTTTTCTTTACCTTGAAGAAGTTCCTCAAACTTGGGGTCTCGGAAGAGCTGTCTAATTTGAGGCCCCACAAAGATGCCCTCTTTAATTTTGGCTTCACTGAGTCGAGGGAATTTGTTATGCAGGTACTTGAATGCTGGTCCATTCTTATCCATGGCTTTTACCAAGTTTTTGACAAGACCGAGTTTGATGTGTAAAGGAGGAATGATGATTTTGTGTGGCTGTGCCAATGGTGGGTGCTGTACATTCGTTTCTCCAGGCTTAAAAAATGCTCTCGGAGGCCAGTCTTTCTTGATGTAGTGCAAATCGATTGCTCTGCTGTCCCACAGACAAAGAAACCAGCAGTACTTTGTATATCCCTGCTGCAAACCCATCAACAGAGATACTACCTTCAGGTCAGAACATATCTGCCAGCCATACTTGCTGTAGTTAATCGTCTCCAGTAGCTGCTTTAGATTGCCGTAAGTCTCCTTCATGTAGACCGCATGTGCAATAGGTATGGATGGAAGCTGGTTCCCATTATTCAACAAAACCGCCTTTAGGCTCAGTTTTGAAGCGTCTATAAACAGCCGCCATTCGTGGGGATCATGTGCAATACCAAGAGCTTGTAGTAGACCATCAATATCGCAGCAGAACACAAGGCTTTCTTCTTTCTTAAAGAAAGATTCGAAGAGCTGATGGCGAGTGCGAAATGAAGTCACTCGGACATTCTGTTCCAGAAGATTCCACTGTCGAAGTCTTGAGGCCAGTATCTCCGCTTTGCTTTTCGACAGATCCAAATCGCGAACAAGATCGTTCATTTCATCCTGGGTAATTTTATGTGGTGCAGATGTTTCGTCAAAGCACGAAAAGTCATCATCCTTACTGCCACGTTGAGGAGAACTCGCCGACGCATGGCCATCCTCATCGTCTGAACTGATAGAAAAATCTGTAGGAGGTTCTGGAATTGGGAGTCCTTCGCCATGAGAGACAGGTCGCAGAGCAGATGGTATGTTAGGGTATTCAACTGTCCACTTCTTCTTCTTGGTGATGCCTCCAGAAGCTGGTCGTACCATACAGAAATAACAGTCGTCAACGTGATTGGTGGGCTCCCTCCAAATCATGGGCACAGCAAATGGCATTGCCTTTCTTTTGCCATTAAGCCACTGTGAAAGATTTACGGCACAAGTGCGGCAGCATACGTTTGGGGCCCAGTCTTTGTCCTGGTCGCCTATCTTGCAACCAAAATACAAATGATACGCTTTCGTAACTGTTGCACTGATGTTCTTTTTCTGTGCAGCAAATGTCACTTCTCCGCAAATATAACAGAAGTTATTTGCACTATTAACACAGTTACGAGGCATTGCTACTGTTTAGTTACTTTACACTATAGCAATCACTTATGTATGCTAGAGCTTCGAAAAATATGCGCGAATGAACGGACATTGCACGAGTTAACTGTCACGTCGGCCATTTATAAATAAACTATAATTAGCTATTGCTTGATATTGCGCAATCAATTTCGCAACACTCTCAATGGAAACTTACAGTAAATGCTGCATTAACTTCTTTGCATGAAGGGGTGATGCAATATGACGCAAAATTTCGTAATTTCTCACTAAATTGCATTACATTATGCGATAGCATCTATACAATGGACAAAACGTCAATATCTCTTGAACGTGAGCCAATCAACTTTTTCAATGTGATATTCGTGTTCAGCACGTTGAATTCATTCAGGATTGGGTACTTTCACCTAAGAAGCAATTTCACTGTTGACCAGTGTTATTATTCACTAGCTCTGAACATTGAAAATGCATTGTTATATTATTTGTTTGATTCATTATATGTATTATGATTGTTGATTTTTATAGTTGCTTATGTAATATAGGTATATATTAAAGGTAACACACTGTGTACAAAATATTTGTTTTATTTACAGAAATATCTATTACAAAATTTAAAACAAAATATGTATTTATTATTAAAAACTTTTTCATTACCTACTTTTTGAATCTTGTCGATGGTAGATAGATGTTCATAATTCCTTCATTAATATTGATATTTGTTTACATCAGTTTGGTGTTTTTTAATGTTAGTTAGAAATGTTACAATTACAATTTTAAGACTCTTCGTATCTTTAGCATATCCAACTATTTCAGAACAAGAATTTCGCTGGATATGGGCATTACTACTAGAATTACTAATTTTAAAACTGTTCAGAACTGTAGGTCTGAGCCAACCTATTATTATATAGGCAACGGCGCAATTTTAATGTAGTATAATAAAATGCCGCCGTCCTATGGAAATCTATAGAACAAATACACCCATTCCGCCGTGTCTGTACAAAATACTGCTTTTGCAGGTGGACACGTTCCTCCAATCATAAAGATTTCAGACGGAACTCTCAGTGTATACGGCCAAGACCGTCGGCGGACATTTGGCCATAGCGTTATATAAAGTGAGAGACACATTTGATTTTTTAAACTCCATCCTCAGATTACAAACATACCCCTCAACATAGAAATCAGCAATAACTATGTTCCCCAAACCAGGTAAAAACCATTCTGTCCTATCCAGTCATCAGTTTCCAATCCTCTCTTAGCAAAGTGGCGATTTTCTAGTTTTGACAAATTTGAGGATGAATCAATTGATCCGATAAATCGGTAATATAGATACCACAATACAGAATTGAACAATGTTAGGGATTTTATAACAATTCGAAACAGCTATGCGCACGAGTACCAGTAAAAAGGTGAGATGTGGCCACCACACAACTTTCTTATACGTATTGCGCGTTTCGACTAATACAAATGTTGTTCTAAATTAAGTTTTAAACACTTTTATCTTTAAAAAAAACCTGTTAGCGTGTTACTTAAAGTCTGAATTTTGAAATAAACTTTTATACATAAATTATTCAGAATTCTAATCTAAGTACTTCTTTTCTCTTACAGAATGCATACTTTTCGAGATATTTGCAAAAAAGTGCTAGACTTGCGGTCCAAATTTCGAAATTTCTTTTATACAAAAATTATTCCAAATCTAGCTCAAAATACTTTTGTACTCTTGCTAAATCTATAAATAATGCATAATTTTCACGAGATATTTGCAAGAAATCGCTATTCGATAAAAGTAAAACGGTCAACGAGAAAATAAGAATACAAAAATTGTAGATAATCATGAGTTCTACAATTTAGAGATATTTTCATGTATACAGCGAGATAGACAACGACCAACCCACACAAATTTATACTTGGTAAAGAAATGCTCTGATTTTTGCTATGTAAAAACGATTAATGATGAAAGACCTATTATGGGCTCAATTAGTAGCGATACTATTTTAGTGTGTTGATTGAATATTTATTTTGATATTTCAAAGATGTTCCTTAAAATACATACCATTTGCTGAACAAAAAATGTCTTGAAAAAATTAAATGGAGACCTCTGTATATTTATATGGCAGTGACAAGTACTATCATGTACTATTCAAAAATACCTACTTTCTTGCGTCTGTGGGCAATATTGCAAAAGTTATGAAATATTAGATTCGAATAAACCCGATTACGACTTATTTATTTACAAATATGTAATTTTCAAAAAAATTAATTGCAGTTGCTCTGACAAATAATTGATAAAACCACAAATATTTCTTTTATAGCAAGCATTTCTTGGAAGAGAAAATTACCATTACAAATTAGATGATTTTACTTTATAGCAAAAATTAATAAATATGATCTTTGTTTGGCGGGAAAAAGGATTGAAATTATTTACTGTCATTACGAATATACAGGAATATGCCAGTTCTACTACTTCAAGAAATTATAGCAAATGTTTATAGATCATTCGAAACTTGACTTCAAGTGTATTTATAAGTAGAACATTACATACATACTTTTAATCTTTTACTCATTTTACTTTCTTATACGTAGTATAAGGAAGTATTGTGATGATGAAAATGTTCGACCTCGAGATTTTTGCAGATGTCCACGTTTTGAAGTCCCCTGATACCGAAAGAGTGCTTTTTAAAAAATGTCTCTCTCTCTCTCTCTCTCTCTCTCTCTCTGTCAGTGTGTGTGTGTGACCACGATAGCGGTCAAACCGCTGTAGATATCAATTCCAAATTTTGTATTTACGTGTAAAATCTCCCTCTTGAGATCTGATTAGTTTTTCAGTAAAATCGGTAGACAGGAAGTAGCAGTTTTCTTCAGCAAAAAAAATCGAATTTTGCCAATATTTCATCAACTACTAAGTTTAAACAAATTTATAAAGAATTCATATATACTTAAAATTAAAATTGAGAATAATTTTATTTAAAAAGTTTTCCGAAATTCCTACCGGAAGTAGGTCTTTTACTCTTACCGAAAATCAGTTTTCTTCGAATATTTCGCAAGTCATGCTTTGTAGATAAGTACGTTACGGGTATAAAAGTATTTAAAATATAATTTTCAATATCTTTTGTATAAAAAAAATTTCAAAATTCAGGCCGGAAGTACCACTTTTACTCTTATCGAATAGCGATTTTTTGCAAATACATATGTCGTAAGTTATGCATTCTATATAAATTTATCAAGAGTACAAAAGTATTTAAAAGTGGATTTGCAATATTTTTTGTATATATGAAATTTCATAATTCGGACCGGAAGTAGCACTTTTACTCTTAGCGAGGAGCACTTTTTTGATTCTACAGAGATTTATTAAGAGAATAGACGTACTTAGAATAGGATTTTGAATAATTTTTGTAAAAAAAATTCTTAAAATTCTATAGTTTGAAACGCTCATACGTATAAGAAAGTCGTGTGGTGGCCACACCTCATTTTTTACTTTCTTATACGTAGTATAAGGAAGTATTGAGATGTTGAAAATTTTCGACTTCGAGATTTTTGCAGATGTCCACGTTTTGAAGTCCCCTGATACCGAAAAAGTGGTTTTTAAAAAATGTCTGTGTGCCTGTCTGTCTGTCTGTCTATCTGTCTGTGTGTCTGTCTCTAGCCACGATAGCGGTCAGACCGCTATAGCTATCAATTCCAAATTTTGTATTTACGTGTATAATCTCCCTCTTGAGATCTGATTAGTTTTTCAGTAAAATCGGTAAACCGGAAGTAGCACTTTACTTCAGTGAAAAAATCGAATTTTGCCAATATTTCGTCAACTACTAAGTTTAAACAAATGTATAAAGAATTCACATGTACTTAAAATTAAGTTTGAGACAAATTGTCTTAAAAAAGTTTTTCGAAATTCCAACCGGAAGTAGGTCTTTTTTTTAGACAAGTACGTTACGAGTATAAAACTATTTAAAACATAATTTTCAATATCTTTTGTATAAAAAAAAATTCCAAATTCAGACCGGAAGTACCACTTTTACTCTTATCGAATAGCGATTTTTTGCAAATATGTCGTAAGTTATGCATTCTATATATATTTATCAAGAGTACAAAAGTATTTAAAACTGAATTTGCAATATTTTTTGTATATATGAAATTTCAAAATTTGGACCGGAAGTAGCACTTTTACTCTTAGCGAGGAGTACTTATTTGATAATATCTTGCAAAGTATGCATTCTATAGAGATTTATTAAGAGAATAGAAGTACTTAGAATAGGATTTTGAATAATTTTTGTAAAAAAAATTCTTAAAATTCTATAATTTGAAACGTTCATACGTATAAGAAGGTCGTGTGGTGGCCACACCTCATTTTTTAAATATTTCGGTGCTCCAATCAGCATACGACACTTATATTTTGCGCGCGAATTACAGGAATAAAATATTTATATACGGGAATGAAAAATTGATATTCGCACGGTATGAAGATGTAAGATTTCAGATTTTCAGTGTAGAGAAGCAGCATAATATTTGCCAAAATGTTACGTTATTCTTGAAAAAAGTCACCAGTGGCCGACTATTGGATAGTGGCCGGTTACAGGCGAACTTACCCTATGTATAAGTTATCTATGATTATGTCAGAAGTAGTTCATGTCCACAACACAGTAAGACAAACTATTTTAAGGAAACATAGGTTAGTTCCAGTGGCGGCCCGTGATTTTTTGGGACGGGAGGGCACCGGGGGTCTGAGTGATTAATATCAAAAATTATGTACAGACAAAAAATAAACTAAATATGTTATTTAATTAATTCTTTGAAAATAAAATCAATTCGACGTTCCTTACAATTAGCAAAAGGATTAATAATTAATTCATTGAAGTTTGGTGTTCATGAGTTTATCTTTATTATAAAATTCATCTAGAAATTTTTTGTTTGCTGTAAAATTGTCAAATTGTATTGTATATTTAAAAAATGTGTTCCTAGTTCCTTTAACAAGATGTGGTACATCAAAAAAATAAAATATTTTATGTTCTTCTAAGTAAAAGTGTAGTGATTCCGGAATAACTCCTTTTTCTTTTGAATATTTACAAAAATTTGATTCGACATCAAATACTAGTGCTCGAACAGAAAGCCCAATTACAACTTTAGTATTGTATTATCTACAGTCTCCTCTAAAGCTTTATCACTACATGTGCTGCTGACTAACCAACTGGCTGTTTACAATTCATATGAATGCCCTTAGCAAAGAGAACCACAACAAATTTTGCTGGTTTATATGTTGTTTGACCATTTATTTTATGAAATCCAGAAATTCGTCTTTAGTTATATTATTAAATATATTAGCTTTTAGTGACATTTTATCAGTGCATAGACTGCATTCACGTGCTTATGGTGTAAAATGAGCAGTTTTTATTTCAATTGCAGAATATACAAAATCACACACTCGTGGAGTTATATTCCAATTCTGTGTTAATCTTTGTAATGATCTTACGCTTTCCAATTGAAATATTTTACTTAAGTATTTATAAACTCGTCATCCCAAAAAATAGATATTTAAAGCAAATTGTTTGTACTATATGCTGTATCTTTCAATATTCTTATTTTTATTAACTACATTAAATTTAACAACAGTTGCCAGTTCTTTTGATAAATCTCTGTCACAAAGCCCTAGAAAATATTGTAAATTTTAGATTTAGTAGCTATAACTCGATGCTGTTTTAGAGATTTTCTGTCTTTCCTTTCTGGGTGTATGGGCAGAAAGATTGTTTTCTGTTTGAACCCCAACATCACTTGTAGTAGGAATTTCCATAACTGCTAAAATACAAATAAAAAATTATACATTTCATTAAATACCAATTAATTGTATGTTTCTAACTGAAAAGTTCCCAATTATTCTACTTTATACTAGGTTAAATACATATGTGTTGAATTTTTGTTCAAAAATGACTTAGAATTCTTCAGTTAAACAACTAAACAAATTTTATGTGTTGCTCATAATATAATTTTGTATTGTAAATATTAATTGTCATAACTATAGTTGGTTCACTTTCTGCTAAATGTTGGGATTCAATATTATTTGTACTAGCAACATTCATAGTTTCTAAACATTCTAAAATACATTTTGAAATTAGTATGCTTTTAAAATTTCGAATAATATTTAGTTCTTATAAAATAATATTTTACAATAGACTTTTACCTGTAGATAGTTCCTTAACTGGTGAGGTTTGAATTGATTTCTTTTTATTATGGTCATGGCTGTGAGAGATAACGATGTTCTCTAATATCTACCTGAAATCATGGAGGGCCTGACGGTACTATATGCGGATGACACCTCGTGTATTGTGCGCGCACAAACTTGTGAGAGGGTCAAACTCAGTATGGGACAAAACTTCCGGTTAATGGATGAGTGGTTTGAGATGAATAACCTAAAACTTAACTCTGGAAAAACGAATATTCTAACTTTTAATGTACATCCGGAAGATCTGGTCATTGAGCACAAGGATGAGTCACTTCCATGTGTCGATAGTGCGCGTTTTTTGGGCGTGGTGGTGGACTCTCGGCTGTCTTGGACACCTCATATTGATGGTCTTGCGAAGACATTGAGTGGCTATTGCTACAGTTTGAGGGTTGTAGCTCGGAGTGTTGATGCTGAAACCTCCTTAAGTGTATACTATGCATGCGTACAGTCAAGACTACGGTATGGTGTTATCTTTTGGGGAAATTCACTGGATGTGGAAAGAATCTTTAAACTACAGAAGGCCTGTGTGAGAGCTGTTTTCCAATTAAGATCTAGAGACTCATGTAAATTAGTGTTCCAGGACTATAATATACTTACTCTCCCTTCGCTGTACATATTGGAGTCTGTTACTTTTGTTAAAAATCATTACGAAGAACTCTTTAAGAAATACGAACTTGAACATGGTCACAGTACTCGGGGTAAGGCCTCTTTGCATTTGCTTCATCCACACACTCGCTTGGCAGGGATACAGAAACAAACCATCTGGCAATGCATTAAATTATACAACTGCTTACCACAAACTCTGAAAGTCTTACCGCCACAAAAATTTAAAGCGACATTAAAGAAACATTTGACGGGTAAGGCCTTTTACTCAACTAATGATTTTTTTAACTCTAATTATGTATCATGATTTTATTTATTTATTGTTTGTTTGTTTGACTCTAAATGTTTTTTTAAACTTTGTGCATCTACTATGTTGATATTGTAATTTTGACGTGTTCTATGCTCAGCAATATGGAATAAACTATATATTATTATTATTATTATTATTATTATATTCTTATTTTCGAAGGAGGTTCTTTCACTAATATAAAACGATAAAAAACACATTAGAAGTATTTATTTTCATGCTTCATCTTTAAGAAATACTTTAATTATAAGTGCAAACCTTATCAAAACTTATATTTAACAATGATAAATAAGATCATATATTTTTTGTAGATAGTAAATAAATTTACAAATTTAAATTACGAAATATCTTATTGGAGAAATTAAAGTAAAACTTTGTTATCATCATGTAGAGGTTATTTTGGAATATTTCAAATTATAAACTCATGTTATATTTATTCTACTCCAATGATGATGTATGAAGTTACATATTTTAAAATTACAATGCAACGGTATTGCGACTTAATATAGACAAAAATTGTTGAATATATAAAAGATAAATGCTAACAAATAATTTTGGAAATATTTTAATTTTATGATAGTTTATATTAAAAACACTTTTATGAAAAATAACCTACCCGTGTGAAATTCTGCATCAAAAGTTGTTGGTTTCTGGTGTTTCCGTGCAAAGTGAGAGAAATAATGTGGGAATTGCTTTGGATTCCTTAAATCATTTAAACACGTGTATGATTCAAAGTGTTTACCACACACAAATGTTGTTTGCCATAACTTTGACAAATCTCTACTTAGAAAGTCATGCCGGTTACAGCTCGTGATCCACTGTAAGACACTACAAAAAAGAAGAATTATTACAAATTATCTGTTACTCAATAGCTATAGCTTACCGATTTTCTTCTTCAGGAAACGAAAAGAAGCTGTAGAATATATTTTGATGCTGAACATTTTTACAAGTAAAAATACAACATCTACGTACGCCAGATTTCTTCTTTCGTACAGTTTCCATTATTTATATCAACAACAATTTAACTGGCTCCTTTACTTATTATTCTTTCGTAAATTATAAGTTATATAACTTAGACAGGTTATATTTATACAAGTAAACTGTAATACTTTGTTGGTTCGTTTATATAATTAATAACACCATATTGTTCGATATGTCTTTATTTACTTAATACTGCGTAAATCTAATTATAATCGTAACTGTAAGTCTTCGTTCGTATATGTGCAAGATATATATATAGACTCAAATAAAGGAATGTGCGATATTAGCAACCTAGATTCCTATCTACGTATTACTATATACATTTTACCATATTAGGATAGCAAGCATGCATGTCGTAAGCTTCCGCATTCAGTCAAACTGCTGACTTGTATTATTAAATGTTTTACAATACTTATAACACTATACTGAGTGTTACACCACCCATTTTTAGGAGAATGACCCTTGCTATGGCCACTTGCAAGAGGCATTAACAGGAACCTGGGTGTTCTATTTTCAAAAGTAATTAAATATGATTTTGAAGTAAGACATGCATACCTGTTATTCCTTACTGCTTATTTTAAACTTATTTAACTAACAATAAAATCTTATATCTAAGTAATACTAAAACATTGCATTTATTTTATCTTATATTTAGTTATTATTTACAATCTTGATTATTATATTTGCGTACACGATTTTTGTGTACTGTGGAAAGTCTACCCTTATTATCCTTAATTGTACAATTTGCCTCGTGAGTATTGACAATTTCAAAAGGACCATTGTACCAAGAATCGAATTTGTGTCGAGCCTCGTTAGTTACTGTAACTAGATCACCTGGTTTCAAATCAATTTTACTAGCTTTACTATCTAAATAGTTTTTACGATCAAATTTTGATTTTTCGAGTTGCTCTCTCGCCCTTCGCTGTGCGAGTTGCATTCTATATCTGAATTCTTGCTCATATGCATCAATGTTATACAGGGGATCAATTTGTGTGCCTAGTAACGACTCAGGAATGTTTGATTTTCTACCGAACACTAATTCGAATGGTGTGTAATTATGATAAGTATTTGGGGTAGTATTATAACAAAATGCGTAATATTGACTCCATGTTGGCCAATCAGATTTTGTATCATTTATGTACATACGTAGATATTCGTTTAAGACTCGGTGGTTTCTTTCACATCCACCTATCGACTGGCTGTGATATGCGGTTGAAGTTTTATGTTCGATTCTTAACAATTTTGCTATATTTTTGAATACTTCGTTCTTATATTCGGTGCCCATATCTGTTCGTACTTCCTTCATGGGTCCGTATATAAGAATGAAATTTTTGACTATGCAATCTGCAACAGTATTTGCTTCCTTATTTTCTATAGGAATTATTACTATATATTTAGTTAGTTCGCATTGTATTGTTACAGCGTATTCGTAACCTTCAACCGATCTGGGTAGTTTGCCAATTGTATCGATAGAAACGATATCAAAGGGTTTTTGGGGAGTGGGAGTAATTATTAATGGTTCGGGGGGTTTAATCTTAGTCTTATTTATCTGACATTTATGACAGTTTTTAGTGAAATTAGCAATATCACGTGACATATTTTTCCATCTAAAAGAAGCTCTAAGTTTTTTAAGAGTCCGTTTTTGACCGCAGTGACCTCCTAGGAAAGGGTTATTGTGGAATTTTTGTATTAATTGCAGTTTTTCATTTTTATTAGTGATCACTTTTTTTTCACTGCAAAGTAGAATGGTAAGTTTATTAAGATATTTGTGCCCTAATTCTTTAAATTCATTTACAGTATACTGTTTAAAAATATCGTCGGCTAAGCTTAGTCTTAATTCATTAAACTTACAATCATCAGCTATAGATTCTAGCTTAGGTAGTATTTGCTCTAATGCAATACTACCGTTAATGATTGGATATGTTTTTTGAACGTTCAATTTTCTTTTATACCTAATCATCAGTCTAAGTGATGTAGATAATATTTTGAATTGTAATATGGGCAATTTTAAAGTTTCATAATTGTCTAATGCTTCATAGACCGTTGGTTTTGTTTGCGACTGTATCATTGGTAATTCGCGTTGTTTACATGATATTTTTGACATTGATCGGGTAGTTGCAAGCACGTGATTTACATTCTTTGTAATGTCTTTAAGTGTATCAATTGTTATTCTAGAAAGAGCATCTGCACATACATTGTCTTGACCTCTAACGTATTGAATTTCGAAATTGTATTCTTCTAATTCTAAACGCATTCTAGTGAGTTTTGAAGTTGGGTCTTTCATGGAGAATAAATGTACTAATGGTCGGTGATCTGTTTTTACCAAAAATTTGGTACCGTAAACGTAACAATGGAAATATTTTATAGCCCAATGTACTGCTAATAGTTCTTTTAAAATGGTGGGTTTGTTTTTTTCGCTTTTAGTGAAAGAACGTGAAGCGTAAGCAATTGGCAATTCAACGCCATTGAATTTTTGTGCGAGTATAGCACCGCATGCATCACCAGATGCGTCACTTGTTATAATGAATGGTTTTGAAAAGTCTGGGTATTGCAATATCTGAGGGGAAATTAAACTACTTTTTAACTTCTCGAAAGAATGTTGACATTCGCTTGTCCAAACAAAAGTGGCATGCTTTCTAGTTAACTTATTTAAAGGGGCAGTAATTTCAGCAAAATTCGGTATAAATCTGCGATAATAATTGGTGAAAGCGACGAAGCGTTTTACTTGATCCGCGTTTTGGGGGACGGGGTATTTGTCTATAATATCATACTTTGATTCATCCGGTAAGATCCCTTTACTTGTAATTTTGTGCCCAAGGTATGTGACTTCTTTTTTGAAGAATGTACATTTTTCGGGGTTTAATTTTAAGTTAAATTTCCTACATGTTTCGAATACCTTTTCTAAATTCTTAAGATGATGCTTCTCAGAGCAGCCTACTACTATTAGATCATCTATATAAAGAAATGCTTTTTCGGGCGTGACTCCTGCGAATGCTAATGACATCATTCGCGAAAAGCTATTAGGACTCACTGACAAACCAAATGGAACCCTGGTATACCTGAAAGAACCAGTTTCAGTACTAAACGACGTTATATTGCGTGAATGCTCTTGTAACGGTATTTGGTGAAAACCTGATGCTAAGTCAATCACTGAAAACCATTTAGCTCTACCTAGTTGATCTAAAATGTCATCAATCCGTGGCAATGGGAATTTGTCCGCAATAAGTTTTTTATTTATTTGACGGAAATCTATTACTAGACGCCATTGTTTTTCTTCATTTTTAGATTTTTTGGGATCTAAAAGAACGGGGCTATTATAATCAGAAGTGGATGGCTCAATAATTCCATCTTCTAGCATTTTTTGAACTTGACGATTTATTTCGTCTTTGTGTACTCTAGGTGTTCTATAATTTTTTATATAAACTGGGGTATTATCTGCGAGTTTTAATTCTTGTTTGTAGAAATTATTTACTGTCAATTTATCTGTTTTCAAAGCAAAAATATCTGAAAATTCTTCACACAACTGAACTACATCATCTCTAACAAATTTAGGTATTTCATGAGTATTTAATTGCTTCATCAACGTTAAATGTCTATCGTTACTTTCCGATTCGATGTTGTACACATTAAACTCATTCAGATTTATGGTGTCAAGTGAAATATCCTTTAATATAACATTTTCACAATTAGTGTTAATAATTTTAACTAATGGATAATTTTTAGAAATAATTGTACTAGCTACGAAAACACCAGGATATACTTCTTTGTTAAGTACTACCGAATCCTGCGTAAGATGTTTTAAATGTTTCAGATGTCTTATTACTTCGCATCTAGGAGGAAGAACTAGTGAATGTTCTTCTGGACTACTGTGAATTGGAATGGTTACATTTTCGTTATTAATTTTAATGTTTATTGTCCAATTTGAATAATTAAGAATACATTTGTATTTCGACAGAAAGTCTCTACCTAAAATTGCGTCTGCGGGAATTGGAAAATTTGAATTTACAATGTGAAATTTATGCGTGATTGCATGATTATTTACGAATATTTTAGTTTCTGTAGTTCCTAGAGATTTTATTACACCGTCTGTCACACCTCTGATGTCACTGGGAATGGGTAGGTACATTTGCTGAGGAAAAATTTTAGTTCTTTTAAAGATGGATATATCAGCACCCGTATCGACTAAGTACGTATTTTCTGTTCCTGTCATTTCAGTTGGCAAAATTACGAAATTAGAAAAAGATAAATTGCAAGTAAATACATTTACATTTTGTCCCCCAACTGTACTTGTTGGGGACCCTGCTCGTTTCCCGACGGAGTGCTTGCACCCGTGGCTCTGACTGCGTACGAACGGTTTCTATAAGAGTTCGATCTATTCCCATTATTTGAGTTGAATCTATAATTACCTCTATAATTATCTCTACCACGCATATTATTATTTGATCGGAAATTATTGTTGATGTTATAATTTTGTGCCCTGGCTCTATTGTTATTATAATATTTATAATTGCGGTTCTGTTTGAAATACAGAACACTCGATGTATCGACAGAATTACTGAGATTGACACTGGCAAATTTTGTAATGGCTTTTTGAACAGTATCAAAGGAACCTGCTTCCATAACCAAGCGTGTTTTTTCTGAACTAGCATTATTACTTAAAGATCGAACGACATGTTCCGCGGTATATTTGCTTGCAACGTCATGAGGTACACCCTCACTAATAAACGCATTTTCTAAATTTTGTGCTAATTTTTCAACTTCTGTGCAATAAACTGAAACATCTTTGTAATTTTGCTTGCAATTAAGTAGTTTATTTACTAATACTTGCGAGCTTTCGCCTTTAATTTTGGATTTTAAAGTAGTAATAATTTCTTTCAACGAATTTTCTGTTGTAATAATATTTCGAGCTTTACCGGATAAGCGCGTTTTAATGTAGGCAACTGCATTGCTTGCATGATTGTCGGAATTAGCGTCTAACAAATGTAACGCGTCTATAAAGGACTGCAATTTATCGAATGAACCGTCAAATTCGTGGGGCACGATTTTGCTTGCTAAATTAAAAAATTCCGTTGGTGTCGTCATATTTGCGGGTCTTTTCTCTGTAATGAAGCTTTCGTCTACCAACAAACAATCTATTTTCCCTAAACAAGTAGTCGGAACTAGGTACTCAACGTTTAAGCAAATAAAGGATTTAACAACTTTTTCTCTAATTGAATTAAATATATTTTTAACAGAAATTTTTTGTTCGTTATCTAAATTATACCAAAAAGTATTTATATAACTAGTAGTATCATTAAATAATATGATAAGAGCATCTCGAATTTCTTGTCTAGTAGTTTCTCCTTTGGGAACATCCTTTTTTATCGCGCGTTTGGATTGACCTACTATTTCCTCTTTGTATTTTAAAAGATTTAAATTAATTTGTTCCCACGTAGTCATGAATAGTAAAGATAGACTTAGCAATTACTTAAAATTAAGTTCAAATTTAAAATTCACATTAATTTACAATTAACACTATATTAGTACAAAGTTGCGTGTTTGCTATTACAATTTAACTAAATTTAACATAAAACGACTTACATTTTTATCTCTATTTTAAATTATCTCGATTTATGCTTCTACGTTGATTCTTGACGATGCCCAGTTTCTGTGTATAGCTTTCTTCATATTTTTTCTATACATCTTGGAGACTTTCAGAAGAAAGGATGCAATCATTATTGCCACCATCACATACAAGATAATTTTAACATCCTTGGTAATATTATATTCTGGCTCTTGTACTATAAAATTTGAGTTTACAACTCCCGTTTCGGTCAGGTCTTGTGCCGTGGATTTAGTTTGTCCCATTTTTTTTTCTTCTGTGTATATTATTACACTGTTAAATTACATTTTTCTTGTTCCATAAACATCAAGCAAAGTTTTCTTCTCAAGCCTTAGTGCTAAAATTGTAATGCACTAACTGGCATGGATCGCCATGTAACACTTTGTTGGTTCGTTTATATAATTAATAACACCATATTGTTCGATATGTCTTTATTTACTTAATACTGCGTAAATCTAATTATAATCGTAACTGTAAGTCTTCGTTCGTATATGTGCAAGATATATATATAGACTCAAATAAAGGAATGTGCGATATTAGCAACCTAGATTCCTATCTACGTATTACTATATACATTTTACCATATTAGGATAGCAAGCATGCATGTCGTAAGCTTCCGCATTCAGTCAAACTGCTGACTTGTATTATTAAATGTTTTACAATACTTATAACACTATACTGAGTGTTACAAAACAACAAAAACAAAACACGCCATTTTGAAATGTGCGGTTGTTTGATTTTGCGCACAAATATCGGAATTATGCAAGTGAAGCTTTTGTCACTTCTGTTATTCTGTGATATTACATACTGGATTGCCAGCCGGCATCACAGAGTAGTGCCCGCTCGCTGACATATACCGCTCTCGTCCCGCGCCACTTTTTATCCACTCGATTTCTAATACAAACGGTGCAGTCGCGCGAGATGCCCCGGAGCCTACATCAGACTGTGATTTTTAAACGCGCTGAAGAGACGGACTGTTACTTCCGAAAAAATTCCAAGCAGCAAAACCATAATTTTAGAGAAGGATAAAAATATATATTTGCAAATGTAAGACAAGTGTGCATATAGTGATTTTGCTGCTAGGGATATTATTTGTTATCAAACAAATCAGAAAAATTACATACAAATTAGGTATTTATAATTAATTTATCTGTTAAAAGAAAATTTTCCCGGGGGGGGGGCAGTGCCCCGTTGCCCTCTCTCCAGCAGCCACCACTGGTTAGTTCTGCACTAAACTTGGCAGCCTTTAGTATATTTTAATTCTGTTGTTTTAAAAATTAACTCTTTTTTTTGTGACTTACAATACTTGCACCTAATACAAGTTTATTCAACGAACACATAGACTACTAAAACCGTTTTTGCTAAAAATAAGATATGCGCTAGTTCTGCTCTAAGGGGACTATTTACACCTACAAATCGAATCGTAGGCTCGTATACGATTTACTTGTAAATGTAAAGCCGGCTTTACAGACTAATATCACAGTATAGAGCTGTATAGACACAGTAGTTTCTCTCGCCGTCGGCACCTTTGATGTTTGTGTCCTAAAATGGTACTGCGCATTCACGCACGCGCAACCAGAGGCGTAGTCAATTTTGCTATTCAGGAATAAACCAGTGGCGCAGAGCCAAATCGTTTATGAGATAATTATGTTAATCTATTTTTAAAATTATGAAAAAGCTATATCAATAATACAAAAAACGAGGACAAAACACTGCTTTTTATTAAGTACATATTACACACGCATTTAAAATGTAATACATTATACGTACAACACAAAAAAAGGCTACTTTAACCTAAAGATTACTTAAATTTCTTGACACAATTCATCAATGGTGTTGTAAAATTGTTATTTTATTTGAATTGCCACTAACTTTGAAATTTCTAATGCAAAATTTCAAATTATAAAAAATTCTTACACGAAAAAATTCAGTAGGAAAATTTTCGCAGGGATGTTTATATGATATTTCCTCCAACTTCTGTTTTAGTTTAAAGCTAACATTTGGTTCGAAGGAAAATGAAAAAAAAAATTCACAGAAGGCTTTTTCCTAATGCGGTATTTATATATATACCGAAATTATGGTCGGGCGTTGCCAAATTAGTAAAGCTGTTTCACAAAGTTAGGACATGCCTTAAAATAAGTGTAAAATTTGAATTCATTCATTTTTGTGTTTTAAACGTATAATTGTTGGAAAACTACGCTTTTCAAAACATTTGTGTCCCAAATAACCTACAAAATAAATGAAGGCATTTTGTTCAGTTATGTTTTCCCATTGTCGGTAATCAATCTTCGAAAATTAAATTTTGCATTGGTGGTGGTGGATTTGTCATGAAGTTTGAGTAATTATTCACAACTACAATAAACAATATGCACATTTTAACAGTTGAGGACATTTTAATGCACGTGGGGATCTTACCGAAGTGGTTCTTTCGAAAACCTGAAAAGCTTAATTTAGAATTGTTCGAACTATTCTTGCACCGAGGTGCATAACAATAATGGGGCATTTTTGTTCCAAGTATTCGCGAAACGAAACACTACAATTATTGATAAAACGTTATGCTGCGTGCACACTAATTATAAAAAACAATTTGTTTGTGAATAATATTAGAAGTACGTCAGCATCCATTAAATTATATGGAAATGTTTCAAGGAAATGCACAATAATCAACCAAAAATTTTTGACACATTTTAAACACAAATTCTAAATTACCTAGTAATGTGTTAATAAATTTATTTGACGTTAATTATAAATGCCAAAAGAATGTATAATTTAGTTTTACATATGCCTTGTTTAATTTGTGTATAACTGACCATTAATTTGTAAAATGAACCGCATGCCGAGCAGTCGCATCAAATAATCCCGCCAACTCAACAGCTGATGGCTGTCTACTGCGCAGTCACGCACGCGTCGGCTTGCCGGTGGACAATTATTTCCCTCGAGAGAAACTACTGTTTCTATTACATAGCTATATACTGTGCTAATACGTTAAATATTTATCACCCAAATTGTTTAAAGTAACCTATAAATACTCTCAAACACAACTCCCTTGTCCGATGCATATTTTGAAAAGAGTAGACTTTCATGCCTAGATGCTAATTAGAGACCGTGTAGATTCAATCTGTTAAACGCCATTATTTAAGAAGTAACTACTGATTGATTAATACGCAGTAAACATATCTCAAAAATGTCAATCCTTCTCCAAGATTGTATCGTAACCGAAGGACATTCTATTATTAGAAAACAGATAGGAACATGTAGTGCGCATATATACATATACGGATTCGAATGATTTGCAAAATAAAATCTTGTAATTTGAGATAAATGAGTGATAATAATATTATTAATATCGCCCGGTACAACAATATTCTGCAGTTTTGAAATTACTTTCGAGCTGTAAACAATGTTAATCGAATTGTTTGTACTATGTATTACACTTGCAGTAGTCTATATTATCTATGCTAAGCGGTCACACTCATATTGGTCGAGAAGAAAAGTTCCGTATATTGATGCTACATCGTTAATATGGGGTAATTTGGAGAGTCCTTTCAGCACCAAGCATGGCCTGCAGGGCACTATTAAAAACAGCTACGACGTATTGAAAAAACGCGGGCTAAAACATGGTGGCATATACTTATTTACAAAACCTGCCTACATTCCTGTGGACTTGGAATTGATAAAGCGAATTTTAACCAAGGACTTTCCACACTTCATGGGACGTGGATTTACTATTGACGAAAAATGCGACCCTCTAGCTGCGCATTTAGGGAATTTAGACGGTGACAGATGGAGGAATATGCGCACAAAATTAACGCCCACGTTCACATCTGGAAAAATGAAGCAAATGTTTGAAACTCTATTGCTATGCGGTGATCCTATGATGGGACATGTCGACAAGTCATGTAAAAATGGAGACGTCTTGGACGTTAAGGAAATGTTCGCTTGCTATACCACAGATATCATTGGATCATGCGCTTTCGGTTTAGAGTGTAACAGCTTTCAAAATCCTAACGCCGAGTTCAGATCGATTGGGCGGAAGATGTTCCAGCTGAACCGCAGGCGCGTATTGTTTCAAATTTTCTTTATCATCATACCGGCGATTTCTAAAATGATAAGAATCAAACTCATACCTAAGGACATCGAAGATTTCTTTATGAATGCCATTCGCAACGTTCTCAATTACAGAACTGCTAATAATGTTAAGCGCAATGATTTTATAAATTTATTCTTGGAGATGCAAGAGAAAGCCAAGGAAAATAATCAGAAGCCTTTCACGTTTGAGGAAATCGCTGCACAGTCATTTGTGTTCTTCGTCGCAGGTTTTGAAACGTCCTCGTCTACTATGACTATGTGCTTACACGAATTGGCATTTAATCAAGATATCCAGGACAGACTTAGGGCGGAGATAAAGGAAACGGTGAAGAAGTATGATGGAAAATTGACATATGATGGTATCATGGAGATGAAATATTTGGACCAAGTTGTTAATGGTAATGTATTTATTTAATTTTTACGAAATGACTTAGAATCCATAGTTGTACATTTTAGAACCGGTTTTTGAAATATCGGTTTGAATAATTATTGATTAAACTGCCAGTTAGTACAAATTTGCAATTGACTAAGAATGTCGTTAAACGGAGAATTTTTAACAAGTGTTTCTGGTACTTGATAAAATGCTAGATAGTGATTAGAATAGATTTCTTGCATATACATACGAGGTAGGCGCTATAAATTCTCGGCCTGACAGGCTTGTATAGGTTCAAACATGTTCAAATTCCGTCACGTCATGCATGCACATACGCGTGGTGTACACTATAAATATGACGGTTCGAAGCCTAGTAGTTTTTAGTAACCAGCCAACCAACGTGACTAGCGCACGAAAATGTCTGAAGTAACGAAAATTGAGTACCGCGCGGTCATTAAATTTTTAACAAAAAAAGGGCATACACCTTATCACATTAAACAACGTTTTGACGGCGTTTACGGTGATTCATCTCCTTCGTATTCAACTGTAAAAAAGTGGCAAAATGTTTCCGTTTGGGACAAGAATCCCTGGAAGATGCTGATCGGTCGGTGTCGACCAATTGACGTGATAACGCCTCAACTAATTTCAATTATTGAACATTTAGTGCTAGAAGATCGCCGTTTGAAAGTGATGGAATTAGCAGTGATAACAAACATTTCCGAAACAAGTGTTCGCCGAATTCTCCATGACCATTTGGGTATGAATAAAATTAGTGCTAGATGGGTACCGCGACTTCTTTCTGCTCTCCAACGTGAACGTCGAGTCGAATGTGCGCAATGGTTTTTAAACATGTCTGGAGACGACCCAAAACCGATTTTGGAGTCCATTATCACAGGGGTTGAAACAATGGCTCTGTTTTACGATCCTCTATCGAAAAAGGAGTCCATGGAATGGCGCCGACCTGATGAACCTCGTCCCAGAATGGCGAAACTCGTTCAATCAACGAAAAAGGTGATGGCCCCAATATTCTGGGATTGTGAGTGCATTTTACTAATTGACATTACAGAGCGCAATACAAGTGTGATTGACACATATTATGCGTCTTTATTGCATAAATTAAGGGACAATATTCATGCAAAACGCCGTGGAAAATTGACAAAAGGTGTGCGATTATTGCACGACAATGCTCCCGTCCATACTGCCGCCATTTCACAAGCTGCCATCCGCGAATGCGGCTTTCAAGAATTGGAACATCCACCGTATAGTCCGGATATGGCTCCTTGTGATTTATTTGTTTTCTAATTTAAAAAAAGACCTTAGGGGACGTAGTTTTAAGGACGACAGTGAGCAGCTGTTATAGAACATTTTTACAGGAAAACTTCAGATTATTCATTAATTGTTGTAATAAATGTATAGAAGTTAGAGGAGATTACATTGAAAAATAAAAATTCCTATATTGTTCAAAGCTTCTTTTTTCTATATCAGGTCGAAAATTTATGGCGCCTACCTCGTACCTACTGTCCGTCCCAATGACCGCGACGACTGATATCACAATGATTGTCTCGCAAATACAAATTAGCAGTAATCATCTGACCACCGACTTGGGTGTTTGTAATACGTTCAGAAATAACATTTACAAGTTGCAAAGATTTGGTTTTCCATTTTTTTTCAGTAAATGCAGATAATTCTTAACCAGTGCGTACGGTGCATGACACAAACAAAAGCGAAATTCTAATAAAATAAAAAAATCACCATAATAAAATAAATAAAAAAGATTCTGAAATTAATAATAAGCTATACAAAGGACTCAAAAATTCCTCCTTGCAGAACAAGACATTGCCCTAGGCAGTCGTAGAAGTTTGCTCTTTCGTTGACAAATATGTGGGCAGTTACTGAGTTAGCAGCATTAACTATTTTCTCTCTCAAGGCAACTATGTTATCTGCTCTACTAGCTTCATGGGTATAAACAATATTTTTTTAGATATCCCCCAAAAAAAAATCTTTTGCAGATAGATCAGGAGATCGCGGAGGAAAAGTTGACTCATCGGTTAAGCAAATACTGCTAACAAAATCGTCGTTTCGATGTATCTTATCCATAACGGATTGACAAACACTTCATTCTTTGAAAAAGGTCCTCGGGAAATATTTCTTTCGTTTCTGAATACTTAAAACATTTTAAACCATTACGTTTCTAAATACGTGAAACATGTTTATTACGTATACCTAAATTATCGGTAGCACTTCCATTTAATATCGCGTTATCAATTTTCACAATACTACAATACCAATACATACCGCCGTTCACTTTCCTCAATTTTGTGAGGGGGTACCTCTCTTGGTTTGCATTTCCTGCAGTTATTGACAGAAACAAGTTTCAAATTTATTAATAATATTATAAACTATTATTGGTATTAGTATTGGTCGTCAGGCAGTAGGTACCGCGTTGCCACGTATTACATACATACGTATGTATCGTACGTATACATTGATTCCCTATGCCTAAAAATATTTGACACATGCGGTATATATACGAATTAAAAATGCATACATGCATGCGTGAAATGAATGCAGAATCTACACTAGAGTCGGCATTACAGCAACCAACGCACAGACGTGTTTCAGTCTACTATGGCTTCATCAGTTTGCGACGTGCCTGCTGCAATGCTCAATGAGCTGCGGACCTCTCGTATATCATCTCTTCACATAACAAGTCCACATTTACTTTACCACTTACAGATGATCTGGAATCTTTAGCAAACAGCTAATGTTTTATTTAACAAATCTAGCAACTTCAATACCATGTATTGTAATACAGTTTTTCACATTAATATCAATCCATATACATTCTATCTCTTCCCTACATGTAAAAATAAACAATGTGTTTTTTTTTATTAATTATTTCTTTCATCATTATTAATAAAAAAAAATACATGTTTAAATAGAACACTAATGTATATGCTTTTTCATTACCCAATCTATTTCTCAATTCTGAATGGACAAGCCCATATGATGAAACTGCTCTTACGATATCTTCTGAAGAACCGTTTGCACACAAAATCGGTTCAATAATATCCAATACTTGATTAATTTCTGGAAAATTCTTCTGATATCTCCACCATTGCACTGTATTTACATTTTGTAACATTTCTTGCGAAAATTTTGTTTCGTGGAACGGATCTGATTTAGCTTCCAACTTAATGACCAATGGTAATAATTCAGTATCAGAAAAATATTTGGACACTCTTTCTAAAGCTGATTTTTCTTCTTGATATGACAACGAGTATTTGTTTTTATTTCTAGTAGGATCCAGCAAATAAGCTGGAAAGTGAGAAGATGTTGTGGCTTGTTCATGTCTTTTAATAAACTTTTGTTTTATGATTTTTTCAGATTCTTCAGAACTTGTAAAGACTGCGTCTAACTTTTTTTATTCTTCAACTATATAAGATAAACAGGCACGTGTTTGCTGAATTATGTTCATTGTTGAATTGGTTTCAATAATTTTAAAAAGACGATCTTTCTTCTGATTTGAATATATGAAACCTTTTTAAAAATAACTGGATCAATATTTACATATTTGTAATAATTTCGTCCATTCACTGTCATATGTTTCAAAACAGTCAGTAAGTGTATTGCATTGCCTACTTTTTGTTTGAACCAAGCATTAGGCAAATGCTTATTGCAAAAATTGGGCAGAGAATCCATGAGTTATAATGAGATATTTCAGATTCAGGAGCTCTGATAGCTTTTTTCATATCCTGGCTTTAGCATTTCAATTGCTTTTCGAACTCATTGTGTTCAGTTGACCTGAAGCTAGAATTTGTTTTAAAAACAGTCTAAGTATCTGCTTGTGTAATTCTTTTTTCGTGTCCTTACTTGTTCTAACAACAAATGAGCTTAAAACGTCGCTATTGCTATTGCAACCGGCACTAAAATCAAAACTACTACTGCCACTCAAACTCCCACTTTTGTTAAATATTTGTTTTTTATATGCTGTATATTTAGAGTTTCTACTTCTTCAATTTCTTTCATTGTTTTGAGGCTTGAGCAAAAAAAGAAAAGCAATATTTTCTTGTGTTGTATGTGACATTGCATCATATTGCTGGAGGTAACCATATTGTTTGTTCTTCATCTTCTTGCTGCAGCGATAAACTGCTAGCCAAACACCAAGTTTCACAGAATGCAGAGACGATTCAACAAAAATATGCGGAGTTTCACTACTCCACATCCGAGTATTTTGATAATTGACGTACCCTGAAACATGAAACCACGAATAATTAATTGAAGTGATGGAAATCTCTTGGTGAAACATGTCGAAATATAAGCAAGTAATAACAAATAACACACTTGGTATTGTTTCACAAATATATATAATTAAATACTCGATGTACATTTCGCCTTGCGGCATCGTCAGGAGTTCTCGAGAATCTAAAGTAAAATTTAATATACTGTATCTACCTACTTCAAACAAAAATGTAAATAGAAAAAATATACAAAGATAGAAAATTATGAAAAGATCATGACTTATGTGGAAAGACCGTTTTTACAATGCTAGGGTTTATTAGCGGTGAATTTATGAGTTCGGTTTGTTCATTAAGAACATTGCCTGGTTGTAAAAGTAAACTTTCTTTTATAAAATAACCTACTAGAACAGCCATTTTTTTACTTTTATTTAAACTATACAGTACTTCTAAATTGTCTATTGAAAAATGATGTCCCGTGTCTAAAACATGGTTAGCTACACTTGAATTTTCATTATTTAATTTAACGGTTCGCATATGATCTGAGAATCTTAATTTTAAATTTCGCCCCGTTTGACCTATATAAAATGTATTACAATCACTACAATTAATTCTATAAATTCCTGATTTGCTTAGTTTAGGATTCGCTGTTTTATTATTCGTTAATTGACTTTTTAAAGTGTTATTATTATAGAAGGCTATTTTAAAATCCAACTTTTTAAAACATTACTAATTTTCATACTTATACTACCTAAATATGGAATTTTAAATAAGGCTTCATCAGAGAAAAAAAAATTCAAACATTTAGCAGGTGAATTAAGTTATTTGCAAACCACTGGCAGTAAGCAAGACGTCTAGGATAGTCTACCGGCAAAATAGCCTGATGTGATTGCATCTTAAATGGATGCATGTGTAAGTTTTTGTTTAAAATTTCCTAGCATATACCATGAAAAAGTCCAATCTCTACGTTGACGCACATCATTTATAACTTCTTCGGAACAAACATTTGATCTACCAGTACGTGATTTACGGCCAACAGAACCAGTCTCACGAAAAACACCAACACAATTGGAAGGGCAATTATAAAATTTTTTGGAAATTATAGCTAATTCTGGGAAGTGCTCTCTGAAATCATCCAATTATGCACGCTGGCTGTATACCTAAATTCCATCAATTCATACCCTAGTTCGAATATAGACTTCAGTCGTCTCTTGGATTGCGTTGAATCCTGGCCAGACTCTCCTCCGAAACGGTCATCCGATTTCGTTTTTGCTCTGGTGTGAGCAAACGCGTGTAGGATATGGCCGACGCGTTCTTCTGAGATGCCTGTTAGCACTGCTATCTCTTTCAGCTTCAATCGGCGGTCGGCTAACGCGACATCATGAATCTTATCGACCATTTCATCGTTGGTAGCGGTTTTTCGGCGTCCACTGCGTGGTTCACCACCTGTGCTTGTGCGGCCACGTTTGAACTCGCTCACCCAGAAGTTGATGGTCGAAAGTCACGGAGTAGATACGCCATGAATCTCTAGCAAAATATGTCGAATTTCCGTGGCCGTTTTCCCAGCCATCCAGAAGTGTTTTATCACTGCACGAAATTCGATTTTATTCATTTTTGCGAAACCGCCTGATTTGCTACACAAAACACAGTCTTAAATAACAACTTGAGACGTCTGAAATTTTGACAGTTGCTATAAAAGACTTGCCCTTGCCGACCAATGAACCCACTTCAACCTTCGTGCGCCATTTCTTGCCGATTCCGGAAGCGTTTCAGGTCGCCCTCGTATTACATTCTGGAAATTAGCGGCTGTTACTGTGTACTGCAGGCTATATAACTTGTACTGTACTTGTCCCATTAATTTTCTAGTTCATCATACTGGACAGTCTTCTGATTAGATCTTTCTTTAAGAATTTCTCTTTCGATTTCACTGGCCCTAGAAGGTGCTAATTATGTGCATTTAGCTAATATTTTGTACTCCTATAGAAACATATCGGGTACATGCCCCGATGTACTTTCAGCACGTCAGCAGACACAAGTATGTCTCCGGCTTTAGTGTGCATGTGTTGTACACCGAATAATCATGTTTATTTGCTTTATCTCTAATCAATTCTCTTTTTCCATTCAAACTATATAATAGGAATGTATATTTTACAGAGACGTTACGGAAGTATCCTATAGTTCCAATCCTGATTAAGCATTGCTACAAGGATTACAAAGTACCGGCTACGGACGTGACAATAAAAGCTGGCACGCAAGTCATGGTGAGCACACTGGCATTACACGCTGATGAAGAATACTACCCGAATCCAAAAAAATTCGATCCTGAAAGATTCAACGACGTGAACAGAAGCAGCATACCACAATACGCTTACCTGCCGTTCAGTGAAGGTCCAAAGAATTGTATCGGTATGAGATTTGGACTAATGCAAACGAAAACTGGTTTGTCAATGTTGTTAAGAAAATATAAGATTTTGCCAGTTGAAGGTGACAAATATGATTTTGAGATTGATCCTCAATCATTTATCGTAGCGAAGAAAGGTACTCTCACCTTGAGAGCGGAAAAGTTGTAGAGTAATATTTCTTATACGTTTCTATTTATACTTATATACAGTGAATAAAGTTGTTTATACTTTGTAATGTTTAAAATTTGTGTACTAGGTCGTATAGTATTTAATGTCCGTACCTTACGATGATATCAATGCAAATTAGGTCTGCTAAATTACATTTAATGCTTGTCAAACCCTTGTGTAAAATTCAATATTAACAGTTTTGGATATACATATTTGCATAATTAAAAAATTATTTTATGTTCCTAGAAGTTGAACGATATTTATATATTAATACGTGAAGAAAAAACTTTGTGTCCCTTTTTAAGCAAATTGCGCGCGTGGAGGAGTATGAGATTTGGCATAGAGTTCATATGGAGAAGGAATGCAGAAAAGTAAAATGTATGTATAATATGTTATACAAATACATTAAATTAAATAAAATAAAATCAATATATTCGCCCTTTTAAAGATTCAATAATGGGACTGCCATCGATTAGTGCTTTTCAAAAATTCTTAACGATTTAAAGAAACTGGAAGTATTCCGTATGAAAAAGGAGCCGTGTTACTGCTGCCGTAGAAAACGCAGATGCACAAAAGGTTCTTTTGTTATGCGTTCATGAAAATCCTCATACAAGTGTGCCTAAACTTCCTAGAGTCCTGATGTTAGCAAAAACTTTATTAAGAAAACCTTAAAGAAGATTTTTTAATTTGTTATATAACTTATAATTACTGTGATGCTTGAAAATAGTAACTTATACATTCGTCATAATATTGCCAAACCATAGAAGTTTTCAGTTACGTATTGCTGTAACTTTTGTTTTATAAAATAATAATATGTAGTAATAATATTGAAATATGCTTTGAATTTTCAGTTTAATTCTCAGGGTTCTAAATTATTTTTGTTGATTTAAGGTAGATAAATGGAGAGCAGCATTTTTTTATATTCTGGGTTCTAACTATGTTATGTGATATTTACTTTCCTCACCTTCCGTAAAGTTGATTTGTTTGCTCTCTCTTTCTCTCTCTAATGTCTTTATCTCTCCTTTGGGACAGGTAGGTATGAATAAAGGATGGATATCAACAATACTTATATTTATTTATAACATTAAATTTATAAAAATATATGGTCATTGAACCTGTTAATATAATACTTATATTTCACTTATATAGCTTATTTGGTTCTTTAGGTACAAGCATCTTGCAATCTTTTATTCCTTTAAAAAAATCTTCTTATTATGATCTTGGTATGATTGTTTGTTTAATTATCTCTTGATATATGCTTTGGTCTATCATTTATTGTTTATAACTTTATTCTTGTAAGCCTAGTTAGTTGATATTCTACATTGAATCACCTAGTCCAAGATTCGCACGTCGGATTTCGGTCAAACAATAGTAGAACTTTTACTAAATGTTTAATAAACAATTTGTATTTTATTGATATAGATTGAATTATTTATATTCTCTATTGAATCACCTAGTCCAAGATTCGCACGTCGGATTTCGGTCAAACAATAGTAGAACTTTTACTAAAAGTTTAATAAACAATTTGTATGTTATTGATATAGATTGAATTATTTGTATTCTCTATTGAATCACCTAGTCCAAGATTCGCACGTCGGATTTCGGTCAAACAATAGTAGAACCTTTATTAAATGTTTAATAAACAATTTGTATTTTATTGATATAGATTGAATTATTTATATTCTCTATTGAATCACCTAGTCCAAGATTCGCACGTCGGATTTCGGTCAAACAATAGTAGAACTTTTATTAAATGTTTAATAAACAATTTGTATTTTATTGATATAGATTGAATTATTTGTATTCTCTATTGAATCACCTAGTCCAAGATTCGCACGTCGGATTTCGGTCAAACAATAGTAGAACTTTTACTAAATGTTTAATAAACAATTTGTATTTTATTGATATAGATTGAATTATTTATATTCTCTATTGAATCACCTAGTCCAAGATTCGCACGTCGGATTTCGGTCAAACAATAGTAGAACTTTTACTAAAAGTTTAATAAACAATTTGTATTTTATTGATATAGATTGAATTATTTATATTCACTATTGAATCACCTAGTCCAAGATTCGCACGTCGGATTTCGGTCAAGCAATAGTAGAACTTTTACTAAAAGTTTAATAAACAATTTGTATGTTATTGATATAGATTGAATTATTTGTATTCTCTATTGAATCACCTAGTCCAAGATTCGCACGTCGGATTTCGGTCAAACAATAGTAGAACTTTTACTAAATGTTTAATAAACAATTTGTATTTTATTGATATAGATTGAATTATTTATATTCACTATTGAATCACCTAGTCCAAGATTCGCACGTCGGATTTCGGTCAAGCAATAGTAGAACTTTTACTAAAAGTTTAATAAACAATTTGTATGTTATTGATATAGATTGAATTATTTGTATTCTCTATTGAATCACCTAGTCCAAGATTCGCACGTCGGATTTCGGTCAAACAATAGTAGAACTTTTACTAAATGTTTAATAAACAATTTGTATTTTATTGATATAGATTGAATTATTTATATTCTCTATTGAATCACCTAGTCCAAGATTCGCACGTCGGATTTCGGTCAAACAATAGTAGAACTTTTACTAAATGTTTAATAAACAATTTGTATTTTATTGATATAGATTGAATTATTTATATTCTCTATTGAATCACCTAGTCCAAGATTCGCACGTCGGATTTCGGTCAAACAATAGTAGAACTTTTACTAAAAGTTTAATAAACAATTTGTATTTTATTGATATAGATTGAATTATTTATATTCACTATTGAATCACCTAGTCCAAGATTCGCACGTCGGATTTCGGTCAAGCAATAGTAGAACTTTTACTAAAAGTTTAATAAACAATTTGTATGTTATTGATATAGATTGAATTATTTGTATTCTCTATTGAATCACCTAGTCCAAGATTCGCACGTCGGATTTCGGTCAAACAATAGTAGAACTTTTACTAAATGTTTAATAAACAATTTGTATTTTATTGATATAGATTGAATTATTTATATTCACTATTGAATCACCTAGTCCAAGATTCGCACGTCGGATTTCGGTCAAGCAATAGTAGAACTTTTACTAAAAGTTTAATAAACAATTTGTATGTTATTGATATAGATTGAATTATTTGTATTCTCTATTGAATCACCTAGTCCAAGATTCGCACGTCGGATTTCGGTCAAACAATAGTAGAACATTTACTAAATGTTTAATAAACAATTTGTATTTTATTGATATAGATTGAATTATTTATATTCACTATTGAATCACCTAGTCCAAGATTCGCACGTCGGATTTCGGTCAAGCAATAGTAGAACTTTTACTAAAAGTTTAATAAACAATTTGTATGTTATTGATATAGATTGAATTATTTGTATTCTCTATTGAATCACCTAGTCCAAGATTCGCACGTCGGATTTCGGTCAAACAATAGTAGAACTTTTACTAAATGTTTAATAAACAATTTGTATTTTATTGATATAGATTGAATTATTTATATTCACTATTGAATCACCTAGTCCAAGATTCGCACCTCGGATTTCGGTCAAGCAATAGTAGAACTTTTACTAAAAGTTTAATAAACAATTTGTATGTTATTGATATAGATTGAATTATTTGTATTCTCTATTGAATCACCTAGTCCAAGATTCGCACGTCGGATTTCGGTCAAGCAATAGTAGAACTTTTACTAAAAGTTTAATAAACAATTTGTATGTTATTGATATAGATTGAATTATTTGTATTCTCTATTGAATCACCTAGTCCAAGATTCGCACGTCGGATTTCGGTCAAACAATAGTAGAACTTTTACTAAAAGTTTAATAAACAATTTGTATTTTATTGATATAGATTGAATTATTTATATTCACTATTGAATCACCTAGTCCAAGATTCGCACGTCGGATTTCGGTCAAGCAATAGTAGAACTTTTACTAAAAGTTTAATAAACAATTTGTATGTTATTGATATAGATTGAATTATTTGTATTCTCTATTGAATCACCTAGTCCAAGATTCGCACGTCGGATTTCGGTCAAACAATAGTAGAACTTTTACTAAAAGTTTAATAAACAATTTGTATTTTATTGATATAGATTGAATTATTTATATTCACTATTGAATCACCTAGTCCAAGATTCGCACGTCGGATTTCGGTCAAGCAATAGTAGAACTTTTACTAAAAGTTTAATAAACAATTTGTATGTTATTGATATAGATTGAATTATTTGTATTCTCTATTGAATCACCTAGTCCAAGATTCGCACGTCGGATTTCGGTCAAACAATAGTAGAACTTTTACTAAATGTTTAATAAACAATTTGTATTTTATTGATATAGATTGAATTATTTATATTCTCTATTGAATCACCTAGTCCAAGATTCGCACGCCGGATTTCGGTCAAACAATTGTAGAACTTTTACTAAATGTTTAATAAACAATTTGTATTTTATTGATATAGATTGAATTATTTATATTCACTATTGAATCACCTAGTCCAAGATTCGCACGTCGGATTTCGGTCAAGCAATAGTAGAACTTTTACTAAAAGTTTAATAAACAATTTGTATGTTATTGATATAGATTGAATTATTTGTATTCTCTATTGAATCACCTAGTCCAAGATTCGCACGTCGGATTTCGGTCAAACAATAGTAGAACTTTTACTAAATGTTTAATAAACAATTTGTATTTTATTGATATAGATTGAATTATTTATATTCTCTATTGAATCACCTAGTCCAAGATTCGCACGTCGGATTTCGGTCAAACAATAGTAGAACTTTTATTAAATGTTTAATAAACAATTTGTATTTTATTGATATAGATTGAATTATTTGTATTCTCTATTGAATCACCTAGTTCAAGATTCGCACGTCGGATTTCGGTCAAACAATAGTAGAACTTTTACTAAATGTTTAATAAACAATTTGTATTTTATTGATATAGATTGAATTATTTATATTCTCTATTGAATCACCTAGTCCAAGATTCGCACGTCGGATTTCGGTCAAACAATAGTAGAACTTTTATTAAATGTTTAATAAACAATATGTATTTTATTGATATAGATTGAATTATTTATATTCTCTATTGAATCACCTAGTCCAAGATTCGCACGTCGGATTTCGGTCAAACAATAGTAGAACTGTTATTAAATGTTTAATAAACAATTTGTATTTTATTGATATAGATTGAATTATTTGTATTCTCTATTAAATCACCTAGTCCAAGATTCGCACGTCGGATTTCGGTTAAACAATAGTAGAACTTTTATTAAGTGTTTAATAAACAATTTGTATTTCTATTGGGTTACTCTTGAGCAAATCTAAATGATTGTATTTGTTTACTGATAGTAAGATTGCAAGAGAGTTTTATTATATTATGCTTGTACTCACTCCGTTTGGTCATAAATCCTCTCGAACTCCTCTAAGAAACCATTCGATTCCATTTTTGTTAATTGTATTCCAACTCGTCTATTTCACTATGGTTGATTCACTTCTGCTCCAGCCTTTTTCTTTCGGAAAAACAGTTTTTGTTAACTAAAGAATAATTGTATTCGCGCTCTGTCGCCTTTTGGCGCTATTCTTGTTTTGAATGTTTAAACGGTGTTCCCCACTACACTGTATCTATTTTCAATTATCTTCCCACGCGAGTAATCTTAAAAGCATTTTTTTAGCCTTTGTAGATTAATGGGTTCCTTTTCTTCTTTTCTTGGTGGTCGGGATCACTTGGAGAACTCCTCTGTCAGGAACTTTAATCTTTGTGTATTTTTTGATTAATATTATTCTTTTGGCTATTTTGTGTCTATTTAAATGAAATATAAAATTAAGATTAATGTACTCCTTATGTACCTAATTGTTTATTAAATAAATTATCTAAAAAATACGTTTATGCCTTGTTTATTTGTGCTTATTTTTTAAAATATTGATTAAATATTTACTTATACCTAATATTTCTTATTTTTGTATTTTTTTTTATGTTTTTAAAATTTAAATACCACAGCAGTATGTACATTTAAATACTTCTATTGACGGTTTGCTTTTCAAGTGAAGTTATAAATCTAAGTATGACTTCTTTAATTTTAAAGTAATTTAAAAGGTAGTCTAAGTATGACGATAAACAATTTTATCACACAGAGCGACTGCTATATTTTAAGTATTCATGAACTTCCAAACTTTTCATTTTATGAGTTTTAGAATGTTAATAAAAATTACTTCTTTGTAAAAAGAAAAGTATTAGATATATAATATTAGATTAGAAGTAACTCTTTTCGATTAATTTTAATTATGCAATTCATATTTTTAAGTCGTAAACTGGCATTGAAAAGTAATTAATATACTTTCTTCAACCTGTGGGCGATATTGTAGCTCCCTAGGACTGCACAGAGACGAAGAATTATATCCGAATCCGGAGAAATTCTGTCCTGACAGGTTCACAGAGGAGAATAAAGCGAAGAGACCCGCGGTTAGTTTCCTACCGGTTCGGCGGGGGTCCCAGGAACTGTATCGGTCTTCGTTTCGGACTGATGCAGACGAAAACCGACTTGTCGATGATATTAAACGACTTTAAAATATTACCCGCCAAAGACGAAATGTACAATTTCGACTTTGAACGTTCATTTATTCTGGCTAAAAAGGGCGGTTAAACCGAATAAACAATAATAATAAATTGTTGTTTGCATTATCTTTCGGCGTAGCTTTTAGTGTAAGGGCCGGTTTTTCCAACCCCGATTAAAATACTCGTTTAACTCCAATATTATAATAGGTACATTTATTTCTGCACAATAGTTTTAGCGTAGAGAGAATATATATAGAGAGCCCATCAAATAGGGAAATCGGGCAAAATAAAATTTCGAGTAAATCCTGCTATAATGTGCTGGTATCTGGTGGTAGAAAGCAGCTAAGACAACTATTACCATCTATACTCTAAGAACGAAACTAAACCATACGGAATTTATTTGGAACTGTAATCCCAGAACTAAATAAAAACACCAATATGAATGAAATATACGCACATAAGTATCCTATCAAAGAGATTTATTGCTTACTGTCAACAAAAAAATTTATGGCTTTTTAAAAAAAACTTTAAATATATTCAGACACCAGTATTTATATCTTATAAATGACTTGCTTTTTACTTTTTTATACCCATATTTTCTGCCTTAAAAGTGTAAGTAATCTTTTGCTATATAATTATTTAACTCTTTGAAAATCCTGTTCAGAATCACGGTTTAACGAATAATATTTCCAATTGACATCAAACATTGATGCTTTTGACTGATTTATTGCTTTTTAATTATCCATTGCCCTCATCTTAATAGTAATTTTTAAATTCAACTGTTAAAGAATTGCACAAATTAAATTGGGAAATTGCACATACTGTTTTATAAAAATTAGAAGTTTTAATATCTGTCATCAAATATTTTACTGTTATAACAGGTTTTTATGAAATGTAATTGTTAATATTTAGGATATTAAATAGAACAATTCTATTTTCTAAATGTGCAATATAGGTGTAAATATTAATAACTTGAAATTATTTTTAATAAGCGTGCAGAAAAAAGTATAATTCAATTTAAAAATAAAAGACAATAGAGCTGTTCATTTCATTTGTGCGCATGCGTGACCCCAATTCCAGTGAACAGCTGATTTTTGTTGTTCGGACCAAGGACTGTGCGCCTCGTATAGTTTTAATGTTTTATTTTGTTCAAATAAAAAGGTAAAACGATAAATCTGCCCTATTACAAGTCATGTCGGCCCCTAGCGATATTCCACATAAGAAAGTGAAGTTAAATCCGGAAGATGTACCTGGAGCGACGTTAAAATACAAAGATGTGAATCAACACAGCGTTCTACAATTACGAAGATTTTTGAAATGCAGAGGCGAGAATGTACCAAAAAGCGCTTTAAAAATGCATCTTGTAGAGAGGTAAGTGGCTAATGTGTACAGGTGTAGGTGTAACTGAAATAGTTTAAAACTGACAATTGGCATAGGGGAGCACGGGGCTAAATGTCACAAAATTTGAATATTTGATAGAATTTTGGTTATTATTTGCTTTCAAGTATAACCAAGTATCAGCATATGTACCTGTACATGTGGTGAAAGTATACCACAAAGATTAAACTTTAGTAATGACGTTTGATAATTTTTTTGTAATTTTCTTTGCCAGCGTGTGCAATGTGACAATATACCCCAAGACGGGGAATGTTGTCCCATGGTATGGGGTAAGTTGTCACCTACATTTAAGTACATAAGACACCAGAATAAAATATTTTAATTTTTAAAAAAATTTTGTTTACGATTTTATTATCTTAATAAATACATGAAGTAAGAATTTAACATTTAACAATAATAAAAATATGTGAAGAAAAAATTTTAATATGTATCTACTTAACACAAAATTGTAAAAACAAAGTTAAATATCATCATCAGAATCGCAGTTATGACAAATATAATAAGAATTGCCGTCCGTGCATTTTTCGTGAGACCAGTTTTTACAACTGGTAAATTGTCACATGTGACAACCTGCCCCTAACAAATTGTGACAACTTGCCTCAAAGCACATGTTGCATTAAATAAATGATTATCATTGATATGTGATTATTGTAAGCAATTTGTTACATATTATTATAAAGAGAATTTCATAAGCTTTAATGCAATATACTTCACTTACCTTGCAAATGATTATATTCCTGTTAACCAAGTTACAACGTGAAAGATAAAAAGTACGTTGAAAACACCAGTCTGAAACTTTTGTTAAAATCATACAGAATTCTGTAGGTACCGTACAGACATGTTGTACACAGTGCCTGACGTTGTTAAGAAACAGATATATAGATGGCAGTAGCAGAAATATATTGCAACTTTGCTTAAAATTGCCTTGTGACAATTTACCCCTGTGACAATTAGCCCCGTGCTCCCCTAACCTCAATTTTTTTGTTGGTTTCAGAGTTAAAACGGTAATGAAAGCTGATAAACCAGTTGATAGTACCATTGATGATGGAGTATGGATTGCCTTAAAAGAAAACAGCGTTAGACGCAGTGATCTCAGTAATAATTCTAATCAGTCTCTGATTTTTCCAACCACAACTTGGAAGTCGTTTCCATCACACAAAATGCCGAAAATGTTTAGTTTTGGGGCAATATATAACTATCTGATTGAAACAGCCACAATAGAGGATGAAAATCAGAACTTAGTGGACTTCGAAACGGCTAAACCTTTTAACAGGGGCAGAATTTGCACATGACCTCATTTTTCTTTATCTTTCCTTCAAACACTTCAATTGGTTTTGTTGCTTGTTCCGTCTTTACAAAGGACTCCAGTTGTGTTTTCAATTCTCTAATCTCCCTTTTTAAATCCTTAATCTGTGATCGTAGCACCTCTTCGTCAACTAATCGGAATGTTGTTTGGGTCGACAATGTCCTTGTTGATATCACAGATGTTTCAGCACTGTTAGTTGATTGGTAATCCGAATTCTGATTATGATAATTATTATCAGTAAAAGTTTGTGTAGCACAAGTTCTTGTAGTGGCGTCAAGAACCGGAATTGGCAAAGAAATTGCATCACCATGTTTTGTTGAACTTTCAGCATTATAATCTGGGCTATTAGCGTCAAATTTTGCTCGTTTATTAGGCAGATACATCTGTGATAAGTTTCTTCTTTTTGGCTTAGCCTAAAATATAACACATAATTAACACTGTCGTAAAAATAAGTATTAATTGCCTACCTTATTTTGGGTTATTTGCAAAGCCGGCAGCGGAGTGGGCAAAGGGACTGCATCAATAGCAACAAAATGATTTTCACAAATGTAACTATCCTTTGTTATGGTTCCGATACGTTTCCACTTTGGATCTGATCTTTTGCATGCTTTCATCCAGTTATCGCAAGTTCGGCATGTTGCACACACCTTCAAATGATCGCGTTCAGTTTTAACATCAACATTATCCATTTTTCGAAATGTTAGACACGGCTTTGGAAACGATATAAATCGTAATTGGGCAGTGTAACCAGGTCTGCCTGGTCTACTGTCGCTGTTACAATCACCGAAAACGCAGTGCTTATTAGCTCCAGGTCTTCTATTTTCCTTTGTGTCCGAACTGGAATTCATTTCTGAACAATTTAAAACCAAATTTAAAGCACTTCACTGGTATCTGCGTTGTTATCAAGGCAATTACAATAGGAGCGACATGACAACTCTAATGTAAACAAACAAAGTTGGTCCGAAAGTGTCATGGCGTCCTCGCGCATGCGCCACAACTACATCCACGTAATGAAACTTACTATTGGGCAGTGTAACCAGGTCTGCCTGGTCTACTGTCGCTGTTACAATCACCGAAAACGCAGTGCTTATTAGCTCCAGGTCTTCTATTTTCCTTTGTGTCCGAACTGGAATTCATTTCTGAACAATTTAAAACCAAATTTAAAGCACTTCACTGGTATCTGCGTTGTTATCAAGGCAATTACAATAGGAGCGACATGACAACTCTAATGTAAACAAACAAAGTTGGTCCGAAAGTGTCATGGCGTCCTCGCGCATGCGCCACAACTACATCCACGTAATGAAACTTACTATTCCTGTTTTACCGGACACGATATTTTTTAAGCATTCATTCATAAATTCTTCATATTTAAAGTTTTTCGGCTTAAGACCTATTGAGCATATAATATTTATTACCGCTACATTCAGAAGATTTATTAATCAGAAACTAATTACCCAGCAAATAAAAAAAAATGTATAAGGTTGTGTTTGTTCATACAGTGTGTTCAGATTCCGATGCTCACAATTGGTATATCGGTTATTAGAAGACTAGAGGAACGGTTAAATGGGGAATGTTTTGCAGAATTCAGTGCTCGCAACAAATCTCATTTCAAATTCATTCGGACTTTTTACAATTTTGAAATATTTTGCAAAAACCAATATTTGCCGATATAAATTTTCTTCAATAACTCGATAACGCCTAATGCGATCGCTTTTAAACTCTGACATTGTTCAGACATTTTTTTAAGACAAATTTTTTGGTGTTAACAGTAACCCCCAATTTTAATTTGTTTCCAAGTTCTTAATGCTATCTTTTGTTTTTCTTATGGTGGCCATATTGGATTTTTAATTAGGTAGATAGTCCTTAAAAATAGCTGTTCAATAATGTATAACATGCCTAATAAGTATTTATTTACACGAGAGATATGAACACTCTAATACGGAATTAGTGGGCTATGAAATTAAATGGTAGTGTAAAACAAATGATAAATAAGCTCTGTCATTTTTGACATGTAAAAGTGCAGTGAAATTGGTGGGAGATTTAGAACTTTGTTTAAGTAATTACCATTAATCATGGAGATTAATAAGAATTGTGATATTGGCACACACATTTTCAAATAAGTAAAGGCTGATATGTTGGAAGTTTATTTCAAAGTAAATAGAATTTCTGAAAATGCTTGCACAAGTTACGCTCAGCGTTTTTCGGAAAGACCACAACCACACCGGACAATTTTTAGCAGAATAATCAGAAATTGAGTGAACTATGGAAGCTTCGAACAAAAAAGATCTATCAAGTTAACAATGCTGATATACTTCAAAATAATATTTTACAATATGTTATGAACAATCCAAGTACATCAGTACGTCGAGTGGCTCGAGAAACTGAAATTCCGAAATCTAGTGTTTACAGAACGTTGAGAAAAAACAAATACCACCCATACAATTCCAATTTAGCAGGTGGTATCTACAAAAATGTGAAGATGATATTGATTTTCCTAGGAAAATACTTTGGACAGATGAAACACGGTTTACCAACTGCCGAGTGTTCAATAGGCATAACTATCATCACTGGCCTACTGAAAATCCACATTTGGTAAATCAGAAAAGATTTCAAATTCTATTTGGTTTTAATCTCTGGTGTGGTTTGATTGGTACGAACTTTTATTGACTTCTTTTTTGTTTTTTATTATATTATCAGTATCATCTTCACATTTTTGTAGATACCACCTCTGCTAAATTGTAATCTTCGCTGATACGTCATTATCGCTTAAACCCTGCACAATTGTTGGTTTGTATGGGTGGTATTTGTTTTTTCTCAACGTTCTGTAAACACCAGATTTCGGAATTCCAGTTTCTCGAGCCACTCGACGTACTGATGTACTTGGCTTGTTCATAACATATTGTAAAATATTATTTTGAAGTATATCAGCTTTGCTAACTTGATAGATCTTCTTTGTTCGAAGCTTCCATAGTTCACTAAATTTCTGATTATTCTGCTAAAAATTGTCCGGTGTGGTTGTGGTCTTTCCGGAAAACGCTTAGCGTAACTTGTGCAAGCATTTTCAGAGATTCTGTTCACTTTGAAATAAACTTCCAACTTATCAATCTTTACTTCATTTGAAATTGTGTGTGCCAATATCAATTCTTATTTATCTCCATACTTAACGATAATTACTTACACACAGTTTTAAATCTCCCACCAATTTCACTGCACTTTTACATGTCAATAAAGACAGAGCTTATTTGTCGTCTGTTTTACACTACCATTTATTTCATAGCCAACTAATTCCGTATTAGAGTGAAATTTTATTCAAATGTTCATATCTCTCAATAAAGATTTATTAGGCATGTATGATGTACATTATTGAAAAGCTATTTTTAACGATTATGTAAATAACTAAAAATTCAATATGGCCGCCATAAGAAAAACAACAGATAGCGCTAAGGACTTGAAAACAAATAAAAATCGGGGGTTACTGTTTGTAGTGTTGTATGTTCTGATAAATACTATTTGCAAATATTTTTACTAGATTTAGCTTCTTTGATGTATCATAACTAAGTAAATTGTGACACTTACCTTGTACAACATGTATTTCTGTTGAAATGTTGTTGTTCGCGTGACTCAGTGTGGCGGTAAATTTTTCAATGATTCTTAGTTGGTTTGTAGAACAATAAGGATATATACTGCTTGAATCAGTTATAAGTGTTTGTTCGGGTAGTTCTGACAATGTAGATTCACTAACAAGGTTGACTGAACTGTCCGTATCTATGATAAATTCAATTCTATGACCATTTATTTCAACTGCTGTTATTGGAATGTTACTAATATTATTCACAGTCAGATAAAAGGATTGTTCTTCTAAGCTATCTGAACTGTCGTTTGCAATTTCATTGTGATTTACATATTTCTTGTTCGAAAATTGTTCATATTTACCTTCATTTTGGATTCGTTCTGGTTTTGTTACCGTTTCCTGTTGTTCTTTGTTTCTCCCTTGATTCAACTTTTGTTCTGCTAGACATACTTTGCGAAAATGACCTTGTTTTCCACAAAAATTACACTTAACATGTGTTGCCGGACATGACTGTCTGCCGTTTGTGTGCCATTTGTTGCCACAGTTTCTGCATATTTTATTGTTTTGGTTGTTTTTACCTGTGAGTATTTTCCTTTTGTTGATATTTCCTACAAATTTAGAGTTTTTCTCCATTTCTAGCACTATTGTTTCTGTGAGTTCGTAAGCTTTTGCTTTGGCTAACAATTGTTGTAACGATGGGTTTTCAGCTAAACCGTATTTTCTTAGCTTTGTTGAGATAGTACCTTGTATTATTTGAGACTTGATTTCTCTATCTTTATCTGGAAAATTACAGTTGCTGCCAAGTTTTAATAATCGAGCATAGAATTCATCGATAGGTTCATTCATTAACTGTTTAGCTTGTCTGAAGTTGAAGATCTCAAACTCTTCATTTATTTTGGGTACAAAATGAGTATTTAACTTATTTTTAGCTTTTTCATACTTGGATAGATTTGTTTGTGTGGTAGGATCAGGAAGGGAACAGTAAATTTCAAAAGTTTCCTCACCTATACAATGCAATAACATCGCCTCCATCCTGGTGTCGTCTGCTATTCCTGCAGCTATAAGGAAGTTATCAAACCGCTTTATCCATTTCTGCCATATATGTTTTCCATGCCTGAATGGACGTTGAAATTATCAATGTTTGTTAGAATATTTTCTGCCATTTTCTTTTGTTTGCGTGTAGTTCTTTATATTTCTTTTGTTAGAAACACATTCTCGTCGCCAAATGTAGTGTTGTATGTTCTGATAAAGTGATTGATTAGCACAAATAAAATACACAAGGTTGTTGTTTTTACTATCTGTTAATTCACATCTATATATATCATAAAATCACACTAACTTCATGCGCTTGTTCGTTGCCAACTGTCTTTCCATTCCCTCAACAAACGATACACTACACTGTTAACACCAAAAAAATGGTCTTAAAAAAGTGTCTCAACAATGTTATAGTTTAAAAGCGACCGCATTAGGCGTTATCGACTTCTTGAGGAAAATTCAAATCAGCAAATATTGATTTTTTAAAAATATCTCAAAATTGGAAAAAGTCCGAATGAATTTGAAATGAGATTTGTTGCGACCATTAAATTCTGCAAAACATCCCCTATTTAACCGTTCTTCTATCTCTTCTAATAACCGATATACCAATGGTGAGCATCGAAATCTGGACATACTGTATATAACTCGTATATAATACGTCGCATACCAGCAGCAACACTTACAAAATAATTTTAAAAATGTAGCATTTAACATTCGATTTTTTTTCATAAATTGAGAGATAATATGTCTTCTTCACCGTATGACTTAGTGCTATTCAGTAACTTACGTGTTGTTTACATTATTTCTTTGCTCCGCTGTATCCGTCGTATCATTTTTTTCCTCTTCAGGAAGAGTTGGCCTTGATTTTACACACTCATTCAAAGTTTCTATATATACGCATTTTAATAAGGTTCTTATCTTTGCTATTTACCGTGCTATATACGCATTTTGTTGGAATTTATATAACAGATTGTATTAATTTTATTTCTAAATCTAAATAATAAAATTTATTATTAAATATGAGTCCTATTTTGTCTATATAATAATAATAATAATATGTATTAAGAGTCTTCTATACCCGTCTATCGCATGTTAAATTCCTATAACACGGGCGGTGTAATATACCAGCCAAATTTTAGAATTTTGGTTTGATCTTTCGTTTGTAGAAACTGTGAACCTTTATCTACAAAATACCGGAGCCCATTTTTACAATTTTTTTTCCAAAACAACATAATGATTTTTTAAAGTTTTAATGTTTTGCGAGAATTTCAATGCAAATTTGTGAACACATTTTGCCGCGGTTATTGAAAAAAAGTACGAAAAAGGCGACCGATATAATCTTGTCAATACATTTAGTAATGCATTCAAAGTAAATTTAAGTATGTCTTTGTTATAATAACCACGTAATTGTACCGCCAAGAAAATAGGTAAAATTCCTCTGTACGGTGGCGACCACTGGTGACAAAATATTGAAACGGAACACCTCATGTCTTTAAGTAAATATTGCCGTCTTTAATGTGATTTATTATATATGTTGGAGTAATACACTGTAAAAATTGCAAAGATGAACTGGTAATTTATTTTATATGCTACTTATTACGTATTCAGACGCGTGTATGGGTATATTAATATATAGGTAACATATATAATAATAATATTAATTTATAACAATAACAATTTAATATTAATGCCCTAAAAGATGCATTTATTTTACAAAAAAAAAAAATATCAAAAAAGCACTTCGAAATCTCATTTTAGTTATTTTTAAATTATTTATCCTACCAATGTACGCATCCGAATCAATTATTTTTTAAATTATCTCATGGTCAAATTTATGAGAAGTGTGCAGTTATCTCAGAAATATTACTTTTTTTTCAAATACCGGGTGAGTATTCTATACTGGTCAATCGCATGTTAAATTCCTATAACACGGGCGGTGAAATATGTCAGCCAAATGATAGAATTTTGGTTTCATTTTCCGTTTGTAGAAACTATGAACCTTTATCTAGAAGTTACCGGTGCTCATTTTTGCAATTTTTTTTCTAAAACAACATAATGATTTTTTAAAGTTTTAATGTTTTGCGAGAATTTCAGTGCAAATTTGTCAACACATTGTGCCGCGGTTAGTGACCGACATAATGTTATCAATACATTCAGTAATACATCTAACGTAAATTTAAGTATGTTTTTATTATAATAACCAGGTAATTGATCCGCGGAGAAAAGTACGTTAATTTCTTCTGTACTGTAGCGACCACTTTTTTTGCGTTGGATGTATTACTGAATGTATTGATAAGATTATGTCGGTCGCCGTTTTCATACTTTTTTCTCAGTAACCGCGATACAATGTGTTGACAAATTTGTACTGAAATTCTCGCAAAATACCAATTCAAACGGAGAATTGTTTTCCATGTATCATTATTTTCATTTGCACTTATGGCATTTCCTGTATTTCCATCATAATTTCGTTATTGTTGCATTTTGTTCTATTTCTTTTCCTCAATGCTCCTGCTTTCTTCAACGAAAATATATAGAATAAAATGTAATAATGACGAAAGTATGATGAAAATATAGGAAATTCCATAAGTAAAAATCAGAATAACGATACATGGAAAACACCTGTAAGAAATAAAAGTGCCTAAGTATTACCGGAACAGTGAATGCATGCTCTGACAACTCGCTCATAGCTGCACCCCCTTTAAATTGGTATTTTCTTGTAGGTGTAAACCAGGTATAGACAACCTTTGCTTGGTTGTGGGCCCAACTTCAGAACATTAATCGTCGCGGGCCGTAGGTTGATAATAAGTAGTAGTAAACAAAAAGCGATAAAAGTTCACACATTTATTTATAATACATAAATAATAATAAGCTAAAAAAAAAAGATAAGCAATCAGAAGACATTAATGAGAGGCTTGAGAATGAAGTTCAGAAATAAGATGATCAATTAGGGTCAATTCTACTAGTACACAGGCGCAAAGTTTTTTCTGAATTCTCATCTGTAAGCCTAGTGCGATGCTTACTTTTATTAATTTTCACAATTGAAAAAAAAAACTGTTCACATTTATACGAGCTTCCAAATACGCAAATTATGTTTCGTGCGAAAGCTCTCAGCTGTGGGTATTTTGTTCAGCAAAGTATGTTCTGTAGAATTCACTGAGTTCCACGTCATCAAATTTAGGCATCAAATATGCGTCTTCCTGAACGATCAACCCCATTTGCAGGTGTAAAGGAACCTCCTCCACATTACTTTTACTCGGACTTGTAGAAAGGCTGAAGAAGTTATTCATGTTCTTGAAGTTGGAAAACCGATCTGTAAATTGCTGTGACAGTAGTTTCAATTTTTCAGCATAGCGACCGTAAACAATATTTTCGTGACTAGATCAATTCCAAATTTTGTATTTACGAGTATAAAGTTCCTCTTGAGATCTGATTTGATTTTCAGTAAGATCGGAAGACCGGAAGTAGTAGTTTACTTGAGTGAAAAAATCGAATTTTGCCAACTAACAAACAAATTTATAAAGAATTCATATGTACAATTTTGAGTACATCTGTGAAGAATTTTATTATGAAAGTCTTTCGAAATTGATACCGGAAGTCTCTTACTCTTATCAAAAATCAGTTTTTGTAAATATTTCGCCAATCATGCTTGTTAGACAGGTACGTTACGAATTAATCTTCAATACCTTTTGTATAAAAGATATTTCAAAATTCGGACCGGAAGTATCACTATTACTCTTATCGAATGGCGATTTTTTGCCAATATGTCATAAATTATGCATTTTATATATACTTGTCAATAGTACAAAAGTATTTAGAGTTGGATTTGAAATATTTTTTGCATAAATAAAATTTCAAAATTCGAACCGGAAGTAACACTTTTACTCTTAGCGAGGAGCACTTTCCTTCGAATATCTCGCAAAGTATGCATTCTATAGAGTTTCATTAAGAGAACAGAAGTACTTATAATAGGATTTTGAATAATTTTTATATTAAAAAAAAATAAAACTCTATAATTTAAAACGCTAATACGTATAAGAAAGTCGTGTGGTGGCCACACCTCTTTTTTTTGTGAAAATGGCTGCGTGCTTACCTGCTTCACGGCAACTAAAAGATGACAACTTGAAATTCTGTGTTTTTAGCGACTGAATTTGAATATACCGAAATCAACTACTAAAGCGACAATATGAAAATGCGAAATATTCGAACAATGTCGAGTATCTTTTCGTCTACAAAATATATGAAAATTTATAACAAAATGATAATGAATTGTTTACATAACGAAGAACAGTGGATCAAACATTACTTTTTGGGGTTTTTCGGTTTCTCTCTTTTTTCTTTCAGTTGTTGCTGAGCGTCAAGAATACTTTGCGGTTATCGGATTACCATACTTCTCGTATGTCTTGGATCTATCAATTCAGGCAACAAACAATCATAATAAAAATCGCACAACTTTTCTTTCATATTGTCTCTCCAGAAAACGTCATCTTTACTAATATGTGTTGTCTTCATAGGGAATTCGTCTCCTGTCCACACACCAAAAATACAAATTTTCTTGCCTGTTACCTGTAATTGGCCCTGTATTTGATAATACCAAATGTGTTTTGTATTTACAATATATTGTTTCGTTAAGGGGTTTAATTTCCAAAATGTAATATTTTTCTTTTGTATCGCTTCCATTTTATAAGCCGATGCTGGACATTTAACTTCTACAATAATATTATCATCGACAATACCATCAGGAGTGGCACCTAAAAAGGGGAAATCCTTATGCAAAAACAAACCACATTCTTTGATTTGTATGTTTTGTTCGCTTTCTAATTGTTGCAAGGCCCTCTTTTCATTTTTACGGCCATGTAGAATAGCAGGCACATATATTTCATTACCATAAAGAAGCCTCTGAACCAATTTGCCACAATTGGTGCTCTTTCGACGCGTACACACGCGATAAAAATTTGATGCTGTCAATAGCTTTCGGCGATACTCTAACCATTGCCCACTGCTTGCCTGTTCAACTGTATCGCGCTCTAATTGATGCCGTTGTTCCTCACTTATGTCGAGATTATTTAAAAAATGTATTTTTGCTCTTCGAACTCGTCCGGTTGCATGTCAGGTTTTTGACACAGTTCACCATAATCTTCTTGACTCTTTTTAGAATTACTAGAAAAATTAATCTTTTTTCTAACAGAGACTTCTACTCCTGCTCGTTTCTCTAGCGCTTCTTTTATTTTTCGCATACGGCCCACTTCTAATCTTTTCACACGGCAAGTAGGGCTTTTCAAACACATTTTTTTGTGCAATTCGTAGTGTGGACGTCTGATGTTGAACGCTACTACAGCTGCTGAACATCTCGCCTCATAGGAACCCTTCAGAGAGAAATTTACTCGCCCCCCCCCCCCCCACAAATTTGGCCACGGTGGAATTAAAATGTTCCGCAACATTGCTGTCTACATCTGCGATCAGTGATCGCGCATTTATGACTAACACCTGAAACAAAAAGACTTTTGTGTAAATCTATCCTATATTTGTGTAGTAGGCAGCTAATTTTACCTGTAGACATACTTCGATACGAGAATGCATTTCTATACATCTTCTCAGTTCGTCCATGTAATTTGGTTCGTTTGTATCTTTTCTTTTGCAGAAGTACATTCCACAGTCCTTGTGCTCCCCGAAAACATGACACATAATATTTTTTATATCTGTTTGTAAAAGTTTTACATTATTTTCTAGATGCTTGTTATGGGCAATTGCACCTGAAACACCATTTCTCATTCTACGTATATTCCGTTGTAACAAACGACGCAAATTCAAAGGATATCTGGTGTCAGTTGTCAAAGATTGTAACTTATTACTAAAATTGCGAAGCAGGTGATTTCGGCATTCGATTTTTTCTACAGTAATGTTATTGTAGGGCCTGGCTTCTAAAATTTTCTTATAGGTGCTCGAATCACCGTCAGCAATAAATCTAGAATATTTTACTCCGTACATTGCTACACTGTTTTTGAACCCCTCAACTAAGATGTCAGCCTCCATACTAGTTGAGCTGCCTTCAAAGTTTTTGTAGCATTTATGTTCAGGAGGATTTTGGCTTTGCTTCTGCCACCTTGCACAAATCACGCAGTACTTGTTCCGAACCCCAATAAATAGTACCTTCCCAAAACGCTGTCAAACAATTGCTGCCACTCCTGACAATGCTGAATAATTTTTTCTATACGATCGTTTGGACCAACAACCGTCAGCTACTACATGGATTAGAGGTATGCCTTGTTCGTCGACGTTGCCTACTTCAACTGCATATTGAGCTTCTTCACGGACAGCAGCCTGCATTACCTCAAGCGCGGTCTTTTGCCACCCATCACTTACTAATTCATTATAATAATAATAATAATAATAATAATAAGTATAATATTTCTTCCAGCATGTACTTTATATCTACTATTCGTCGTCCGTCTAAACCCTATAAGATTTTTTTATAATTTTTTATCATAATTTCAAATGTACAGTTGTTTTACCTAATCGCTACGCACATCCTTCGTAAGAACTTCTTCAACGTTTACAGGCTGTAATGCTAAAGACTGTGTGTCTAAGTTTGACTCCAGGGACGAATTTTCATTCTGGCGTACCTCCACTAAGTGATGTATTGATTCACTAAGCGCACTAATGTCTTCTCCATTGTTCGCTGATTTTGGTTGAGCTAAACGTATACATAAATGTAATTATGTTGTAAAATTAGTAAGACTCTTCAATGCATTTTTTACTCTACTTGGTTAGTCGGTACCTAAACAGAATCTAAAATTTGACTCCCCGCAATATTGGAGGTGACATGTCATTTATTTACTTTTATTCTTATCTTTGTCATATACTAACAGCTTATTGCCTAGCGGGCTGATTTCTGTACCACTAGAATTATACGATGTACCTTATTACCTACGGTTGCTCAGAAGTAAAAAAATGCACCGCGAGTAAGAAGAAATAATGTTAAAAAACAAATGGTAGTACCCAACTAACAAATGTGAAAGTGATTATTTTTACCTGCGATATTTTTTGTGTATTGTTTGAGATTCTTCCTCCAGCCTTTTTTTAAGCGGAATGTATTACTGACTTTCTTCTTTTGGCTATTTGGTTTTCCCATTTCAAGAAATTTTAATTAGTAACTATAACTACACGAATTACCTATTAAACTGTGTGTTAGTTAAAAGGGGTAATTCTTACTGATTACAGAATAAGACAACTATAATAAGTATTCACCTCTGCAGTAGTGTTTGAACACTGACATATATCAGATTTTATTTTCACAAATTCCACAAAAAAATTAGGTGTGGCCACCACACGACTTTCTTATACTTATGAGCGTTTCAAACAATACAATCTTAAGAATTTTTTTATACAAAACTTATTCAAAATCCGATTCTAAGTACTTTTATTCTCTTAATAAATCACTATAGAATGCATACTTTGCAAGATATTCGAAAAAAAGTGCTACTCGCTAAGAGTAAAAGTGCTACTTCCGGTCTGAATTTTGAAATTTCATGTATACAAAAAATATTGCAAATATAACTCTAAATACTTTTGTACTCTTAATAAATATATATAGAATGCATAATTTACGACATATTTGCCAAAAATCGCAATTCGGTAAGAGTAAAAGTGTTACTTCCGGTCCGAATTTTGAAATCTTTTTTATACAAAAGATATTGAAAACTATGTTTTAAATACTTTTATACACGTAACGTACCTGTCTAAAAAGTTTGACTTGCGAAATATTCGCAAAAAACCGATTTTCGATACGAGTAAAAGACCTACTTCCGGTAGGAATTTCGAAAAACTTTTTAAATAAAATTGTTCTCAATTTTAATTTTAAGTACATATGAATTCTTTATAAATTTGTATGAACTTAGTATTTGACGAAATATTGGCAAAATTCGATTTTTTCACTGAAGTAAACTGCTACTTCCGGTCTACCGATTTTACTGAAAAACTAATCAGATCTCAAGAGGGAGATTATACACGTAAATACAAAATTTGGAATTGATATCTCCAGCGGTTTGATCGCTATCGTGGTCACACACAGACACACAGACACACACAGACACACACACACACACACAGAGAGAGAGAGAGAGAGAGAGAGAGAGAGAGAGAGACATTTTTTAAAAACCACTTTTTTGGTATCAGGGGACCTCAAAACGTGGACATCTGCAAAAATCTCGAGGTCGAAAATTTTCATCATCACAATACTTCCTTATACTACGTATAAGAAAGTAAAAGGCAGAATATTATTTATGCGTCTCGTACGATCATAAAATGTATTTGTCTATATTTTCTTTATTAATTTATTATATACTCAACAAAACTATAACTATACTTAAAACAAAGATTAATATGAAATCAGGGTTGAAAAAAATATTATTATTATTATTACTTTCTACTAAAACACAACAGTATTTTACTTGATAATTAGTTGTTTTTTTCAATATTTCAAATATACAAATGTCGGTGAAAAGCATTTTTATTGGAAATTTAATTTTAGTTTCTTTTAAATTCCTTATGCTCCTAGCCGCGTACATGTGAAATTCTAATTATTTTTAAAATTATCTATTTATAGAAATTGTAAATGTATCTTATTTTATTTCTACTATGTATGACTTATTATTTATTAGACAGTTGCTTCTTTTATATGAACATCGCCGTTCTCGAGAACAGAGTAGCTTCAATAAATCATAAAAAGTATGTCTGGGTTCCGAACTGTTTACTTAATATAGTCCGAGTTTAATTTCTACACGTCTTTTTGCCTAAACGTCATATTAGCAAATCTGAATGTATTCAGATGAGTCTCACTCTCGATTAATACAACGGGTAGGTATAGAAGACTCTTAATACTAAAAAATATTTGGAAATACTTCATGACATCTACCAGGCATAAGCTTAATCCCAGGAGCAGGTGCTGCCGCTAGTTCTGGACGTAGCCGTTCTTGCCTTCACGTCCACAATGGCGTACCCAAAAAATAACATTGCATGGGCTCTCTATGTATATTCTCTCTACGGCTTTAGTTTGTTCATCTACTTTCTTCAAAATTGTGTGTTATGTTGGTGTTGGAATGCGTTAGTGGCGCATGCGGGCAGAATAGGCTCCCTAAATGAGCGTAGAATATTTCCACTTGCAACAATGGCGACCTTTCCACATGTTCAGCGTAAGCGTACATCATATGAATCCGATCACTGAACACTTGGGCAACTGTTGTGTCTGCTGCGCAGATTCGCTGATATGACGTTTAGGAAGAAGGACGTGTAAGAAAATTATTTGGACTGCATTATGTAAACAGCAACAGATATACTTTTTATAATTTCTTAAAAGCTGCTCTGGCTTTGAGAACGGCGTAGTTCATTTAAAAGCAGTAACTCTCTAAGGCTGGAATTACCCAACATCTTTATTTTAATTCTTATTTCTTAGTCATAATTTTATTTTATAAATATAATTTTAGTCTCTATTTGTGTTTATACAATTTCCTAATTCCTAATTTTTAATTCTTAAATAATGGCAATTTTGACAGCTGATGTTGATAGTTGCACGAATACTTTGTAATTTTGGCGCGAATTAGTGCATTTTTTATTCAAAGGCAAAATGAGAATTAAAAAAAAATATACTAAGTGTAATATCCCTATCAAATCAATAAAAAAAAAATCATTGTTTTCTATCCTCGAAGTGGTACTCATTTTTAAACTTCAAAACAAACAAACTATGCACAACTCGTGTAAATTTCAGGTTAGGTGAACAAATAATGCATTTCATAGCACTTTACAATCAGCTGTTGTACATGCGCAATTTCAATTTTGTTTAATTTTATGTCTTAATTCTTAAAAGTTGAAAATTGGGAACTTTCTAGGTCAGATATTAAACAATAATATTATGATTAAGAAATAATAAACTGTCTAAACCATCACATTCAAAAACATACATTTCATCTTTAAGATTATGCACTAAAATTACGAATAAGACTAAGAATTAAGACTAAGACGTTGGGTAATTCCAGCCTAAGATACATAAAAACTATACCTTAGTACAAGTAAAAGAAAAACAACACATAGATGCACTGGTGGCTAATAATATGTCAAAAAATGACATAAAAACATTACTAATTCAAGTCTAAACTTAATTTGGAGCTAGTCACTTCTTCAAAGGCCAATGATTAATTATATTTTAAATATAGTTACTATGTTTTAAAGCAAATAAATGAAAGCATTTATGTTTGGTACTTCCACTCTTCAATTATCAAAAAAAACTGCTTTAATTCAATCAATTCCCGTTATTTTGCTTGTGACCTTTTGTTATTTCATATACGTATTTCTAAACATCTATATACAGCCGCGGGGGGGGGGGGGGTGTTATATAGCGGGGGCCTTTTCCACAAAGTGTTTTGAGAAATGTTCATAGGTATCATATTCTTTATGACTAACATATTTTAATTATCTGGCGTCTTTACATAGACTACCGTACAGCTTTTCTTGCACTTACTACTAATGAGTATATATGAATTTTCTCGCGTCCAGTAGTATACATATTCAGTGGCGTAGCTACCTAGGGGCTAGGCGGGGCAGTGCCACGGGGCCCTCAAGCTCAGGGGGCCCTCGAATCCTTACCAGAAATCTCGATCGAACTGAACTTTTGGAAATTTCTCCCATTTTCAAAATATATATGACAGGTTGCAACCCCACTTTAATCATGACAACTCAGTTGAGTTAAATTCAAAAGTTATGCCTAGGGAATTCCTCTAAATTCATGTGCGTTTTATTATTCATCGATGTGCGTTTTATTGTGAATTCGAGTTAAGATTTTTTTTTCGAGAACGGTTAAAAAATTAATGCTGTATCAGGAGTAAGTAAGCTAATGTCAATAAACTTTTTTGTACTGGTCAATATAGTGGTTCAATTTTATTTCATTTTACCACTCATATTGATGTCCGTTAAGTCAATAAATCGTGTCAAATCTTTAGATTTCGGCTACAGCTCATTGTATAACGCGAAATATCGTGAAAAAATGCAAGTCACCTCAGGTGACTTGCATTTTGTGTACCTACTGCAAGTGACTCACCTGCAGTAGGTACATTAATTCACATCCGTAGTAGTAAACAAAAATTGCCCAAAATTGACAAGTTTTTTAGTCAGCCTTCTGCAAGTACATCTGGCCAAAATATTTCTATTGATAGTGACTCAAATAATGTGGTAACTGCAGTGTTGGTTGAGAAGCCTACTGAAGAAGATTCGACAATTATTGCAGTTGGAGATACCTCCGCCGCCGATCATGTGAACGTGGATGATGTTTGCATGACACACATAAGAGCGGAGGGTTTGGAGGAACCACAGACCTATACATTTTTCGAAAATGTGTACGACAAATCTTCTTATGACTTGGGAAACTTCACGAACAAAATAGTAAGTGATAACAAAAAACGTCAAATTCTTGATATGGGGCCTTTACAGCCTTCAGGACCTTTTCCAACAGACATTAACCAGAACAATAGGTGTTTTTCAAAATCGTACTACGTTTCGTGTTCTAAATATGGGCCAGTTAATCGTTTTTGGTTGTGTTATTCCAAAATAGTAGACGCTGCCTATTGTCAACCCTGCTGGTTATTTGCTTCACAAAGGAATAATGTTTGGTGTACGGGAATTCGAGATTGGAAGCATTTATCAGAAAGAATTAAACAACACAGTTGTTCGAGTGGCCATTCGGAAGCATGTGCTGTTTATGAATTTTGGAAAAAAAACGATACTAATACTATCGACAAGGAACTTGAAAATGAAATTCGCAAAGAAGCATCGTTTTGGAAAATGGTTCTTCAAAGGTTATTATTATCATACTTACCCTAGCAAAGAGTTCTTTGGCTTTGAGAGGACATCAAGAAGACTTAAGTCAGGAAGGATACCACGGAAATTTTCTGTTCTTTGTAGAGCTTGTCGCCCGATATGATCACATTTTGCGGCAAGCTTTGGATGCCCAAAGGTAATAATAATTATTTCTAAGTTTTTTTTATCGTTTTATTTTGTTTATAATTGTTTAATATCAGGACTTTTTTGAAATTGTGTTTTTTTATGTTTTTAGGATCTACAAGATATCTGAGTGCAACAATTCAAAATGAAATGATTGAGAGCTTGGGGACCAAACTCGAAACCCATCTACTAGAACAAATTAGAGCGTCACCGTTTTTTGCCATCATAATGGATACGACACAGGACATATCGAAGGTAGATCAGCTAAGCATTGTTGTGAGGTATGCAGTAATAACCAGATCAGAAAATGGACAGCCAATTGATATAGAAGTAAAAGAAGTGTTTCTAGGCTTTTATGCAGCCATCAAACATGGCGCAGTAGATTTAGTCAACCAAGTGACAACATTATTTATCGACAAAAATATTGATTTAAAAAAAGGTGTGGGGCAAGGCTATGATGGAGCCAGTGTGATGAGTGGTGTGTATAATGGTGTACAAAAACATATTAAGGATATCCAGCCTAACGCAGAGTACGTACATTGTGCCACGCATAATTTAACTTTGGTGATAAATGATGCCGTTAGCAGTTGTGTGGAAATACAGATTTTTTTCGTAACGTTGCAAGATTTGTATAACTTTTTCGGAAACAGCATCAAACGTTGGGATCTACTGTCAAAATTCACTGGCGAATCGGACACCACTCTAAAAAAACTAAATCCGACTAGATGGTCCAGTAGGTTCAATACGATATCTGCAATAAAACTTCGTTATTTTGATATTATCAAAGCATTATCAGAAATAGTTCTAAAGAGTCCTAATAAAGATGAGCGTAGTGAAGCAGAGAGTATTAAAACAAAAATGTTAAATTTCGAGTTCGTGTTGCTTTGCGAATTCATGCACAGTGTATTGAACGACATCAATTATGCATCAAAAACTTTACAAAAATGCGACATCAATTTGGGCGAGGCGAGTAAAGTTTTAGCAAAGACCAAAGCAAAGTTGCAAATTTATAGAAATGATTTCGAATTATTCAAGTGCAAAGCCAGTGAAACTGCAAGAAAATATGGTATTGATACCCATTTTCAAGAAAAAAGGCAAAGAAAAGTTAAAAAACATTTTGATGAATTAGCTGCTGATCACCGATTTCCAAACCGAGAAAAAATATTTAAAATTGAGATTTTCAATAATGTACTAGACACAGTAATATCTCAATTAGATACACGTTGTATTGGTATGAGTGCAGTCTGTCATATATTCGATTTTCTAACACCAACATTTTTATTACATGTTGATGAAGCAACTTTATTACAAAAGTGTGACGAATTCCAAAGAAAATATTCAGATATAATAGGCCCTAGTTTTTCACTTCAATTTATTAATATTTACCACCTACTTTTACCTCAACTAACTCAAGTATGGACTGTTCACCAATTATGTAAGGAAATAATGAGCAAATATGGAGTGCTAGAATGCGACCTAACGGAAGTATTTACAGCAATGTTATTATTCTTTACAATTCCTGTCACTTCTGCAGCAGCTAAAAGGTCATTTAGCAAATTAAAAATAATAAAAAAGTATTTAAGAAATAATATGGGCCAAACTCGACTCCGACATTTATCGCTAATAGCAATTGAAAACAAAACCGCATCAAGCCTGGATTTAAACGAAGTCATTGATACTTTTGCGAAAACTAAAGCTAGGAAAAAATTGTAAATATAATTGTTATTTAGTCAGTTGGTAGGCCCGACCTTTATATAATAAACCCTTGAATCTTCTCTATTTCGTTTTATTAGCCAAACCTACACCAAGTATTAATTGTAATTTATGTTGTTACTGTTTAATATTTTTATTACCTGCCCTGCAGTGCACAAAAAAGAGCTTAAGTAGCTTAGCATTTTTAAAGTATTTCTATATTTCATATTTTTATTTGATAAAACCTAATCAGTTTACATAGCAGTGCGGCCCCATTTTTTAATTTGCCCCAGGGCCCTTGGTTACCTAGCTACGCCACTGTACATATTGCTTTTATTATAAAAAAAATACAAGAAGAAATATGTTGTAATTTACGCTTTTCTTATATATAAAGTTCTAGATATCCTACTTACCGATACATTTAGAAGATTATTCTAAAATGCGGCACATGTCTCTGTCATAATACGAGTAATAAGCCATGATAGACAATATTGGAATCTTTTGTTAGTAGTACATAGTCATACTATGACTACAAATGAATTGAAAAATGTTTATAATCATGATGATTATGCAATATAATGCTAGTGTTTTCTTTTCTTGTTTCAATGTCAATGTACGTCATTAACAAATTCATTTATATAGTAGGAGGGCCAGGTATTTATTTACATACATACGTATATTATGTCATTATATTTTCAAATGTATCCGTATTAGTTTTGAATAGATAAAGTTGCAGTATATTATTATATTATCTACACAGTTATTTACAAAATAGAATTCTACTTTAGTGTTTCGTGCACTGACTTACTAAATTACTATTCCACTATACATAAGAACATTCGAACCAAATCAAACTTACTAACTACGTCCAAGCCTGAGATTATCGAATATGTGCAATTTCGTGAACGGTAAACATTAATTGTGTTGTCTGCTGACCCGTCTTTAGACATTCAGTTCTCTACGGTAAACAGTATGAAGAAACGACAACAATGTGTAGAAGTGTAATCTAAACAATAATTTATGAAATTAAGGTAAGTGATGTCACAAACAGGCGGCCCCACGTTGGGCGTCAAATTGTCACACTTGCAATTATGTTGGTGGTTAAATTGCTTATAAAAGGTTGTATAGTAAACAATGATTAATTAACGAGAACATTAATTACATAATGTCGGCATGGTCCAGAATACTGTGCTGTAAAAGAAAATATTAAAAAAACAAACAGAGTTGTCTTTAAAGTCTCTTTTTAATAAAATAAATAATGAATTAAAGAACATTACGATTAAAAAACTAAAGCAATAATATTTTAAGTCAGGTAAAATTAAAGGGACTGTAAAGAAACATGAATTATTTTCAAGTCATTTAAAAAATAAGATAAATATAAATGTTATCAAACGCGAATGTTTATACTTGCACGTGTGAAATCGCGAAACTGCTAGGGGAAGTGAGATGCTAAGTAAAGTGAGACGTGAAAGTAATGAAGGAGCGAGTCAAGAAGCTGCACCCTTTAAAAGAATTATGAGGGTCCAGGGAGTTGGCGGTTAAATTCTTCACCAACAGAAAAAAAACTCGGCAAAAATATAGAAATATTAAACGTTGAAAAACGTAAACTATATATCTAAAACTAATGTTTATATGACGGATTTTGTCTTAGGTAGCTAGAAAGGAAAATGTTTTATTGTTCTACCCGCTTTAACAAGAGAAAACAAATTTCTTTTTCGGGAAGTATACGCCAAAGTTTGTCTTTGTGCTTGCGATTTATTTTAAAATCATATACAATAAAGAAATAAAAATAATTTTAATTCTTAAAAATGAATAACGCTAATTGTAATAATGAGAAAAAAAATGTAAAAAAACTACCCAATTATTATTATTTCATACATACAGAATTTGAAACTAATTTCTTTTCTCACACACGCACATAAAGATTACAAATTTATTTCATTTAGTCCTTATACACGTACATTTCTTTAAATTTAGCTAAAACTGTCATTGAAGTCAATTGGAATAAAATAAAGAACTATACAAATATACTATTAATTAAAAAACTTTAAAGCAGCAATAGAATTGTCTTTCATGACTATATATTTTCAGTACAAAGACGCATACAAATAACACCAACCAAGAAATTCAACCTATATAGATACCAGTGCCGTACATCAGGGGCTTAACAGAAAGAAGTAATAACGCAATGAAACTATGTAATTTCAAAACAGTTTTTCAGAATAATAATACCAATATAATATAATACCATGATCTGTGCACCAGACTGAAGTTCCCGTGTAACAACTGTGGCAAATTTTTATATAGGCCAGGCTAAACAACTTTTAGAGAAAAAGATAAAGGATCGCAAATATGCAGTCCACGGGATTAGGTAGGGTGTGTTCAATTTCCATTTCATGAGTAAGCAAAAATTTCATCAACGTATCTGACCCAAAATTTAGGAAACGTTGGTCCACTTTATTTTATATCATTTTCAAAATAATTAAGGAAAAGGTTCGCAAGAAACGTTGATAGCGGGTTGCCCATGGCAGTTCCAAAGATTTGTTTGTAGAACTGATTATTGAAAGCAAAAATGTTCTAGTCCATACACATCTTGGTTAATTTTAAAAATTCAGAAAGGAAGAAGAAGAGATACTTCTTTGACATTGTTCAAAACTAGAAAAGAATTAAAAAAATTTTTTTTTTAAAGTTTTTTTCCATAGGGACATTAGGAAAAAGGGCACATTAAATTAACTTATCATCAGGTGAAATCTTATATTTTTCTAGCCCATTTCTTCACCCATCTATCAAATTTACTCATGAAATGGAAATTAATCACACCCTACCTTTTTGACAGTTTCAATTTTGACATACATCGAAAAACCACACATACAGATAATTATATTCATAACACTTCGTACACTTCCTTCAGACATAAACAAACTACATTCTTTTTTCTTCCCAATAGACTACTGAACACCCCACACTCAGAAATAAATTATAATAAAGAGTTATCATATATATAGACAAAGTAGCCCCTGAGAACGATTACGAGAAAAATACAGTAGATCGAATAAAACGCAAATTAGAGAGGAAAAAATTAATTACTACCAGAACTACACTAGAACCCATAAAAGTAGAAAATATTATATATATTTTGTAAATTTTGTTTAAATAAAAGATGGGAATATCAAATTTCAAACTTATGTAAAAGATACAAAATAATAGCTTCATTTGTCAATGAACAGAATACTGAGTCTATTATATAACAACGTTGAAAAGTTAGACCATTTAAAATACTCAAGAATATACAAAATCGAATGTAATAATTTCAATAAAGTGTATATTGGGTAGACAAAAAGAAACGCAGAAATTAGAACATCAGAACATTAATATTGTAACGAAATGAGTGTAGGTACGACGACAAAAACAGAGACCATAAATCAACTCGGCGCGACGTATAAAAACGAAATATAAATAGCGTGAATCATCCATTTACGCATGGTACGGTGTCGGAAGCAGAATGTCTATGGAATGTTCTTCAAACATCGAGAGAAGTATTTTACACGAATGCTTCGAGATGTTTCGTATGTGTATATAAGGCGGCTGGATTCATTGCGGGATAAGTAATTGCGGAATAGTTTCGGGAAAGAAAGTCCTTAAGTAGTCTCGAGTGCGAAGAAATAAATAGTGTTAGCCGAAGAATTAATTCGGGATTAAGAAAGTCCGTAAGAAGTAGCCGACGCGCGTAGAAATAAATACAGTAGAAATAAATATAAGTCGTGCGTGTTATATAAATAGAAGTGTTACATAAATACGGACAGAGATATTAGTAGTAGTAAAATAAATAAATACCTGTGTTAATTTATTAATAGTAGTTTAAGTGTGATACGTTAGTTTTATATTTTATATTGTAAATAATTAGAAGTGATATAAATATACAGACTGTTTTTAAATAAATAATTGCACGAGTTGTTTATTCCGAACCCGAAAACGTTACAATATCATTTGAAAAATCATAATAGCGATAAATCAGCTTTAGCGTATAATCTTATAAACACAAGACATTTTCAATCGATAATGTACAAGTAATCAAAAGAGCTAGATGTATAGATTTAAATATGTGGGAAAGTATTTAGATAATCTTAGAAGAAGGTGCACTGCAAAATAAATCAGGGTCAAATTCTTTAGCGGAGCTAGGTCAACGTCAACATAACGAGGAGGAACTCCATTCTCTTGATAGTTATGTTCAATCTTCAACTTCATTGTCTGAACCAAGCTCTGACTCCATAATAACGAAAGAGAAATAAATGTCTCTAAGACACCTGAAATTCAAGTCCCCGGTCATGAAAAACGCTCGTATGAACGTATGAAGATTCCTCAGAGGATTCCAATGTGAAAAGAAGAAAAGCCGACATATTAAAAATTAGGGAGATTTCATCAAGCAAAGCAATCTAAAAAAACAAGTTGAAAAAATGCTTCAAACCTCTAATTCAAAATATCCTGCCGTTACAAAGGGTGACACAGTTAGAGTTCGAGTCCCAGATGTCGACAGAAGTAGCAGCGATGGAAAAAATATTTTGGCACTTGCTTTTGAAATAACAGATGCCGATATTTATAAATTAGGCACGAAACATCCTAAATCAGCTTTATGCTAGGAACCAATTTACAATATGAATGAAAAGTTTATTTATGACGAAGAAATTCCACAGTCAGAGATTTCACTAAGAGAATGTGCAAGAATGCCATGCAAGACTGGGGGCCGATGCTATATCGATGTGGCTGTAAAGGGGGCTGTAAATCTAACAAGTGTCGTAAAGAAAAAAAAACTATGTAACTCGAAATATCACCAAAGTGGACGCTACTCTACTAAATAGCAAGTCTAGAATTTGACATTTTGTGTTGTATACGTATTTGGAAGTACAAACCTAATATTTTTTTTTATTAGTTTGTTTATTTGTTTGTTAGTTATTTAAAAATTTGTTTTACTATAATATATCCTCTTATTTTTATATGTAGAGTAATATGAATAAAAATATTCTCAAATTGCCCACTCGACTTTCAGCATTACTTATTATGTCCGGGCAATGTGATATTCCTTTTAGGCACATTTTAAATTTCCCGGGCATTATAAATAATGTCCAATTATTTAAATTGACCGTAACATATATATTAGATGAACATGAAAGCAATTTTGACATACACTGAGGAGGACAACGAATAAAATAAGCTGTCAAAACGTTTAATTTAGAGATTTTTATCTCTTTGTCTTGCTAAACCAAGAAAATCCTAAAATTAGTGAATTTTTATTATTGCTATACAAGGCCAAAATGTAATTTAATATAATAATATATATTGTACAAGTTCATTGAGAGCCCCTAAAGAAAACTTAAAAATATAAATAAATATGTTTGATTCCATATTATCTATTCCTTTGATATTGTAACGTTTTCGGGTTCCAATAAACAACTCGTGCAATTATTTATTTAAAACAGTCTGTATATTTATGTACTTAAAATTATATAACAATATAAAACTATATAAACTAACGTATCACACTTAAACTACTATTAATAAATTAAAATTAACACTTGTATTTATTTACTACTAATATGTCCGTATTTATTTAAATCACACTGCCGTATTTATATCACTTAAAGAACTATTTCTACCGTACGCCGTATATTTATTTTCTTATATTTATTTCTAGTCGCGTCGGCTACTTCTTACGGACTTTCTTAATCCCGAATTACTCCGCAATTACTCATCCCGCAATGAAATGAATCATCCATCGGTGACCCAGTCGCCTTATATACACATGCGAAGATTACTAGAACATACCAGCACAGTCCCGCTTTTTCTCCACATGTACGAGAATCGTTCTAGTCCCTTTCGCTATGCAAGCCGTACGGCGTGGAGATGACTCATCGACTTGTTTACATATCGTTTCTATATGCCGCGCCGAGATGATTTATGGTGGTGTGTAAACAAGAGCGTTTTTATCGCGCCGAGAGATCTGCTTCTTTTATTTAATGTAAACTCATTTCGTTACAATATAGACACGCCTTAACTATCAAGCAGTGAAGCAAACATAATCAGATGGCGTCATGGGTGGGCACGATGCAACTACATACCTAGACTTTGTACTACAAAAGTAAAGAAACTCCTTCATTTTAATTAATTAAAAACCCCAATCTTCTTATTTGAAGAATATTTGTTTAAAAACATTATAATTTTGATATTTTAAGAATATTTGTAAAACAAAATCTGAATATATAACCCAGAAATTTCGTTTATCGTACCGTATCGTACTTACCTCAAATAATTATAAATTTTTGTAATGACCAGTCAATTCCATTTACTTTTGGTTATTCAAAAATAGAACTCAAAGCAATTTGTGGTATACATTTATTATTAAGAAAAAATGAGGTGTGGGCACCATACGACTTCCTTATACATATATAAATTTCAAATTATGCAAAGTTAATTAAGCCTTAAATACATTTATACTCTTACAAAAATACACCTGTGAGTAAATATGTCCGAATTTTGAAAATCCTTTTATAAAAAAATCATTTAAAATCCTATTCTAACTACTTCTAGTCTCTTAATCTCACAGAATGCATACTGTGTGAGATATTCGCAAGAAAATGCTACTCGCCAAGAGTAAATTTGTATTACTTCCGGTCCGAATTTTGAAATTTTGTTTATACAAAAGATATTCCAAATCCAGCTCTAAATACTTTTATAACTCTTGATAAATAAATATATTTAAAATGCATAATTTACGACATATTTGCAAAAAACTGATTTTCGATAAGAGTAAAAGACCTACTTCCGGTAGAGATTTCAAAAAACGTTTTTGATAAACTTTTTGTCAAATTTAATTTTGAGTACGTATGAATTCTTTATAAATTTGTTTAAACTTAGTAGTTGACAAAATATTGCCAAAATTCAATTTTTTTACTGAAGTAAACTACTACTTCCGGTCTACCGATTTTACTGAAAAACTAATCAGATCTTAAGAGGGAGATTTTATACACGTAAATACAAAATTTGGAATTGATACCTACAGCGGTTTGACCGCTATCGTGGTCACACACAAAGAGAGAGACAGGCACACACAGACATTTTTTAAAACGCAATTGGAATCAGGGGACCTCAAAACGTGGACATCTGCAAAAATTTGGAGGTCGAAAATTTTCGTCATCACAATACTTCCTTATACTACGTATAAGAAAGTAAACGAAATTGATTTATTTAATACTTATAAAAATTATTATGTATTTTCATTTATTGTCCAGAAAACAAAATTGTTTTATTTAATTTATTTCTTAATTTATTAGTATATCTTTTCATGGATTCACCTTGATGATATAGCCTAATTTTACAATAATTAAAACTAATAATTTTAATTAAATTTACAATATGATTATTGTCGACATCGTGGTCATACATGTGTTCTTTGTAATTGTTGAAAATAGTGCCATGAACACTGCTCAGAACATTTATACATAATTCAGCCATTAAATTTTTTTCTTTTAATTTGTTGGCATTATATTTATTATAAAATTCGAATTTCGCTTTCAGCAATTTTACAAATATGGATAACGTCTTCCGTTGGTTGAATTAAACACTGCTTTAAATTACTATATATATTTTTAATTATAAATGTGGAGTGAGATATGTCACAATGGATTGCCATAATTAAAATTAGAACGAATTAATCAATATTAACACTGTATCTGTAACGTTCAAACGGACGTTAGACATACAACAACAGCAGAAACAAGCCCACCCGTGACGTCACATGCCTGCGTTATGTTTGCTTCAGTTCGTATTCAAGGCGGGACGGAAAACGACGTGTCTATATGTATAAATGGTATAAGAGTAATACTGAGTTTCTACTATGCACGTGAAGATATACCTACCGTAAATAGTCCGAAGGTTTTTTCTTCTCAAAATGGACGATTTAATTATGTCTGCTCGATGGGCAGGAAATGATTAACAGCTAATAATAAAGAACTTCCTTGAAGAAAAGCAGGTGAAGCATTTCAATGATGATTGTTATAAAACGCGAGTCGGCTACTTCTTACGGACTTTCTTAATCCCGAATTACTCCGCAATTACTCCTTCGGCTACCACTACTTATTTCTACGCACTCGAGACTACTTAAGGACTTTCTTTCCCGAAACTATTCCGCAATTACTCCCGCAATCAATCCCGCAATGAATCCCCATCGGTGACCCAGTCGCCTTATATACACATGCGAAGATTACTAGAACATACCAGCACAGTCCCGCTTTTTCTCCACATGTACGAGAAACGTTCTCGTCCCTTTCGCTATGCAAGCCATACGGCGTGGAAATGATTCATCGACTTGTTTACATATCGTTTTTATATGCCGCGCCGAGATGATTTATGGCAGTGTGTAAACAAGAGCGTTTTTATCGCGCCGAGAGGTCTGCTTCTTTTATTTAATGTAAACTCATTTTGTTACATTGCCCCCTTCTTAAAAACTGCGTTTCGTCCCGAAACACACTCTTCCATGTTCTTGTTGTTGGCGGATGACGGAATCTACATTGGGACCCACGGGTGCACCCAGCTGTCTTGTAAAAATAGCAATTCACCGTCCCAGGCGGCACAACGGGCTGATTGGGCCGACAGCCACACATGACCATTTCCATACCAGTATACCGAAACACTACTTCCAGCATGTTTCTTACTGTTCTCCATTCCAAACGGTCTAATCCGCAGCCCAGTTTCGGAATTGCCAGCCTCCTTACATTTTGCTCGAGTGCTCGTCCTCGTGAATCGTCAAGGGATTCCCATAAATTGGCTTTCTAGGTTTTCTGGTAACTTGTCGCACATCCGCCACTTCACCGCTGTCACGTCCATGGTATGGGGCAATTGGTTGAAACACACCATCCCTGGCTCACTATGAGGTGTTAGTCTCATGCGATAAACGACGTCATCTATTTGCTCTAGTATTTCGTATGGTCCCTCCCAGTATTGTTGGAGCTTTGGGGACAGACCTCGGCGACGTTGAGGATTATATAACCAAACAAGGTCCTCTTCTCGGTAACCATCTCCCTCGGCTTGCACGTGGTAACAATTCTTCGTCCTGTCGCTGGCATCCTGAGTGTGATGGCGTACTCGCTAGTGAGCATCCTCCAACCTTCGTCTGGATCCGCTGACGTAGTCTTCTCCATTTGGGTTCTCCACAACGCACTTGAGTAGGTCATCCTCTACCTTCAGAGAGTCCCATTGAGCCCAGTAGGATTCCAGTCCCTGTGAACGAGGAGCCACTTCTTGCCAAGCCGGTCTGCGACCAATTCCCTTCCAAACCATCAATAAACCAAGGTCTTCATCAGCTTCTTGACCAATCCGCAAATTGTCAGGATGCCACTGATCGTCAACCACGGTAATTTTGAATGTGTTGGCCGATTTTTCTTCTAGTCGGTTACCATGCCTGCAGTCTTCTGGACGTTGTCTGCTTGCAACAGCATCAGCCTTTTGGTGTTGCACAGATGCAATTTGCTATCGGTTTTGAGGCTCCACGATACTGGATCGACGATTGCCTCTTATCATAGACCCGTTTCATTTTCACTGCTCCGCTGTGGTTTTCTTGGGCTTCTTCCCGCATTTAATATGCGCATGGCCCATTTCCATCTCCATTTCCATCTCCATTTCCATTTCCATTTCCATTCCCAATTCCAGCATCGGAGCGTTCTTCTCTTAGGTTGCACCTGATTCACCAATCGTCGGACTACCTGTTCCAGGTGTGCATGCCCATACTTCATCTCAAGACGCTTGATTAGTTGAGGATAGTCTTGACACTCTTCTGGAAGTAAGGTCTGTAGAACGTCACTGGCTTCTCCTCTTAATGACACAATCAGGGCAGTAGCTTCCTTCGGGGACATCCACCCATTTGCTCTTGCAGCGGCTTCGAATAGTTTCAGGTACGTCATCCATGACGTCCTTCCATCGAAGGTGGGAGGTTTTACCTTTGCCTTCGCTGTTCGGGCAATCTCCAGGCTTCCGCTTGAGATGTCATGGGGACCGCAGTCCTTCATCGCTGGCAACTGAAGCTGAACCCTAAACTCGTCCCCCATTCCGAACACGCGCTCCTCAACTTTCTGTTCTACGGCTTCGATGGCCTTAGAAAATTTCTGTCTCCCATTCGATGAATTCTTTTGAATGTCTTCCTTAAAAGTAGTCTCGCGTTGTTTTGCAATTTCATCTCTTAAAGCTTTTGAATTATTTGCAATTTCATCTTTCAAAGCTTTTGAATTATTTGCAATTTCATCATTTAGAGTCTTGAAATGTTTTTCAACATCTTTTAGAGTCTTCTCAAAATGTTTTGCCATTTCATCTTTCAAGGTTAACATCTCATCTTTTAGAGTTTTTGAATTATTTTCAATTTTATCTTGTAGAGTCTCGAATTGTTTTGAATAATTTTCAATTGTATCTATTATTAAGCTTAGATCAGGCTGTACTTGAAACAAATATTTCTCGGGATCCTCACCTTCATTTATTAAAAGATCACGAAGCCGATCCTGGAGAATTGTTTTTTTTCCAGACGTATCTGCGTCCCTTTCTTCCAATTCTGCCCTTAACTCGGAGACCTTTAGTTCTTCCAAACGTTTGGTAGCCATTTATTTATTTATTTATTTATTTATTTGCACTTATATTGTTTATCCCACTTCTGACACCAAATTGTAACGTTTTCGGGTTCCAATAAACAACTCGTGCAATTATTTATTTAAAACAGTCTGTATATTTATGTACTTAAAATTATATAACAATATAAAAATATATAAACTAACGTACCACACTTAAACTACTATTAATAAATTAAAATTAACACTTGTATTTATTTACTACTAATATGTCCGTATTTATTTAAATCACACTGCCGTATTTATATCACTTAAAGAACTATTTCTACCGTACGCCGTATATTTATTTCTTATATATTTATTTCTACGCGCGTCGGCTACTTCTTACGGACTTTCTTAATCCCGAATTACTCCGCAATTACTCCTTCGGCTACCACTATTTATTTCTACGCACTCGAGACTACTTAAGGACTTTCTTTCCCGAAACTATTCCGCAATTACTCCCGCAATCAATCCCGCAATGAATCCCCATCGGTGACCCAGTCGCCTTATATACACATGCGAAGATTACTAGAACATACCAGCACAGTCCCGCTTTTTCTCCACATGTACGAGAAACGTTCTCGTCCCTTTCGCTATGCTAGCCATACGGCGTGGAGATGATTCATCGACTTGTTTACATATCGTTTTTATATGCCGCGCCGAGATGATTTATGGTGATGTGTAAACAAGATCGTTTTTATCGCACCGAGAGGTCTGCTTCTTTTATTTAATGTAAACTCATTTCGTTACAATATAAATCATATGGTCTTGTGCAACGTCATTGTTACACCTACAGAAGGTTAAAATCAATAAATGACTTTCTCAAAATACAGAAGTACATATCTATTTTTATTACAAATAAGATAGATTACATAAAAAAAAACGAAATTACTGACACGACGTTATTTTAAGATCGGATAAATGCTGCCTAATACTATATCAGCGAATACGAAATTTTCTGAAAAGTCATATATATTTCCCATAAGTGACACACCTCGTCAGAGATAAATCTAATTACTATATTGCTTAATCATATTAAGCAGTTAAAGTAACAAGCAATTCATCTACAGTAGATACAAAATAGAGATCACATCATTGAATTATTATTTACATTATGTTTTTCAGATAACTGCTATCACAAACAATAAATATCGACTCTTCAAAGGATATTGCAGTATCAAGACAGACATTGAAGTATCTACAATGATTTTCGAAGTGTTTTTATTATTTTTAACTCTTCTGGTAGTGGCGTATCTCTACCTTCAACGAACACACACATACTGGGCGAGAAGAAATGTTCCGTACGTTGAACTTACATCGTCGATTTGGGGTAATATGGAAAGTCCCTTCAACAGCAAGCATGGCATGAAGGGTGACGTTAAGAAAGGCTATGATGAACTGAAAAAACGTGGATTGAAACACGGCGGTATATACTTATTTACGCAAGCCGTCTACATTCCGGTGGATTTGGAATTGATAAAACGTGTCTTAACGAAGGACTTTCAATACTTCATGGGGCGTGGAATGATAATTGATGAAAAGCATGATCCTTTGGCTGGAAATTTAGTTAATTTAGACGGTGAGAAATGGAGAAACATGCGCACTAAATTAACGCCAACTTTCACATCTGGGAAAATGAAGCAGATGTTTGATACTCTGTTGCAATGTGGTAATCCTATGCTAGACCATATCGAAAAATTGTGTCAAAATAGAAACAAGTTGGATATTAAAGATATTTGTGGGTGTTATACTACAGACGTCATTGGATCGTGCGTTTTTGGTTTAGATTGTAATAGCTTCAAGGATCCAAATGCCGAATTTAGAATGTATGGACGTAAAACTTTTACACCAGCACTAAGAACCCAGATGTTTCTGTTTCTAACTTTCGCTGTTCCTGCGCTATCTAAATTGATAAAAGTAAAATTCTTTACGGATGATGTCCAAGACTTTTTTATGAATGCTCTTCATAACATCTTTAATTATAGAAGAACTAATAATGTGAAACGTAATGACTTTGTAGAGTTATTTTTGGAGATGGAAAGAAAAGCGAAGGCAAGTAATCAGTCGCTCTTAACGTTCAATGAAATTGCTGCCCAGTCCTTCGTTTTCTTCCTCGCAGGATTTGAAACATCTTCTTCAACTATGACCATGTGTCTGCACGAATTGGCATTTAATCAACATATCCAAGATAGACTTAGGGCGGAGATAAATGAAACAATGAAGAAATATGATGGAAAATTGACATATGATGGGATCATGGAGATGAAGTATATGGACCAAGTCGTTAATGGTAACGTATTAATTAGTCTCATTACTGTTTGTAAGTTTAACGTGAATTGAGAAAAATGACTATTTGTTTTTAAACAGGGTTGGCTAATTCCTGTAGTCAACTTACATAAAAGTTTACTGTCATAAAGTGTGCTTAATATTTGATAAATAATTATTAGACATTACTTTTATTATTTTGAAATACATTTACCGAAAGGGATTTGACAATATTTGTGCTTTTGCAGAAACACTACGAAAATATCCCATAATTCCTATTCTAATTAAAAAATGCTACAAGGATTATAAAGTACCCGATACGGATGTGACAATAGAGGCTGGCACGTCTGTCATGGTGAGCACTATGGGATTGCACGCTGATGAAGAGTACTTTCCAAATCCGAAAAAGTTCGATCCTGAAAGATTCAATGACGAGAATAGAAGCAGTATACCACAATATGCTTTCTTGCCATTCGGTGAAGGTCCGAAGAATTGCATAGGAATGAGATTTGGACTGATGCAAACGAAAACTGGTCTTTCTATGATTTTAAATAACTATAAGTTTCTACCTGTGGAGGGCGACGAATACGATTTTGAAATTCATCCACAATCATTCATCGTAACGAAGAAAGGCACTCTCATGTTAAGAGCGGAAAAAATATAGTGTTCATTGCATATTTTGCATTTTATATTGAAAATATAGTTGTGTATTCTTTTCGATACTTTGAAATATTACATTTATTTTAGTGAAATTGAAACAATCTTTAATTATTACCAGAATACTACTTCATACACTGCCGAGCAAAAAATTCGAGTCACTTTAATATTTTTTAATTTTCACTTAGAAATGATCTAACTGGTTAAAACTTTAATGAAATCACTTTGTTATTAATTAGTTTATTAACAAATAAAACACTGCAAACCTCATACAATTAGCATTGGGAAAAAACAAAAAAAAATGTTAGAATATTAGCAAGCGTATTCAAATTAAAGTTACAGTGACTAGAAATAAATGCAAAATAATTGAATATAAAGAAATTAAAACACATTATTTGGGTATTTTAATAAAACGAGTTTCCTCCTCTTGCTCTCACCTGTACTCTTCCATTCATTCCTCTTAATACTTTTTGGATAGATTCTGGAGGCATAGCTTCCTACACTTCTGTTATTGCAATTTTAAGTTTATAAACATTGGATAGAGAGGAATTTCGTGCTCCAACCTGTGCATTAAAATAAGTTTAGCCGCAATGAATAGAGCAAAAGGTGCAACATGTTGTTCTAATAATAATTTTTATTATTATTCAAATGAAAACCCTTACTTCACTAATAAATACATTATCAGCATAGGAGGAGCATACATTTATATAGGAAGGCATTCTTGGTAATGGCATGATAGGCATGCATTTCTCTGAAGGTGGTATTAACGGACAAGCTTATGAGTAAATCCTAGCAGGCAGTTTAGTGGAATTATTGAAACATATTGTGCTAAATTTAATAGAGCTGTGGATGCAACAAGACGGCAAACCCCCACATTCTATGCTACAGACACGAAATATTTTAAGGGGGAGTGCTCACTACCTCAATCAGTTTCTTCCAAATCCTGACTTTATTTTCTGAAATAGTTAGACAATTATTTTTTCGAATTACTTTAAAAAATAAAAGAAATATCATAGCATAGTTCTTTTTCTTAAAATATATGCAGAAAAAAAATAAAAATTGAAATTAGACAAATATCCGAAAATTAACGATACGACAATAATTTAAAAAATATTCTGACGACGTTCTTGAAAGAGTTCAAAAAATATTTTCTTAATTAAACTTATGATTTGGAAAATAGAATACATTCTGCAAGACTAATTGTTGGAGAAATGTTAAAGTGAAACATGGTACGGTTTCGGCTAGCAGGCGGAGTTTCGCCAGACGAGATTTATCGGTTCTGGGTACTCTATCAGAGGCATAAAGATAAGGGTTCCCCATTCATTGGGTGTTTAGAGACCAGGTTTTGTGAGTGAGTGAGAAAGAAAATAGACATTGTGCGAAAACAAGGAAGATCTTATAAACCAGAAAGTATTCCACTGAGAATGAAACGGTATTTATAAATTCTAATAAACTTACATATTTATTTAGATGTTATCGACTGATTTGCATTCTCAAAAGCAGCAATTCTTTTATAAATGTATTCGTTACGTTTTATTGATCAGCAATAGAGATTTAAATGTAGCTGACACTCTTTTATTTTTAAAGTACTAAAAGAAATTACTTTGACGTCCAGGATTAGAAATTCACAAAAGAAAATTACAAGATGTAAGGCAAGATCAAATGGAAATTCCCTCTACATCTAAATGTTATGAATTATTACATTTTGAATATGAGAGTCCTACCGATGAGAGCTTCGACGAAACAAAAAATGAGGTGTGACCACCACACGAGTTCTTATACGTATTAGCGTTTCAAATTATACGAAATTGTTTTATATTGTTGTAAATAGTTTTATCTTAGAAAAATAAGCCGTATTTTAAGAATTTTTTTATATATAAATTATTCATAATCCTATTATAATAAATCTCTACAGAATACATACTTTGTCGGATATTCAAAAGAAAGTGCTACTCGCTAAGAGTAAAAGTGGTACTTCCGATCCGAATTTTAAAATTTCATTTATACAAAAAATATTCCAAATCCAGATCTAAATACGTTCGTACTCTTGATAAATATAATTTACGACATATTTGCACAAAATCGCTATTCGATAAGAGTAAAAGTGTTACTTTAGGTCCGATTTTGAATTTTTTTTTTACAAAAGGTATTGAAAATTAAATTTTAAATACTTTTGTACTCGTAGCGTACCTTTCTAAACACCATGACTTGCGAAATATTGGCAAAAAACTGATTTTCGATAAGAGTAAAATACCTACTTCTGGCAGGAATTTCAAAAAAACTTACATCATAAAATTCTTCTCAAATTTAATATTGAGTACATATGAATTCTTTATAAACTTGTTTAAACTTAGAACTTGGCGAAATATTTTTTTTTTTTTATTGAAAAACAACAAGTTAATATACAATATTAAAACTGGTCTAGGACCAACCATCAATTTGAATTTGACATATCTTAACCTAAAAAATTTAATCTAAAATTCACCCAAAGGAGTTCTTTTAGTTACTTCTATTTTGTAGGAGATACACTGTACTCTGCTATTCACTAAGCACTGCAAAACTACACACTAAAATGCACCAGATCGTGTGGCTTAACCCTGTTCAGCCTTCTGACGAGGTTTTGGACATCAAGAAGACTGTTTGCTTCGATATTATCGTGTCTTGCCTCGTGTTTGACGGCAGATCTTCTTACTTCACTGACTACATCCCTGATTCCGAGATCTCTATGTAAATCACTGTTTCTAACGTACCAAGGTGCATAGACCATATTGCGTAAGACTTTATTTTGAAATCTTTTTATTTGTTTAAGATGGCACGGTTTGCCACAACCCCAAAGTTGAATGCCATATACCCAGACTGGCTTCAGAATTTGGTTATAGATCAAAATTTTACTGTGTAGTGGGAGTTGCGAGTTACGTCCCAACAGCCAGTAAAGTCCTCTGTACTTAAGATCCAGCTCAGTTCTTTTCTTCTTGACATGCTCCTTCCATCTCAGTTTAACGTCAAGCGTCATACCTAGATATTTGGCTGAGTTTTGGTAAGGGACAGTGTTACCATTTATAATAATAGGTCTTATATTTGTTATGTTTCTGTTGGTAAAGTTTATATGAGTTGACTTCAGTTCATTTAATTTTATTTTCCAGTCGTTGGTCCACTTCGAAATCCTATCACATGCTCGTTGCAACTTATTTCTTGCCGTTTGCATATTATTATCTACTGCTAAGATTGCCGTATCATCAGCAAATGTCGCCACAGTTGCGTTCCCCAGTTCCGGCAAGTCAGACGTATAAAGCAAGTAGAGGACCGGTCCTAGGACACTTCCCTGTGGAACACCAGCCTCAATCCTCTTCAAACCGGAGTACTCTTCCTCTATTTTTATTCTGAAAAATCTGTCAGAAATGTATGAAAGCAGAAGTTGCGCATATGCCTTCGGTAAGAGTTTGTTCAATTTCCAATTAAGGCCTTCATGCCAGACCCTATCAAAGGCTTGAGCCACATCTAAAAAGATGGTTGAGCATATAAGTTTTTCTTCTAGGGCTTTTTCTATGACATCAGTGATCCGGTGTACTTGATCAATGGTAGAATGTCTTTGTCTAAATCCGAACTGGTGATTTGGAATCAGTCCTTTACTTGCTACGATTGGGTTCAGTCTTTTCAATAACAGTTTCTCAAATAGTTTTGAGATAATCGGTAATTACGTATAAGAAAGTAAAAGGAATTATCCGGTAGATAAATATGTAATGTCGAGAAATAAAATATACTCAAAATTAAATTTGATTAAAAAAGTGTTTTGAAATTCATACCGGAAGCAAGTCTTTTACTCTTTCGAAAGTTTTTTGCCAATATTTCGCAAGTCATGCTTTTTAGACAGATACCTTACGGATATAAAAGAATTTAAAATAAATAAATATATAAATAAATAAATAAACTTAATTTTTAATACCTTTTGTATAAAAAAAATTTCAAAATTCGTACCGCAAGTAATACTCTTATCCAATAGCGATTCTTTTCAAATATATATTATGCATTCTATAGAGATTTATTAAGAGAATAGAAGTACTAAGAATAGAATTTTGAATAATTTTTGTATAAAAAAATTCTTGAATTGTATAATTTGAAAAACTCATATGTATAAGAAGTGTGGTGGCCACACCTCATTATTTTTGTTAATTTTTTATATAATAATTTACATACTACAGACAAGAAATATTTGTGTTTGTTATATGACCTAAATAAATATCTATTACAGACGTAATTTTGGGAATTTATATACATTTTTTTGTTAATTTTTTATATAATAATTTACATACTAAAAGGACAAGAAATACTTCTTGCAATATTTTGGGTGAAGAATAATAATTTTATCTCCTACCTGAAATAGCTTGTATTGCATTCTGTCCCAACATTTTTATGGTTACAAGTCCACGTGGAATTGAGTGACACATGTCCAGTGTCGATTCAACAAATCAAACGCGCGGTATACTCATACATCAGAGGGCCTAACGCAGGGCTGTCCAAGCCGCGGCCCGCGGGCCTCATGCGGCCCAAGGCAAGTATCAATGCGGCTCGAAAATATTTAAAGTTACTGAAGCTAAAGGTCTTACATCTCAACAAAAGTTTTTTAGCAACGTTACAACTCAAACAGAATCATTTGTGAAGGCTAATTATGTAGTCGCAAATTTAATCGCCAAAAAATCGAAACCATATTTTCTGATGGCGAATTTATTAAGGAATGCATGGAAAACGTGGCAGATATAATTTGTCCAGACAAGAAAGGTGATATTTCTAAAATCAGTTTGTCTCATCAAACTATTGCCAGGAGAATTGACGATATTGGGAAATCTATAGAAATGGATTTGAAAAGTAGAGCATGCGGTTTTAAATTTTATTCTTTGGCCATGGATGAAAGTACTGATGCTACTGATACAGCTCAATTTGCCATTTTTATTAGAGGTATTAATGACGAATATAGTGTAACTGAAGAAATGGCTTCTTTAGTGCCATTAAAAGACACGGCAAAATCAATAGATTTATATGAGGCAGTGAAAAAAACATTAGCGCGGTTTTCGTTGTCTCTTCCGGATATATCTGGGGTAGTTACGGATGGCGCCCCAGCTATGATCGGTAAAAAAGAGGGCTTGTAAAATTAATAGAGCCATTGCTGTCGAAAACTCTCATTTGATGAAGTACCATTGTATAATACACCAAGAAAATTTATGCGGAAAAGCTTTAAAAATGGGTCATGTTATGCAAATCGTCGTCAAGACTGTAAATTTTATAAGAGCCCGGGGATTGAATCATCGCCGATTCAAGGAATTTCTCAAAAATGTTGATGCTGAGTATGGCGATATCGCATACTTTACAGAAGTAAGGTGGGCTCAGTCGAGGACAAATGCTAAAAAGATTTTATGACGTACTTAATGAAATCAATTCTTTTATTACATCGAAAGCTAAATCTGTGCCAGAACTTGACGATGCCGAGTGGCTTACAGATTTAGCATTTTTGGTAGATTTGACTGCTCATTTAAATGACTTAAACACGCGCCTTCAAGGCAAAAACCAACTTATCAGTACGATGTTTCAAACAATAAACGCTTTCCAGGTAAAACGAAAATTATGGCAGGTCCAATTAAATGCAAACAACTTTTTGCGTTTCAGCACGTTGTTCAAACATATTCCTAAAAATGGGAAAAAATGTGCGGGCTTATAAACTAATAAATTTTAAATGACTTAAACATGAAAGCTATATATTTTAAGTTTTTTTTTGCTCGTCAGCTATGGTAACATACTTGTGGCCCAAAACACCATGTCCTTTTCCAATGTGGCCCAGGGAATCAAAAAGGTTGGACACCCCTGGCCTAACGGCTGCAACTTAACATAAATATTCCATCTCATTCGCACCACTTCCGATTAGCAGGACCGCGTCGGTGTATACAACAATCGGAGAATACAGGACACGCCTCTTTGAAATCCGAGTTTCTACAATCTGGGAACACATCCTGTTTCCAGGGAAGTTAGTAGCGCGTGGAGGTTTTATTCACCATTCTGCTAGATTTCAGACATCACAAAATTAGTTCTTTTTTACAGGGATACTTAAAAGAGCAAATATACAGTATACCTGTAATCACAAAAGAAGGTATGTGGAAAGATATTCGAGAAATATTTAGAAATATAAGTACTCAGCTTCATATTAATGTCGATTTAAGTCTATTTGGATAACACTTTCCACATAGATGGATTGATCACGGCGGTCTTGATCCCAGACCTCAATCCATCAGACGTTTTTGTTTGGGATTTCGTCAAGATAAAGATTATGTTATAACTACTTATAACTTTTCAAACCGCTGACAAACTTACAGCTCGGATTCTCGGATTGAAGTCGCATTATAAGAAATCATACCAGAAAGACTGCAGCGAATAGTATCATGTTTACAAACTGATGGTTTTCAATTTGAATAATTATATAGCTAATAATAACATTGGGTTGCTATCAAAGAAATATGTAAAATGGAGTCAATCCTGTCATAAAATTTCAGAACTTTGTAATATCATCACAATATATAACTTTAATTATTTTTTGCGTAAAGCGCACTATTTAAAACTTAAAATTCACTTATCTGACATTAACATTAACATTAATAACGGGTAAAATAGTTTCGAAGATTGTAATTAGCACATTACTGCAATATGTTAGTGTGATATCGTTGAGTGTTGCCAAATGTATGTTTCTTTCAAATCCTTTCTGAAAACACAGGAAGCATGGTACACCATTTATTATGTATGTTTCAGAAACGACGCCATATCTTTGTGTGTAATTCAGATGAATTTTATATTGCAGTTTATATATGTTACGGTCAATTTGATTATTTCGAGCATTATTTATAATGTCCGGGCAATCTAATAATTTTATATATGTCTACGATAATTTATTACATTGCCCAGTCATTATAAATACTACTATTATTCCTCAGGACACTTTGATTAATTAAAAGTAATTTGGCAACCTGCGTATGATGTGATTATCGCTGGCCAATCAGCATCCATTTTCGGTGGCCCGAGTTAAAGATGGTACATGTGTAACCCAGACACTGTCAAAGTCAGGGCTCCCTAGAACGTGCGAATTAGGACGTGGAAAATACGCTTTGTTCGTGGCTGGAAGACAACAACAGCAGAAAATGGTCAGAAGCCTTACGTTTTGTTCAGCTAGTGAAGAACAGGGCTGCATAACTATATTCCGTATGAGACCATTGGAACAAAGTTAAAAGTTGGTCTAAGAATTTTTTTTACCTAAAAACGTTCTGCCTAATATAAATTGTGAAGAGGACACGAAAGTAATAGTAAAAGATCAAAACAATTTGCAGTCTGTAGAAGAAGGTACATTGCAAAATAAATCAGGGTCAAATTCTTTAGCGGAGCTAGGTCCAAGTCAACATAACGAGGAGGAACTACATTCTCTTGATAGTTATATTCAACCTACAACTTCGTTATCTGAACGAAACTCTGCCTCCATAATAACGAAAGAGAAATAAATGTCTCTGAAACATCTGAAATTCAAGTCCCCAGTCATGAAAAACGCTCGTATGAACGTATGGACATTATGAAGATTCCTCAGAGGATCCCAATGTGAAAAGAAGTAAAGCCGACATATTAAAAATTAGGGAGATTTCATCAAGCAAAGCAATCTAAAAAAACAAGTTGAAAAAATGCTTCAAACCTCTAATTCAAAATACCCTGCAGCTACAAAGGGTGACGCAGTTAGAGTTCGAGTCCCAGATGTCGATAGAAGTAGCACCGATGGAAAAAATATGTTGGCATTTGTTTTTGAAATAACAGATGCCAATATTTATAAATTAGGCATGAAACATGAAATCCTAAATCAACTTTATGCTTGGAACCAATTTACAATATGTAATGAAGTTTATTTATGCCGAAGAAATTCCACAGTCAGAGATTTCACTAAGAGAATGTGCAAGAATGCCATGCAAGACGGGGGCCAAGGCTATAGTCGATGTGGCTGTAAATCTAACAAATGTCACCAAAGTGGAAGCTGCTCTAATAAATAGAAAGTCTAGGATTTGACATTTTGTGTGTATACGTATTTGTAAGTACAAACCTAATATTTTTTTTTTATTAGTTTGTTTCCTTGTTTGTTAGTTATTTAAAAATTTGTTTTAATATAATATATAGATGAATATGAAAGCAATTTTAACATACACTGAGGAAGACAACGAATAAAATAAGCTGTCAAAACGTTTAATTTAGAGAGTTTTATTTCCCTTGTCTTGCTATAACAAGAAAATCCCAAAATTAGTGAATTTTTATTATTGCTATACAAGGCCAAAATGTAATTTAATATAATAATATGTATTGTACAAGTTCATTGAGAGCCCCTAAAAAAAACTTAAAAATATAAATAAATATGTTAGATTCCATATTATCTATTCCTTTGATATAAATCAACTGGTCTTGTGCAACGTCATTGTTACACCTACAGAAGGTCAAAATCAATAAATGACATACACAAAATACAGACGTTCTTAATCTATTTTTATTACAAATAACATACGTTACATAAAAAAAAAACGAAATCACTGACACGGCATTATTTTAAGATCGGATAAATGCTGCCTAACACTATATCAGCGAATATTGAAATGTCATATATATTTCCCATAAGTGACACACCTCGTTAGAGATAAATCTAATTACTATATTGCTTAATCATATTAAGCAGTTGAAATAACAAGCAAAATAGAGATCATCTCATTGATTTATTATTTACATTATATTTTTCAGATAACTGCTATCACAAGCAATAAATATCGACTCCTCAAAGTATACTGCAGTATCAAGTCAGACATTGAAGTATCTACAATGATTTTCGAAGTATTTTTATTATTTTCAACTCTTGTGGTAGTGGCGTATCTCTACCTTCAACGAACACATACATACTGGGCGAGAAGAAATGTTCCGTACGTTGAACTTACATCGTCGATTTGGGGTAATATGGAAAGTCCCTTCAACAGCAAGCATGGGATGAAGGGTGACGTTAAGAAAGGCTATGATGAACTGAAAAAACGTGGATTGAAACACGGAGGTATATACTTATTTACGCAAGCCGTCTACATTCCGGTAGATTTGGAATTGATAAAACGTGTCTTAACAAAGGACTTTCAATACTTCATGGGACGAGGAATGATAATTGATGAAAAGCATGATCCTTTGGCTGGAAACTTAGTTAATTTAGACGGTGAGAAATGGAGAAACATGCGCACTAAATTAACGCCAACTTTCACATCTGGGAAAATGAAGCAGATGTTTGATACTCTGTTGCAATGTGGTAATCCTATGCTAGACCATATCGAAAAATTGTGTCAAAATAGAAACAAGTTGGATATTAAAGATATTTGTGGGTGTTATACTACAGACGTCATTGGATCGTGCGTTTTTGGTTTAGATTGTAATAGCTTTAAGGATCCAAATGCCGAATTTAGAATGTATGGACGTAAAACTGTTACACCAGCACTAAGAACCCAGATGTTTCTGTTTCTAACTTTCGCTGTTCCTGCGCTATCTAAATTGATAAAAGTAAAATTCTTTACGGATGATGTCCAAGACTTTTTTATGAATGCTCTTCATAACATCTTTAATTATAGAAGAACTAATAATGTGAAACGTAATGACTTTGTAGAGTTATTTTTGGAGATGGAAAGAAAAGCGAAGGCAAGTAATCAGTCGCTCTTAACGTTCAATGAAATTGCTGCCCAGTCCTTCGTTTTCTTCCTCGCAGGATTTGAAACATCTTCTTCAACTATGACCATGTGTCTGCACGAATTGGCATTTAATCAACATATTCAAGATAGACTTAGGGCAGAAATAAAAGAAACAGTTAGGAAACATGATGGAAAATTGACATACGATGGAATCATGGAGATGAAGTATATGGACCAAGTCGTTAATGGTAATGTATTAATTAGTTTCATTACTGTTTGATAAGATTAACGTGAATAAAGAAAAATGACTATTTGTTTTTAAGCAGGGTTGGCTAATTCCTGTAGTCAACTTACATAAAAATTTACTGTCATAAAGTGTGCTTAATATTTGATAAATAATTATTAGACATTACTTTTATTATTTTGAAATACATTTACCGAAAGGGATTTGACAATATTTGTGCTTTTGCAGAAACACTACGAAAATATCCCATAATTCCTATTCTAATTAAAAAATGCTACAAGGATTATAAAGTACCGGATACGGATGTGACAATAGAGGCTGGCACGTCTGTCATGGTGAGCACTATGGCATTGCACGCGGATGAAGAGTACTTTCCAAATCCGAAAAAGTTCGATCCTGAAAGATTCAACGACGAGAATAGAAGCAGTATACCACAATATGCTTTCTTGCCGTTCGGTGAAGGTCCGAAGAATTGTATAGGAATGAGATTTGGACTGATGCAAACGAAAACTGGTCTTTCTATGATTTTAAATAACTATAAGTTTCTACCAGTGGAGGGCGACGAATACGATTTTGAAATTCATCCTCAATCATTCATCGTAACGAAGAAAGGCACTCTCATGTTAAGAGCGGAAAAATTATAGTGTTCATTACATATTTTGCATTTTATATTGAAAATATAGTTGTGTATTCTTTTCGATACTTTGAAATATTACATTTATTTTAGTGAAATTGAAACAATCTTTAATTATTACCAGAGTACTACTTCATACACTGCCGAGCAAAAAATTCGAGTCACTAAAATATTTTCTTAATTTTCTCTTAGAAATGATCTAACTGGTTAAAACTTTAATGAAGTCACTTTGTTATTAATTAGTTTATTAATAAATAAAACACTGCAAAGCTCATACAATTAGCATTGGGAAGAACATAAAAATGTAAGATTATTAGCAAGCGTAATCAAATTAAATTACTGTGACTAGAAATAAAAGCAAAATAATTGAATATTAAGAAATTAAAATACATTATTTGGGTATTTAATAAAACGAGTTTCGTCCTCTTACTCTTACCTGCATTCTTCCATTCATTCTGCTCGAACCTGTGCATTAAGATAAGTTTGGCCGCAATGAATGGAGCAAAAGGTGTAACATGTTGTTCTTCATCAGCACGAAATAGCAAGTTCTGTTTTAAAGACTGATGTCAAAGAAGTTTAAGGCCAATCATTGGTCGGTAAGCTTTCAGATCGACTTCTCTGTTTCGTAATGCAGTAGGTAGATACAAAAAATGATCGTTCTGTTGAGAAGTGGATCTTCTCCGTCCTGATCCGGGTCTTTATTTAAATAAACCAGTCTCCTGATAACGTTTATACACCCGTTGAGCTTTGAAACGAGTAATCCTAAGCCCTGTTGCAATATATCGTTGGATTCGTCCATCTTCAATCAAGAAAATAATTTGAGCGGTTGCAGTTTCACTCGATATGTATCTTAAGAGTAATCAATTAACTTAAATTTCGGAACACCGTTTTTGTACCAAAAAATAAAACAAAAAGGATTAAAAAAACACACAAAATCATTCTGATTGAAATACTTAAGACGTTTGTAGAGATCAAATGCATAATGCACCCAATAACAGTCAAATAACACTTTATCAGAACAACAGACAAGACGATTCTTAATTGTTTTAAACTTTACTAAGCCTGCTACGTTTTAATCAAATACCAGGGCGTATTTTTATGTTATCTACCTAGCCATGAAACAAAAGAGTGACGATGTCAAACAAATTATTGAAAAATTGCTGTCACTGTTAGAAGTACATGTGCTAAGTTGTGTTTAGTTTATGGTGTGTATAGAGATTTGAGACGGTCCATTTCTCGATAAAATGAGTGAAACTAAAGTTGAACATCGCAGCGTAATAAAGTTCCTTACAAAGAAAGGCAATGGTCCAAAAGCAATTCATGAAAGAATGGTTGCTGTATATGGGGAAGATACGCCATCTTATTTCCAAGTAAAATATTGGTCTAAACTCTTTCGATGGGGCCGAGAGTCAATCAGTGATGACCCAAAGTCCGGACTACCCGTTGAAGCTCGAACTGAAAACATTGTGCGAAAATTCGAAAATTTGGTACTGAAAGATCGGCGTGTAAAGATCTCTGTCATTGCCAATGAAGTCTGTATATCCGAAACATGTGTTCTCAAAATTTTGCATGACGATTTGGCTATGAAGAAGGTGTCTGCACGGTGGATTGCTTACACCTGAACAAAAACTGTGCAGAAAAGAAGTTTCTCAAGAAAATTTGGTCAAGTTGGACAGAAACAAAACATTTTTATCTCGAACTACTACCGGGGATGAGATTTGGGTATATTATTGGGACCCTCCTACTAAAGAAGAATCCATGCAGTGGGTTCACAAGGGCTCTCCACCACCAAAAAAGGCCAAGCCAAAATTTTCTGGAAAAAAACTGATGGCAACTGTTTTCTGGGATGCTGAAAGAGTTTTGCTTACTGAATATATGCTGAGAGGGTGTACCATAAATGGAGAGGTCCACGGAAACACAATTAAAAATTTAAAAACTGCTCTGGAGGAAAAACGCCCGCATTCTTATCCACAAAAAAAAATTGGTGCTACACGATAATTGTCGGGTTCATAAGGTAAACAAAGTTCAGCAGATAATCAATGACTCTGGGTTTATAGAGTTAAGGCATCCACCTTATAGCCCCGACCTAGCTTCATCAGACTTCTTCTTATTCAAAAATTAAAAAAAAACATCTCAGAGGAAAGCGTTTTGCTTTTGATGAAGAACTCAAAGAAGCTGTTGAAGAATATTTTGCGGGGTTACCGAAGCAATTTTTTGCTGAGGGTATGGGGCAACTGGAAAAGAGATGGAATAAGTGTATTAGTGTTGAAGGGAGTTATGTAGAAAAAAATTTTTTTTTGTTCTCTTATGTGCTTTTTTCATGGCTAGGTAGATAACATAAAAAAACACCCTCGTAGTTACAAATATGTTTGAACATTTCTGAGAAAAAAATTAAAAACCATTAAATTTAGAACAAAATATTTATTATTAAAAGCTTTTTCATTACCTACTTTTTAAATCTTGTCTATATTGGTTAGAGGCATAAGCATTAGATGTTCATAATTCGTTCATTAATATTGATATTTGTTTACATAAGTTTGGTGTTTTTAATATTCCAGTTAGGAATGTTGGTAGTATAACTTTGCTACAACTACAATTTTAAGACTCTACACACCTTTAGGATATCCAATTACTTCATAACCAGATGATAAGCACAATGAGGTTATATTGTACAGACTTGTTAATAGACATATTAAAACGTTATTTATTAAATAAAAATAACATTGATAAGTAGAAAATAAGCTTATTTTTAAAAATTGTTGAAAATGTTCTCCATTAGCTTGTAAACACACGTTTCATGTTGTCAAATACATGGCAAAGCTGTTCTTGTGTTATGTTTTGAATTTCATGCCTAATCGCTTGTTGTTATATGACAGATCTTGTCTTAGGTAGCTGGAAAGGAAAAGGTTTTATTACTCTACCCGCTTTAACAAAGGAAAACAAATTTCTTTTTTAGGAAGTATACGCCAAAGTTCGCCTTTGTGCTTGCGATTTCTTTAAATATACATTAAAGAAAATATTTAAAAACAATTTTAATTCTTAAAAATAAATAATACTAATTGTAATAATGAGAAAAAAATGTAAAAAACCACCCAATTATTGTTTTCATTTCATACATACCTAATTTGAAACTAATTTATTTTCTCATATACGAACATAAAGTTTACGAATTTATTTCATTAGATGTTGAGTCCTTATACACGTAAATTTCTTTAAATTTAGCTAAGGCTGTCATTGAAGTCAATTGGAATAAAATAAAAAACTATACAAATATACTATTAATTGAAAAACCTTAGAGAAGCAATATAATTGTCTTTCACGACTATATATTTTCAGTACAAAGACGCACACAAATAACACCAACCAACAAATTCAACCTATATACATACCAGTGCCGTACATCAGCGACTTAACAGAAAGAAATAATAACGTAATGAAACTATGTAACTTTAAAACAGTCTTTCAGAATAATAATACCCTGCATGATCTCTACACCAGACCGAAAGATCCCGTGTAATAACTGTGAAAAATTTTTATATAGGCCAGGCTAAACAACTTTTAGAGAAAAGGATAAAGGATCGCAAATATGCGAAGAACACCACGGCATTAGAAAATATCAGGTCACTCGAAACATAGTTCTAACTTTAAGAAAACATTAAAATACAAAATCGAGGAGGGTATTGGAAATTATTCAAACATCTACTTCCATATAATTCTAATAATTAATATACGAAAATGTTGAACCATGTTTGATATCTCTCTAGGACGTTTCCAAATTTCAAAGTTTCAGTCTTTAAATAAGTTTTATTATTCGATATCTTTTCACAGAGAAAGCTGCAATTTGGAATAAAGAAAAATGTTTAATATTATATTTTTTTGTAAACGTGGTCTTTCTGATTCCAAAGCTTGTTTTTATATTCCTTTATTAACTTACTTTCAAGAAAAGCACATCTGACTATGTAAAACCTTCAGGTAAATGTAACGTGCAGCTCACAGACTGAGACCTGGCCGATGAGATGTCCCTCCCACAAGGTGCGCAGTGGTTCCTTATAACTTATAATATTAGGATAAGCACGAGCAGTCTGAAAAAATTGTCAAGCGCTACACATATATGTATCTCTTTTCAGTATATTACAATTTCTTATCTGCATTTACTCGTTCGTCCGGCTAATGTATGCGATGATGAACAAATGTTATCATTTCTTTTTTCCGAATACTTTCTTTGTTACGCACTGACCTATAAATCTGCGCGACTTACTGTACCTACCTACTTCATTCGACTTCTTTGGTTTTGTATAATCTTTGTTTTCTGGTGTTTATTTATTATAGTTTTGATTAGTTTTCTTGTTCTCATGTTTTTTGTTATCTTGTTTTGCTTGCTCGTAATGAATAGCATGGTGGAACAAGCATATCATGTGCGTTTTTCAAACCGGAGACATCTAATCAGAAAGGTATGTTAAAGGCTGGACCAGCGTCTTCGTGAAACAGGTTCGGTTATTCGAAGAAATGCGAACACTGGTCGACCAAGGCCAAGGCGTATGCAATATAGTGTTACAAGACCAGCAATACAAGATCTTTTTGCTAGTACGCGTCAATTTGCGTCTACATTAAATATTCCCAGTAAAAGGTTTGTTCAAACCTCCAGTTCTGAACAGTTTCGGAACCGTTCTAGAATTAGTAGTTCTATAATAATGCGCATGTCCGGCCAAGTCCCTGGTTCTGAAATGGTTCGAAATCCTGAAGGTCCGAACAGTTTTAAAATTCCAATTTTAGAGGAAATTGTACTACCAACATTAGTAATAGAATTATTAAAAAACACCAAGCTAATGTAAACAAATATCAATCGTAATAAACATTTAAATGTTACTGCATCTACATCTAACCACCAAAATTGCGACAACATTAAAAAGTAATGAAGAAGTTGCTTAGAAGAAATAAATTTTTCTAAATTTTGTAATGGCCGGGTAAAAAAAAACAAAGATTTTTAATACACACTGTTATTAATAATTGGCACGTACATGAAATGCACACACACCATTAATAATTGTGTATTACATAACTATAAAATCAACAATCATAATGGATTTAAACAAAAATATTACAATACATTTTCAATGGTCAATGCCAGTTCCTTTTCTCTTCATTTACTAATTTAAAGTAGAGGTAAAGAGTATGCCCAAGATATTTTTTTAAGATTATTTTTAATCTGTGAAGTCGTACACTCTATTAATCCCTTTTGGAGAGTATTAAAAATTGAAGCTTTATTGGTAATTTGAATTGTGATACCTACATGATTTGGTACTTACATCAACCAGCATCTGAATGTTTTCTGTCATACAGTCTGGGGGTCACATTAACTTGCAAGTTATTATAATTGTCATGACGCAACATGCTAGTACAAATACATGCATGTAATAGATTGTTCGGATATCTAATATGTATATTGATATCACAGAATTTCCTTTATTTTCTTTAAATCTCAAGGGGGACACATCGAATCCAAAATTATTAGTTTAGTTAACATAATATTAAATACTAGATTGTCTAAGTTTAACAAATATGTCAGTTTTTCGACAAATATATGATAATTATAAATGAACTTTTCACATGTTTGCAGTTCCTATAATTGTACCATTACATGCACACACCCTTTATTATGTAAGTTTAATTAAGATGAATTTCATATTGCAGTTTATACAAGGTGTCCAGAAACTCTCCTGACAAACGAAGACCGGAGATTCCTCAGATAATTTTAAGACAATTTAACCCAATTCACCCTAGTCCGAAAATGCTTCCTAAGGTCATAGGCGTCCGTTTTGGGTAGGTAAACGGTTATTTTAACGCATAACTTTCTTGTCTTTAACTTTTAAGCATTTGTGACACTAGATTATTACATTTTCAGGTATTCTAGTACTAAAAGGTACTCTTACTTTAAGTCGGTAGGATACACCGTTTTCTAGAAAAATCGATTTGAAAATTTTTCGTGTTTTCGTCATTAAAATTCAATTTATTATTTTTTGCACTAGTTCGCTCTGAACTGCCAACAGAAATAAAACCTACGTTTTTAATTGTCAAATTGTTGTCAGTTCGCGAAGTTGAAATGACGAAAGATGAAATGATGAAAAAACGAAAAATTTTCAAATCGATTTTTCTAGAAAACGGTGTATCCTACCGACTTAAAATAAGAGTACCTTTTAGTACTAGAATACCTGAAAATTTAATAATCTATACCTTGTCTCAGAATAAGAAGGAGTGATTCAAATATCGCGCCAAAATGGCGTATGTTTTTAAAGTATTTCATTGGTTCTTGCGTAGGCAAGTTTAACATGGGAAAATAAGTTTGACAAAACGTCATTTTATGTTTATAGCCAAGCCATAACTTAGAATCTTACATTTTTACTTTGATTTATTATACTTTATTGTGTTATTAAATAAAATCCATACTTTTATGTACAACATGAGTATGCGTTGATCAGACGATTTAAGACCTAAGGAACAAGTGACCATGCATTTGAAATTTTGAATTTGATGAATATGTCAAAAATACTGTACGTCAGTGGAAAAATCAGACATTCAACAATTAATATCATTGCAAAAATAACTATAGATGAGTTCATACCATAAATGAAGTGGACAACTCACACATATTCTAGAACTGACTCATTAATTTCAAGTAAGTGTTAATTAAATACTAATTATATTACCACATGTTATATTTCAGAAATATTTATCAAACGTAAAGAATCCTGTACTAATAGAAAAAGGTGAAAATATCTGGTGGAGAATATGGGAAAAAGTTTGGATTGCCACAAGTATAATGAGTGCACGACAAGCTTTGTTGAAAACCTGTAGGATTAAATAGCCATACCGATAAAGATAGGCAATTAAGAATACTTCATATAGGATCTGAATTGATACATAAGATGAAGTTGCTTAAAAAAATCCCCTTTTAGAATATCACTTATATGAGAACGTTTGACAGAAGCAATTACAAATGTTACAATAAGTATTTGGAAAAATTGTGCCGACCATGTAAATTTTTAATCTTTTTAACATGATGTGAACACTAAATTATTGTTAATTTCCAATATATAGTAGAAATAAATATTTGTTATACTTTATATATTTTCATAATAAATAAATTTTAATAGGGAATAATAATTAGTAATGTGTAGGTATATGTAATTATCTTTGCAGTTCGTGTAAACAACTTCAGCCGATGTAAATTTTTCTATTTATTACTGTTGTATGTACGATTCAAATTTCCAAGACTAGTTGCTTGAAATTACCTCTTCAAGGTTTGTCGCAGTAATACGAATGATTTATATGTAAGTTCTTTATTGATATTTAAAATAGAAACTAATAAGCAAAACCTTTTCTGCAAGTTCTTAAGGACATTTTGATAAAAGATAAAAGGTTTGATTCATTCTTGCTCTCTGATACAAATATTTAATAATAAATAGACTTGATTTACAATTTTCATGTTGACATAGCACATTCACTGAAATGTGCAGTAATTATATATTTATAACGGCAATCCTCCTCAAAACGCTCAGAACAAAGTCTATGATTTCATTTGTAAATTGGGCCTATATCTTTATCCATAGATTCTTCTAATTTTTTTTTTAAACTAGAATGAACAGATTTGTATTCATCAAAGTATAGATGTATGCACATACTTGTGTTTATAACTTTACACTCCTGTTTCCAATTGCCGTGCACTCGTATAGCTGCTTCGATTGGTAGAAGGAAGAGCGCCACATCCATCTATTTTAACGAAAGTAGTAAATGAAACACAAAACAGCTAAATCCTTAGTTAGAATTAATACAGTTCTTCTAACCTCAATTGTCATGATGTCATATCAAATTGTCTACTATAATTTTAAGCTATGTGTTCCATGTTTTGGCGGGATATTTGAATCACTCCTTCTTATTCTGAGACAGGGTATAGTGTCACAAATGCTTAAAAGTTAAAGACAAAAAAGTTATGCGTTAAAATAACCGTTCACCTACCCAAAACGGACGCCTATGACCGGTACTAGAAATTCGCAATAGATGGAGTCGATTCATCTCTGGAGGATAAATAAGCATACCAGTTTTTGTTTTTCTAAATAGAAGCGTTCGGGAGATATTAAAAAAAAAACTAATTACAAGGCGCCATCTTCAAAGAGCTCTAGCTCCCTTAGGAAGCATTTTCGGACTAGGGTGAATTGGGTTAAATTGTCTTAAAATTATCTGAGGAATCTCCGGTCTTCGTTTGTCAGGAGAGTTTCTGGACATCCTGTATGTAGATATGAGATGAATATGGAAGCAATACACCGAGGAAGACAACGAATAAAACAAGTTGTCAAAACGTTTAATTCAGATACTTTTATTTCGTTTGTATTGCTAAATCATGCAAATCCTAAAATTAGTGACTTTTTATTAATGCTATACAAGGCCAAAATGTAATTTAATTTATATATTGTATATGTTCATTGACAGCACCTAAACGAAACTTAAAAATTAAAAAAAATGGGCGTGCTTAAGACCACACGGCAGAAGTAAAAACTTCATCAAGGCGAGGTTAATAATACGAAATACAACTTTTTTTTCATTCTATATTCATTTACATTTACATTTTCCACTTTCCATTTTCGTTCTATATTACATTTAAAAAATATACAGTCCAAATCAATTGATTTTCCGCTATATTCATAAGTAATTCCGCTATCGTCAGTAGAAAGTTCGGTTGTCAACATGACATTTCTAATCTCCAAATGAAAGTTCTATTATTCAAAAGAAAGTCCGGTATGATCAAAAGTAAGGACGGTTGCTGTCAGCTACAAAAAAAAACCTTAAGGCGCCAAGTAATAGAAGATTAATCTTGTTATTTGATAGAACATTTATATTTATTATTTATGTATCTGTTATCTAAAACTTATGGAAAATAAAGTGTTACTCAACAAATCCATTTTCTTATGTATTTAGGTAAACCGAACTTTCTTTTGATGATAGCGGACTTACTTTTGAATAATAGAACTTTCATTCGGAGATTAGAAATGTCCTGTTGACAACCGAACTTTCTATTGACGATATCGAAATTACTTATGAATACAGCGGAAAATCAATTGATTTGGACTGTATATTTATTATTATTGTGTATACATTATTCTAGTACATTTCGCTCGGTCTGCTCAAGTTTTCACTTCAAAAATTCATACGTGCGCATGTATATATACAAATAGACGATATGATAATTCTAATACGAGTACCCGCGCTGGTCTAATGGTAAAGTGCCGGCCTCATACCCGGGCGGCTCGGGATCGCATCTGCACTCGGACATGAATTTTTCAGAAAATAAAAATACAATATTTCCCGTATTTATTCTAAATTTCAATTTAATTGAAATTAAATACCGCTAGTTAGTGTTATAATACAAAGCCGAGCGTGAAACGGTTGCCGAGCGAAAATAGTAGAGACCGGCAGAGACGAACGAACGTTACATTCCGAGCGTGACGGCTCAGTCTCGTTCAGTGCCCAACAATCAATGCATCAACGCGCCCATAGAAGTTTTCACTTCAAAAATAAATATGTTAGATTCCATATTATCTATTCCTTTGATATAAATCAACATGTCGCTGGTCTTGTGCAACGCCATTGTTACATCAAGGAGGTTAAAATCAATAAAAGACTTACTCATAATACGGACGAACTTAATCTATTTTTATTAGAAATAACATAGATTGCAAAAAAAAAAAGAAATTACTGACACGCCATTATTTTAAGATCGGATAAATGCTGCCTAATACTATATCAGCGAATACAATACTTTTTGAAAAGTCATATATATTACCCATAAGTGACACACCTCGTCAGAGATAAATCTAATTAATATGTTGCTTAATCATATTAACCAGTTAAAAAAACAAACAATTCATCTACAGTAGATACAAAATAGAGATCATCTCATTGATTTCTTATTTACATTATGTTTTTCAGATAACTGCTATCATAAGCAATAAATATCGACTCTTCAAAGTATACTGCAGTATCAAGACAGACATCGAATTATCAACAATGATTTTCGAAATATTTTTATTATTTATAACTCTTCTGGTAGTGGCGCCTTCAACGAATGCATACATACTGGGCGAGAAGAAATGTTCCGTACGTTGAACTTACATCGTCGATTTGGGGTAATATGGAAAGTCCCTTCAACAGCAAGCATGGTATGAAGGGTGACGTTAAGAAAGGCTATGATGAACTGAAAAAACGTGGATTGAAACACGGCGGTATATACTTATTTACTGAAGCTGTCTACATTCCCGTGGATTTGGAATTGATAAAACGTGTCTTAACAAAGGACTTTCAATACTTCATGGGACGTGGAATGACTATCGATGAAAAGCATGATCCTTTGTCCGGACATTTACTTAATTTAGACGGTGAGAAATGGAAAAACATGCGCACTAAATTAACGCCGACTTTCACATCTGGGAAAATGAAGCAGATGTTTGATACTCTGTTGCAATGTGGTAATCCTATGTTAGACCATATCGAAAAATTATGTCAAAATAGAAACAAGTTGGACATTAAACATATTTGCGGATGTTATACCACAGACGTCATTGGATCGTGCGTTTTTGGTTTAGATTGTAATAGTTTCAAGGATCCAAATGCTGAATTTAGAATGTATGGACGTAAAACTGTTACACCAAGACTAAAAACTCAGATGTTTCTGTTTCTAACTTTCGCAGTTCCTGCGCTTTCTAAATTGATGAAAGTAAAAGTCATTGCGGATGATGTACAAGACTTTTTTATGAATGCCCTTCAAAACATATTTAATTATAGAAGAACTAATAATGTGAAACGTAATGACTTTATAGAGTTGTTCTTGGAGATGGAAGGAAAAGCGAAGGCAAGTAATCAGTCACTCTTAACGTTTAATGAAATTGCCGCCCAATCCTTCGTTTTCTTCCTCGCAGGATTTGAAACATCTTCTTCGACCATGACCATGTGTCTGCATGAATTGGCATTTAATCAACATATCCAAGATAGACTTAGGGCGGAGATAAATGAAACAATGAAGAAATATGATGGAAAATTGACATATGATGGAATCATGGAGATGAAGTATATGGACCAAGTCGTTAAAGGTAACGTATTAATTAGTTTTAGTACTGCTTGGTATGTTTAAAGTGAATCGACAAAAATGTTGAAAGAAATGATTATTTGTTTTAAACAGGGTTGGGTAATTCCTGTAGTCAATTTACATAAAAGTTAACTGTCATAAAGTATGCTTAATATTTGATAAATAATTATTAGACATTACTTTTATTATTTTGAAATACATTTACCGAAAGGGAAAAATGTTGAAAAAAATGATTATTTGTTTTAAACAAGGTTGGGTAATTCCTGTAGTCAATTTACATAAAAGTTTACTGTCATAAAGTATGCGTAATATTTGATAAATAATTATTAGACATTACTTTTATTATTTAGAAATACATTTGCCGAAAGGGATTTGACAATATTTGTGCTTTTGCAGAAACACTACGAAAATATCCCATAATTCCTATTCTAATTAAAAAATGCTACAAGGATTATAAAGTACCGGATACAAACGTGACAATAGAGGCTGGCACGTCTGTCATGGTGAGCACTATGGGATTGCACGCGGATGAAGAGTACTTTCCAAATCCGAAAAAGTTCGATCCTGAAAGATTCAACGACGAGAATAGAAGCAGTATACCACAATATGCTTTCTTGCCGTTCGGTGAAGGTCCGAAGAATTGCATAGGAATGAGATTTGGACTGATGCAAACGAAAACTGGTCTTTCTATGATTTTAAATAACTATAAGTTTCTACCAGTGGAGGGCGATGAATACGATTTTGAAATTCATCCTCAATCATTCATCGTAACGAAGAAAGACACTCTCATGTTAAGAGCGGCAAAATTATAGTGTTCATTACATATTTTGTATTTTATATTGAAAATACTGTTGTGTATTCTTTTCGATACTTTGAAATATTACATTTATTTTAGTGAAATTGAAACAATCTTTAATTATTACCAGAGTACCACTTCATACACTGGCGAGCAAAAAATTCTAGTCATTTTTTTAATTTTCTCTTAGAAATGATCTAACTAGTTAAAACTTTAATAAAATCACTTTGTTATTAATTAGTTTATTAACATATAAAAGACTGCAAAACTCATACAATTAGCATTGAGAAAAAACATAAAAATGTAAAATTATTAGCAAGCGTAATCAAGTTAAATTACAGTGACTAAAATAAAAGCCGAACAATTCAATATTAAGAAATTAAAACACTTTATTCGGGTATTTTAGTAAGACGAGTTTTCAGTTTCCTCCTCTTGCCTGCATCTTTCCATTCATTCCTCTTATTACTGGGGTTAGAAAACATAAACTCAATCAGTCAGTTAAGACCATTTAGAATTCAACATTTTTTATGTTGAAACGGTCACTGGAATAACGTGAAGCATTGATCAGCGTGTTATTGTATTTATTATAACCACAAGAACTCAAGCAGGGCATTTAATGTTGACTGAAGATGAATGAACGATCATTGAAAATATTGTTCAAATATTGGAATCCTCTGAGTTTTCTACAACTTTGTTGTCATCAGAATCTCAACCGACGATTTCAATGGTGATGCCCATTTTGTAATTTTTGATGGAGAATTTCATTTCAATGATTGATAAGGATGAACCAGAAGAGATAAAAAAAATGAAATCTGTTTTGCAACAGGAATTTCAATCAAGGTTCACAAAAGTCTTTCCTAGTAATATGTTGGTTACCGCCGCTTCACCAAATGGAATGACATTAGTACATTTCTAGATTCAAGGTTTAAAAAGATGGAAAGATTTTTTGGATCTTTTCTTAAAACAAAAAAGCACCTAAAAGATATCTTGGAAAACAAAGGGAAGTCATCAGTTAAATTTAATGAAAGTAACATGAATCCTGCAAAGCAAAAACACTTTGGGTGTTTATGACAAAAACATACAAAACTATCAAAATATGCTAAACGACATCACTGCGTCCCCGCCACTTCGACACCCTCAGAAAGAAATATTCAAACACTTGGATATTCGAATAATTCGAATATTTATATATTTATCAAACTGAATATTTGTGGAGCAATCAGACAAAAGCAGATAAACCCATTTTTCATAAAAAATGAGATGACTATGACCCATTAGTAATGGGGGTCAAATAAACTTAAACTTAAAAAGTAGACAGATAATCAAGCAAAAGCAGATAAATCCGTTGAAATATACTTTAACTTTAGGTTTCAACGAAAACAGGATAAATCCAGTTAAATTCGATGTAGAATATTACATGTGTAGATGGTTCTGACTATGTTAATCAGCTGTTTCTGTCAGTTGCATCGACGCACTTTGAGCTGTCCAGTTGTTAGATTTTCTTTAGCGACTGTTTATCCGTTGTATTCTTAGATTTGATCTCGGTGACTCCAGTATTTGACAAAAAAATAGAAGAACCAGGAGGAATTGATTTTTCTGGGCAAGAAGGTAATAATTTTATTTATTTAATAATAATCTATCTACATGCAAAACTACTTTCTTCAACAGGCAGTCGAGGAAGTCGGGCTAAAATTCCGCAAACTTCTTTTAAGTGAAAATTACTGAAAGAAAAGAAGTATGTCGATAAAGATTCTTTGTTGGCAAATTTTAAACGACCTTGTAATCACGACGGGAAAAGTTATAAGTGCAACAAAATTCGATTTTATTGTATTCCTGATAAAATCACACAGGATGTGAGACTTTGTCATATGATGGGGGATTGTTCAGTAATGAGAAATCGCTCTGTCACTTACCATCTAAAAAATAAAGAAAACAAGTTCATTAAAGCCTGCCAAACGTTTTTTATCATGGTTTTGGGGATTACCAAAAATCGCATTAATACTTTCGAAAAAGCCATTCATGAAGGGAAATCACCTAAACAAAATCGTGGTGGCGATAAAATTTCTAAAAAATCAGAACATAAAAAACATAGCATCAGGAAATTTATTGAAGAACTAAGAGGAATAGAGAGCCATTACAACCGGTCAAAATCTCAAAGAGTTTATTTGCCTGCTAATTTAAGCATTGCAAAACTACATAAAATTTATAATTCGGAGTGTCAAGACAACTGTAAAAGTAGCTTGTCCATGTTCTGTTCATTGTGTACTAGTCTCAAGCATAACATAAAGATGGAAAAAAAATGCAAAGAAAAAATATAACATTATGATTGAACTAAGAATCCATAAAAAGAGATCTACAGCTTTTTATGAGTTGGCCAAAGAAAAACCCACAAATTCAATAACGCTTTGTTTTGACATGCAACAGGTACAACCTCTACCACGTACCCTCATTTCCGGCGCCTTTTACTCGCATCAAGTAAGTTTCTACGTTTTTTGCTGCGTTGGAATGAACTCTAAGTCTCCAACCTTCTATACATGGACAGAAGATCTAGCCTGAAGAGGCTCAGCTAAAATTGGTTCTGCACTCCTAAGTTATCTGGATTCTTTAGAATATGATGATATAAGAGTGGTGAGATTATTCTGCGATGGTTGTGGAGGGCAGAATAAGAATTCACATGTTATTCATGCTCTCAGTTACTGGCTCAAGGTAAAGTCGCCCCCTGGACTTCAGGAAATTCAAATCACATACCCAGTCCGAGGTCATAGTTTTTTGCCCGCCGACAGGGTTTTTGGGCGGGTAGAAAAGTCTTTACGCAAAAATACGACTCTTATCAAAAAAGAAGAGTATGTTAAAATATATTCTGAATTTGGAAATGTAAAACAACTTGGTGTTGACTGGAAGCTGTACGATATTAAAGGTTTACAAGATAATCTGAAAAAAGTCGAAGGTATGTCTGTCTACAAGCGAATATTCATACATAAGGAAACAGATAATAGGCTAATAAATACTATAAAGGTACAATGCTACCAGAACTTTAGATTTGCTGGTATGACTGAACGCCACGGAATTTGATCAAGAGAGGAAAGACGTTTCCAACAATATTGAAAGAGATTGAATTAGGTCGCACTCTTCCAGACAAAAAGAAAAGAACTATTCGTCACCTGATGGAACAACAACTTGGTACTAAATGGGGGGAAGATGAAAACTTAGACTGGTACAGAAAAATATTGTCTAATGTTGGTATGGATGAGCCAAAAGAAGATGAAGATGAAAACATACACTGTGATTGCTTAGAAGATGACGTTGAAGTACATATTTAAAATTGTTAGTCATCAAATTAATATTCTAAATAAAATTTAATATATTTTCTAAGATTTAGGTTATAGCTTTTGTTACGTTTTTTACAAAAATAAAATATTTAAGTTTGGGAGCTATCTTCTGGTGTATTATCAAAATATTAATAAATTTACTAATCAATTTTCTTCAACAATCTATTTTCGAGTGGTTTCACGCGTCAACTATAAACTCTCTTTTTCAGGTCAAGCAAAACCAGATATTATGAACTCAATCAAGCAAAACAAGAAAAATCCACTTTATTTTTGTCAAAAACTTATCGCGCGTGCGGTAAAAAACCGTGAAATTTATATTTTGGTGGTGCTTTATTCAGCTTCATTGAATGAATAAGTTATTTTCTGTTTAAATGTCACGGAATTATAAATATAGGTTTTTGTGGAATATCTCAAAACTGTTTAGAATGGATTTAACTGCTTTTGTCTGATTGCTCCATTTAAAAACTGAAATTTGGAAAATTCCCGGCCTTAAGGGTCCTCGCTAGTGAATGGGAAATGTAATATTGGTTGCATAGCACATAATTTAATAAGCCAAGGATGTCCGAGTATACACATAGGGAACATATAATAAATATTTGAAATAATAACTCAATATCTAAGCGAATAAAAATTCATTTGTGACCAACTATTTACACACTTGTAACTGCGGGAATTATTTATAGCAGAATAACAATTCATTGTAATGTGGGTTGCCTCATTTTAATTTATTTTATATTCATTTTAAACAAAGTAAAGAATAGTTGAACGAAAAATAAATGTACAGCCGGGTAGCTTTCTATTCAATTTATAACGTAAACCCAAGCAAACAAATCTCCTCCGAAGGATTTTTGAGAAAACTGGTTTTTAATATTTTGACATATTAATTAATTTTCTGTAATCCGATAATTTGTTTCTAAATTTGATTCTTCAGCCGGGTAGATTATATAATTCTTCATAAGTTGACGTTGAAAGATTTTCTTTAAAATCAACAAAAATATCTGGATTCTAAAATCTGCTATTTTGCCATTGTTGACAGATCCACTAGCGAGGACCCTTAATGCTGATTGTTATAACTTATAAACGCACAGTATGCATTTATAGATTATTTAGTTCAATTTAATTTTTCGAGGGTCGCTACGATATGTAAAATATGTATAAAAATGAAACGAAGTAAAACATTTTACAACTATAATAATATGTGCGGAAATTTTTCAAGTTATTCAACAAGTTTATTTTGAATTATGTTCTTGAATTGTATTGATAGATACATGAGATGTATCTTGGGCATTTACAGTAACAACAGGCAAACTACTCGTACTTGTTGATAGAATAGTTTGATGATAACTGTTATTTGCATCAATTGTAGTAGTTTCTTCTGAACATCTCGGAATATTTGTATTAGTTTGAGTTACGAGCACATGAAATATTTTAACCTTTTTGTTTAAGGAGAATTTAATATTACCATCAGCCACAGCTAAGCACTTCCAACCCCATGATTTTTTAAAGTCAACAAATCACCACCATGATTTGCCAAATGTGTTGCAATAGATTTTCTAAAACAGTGCCCTGGAATCCATTCTGGAGTTGGCAATTTCAAAAAACTCGCAATCACTTTTCTTGTCTGTAATATTGTTGCGTTTTCGGGTTCGAATTAAATAACTCGTGCAAATGTTTTGAAACAGTCTGTATATTTACACACTTAAAATTAATCACGATATAAAAATATAAAATAAATGTATCACACTTAGAACTACTACAAATAAATTAACACACGTATTTATTTCTATCACTAACTACTATTTATATCTGTAATATTTATGTATTTATTGCACTGTAATAAAAACTTCACCGCTCACTTATTTATCTTTATTTGAACTGCACGACTACTATTGAATGAATTACTATTGAGGGAATGAATCCCATCTCACACCGGCGGCATTTATATACCGTAGTCGACATATTTTAATTTCTGATACGAAAGTAGAAAGAGGAAAAGAGCGCGACGAAATAAACTAAAGATAAACATATAGCGAGACTGCCAAGACAGTACACTCGGCAAACGTTTCCTATGAAATGTAAATGGAGTGAGGATCCCCCAACACTGCGTTGCTCTCCCACCACTGTTAGCAAGCAGGCATCGCTGCATATTATAAGATCATCTCTGCATGGGATAGAAGTACAAACCGAAATTAAAATTTGTCGACTACGGTATATGTGCAGACAGAAGGTCTAGCAAATTCTGGCTCTCTTCTACCATATTCTAGACGTTCTCTCGCTGACGTAATATATGAGTGCAGTTGATTTACGACTTCTTTACTGGTACGTTTTTGTCGTAGCCCGGATGTCTGCTTCTTTTTTTTTTGTGGGCTTGTTTCATTACAATATTAATACTCATTAATACACTGATCATTGCGATAACTCAAGAAAAAACGCTTATGACCAGTATTAATAGGCCGTAAGTTATAACATTTCTTAATGAAATCGACCTATATTGTATCTGTAATTAATCTCGGAATATTATTTTTTGATTTAGGTATAGAAATAATGCTGGTATCAGACTTGTAGTCACTGTCATCTACAGACATATTGGTCACCTCTTCTCGGTTTCTGTCTTATTCTGCTAGATTTTAGCCGATACAAGTCTGTCGACATCAGTATTTAATGTTATTCTCTTAATAGTAATATATTACTAATAAATTCAGTTACCATTGATTACTTTCTCCATATATTTCATTTCCACAATAGAATCGTACGTGAATACACCATTGTTATTCCTACGCATCTATCGAATTTCTTCTCTGAGTCTGTCTTGTATGTCCTGATCGATTGACATTTCGTGCATGCTAAAGGCCATTGTGTAGCGATGCAATTTCGTTTAACGTCAAGCTTCTGTCACCGTTGGTCTTCACCTTCTCATCCATCTTCAAGAACAGCTGTATGAAGTCATTACGCTTGATACCATTGTCAAGCCGATACTGCATTACATTTTCAACAGTACTCGTATAAAACTTTTCGAATTCCATAGGAATAAATTTCATAGGTATAGTTGATCTGATTTTGAATGAGCAATTCTTAGGAACCTCTGCAGTTCCACTTTGATGGTGGGCTTGGAAATTTTGCGTCCGTAACATCTGAACTCGGCATTCGGATCTTTGAAACCATTACATTCCAAGCCAAATACACACGACCACAGCCGTCTCTACTTACAAGCCGTGAAGTTTGAAATCTGGCAACTGCGCGTGTGGTTCTCATTCTATGGTGTTCTATGTAATTTTCACGAGTCCATGTGCATATGATATCACGTTTATTAGCTAAAGTTTACGTGAGTTTGAATCAAAAACATTTGAGAAGAAGTATTTACAAAGTTAAAATCAATCTCGGAAAGTACCTATAGGTAAACAATTCGTATTTTCGTAAATGTGGCCGATAACATTATTAAACATAACCTCAAAGTGTCAACACGTTCTTTGTAATCATTTGTTTGCTGTTTATAAGTTTGATTAATAAATACATTTGGAGAAGGTAAGAACAATATACATTTACTAGTTTTGTTCATTTTTTTACAACTGTGTGATGTTTTAGATGCCATGATTGTGTTGTCTCTCATTGTGTAAATCGAACTACAAACATACACTTGAACAGGAAGATCTACAAACAACCTTTTCATTTTCAAAGGAAAATTAATTACGTAGTAGTTGCGAGCAATTAATAGAGAAAATTTCGTCGCCACAGGGTTTTCAGTGGTTTGCTGTAAACATTTTGATGAAGGTGAAATACAACGGTTTGAGTCATATAAAGACAAGGAAGGTGAAAGTGTAAACATGGTTTCAAGTATCGTTATATTAATAAATAGTGTATAGTTACAGTTTACGTTTATAATACCGAATTAGCATCAAATAATCTTATGTGGGTGTTACCTGAAACCCGTAAGTTGACTCGTTGGTCTCAGTTACAAAATTTGTTAGCAAGATATATCTAGGTAGTTTTTGGAGTGATTTATGTATAAACGCTGAATATTACAAGCATACATAGTGGTTATGCTGTTCATTCAATTAAAATGAATATTAAGTGTGTGAATTGTACAAATTTGGCAGTGAAAAGTAAGGTGTTTTGTTTGGTGATGCTTATTGTGGTTATCTGCAGTGAGGCGGACTTTGTGCAGCAACTGATGAAGTAGGTTATGTGTATTTTCACTTATGTGCAATACTTGCTTTTATAACAAAAAATATAAAAATTGAAAAACAATTCTTGAGCAAAAATAATCATCAAAAGATATTAACCTCATTAGCAATTAAATGTGTATAATAAAGTCTGATAACTTTTATATTGATTTTAGTGTTGTATGTGAATGTGGAACGCCAATGAGCAATATAGTGTTAAATAATTATAGCAGAAATAAAAAGAGTGTATGTCACCATGAAAAAAGAGGTCAAACGAGAAAATTACCACTTTGAATAATTAGAGAATATTATTAAAAATGTTGAAATATTAATAATGTTTTTTATACGTTTCCCTTTTATACATCATTTCTTCATCACATTATACCTACCTACCTAAATTTAATGAAAGAATTAACTACCAAAAAACCTATTTTAGATTAGGTACGCGGTTAATCTATCTCAATTTCAGCGCCTGCTAAGTCCACGAGTAGACCCACTTGAAGGCAACTAGGCGGTGTTGCCAATTTTAACTTCACGGCTTGTAAGTAAAGACGGCTGTGACACGACCCAATAATATCTGTTGTATAGCACGACATAATTTCTTTGATATCTAGCGATTCTCCCTTTCCGCACAAAGCATCAATATAATCGCCCATGGAAATGCCACATTCTAGTAGAGCTTTGAAACATCTTCTTTTTTTTTTTCCAGAGGTGAAAGCAGGAGTCAGCTTTGTACGCATATATTTCCATTCATCACCTACCAAATTCGCAAGATTTGCCGTAAGATCTCTTTTCACATTAATGTGTATTCCACGGTCAGGAAAATTTGCAAAGTCCTTGGTCATGATATTTTTGATCAACTCTGTGTCGACAGGTACATAGATAGGCTTAACAAAATAGTATATACCTCCATGCTTACATCCATGTCGCTTGAATTTATCGTATCCCTGTTTTGTGTAATATGCGCAGCCGTACTTCTTACTTAAAAAATGAGGTGTGGCCACCACACGACTTTCTTATACATACGAGTGTTTCAAATTATACACAAGTTGCTCTGAATTGTTTTAAATACGTTTTTCTTAGAAAAATAAACGTGTCAATGTGTTACTTCAAGTTCAAATTTTAAGAATTTTTTTATACAAAAAATATTCAAAATCCTATTCTAAATACTTCGATTCTCTTAATAAATCTCTATAGAATGCATACTTTGCGAGATATTTGAAAAAAGGCTACTCGCTAAGAGTAGAAGTGTTACTTCCGGTCCGAATTTTGAATTTTTTTTATACAAAAAGTATTGAAAATTGAGTTCTAAATACTACCTATCTAAAAAGCATGGCTTGCCAAATATTCACAAAAAACTGATTTTCGATAAGAGTAAAAGACCTACTTTCGTTACGAATATCGAAAAACTTGTTTAATCAAATACTTTTGAATTTAATTTTGAGTAGATATGAATTCTTTATAAATTTGTTTAAACTTAGTAATTGACGAAATATTAGCAAAATTTAATTTTTTCACTGAAGTAAACTACTACTTCCGGTCTGCCGATTTTATTGAAAATCTAATCAGATCTCAAGAGGGAGATTATATTCGTAAATACAAAATTTGGAATTAATACCTGGAGCGGTTTGACTGCTATCATGGTCACACACACACAGACAGAGAGAGACATACACACAGACACATAGACATTTTTTAAAAACCACTTTTTCGGTATCAGGGGACTTCAAAACGTGGACATCTGCAAAAATCTCGTGGTCGAACTACTATTTGATGATAAATAAATAAACTAAACTAGACATGGCTACAAATTTCGTTGTTACCAGCCATGCATGTATGAGAAAATTCGTCTTTCACAATGATGCGCCACACATCTGCTGGATTTAAATTTGCATGCTATAAAAGTTTTACCTAATGAAAGACATTCTTTTCCACATAAAATGAAGAAGTTGCTAATAATTGTAAGAATCTTGAACGCTGTCATTTCCTCCTTAGTGTAATAACCATGAATTGAAACCAAATATGCAATGATTCCTTAGTTAGCACAGGTGGAATACCATCTATTAAATCGGGTAATTTCATGAGTGAATGGACTCAAATTGTCAAATAATTATACGCTACAAAATTTATTGCTAAAGTAATAATAATTTTCCATGACAATTTCAACAATACAGTAGTCCAACATCTGGATTTTCAGATAGGTAAGGAAAAGTAGGGTAACATTGCCATCTTTTCACACTTTATTTTTTTAAATTCTTATAAGTCACAACAAGAGACCGAAATTTCTGCTACAAACAATATAAATCAATCTTGGTTTTTGCGTAATATTTATTTGAACGAGTTTCCGTGCGTTTTCTTAAAAAAAAAAATTTACCAAACAATGTAAAGTGTCAATGTTAACCGACGATGGTCAAACATTGACACCCCCATCTAACTTTGCACCATGTCATTTTTAGGTGCATTTAGGGTATGTATGACATGCGAAAGGTTATAATCTTCAAAATGTTTATGATAATTTTATTCAAAATTTGTAAAAAATACAAAAAATAATAATAATCTGCTTGCAAACAAATTTTTACAGGTTTACTTAATACACAATAACAGGTTTTTTAGTCTGAGAAGATAGGAAATTAAAATTAAAATTGTGCATTCCCCTGCGAATGATCGGGGTTGGAAGAACCTTGACAATATCTTCGTGTGAGACTAGTGTCTCGTCGCGGACATCCGGATACACAAAATATGTGTTGCGTTTTCTCAAGAAGTTAGTAGTATATTTAGTGTTATATTTAGTGCTTTCAATGCTTTGAACTTGTTCGATATAATACACCAGATCCGCATTACATTTTTCGACCTGAAATTTAACGAGAATCCAAGAACCTACTTCCTCATTAATGCCTGTCTCTATGGTGGATTCTACTGCATTAGAGTTAGGGATGTCAAATTCAGTATCGTTACTAAGTTTTAAACTAGAATCGCTATCTGAACTACGTGTTTCTAGCTTCATTTGAAGTTCTTTGCTAGATCTTTTGGGTAATTTTTTCATTGTATCTCGTCTAGCATGATCAAGGATCATTCTTTGTCGAACTTCTTCACTTGTCAGACTTTCTGCAAATTTACGTCGCACCCTGTTTCTTCTACGCGTCTCATTAGTGTTTTTTTTCTGTTTTTAAAACAGACATCAACAAAAGTTAAAACTTCTTTGTTGGTGATAACACTATATTTTGTGATTCTTTTGGGGTCGTAGGAGTTGAAGATACACCTACTATTAGTAGGTGTATCTTGAACTGAATTATTATAGTTTGTGGACGGAGCCAGTAAAGTAGCTGTTACATATTTCTCTAAAATTTTGTCTTTATTTGAAGGATACATTCCAGACCCCTCAAACCCACCAATAGCATTGGCTCTGGAAAAACACCAAGATTCCCCAAGTTTTTTTAACAGACCTGGAAAGGCTAACACTACTAGATCAAGAGGTTGTAACACATGTGATGTGTGTGCTGGTAAACATAATAGCTCGACATTGTTTTGAATTGCCTTGTCAATTAAATTTATTGTTATATGCGAGTTATGTCCATCAAAAATCAAAAGTTTTGATCTTTCTAAACCTGCAGTCGATTTTAAAAAGACGTTTTCAAACCAATCGGTAAATTGGGCTGCTTCCATCCATATTTTTTGAGTACCTACATCAGTTTGGAATCCGGTCTCGTCGCAGTTAAAAATGTTTTGCGGTTTATTTAGTAAGCCTAGGCGTTCAACGCTATCTTTTAATTTTGCATGGAAATCTTCTATTACTTCTTTACACACAGCTTCTGCCCCATTTTTAGGCAAATTCTGGGTAATCCTACGACTCAGCTTCTCCTTCCGTCACATTTGAAAAAATAAAACCCAGTCTTTTCCTGGCAATCCGTTTCTAAATGGATTTGGTCGATTCATACATTTAATGAAGTCCTATACACATAAACGTAATTAAAATCGATCTATCCTAAACCCCAGTCTGCTAATTTCATCAAAGAGTTCACTAACAAACGTTCTTCTTCGTAAGTTAAAACCGTAGGGCGCCCAACCTTTTCAGATTTGTTTTTCTTTAGATGATTTATTAATGTTGTTCGATTAATGCCATGTATTTTCGAAGCTCTTTTGACGCTCATTTTATTAATTTTAACACTCTATATTGCGCTTTCCATGCTATTTTCACTATTTTTTTATTAGTATTTATAGCGTCTACATCCTGGATTTTGCTAAGCACGAGGCATGGCGTAAGCAGTTGGTCCCAAACAGTGTAATTATTGAATTCTATATAAAAAGAAACACATACTTTTAACGGGAAACAAACATTGACACATTTTTAGCGGGAAACATTGATACCCTGTCAAAGTTAACCTCAAATTACTTTTTAATTTTTTAGTTTAACTAATGCAAATAAATCGTAAAATTTACAGATAATGTTCGTAATATATTACATCAATTTACCTTAGGTATAAACCCCAAAAACTGCACTCTTTGCATTCAAAACTAAAATTTTTTACAAGGAGACTACTACTTTACACTGCAAACTCTGTCTTGACCAGGGGCAGTGCACTTCATTTACTACACCTTATCAGTGTTTTGGTTAAGGGAGGGTTTCTTACAGGGCAGCACTTCATACAGGATCGAAAACATAACTCTCAATATAGTTGGCTGCGTTGGTGAATTTTGTTAGAGTTGTTATATGATTTTTCTCCGCCATTTGCAATATTGTGAGTAACTGTCATTGTTAAATACGATAGTTCTTCTCCACAAGTGCATTCCGAAACATCAAACCGATGATACTACTTTAGAAAATATGCATGTACACCCACCTCACAAGCAAGTCCCAGTGAAAGACCAGAAATTCAGTATATGCACAGACTAAACAATCCAGACCGGCAACTTAATCCTAGATTTTATCCAGAGTACTCATCCTTGTTTAGCAAACGTAAATTCGAATACTCTACCATCTCTGTCAGATTCACTGAACTTGGAGATGAGATGGCGCTAGCGTCAATTGAAATGTTTGTTATGCTGTGGTTATATGTCATTCAAAACTACATTTCAAATTTGACACGTTTGACATATTTTTGCAATCCTTTCTCGTACATCGTATTAATTATAATGTTGATACAAATATGGTGTCCAAGTGTTTAGTGTGCGGGTTTGGACAGGATGAAGTTAACAAAAAGCATAGGTTTAAGATAAGATTGGCATTTCCTTTGTTTAAGAAGCGCATTTTTGACATGCTCTTTGCCTTGCAGGTTTGATACCTTTTGATTTATGTATTAGTATTATTATTACTATACTGAATTTGTTCCTTTTGGTACATATTAGTTTTGTTTTTATTTGTCATATTACACAAGATTTGTATTATTATTATTGTCTTCTCATTATTTGGTTGTGTAATTTAATTTTATTATGTTTTATTGTATAAGTATATGTATCAATAAAAACTATTATTATTATATCCCTATGTTTTCCTTGACAGTTTTCACTTATCAGATTATTATACTTCTCTTAATCTTATATAGAGTAGTAGTTTATTGTGTCTAATAGGTCACCGTAAGAGGGATGTTATAATACATGTAAGTAAAGATTAATATTTATATTTCGTATCACATATTTAATATGTAACACCACAAAATTACACATAAGATGCTCAAACTATGGCTATAATTGTTACAGTAACTAATATTTATTACCATAGTTTTAGTAACTTTTGTGTATGTTTTTGTTACATAAATAACGTATTTAATAAGCGTATTCTAAAAACAAGCTCATTTCAAATTTCGCGCCAATATGCTGCTAGCGCCATCTTCGTACCAAGTTCACTGATGTGTAACAAGGATAGAAGATCTTGGATATTTTTTTTCAAGTAGTTGCCGGTCTGGGTTGTTTTAGTCTGTGGTATATGTCATGTATTTGTAAGTGTCATTTATAGTATTAAAAAATGTAACAGTTTCTTAATCATATTAAATATATTGCAGTTATAAAGTATAATGTTATTTTTTGTATATGATTTACTAAATATACACGTTGGACAACCCAGGTTCTCGGCATGATCTAAATATCGTATATGAAATGGTATAGGAAATAGTCGTACGGTGTTGCCGTCGCAGTTCTTAATTCAACCGTCCCGTGTTTAATATTTGTAATATTTCAGTACGGATCGAGACGCGCTGAGTATGTTGTTGCCGATTAAGTAAATGCTAATCAATAATAATGAATGAAGCGATATTTCTCATATTAATAAAATATTGGTGTAGATATTTAGAATGTGTAATACTGACAAAGTGTTTATGTACATTTTTCTGTCAATTTGTCATTACTTCAATAATTGACAGATAAATGTACATTAAAAATGATTGTGTCAGACGGGCTATTACACGTAACAATTTAAAATATTGAGTTTCACATTTCTTTGTGATGCCTACTTATACAACAGAGGAGCGAATAAGTATCATTAAATGGTATTATTCTTCTCCAAGTGCAGAAGCAGTCGTTGGGCGTTTTGTGTTTTCGTATCCCGATCGACCAGCTCCAAACCGTCAAACAATTTTAAATATCGTCCATCGTTTCGAAAAGTCCGGTTGTATTACTGGCTGTTCTAAATGCAACAATAGCGATCGGCAGGGACCTCCTTTTTCTGACGAAAGAATGGAGCGGGAGGTGCAAGTATGTGCATTTGTTGAAGCAAATAAACCGTATTCGAGCCGTCAAATATCCGAAAACGTGAACATTCCAAGAACTATAGTTAGGAATATTTTGAAGCGACATAAATATAAGTGCTTTAAGACACAAAAGAGTCAGGAAATTTTCCAACATGATCAAGTTAATCGCCTTGACTTTTGTGAGGCTATGAGGGAAAAATGCGACGAGGATGATAATTTTGTCTGAAATATCTTGTTCACGGATGAATCCTCTTTTTCGCTTTATGGTCGCCACAATCCGTCCATCGTCCGATATTGGTCTCGGGAAAATAAACATATCAATTTAACAGCAAAAACGCAGTACCCACAGAAGCTAAATATCTGGGCAGGAATTCTGGGTAACCATATTATAGGACCATTTTTCATAAATCGCCTTTAAACGCCCAGACACTTGCAATTACTGCATCATGATATTATACCTGTTGTACGCAATGTGACTGGTAATCTTGAGGAAATTTGGTTCCAACAAGATGAGTGTTCAGCCCATAACGCCAGAATAGTATTGGAATTTCTTAATTTAAATTTTCCTCAACGCCTCATTTGCACCAGGGGCAATATACGCTGGTAACCTACATCTCCTGACTTAACACCCAACGATTTTTTTCTGTGGGGATTTTTAAAACAAATGACTACGGATATCAACACGAAAAGCCTAAAACATTACCAGAGTTAGGAATGCGAATTACACAAATATGCAACAGCATTCCACCCCAAACTCTAAATAATGTACGTCGAGAATTTTATGATAGGCTAGGTTACTGTGAAGCGGAAAATGGAGGGATTTTTGAGCGCTTCATTAAATAATATTAGAATTTTTTATTAATTTTTTACATCATTTAGAATCCATTTCTTTTGTTTATTGTTTAGAATTTAGCTTGTATTTATTTTCTTCAGAATACATTTTATTATATGACAAAACGCTCTTTAAATTTTTAAAATATGAAAATACTTTGTCAGTATTACATATTGTAAATATCTACACCAATATTTTATTAATATGAGAAATATCGCTTCATGCATTATTATTGAATAGCATTTACGTAATATTTAGTTAATCGGCAACAATATACTCCACAGCGTCTCGATCCGTACTAAAATATTAGAAATATTAAACATGGGACGGGTGAATATAAAAACTGCTATGGCAACACCGCACGACTATTTCCTATACCATATTTAGATCATGCCGAGAACCTGGGTTGTCCAACGTGTATATAATACTTATAGATAAAAATACATTTGTTTTAATCTGTTTCATCAGTAGCACTTAGATACAGAAAAGATTTACGATACTTCACTATTTACGTATACTAATTTGTTTTTCATGTAAAATTAGCATCAAATATTTTGACGTTTAATGTTACAGACACATGTTAATGTTCCAGCAAATATAACGCCAAAAAATATTGATGCAAATTTTTACATTAATTTCATACATTAATAATTTGCAATTAAGAAATTTCAAAGTTCCCGCTCATTAAAGTGTTATCATTCTCTACAGATTCCTACGGTAATTCTATCAAAAGTACCCGGAAGGGAATTACAGATGGTGCTGATGTTTGGTTCACTTTTTAGTGAGAGAGTAGGCCATCTTTGCTCTCTCTTTTATCTATGGTCTTGACCATGACGTTTAAAAAATTCTATAATAATAAGGTGACCAACTATACTCATTTACTGAGTTTTGTACTCTTTTTTCGCAAACCGTACTCTTTTCAAATCTTGTACTCTGAAAGTACTCATTTGTATAATTTTATACTCATTTGTATTTCTAAAACTCATTTTTAGATTATTTTATTTCAATTTTATTAACTAAATATTTAAAATTATTTTGACAGTGATTTGAATTTCACGCGCGCATGTTGCTTGCCGTTTCCGGCACGTCAGAGGACAGGGCAAACACCAGACACGAGTTTGACAGTGATTTGAATTTCGCGCGCACATATGACTGCCGTTTCCGGCACAATTGAGAGGCCGTATTATGTACCTGGATAGATAGATAGATACTACAGATCTCTTTTTCTAACAAAGTCAAAATTACATTTGTGAAAAGAGATGGATATATCTGTCTCTCCAATATTTGTGTACGTAATCCCCAGGCTGATCTTTGATGTGCAGTATGTACGGCATGCTTGACAGTCTTGACGCATGCGTAGTATGTACGGCAAAGTTTTATGGGAATTCCCTTTCTGTTTAATTAATTTGAGGTTAGAGAAAACCAACAATTTCGTACTTTTTGTTCAAGTTAACAAGATTTGAGGTGTACAAAATAAAATAAAATTTTATTTTATTTATCTAGTGAAGGTGAAGTTGCATGTAAGTATTAATATTATAGTTTCATTTTCATTTTACTTAAATAATATCAGATTATAATATTTATTTAAAATCAAAATAAAAAATATATTACTAATATAATTTTTAGATTATTAATTCAAATATGAGCGATAACAAAAGAAGGAAAAATCGTTTAAACGAAAATTTAAAAAAAGAGTTTCCGTTCATTGTAGTTAAAAATCGAAATGATGACTCCTTGGTTAAAAGCACAATCTGCAATAGGGAATTTTCAGCTATAATATCCCAAGAGCATTGATAACAGTACGAAATAATTTTATCACAGTTATTGAAAGCACGTTACTTGGTAACAGCCCGACGCCGTAGGCGGAGGGCTGTTAACCTAAAGTAACGTGCTTGAGAAGTTGTGATAAAATTATGAGTATTTATCAATGCTCGCGGGATATTCGGTAAGAAAATTTTTTGCGATTCAATGAAAATTATTTATTAAAAACACAATTATTGAAAGAACAATTCGAAAAATTATATTTCGATGATGATGTATTCGCTTCGGTTACTGAAGATGTGTTTCCACGCATACTATTGATTATTCTATTGTGATGTTCTTGATCGATATTTAAATAAGGTTTTATAGAATTTGCATTGTTGTGGCCTGTAATTTTTAACAACTGTTGTTCGTCAATTCCATTTTTAGCAAGTGTACTAACAGCAGTTGCCCTATTGGAATGATTGGTAATTTTCCTCTCTTTGGTATCCAAACCAACTGCTTCAGCAGAAGATTTTGTCCATCCGTTGATGGTATTCTCACCCAGAGGTACATTGTCGTACCACTTATCATTTTCTGTTTTCCAATGGCGATTCGGTTTTAAAAATAGTCTGTTTGTTTTGATATTTTTTCCTCTTTTCGATAATAATTTTAAAAATAATCTAACAGGGCAAACGTTGCTGTCACTATTTTGAACTAACCATTTACTAGAAGCGCAGTTCTTTGAACCTCCTTGGCAGGTCTTACTGAAAACTGGATTGTATTCGACCCTGTTAGTTGGAGAGCCATCATTGTTTTTCTCGATATGAAAATATTCAACCAAGCAAGCAACAGCCTCACCACCTCTCCATGCCAATTCCACCGCGGCGATATGATAAAATTTGCGTAGGAGACCTAGAGGGGTATTTTCATCCCAAAAGTTTATAATTTTGTTCATTTCGGTTGAACTTAATGGGACTGAACTCGTTTTACGTTTAGTGGGATCTATTTGTAAATTTTTTCGTGCTACGTCGCGTGCATTTCGGGCTTGTTTGAATGCAACACTGTTAAAGGGGTCTATCATGATATTATACTCGTTGTAATATTTTTCTTGTAGTAATTTACTTGTCACATTCCACATAGTTTTAACTGTAGCTTCCTTAAAGTCCGTGCCATCTCTCTTTTTCATATTAACTGCCCAATCTTTCAGTATTAAAGCAAGTTCTTCAATTGTACGATTTCCATCCAACTCATATTTCCTGGTGTTGCAAAAGTCTATAAATGTTTTCCATGTGTATTTTTTACTATTAATAGTATTTTTTGGTACATTTTCTTCAATGATTTTGTCAATTGACTCATTATTTTGAATACCAAAACGAGAAAGTGACATTTTGAAAAATTTTATACAATTAAATGAAATAAGCCTCAAAACCATTGCGTAGCAACCTCTTGATGACAGAAGTGAAAACTACCCTAGGGTTGTTATCAGTTAAATGATGAGTTTATTGGTTATTTTGAGACATGTGATCACAAATAGACGAATTTGATAGGATTCCATTTTAAGCAAAAAATTTTCAATTGCAATTCATAGACGTAGTGCAATAACGGCACACATTGAAACTAAAGTACATAAAACGTCTCATGACACAGCAGCGTCAACATCCAAACTGACAACATTTTTTAAAGGGAATACTTTTGGAACTAATGAAAAAAAATTGGCAGTTATGGAGGGTACTTTCGCTTTTCACACAATAATCCATAATCAAAGTTTTCGCAGCATGGACTGCACTACTAAACTATTAAAAAAATTTTTTGACGAAAGATTTTCTTGTGCGCGAACAAAATGTGAGTCTATCGTAACCAGCGTATTTAATGAATACTGCAAGAAAATGCTATCAGAAAATCTGGATTCTGTATCATATACCGTGGGTTTTTTTATCACTGAACATAGCACACGATATCACCTATGTTCAGTTTTAAAATAAACGCGTCAACGCATGGAACATTATGCAACCAACATTGCGTTATGTAACTAACAAACTAACATCGGTCAATTATTTGTTTCGACAAACGTCAAAATCAATGTCATAACAGAAATGACATTTTGAATATTTCAATATTTCACATTTGTATTCACCTAATTTAAAAAATGTATACAAAAGATGATAAAATAGAAATTTTAAACTGGTATAAAGTTGGAAACAGTTTAAGGAAAGTGCGGGATCTGTTTTCTGTCAAATATCCTGAGAAGCCCATACCATCTATCGGAAGAATTCAGGCGATTAGTAGGAAATTTGATTCTGATGGCTGTATAATAAATACCCACAGAAAGAAAATTAAAACTCGCCACATCCTTACTTGACACGGTACAATTTTCTGTACAAGATTCTGCACAGCTTTCTGTACAGAATATTCTGTGCAGAATTTATTTTGCCCACTTGCAAGAATGCAAAATTTTAAAGGTCCGGGCATGCGTCGAATGTATTACTAGTTTGGCGGGTATCCGGAATTTTGTAATCCTAAAATTTCATTTGTGTGTATTTTTCTGGAAAAATTCCAAATGGACACAAATACAAGAAAGAATTTATTACGAGCTGCAATTCTTGTTATAATAACAAACATTCTTAATATAAAAAATAAGAAACGCGAACAAAAAAGAAAGATATGGACTAAACCTTGGCTTTTAAGGCGGCCGGGATGTTTTGTGATTAATTAATGAATTACGCATTGAGGACCCTGACTTATATAGGAATTATTTACGGATGAATGATGCTCTGTTTCATAAATTATTAGATTACCTTAGAGCTGAAATTACGAAGCAAGATACATTTATGCGAGACAGTATATCAGCCCATAGCAAGTGAGATATTCTTAATATTTAAAAAAATCAAATACAATAGACTTATGATTTTTCAGGTTGCAAATTACTTTGCGGTTTTTAGCAACTGGTGAAAGTTTCTGGTCTCAAATGTATTCAACACGAGTTCATGAAAGCATTATTTCCAGGTTTTTTCCAGAAGTGTGTGAAACAATTTACCGGAAGTTAAGAGAGCATTATTTAACAGTATGGTGATTAATTCTCATATACATTTTCTTTTTGATATTTATAGGTACCCAGAGATCCTGAAACTTGGCAGAAAATTGCTACTGAATTTTTTGAAATGTGGCAATTTCCCAATTGTGTAGGGGCACTTGATGGGAAACATATTACATTTAGACCACCATTATGTGAAGGATCCTATTATTATAATTATAAAGGGCAACACAGCATAGTTTTGCTGGCCATGGCAGACGCTAAATATAAATTTACCTATGTAAATGTAGGTACTAATGGAAGAGTGAGTGATGGAGGTGTTTTTCGTGAAAGCTTACTCGCATCTTGCCTAGCAGAAAACAAATTGAATTTTCCACCCCCATGTAATTTGCCTGGTCGAAGAAAAAAGGTGCCTTATGTAATCGTAGCAGATGAAGCCTTTCCATTAACAGAAGGAGTTATGAAGCCATATCCGCAAAGATTTTTAAGTCATGACAATAAAATACTTAATTACCGATTATCAAGAGCACATTTGGAATTTTATCTAATAGATTTAGAGTTTTATTAGAACCAATAAATTTAGATGTTGAAAAAGTAGAAATAATAACTTTAGCATGTGTGGTACTTCATAACTTCTTGGTAACAGAAAGTGAAAGGTATGTTACAGATGTTAACATTAGCAATACCAAACATTTACCAACAGTTGTAAAACAAGGTGGTAATAAGTCAAGTATTGAAGCCAGAAATATTAGAGATGAATTCCGGAACTATTTCTGTACCAACAATGGGAGTGTGGATTGGCAGGAACACGCAGTGGCTGAGCATAATATTTAGAACATTGATTTATGTTTATTCCAGTTATGATTAATTAATTTTAAAAATAAAGTCTAATACAAAAAAATATTTATTTATTTAAATATGTATATATAACATTTCAAATTTTAAATTGAACTTCATTTTTTATTCGGAGACAATTAATTTCTTTAATTTTGGCGGCTACTAATTTACCAAATACCTCCTCGCTGTTTTCAGGCTGTTGAGTTGGCTCATTCTCCAAAGCAGAAGTAAGTTTTACTAAAGCATCATTTGCATGTCTCAAATATTCATCATCTTTTCATTTCTTGCGGGATGGAGTACTGTCCTTAATAGCTTCACATTTCCTTTTCTTGTTTTCTGTGCCAAAATCACCTGTATTTATAGCGCCTTCCTCAATATAATTACTTGAGGTACTTGGAGCAGGTTGAACGTCCTCATTTGCATTGCTTATAAATCTTGCTTATATCTTAATCCACTTGCACAATTATTTCTTCACCTTTGCAGTTTTCGCTAATAACATCAGTCGACTTACGTGCTACTGTATGATTTACAATAAACATCATATCTTCAAAATACCATAAAGTTGGTTCTGCAATCTATAAAATATGGTCAATATATTTTAGTACTTTATTAAATGATACTTACATCATCATCACCACATCCACTTTTCTAAGACTGTTGCCACTTTCGATATTCAGACAGAAAAGTAGTCCTTAAAGAATTAAATGTTGTGTTTACTTCTAATATGGTTATGACATTGATTTTGACGTTTGTCGAAACAAATAATTGACCGACGTTAGTTTGTTAGTTACATAACGCAATGTTGGTTGCATAATGTTCCATGCGTTGACGCGTTTATTTTAAAACTGAACATAGGTGTTATCGTGTGCTATGTTCAGTGATAAAAAAAACCCACGGTATATCTATTCTATCAGACGCATCGAATCACAATGAAATAAAACTTTATTCAATTTTAGTAAGGTATTTCGATATTAAGAACGGTATTCAAATTAAGATTTTAAATTTGGAATCAATCGAAGGGGAAACATCAGACATTTTGTCTAATCACTTATTTCGAGTTATAACAGACAACACTTTGAATAAGAAAATTTTGGCGCTCTCGGCTGATAACACAAATACTTATTATTAATAAGTATTTATGAAGTTTTTGCGTCATACCACTAGATGGCGAAACTTACCCATAATTTATGATGAACTTTCATTGGCGTAATTTTAATTTGTCGGGGAGCTGGAAGGGATTTTTGAAAATTTGTCAATGTTTCCCTACTGTCAATGTTACCCGTCATTACCTTATTTCTTCAAGTGATCACTATCTATAGTCTATTTTTTAATTCGGAGGAGTGTTTTTAAATTGAAGCGCTAAAAAGGAGGCTTGCTATTTGTCAGTTTTCGGGAAGAATTACAATATGGAAATTTTACATGTCTACGGCCGCCATACTGTTACAACAGCTGTCATTGTATACATCGTTAATTTTGTCAGTGCGTTTCTGTTCAATTTTTTACGTTCAATTTGCGTTATAATAGTAAAATAGTTCTTTTAAGAACTGAATCGACTGATATACTCTCCGTGTAAATTATTTTCATAGCGTTTTTCTTGGATATGGAGGAAGTAGCAAGCACTTCTGGATCGCAAATTTCCCCGTTGAGAAGGCGAAAATTTGTGATCTTAGGACATCTATCTGTTGTTGAGAAGCTGAATATAGTAAATATATTCAAAAAATTACGTGATGATAACCCCAGAATGAGGATTACTGCTATTGTCGCAAGAATATCGAGTATGATAGGTTAGTGTTATAATACATTACCATCATTAGGTATATATTATTATGTTATCTTGTTTTTAGGAGTGACACGGTCTACTGTCTATCGTACCATAAAAGAATATAAGCAGAAAGGACAAGTTATCCCACCTAAGCAAAGTTCTGGAAGACACTCTTTAATTACTGATTATAGTGAAACCGTCAAGAATTCTATAAGGCAAATAATTCACAATTTTTTTTATAAAAATGAGCTTCCTACACTTGATAAAGTGCTGAATGAAATCAAACAGCGTGATGATTTGCCACAGATGAGCCGTTCAACATTATACAAATTGATGAAAATGATAAACTTTAGGTCAGCGCCAATGTTCTAATTAATATGCAAAAAAAAAATGAGTATATAAGTACTTAAATTTATATTTTACATGCTTTGATATGTTAGAATAAATATGATATATTATTGTAGGTATATGAAGAGGAATCGAAAGAGTGTTTTGATAGAACGTGATGATATAATTAGGTGGAGAAGAAGATCTTTGCTGACAATTAAAGATTATCGTCGTCAAAATCGGCCAATTTATTATTTAGATGAAACATGGCTAAACGAAGGTCATACCAAACAAAGAGTTTGGGTAGATGGCAATATAAGAAGTCGACGACAGGCATTTAATGAAGGACTGACTACAGGCTTACGTAATCTTGCAGGGAAAGGAAGACGTCTCATTATTTTGCATATCGGATCTGAGGCTGGATTTGTGGAGAATGGTTTATTGATTTTCGAAGGAAAAAAGACAACCGATTATCATGAAGAAATGAATGCAGAGGTGTTTGAAAGATGGTTTCATAAAATATTAACAGTGCTGCCAGGACAATGCTGTTATTGTTATGGATAGCTACATATCATAGTCGTAAAATTGAAGAAATCCCCACAACAAATTCTAGAAAACTCGATATGCAGGCTTGGTTGAATTCAAAAAATATTGAGTACAATGAAGAGATGGTTCGATCTGAACTTCTTCACCTAATTCGTCTCAATAAGGACCAATTTAATATACATATGACAGATGAGATGGCCAAAAGTTGTAACAAAACTGTTTTGAGGTTACCACCCTATCACTGCGAACTAAACCCAATCGAGTTGGTGTGGGCTCAAATAAAAAATGAGGTGGCAACTAAGAATACTACATGTAAATTAGCTGATGTGAGGATACTTTTACTAAAACCAATCCAGAATATCACTACGGACAATTGGAAGAAATGTGTAGGCCATGTGATTAATGAAGAAAGAAGAATGTGTGAGTTAGATGGATTGGTCGATGATATAATCGAGCCATTTATTATATCAGTGGGTGAAGATAGTTCAAGCGAAATGGAAAGTGATAGTGAATAATTATAAATTGTTACTGTTTCATATGTATATGCTATAATTAACATTTGTCTAAATTGTTGTTCACTTGTATATAATAATAAAAAATTGTGAATAATTATATGATTTATATGTATATGCTATAATTAATATTTGTCTAAATTTTTGTTCGCTTGTAAATAATCATATGAGAATAAGAACCATCTGTGTTTTCTTTTTAAATTTGAAAATATACAAATCACCTTTAAAACTTTTGATTTAAGCATTTCACTTACGATGATGATTCCTTTTTATTTCAAATTAAAATTATCTAATTTTTTGAATACATTTTTAATTAATTACTTGACTACAATTTGTATAAAATCGTCGCTAGTTTTAAAACTGCCGCCAAAAAGTAATTTTCCAAAATTCCATTGTGTAAACGCGCCTTTTTATTTTACTCCTCCGAATTAAAAAAATAGACTATAGTAAAACCACATCAAAACTAATAATGAAGGTATACAAAACTAACCTTCATTCATTGTTTGCGCATAGACGTCATATTGGATGACATGACTAGGATTGCCCCATTCATAACTGATTTGAAAAGGTTATGTATTTCATTTGTATAATACCGTTTATCTCATCAATTTAAAATAAAAATAAGTATAACCGATAACGCATTTTAAAACTGAGTGAATTGTTTTGTTTACGTTCTTTTATGGATTAAGTAAATAATTGTTGCTAAATTTCTATCATTTTATTTTAAAAAATATTATTTTAAATTATTACTTATTCTTTAAACATTGCCATATGATTTTCCATTATGTTTTTTTTTCAAATTCGTCACTTATATATTAAAAGATTAATTATATTATCCGATTGTAGAATTTTTTTTTATTTGGTGCTAAATTTAGATTTAGTTCCTTGAATATTAACTGTTTGTATAAGTAAGTACTACATAAAATTGCTAACTCATCATGATAAACAGATTGGAATAATTTTGTTTTATATGATGATAAATTATACATTAGTTCGCTGAACATTATCTGTGTGTAAGTATTAAAATTGCCAACTCATCGTGATAAATACAAAAGTAATTATCACACCAATATATTATATTAAGAACTTATTCCATACCTATTCGTTGCTGTTAGCTTACAATTTTCTAATTAAATAACAAAAAACTGAAATTTAAGTAAGTGCCTACATTCTCTAGTTTGAATTAAATCAATTTGATGCCTGTGGTTCTCTATTAGTATGTTAAAATAAATTCAAAGCCGATGAAATAAATGATTTTTTTTTAAATTTGTTTAGCAATTTTAAAATATAGTTTGTTTTCAAAGTAAATTAGTAAAATAGAAACTGATAAATTATAACTTATAAATAAAGAATAAACATTAGTTTAATTTTCGTTTATTCGTTTTTTTCGTTCAAATATTTGTTGAGTATTTCATTAATTGTTGTCTTTTCGAGTCCAGTGTGGTTACTGCACTATGTCAGAGAAACAAAAATAGCGGGAATTCTAACTGTCCTTCAGATTGATGTTTGTATATAATTTAATTCGAACGATTATTACTTGCGCTATAGTCGACTTCTGTACTTATATTGATTGCAATGTATATAGTATACATCATACGGAAAAAATGTTTGTTTTAGCGGTTTACTCAGCATCCATACAAGTGGCAACGTGGCTTATACATTTGAATTTATTTAATAGGCAGTATCTCTAAGTGTATATTTATTTAATGCATGTCAACGGGTGGTTTATAAGTTGCAATATGCACCAGCTTCTTTGCACTTAAACATGTAAAATTGTGGCAGAGGCACGAAAAATAGCCGGTACACAAGTGGTGACATAATTGTGTGGAGATATACAAAAGTTTTATTTTGTAAATATGCAACCTCTTAAGATAACTTAATATAACTCATTGATAAACGACCAACTTCATTGAATGAAATTGGTTGTTATCTAGAATAAATTGTGAAACTATTTATTATTTTGTCATTAATTGCTATGTTTTGTCAACAAAGTCACTACATCAAGATGACATAGATTCATTTTATATATTTCTTTAAAATATTGACAAATAATGTAAAAATTTTATATATACAGGCTAGTTTACCAGGAACTGAATCGATAGATTGTGGAAAAACTATAGCTAGGAATGATCTGAAATTTTGACTTTATACTAAAGTCGATGGGGGCCATTTGCCTAAAATATTTTCAAGATGGCGGCACTTCGGGCTCTGCCGGAAGTAGGCACCAACTTCTTAATTTTAAATAGAATATCCTGTATATTTCCAGGTTTTTAGATTCTACGTGAAATTCTAAATATATTTCATGTATAATGTCATATACCTAAGTGTAACCCTTTTTGACTTATTGAAATTCCTATGTTAAATTTGACGTTTGCAGGCAGAAAATCAATAGCACTTTTTCCATATAAAGATGAATTTATCATTTAATTTGAAGTAAATTCTCTCAATAGATGGTCTAATTAAATACTATTTGTATAAAATTATTACAATTATTAATACAGAGTGTGCGAATTATACGCCTGAAAACGAATTTGGAAAAATTGCCAAAAGACAATTTTTTTAAATGGGAAGCGGCAACTTTTATAATTTTATCTTCTTCTGCATTAAAAATAAGGATCACTTTGTGTAAATATGTCTATTATAAAAATTGGTAGTTTTCGAAATATTGGCAAGTTTGTGGTTTTATCTTCTACAATACATACTCTTTGCATTAATTCTTTTTTCCAAAGTTAGCCATGACAGTGTTTACAAAATTATAAAATGTCATTCGTTGAAGAAACGTTATGGCGGGACGCTTAAGTTATACAAACGATGATTATTTAAATTTAGTTATTATTTACGGGGAATGTAATAAAGTTATGTCAAGAACATGTGATACATTTGCAACTCGATATCCGCAAAAAGGGAAACCATGTACCAATACCGTTAAACGTATTATAGGAAACTTCAGAAACTTTGGATCCGTGAGGGCAAAGATTCATGGAAATAAACTAGTTATTAATAACAATAATAATGTAATGCAAATGTATCACATGTCCTTGACATAACTTTATTACATTCCCCATAAATAAAAAATAAATTTAAATAATCATCGGTTGTATAATTTAGCCCCCCCCCGGCATGACTTATTGAAATTATGATAAGGTAAATGACTTTTCTTCAACAAATGACAATTTATAATTTTGTTAACACTGTCATGGCTAACTAATGAAAAAAGAACTAATGCAAACAGTATATATTGTAGAAGATAAAAACACTAACTAGCCAATATTTCGAAAACTACCAATTTTTATAATAGACATATTTTTACAAAGTGATCCTTATTTTTAATGCAGAATAAGATAAAATTATAAAAGTTGCCGCTTCCAATTTAAAAAAATTGTCTTTTGGCAATTTTTCCAAAGTCGTTTTCAGGCTTATAATTCGCACACTCTGCATTAATAATTGTAACAATTTTATACAAATAGTATTTAATTAGACCATCTATTTGAGAGAATTTACTTCAAATTAAATAATAAATTCATCTTTATATGGAAAAAGTGCTATTGATTTTCTGGCTGCAAACGTCTAATTTAACTTAAGAATTTCAATAAGTCAAAAAGGGTTACACTTAGATATATGACATTATACATAAAATATATTTAGAATTTCACGTAGAATCTAAAAACCTGACAATATACAAGGTATTCTATTTAAAATTAGGGAGCTGGTGCCTACTTCCGGCATAGCCAGAAGTGCTGCCATCTTGAAAATATTTTAGGCGAATGGCCCCCATCGACTTTAGTATAGTGTCAAAATTTTAGATCATTCCTAGCTACAGTTTCTCCGCAATCGATCGATTCAGTTCCCGGTGAACCACTCTGTATAGGTATGAAACGCACATTGTAGAATGATTATGAAATACTAGATTTTGACAATTTGACTAAATATTTTAGGCGTTTCATAAAAAGCCCAATAGCTTTCAGTCTTATTGTAAAATGAATGTGTTGGCGATTGTTTTTACAATGCGCCTGGAATAAAGTGGACATACATATTTAGGCGTATTATAATACGGCTCGTCTTGAGTCAGGCAAATTGTTAGTTGGACCACTTTATACTGTGGTTTGGTGGTTCGTAAACAATAGACAAGTAAACAGTATGTTACAATTGTTTCAAAATGTTAGAAGACTCAGACACCTATGTGTTTGTCTATAAAGAGAAAAATATTACATAATCAGAACACCATAATCTCAAAAGCCAAATATTGTCGGTAGTATTGTTAAATATTATTTGCTGAAGTAATTTAATATATTAATTGTAGCTCACCAGAAATGTCTTAAAAAACCATGGACTTCTGCTAAAGTAGAAGAAAGTAGCTAAATATTATTAACCAATAAAAAAAGCAAAAGAAAAATGCAATAAGAGGTCCAATGAGCAGTATTATTTTTCACGTATTATTGATCCTATGGAAACAGGAGGAGAAATAATTATAAAGAACAGGTCTAATAGAAATGATGAAATAGTGTTTGTAGTGCTCTTGTAAATGCTCTCACAATCCCAGAATATTGTGCTCATCACCTGTTTCGTTGATTGAACGACTTTCGCCTTTCTGGGACGAGGTTCATCAGGTCGCCGCCATTCCATGGACTCCCTTTTCGATAGAGGATCGTAAAACGGAGCCATTGTTTCATCCCCTGTGACAATGAACACCAAAATCTGTTTTGAGTCGTTTCCACACATGTTTAGAAACGACTGCGCACATTCGAATCGACGTTCGCGTTGGAGAGCAGAAAGAAGTCGCGGGACCCATCTAGCACTAATTTTATTCATACCCAAATAGTCATGGAGAATTCGGCGAACACTTGTTTCGGAAATGCTTGTTATCACTGTTAATTCCTTCACTTTCAAACGGCGATCTTCTAGCATCAAATGTTCAATAATTGAAATTTGTTGAGGCGTTATCCCGTCAATTGGTCGACCCGACCGATCACCATCTTCCAGGGATTCTTGTCCCAAACGGAAACTTTTTGGCCACTTTTTTTACAGTTGAATACGAAGGAGATGAATCGCCGTAAACGCCATCTAAACGTAGTTTAATGTGATAAGGTATATGCCCTTATTCTGTTAAAAATTTAATGACGCGCGGTACAACAACAACAAAATACAACTTATTGACGAAAAATCGATATTTCTGTATTTTTGTCGTACACGCTCGTCTGATATGAGACCCTCGCTATACACCACTCGACATTCATATATGCGGTTAGGATTGTTTCTACAAAAGTTCTTTTAATAAATCTGTGCGAAATGCATAATTTGTGAGATATTTGAGAGAAATTGTTTTTTTAAATAAGAGTGAATGTATTACCAGGTGTAAAGACTTTATCTGTTACCAAATTTGCGAGATATTTGCAAAAAAATGCTTTCTGATGTGTTAATGTATTACCTTCGGTTTGAATTTAATAGGTTTCATTCACTTTAAGATTTCAGATTTCTGGATGATTGATTAAGACGTTACCATGTAGAAAAACATAATTCAATTTTTGTATTATATTATATGTAACAACTGATAGGGCAATAGAAGAGAATAATTGTGTAACATCAATATGCGATAGGAAAACCAGAAACCTAATAATACCATAAATAAAAACTGACACACAATCGAATAATTCCATTTTTTTTTTAACAGAGAAATGGTACTTCAAGGACAGCCGATTCTGTTACACTTATCACACGTAAGCCATAGCTTGCTTGATTTAATCTATAAATCGATTAGTATTCATATTCCTCACAATACGGTGTCCAAAACAAATTATTTTGTATATAAATACATATGATAACACAAACTTAGATAAGAACTCATCTATAAAGCATCAGAGACGTCTCAATTCGTACTCAGTTATTAATGTGTACATATAACGCCGTTGGTAAATATGATATCTGCGGCGATATTCGTCGGTGTAATAACTTTCGGGGCAATTTTGTTTCTGACTTTCGTAAAGTGGTCGCAGTCGTACTGGTCCAGGAGGAGAGTTCCTTATATTAAACCAACTTCCATATTCGGGAACGTCGGGAATCCTCTCCGCCCGAAACGAAGTCTCGGCTTCGACGTGAAAAGTAGTTATGATGAGTTGAAAAAGCGTGGGCATAAACATGGCGGAATGTATTTTTTCACAATACCGTGGTACATACCGGTCGATATTGAGTTGGTAAAATCGATTTTGGCGAAGGACTTTCAACATTTCGTTGGACGTGGCTTTGGGTCGTTCAACGAGCAGAAAGATCCATTAGGTCCGAATTTGTTTAGTTTGGACGGAGACAGATGGCGGAACATGCGAGTCAAATTGACGCCGACATTCACTTCCGGTAAAATGAAAATGATGTTTCCAACTTTATTAGACTGCGGTGTTCCCATGTTGGAACACGTAGACAGCTTGAGCAAGAGCAAGGCAAGCTTAGATATCAAGGAGATCCTTTCCTGTTATACCACAGACGTGATAGGTTCTTGCGCTTTCGGCCTTGAATGTAACAGTTTTAAAGATCCCAACGCTGATTTTAGAAAGTACGGACGTGCAGCAATAACGCCGAGTTTTAGGGATCTACTGAATCAATCTCTTCTATTCGTTGCTCCTTCATTACACCACATCCTGCCGCTTAAACAAGTACCATTGGATATAGAAACGTTTTTCATTAATGCTGTGAAAAACGTTATTGATTATAGGAAAAGTCAGAACATCAAACGTAACGATTTCATGCACCTGTTCATCGAAATGCAAGAAAAGGCAAAGGCGGATAAAACTGAAGGTATAACGCTCGATGAAATTGCAGCTCAAAGTTTCTTATTTTTTATCGCCGGTTTCGAAACGTCTTCTACGACGATGACGTTCTGCCTGCACGAGTTAGCCTTCAATCAAGACATCCAGGATAGGTTAAGAGAAGAAGTGCGCCAAGCGTTGAGGAGGAACAACGGTGTACTAACTTATGAAGCTGTTATGGGAATGAAGTATATGGATCAAGTAGTCAATGGTAATATTATAATAATAGATATAGATATAATAGAATACTTAACATTTAGTTTTTCTCAGTGTTGAAAAGCTTGTTCTAAAATAATCCATAGCTGTTGAAGCGAAACGGAATCGAATGCTTTTTTTAAATCTATAAAGGTAACATGTTGTTCTGTTCACGGTCAGAGCCGCTTTGTTCTTCTATTTCCTTTACTTCTTTCTCTATCTAGCTTTGAGAACTTTTCTGTATAGGCTTCCCACCGATGACGTAACGCCAATTCCTTTATAATTCGTGTAGTAGTTTCTACATCCTTTTTTGTTTTATGAGAAATTTTCGAATCTGATGGTATGTGTACCTCACTTAAGCATTTATTAAATATATTGCAGATTGTTTCTAGTGTTCTTGTTGTGGCATGTTTCAATAACTCGATAGGTAGAACACTTGGGCCTTGTGCTTTATCATTTTTCATGTTCTGTAGAGCTTACTTTACCTCTTCTTCCGTAATCTGGTCTATTTCATTTTTCTCTACTTCCTCTGTGCGCCCAAATATTCTGTTCGCTTCTTTATCAGAAGGTCGCTATATCCAAGTCTTTTTTCCTTCATTTGATTTTATTTTCTTATACGTTGTATAAGGAAGTATTGTGATGATGAAAATTTTCGACCTCGAGATTTTTGCAGATGTCCACGTTTTGAAGTCCCCTGATACCGAAAAAGTGGTTTTTAAGAAATGTTCTCTCTCTCTCTCCCTCTCCCTCTCACCCCCTCTCTCTCTCTCTCTCTCTCTCTCTCCCCCCCTCTCTCTCTCTCTTTCCCTTTCTCTCTCCCTCAGTGTGTGTATGACCACGATAGCGATCAAACCGCTATAGCTCCCTCTTGAGATTTGATTAGATTTTCAGTAAAGTCGGCCGACCGGAAGTAGTTGTTTACTTCAGTGAGAAAATCGAGTTTTGCAAATATTTCGTCAACTACTAAATTTAATAAAATATATAAAGAATTCATATGTACTCAAAATTAAATTTGAGAAGAATTTTATTATAAAGTTTTCCGAAATTCGTACCGCAAGTAGGCCTTTTACTCTTATCGAATATCAGTTTTTTGCAAATATTTCGCAAGTCATGCGTTTTAGACAGGTACGTTACGAGTATAATAGTATTTAGAACTTAATTTTCAATAGCTTTAGTATAAAAAAAAATTCAAAATTCGAATCGGAAGTAAGACTTTTACTCTTATCGAATATCGATTTTTTGCAAAATATCGTAAATTGTGCTTCCTGTATAAATTTATTCACAGAACAAAAGTATTTACAGTTGGATTTGGAATATTTTTAGTATACATGAAATTTTAAAATTCAGACCGGAAGTAACACTCGAAAAGTGCTACTCTTAGCGAGTAGCACTTTCCTTCGAATATCTCGCAAAGTATACATTCTATAGAGATTTATTGAGAGAATAGAAGTACTTAAAATAGGATTTTGAATAATTTTTGTATAAAGAAATTTTTAAAATTCTATAATTTGAAACGCTCATACGTATAAGACAGTCGTGTGGTGGCCACACCTCATTTTTTTTCCTCAGGATATTTATTGTTGTCCAAGCTTCTCTGAACCTAGATACTCCTATCATTGAGCTTCTTTGTGCGCATTTATTTATTTCGCGTTTATTTATGCCGAATTTTGAGCTTTTTTTAATTTATTTTTTGACTATACAGGGTCATTAGTAGCCGCTTCTTCGATTGCTCGTTTGTGTTTTAAGGAAAGCAAAAAACAATTAGTGGAAGATTCATGGTTGCTTGTGGCACATATTGTAAAAATACTTTAAGCTCTGACGCACTTCCGGTTTCACCGAAAATGCACGGATCTTGAATTTTTAAATGACTCACCCTATATATTTTTGGATTTTCTAGTACTGCTTTAAATTCTATTCAAATGTTTTTTCTTTTTCAAAATTGAACCTATAATTTTTGAGTTATTTATATTATTATTATTATATATTGGAAAATATTTGACCATTTTCACATTGTTTTTAAAAGTAAAAACATTAACTTTGGTGGTGCTTGTAGGCAAGAAAACTCTGCATCATTTGGTATAAGTTGCATTCCACAATACCTCAAAAGACTTTGTTTTTTCATAGCCTGCTTCCCGAAATTTTCACCTACCAAAAACATTTTTTTTTTAAATAGAACACCCGGTATTTTATTGAGACATTTTGTTTCTTCTTTTGTTCTCTTTCATTCTTGTTAACAATATCCTATACCTATCTTTTGTAATTTCTGAAATAATCACTATAGAAGCAATTGGCAGTCAATTAAAGAACTACGAGCGCTTTTGTTTTGTGCACCCAAATATTAATTCAACCAATGGCAGGCAGGAATAAGGCCCTACTTCCTTAGTCAACTCTCAAACAAAGAAAAGGTATCACAAAAGTAATAATTTTACAAAATGAAGAGCATCGCATTTCAATTTTTTAATTCCTGCAGTGTCCAGTTGCAGTATTTCATTTTCTACACTGTTGGTTAACAACGAAATAAAGTAAAGGTTATGTTAACTGACATATTTGAAGATGTCGCCCCACTAAAAAGTGCATGAAACAATGCTGCTATCTTCAATTTAATTTGCCTAATAGCTCGTATTGTTTCATTGTTGAAGCTCTTCATAAGAGTTGGCCGTAGTTTTTCAAAATTATAAATTTATATCCTAAAACTCTGATAGAAAAAAAATTAGCAACAAAACAACGCAATTTAAATAACCTAAAACAATGGACCAATGTAACAATAATCAAAAGTAACAAAAACAAATTTCATTAAAGAATATGTTCAGCATAACCACAACTTTGTGCAATACACATGAGTATTCTGTTTTCCAAAGAAGTACTAACGTTGCGTAAAACAGTTTGACATATTCTTGTAAACGATTTTGTGATTTTAATGTTCAATGTCTTCAAAAAGTTTTGAAAATCCGTCCGTAGAAAACGAAGATACTTTTCTCGATTAACATTATCATCAAAGAAATAAGGTTCAATTATGTAACTCCCCACTATTCCTCCCCACAAATTTAATGGCCAACGATTTGGAAAGTTTCAGGTGTGATAAAGTGAGGGTTTTTATGTGTTATAATAACGAAAATTGTGACGATGAACGTATCCACTTTAATAGAAGGTGAACAACAAAAAATTGTGAAAGTAAGAATAATTTATCTGCTGTGCGTTTTTTCGTCAAAAATTTCCAAAAAAGTAAATAACTCAAAAACTATTGGATCAATTTTGAAAAAGAAAAACACTTAAATGGACAATTTAAAGCAGTGCTAGAAAATCGAAAAATATATAGAGGGAGTCATTTAAAAAAAATAGTTTTATCCATTTCCGGTGAAACCGGAAGTGCGTCAATGATTAATGTATTTTTAGAATATGCGACCCAAGCAACCACGAATCTTCCACTAATTGTTATTTCTTTTTCTTAAAACACAAAAGAGCAAACGAAGAAGCGGCTACTAATGACTCTATAATCTATATTTGTGAAATTGTTTTCAATCTTGTTTCTATTTTGTGGTTAGATACTTGAAATATAACTTTTTTTTTCCTCTATGATATCGGTTAGTTCGTCTGTCCACCACAAGTCTTTTGCTAGTCTTTTTACCCTGTTCCTAGAGTTTCTTTTTTGTTTTATATAATTTCTCCTTTAGTTCTTCATACATTTATTCTGCTGTACCCATTATATCCTCTTGTATTTGTTTTATTGTAGAGAGAATGTTAGTGGAGTCAATTTTCAAGCTTTCCAGGTTGTAAGCTTTGGCTGTTGGGTTTTGTTCGTCTTCCTTTCATTCTACTCTTCGTTTATCGTATTTTATTCCTATGCGTGATTTAACTAGCATACTTTCACGTCTAATGGTAATGAATCTTGCTTTATTCTATGTAGTCCAATTATAGACCGCAGGTTTATTGCTTTTTGAATCCATGTATATTTATTGATTCTTTTTGTTGGAAGAATCCGTTTAGTATTTTTAATGAAAGTTGTTCACAAACATCCAACAATTTTGTGCCATTTTCATTTACTACATCCTCCCCGTATTGTTCAATCATTTTACTGGCCAGGACTTTACCAACACTTCGGTTCAAATTTCCTAACCTAAAAATTTCTTGCTTGTTTTTTATTTTACTAGTTGCTCCAAGAATTTGTCGAAGAAATTCTCCTTTATACTTATAACTGACTCATCATCGGTGGGTGCATATATTCCGAAGATATTCTTACGTTTCTTCCGTTTATATTCAATTCGATTATTAAAATCCTTTCGTCTATTGCGTTCCAGTCTACTATATTTCCTTTCCATTTTCTTTTTATCGGCACGCTCAGTTCCCCGCTTTCGTGCTTTTATTTTTGTCTACTCCACTCTAAGAGTATAAGTGCTCATTTGTATATTTGTTTCCATGCCCTTCCTTTTTTGATTCGCTGAGTATTGTTATATCCATTGTATGCGTGGATTCTCTAAATACCTAATCTTCCTTTGTGTTTAAACGTTCCAGCATTCCACATTCCTTTGTCTTTTTGTTTGCGTTTGTCGTTTTCTTTGCGACTCCTGCAACCGAGACTGCGCTTTAGTATATTTAGCAACTTTTTTTCACGTAAGATAGAGAGCTAATCTATCGTTACAACCCCGAGCTTGGGACCGGCAGTTACAGTGTTTGAGTTACTCTATCCATCACTTCTAGACACTATTTCTGTCGACTATTTCTTAAATTTTGGTATTAATTTTTTCTTACGCTTTGCTTCTACTAACTCCTCTTCATATATCAATTGCTACATATTTGAATTAATATTTATATCAAAACGAAACTACTCACTTAATATTTTTCTCCGTCCTCTTGACGAAGCTTTATATCCTACTTAACAAGGAGAGTTCAGTTAGTGGAATGGAGGGGTGAGAAGTCGAAAATGCATCCAGTAAGCTGTGGAGTTCCCCAAGGCTCGAGTCTGGGACCATTATCGTGTATCATATTTGTAAATGATATTCCGGAATGTTTTAGTGCTGAAATATGCCTTTACGCAGATGTCACTTTTAACAAATGGAATGACACAAATCGATGCTCAACAAAGATCATTATCAGCAATAAGAAGATCAGAGGATGGTTCACTGCAAACAAATTTAAATTAAATACAGTAAAAACACAGGAACTTGTCTCTAAAACTAAACCAAACCAAGTAGTGAAACCGATACAACTAAATTCCTTGGACTAACATTGGATGATTGCCTCAAATGGACACAGCACATCGATCAGTTAACAAAAAAACTAACATCGGGCATTTTTGCTGTCAAAAGAATTAAATCGATTGCAACGCACCATGCAACAAAATTTACTTACCATGCAGCATCTCATTCCCATCTGGCTTACGGCGTCCTTTTCTGGGGAAGATCAACGAGCGCAACAAGCGTAGTCCTGCTTCAGAAACGAGCTATAAGATCTCTATGCAACCTGAGACCAGAAGAATCTTCTAGGGGATACTTTAGGAGAGAGGATATACTTACTATGGTGTCGATGTATATCCTACAAGTGTTGAAATCTTTTCACACACTTCGACGCCAGTTTTCCGTAAATGGCGACCACCACTCATACAACTCTCGGCACAGGGACGAATTTGATGTCCTACATCACCGTTTGGAGTTGATGCAGCAAGGTGTGAGTCACTGGGGGCCTAAGTTGTACAATGGTCTTCCCTCCGAATGGAAGGCGATGGATGTCGATCTCTTCGGTGGGATGGTGAAGGGCATGTTACTGGAGAAGGAGTGCTACTCCATAGATGAGTATCTTGCTCAGCCATAATACGAACAAAGAGGCGTTTACCATAACTGGCGATCATCACCAATATTACACACGTAAACGAAGTGAAATTAACCGTACCACAAACTAACATGCTCACAGAAATCCTTAAATATTTGAGCTGTTTATATTGTTTAATGTTTATACACGTTGTCTCAAATGACTAATCATTTTTTGATTTGTTTATATGTTTTTACTATATGTTTATACTATTTTGTATGTTTTATACAAAGTTTCTGACCAATGCATTCATATGCTGATTTATGTTTATATTTATTTATATTTTTTGTATGTATGACAATTTCTTTGTAATGGTGTATTACAAAAGCTAAATATATTATTATTATAATTATTTTTTGGGAAAACCAAAGTCACTTTTATCTTTTTTAAAATCAATAATTCTCAAGTTCTCATTGTACATTGTTAATAAACTACTTACTACTTATAGATTCCCCTACCTGCATTTGAGAATTTATTATAATTAGAATAATTTTAGAAATGTGACAACAGATAGCGTTAAAGCCTTGAATTTCTTTTCTCTTAAAAATAATCATAAATGCCTGCACCGCCTATTATAGATTTTGCATTCAATACTACTTTGTTATTGTTTCATCGAATTAAAAATTTAAATTGCATTTCAGAAACTTTGAGGAAATACCCGCCAGTGCCATTTTTGAACAGAGAATGTGGTTTCGATTATAAGATACCTAATAGTGACGTAACCCTTGAAAAAGGAACTAAGGTGTTTATCAGCGCTCTTGGTATACAGAGAGATGAGGAATTTTATCCAGATCCGGAAAAATTCGACCCCGAAAGATTTACGGAAGAAAACAAATCGACGCGATCAGCCTACACTTTTCTACCATTCGGCGAGGGTCCCAGGAACTGTATAGGCCTCCGTTTTGGATTAATGCAAACAAAAGCCGGCTTGTCGATGTTGCTGAACAGCTTCAAGATAACGCCAGCCAAGACCGAAAAATATAACATTGATTTTGACCCAATGTCTTTCGCATTAGCGAAGAAAGGGAAGGTCATGTTGAACGCCGAACCACTGTCAGATAAAGTATAATTGGTTTAAAATGTAATTAATAACATTACATTATTTAGATAGTTATGCTACTTATAAATATACAGGGTGTCTCAGCTTTTGCGTTACAGGTATTATCTACTTTCCCTGATATCAGAAAACTTTTCAAATAAAAGTTACTTGATATTATGATGTGTCGAAAATGACAAACAGAGAATTTTATTTGCTCGTAACCTTGAAGGAGATTTCAAGGTCAACTTTGTTTTTTTTTAATGGATATATGTATTTTTTAATGTTGCATCTTATTTATCAAAAACTAATAAATAACTTTTATTTGATCCATTTTTTATTTTGCCTTGTCAGTTTGGCCACAATTCAGATAAACTTGTCAAAAGCAATTTTTATTAACTTAAAGGAATACGATAATTATAAGTAAGTAATTCAGTGCAAAAAAAATTAAAAAAATAAAGAGTAAGTATTTCAATAATAAATATCTCAAATTAGTGTATGTAGTTGGATAAGAAAACAAAACAAGAGGCATTAATTTAATAAATGTTCAAATTGGGCTCCATCAGCGTGGACACAAGCTTCCAAACGACGTCTTAATCCTCTGTTGCAAGATGAAAGTATCATTCCGTGAGTCATAATCCGGCATCCCATGCGAATTCGATTTTTCAGATCATCAAGATCTGCCGACCGAACTTGATATACAAATTCCTTTAAATAACCCCACATGAAAAAATCAACAGGCGATAAATCCGGGGAACGAGCAGGCCAAGGGATAGAACCTCTATTTCCAATCCATCCATTGGGGTACAGCGCATTTAAATAATTCGTCACAATTTGCGCATTATGGGGCGGAGCACCATCTTGTTGCCAAATTATGTCTCGTCTTTCATTAAGAGGAATATCTTCCATTAAATCGGGAAGCACATTTTGTAAAAAATGTAAATAACGTTGTCCTGTCAGGGTTCCTTCGTAAAAGTGGGGTCCAATTAAATGCCCATTAAACATTTCACACCATACATTGGTTCCCCACACTGTTTGAAAGCGTGCTTCCTCCATCCACCGCGGATTTTGGTTGGACCAATAATGCGCATTATGTTTGTTCACAACACCATTATTGTGAAAGCGACTTTCGTCACTCCACAAAATACAATTAAGATAATTTGGATTTTCATCTTCTAGAACTTGCAATCGTGCAATGAAATCCAGGCGTCTTTGTAAATCGTTTAGTCTTAATTCTTGTGATAAATGAACTTTAAATGGATGGTACCGATGCCCTTTTAAAATTCTATGTACTGTAGCTTTACTAACGCGAATTTCTTCTGCCAAACGTCGAAGTGAAACATGGGGGTTTACAGCTACATAAGCCAAAATGTTGATTACATTTTCTTCATTTCTAGCAGGAGCATTATGGTTAGCATGTTTTACGGTAGAGGGAAATGAACCAGTTCGTAACTTCGCTTCTACTCTATTAAATGTTGTATATGATGGATGATGACGTTCCGGAAATCTTTCTCGATACAAATTTGCAGCTTCTCGGGAATTCCTTCTGCATTCTCCGTAGACTATTAACATATCTACATATTCGTTGGAGTTGTATGTAAGTGGCATATTAAAAAGCTGCGGATAACGCAAGTCAAATCTTTGTGATTTAAGCAAGACTGACAGTTGTTGACTGACAGAACACAACTTTTTACTTTTGACAAGTTTATCTGAATTGTGTCAAAACTGACACGGCAAAATAAAAAATGCATCAAATAAAAGTTATTTATTAGCTTTTGAAAAATAAGATGCAACATTAAAAAATACATATATCCATTAAAAAAACAAAGTTGACCTTGAAATCTCCTTCAAGGTCACGAGCAAATAAAATCCTCTATTTGTCATTTTCGACACATTATAATATCAAGTAACTTTTATTTGAAAAGTTTTTTGATAACTATACAGGTAAAATAGATAATGCCTGTAACGCAAAAGCTGAGACACCCTGTATATATTTATACATATCGTATATTGTTACTGTAATAACAAATGTGTTTGTACATAAGGAGAAGCTCCTTATTTTTGAATAACTTAATAAACACGAATTTTTAAAAATGATTTTTGTATAATTAAAATCTTTACCGTATAATTATTTTAATGAAAGAAACGAGTTACATTATAAAGAACGTCACTCTGCTGTCATAACAGTATTTACCGAAGAATTTTGTATATGTAAACAATTAAGAACGTAGTAATTTGACGATAAATTTAAATTCTTTATTTGTTCTAAATGTCAAGAGTGTATATTAATAAAATAACGTAATAATATCTTAAGTTTCCAGTTGTGATAAATGAAAACATAATATAACGTAATTATTACAAGAGAAGTAAAAAATAAAGATATTTTTATACTAAAAACATAAAATAAATATTAGCAACTTACATCACAGCGCAAATTTCAGAATTTTCTGCCCTTTTTTTGATTAATATGTCAAATTTATTCAAAATTATTTCTATGAAGCCTCTCCCCTGTATATTATATTATAAATGATAAAACTTAGAACAATATGATCAACAAATTCAAAAAAAAAAATTTTTAAAGTAAATGTCAATGACAAATATTATCGCTCAAATATAAAATTAAAAAACACACACACACATATGAAGGGTACAGGGGAAGAACGATCTAAGTCACATTTATATACTTTTGAGTAATTGCAGTTTTAAAATGTAAAACGATGAGCATAGTACTAGAATGAATTATCAATACGTTTTACTTGTATTTTATTTTGTATATTCTGTTGGCATAAACCTTCTAAGTCTTCACAACTAAAAAGATAACATTACACATAAACAAAAAAATGCTAAACATATTCTAGTAAAAAAATGTTTGAAAAACCGATCCAAGTCCATGTTTACACCACCTAAAAAAATAAAGTGATTTATGGTTTGTTACTGAATGTTGTCACATTACTTACGTCAAATTCGTCATCACTCCGATTAGCATCATTCTGAGGTAAGTTATCATAGTAGCTCTGAAGTTCTTCCGAAATAAAGACCTTCAAGTCTTGGAGTTGTTGGTACTTCAACTTAGGAATTGGCAATAAGGCATGATAGAGAGCGTCAGGCTCAGCATTTGGTGGGAATTTTGCATTACCAGAAGCTCTAATGACAAACTCTACAGCTGGTGCGTTATACGCTGTCTCTTTGATTGCTACTGTACGAGGGTGGGCCTTGGAACACTGCAATATTTGAATTGGTCTGGTTGGGAATGGACATGATTTTCTATAAAAGCGTGACAAAAACTTTGTCCAAGAATGGAACATTTCTTGCGTACATTCATACACATCAAATGGCTGGGGTTTGCACCGTGCTGCTTTAAAAACTGCGACCCAATGAGAGGGAACTTCTGCAGGGGACTTTTGGTTAATTAATCCGAAATCTTTGTCACTCTCCATGTACGAGTGCCCTCGCATGGGAAATATGACCTCGATGGAGTCAAACCTTTGCTTTCCATGGATTAAATAGTGTACAAAGCGTACAAGAGTAAAATTCTTGTTTTGTCCGGCACATGAGTCGCAGAAAATACGCAAATGCCTTACGTTCTGAGAAAGAACTTCAGTGCAAAAATGGTACAACAAGGACATTACTTCGTCAGCTCCCTTTTTGGCAATGGTCTGAGGGTACGTGTAAAAAACTGATTGATTTGTGGACAGCACATGGATGTTAAAACTAACAAAAGTCAGCTGCCGTTTGTAGTACACATCATTAGTGGTGATGTTTGGGGTTTGCAAATTCTTGCAGTAATCCATTGTAATGGCTTCATAGTCACTATTTTTTCTGCTCTTCTTTTTTTCAAGGCGTTTTCTTTTGTAGAAAGCTGCTGCTCTTAATTTATGCAGCTTGTCCGCGGTTTCCACTTGCTTCAACTGCTCTTTTAATGTACCTTCTTCTGCAGTGCCTGCTTGAACCACAGTCAGTTTTGATTCCAGTGATGCTACTTGTACCTTTGTTGCATCGCAACTACTACACGTGTCCGAGCGGGGGTACCCAAATCCAATATTAAAATCTCTCAGAAAAATGTTTCTGTATGTTTCATAAGCTACGGGTTTTCTCAGACGATTTTCTTCAGCATACATTCGATACATTTTTTTGACATTTAAAGTTTCTGACAAGTAGATTCTTCTAGAATCTTTTAAACTGTAATGAGATTTCCGACCTTTGAAACTCTTTATATGAGCATGTATGATCTGTAATCTTTCCTGAGAAAGTTTGTGTGGCCGATTTTGATGTGTTCCTCTCTTGTCATGGCATGAACCTCCCTGGCGTTGTAAATAGCCTTTCAGTGTTATCAGTCGTCGATTAGTAATGCCATGCAGGCTCATGAAAGCTAACTGACATACTTGAATTTCCTTAAACTGTTGAGATGCTTCCTCTAAAACCCTCACCTTGTATGTAAAAGAATTATCTCTTAAACGTGCCTCCATTTCATTATTTCTTGGTCGCCTCCTTTTTATGTTCTGCAGGCTGATAAGACCGCATAAATGATTATTTTGTTCATTTCTGTCGTGCATTGCATTAAATGCGCGAAGTATCTCCTTTTGTTGAATGTTGGTAATGTTGTTAAAACAGTTAAATCGTTTGCAGCCACAGGGTTTTCCGGTTTCGTATGTATGATTCCTGATTGCCTTTGCTGCATCTTGTACCCGACCAAACGACTTTCGCTTACGTGTTAAATTAAGTAGTGGTTCATTGTCGCTGTTATCGCTTCCTCCAGACTCAATACTGTCACCCATTCTAACTGTATGTTTGCGTTTGTCACCACACGTAACACAACACAAAAATATTCACCAAGTTAATGTTATTAATTTACGTTTGTAACGATTTTACGGCTACCCACAACCACTCAAGCATCACAATGACACTGGCTGTATGTCATATTATAAAACAGTGTGATTGGTTGCAGTGGACTTTGATCGTTTTTGCGTACAAGTGATACACTTAGATCGCTTTTTCATAAACCCAGCGTTCTTTATGCGGGATTTAAGGTGACTTAGACCGATTTTTCATACATCGCAAGAAGCCCATTGGAAAGAGCAGGTTTGAAACTATAAGTAGACATGTCCAACTCAATTTACCCCTGTGTGTGACTTAGATCGTTCTTCCCCTGTACCCTTCATATATTAAATACATATATATATATATATATATATATATATATATATATATATATTTGTTCGGATGTTTCCGCGGTCGTAGTATGACGTTGTAGTTTTCCGGGTTTGGAACCGCGTAGTATTTGCTCTATAGTCCCAAGAAGGACTGCTTGGTCGACGTTCCGATGAGATCTCACTCATCTTCTTCTGGACGATCGTGTTCGAGTTGCAATCGGAGAATGCGGCTGGTTGTTGGTGCCTATATTTATATAAGTTGGCTCGCCGTGTGAACTGCCAATCAGAGCGCGCGCTTGAGTGGTAGTGGTGGGAGAGTTTGTGTCATTTCTTCGGTGATTGTCGTCAGCGCCTGTTGCCTGCGCTTGAGTTCTTTTACGGGATGTCGTTTTTGCTATATACGATATTATCGGTTTCCACGTTTGCGGTAACCGTTGAGCATCATCCCGTTTATTAAGATTATGCGGTCGCTTCTCTATTTCTATGGCTTCTCTTGTTATTCGAGTAGGCAGGTGTTCGCTCTTAGCTATCGTCTTTGTGTGTTCGAAGTCGATGTTGTGGCCTGTCATTAATCGGTGTTGGGCTAACGACGATGTGGTGTCTTTCTTTAATACTGCATTTCGGTGTTCTTCTCGCCGAATATTGAAACGTCGACCAAGCAGTCCTTCTTGGGACTATAGAGCAAATACTACGCGGTTCCAAACCCGGAAAACCACAACGTCATATATATATATATATATGTATATATATATTATGCGGTTATTTTTCTTTGCCGTGTAGAATATAACTATGATGTTTTTCTTTGTGGGAATTTTCGGCATGACAATTGAAAAACTATTTCGTAAAACATTTCAATAGCTATCATCCACGCATACAATTCACAACAGAAGTCGAATCTAACAACATACTAAATTTTCTAGACATTACATTGATCCACCAACAGGACACCATAGCAACTAAATGGTTTGTCAAAGACACTACATCAGATAGGTTCTTAAATTATCATTCCTCACAACCCATCTCCTTCAAGAAAAATGTTGCAAGCAACCTCATAAATAGAGCAATTAGATTAACGGACATAAAATACAATTCAATTGCAATTAATAACGCAAAAACATTTTTAAAAAATAACAATGATCCACCAAACTTCATTAATAAAATAGCAGCAGAACAAATCCACAAAATATATAATAACACACAGAATGCCACCAACCCTCAACAAAACAATAACCAACAAAAAAGATATGTTTCTCTACCATTTGTTAATCACTTGTCTCAAAAATTACACAACATACTAATGCCATACGATATTAAAATTGCCCATAAAAATCACAATACCCTAAAGCCTTTATACATGAAGTTGAAAGACAGTATTCCGATCAATAAACAAACACATATAGTTTATAAAATCCCTTGCAACGATTGCCAAGGTGTCTATATAGGTCAGACACAACAACACCTAGAGGAACGGATAAAAGCGCACAAGTATGCTAAAAACAGTACAGTACTCAAAAAGCACATTAATCAGCTATCACATACTTTTGACTTTGATAATACATCTATTTTACAGAAAGAGCATAACACCAGGGCAAGGGGCATACTGGAGATGATCGAGATTAAAAAATGCCATAATTCAATTAATGATAGGAGTGAAATAGAAAATCTATCTAAAATATATTTCCAATTACTACAATAGACACTTTAGAATATTTAAAATCTTCGAACATCGGTAATAATATATAAACAGTTTTAAAGTATAAGAAAAAATATACAAAAATAAAAAGAAAAGAAAAAGTTGTTTCGATACCGCCTGTACCTCACACGTTTATTCCAACTTTAACAGCATTCAGTGCAGATAGTCGTTTTATTCTAAAAATTTATAAATCGACAATAAAAATGAGAATAAATAAAATCTTAATATACGTAATGAAAACTATTGTTGATTAGTGATAAGTGAAAGTTATGGGAAAATACACAGGGGGAAAAAACACCACCAACAAGGTTTTACAACCGAACAATATTCCCGCAATTATAAGGTTAGTTTTCTTGCTAAGTTTCCTAATATTATGCGATTTTCATTATAACGTGACGAGTTTTTCTTTATTGAAAAGTTTGGTGAAAGTAAGAATGTAGAGAAAGAATAAATTTTAAAATGTTTTATCTTTGCACTCATATTTTTGTATCGTAATATGTACTTTTTATTGTTTTAACTTTTTAAATAATTATTTTAAATTCTACAAAGGATATTTCAATTAACTTGTTATTGATATGCTTTTTGCAATAATATTTTAATATGATATACACTAGTTTTTAAGACACACAATTGTTACAGATTTTTTATATTTCCGAAGAAGACAAAAATAATATGTCGAAACGTAAAGTAAACATAAATTTTATTCTACGAAAATAGTTTTTCAATTGTCATGCCGAAAATTCCCGCAAAGAAAAACATCATATATATATATATATATATTTGGTAAAGTATTGATATAAATCTCTGACACTAACTAATATGTTGTAGAAAAAACTTCATACTACTTTTTTATATTTCCGAAGAAGACAAAAATAATATGTCGAAACGTAAAGTAAACATAAATTTTATTCTACGAAAATAGTTTTTCAATTTTCATGCCGAAAATTCCCGCAAAGAAAAACATCATATATATATATATATATATATATATATATATATTTGGTAAAGTATTGATATAAATCTCTGACACTAACTAATATGTTGTAGAAAAAACTTCATACTACTCAAGGTAGAATTGCGGGTAGAGGTAAATTGGATAAAAACACACTTCTACGTAACGTGACGTTTCGACTGAATATCTCAGTCTTCATCAGACCTGTTTATAAAAAACATAAAAAAAATTTTTGGAGAAAACCCAAGATAATTAAGTACAATGTGTCAAAATGATACTTACACTAACATAATTACTTGTACATCATGAGAAAACAAAACTGACATCTAACACATTGCAATCTATGCTATATGCAAAATAATTCTAAAAATAACTTACGTCATGTGTTCGTGTTATGTACGGGAAGCCGCATGCAAGATAATCGTAGGTCAAACGTGTATATATATATATATACACCGTGTTTCATGTAACTAGCACATTAGAAGTTTTTGTGCTTACAACGCGAATTTTTTCCAGAAGTTTTGCCTTCTCACATAATTGACTGCAATCTTTCAAGTTAAAATATTTTTAAAGTCGTGCAACTTCCGGTTACACCGGAAGTAGGCGCCATCTTTGTTATTTTAAATGTGACACCCTGTATTTTATTCGAGATTTGAATTGCTTATTTAAATAGAAGAACAGAGATACCGGGTTGGATTATGTCAAAGTCAACCGTTTCGGAGTTATTCAGCCCATTTTTAGGGCACTTGAACGTAAATTTTAAAAGTTCTTTATCTGAGACATGAAAAAAGATAAACAATTGAAATTTGTTCCTGAGATAGTCAAAGTATTGTCCTATTCGAATATCACCAGGTTTTGCAATAATATTACACAGGGTGTTCTCTAATTAATTTACAATTATACACATTTCAAATGCAAGAAACTCAATTTTTTCAAATGAAACACCCTGTATATTTTCGCCTTTTCTGAAGCAGAAAAAAATTGTCTTTCGATCCACTATTACATTCCCTATACCTATCTCTAGAGGTTTTTGAGTTATTGGGGAGATCAGCCTGAAGGCCCGATATTTTGCCAAATAAAACTGAAAAAATAATAGATTAAGTATAGGAGGAGTGGATTAATAGTCATTTGTAAGCATGTTATGGGCATGGAAAAAAAGTCTTCTAGTTCAAAACCAAAAATTTATTAATTGCGAAAACATTTTTGATCTCACGGTATAAGTCAAACAAAGAAAACAAAAACAAATCTAAAACCAAATCACAGCAAGTGCTCAATATGTCCACCGCCTACTTCAATGCATTTATTTAACCTTGTTTCGAGCTGGTCAGTCGTTGCACGTTCAATCATTTGAACTTCAATTTGGTCAAATGCTCTTCGCACCCTATCCTCTAGTTCTTGCCTGGAGTTAACTGGTGTTGCATAGACCTCTTTTTTTATGTAACTCCATAAAAAAAAGTCAACTGGAGTTAAATCCGGAGATCTAGCAGGCCAAAGACATGGTCCATTTGGACCAATCCACCTATCCTCAAATAGCTGGGTCAACTCTTGATATACAGCATGAGTAGAGTGAGCTGGAGCTCCATCCAGTTGAAACCAATAATAGTTTTGGTGTGGCATGTCATTGACTATGTTTGCCACCACTTCCCTAATGATTCGCAAATATCTTTCGGACGTTAGACTTTCATCATAAATATGATAAAATACCCTTCCCCACCCTATTATGGCGAATACATTAAAACTAAATTGATATTGAAAATGGCTTACTCGTGAAAAGTGGGGATTTTCATCTGCCCAAAAATGACAATTTTTATTATTTACAACGCCTTGCCTGGTAAACTTGGTTTCATCCGACCATAAAATCTTTCGTAACATGTCCGGATCTTCCTGTTTACGAATAGTTAGCCACTCACAAAAATCAATTCTTCTCTGAGCGTCTCCATTTCTCAGTTCGTGGACTTTCCTTTGTGCATATGGGTGCCATTTGTTCTTTGCTAGCACGCGTTGAATTGACGTCATACTAATATCTAAATCCACCTTTGCTTTACATATCGAAGCATGGGGATGAGCTGTGAAATATCCCAGAATATTAATTTCATTGTTTTCTTCACCTGTTACTGGCTTAGTACAATTTCTTTTTGTGTTCATATTCCAATGTCGCAAAAAATGTGTTTCAATTTTTGCAAATTTGAATCGATTCATCGGAGGCAAATTAGGGTATCTCTGATTGAACACACGGCAAGTTCTACTTATTATGCGATTACATTCTCCGTGTATGTAAAATAAATTAAGGATACTTTCATTTGGATAATTATTATTATAGCCTTCCATTATGCACTAATCAAATCATTCAGTAAAGTACAAAAAATATCCAAGCATCAAATTAATAACACTGACAGCGAACGAAATTTTGACAACTAAACATTTTGTTACTTCCAAGGCATTCTTGAAATTGTGTGTGATAAATGGCAAAATATCGGGCCTTCAGGCTGATCTCCCAAATAACTCAAAAACCTCTAGAGATAGGTATAGGGAATGTAATAGTGGATCGAAAGACAATTTTTTTCTGCTTCAGAAAACGCAAAAATATACAGGGTGTTTCATTTGGAAAAATTGAGTTTCTTGCATTTGAAATGTGTATAATTGTAAATTAATTAGAGAACACCCTGTGTAATATTATTGCAAAACCTGATGATATTCGAATAGGACAATACTTTGACTATCTCAGGAACAAATTTCAATTGTTTATCTTTTTTCATGTCTCAGATAAAGAACTTTTAAAATTTACGTTCAAGTGCCCTAAAAATGGGTTGAATAACTCCGAAACGGTTGACTTTGACATAATCCAACCCGGTATCTCTGTTCTTCTATTTAAATAAGCAATTCAAATCTCGAATAAAATACAGGGTGTCACATTTAAAATAACAAAGATGGCGCCTACTTCCGGTGCAACCGGAAGTTGCACGAGTTTAAAAATATTTTAACTTGAAAGATTGCAGTCAATTATGTGAGAAGGCAAAACTTCTGGAAAAAATTCGCGTTGTAAGCACAAAAACTTCTAATGTGCTAGTTACATGAAACACGGTGTATATATAATAATAAATGAAAGATAGAATCTTTACCGTTGAAAACACAGTGTATGAGTTCTCCAGCATAAAAAAACAAAATTTATTTTAGTTCTTTATTTTTTCTTCTAATATTTCGCAACATTGTATGTGCGCTTCTTTAGGGTCAACTTAAAGAAATTGAATATATTGCACTAGGTAATATTACATACATATCAGTTCATTCCTCGACATTATCATATATTTCTATTTCAGTTTAAATGCCACAAATTGAACTATCTATGAAATGAAATATAACTCTAGACATGAACTGTATAATTACTATTAATTAATGAACAACCCTCGTATGTGCTTTTCTTATAATCTCTTTACTTATTTTATAAAATTCAATTCACTATAAGTATGTGTTTTATTTTTTATTCCCGACTAGCTTTATATTATAATCTCAAGATAAATTACTTTAATTTATTATACTTCTTTATCTAATTGATGGGTATTTAATTTACTTTTGTAAATATTAATAATCCTTCAAAATTTATTTTGTAACTATCATTTATATTTTACTGATTTCTGCATTATCTTATTACTTTCTATACTTTTAAATAATCCAATCTATCAACAAGTGTTCAATAAGTCATATAGATGGCACCACTAGTCATTATATCGTATGTGCATATGACAATTAATGCCTGTTTATGTATTAAAAATATCTAAATGATTACTTGTTTGTTGTGAAATGCTTTTTACCAAGTGGATCTTTTATAACTCAGAAAACACTTCTAATAACATTTACCAAACTCTTTTCGGTAAGAAAATATCATTAAACAATTTTCATTACAATATTTCATATGACATTTATTTATTTCAAGTTATATTTTACGTAAAAATTTCTGGATTGCAATTTTTATTTATTATAAATAAAACGACACTCTTCTAATAAAAAAATAAAGTGTATATTCGAACAACTTACTTGAATATTGCTGAACATTTACGTGTTTACAATATTTTATTAATATTGGAAACTTGATTATTTGACGTCGAAGAAATTTATTTTGATGTGTATTTATCTCTTTATAACCACTTAATACAGGTAAGTTTACTTATTATATTTACTTTAGTTATTTAAATTAGATATTTATAAAGAAATACCTCATGTAATTTTAACTGAATGACAAAAATTCATGTATCTGTCATATTCAAGAAAATAGAGAATTAAAAACTTATATTGTTTATCACATATGTACTGATGAATTATCTTAAAGTTCAATTACTTTATCTAATGATCTATTATACAAATATTCAATTCTTTTTTCAAAATTTAAACAATTAAATCTTTCTTTTCTGCAATTTCTAATAATTTACTAAATTGGTAATACTTAAATATTCCTTTCTTATAGATGTGTTCGATCCACTCCTTGATACTGCTTAATAACGAATCACTACTTGATGCTATTCAACTTCAATCTTGTACCATTGTTAGAAGACAAATTACCGAATATCCTATGTATGGTCCTGCTCGTCTTATGGAATTAAAAATGGTCCTTTTATTCGGATGTTGATTCTCTTAATATACTGCTACCACTCTTATGTTACCCGAACAAGGAAAATTATCCAACCTTTATGGACTACTCCTGGAAAATTCCGGATCTTGAAGTAAACTACAGCCTCAATTATACTTTCAAATAATCAGGTATCTCAAGTGCCTCCTGAAAACACTGCTTCAACAACTCTCTACTAATGGAACCTGGATCTTGCACCAAATCCGTAAGTGTATTCTCTATTCTTATGTTAAGTTATTTATCAATAATGAATTTCACTCTGGACACAACTTTTCCTTTTATATCTCACTGAATTTGTGTTAAATCTCAGAAATTTACTTCTGATAGAAAAAACACGTCTCCCTATTTTTAAATTCAAAATAATTCTCTCGTTTATTTATCCATTTCCCTAGCAATTCCTATCTCATTTTCTATTATCCAATCAACGTTTTACAACAGTAATTAAAACCAACAATATAGCTTTTAAATTCTCAAATATACCAAAAATACTTCTTTAAATTGCATTATCTGATAATCTAAATTCTTTTTATAATTTTAACAACCCTTCTTTACATATTCATATACTAATACCCATCTAAATCCATATTTTTGAACAAATGTCAAATAATGACAGTTCCTGTATTTCAAATTATTCCCGGGAACTTATCTACATTAAAATCCATACACCTTTCAAAATAAGATTCTAAATATTTTTATCACCTCATAAACGTCAATTACTCAAGTTTTTACAAATTTATAATACATTTTACAAAATAACAACTAATATTCAACTCTCTTTTTTCCAGAATATTGTAATCTTCTAAGAAAAATGAACATGGTCAACCTTACCATATACAGGTGGTTTATTATAAAATTCGAATGCTTGTTAAATTCCATTATCATTTATTATTATCCACCCAATAAACTTTTTAAACACATCATAATAAATTTTCCTACGATTATTTAACTAAATTTTATAATTTTCATAACTTTCCAACAAAATATTATTAACGTATGCCTTTATACTATAACAATATATTATTATTATTATTATTATTATTATTATTTAGTCAATATTAAAAAAATGTATAGAAAAATGTGTATATATAAAAAAACTGTTTTTAACACTTACAAATATGAACTATGTACTTATGTATGTGGACAAAACTACTAAAATACATCTAACCACTAAGATCCACGTACACACTGGCTTACAATAAAATCCCGTATACTTTAATGTCAAGTTAGGTTATTTTTTAAGATTATTTACTAATGTAAACTGACTTTAGTTTTGACAGGTATGACATATAAGATATGAAACAAATGTGATGTGATCATCCACATATGTACTCCGTTTGACAATGCGGTATTTAGTCTAAAATCAAATACAAAATCATATATTGTTAATAATAATAGCTTCTAAAACCTGTGCAAGTCTTGTTGGTGCTGACAGAATAAGGTTTCTCCAAATATCCTGATCCTCGCTTAATTCCTTCCTCCCAACATTCTCAATTGCCGTCCATAAAACATTTTTATTACGAAATCATAAATTTCGTTCCGACACTCCTTTCATCATTACAACCCAAACGTTTTCAATCGGGTTTAAATCTGGGCTGCATGAAAGTCAAAGTTATGTTGAAAAATGAAAGTATTATTAGGGTATGTTTGTGATACTGACAGAAGCATAACATTCTCTAAAATATCTAGATATGATTGTGAGTTTAAACGGTTTTCAATTTGCCATCCAACTCTCGCATCCTGTGCACACATCCATGCCCAGCCCTTAGCAGAAAATCTTCCATATCTATTAGGCGGAAACGCATACCTTTCATCACATTTTGTGTTTCTTGGGTGGTACACATTTACGTGACCATCGTGGCTTCCAGAAATTCTGTTCGGGAAGTATATAATTTAATGAAAATAAGACAAGGGATTGTTTATTTTCTACAATTAATAACTGTTTTTTGGCACTTGCATATTTTTTTAAGGCGGAACTGCTAATTCTGCGGCATACTGTCAAACAAAATCCTGGAAAATTTGTGCAAAATACAGCATCTTTTGCTGGTATGAATGGATTTTCTCCAAAATAATCTAATAAAATTCATTTTGTTGCTGATTTGAAATTCTCGGCCGCCTGAACTTTCTTTCCTTTTAACATTTTCATCTTCTTTCCATTTTTTCTTTACACTCAAAACCGTACGTTTATTTATATTAAATCTTCGAACTACATTTCTTGTGGGTCATTCTTCTAATTTGGATAATATTAATACTTTATCACATTCAGATAATTTTTACATTTTTATCAATTTTGATTGATTTAAATTGACTAAACCCTGTCTCAGAATAAGAAGGAGTGATTGAAATACCAAACTAAATTCGGAACACTTAAAAATTTGGTAAAATTAGATATGACATGTTAGACATATTATATGAGATTAAGGTTAGAAATAATGCATTAGATAAGAATTGTAGAACTGTATAAATTTTAACTAAAGATTTACCTCTTTGGGTTTCATTTTCTATTATGGATTGAAATGGTTGGATGTGCCGGTTTAAATTGTACCAATTGACGCAGCAATAAGAATGCAAGGCAATTGGATACAGAGAAAAGTTATAACCACAAGTACATACGTCTATAATTTGATGAATCTTTTATTTTAACATTCAAATTTGTTAATTCAAGGTTTCCAAAAAAGACTATTAGAAGGTATCTATGGATAAAGACAATACATAAGCCAAATGAAAATAGTAGACTCTCTTCTGAGCGTTTTAAGGATTACTATTATAAATATAAAAATGAGGTGTGGCCACCACACGACTTTCTTATACGTATGAAAGTGTTACTTCCGGTCCGAATTTTGAAATTTCATTTATACAAAAAATATTCCAAATCCAACTCTAAATACTTTTGTACTCTTCATAAATATACATAGAATGCATAATTTACGACATATTTGCAAAAACTCGTTATTCGATAAGAGTAAAAGTGATACTTCCGGTCCCAATTTTGAAATTTTTTTTATACAAAAGATATTGGAAATCAAGTTCTAAATACTTTTATATTCGTAGCGTACCTGTCTAAAAAGCATGACTTGCAAAATATTTGCAAGAAACTGATTTTCGATAAGAGTAAAAGACCTACTTCCGGTAGGAATTTCGAAAAACCTTTTTAATAAAATTGTTCACAATTTCAATTTTAAGTACATATAAATTCTTTATAAATTTGTTTAAACTTAGTAATTCACGAAATATTTGAAAAATTCGATTTTTTCACTGAAGTAAACTACTACTTCCGGTCTGCTGATTTTGCTCAAAATCTAATCAGTTCTCAAGAGGGAGATTATATTCGTAAATACAAAATTTGGAATTGATATCTGTAGCGGTTTGACCGCTATCATGGTCACACACACACAGACACACAGACACACATACATTTTTTAAAAACCACTTTTTTGGTATCAGGGGACTTCAAAACGTGGACATCTGCAAAAATCTCGAGGTCAAAAATTTTCATCATCACAATACTTCCTTATACTACGTATAAGAAAGTAAAAGTATTATACTTTTTATCGAATGTGCTATAGAAATACGAAAATTGTGAATTACGTCTGTTATCAAATTGTATTTTTACCAGAGCGGAAGAGTGTATCAAACCTCTCATCAAGAAGCCCTCAAAAATTTACGGAGAAACTTTTGCATATTATTTTATATCGTAAATAATATCAATAAAGAAATTATACAAATAAATCATTGCTGTTACTATAATAAACCTTGAGTAGGTAAATTCTAGCAAATTTACTTTTAGAAATATGAATCTACATACAACAGTAATAAATATAATAATTTACATCGACTGAAGATGCTTACACTATCTGCAAAAATAATTACATATACACATTACTAATTATTATATTTACTATTTATGTGTTCTGTAAATATTGATAAAATGTTTTCCTTGAATAACTTATACTATCTTAGAAAATATAACAAATTTTTGTTTCAATTATGTGATGGAAATTAACAATATCTTTAAAAATATTATTACATATTTAATAATTTTAAGCCACTAGATTATGTAACGCATTTCTTTTGAAAAGAAAGGAAAACCTGTTTTTCTAAATCATTATTAATGAAAATGTAAGTTTAATTTAAAAGAAAAGTATTATATAATTTAGTGAATTTTATTAGTTTATGTATACAATAACCCATCAATACAGATCCTATATATGTAGTATTATTAATCGCCTGCCTTTACTAGTAGGGTTCCTTAATCCTATTCATAAACCTTCAACGAAAGCTTGCTGTGCACTGATTATGCCTGTGTCAATCCAAACTTTCCCTTTGTGTGTCCTTCGTTCAACCATGTTTCATCTAAGTAAAATATCGCACGACCATCATCTCTGTACTGTTTTATTGTTTTCAGGTATTTTCTTCTCCACCTGATAATTTCATGTTTTTCTAGTAGTAAATTTTTCTTGTTACGTTTAACATATCTGAAATATAACATATATGTATATGCACATGTGGTAATACGATCAGTGTTTCATTAGCACCTACTTGAAATTAATGAGCTTCAAGAATCTGAGTTGCTGGGCTCACTTTTGGTATCGACTCATCCATAGTTATATCTGCCATAATTTTATCAAGCGTTGGAAGTTCGTTTTTAAAAAAGGAACTGTACCTTATGTCGTTCAGAATTTTTTACAGATTCATCAAATGTATGCAGTTTCGAATGCCTGCCTACTCGTTCTTTAGGAGGCCTTAATTTGCAGTCTCCGTATATTCCTTCATTATCTGATATACAGTTGACTTTGCCAACCCTAAAATACATATTTATAATATGTATATTGTTATGGAAATCTCGAAATAAACTTGGACACATTCACTTGTCATCGCAATAGGGTGATTGAACGGTTTAAGGAAACGGGGGTGTTTGTAAATGTAAATCTGAAAAAGTACCAACTTTAACAGAAGATGTTGTCGCAGACATTGGGCAGCGAATGGAAGTTAGTCCCACAAAATCTGTACGAAAGCTGTCTGCTCAAACTGGTAAAGAGATCTAATTAAACGTAATTTGTTATACAGCATTATGTATTTAAATTATAGGTATTTCCTACGGAATTACACACAAGGCACTGAAAACAAACTTACATTGCGCCCATATAAAGTTTCTGTACTACAACATTGACTGGGCAATCACTTTGAGCAGAGATTGAATTATTGCAACTGGTTTAATGGAATATTACATGAAGAAGTCTTGAATCGCACTTTGTTTTCGGATGAAGCTTGGAACCATTTGTTGAGGTATATCAACTCTCAAAATTACTGTACCTGGTCAACAGAGAATCCACATGTTTTTGTTGAAAATAGTCTCCATCCTATCAAAGTTGGTGTTTGGGTTGTAATGTCGAAAAGACCGATTATTGGACCAATGTTTTTTCATGATACAATTAATGCAATATGATACCGAGAACTAATATTGGAACCCTTCATTAACAGCCTTCACAAAGATGAATTAAGCCTGGGGTACTTCCAACAAGATGGGGCAACTGCACATTCTGCACAACAAACTATTAATTATTTGCAGGGATACTATGGTGACCGATTGATTAGTCGAAATCGATGGCCAGCCAATTCTGCTGATTTAACCCCACTGGACTTCATTTCTCTTTGGCCATTTAAAAAGTAAAGTGTTTCAGAACAGACTGCAAAATCTCGATGAAATTGAAGAGGCAATTACAATAGAATTGTAAAATATTACACCGGAAACACTCCACAATATGTTCAACAACATGAGAAAACGTGTCAATCTATGCATTGACAATAACGGTGGACATTTCGAACAGCTTTTATAAAATGTATTCATTTTGTGACATAATTATGGAATTATGCTTTACAGTAATAAAGTTGTAACGTATTTATTATTGTTTATGATAAAAAATAAAGTGCAATTACTATATTTCTAAAAAATTCTTTCATATAATTCAACTTAAAACTAACCCTGTTTCATAGACATTTATCACAGGAAAATTTTAAATAGTAAACCTAACCATAAAAATAAATAAAAAAGGCTTGCCAATACACTGTGTTCCCATATTAAAATCAGTATGACCAACTCAGGGCAGTTCAAAATGATCACGTAGTATATTATTTACTTTCTCTATAATTTTACTTTTAAAACTCGATCTGTCCAAACGACAAATGAGTTTGTAATGTTTGTATACATTGTTGAATAAACGGTTTTATTGATATAATTGGTGTGTTTTCAAGATATTCCGGTATTTTAGTATAATTATGTAATTTTGCTGTAAATCAGGTAGCTTGTCTCGAATAAACAACTGTGTTTAGTAAGCAGGATTAAACACTTTCAATATTTATAAGAAGAGGTGCTCATATCTCTTGCATTTTTGATAGTAAATACTAACGGGTTTCTCAACAGGGACGATATATTTTTAAAACGTCATGGCAGCGATACTTAAAATGGTATATAGAAATGTCACTAGCTATCATTTGTGTTTAGTATTGTTTGACAATTCACCATGGCAAAATACACACTTATACCATCGAAGAATTCCATTTTTTTAATAGGGAGATGGCATTTCAAGGGCAGCCGATTCTATTGTTCTAATCACACGTATGTACACCATAACTTGATTCAATCTATAAATCGATTAGTATTCATAGTCGTCACAATGCGATGTCCAAAACAAATTATTTTGTATATAAATACATATGATAACACAAACTTAGATAAGAACTCATATATAAAGCATCAGAGACGTCTCAATTCGTACTCAGTTATGAATGTGTACATATAAAGACGTTGGTAAATATGATATCTGCGGCGATATTTGTCGGAGTTATAACTTTCGGGGCAATTTTGTTTCTGACTTTCGTAAAGTGGTCGCAATCGTACTGGTCCAGGAGGAGAGTTCCTTATATTAAACCAACTTCCATATTCGGGAACGTCGAGAATCCTCTCCGCCCGAAACGAGGTATCGGCTTCGACGTGAAAAGTACTTATGATGAGTTGAAAAAGCGTGGACATAAACATGGCGGAATGTATTTTTTCACGAAACCATGGTACATACCGGTCGATATTGATTTGGTAAAATCGATTTTGGCGAAGGATTTTCAACATTTCGTTGGACGTGGCTTTGGGTCGTTCAACGAGGAGAAAGATCCATTAGGTCCGAATTTGTTTAATTTGGACGGAGACAGATGGCGGAACATGCGAGTCAAATTGACGCCGACATTCACATCCGGTAAAATGAAGATGATGTTTCCAACTTTATTAGAATGCGGTGTTCCCATGTTGGAACACGTGGACACCTTGAGCAAGAGCAAGGCAAGTTTAGATATCAAGGAGATTCTTTCCTGTTATACCACAGACGTGATAGGTTCTTGCGCTTTCGGCCTAGAATGTAACAGTTTTAAAGATCCCAACGCTGATTTTAGAAAGTATGGACGTGCAGCAATAACTCCTAGTTTTAGGGATCTACTAAATCAATTTCTACTGTTTGTTGCTCCCTCATTACACCACATCCTGCCGCTTAAACAAGTACCATTGGATATAGAAACGTTTTTCATAAACGCAGTGAAAAACGTCATTGATTATAGGAAAAGTCAGAACATCAAACGTAACGATTTCATGCACCTGTTCATCGAAATGCAAGAAAAGGCAAAGGCGGATAAAACTGAAGGTATAACGCTCGATGAAATTGCAGCTCAAAGTTTCTTATTTTTTATCGCCGGTTTCGAAACGTCTTCTACGACGATGACGTTCTGTCTGCACGAGTTAGGCTTCAATCAAGACATCCAGGATAGGTTAAGAGAAGAAGTGCGCCAAGCATTGAGGAGGAACAACGGTGTACTAACTTATGAAGCTGTTATGGGAATGAAGTATATGGATCAAGTAGTCAATGGTAATATGATAATAATAATTAAATAAGTGTATTTTTTTTAGATTACTTAAAATTTAGTTTTTCTCGGTGTTGAAAATTCCACGTTTTATTTATACCAGATTGTTCTAAAATAATCCATAAAGCGAAACGGAATCGAATGCTTTCTTTACATCTATAAACGTAAAATGTTGTTCTTTTCTTTCAGGCTGGTCTTTCTCTGCTAAGTGCTACGCTTTGTTCTTCTATTTCCTTTACTTCTTTCTCTGTTTTGAGTTTTGAGAACTTTTCTGTATAGTCTTCCCACCTATGACGTAACGCTTATTCCCTTATGATTCGTGTAGTCGTTTCTACATCCTTTTTTGTAAGTTATGAGAAATTTTCGAATCTGATGGTATGTCTTCGGCCCTTAGGCATTTATGAAATATATTGCAGATTGTTTCTAGTGTTCTTGTTTTGCCATGTTTCAATAACTCGATATGCAGATTACTTGACCCTTGTGCTTTGTTATTTTTCACTTTCTGTAGAGCTTACTTTACCTCTTTTGCCGTAATCTGGTTATTTCATTTTCCTCTACTTCCTCTGTATGTAATCGTGTGTCCAAATATTCTCTTCTCTTCTTTATGTGAAGGTCGTTATATCCAGGTCTCGATGCCTATTATATATATATATCTTTATTGCTTCATTTGATTTTTTCCTCAGGAAGTTTATTGTTTTCCATGCTTCTCTTGACTTAGATACTCCTATCATTGAGATATATCTATATTTTTGAAATTGTTTCCAATATTGTTTGTCTTTTGTGGTTATATACTTGAAATATAACGTCTTTTGCTAGATTTTTTTTACCGTATTTTTAGGGCTTTTTTTGTTATATATAATTTCTCTTTTAGTTCTATACTTTTCTATAATACATTTATTCCGCTGTACATATTGTATCCTCTTTTATTTGTTGCACTAGTCTGATTTTACAGAGAAAGTTAGTGGATTCATTTTTCAAGCTTGCCTAGTTGTAGGCATAAGCTCGTCTACTGTCCCTTTATCGTATTTTACTTCTATGCGTGATTTAACTAGCATACTTTCACGTCTAATGGTAATGAAGATTGCTTTATCCCTATGTAGTCCAATATAGACCGCATGCTTATTGCTTTTTGAATTAATCTATGGTCTTTTTTCTATATTGGTCTTTTTATGTTGGAAGAATCCTTTAGTATTTTATGAATGTTGTTCATAAAGATCCAACCCATCTTGTTCCATTTTCATTTACTACGTCTTCCTCTTATTGTCCAATTATTTTACTGCCCACGATTTTACCAATCCATCCATTCAAATTTCCTAACATAAATATTTCTTGTTTGTGCTTTATTTTACCAGTTGCTCCAAAAATTTGTCGAAGAAATCCTCCTTTATACTTGTATCTGAGTCATCGGTGGGTGCACATATTAAGAAGATATTACGTTTCTTCCTTTTATATCCAATTCGATTATTAAAATCCTTTCGTCAAACGGGTTCCAATCTACTATATTCCTTTCCATTTCCTCTTTATCATCGGCACGCTCAATCCCCTGCTTTCGTTCTCTTATTTTACTCCTCTTCAAAAGTATAAATGCTCATTTGTATATTTGTTTCCATGCCCTTCATTTTTTGATTCGCTGAGTACTGTTATATCCACATTGTATAAGTGGGTTCTCTAAATACCTAATATTTCCTATGTCTTTATATTCCAGCATCCTATAATAATTTGTCATTTTCTTAGTATTTGTCGTTTTCTTTGTGACTCCTCCAACCGAGGCTGCGCTTTAGGATTTTTAGCATTTTTTTTCGTGTAAGATAGAGAGCCAATCTATCGTTACTGCCCCGGGCTTGGGACCGGCAGTTACAGTGTTGGAGCTATTCTATCCACCACTTCTAGATACTATTTCTGTCGACTATTTCTTAAATTTTGGTATTAATTTTTTCTTATGCTTTGCTTCTAATACCTTCTCTTCATCTATCAATTGCTACATATTTGAATTAATATTTATATCAAAACGAAACTATTCACTTATTATTTTTCTCCGTCCTTTTGACGAAGCTTTATATATTTTTTTCAGGAAAACCAAAGTCACTTTTATCTTTTTTAAAATCAATAATTCTCAACTTCAAATTGTATATTGTTAATAAACTACATACTACTTACAGATTCCCCTACCTGCATTTGACAATTTATTATAATTAGAATAATTTTAGAAATGTGACAATACATAGCTGTTAGGCCTTGAATTTATTTTCTCTTAAAAATAATCATAAATGCCTACACGGCCTATTATGGATTTTGCATTCAATACTACTGTAGCGTTTTCGGGGTCGAAATGAACAACTCGTGCAAATGTTTTGAAACAGTCTGTATATTTACACACTTATAATTAATCACAATATAAAAATATAAAATAAATGTATCGCACTTAAAACTACTACAAATAAATTAACACACGTATTTATTTCTATCACTACTATTTATGTCAGTAATATTTATGTATTTTGTGAACTATAATAAAACTGCACTACTCACATTATTTATGTTTATTTTAACTGTTCAGTAAATACCAATACTATTGAATGAATGAATTCCTTATCTCACAGGTGGCATTTATATCTGTAGACAACAGGACTAGAGATATACCAGAAAATTCTGGCTCTCTTCTACCATATTCCAGACTTTCTGTCGCTGACGCAGTACATGAGTGCAGTTGATTTATGACTTATTTACGGTGCGTCGTGCCGATGTTTACTTTTCTTTTGCGGACTTATTTCATTACACTACTTGGCTGTTGTTTTTCCGAACTAAAAATCTAAATTGCATTTCAGAAACTTTAAGAAAATACCCACCAGTTCCAATTTTGAACAGAGAATGTGGTTCCGAATATAAGGTGCCGAATAGTGACGTAATCCTAGAAAAAGGAACTAAGGTGTTTATCAGCGCTCTTGGTATACAGAGAGATGAGGAATTTTATCCAGATCCGGAAAAATTCGACCCCGAAAGATTTACGGAAGAAAACAAATCGACGCGATCAGCCTACACTTTTCTACCATTCGGCGAGGGACCCAGGAACTGTATAGGCCTCCGATTTGGATTAATGCAAACAAAAGCGGGTTTGTCGATGTTGCTGAACAGCTTCAAGATAACGCCAGCCAAGACCGAAAAATATAACATTGATTTTGAACCAATGTCTTTCATATTAGCAAAGAAAGGGAAGGTCATGTTGAACGCCGAACCACTATCAGATAAAATATAATTGATTTAAAATGTAATTAATATCATTACATTATTTAGATAATTATGCTACTTATAAATGTATATAAGTTTGTGCAATCGTAGATTGTTATTGTAATAACAAATTTGTTTGTAAATAAGGAGAAGCTTCTTATTTTTGAATAACTTAATAAAAAATAATTTAAAAAAATGGTATTTCTATAATTAAAATCTTCACAGTATAATTATTTCAACGAAAGAAACGAGTTACATTATAAAGAACTTCACTCTGATGTCATAACAGTATTGACAAATTACGTACATTGCTGTGAAAAAGCAGTTGTTCGTAAATAGTTACTATAGTTAGTGAGGCTAGGTAGCCACAAATCATATTAATTCATTTTAATGTATAATTATAATATCTCAGAATAACAAGGAGTGCTTCAATATACTCTGAGATCCTGTTCATATATAAAAATGTTATTTCTTTAAGAATTTTGTATATGTAAGCAATTACGAACGTAGGTAGTAATTTAACGACGAATTTAAATTCTTAATTTGTTCTAAGTGTCAAGATTATAAGTATATTAATAAAATAACGAAGGTAATAATATCTTTATTTTCCAGTTGTGATAAATGAAAACGTAATATAACGTAATTATAACAAGAGAAGTAAAAGAATAAAGATGCTTTTATACTATAAACAGAATATAAATATTGCTACCATCGTACAAATATACCGTATGTGTCAATTTTCATTAGGTATAGGGATTCAATGTTTAGCTACGAACACGTTGCGATCTAGTCTGCAATAAAAGCCATCTTATTACTGGAACGGGAAACATCAAATGGCCGCCGCGATCTCCTGATCTAGTAGTTTATTATTATTTTCAGGATCGATCTAGTCAGCAATAAAAGCCGTCTTATTACTGGAACGGGAAACATCAAATGGCCGCCGCGATCTCCTGATCTAGTATTTATTATTATTTTCAGAATCCTTTTTTATTTACCTTATTAGGGTTATTTTTTAATTTTATTAGAATTACGCTTTTGTTTGTGTCATGCATTGTGAACGCAGTTAATAATTCTCTGCATTTACTGAAAGGAAAAAGAAAAACAAATCCTTGCAACTCGTAAATATTATTTCTGAACGCATTTCAAACACCCAAGTCAGTGGTCCAATAGTTACTGTTAAGCTAACTTGTATTTTCGAGCATGTATCGGTCGCGCTGGCATTGGAGAGGAAAGTAGGGGTGCCACGTTGTCACGTATTGCATGAATTGATCACCTATGGCTAATGAAAATTGACACATGCTGTGTAAGGGTATGATTTGAAGAAAAGAAAGATTACTTTTGAATAACCACAGATGTAAAATAGTATATAGATTGCTATATAAAGAATAATAAAATAAACAATACATATATAGCACAGTTGTTTACGAATGTGTAACTAAAATAAAATTTCTTTACAAATTACTTGTTTAAAAACTCAGAAAGCAAAATAATAAGACTGTATTAATGAAAAAGCTCCAACTGGACAATATGTGACACTTTGGTTTTCGAAACCTGTTTTATGTCGTTTGATAATGCTATTTGTAATTACTTCACTGACAAAGTAATTTATCACAAAACTAAATTTATGACTTGAAAATGTGCATTTTTTCTAGTATATTGCTTTAAATTACTGATACCAATGAATATTGCACAAGTTGAAAGTATAAGTAATAGTAAGGAAACTATTAGTTTATAGGATTTTCGTTTATTAATTGTTAATTTACAGGTAATAAATAAAACAACCGATATGGTTGCTTTTTTATTGGTATATTTAATGTTTTTCTTGTTGATTTTTATTTTTTTGTTGATATTTTTTTTATTTATCTCTGATACATATATATATAAGTTCACACTCTCACATATGCTTGTATAATTTCTTCCAGTAAGTCCATTTTAATATTTTTCACCAAATGTATTAAAATGTTGTTTTTATTATTTATAGAAAACTCTTCGAGAATATCTGGTTTCAATTCGAATTTTGTCACACATTTTTTTTAATGTTGACAAGCCTGCCAGTGCATATTATCTTCTTAAATATCTGTAGGCTTTAGGGCTTATGTTTCGAAGCAAAATTGCTGAGGAAATATCCTCGGCAGTCCGTTTTGAACATGGTGATACATGAACTATGTATTACAGATTAACTTTCTTCCTCAGCAACATCGGACTTTGTATAGTAAATAATTCAAAATGAAGTATGTACTCTTAAGCATAATATTATATTTGTTACGTTAGCTTTGATGGTTGTAAAGTAAAGATATCAACGGCAGCCTCACTATGTAGATGCAATGTGGCAACAGCTGTCTTATGAAACATCTGGGTAGATTTTAATGGATACTTATATTTGTCTCTGATCTGTCGATTATTTAAGTACTAGTGACTAGTGCTCATATGCATCTCTTGCAAAATGAACTGAACATATAATATATGTAAAAAATAACCACTAAAAGGTATACAAATACATCCAAATACAAAACTTACAATTTCTTGTATTTTTTATCATTCTACCACAGGCTTGTATCCACTGCTCAGATAGGTTTTGATCTTTAGGAAAACGAAAATATCTAGTATTCCTTCCTCGAGTGTTTCCTGACGTGCTTTTGCAATTCAAGACACAGCAGCTTACCATATTAGATGAGCTAAAGGTAGAGGCAAATCTATTGCATTATAATACAATATTTAATAAACTCATTACCTTCTACTTTATAACCTTCTTAAGTTATTTTACACATAAATCAAGTTAAAAGTCGTTGGCTTAAGGGTGGGCTTTCCTTAAGAAAAATTCCCGAATGGCCTATGTCGGGTTGCCTGAAATATATTGAATATATTTACCGAGTTTAAAATGCTTGTATCTTTTACACGATGCAGGTACCGGCCAGCAATATTTGGGGATATGCCTGGTCAACTGGAAAGCAAATAAATTTGGGATATTTGCCTCCTGCATTAAGTGCATGAAAATATTGGTGCGTCTACTTTGTTCGAAATTTGTTTTTGCTCTTTCTGAATTTTCTCCTGCCTTGTATTTTAGTTTTATTAAGACTCCCGTTTTATGTAATTTGTAACTATTTTAATGATATTTGCCGAAATTAATTAGATATTAAGTTTTATTCTGCAATAAATATATAACTTTATTATTATTATTTATGATTATAAATTATTTAAGTTATACTTCTTATTATTTCTCACCATGATTTGTATTTACTTTACATGTTGAGGCTTTGTAATAATATGAGTAATGTTTTGGAAAAAACTAAAATCTGATAAAAAAAACAGTGCCGGTGTTTCTTACAGAATGTAAAAATTTATATTCTCTAAGTAGCACGTTTTAAATTATTGAAAATTATATTCTTCACAGTCGACACTGGTATTGTTCGTTAGCGAAATTAAATTATAAAAATTTCACCGTGGGTAAGATACGAACTTTGCGGACTCCCAACTAATCATTTATAAGAAACCAATGTTAATACCACAACTTACAATCGATTGTTATTGATATTATCATTTTTTTTTATTTATACCTTACATTCTTTAATTTTTTTTTTCAGTAAAGCTTCGATAATTTTTTTAAGTAACGGTATATGGAAGACAAAACGTCAAACGCACTCCTTTCCGCACCACCTTAGAGGTAGAGTTCCAATAATGGGTGGAGACTGTGGCTAAAAATCTGAAATAAAATGCAAAAGGAAAATCTCTTACCACAAAAAATATATATCAAAAAATTTAAATACGTATTTCGGCAACTAAGTTGCCATCTTCAGTAGATATCTGTAGGGGTAGAGTGCAAAGCGCGTTTTTTTTGACAAAAAAAATGTTTACAAAAGTATAGACAGTGTAGAAAACAAACAAGAATGGCCAAGTAGCGTTTTGTATAAAGGTGTCACAATCAGTAGGTACATACTTATTCTCCAATTTGACGTCTCTAATTTCTACATGAATTGCAACTAATTATAGTCGAGTCGTTTTGGCAATCGACACGGCCAAAGTACGAACTAAATACGACGATTCAATACCACTACAAATTTTGATCGGCCGGATATATGCCTTCCCATAGTAAAATACTATTACATGAAAGCCAATTACAAATTAAATATTACAAATAAAACTGTTAAATATTATTCTTTCTACACCTATATTTTATATAACATTTGGCTGTACTGTTTAGGAGGCAAGCATTGTTGACAAGTTTAAAATGTTTAGATGACAATTATAACAAACGTCAAAAAATAATTATGACTAATGTCAAAAGGTGTATGAATATTATTATTTATAACCTACGAGTAAAGAATAGAACAGGAGAGAGTCTCCTTAAAAATAATATTTGTCCAAAGTGGTAACTCAATATGGCCGCCGTAATGCATAGACGTGCATAAATATTTTGTATAGGGTATATGTACACTTCCTGTGTTCTCGATAATCATTTACAGTTGAAAGTAAAAAAAGTAGACAATAATACAGATTTCTGTCATAGACTTTCTCAAAATGATTAGTGTAACAGTGTCTTCAAAATTACTTGTCAATATTTGGTTATCTATCAAAATTGACAACTTTACAGTTGATATTAAGCTTCTTATAATGATGCCTTCTATAAATGAAGATATTAAAGTCAATGTTATTGCAGATTTGAGTAACGTTTTCAAAAAGAAATAATATAAATAAAAGCACAGCTTTTAGAATTATTAAGACATGGCGAGATCACCATAGAATTTTTAGAATTTCTGGATCTGGCCGCAACTACCGAGCCGTACCGCCATATCATAAATGTGCTTATTGAAAATCTAGTTACTACAGTAGTGAATGCAGCTGATGTAAGTAACTATCTGGGTTTTGTTTTTACTCCCGTTGAATAATTAAAGCGTAAGATATCTACTTGAACATCTGTCCCATCTATACATCGAATAAAGTGAAAACATGGTTCAGAGAAAATAATATTAAAGTGTTGGATTTTCTGCCAAGAAGTCCTGATTTAAATATTATTACCGAAAATATATGGGGGGTTGATGATCAAAGAAATTAAATCGATACCTCAAAATAGACAAGAACTGGCAGAAATAGTTCAGGCAGCATGAGAGAATGAAAATAAAATATTTGTACCAACCTTTATAACTCTATTCCAAAGAGATTGCAAGAAGTTTTAAACAAAAACGGCTCTAGAACCAGATATTAATGCATATTTTGTTCATGATATCTTTTAATTACTATTTTGAGTCGTATTAATCAGGTAGAAGAAGTTTTAAATTATTTGATATTCCACAGAATAATGACTTGGCACTAATGACAAGTAAAAGACAGGTTTACAAAGTACGATATCTCTTCTCTACTTTTTTCTGCTTCCGACTGTATAATAGGTTGTTAGTCCAAAAATAATTAAAGAAATATCGTGAGTGTATTATTTTTTCAATTCTGTTCTTCTTTTTAATATAGTATAAACGGGTTTAAAGGAAATCTGCGTCAAAAATATAACAAATATTAAATGACTTGGATATGTATGTTACGCCACTGAACACATAATCAGACATGTCAGATATATGACAAGTTTTATTAAAATTTTTTAAAAATTATTATTGCCTATGTTGAATGCCAATGAAATAATTTACCGATGAAGAGACAAAGTGATATTCTTGCCGTTTTAGAACGACCATAAGCCACACACAATTCACCGTTATAGAAACACTAAAACATCATTTTTGACATAACAGGATATAACTGACCTCCCTTAAAGTGGTAACTTCCGTCTAAAAAAATACCTATTCCCCCACCACGTTATTATCTCTCCTGTTCTGTTCTTTACTCGTAGTTTATAACTATCCTGAAATGGCTTTTGTAGGTTATATTACTTGACAGGTAAAATTTTGCAACATCTCAAATTTGACGCCATTTTAATTTAGTGGCGCGCGTCGGTTGCGAGGGCGACTCAACTATAAAAAAATTGTTCATTTGTATGCTACTTGCAGATCACACTCTCATGCAAAACACTTACTGATACTAAAGAAGCAACTGTTAGACAAAATTTACAAAGCTTATACTATTTAAGAACGTGTTTATGTATTTAACTGAATGTATATATTTTTATAAATACATTTTTCTATGAATTTGCGTGCGTTTCCACATTAATGCCTGTCTCTATGGTGGATTCTACGGCATTAGAGTTAGGGATGTCAATTTCAGTATCATTACTACGTTTTAAACTAGAATCGCGTGTTTCTGGCTTCATTTGAAGTTCTTTGCGAGATCTTTTGGGTAATTTTTTCTTTGTGTCTCGTCTCGCATGATCAAGGATCATTCTTTGTCGAACTTCTTCACTTGTCAGACTTTCTGCAAAGTTACGTCGCACCCTGTTTCTTTTACGCGTTTCATTTGTGTTTTTCCTTTTCTGTTTTTAAAACAGACATCAACAAAAGTTAAAACTTCTTTGTTGGTGATAACACTATATTTTTTGATTCTTTTGGAGTCGTAGGAGTTGAAGATACACCTACTATTAGTAGGTGTATCTTGAACTGAATTATTATCGTTTGTGGACGGAGCCAGTAAAGTAGCTGTTACACATTTCTCTAAAATTTTGTCTTTATTTAAAGAATAAATTCCAGACCCCTCAAACCCACCAATAGCATTGGCTCTGGAAAAACACCCAGATTCCCCAAGTTTTTTTAACAGACCTGGAAATGCTAAAACTCCAAGATCAAGAGGTTGTAACACATGTGATGTGTGTGCTGGTAAACATAATAGCTCGACATTGTTTTCAATTGCCTTGTCAATTAAATTTATTGTTATATGCGAGTTATGTCCTTCAAAAATCAAAAGTTTTGATCCTTCTAAACCTGCAGTCGATTTTAAAAAGACGTTTTTAAACCAATCGGTAAATTGGGCTGCTTCCATCCATCCTGACGGCGAACAGTTGAATGCAGCATTAGTAGGTCCATCCTGACACCAGTTGGAATACAGATGTAGACCTTTATAGTTAATAAAGAAAGATAGGTAATCTCCTATTGCACTGCAGCACACAAGTACAGTATAAGTAGCTTTCGTCACACTCCCTACAACTTTATGTGGCTTAGATTTTCCTCTACGACATAATATTATTTGAGTACCTACATCAGTTTGGAATCCGGTCTCGTCGCAGTTAAAACTATTTTGCGGTTTATTTAGTAAGCTTAGGCGTTCAACGCTATCTTTTAATTTTGTATGGAAATCTTCTACTACTTCCTTACACACAGCTTCTGTCCCATTTTTTAGGGAAATTCTGGGCAATCCTACGACTCAGATGCTCCTTCCATCGCATTTGAAAAGATAAAGCCCAGTCTTTCCCTGGCAATCCATTTCTAAATGGATTTGGTCGATCCATACGTTTAATGACGTCCTGTACACATAAACGTAATTGAAGTCGATCTATCCCAAATCCCCAGTCTGCTAATTTCATCAAAGAGTTCACTAACAAACGTTCTTCTTCGTAAGTTAAAACCGTAGGGCGCCCAACCTTTTCAGATTTGTTTTTCTTTAGATGATTTATTACTGTTGCTCGATTAATGCCATATATTTCCGAAGCTCTTTTGATGCTCATTTTATTAAGCAGTTTAAGTAAGCAGTTGATCCAAAACAGCGTAATTATTGAATTCTATAAAAAACACACATTTTTAACGGGAAACAAACATTGACACATTTTTACCGGGAAACATTGACACCCTGTCAAAGTTAACCTCATATTACTTTTTAATTTTTTATTTTAAGTAATGCAAATAAATCGTAAAATTGACAGATAATGTTCGTAATACATTACAACATCAATTTACCTTAGGTATAAATCCCAAAAAACTGCACTCTTTGCATTCAAAACTAAAGTTTTTTACAAGGAGACTACTACTTCACACTGCAAGCTCTGTCTTGACGTTTAAAAAATTCTATAATAAGTATTTATGAACTTCTTGCGTCATACCATTCGATGGCGAAACTTACCCATAATTTATGATGAACTTTCATTGGCGTAATTTTAATTTGTCGGGGAGCTGGAAGGGATTTTTGAAAATTTGTCAATATTTCCCTACTGTCAATGTTACCCGTCATCAAGACCCGTCATTACCTTATTTCTTCAAGTAATCACTATCTAGTAAAACCACATCAAAACTAATAATGAAGGTATACAAAACTGACCTTCATTCATTGTTTGCCCATAGACGTCATATTGGATGACATGACTAGCATTGCCCCATTCATAACTTATTTGAAATGGTTATGTATTTCATTTGTATAGTAGCGTTTATCTCATCAATTTAAAATAAAAATAAGTACCTATAAGGCATTTTAAAACTAAGTAAACTGTTTTGTTTACGTTCTTTTATGGATTAAGAAAATAATTGTTGCTAAATTTCTATTATTTTATCTTAAAAAATATTATTTTAAATTATTACTTATCCCTTATACATTGCCATATGATTTTCCATTATGGTTTTTTTTGAACTCGTTTAGTCACTTATACACGGTGTAGCACCTAAGATGCCTCGGACCGTAGCTCCTCTATCATACAATATATCGAAAAAATTCTAAGAGAAAAATTGTCCATAACTACAATCACCATTTCCCTAAAATATTTTTGGTCATCAGTGCCGTGCCGTATTCCAGTGGCGTATCAAACCTATGTTTTTTTTTAATGGAACAATGTATATTTTGTGGCTGATTCGGAAAGCCCCCAAGGAGTACTTTTTTTCTTATATAACGTCATACTCCTAACTTTAGCGGTTTCGCTGTTATAACGGTTTTTCTTCGCAGTTAGACCGTACTTCGACATTTTTTTTTGGCAGGAACTAAATTGTACCGGCGTTTCGGTTTCGAACTTAGGGATAGACTAAGACCTCTTCTAACTACTCCTAATTTTTTTCAAGTGATTTAAGGAAAGAAGATAATTTTTGATTGGGCTTTGCAAATAGTCATTTTTTTCTTAAAGATCAAATGGGAACCATATAAAATAATTATATCGTTGGATAATGGAAATTCCAAGTTTTTCATTTATTAAAAAAAAACACATTTCATTACAAAATTAAAAAGAAAAAAAAGTTGTTAAGTCAATTCGTCGAAAAACGTCTTTTTTCAAAGTCAGCTGTCATGATAAAACAATAGAAGTGTCAATGCAAACGGAAAAAATAACAATAAACTGACACAAGTATTATTGTTATCTGATAAACGTTGCGAAAATGTCTGGAACTCAACAAGAAATGGTTGACATGTGTTTATTCTTGGAGAATGTTTCAAAAATTGTTTGATGGCGTCACAAGTGTACTCTGAAAGATAACCTCTCAGAACGTGTACAAATCCACGTGAGTTTACAAAGGTGTTGGATAGATTTACGTCTACTGGTACTGTTCAACGAGCAAAGAGAAAACGAGTTGAAAGTTCTGGAGGCTGCTGTTGAAACTCCTCATATCAGTGTCCGCGAAATTATTAGGAACACTGACAAGTTACATCCATTTAAAATTCAATTGCAATTGAAATTTCGATTATCCAACGATGTAATTATTTTATATAGTTCCGATTTGATATTTTAGAATAAAAATGACTATTTGAAAAGACCAATTGCAGAAATTCTGCCTGGTTTCAAAATCTTGAGATTGCAATTCCTGGTGCAATTGAATTTTAAATGGACGGAACTTGTCAGTGTTCCTACTAATTTCGCGGACACTGATATGAGTATTTTCAACAGCAGCCTCCAGAACTTTCAACTCGTTTTCTACGGTCAAAACTGGCTTCGTTCTAACTCTCTTTGCTCGTTGAACAGTACCAGTAGACGTAAATCTATCCAACACCTTTGTAAACTCAAGTGGATTTGGACACGTTCTGAGAGGATATCTCTCAGAGTACACTCGTGACGCCAACAAACAATTTTTGAAACATTCTCCAAGAATAAACACATGTCAACCATTTCTTGTTGAGTTCCAGGCATTTTCGCAACGTTTATCAGATAACAATAATGCTTCTCTCAGTTTATTGTTATTTTTTCCGTTTGTATTAACAGTTGCACTTCTATTGTTTTATCATGACAGCTGACTCTGAAAAAAGACGTTTTTCGACAAATTGACCTAACAACTTTTTTTTCTTTTTAATTTTGTAATGAAATGTGTGCTTTTTTGTAATAAATGGAAAACTTGGAATTTCGATTATACAACGATATAATTATATGGTTCCCATTTGATATTTTAGAAAAAAATGACTATTTGCAAAGCCCAATCAAAAATTATCTTCTTTCCTTAAATCACTTGAAAAAAATTTAGGAGTAGTTAGAAGAGGTCTTAGTCTATCCCTAAATTCGAAACCGAAACGCCGGGACAATTTAGTTCCTGCCAAAAAAAAAATGTCGAAGTACGGGCTAACTGCGAAGAAAAACCGTTATAACAGCGAAACCGCTGAAGTAGGAGTATGACGTTTTATACGAAAAAAAAGTACTCTTTGGGGGCTTTCCGAATCAGCCACAAAATATACATTGTTCCATTTAAAAAAATATAGGTTTGATACGCCACTGGAATACGGCACGGCACTGATGACAAAAAATATTTTAGGGAAATGGTGAGAGTGTGTGAAGTTAGCCCCCCTTTTTTCGAATATCGGAAATCTGACGGTTGTTCCAGGTTGTTCTAGGTTTGTTCTAAATTGTTCCAAAGTATTTCAAAAAAAAAGTCAAAATTGGCCGAGATAATTGAAAAAAACGACTTTTTCACCCAGCCCCCCTTTTTTCGAAAATTGAAATTCTGAAGGTTGTTCCAGGTTGTTCTAGTTGTTCTAAACATTGTTCCAAAGAATCTCGAAAAAAAAATCAAAATTGGCCGAGATAATCGGAAAAAACGAGTTTTTGCCAGCCCCCCTTTTCTTGAAAATTGTAATTCTGATGATTGTTCTAGGTTGCTCTAGGTTTGTTCTAAATTGTTCCAAAGTATTTCATAGAAAAAATCAAAATCAGACGAGAAAATGGGAAAAAACCAAAGCCAAAAGTATGAATTCGGACCCAGTTTTTGCAAAAATTAAAATTTTGACGGTTGTTCTAGGTTGTTCTAGGTTTGTTCTAAACATTGTTCGAATACGTCAAAACCGTATCTCTTATATATCAAAAGATATGGCAAAAAAACCAAATCCAAAAGTGTGAAGTTAGCCCCCCTTTTATCGAAAATCTAACTTCTGACGGTTGTTCCAGGTTGCTCTAAGGGTGTTCTCAATTGTTCCAAAGTATTTCAAAAAATAAATCATAATTGGCCGAAAAAACGGCAAAAAACTTTTTTTTTCTGGCGGCCCATTTTTCGAAAATCGAAATTCTGACGGTTGTTCTGGGTTGTTCTAAGTTTGTTTTAAATTGTTCCAAAGGATCTCAAAGAAAAAATCATAATTGGCCGAGATAATAGAAAAAAACGATTTTCCCACGGACCCCCGTTTTGCGAAAATTCAAATTCTGAGGGTTGTTCCAGGTTGTTCTAGATTTGTTCTAAACATTATTCTTATACATCAGAACCGTATCTCTTATATTTCAAAAGATATTGCAAAAAAACGTTTTTAAAAAAAGTGTGAAGTTAGCCCCCCTTTTTTCGAAAATCTAACTTCTGACGGTTGTTCCAGGTTGCTCTAGGTGTGTTCTCAATTGTTCCAAAGTATTTCAAAAAATAAATCATAATTGGCCGAAAAAACGGCAAAAAACTTTTTTTTTCTGGCGGCCCATTTTTCGAAAATCGAAATTCTGACGGTTGTTCTGGGTTGTTCTAAGTTTGTTTTAAATTGTTCCAAAGGATCTCAAAGAAAAAATCATAATTGGCCGAGATAATAGAAAAAAACGATTTTCCCACGGACCCCCTTTTTGCGAAAATTCAAATTCTGAGGGTTGTTCCAGGTTGTTCTAGATTTGTTCTAAACATTATTCTTATACATCAGAACCGTATCTCTTATATTTCAAAAGATATGGCAAAAAAACCAAATCCAAAAGTGTGAAGTTAGCCCCCCTTTTATCGAAAATCTAACTTCTGACGGTTGTTCCAGGTTGCTCTAGGTGTGTTCTCAATTGTTCCAAAGTATTTCAAAAAATAAATCATAATTGGCCGAAAAAACGGCAAAAAAGTTTTTTTTTCTGGCGGCCCATTTTTCGAAAATCGAAATTCTGACGGTTGTTCTGGGTTGTTCTAAGATTGTTTTAAATTGTTCCAAAGGATCTCAAAGAAAAAATCATAATTGGCCGAGATAATAGAAAAAAACGATTTTCCCACGGACCCCCTTTTTGCGAAAATTCAAATTCTGAGGGTTGTTCCAGGTTGTTCTAGATTTGTTCTAAACATTATTCTTATACATCAGAACCGTATCTCTTATATTTCAAAAGATATTGCAAAAAAACGTTTTTAAAAATGTGTGAAGTTAGCCCCCCTTTTTTCGAAAATCTAACTTCTGACGGTTGTTCCAGGTTGCTCTAGGTGTGTTCTCAATTGTTCCAAAGTATTTCAAAAAATAAATCATAATTGGCGGAGATAATAGGAAGAAACGATTTTACAATGGGCGGAATGCACTTTCCGAACATTACTGTGTTGAAGGAAGTTTTTGTATGATGCAGTTCTATTTAAAGAAATAAACATCTAATATAGCAATAAATATATATTTTCGCAAGAAATATAATGTTCATTTATTACAAAACGATATTGTTACCAAATGCTGATGAACTATTTCAAAGAAAAAATCAAAACCGGTTATGAAAAAACGATATTTTTCCCCAGTCCCTATTTCTTAAAAATCGAAATTCTTACAGTTTCAAAGTATTTCAAAAAAAAAAAGCGCTGGATATGGGTACCCAACTAAAATCAAACAAAATGGGGAAGTCTATCAGGCTCCCTTTGTTATTTTATTTTGTCTAGTAATAATAAAAATAAAATACTGATTTTGAAGTTTGAAAATTTCAATTATAGTAAACCACTACAACGTTATTTTGTCTAGCCGTGGTCTGGCCACTTTTTTTCATGGTTTTTGCTCCGGGAATGCAAGCACGTGTAGACATTCCTATCAAGTATGCTTATTTTTTGTAGCCCCTCTTCGTAAACATGTTGAAATATGCTGTCTAATTTTCTCACTAAAACGATTCAAAGGCTACTATTACTTTATTTGGAAAAAATATTATATAGGTACCTATTTAGATAATATAAGATAGTATATCCGTCAAAGAGTAGCCGATTTGGGAAAGGCTGTTTTACAATACCAAATTGATAAAAAAATATATTATTTATGTCAATGTTATCAAATAATATAATAATATCAATAAATAAATTTTACAGAAAAAATATATATTTTAGATTTTAGGGATAAACTAAAGCATGAACTCTAATAAAAATAAACAAAGAAACATCAACCTAGCAGCTCATGAGAAAAACACTAATCTTTTTATGAGCAAGGTATAATCATTCTCAATATGTTTATGAGGTAGTTTTTAATCTACATTAATAATGTAACTAACGTCACTGTTCTAATATTATTTTATGTTAGGAGCATCAGCATTTAGTAACAATATTGTTTTCAAACAAATGAATTATATTACTTGGGAAAATATATGTATATTTACTGCTTCTGCTTTATTCTGAATCACAAATGAGTATTATTATTCATTTTAAAATATAGATAATAGGTAAAATCGATTTACCTATTATCTTGGGCAATTTCGATTTTTTCTTTGTAATCCTTTGGAACAATTTAGAACAACCTAGAACAACCGTCAAAATTTCGATTTTCGAAAAAAGGGGCGCCAGAAAAAAAATGTTTCTTGCCGTTTTTTGGGCCAATTATGATTTATTTTTTGAAATCCTTTGGAACAATTTAAAACAAACTTAGAACAACCCAGAACAACCGTCAGAATTTCGATTTTCGAAAAATGGGCCGCCAGAAAAAAAAACTTTTTTGCCGTTTTTTCGGCCAATTATGATTTATTTTTTGAAATACTTTGGAACAATTGAGAACACACCTAGAGTAACCTGGAACAACCGTCAGAAGTTAGATTTTCGAGAAAAGGGGGGCTAACTTCACACTTTTTTAAAAACGTTTTTTTGCAATATCTTTTGAAATATAAGAGATACGGTTCTGATGTATAAGAATAATGTTTAGAACAAATCTAGAACAACCTGGAACAACCCTCAGAATTTGAATTTTCGCAAAAAGGAGGTCCGTGGGAAAATCGTTTTTTTCTATTATCTCGGCCAATTATGATTTTTTCTTTGAGATCCTTTGGAACAATTTAAAACAAACTTAGAACAACCCAGAACAACCGTCAGAATTTCGATTTTCGAAAAATGGGCCGCCAGAAAAAAAAAGTTTTTTGCCGTTTTTTCGGCCAATTATGATTTATTTTTTGAAATACTTTGGAACAATTGAGAACACACCTAGAGCAACCTGGAACAACCGTCAGAAGTTAGATTTTCGAAAAAAGGGGGGCTAACTTCACACTTTTTTTAAAAATGTTTTTTTGCAATATCTTTTGAAATATAAGAGATACGGTTCTGATGTATAAGAATAATGTTTAGAACAAATCTAGAACAACCTGGAACAACCCTCAGAATTTGAATTTTCGCAAAAAGGGGGTCCGTGGGAAAATCGTTTTTTTCCATTATCTCGGCCAATTATGATTTTTTCTTTGAGATCCTTTGGAACAATTTAAAACAAACTTAGAACAACCCAGAACAACCGTCAGAATTTCGATTTTCGAAAAATGGTCCGCCAGAAAAAAAAAGTTTTTTGCCGTTTTTTCGGCCAATTATGATTTATTTTTTGAAATACTTTGGAACAATTGAGAACACACCTAGAGCAACCTGGAACAACCGTCAGAAGTTAGATTTTCGAAAAAAGGGGGGCTAACTTCACACTTTTTTTAAAAACGTTTTTTTGCAATATCTTTTGAAATATAAGAGATACGGTTCTGATGTATAAGAATAATGTTTAGAACAAATCTAGAACAACCTGGAACAACCCTCAGAATTTGAATTTTCGCAAAAAGGGGGTCCGTGGGAAAATCGTTTTTTTCCATTATCTCGGCCAATTATGATTTTTTCTTTGAGATCCTTTGGAACAATTTAAAACAAACTTAGAACAACCCAGAACAACCGTCAGAATTTCGATTTTCGAAAAATGGTCCGCCAGAAAAAAAAAGTTTTTTGCCGTTTTTTCGGCCAATTATGATTTATTTTTTGAAATACTTTGGAACAATTGAGAACACACCTAGAGCAACCTGGAACAACCGTCAGAAGTTAGATTTTCGAAAAAAGGGGGGCTAACTTCACACTTTTTTTAAAAACGTTTTTCTGCAATATCTTTTGAAATATAAGAGATACGGTTCTGATGTATAAGAATAATGTTTAGAACAAATCTAGAACAACCTGGAACAACCCTCAGAATTTCAATTTTCGCAAAAAGGGGGTCCGTGGGAAAATCGTTTTTTTCTATTATCTCGGCCAATTATGATTTTTTCTTTGAGATCCTTTGGAACAATTTAAAACAAACTTAGAACAACCCAGAACAACCGTCAGAATTTCGATTTTCGAAAAATGGGCCGCCAGAAAAAAAAAGTTTTTTGCCGTTTTTTCGGCCAATTATGATTTATTTTTTGAAATACTTTGGAACAATTGAGAACACCCTTAGAGCAACCTGGAACAACCGTCAGAAGTTAGATTTTCGATAAAAGGGGGGCTAACTTCACACTTTTGGATTTGGTTTTTTTGCCATATCTTTTGATATATAAGAGATACGGTTTTGACGTATTCGAACAATGTTTAGAACAAACCTAGAACAACCTAGAACAACCGTCAAAATTTTAATTTTTGCAAAAACTGCGTCCGACTTCATACTTTTGGCTTTGGTTTTTTCCCATTTTCTCGTCTGATTTTGATTTTTTCTATGAAATACTTTGGAACAATTTAGAACAAACCTAGAGCAACCTAGAACAATCATCAGAATTACAATTTTCAAGAAAAGGGGGGCTGGCAAAAACTCGTTTTTTCCGATTATCTCGGCCAATTTTGATTTTTTTTTCGAGATTCTTTGGAACAATGTTTAGAATAACTAGAACAACCTGGAACAACCTTCAGAATTTCAATTTTCGAAAAAAGGGGGGCTGGGTGAAAAAGTCGTTTTTTTCAATTATCTCGGCCAATTTTGACTTTTTTTTTGAAATACTTTGGAACAATTTAGAACAAACCTAGAACAACCTGGAACAACCGTCAGATTTCCGATATTCGAAAAAAGGGGGGCTAACTTCACACACTCAAATGGTGATTGTAGTTATGGACAATTTTTCTCTAAGACTTTTTTCGATATATTGTATGATAGAGGAGCTACGGTCCGATGCATCTTAGGTGTTACACCAAGTATATTAAAAGATTAATTATATTATCCGATTGTCCAATTTTTTTTTATTTGATGCTAAATTTAGATTTAGTTCCCTGAACATTAACTGTTTGTATAAGTAGGTACTAAAATTGCTAACTCATCGTGATAAACAGATTGGAATAATATTGTTTGATGTGATGATAAATTAATAATTAGTTCGCTGAACATTATCTGTGTGTAAGTGTAAGTATTAAAATTGCCAACTCATCGTGATAAATACAAAAGTAATTATCACACCAATATATTATATTAAGAACTTATTCCATATTCGTTGCTGTTAGCTTACAATTTTCTAATTAAATAACAAAAAACTGAAATTTAAGTAAGTGCCGACATTCTCTAGTTTGAATTAAATCAATTTGATGCCGGAGGTTCTCTATTTGTATGTTAAAATAAATTCAAAGCCGGTGAGACAAAGGAATTTTTTTTAAATTAATTTAGCAATTTTAAAATATAGTTTGTTTTCAAAGTAAATTAGTAAAATAGAAACTTATAAATTATAACTTATAAATAAAGAATAAACATTAGTTTAATTTTCGTTTATTCGTTTTCTTCGTTTAAATATTCGTTGAGTATTTCATTAAATGTTGTTTTTTCGAGTCGAGTGTGGTTGTTGTACTATGTCACAGAAACAAAAATAGCGGGAATTCTAACTGTCCTTCAGATTGATGTTTGTATATAATTTAATTCGAACGAATACTACTGGTGTGCGCTATAGTCGACTTCTGTGAATAAATTGTGAAACTATTTATTATTTTGTCATTAATTGCTACGTTTTGTCAACAAAGTCCGTACGTCAAGATGACATAGATTCATTTTATATATTTCTATAAATATTGACAAATAATGTAAAAATTTTATATAATTATACAGGTGTGAAACGCACATAGTAGAATGATTATTAAATACAAGATTTTGACAATTTGACTAAATATTTTAGGCGTTTCATAAAAAGCCTAATTGCTTTCAGTCTTATTATAAAATGAATGCGCTGGCGATTGTTTTTACAATGCTCCTGGAAAAAAGTGGACATATTTAGGCGTATTATAATACGACTCGTCTTGAGTCAGGCAAATTGTTAGTTCGACCACTTTATACTGTGGTTTGGTAGTTCGTAAGCAATAGACAAGTAATTAAGCAGTATGATGAAGCAGACAACGATGTGTTTGTCTATAAAGAGAAAAATATTACATAATCAGAACACCATAATATTAATATAATATTATTAAATATTATTTGCTCAAGTAATGTAATATATTTATTGTAGCTCACCAGAAATATCTTAAAAAACCATGGACTTCTGCTAAAGTAGAAGAAAGTAGCTAAATATTATTAACCAATAAAAAAGCAAAAGAAAAATGCAATAAGAGGTCCAATGAGCAGTATTATTTTTCACGTATTATTGATACTATGGAAATAGGAGGAGAAATAATTATAAAGAACAGGTCTAATAGAAATTATGAAATAGTGTTTGTAGTGCCTTATCAAACATTTTAGGAAACACTAGTAGAAATTCACATAGGTAACGAACATGGAGTATGCAATAAAATCAAATGGCAGCTTGTGAAATGGCGGCTGTATGGACGGGAGTATTGTCGTGCAATAATCGCACACCTATTGTTAATTAACTAAATGCCCTCACAATCCCAGAACATTGTGATCATCACCTGTTTCGTTGATTGAACGACTTTCGCCTTTCTGGGACGAGGTTCATCAGGTCGTCGCCATTCCATGGACTCCCTTTTCGATAGAGGATCGTAAAACGGAACCATTGTTTGATCCCCTGTGACAATGAACACCAAAATCTGTTTTGGGTCGTTTCCACGCATGTTTAAAAACGACTGCGCACATTCGAATCGACGTTACGTTGGAGAGCAGAAAGAAGTCGCGGGACCCATCTAGCACTAATTTTATTCATACCCAAATGGTCATGGAGAATTCGGCGAACACTTGTTTCGGAAATGCTTGTTATCACTGCTAATTCCTTCACTTTCAAACGGCTATCTTCTAGCACTAAATGTTCAATAATTGAAATTTGTTGAGGCGTTATCCCGTCAATTGGTCGACCCGACCGATCACCATCTTTCATGGATTCTTGTCCCAAAGGGAAACATTTTTGCCCACTTTTTTTAGAGTTAAATACGAAGGAGATGCATCGCCGTAAACGCCGTATAAACGTAGTTTAATGTGATAAGGAGTATGCCCTTCTTTTGTTAAAAATTTAATGACGCGCGGTACAACAACAACAATATACAACTTATTGACGAAAAATCGATATTTCTGTATTTTTGTCGTACACGCTCGTCTGATATGAGACCCTCGCTATACACCACTCGACATTCATATATGCGGTTAGGATTGTTTCTACAAAAGTTCTTTTAATAAATATGTGCGAAATGCATAATTTGTGAGATATTTGAGAGTAACTGTTTTTTTAATAAGAGTGAATGTATTACCAGGTGTAAAGACTTTACCTGTTACCAAATTTGCGAGATATTTGCAAAAAAGTGCTTTCTGATGTGTTAATGTATTACCTTCGGTTTGAATTTAATATGTTTCATTCACTTTAAGATTTCAGATTTCTGGATGATTGATTAAGACGTTACCATGTAGAAAAACATAATTCAATTTTTGTATTATATTATATGTAACAACTGATTGGGCAATTGAAGAGAATAATTGTGTAACATCAATATGCGAAATCTAATAATACCATAAATAAAAACTGACGCACAATCGAAGAATTCCATTTTTTTTTAACAGAGAAATGGTACTTCAAGGACAGCCGATTCTGTTCTAATAATCACACGTAAGCCATAGCTTGCTTGATTTAATCTATAAATCGATTAGTATTCACAGTCCTCACAATGCGGTTTCCAAAAACAATTATTTTGTATAAATAGATATGATAACACACAACTAGATAAGAACCCATCTATAAAGCATCAGAGACGTCTCAATTCGTACTCAGTTATGAATGTTTACATATAACGCCGTTGGTAAATATGATATCTGCGGCGATATTCGTCGGTGTAATAACTTTCGGGGCAATTTTGTTTCTGACTTTCGTAAAGTGGTCGCAGTCGTACTGGTCCAGGAGGAGAGTTCCTTATATTAAACCAACTTCCATATTCGGGAACGTCGGGAATCCTCTCCGCCCGAAACGAAGTCTCGGCTTCGACGTGAAAAGTAGTTATGATGAGTTGAAAAAGCGTGGGCATAAACATGGCGGAATGTATTTTTTCACAAAACCGTGGTACATACCGGTCGATATTGATTTGGTAAAATCGATTTTGGCGAAGGACTTTCAACATTTCGTTGGACGTGGCTTAGGGTCGTTCAACGAGGAGAAAGATCCATTAGGTCCGCATTTGTTTAATTTGGACGGAGACAGATGGCGGAACATGCGAGTCAAATTGACGCCGACATTCACTTCTGGTAAAATGAAGATGATGTTTCCAACTTTATTAGACTGCGGTGTTCCCATGTTGGAACACGTGGACAGCTTGAGCAAGAGCAAGGCAAGTTTAGATATCAAGGAGATTCTTTCCTGTTATACCACAGACGTGATAGGTTCTTGCGCTTTCGGCCTAGAATGTAACAGTTTTAAAGATCCCAACGCTGATTTTCGAAAGTACGGACGTGCAGCAATAACGCCGAGTTTTAGGGATCTACTGAATCAATCTCTTCTGTTCGTTGCTCCCTCATTACACCACATCCTGCCGATTAAACAAGTACCATTGGATATAGAAACGTTTTTCATTAACGCTGTGAAAAACGTTATTGATTATAGGAAAAGTCAGAACATCAAACGTAACGATTTCATTCACCTATTCATCGAAATGCAAGAAAAGGCAAAGGCGGATAAAACTGAAGGTATAACGCTCGATGAAATTGCCGCTCAAAGTTTCTTATTTTTTCTCGCCGGTTTCGAAACGTCTTCTACGACGATGACGTTCTGCCTGCATGAGTTAGCCTTCAATCAAGATATCCAGGATAGATTAAGAGAAGAAGTGCGCCAGGCGTTGAGGAGAAACAACGGTGTACTAACTTATGAAGATGTTATGGGAATGAAGTATATGGATCAAGTAGTCAATGGTAATATTATAATAATGATTAAATAAGTGTTAATTTTTTAAATTACTTTTTCTGAGTGTTGAAAATTCTACGTTTTATTTATACCAGCTTGTTCTCAAATAATCCATAGGTGTTGAAGCGAAATGTTGAAGCGAAACGGAATCGAATGCTTTCTTTATATCCATAAACGTAACATGTTGTTCTTTTCTTTCAGGCTGGTTCTCTGCTAGGTACTTTAAGAGGAGCGTTTATCAACAAATAGAAACTTATGCAACTTCTATTACTCGCGGGACGGGTAGACGCAAGGGGGTGTGAGTAGGTAGAGGTAGACGATATTCGGTTCTGTCACAGCGCTTCGGTTTTATTCACAGATTCTGTCATAGATAAAGGAATACTATAGATAGGAAACATAATGTATAAATAATGAGTACTTATGGAACTGTTGATGTTGATGTTTTATAATAAGCCAATTTTCGCTTGCCCATAACTGTTATATTATTATACACTCGAATATTATAGGTATATATGACATTTAAATGCGAGTGACAGTTTGTAATTAAACTGTCACTCGCATTTCAGTCAGCAATAGCCGACCGATTCCGATAGATTTTCGTCTTCGCTAGGACCGGTAGAGATACCGTAAAGTGGGGATAGACGACGCGAAAAACCTCGTGTAAAATGTGTGTGACAATGTTCACTGTTTAATGTTTTTTATCTTTAAAAATAATTACATAAATTTGATTTCTTCTTTACATCGTACATCAAATGTGCAGCTGACGCGTAGAGGTCGTTTTTTTTCTTTTGTGTACCAGCCTTAGTTAGTAGACATTAATCATATGCATGGATTTTTTTGGTTATTTCTAAAACACATAATTTTCTTAAGAAAATAAATTAGTACAAAAACTGACATTGACATTATAAATTTATGCCTTTTGCATCACTAACCCAAATTTGAGATTCTAAAATTACAAAATAAGTTTAAAAAACGCATGCCTTAATTTTCGATAGGTAAACGCCCCTCTTAACATAAACAGATTAACTGTATAGGACCTTCACGGTCAGAGCCGCTTTGTTCTTCTATTTCCTTTACTTCATTCTCTATTCTAGCTTTGAGAACTTTTCTGTATAGTCTTCCCACCGATGACGTAACGCTTATTCCCTTATAATTCATGTAGTCGTTTCTACATCCTTTTTTGTAAGTTATGAGAAATTTTCGAATCTGATGGTATGTCTTCGGCCCTTTGGCATTTATTAAATATATTGCAGATTATTTCTAGTGTTCTTGTTGTGGCATGTTTCAATAACTCGATATGCAGATCACTTGGCCCTTGTGCTTTGCTATTTTTCACTTTCTGTAGAGCTTACTTTACCTCTTTTGCCGTAATCTGGTTATTTCATTTTCCTCTACTTCCTCTGTATGTAAACGTGTGTCTAAATATTCTCTTCGCTTCTTTATCAGAAGGTGGTTATATCCAAGTCTCGATGCCTATTATATATATTATATATCATTGCTTCATTTGATTTTTTCCTCAGGATGTTTATTGTTTTCCAAGCTTCTCTGGACTTCGATACTCCTATCATTGAGATATATCTATATTTTTGAAATTGTTTCCAATATTGTTTGTCTTTTGTGGTTATATACTTGAAATATAACGTCTTTTGCTAGTCTTTTTATCCTATTCTTAGGGCTTTTTTTTGTTTTATATAATTTCTCTTTTAGTTCTATACTATTTAGAGCGCGGACATGACTGGTTTAAACTACGACGAAGTTACAACGGAGCAAAAAATAATGTAAACAACACACGCTTACTAAATAGCACTAATTCATATGGTAAACTGCAACATCTGTTTACGCCCGAGAAGTGCCCGAGAATGAGAGCAAAAAATGCCCATAAAATAAGGAATTTATGAGTAAAATCCTTTCTTCATCGGCGTAGATAGGAATGTAAGGGGTTTTTAAAATTTATTATACTTACCTTATATTTCCCAAGAGAAATAAAATTTTCATTCATACTTACGTTAGTTTCGTTTTTTCATTGTTCTGACTGTTTTATTGAATCGACTTCTTATCTGGACGTAAGTGTGCACTGAATTTCGTATAGTTTCAATAACATACGCGTACATTTTTAGTTATCATTTATTTAGATCTAGAACGTTGTTTATGTTACTTTTTCTGATATGAAAATGAATTGTCAGTGATTCCGAAATTTATAACAAAGTCTGTAAAATATCGTTACAGAATGACAAAATATCGCACGTTCGTCACTTAGCTTTGCTAAAACGTACACAGAAATAGTTTTTATGCAGAGAATTTTGATAGTTTACAAAATTTCGTTACATTTTTAAATGACGATGCTCGAAGTATTTTTGAGTGCAGGGCACTAACACAAATCCCAAATTTAAAAAATCAGTTGTTATTCCTTCAGGAACACTTTGGAAATTTGCCTAAACTAATAACATATTTTGAAAATCGAAATCTCAAATTGAAAGATGGATTAACCACATTAGACGTGGGCTATTAATAATTTCGAAAGTATTCCAAGTGACTTCGGATGTAGCCTTCGGCAAAAGTTAGACGCAGTTTTTAATAGAAATTTAGATTTAATAACATTGCGGCAATTGTGTATGCTAAATACGCTGAAATAAAAGAATATTTCCAGTACGCACATATAACCAGTTGCGATGTAGAAAGGGCGTTTTCTATCTACAAGGATGTACTTCATTCAAAGAGAACAAGTTTTACAGAAGAGAAAATGAACAAATAATAAGGTATTTTGTATTTTATAGATCACCAGCCACTTGTTATCCAATTATATAAATAAAATTAACACCTCTTTAAAAATACAACACTCCAATAGTGCGCCCATGGGCGATGAGTCATCAACCGTACGTGTCCACGCCCTCTTGCATCCTACTGTCCGTTTATCGTATTTTATTTCTATGCGTGATTTAACAAGCATACTTTCACGTCTAATGGTAATGAAGATTGCTTTATCCCTATGCAGTCCAATATAGACGGCATGCTTATTGCTTTTTGAATCCATCTTTATTTATTGGTCTCTTTATGTTGGAAGAATCCTTTAGTATTTTATGAATGTTGTTCACAAAGATCCAACCCATCTTGTTCCATTTTCAGTTACTACGTCTTCCCCTTATTGTCCAGTTATTTTACTGCCCACGATTTTACCAATCCATCCATTCAAATTTCTCTAACATAGACATTTCTTGTTTGTCCTTTGTTTTACCAGTTGCTCCAAAAATTTGTCGTAGAAATCCTCCTTTATACTTGTATCTGAGCATATATTCCGAAGATATTACGTTTCTTCCTTTTATATTCAATTCGAGTATTAAAATCCTTTCGTCCAACGGGTTCCAATCTACTATATTCCGTTTCCATTTTCTCTTTATCGGCACGCTCAATCCCCTGCTTTCGTTCTCTTATTTTACTCCTCTCCAAAAGTATAAATGCTCATTTGTATATTTGTTTGCATGCCCTTCATTTTTTGATTCGCTGAGTACTGTTATATCCACATTGTATTAGTGGTTTCTCTAAATAGCTAATCTTCCTATGTCTTTAAACGTTGTATATTCCAGCATTCTATAATATTTTTCTTCTTCTTTGTTTTTGTCGTTTTCTTTGTGACTCCTCCAACCGAGGCTGCGCTTTAGGATTTTTAGCATTTTTGTTCGTGTAAGATAGAGAGCTAATCTATCGTTACTACCCCGGGCTTGGGACCGGCAATTACAGTGTTGGAGCTATTCTATCCACCACTTCTAGATACTATTTCTGTCGACTATTTCTTAAACTTTGGTATTAATTTTTTCTTATGCTTTGCTTCTAATAACTTCTCTTCATCTATCAATTGCTACATATTTGAATTAATATTTATATCAAAACGAAACTATTCACTTATTATTTTTCTCCGTCCTCTTGACGAAGCTTTATATATTTTTTTCAGAAAAACCAAAGTCACTTTTATCTTTTTTAAAATCAATAATTCTCAAGTTCAAATTGTATATTGTTAATAAACTACATACTACTTACAGATTCCCCTACCTGCATTTGACAATTTATTATAATTAGAATAATTTTAGAAATGTGACAATACATAGCTGTTAGGCCTTGAATTTATTTTCTCTTAAAAATAATCATAAATGCCTACACGGCCTATTATGGATTTTGCATTCAATACTATTGTAGCGTTTTCGGGGTCGAAATGAACAACTCGTGCAAATGTTTTGAAACAGTCTGTATATTTACACACTTAAAATTAATCACAATATAAAAATATAAAATAAATGTATCGCACTTAAAACTACTACAAATAAATTAACACACGTATTTATTTCTATCACTACTATTTATGTCAGTAATATTTATGTATTTTGTGAACTATAATAAAACTGCACTACTCACATTATTTATGTTTATTTTAACTGTTCAGTAAATACCAATACTATTGAATGAATGAATTCCTTATCTCACAGGTGGCATTTATATCTGTAGACAACAGGTCTAGAGATATACCAGCAAATTCTGGCTCTCTTCTACCATATTCCAGACTTTCTGTCGCTGACGCAGTACATGAGTGCAGTTGATTTATGACTTATTTACGGTGCGTCGTGCCGACTTTTCTTTTGCGGACTTATTTCATTACACTACTTTGCTGTTGTTTTTCCGAACTAAAAATCTAAATTGCATTTCAGAAACTTTAAGAAAATACCCACCAGTTCCAATTTTGAACAGAGAATGTGGTTCCGAATATAAGGTGCCGAATAGTGACGTAATCCTAGAAAAAGGAACTAAGGTGTTTATCAGCGCTCTTGGTATACAGAGAGATGAGGAATTTTATCCAGATCCGGAAAAATTCAACCCCGAAAGATTTACGGAAGAAAACAAATCGACGCGATCAGCCTACACTTTTCTACCATTCGGCGAGGGACCCAGGAACTGTATAGGCCTCCGATTTGGATTAATGCAAACAAAAGCGGGTTTGTCGATGTTGCTGAACAGCTTCAAGATAACGCCAGCCAAGACCGAAAAATATAACATTGATTTTGAACCAATGTCTTTCATATTAGCAAAGAAAGGGAAGGTCATGTTGAACGCCGAACCACTATCAGATAAAATATAATTGATTTAAAATGTAATTAATAACATTACATTATTTAGATAATTATGCTACTTATAAATGTATATAAGTTTGTGCAATCGTAGATTGTAATTGTAATAACAAATTTGTTTGTAAATAAGGAGCAGCTCCTTATTTTTGAATAACTTAATAAAAATTAATTTTAAAAAATGGTATTTCTATAATTAAAACCTTCACAGTATAATTATTTCAACGAAAGAAACGAGTTACATTATAAAGAACTTCACTCTGATGTCATAACAGTATTGACAAATTACGTACATTGCTGTGAAAAAGCAGTTGTTCGTAAATAGTTACTATAGTTAGTGAGGCTAGGTAGCCACAAATCATATTAATTCGTTTTAATGTATATATCTCAGAATAACAAGGAGTGCTTCAATATACGCTGAGATCCTGTTCATATATAAAAATGTTATTTCTTTAAGAATTTTGTATATGTAAGCAATTACGAACGTAGGTAGTAATTTAACGACGAATTTAAATTCTTAATTTGTTCTAAGTGTCAAGATTATAAGTATATTAATAAAATAACGAAGGTAATAATATCTTTATTTTCCAGTTGTGATAAATGAAAACGTAATATAACGTAATTATAACAAGAGAAGTAAAAGAATAAAGATGCATTTATACTATAAACAGAATATAAATATTGCTACCATCGTACAAATATACCGTATGTGTCAATTTTCATTAGGTATAGGGATTCAATGTTTAGCTACGAACACGTTGCGATCTAGTCTGCAATAAAAGCCATCTTATTACTGGAACGGGAAACATCAAATGGCCGCGGCGATCTCCTGATCTAGTAGTTTATTATTATTTTCAGAATCCTTTTTTATTTACCTTATTAGGGTTATTTTTTAATTTTATTAGAATTACGCTTTTGTTTGTGTCATGCGTTGTGAACGCAGTTAATAATTCTCTGCATTTACTGAAAGGAAAAAGAAAAACAAATCCTTGCAACTCGTAAATATTATTTCTGAACGCATTTCAAACACCCAAGTCAGTGGTCCAATATAGTTACTGTTAAGCTAACTTGTATTTTCGAGCATGTATCGGTCGCGCTGGCATTGGAGAGGAAAGTAGGGGTGCCACGTTGTCACGTATTGCATGAATTGATCACCTATGGCTAATGAAAATTGACACATGCTGTGTAAGGGTATGATTTGAAGAAAAGAAAGATTACTTTTGAATAACCACAGATGTAAAATAGTATATAGATTGCTATATAAAGAATAATAAAATAAACAATACATATATAGCACAGTTGTTTACGAATGTGTAACTAAAATAAAATTTCTTTACAAATTACTTGTTTAAAAACTCAGAAAGCAAAATAATAAGACTGTATTAATGAAAAAGCTCCAACTGGACAATATGTGACACTTTGGTTTTCGAAACCTGTTTTATGTCGTTTGATAATGCAATTTGTAATTACTTCACTGACAAAGTAATTTATCACAAAAATAAATCTATGACTTGAAAATGTGAATTTTTTCTAGTATATTGCTTTAAATTACAATGACTATTCAACTCATGTGTCATTTGTAAAAATATGACCAATAAGAATCAAAGAATCACATTTTTGTGTCCTAGCAACAAAAATACTGCTGCGTATTTACACTAGTGGGTATTTCATTGAAATCACCACTAGTGGTATCGGTGGATATTTTTGACAGATATATGTCTCCAGATATAATCTCTTGTTTTCTTTGTGTTTTCCGGAATAGTTTTATGAATTTCAGCATCAATTTCACTTTCACCTTTTTCACCAAACCTTTTTGAATTGCTTTCCATATCAGAAATCTATTTATTCTTGCAATAACTTATTAAATTCGAATCGTAGAAAATTTTCTACATTGACAGTAGTTTGTTGAAAACATACTACTATGGAAACCAACGCAATAGCTACTTAATTTTAGAAAATTAAAAAACTCAGTTCGTCATTTATGAATGAATCATTCGATGAATAGTCCTTCGAATACAATTCGTAATCAAGGTATGGTAGATCATTTTTGCGGTGTTATCACTCTTGTTTCCTTGCGCTTGTAAATAGGACTCGTGCTGACGCACTCGTCCTATTAATATTCAAGCGCAAGGAAACATTCGTGAACCACCACAAAAATAATCGAGCATACTTTGACTATTCGTTGTATTATATATGAATATTGCACAAGTTGAAAGTATAATAGTAAGGAAACTATTAGTTTATAGGATTTTCGTTTATTAATTGTTAATTTACAGGTAATAAATAAAACAACCGATATGGTTGCTTTTTTATTGGTATATTTAATGTTTTTCTTGTTGATTTTTATTTTTTTGTTGATATATTTTTTATTTATCTCTGATACATATATATAAGTTCACACTCTCACATATGCTTGTATAATTTCTTCCAGTAAGTCCATTTTAATATTTTTCACCAAATGTTTTAAAATGTTGTTTTTATTATTTATAGAAAACTCTTCGAGAATATCTGGTTTCAATTCGAATTTTGTCACACATTTTTTTTAATGTTGACAAGCCTGCCAGTGCATATTATCTTCTTAAATATCTGTAGGCTTTAGGGCTTATGTTTCGAAGCAAAATTGCTGAGGAAATATCCTCGGCAGTCCGTTTTGAACATGGTGATACATGAACTATGTATTACAGATTAACTTTCTTCCTCAGCAACATCGGACTTTGTATAGTAAATAATTCAAAATGAAGTACTCTTAAGCATAATATTATATTTGTTACGTTAGCCTTGATGGTTGTAAAGTAAAGATATCAACGGCAGCCTCACTATGTAGATGCAATGTGGGAACAGCTGTCTCATGAAGCATCTGGGTAGATTTTAATGGATACTTATATTTGTCTCTGATCTGTCGATTATTTAAGTACTAGTCCTCATATGCATCTCTTGCAAAATGAACTAAACATATAATATATGTAAAAAATAACCACTAAAAGGTATACAGATACATCCAAATATAAAACTCACAAATTCTTGTATTTTTTATAATTCTACCACAGGCTTGTATCCACTGCTCAGATAGGTTTTGATCTTTAGGAAAACGAAAATATCTAGTATTCCTTCCTCGAGTGTTTCCTGACGTGCTTTTGCAATTCAAGACACAGCAGCTTACCATATTAGATGAGCTAAAGGTAGAGGCAAATCTATTGCATTATAATACAATATTTAATAAACTCATTACCTTCTACTTTATAACCTTCTTAAGTTATTTTACACATAAATCAAATTAAAAGTCGTTGGCTTAAGGGTGGGCTTTCCTTAAGAAAAATTCCCGAACGGCCTATGTCGGGTTGCCAGAAATATATTGAATATATTTACCGAGTTTAAAATGCTTGTATCTTTTACACGATGCAGGTGCCGTCCAGCAATATTTGGGGATATGCCTGGTCAACTGGAAAGCAAATAAATTTGAGATATTTGCCTCCTGCATTTATTGCATGAAAATATTGGTGCGTCTACTTTATTCGAAATTTGTTTTTGCTCTTTCTGAATATTCTCCTGTCTTGTATTTATTTAGTTTTATTAAGACTCCCGTTTTATGTAAATTGTAATTATTTTAATGATATTTGCCGAAATTAATTAGATATTAAGTTTTATTCTGCAATAAATATATAACTTTATTATTATTATTTATGATTATAAATTATTTAAGTTGTACTTCTTATTATTTCTCACCATGATTTGTATTTACTTTACATGTTGAGGCTTTGTAATAATATGAGTAATGTTTTAGAGAAAACTAAAATCTGATAAAAGAAAACAGTGCCGGTGTTTCTTACAAAATGTAAAAATTTATATTCTCTAAGTAGCACATGTTTTAAATTATTGAAAATTATATTCTTCACAGTCGACACTGGTATTGTTCGTTAGCGAAATCAAATTATAAAAATTTCACCATGGGTAAGATACGACCTTTGCGGACTCCCAACTAATCATTTATAAGAAACCAATGTTACCACAACTGACAATCGATTGTTATTGATATTATCATTTTTTTTTATTTATACCTTACATTCTTTAATTTTTTTTCAGTAAAGCTTTGATAATTTTTTTAAATAACGGTATATGGAAGACAAAACGTCAAACGCACTCCTTTCCGCACCACCTTAGAGGTAGAGTTCCAATAATGGGTGGAGACTGTGGCTAAAAATCTGAAATAAAATGCAAAAGGAAAATCCCTTACCACAAAAAATATATCTCAAAAAATCTAAATACGTATTTCGGCAACTAAGTTGCCATCTTCAGTAGATGTCTGTACAGGTAGAGTGCAAAGCGCGTTTTTTTGACAAAAAATTTTTTTTACAAAAGTATAGACAGTGTAGAAAACAAACAAGAATGGCCAAGTAGCGTTTTGTATAAACGTGTCACAATCAGTAGGTACATACTTATTCTCCAATTTGACGTCTCTAATTTCTACATGAATTGCAACTAATTATAGTCGAGTCGTTTTGGCAATCGACACGGCCAAAGTACGAACTAAATACGATGATTCAATACCACTTCAAATTTTGATCGGCCGGATATATGCCTTCCCGTAGTAAAATACTATTACATGAAACCCAATTACAAATTAAATATTACAAATAAAACTGTTAAATATTATTCTTTCTACACCTATATTTTATATAACATTTGGCTGTACTGTTTAGGAGGCAAGCATTGTTGACAAGTTTAAAATGTTTAGATGACAATTATAACAAACGTCAAAAAATAATTATGACTATAGTCCGTCTCAACCCTATTATGCAGTACAGGTTTAATAGGGATATTGCATCTCTTATTATCTTTAGTAGTCTCTTAATAACGACATCTTTATATCCGGTTGCCTTGTTGCAAGTTCTATTATGCAAAGTATATGATGGATATATGAGTAATCGTTGCTGTCAATTGTCAGTTTTTGCCGTAGTGTGTAAACTTTTATATTGTCTTTAATTTATCTATATATAATTTCTGTTAAATCGTTCTTTTTAGCAAGCATATTATCTTTTTCAAGCATTTAAAAGTAAGTATGCATACCTAGATCTATAATTCTGATTAACGTGATAACCTATATACATATACATATACTTTTTACAGATTGCTACATGATATCAGTTTTGAATTTTAAAAAGTGGAACGAAAGAGTATTCTTATTGAAAGAGGTGGAGACAGAAATACTTACGAGACATCAGAAAATTCAGAGACGAAGGTATAGTTTATCATTTAGTTTGTTATACTTTTATGTTCATTACGCAATTTATTATTTGCTTGTGTTTGATTGTGATTGTTTTATTTTTAGGTAGAACTATAATATATACTGATGAATCATGAGTGAATTCAGGACACTCGGTAAATAAAAAGTGGACTGACGTTACTGTTCAAAGCAGTCGACAAGCTTTTACGTAAGGACTCAGCACTGGTTTAAAATCACCAAGTGGTCTTGGGCCTCGATTTCCATTAATTCATGCTGGAAGCGAACAAGGTTTTGTTATTGGTGCTGAATGTACATTTCTTTGTAAGAAAAATACTGCTGATGTTCATAGCGAAATGGATGCAGATACCTACATATGGAGATTGGTTCAACAATAAATTGCTTCCAAGTATACTAGAGAACTAGGTTGTTGGTCCCGATAATGCCTCATATCACACGAGAAAATTAGAAAAGTTTCCAGCAGTAGCACGGAGAAGACCAAATTATTGAATGGCTCACTGAGAAGAATATTCCACTTGATAATGACATGTTAAGAAGAGATTTACTGGCTTGTGTGTCAGAGGTTAGGTCTCGGTATGAGAGAAACAAAATTGATGAATTTGCAAAGAATAAAGGGCATTATGTTCTTCGGCTTTCACCTTATCATTGTGAGTTAAACCCAATTGAAATGGTGTGGGCACAAGTTAAGCACTACGTTCAAATACATAATACGACATTCAAACAAAGAGATATTGAACAATTAATTGTGAAGAGTTATCAGAATGTAACAGTGAACAACTGGCGGAATTACATTGGCCACCTTGCCAACTTGCAAGACGATGTTGAAGAGTTTATAATTAACCTCACACATTCATCATCAGATCAAGATTCTTTAAGTGATGAAGAAAAATAAAACAATATGTGTACCTACTCCTTTGTATGGTCATGGTTAGTTTTTTCATAAATGTTTTCATGTATTATTAACTTGTTCTTATAAATGGGAAAATATGTTTTTGCAAAATGAATTTGTGAGGAAGTTGTGTCTTTAAATGTGTATAACGCAATGTAGGTTAACATATTAATATTCAATAAGACTATATAAGTCATGTAACATATTAAAAAATAAAAGTACATGTTGTGTGTGGTTATTGTTATTCTTTTCATAAATATGTATTATTTAAGTTGTTTTTATAAATAGAAAAGTTTTTTATGAAAAATAAACCTGTGATTAACTTTGTCTTGGTCTGAATTTATAGTGGATAGTTGATTAAGATGTCACTATTCAGTAACGAAGAAAATTGTATACCTTAAGTGTTTCCTTGAAATATTAATTCATTTACTCTGGCTTACTATATTCAGTTAGATTTTAAATAATTTTTTACAGAACAATCCCAAAGGATTATATTATTACAAATATTTCAACTAATCTTCCCATATATTCTCCCCTTTCAGTGTTTCAAATTACTATTAATTTTTTGTATGCAGTATGCATCAATTGAATGACAAACAGTCGTATAGGTTATGTTTTGATTACAAAAAATGTCAGATATTGAACCGGAACTGTAACGACATTATACAATGAGACGATTTGGCAACCATGAAATCAATTCCCATAAGACCTGTACTGCATAATAAGGTTGAGACGGACTGTCAAGAGGTGTATGAATATTATTATTTATAACCTACGAGTAAAGAATAGAACAGGAGAGAGTCCCCTTAAAAATAATATTTGTCCAAAGTGGTAACTCAATATGGCGCCGTAATGCATAGACGTGCATAAATATTTTGTATAGGGTATATGTACACTTCCTGTGTTCTCGATAATCATTTACAGTTGAAAGTAAAAAAAGTAGACAATAATACAGATTTCTGTCATAGACTTTCTCAAAATGATTAGTGTAACAGTGTCTTCAAAATTACTTGTCAATATTTGGTTATCTATCAAAATTGACAACTTTACAGTTGATATTAAGCTTCTTATAATGATGCCTTCTATAAATGAAGATATTAAAGTCAATGTTACTGCAAATTTGAGTAACGTTTTCAAAAAGAAATAGAATAAATAAAAGCACAGCTTTTAGAATTATTAAGAAATGGCGAGATCACCATAGAATTTTTAGAATTTCTGGTTCTGGCCGCAACTGCCGAGCCGTACCGCCATATCATAAATGTGCTTATTGAAAATCTATTTACTACAGTAGTGAATGCAGCTGATGTAAGTAACTATCTGGGTTTTGTTTTTACTCCCGTTGAAGAATTAAAGCGTAAGATATGTACTTGAACATCTGTCCCATCCATACATCGAATAAAGTGAAAACATGGTTCAGAGAAAATAATATTAATGTGTTGGATTTTCTGCCAAGAAGTCCTGATTTAAATATTATTACCGAAAACATGTGGGGGTTGATGATCAAAGAAATTAAATCGAAGACCTCAAAATAGACAAGAACTGGCAGAAATAGTTCACGCAGCATGAGAGAATGAAAATAAAATATTTGTACCAACCTTTATAACTCTATTCCAAAGAGATTGCAAGAAGTTTTAAACAAAAACGGCTCTAGAACCAAATATTAATGCATATTTTGTTCATGATATCTTTTAATTACTATTTTGAGTCGTATTAATCAGGTAGAAGAAGTTTTAAATTATTTGATATTCCACAGAATAATGACTTGGCACTAATGACAAGTAAATAAAGACAGGTTTACAAAGTACGATATCTCTTGTCTACTTTTTTCTGCTTTCGACTGTATAATAGGTTGTTAGTCCAAAAATAATTAAAGAAATATCGTGAGTGTATTATTTTTTCAATTCTTTTCTTCTTTTTAATATAGTATAAACGGGTTTAAAGGAAATCTGCGTCAAAAATATAACAAATATTAAATGACTTGGATATGTATGTTACGCCACTGAACACATAATCAGACATGTCAGATATATGACAAGTTTTATTAAAATTTTTTTAAAATTATTATTTCCTATGTTGAATGCCAATGATATAATTTACCGATGAAGAGAAAAAGTGATATTCTTGCCGTTTTAGAACGACCATAAGCCACACACAATTCACCGTTATAGAAACACTAAAACATCATTTTTGACATAACAGGATATAACTGACCTCCCTTAAAGTGGTAACTTCCGTCTAAAAAAATACCTATTCCCCCCACCACGTTATTATCTCTCCTGTTCTATTCTTTACTCGTAGTTTATAACTATCCTGAAATGGCTTTTGTAGGTTATATTACTTGACAGGTAAAATTTTGCAACATCTCAAATTTGACGCCATTTTAATTTAGTGGCGCGTGTCGGTTGCGAGGGCGACTCAACTATAAAAAAATTGTTCATTTGTATGCTATTTGCAGATCACACTCTCATGCAAAACTCTTACTGATACTAAAGAAGCAACTGTTAGACAAAATTTACAAAGCTTATACTATTTAAGAAAGTGTAAATGTATTTAACTGACAACTTTAACATTTTTCTATGAAATTCCACGTGTACATAAATCGTTCACTTACTGGTTTCCTTCCATACATTTATACATAATTATTTATAAGCGGGTTTCCCTCTATTTAGAATGTTAAATATGGCGATGTAATGTGTTAGAAAGAGATAGATACCCGTAAGTACGACGGGTTGCATAGTTTTAGCATTGTCTCACTTATTAAGCATTGAGTACCGTTCCAGTTATTTGTATACAATTCATTGCTTATAATATACATACATACTGACCTTTTTTTGCGCCAGCAGAGACAGCGCGCAGACTCAGAAACATATCAGTAACAAGTCGTGACTTGTTTATTAAAAAGTTTGCTAGCTCTTGAACGAATAGATAAAGGTGACTAAGTTCAAAGCATTTGTTGCGATTTTAACGTTCGTAAAAGCACAGTAAATGATTGTCGTCCATCAAGAGTTTTTCCACACAAATCTAGACAATAATTGCTTTCGACGCGTATTACTCAGAAAAAGGCTAAAAGCGAATTGGTAGATGATATCCTATGGGTTTGGGTTATGCATGAGCGTAGGCGTGGTACGCCTACTAACGGCCCCATCTTAGAAGAAAAAAGAGTGTTCTACCTCCAAATTTCCATGAGTAGCACACGAGATTTTTTGTTGCTAGAGAAGCACGGCTTTCGCGTTGGAAAAACGTCACGGAGTTCATTTCAACAAATCCTGCAGCCGCTATCAAGTTTTCCAAGAAATTCGAGGAAATAATCAGTGACAATCATCTCAGTCCAGAAGAATTGTACAACATTCACGAAACCGAAATAAGCTTTAAACGTTTGCCTAAAAAACATTTGCCACGTCACAGGACACGTCGGCACCTGGTCATAAAGTCAACAAAGAAAGAATTACCGTAGCTCTGTGTTCTAATGCTTCCGGGAATCATAAAATACCGCCTTTTGTTATTGACAAATCATCCAAACCCAGAGCATTTAAAAACATAAATATGTTAGCCCTTTCGGTATACTACTGGTATACACCGCATGGCTGGACACCTATTTATTTAAAGAATCACACATCCGAAAGAATTAGAGTGTGAGGGCTAAAGCGACATACAGATATTGTTTATTCCACCTAACGTGACTAGTCTTCAGCAGCCAATGGACCAAGGTGTTATCGAATACTTCAAACGGAAGTATCGTCGAAAACCTGTTTCCGATGCCTTACACAAATTGAAAAGTGACAAAAACACAGATCTTATAAAGGTTTTAAAGACAATTAGCATGAAGGACGGCATTTATGTGTTGGCTACAGCTTATGATAAAATAACACCGTCATCCGTTGTTAACTCATGGATGAAACTCTAGTCCAGGGTTTCTCAACCGGTGGATCGCGACCCCCTGGGGGGTCGCGGAACATGTCTGGGGGGGGGGGTCGCAGATTTGGAAGGAAAAAATGAAAACAAATATTGTTAATTTAAGATCAATGTATTTGAAAACAAGATTACATAGTTTTTACAATGAGAAACTTGTGCTTGTTTGCATTCTACTAAATTTTTAATGTCTGGATTTATTTGAGTAATACACAATACAATGTCTTTTCCAAAGTCAAACGGTTTCTTGATTTCGCTTTCAAATTTACCATAGTGGAAAATCCTTGTTCACAATTGTAAGATGTTGCAAATGGCATCAACACTTTCAAGGCTGCTATTGACAGGTCTGGATATTCCATTTTTATACTCATCCAAAATCTATCAGCACAAGCATTATTGAAACTTAATTGAATCGCCTGATCAGTCGAAACCTCTATAAGTTGTTCACGAAGACGGACACTTAGCTCGGCATTTTGTACTGCTTGTTCGTTGAAAGGATATACTACCCACAAGTCACCGCTCATATCTTTGTTTGGAATGTAATCCGTCAGTTGTTGAATTAAGGCCGCGAGGTGTGAGGATATGAGCTGAGAGAGAGAAGAAATGTCAAGGGATGTGTCGTCTGCACTCAAAATATACTCTCTGAATTCTTCAGTAAGTGGAAAGTTCTCATAATTGTCTCTCTCAACTCGTGTGTTCCATGCAGTAAGTTTATTTACAAATGCATTCACTTTGGTTTGTGCAAACAACACTGTTTTGTCCGGTCCTTGTAGGGATGCGTTCAAACTGTTAAGATGAGAGAAGATGTCAGCGAAATAAGCAAGCTTTATTAACCACTTCTCTTCACTGAAATAACTCGAAAATTCAGGTTTATTATCAACCAAAAACAACAACATTTCAGACTTCAGTTCAAACAACCTACTTAGCACATTGCCACGAGATAGCCATCTTACTTCGGTGTGAAACAGCAAGTGTTTATATAAGGCTCCCATATCATCACACAAATTTTCTAGTAACCGACTCTGCAAGGGGCGACTCTTAATAAAGTTGACAACCTTTACTGCCTCAGCCAAAACTTGACGGAATTCATCTGGTATTTTCTTAGCTGCCAAAGCTTGCCTATGTAAAAAGCAGTGGACCCATTTTGCGAGTGGAATTAATGATTTCAGCCTAGTTATCAAACCACTGTTCTTTCCCGTTAGTGCCTTTGCCCTGTCACTGCAAATTGAAACACATTTGTTCCATTCAATTTCAAAAGGTTCAGTCTCTTCTACAAAAATCTTAAAAAGACTTTCACCGGTTGTGTTATTTGGCAGGGGCTTACAGAATAATATATTTTCATGAATGCAATCATTGTAATCATACCTAACGTAGCACAAAAATTGGGCACAGTTGGCAACGTCAGTTGACCCATCAAACTGGATGGACAAAAAACTACTTTCTTTTAATTGTTTTTTTAGCTGGTTCTGGACATCTTCAAATATGTCAGAAATGCGTCTTGATATAGTGTCATTTGATAAAGGTACCTTCTTTAATTTTTCGGATTCTTGAGAGCCGGTCATATTAGTAACCAAATCAATTGCGACAGGAAGAATCAATTCCTCAGCGATGGTGTGTGGTTTTCCTTTCTTAGCTATCTTCAGCGCCACCTCGTACGATGCCGTGAGTTCATTTTTAATAACATCGCAAAAGTGTTTAATATTTACCTGTTGACTTCTGAAAGAAACCAATTTTCTCTGGAAAAACTCCACTGGTTTGTCTTTCAAAGCGAAATGTTTAGTTTCAAGATGGCGTTTCATTTTCGAGGGCTTCATGCTTTCCGCTGATAGCGTTTCACTACAAATAACGCACTGAGGTGTGTTGCCTAATTCAGTAAAACCGAACTGTATGTACGTTTCGTTGTACTTACGAACCTTTGTTTTCACATTTTCACGACTCTCACTACTTGTAGATGCTCGTTTCAAAAACTTATCCATGGTATCAATAAAAAACTGCACAACAAGAAGACTGATCACCTCAATATGACGCCCTCGGCCAGACTGGCGCTGTGTGGCTGTGATGTGAATGTGAGTGATCAGCTGACAGGCAGCTAGCTGTAGTGCTCAGGCCTGCCATTGGGTGCGCGCGCACACATGCACCCGCGACCGTCGACCTTGTGAATTGCCGGTTCTTTTTTGAAGACTTCTTACTTTCAGCTGACGTCGCTTAACAAATTAAGTGTTTTATACATCCAGTTAATAGCAATAATCGTCTTAAATAGTTACGCGTTAAATTTATTGTAATTATAAATCAATAAAAGTAACTCACTTTTTCAGTAAATATAAACATTTATCTATTGTAGATATAATTAGCATGGTAATTTAACTTTGCAATTCATAGGGGTCGCCTAAATATTTGAGGTCGTAGGACCTAAAAGGTTGAGAACCGCTGCTCTAGTCTAACATTGAAACAGTGCATTGCGTTACAAGCGGCGAAGAAAACAGAACAGCAGCCGAGCCTAACTTTAGCGATTCTGACGAAGATGACTGCGCAGCTCTATTGAAAGGTCTTCGGCTTCTCCCTAATTGCGAACATATTGTAGAGCAAGATATGTTGAAATGGATAAGTGACGACAAAGAGTTGGAGAATGAAGCTATGAACGACGACAAAATAATTCAATCTGTCGTCTAGTATGAAGAAGAGGAAGAAGAAAAAGTGAAAAGATAGTTCTGAAAAAATTACTACACGGATTAAATACAATTTTGAAATGTGTAAGCAAAAATATAGTATGTACTTAGTAATGTTTGTTCTGTCTTCGTTTTTTTATTTGCCAAATAAATTAATCTATGTAGTGTAATAAATTTATTTTAGAATAAGTAAACCTATTGAGGAAACGTTGAATGTTTTAGATTAGTAAGAGAACAAAATTTCTTTCCCCAACATATACAGGCTGTCCAGAAACTCTCCTGGCAAACGAAGACCGGAGATTCATCAGATAATTCTAAGATAATTTCACCCAATTCACCCTAGTCCGAAAATGCTTCCTAAGGGAGCTAGAGCTCTTTGAAGATGACGCCTTGTAATTAGTTTTTTTTAAATATCTCCCGAACGCTTCTATTTAGAAAAACAAAAACTGGTATGCTTATTTATCCTCCAGAGATGAATCGATTCCATCAATTGCGAATTTCTAGTAACGGTCATAGGCGTCCGTTTTGGGAAGGTTAACGGTTATTTTAACGTATAACTTTTTTGTCTTTAACTTTTAAGCATTTGTGACACTAGATTATTAAATTTTCAGTTATTCTAGTACTAAAAGGTACTCTTACTTTAAGTCGGTAGGATACACCGTTTTCTAGAAAAATCGATTTGAAAATTTTTCGTTTTTTTCGTCATTAAAATTCAATTTATTATTTTTTGCACTAGTTCGCTCTGAACTGCCAACAGAAATAAAACCTACGTTTTAAATTGTCAAATTGTTGTCAGTTCGCGACGTTTATCTTTTAATTTTTTACTTTGTAGCATTCAAACACAACGATTTCAATTTAAAAACAAACGGTTTTTACTAATGAAGAATACGCCGATATGCATTTAGTTTATGGCGAAATGAGGTGTAACGCTCGAGCAGCGCAACGTAGATACGCTGAAAAATTTCCCAATCGTCAGCATCCCACTCACTCAACATTTACAGCTCTTCATCAACGATTAAGAGAAACAGGTTCAGTGGTCCCAAAAAAAATGAAACAGGGAGACATAATGATGTAACAGCAGAACATGAAGATGTTATTTTAATGGAAGTTGAGGAAAATCCAGAAATTAGCGTTCGAAGACTATCTGCCATGTACCCCACAATTTCAAAATCTTTCGTAGGAAATACCTTACACAAAGAAAATTTATATCCTTTTCGTTTTACAAAGGTGCAAGCACTGCTAGAAGGAGATTTTTCTGCTCGTGTAGAATTCGCTAGATGGTTACAAAATCAGATAAATCAAGATGAAGATTTTTTCAGGTACATTTTGTTTGGTGACGAAGCTTCATTCTCAAAAAATGGAATTTTTAATGTACATAATGCACACTATTATTCGTACGTTGGTGACAATCCCCACGTTGTTCAAGAATTTAAGCATCAGCATAGGTTTAGCATAAACGTCTGGATTGGAGTAGTTGACGATTATCTACTTGGACCTATGGAATTACCTGCTCGTTTAAATGGTGTTGGATACTTACATTTCCTGCAAAATATTTTACCTGATTTGTTAGATGAGGTGCGTTTAAATATTCGGCAAAACTTATGGTTTCTACAGGACGGCTGTCCGGCCCACTTTAGCAGGAATGTACGAGACTTTCTAGATAATAACTACGAAGACCATTGGATTGGAAGAGGCGGTCCAGTTGCTTGGCCAGCAAGGTCGCCGGATTTGATTATTGCGTTCCGATACAAAATCGTGCACAACTCTGGCTAAGGAGACAAGATGCTTGCAACGAATTTAGAAATAACTTTGGAATTTTTGCAAGAATTCGGCGTTCTCTAAGCAAAAGGGTAAATTTATGCATAGAGACTAATGGTCATCACATCGAGCATCCTTTGTAACTATCTACCTTTGATACTTGTTCTTTTTTTGTTAGTTTCTTTCCATTGTAATAAATACTTTGTTTTTAAAAACCTTCAGCTAAAATTTTGTTTCAAAGAGCTCTAGCTCCCTTCAGAAGCATTTTCGGACTAGGGTGAATTGGGTTAAGTTGTCTTAAAATTATCTGAGGAATCTCCGGTCTTCGTTTGTCAGGAGAGTTTCTGGACACCCTGTATAAAAAACTAATGATTCGTTCTTGGAGTCCTCGAAATAATTTGTATTATAAACTAGGAGTTAGTCCCGAGGTGGCCAAACGAAAGGGAGGCTACTGTAATTTAGGCGTTTCATGAATCGCCTAAAATTTTCAGTCAAATTGTAAAAATTTAGTATTCAATCATCATTTTACAATGTGCCTAGTCATTTCAAAAACGACTAGGCATTTTATAAAACAACTGAATTTTTAATTAGACTAAGAATGTCGAGTGGTGTATATACTCGACATTCTTATACTATGTGTGGTTAGGATGGTTTTTACAAAAGTTGTTCCAAATAAACTTCCTCTTAATAAATCTGTATGAAATGCATAATTTGTGAGATATTTGAACCTGTTTTTTAATAAGAGTGAATGTATTACCACTAGTTCGAATTTGCAAAATGTTGGTATTTAATCCATTTTTAAATGAGGCGTAAAGACTTCTATCTGTTACCAAATTTGCGAGGTATTTGCAAAAAAGTACTTTCCGATAAGTGTTAATGTGTTACCTTCGGTTTGAATTTAATATGTTTCATTCACTTTAAGATTTCAGAGTTCCGGATGATTGATTAAGGTGTTTCCATGTAGAAAACCAATAATTCTATTTCTCTATTATATTATCTGTATCCCTATGTATCAAATGACTGGCCTATGGATGAGCAAAATAGTGTAACATCAATATGCCATAGGAAAAACAGGAATCTAATAATACCTTAAATAAAAACACATAATCGAAGAATCCCATTTTCTTTTTGAACAGGGAGATGATACTTCAAGAGCAGCTGATTCTACAGTACTAATTACACGTAGGCCATAACTTGTTTGATTTATTCTATAAATCGATTAGTATTCATAGTCGTCACAATGCGGTGTCCAAAACAAATTATTTTGTATAAATAATACGTATGATAACACATACGTAGATAAGAACCCATCTATAAAGCATCAGAGATGTCTCAATTCGTACTCAGTTATGATTGGTGTACATATAACGACGTTCGTAAATATGATATCTGTGGCGATATTTATCGGAGTAATAACTTTCGGGGCAATTTTGTTTCTGACTTTCGTAAAGTGGTCGCAATCGTACTGGTCTAGGAGGAGAGTTCCTTATATTAAACCAACTTCGATATTCGCGAATCTTCTCCGTCCGAAACGAGGTCTCGCCTTCGACGTGAAAAGTAGTTATGATGAGTTGAAAAAACGTGGACATAAACATGGCGGAATGTATTTTTTCACAAAACCATGGTACATACCGGTCGATATTGATTTGGTAAAGTCGATTTTGGCGAAAGACTTTCAACATTTTGTTGGACGTGGCATTGCGATGTTGAACGATGAGAAAGATCCATTAGTTCAGAATTTGTTGAATTTGGACGGAGACAGATGGCGGAATATGCGCGTCAAATTGACGCCGACATTTACTTCCGGTAAAATGAAGATGATGTTTCCAACTTTACTAGACTGTGGTGTTCCTATGTTGGAACACGTGGGCAGCTTGTGCAAGAGCAAGGCAAGTTTAGATATCAAGGAGATCCTTGCCTGTTATACCACAGACGTGATAGGTTCTTGCGCTTTTGGCCTAGAATGTAACAGTTTTAAAAATCCCGACGCTGATTTTAGAAAGTACGGACGTGCAGCAATAACGTCGAGTTTCAGCGATCTACTGAATCAATTTATTCTGTTCGTTGCTCCCTCATTATTCAACATCCTGCCGCTTAAACAAACACCTTTGGATGTAGAAACGTTTTTCATAAACGCAGTGAAAAACGTCATTGATTATAGAAGAAATCATAACATCAGACGTAACGATTTCATGCACCTATTCATCGAAATGCAAGAAAAGGCAAAGGCGGATAAAACTGAAGGTATAACGCTCAATGAAATTGCCGCTCAAAGTTTCTTATTTTTTGTCGCCGGTTTCGAAACGTCTTCTACGACGATGACGTTCTGCCTGCACGAGTTAGCCTTCAATCAAGACATCCAGGATAGGTTAAGAGAAGAAGTGCGACAAGCATTGAGGAGGAATAACGGTGTACTAACTTATGAAGCTGTAATGGGAATGAAGTATATGGATCAAGTAGTCAATGGTAATATGATAATAATAATTAAATAAGTGTATTTTTTTTTTAGATTACTTAAAATTAGTTTTTCTCAGTGTTGAAAATTCCACGTTTTATTTATACCAGCTTGTTCTAAAATAATCCATAAAGCGAAACGGAATCGAATGCTTTCTTTACATCTATAAACGTAACATGTTGTTCTTTTCTTTCAAGCTGGTCTTTCTCTGCTAGGTGCTACGCTTTGTTCTTCTATTTCCTTTACTTCTTTCTCTGTTTTGAGTTTTGAGAACTTTTCTGTATAGTCTTCCCACCGATGACGTAATGCTTATTCCCTTATAATGCGTGTAGTCGTTTCTGCCTGCACGAGTTAGCCTTCAATCAACACATCCAGGATAGGTTAAGAGAAGAAGTGCGACAAATGCTGAGGAGAAACAACGGTGTACTAACTTATGAAGCTGTTATGGAGATGAAGTATATGGATCGAGTAGTCAATGGTAATATGATCATAAAAAAAGAATAGATTTCTTATCATTCTCTCAGGGATATTTTTTTTTTATTTTTAGATTTCTTTAAATATAATTATTTGATAACTAATGTTCTCTTCCCAGGTAGAGTTATGTCTCATGCCTTGCTGTTGTCAATTCAGTCTACAAAATTCAAATAAATTTTGGTTTCTGCATTCTAACTTCTTTTAGACACTATTTCTGTTGACTATTGTCGGCTTTGCTTCTACTAACTTCTCTTCATATATCAGTTCATTCATTTATATTTGAATTAATATTTATATCAAAATGAAACTACTCACTACTCACTTGTTGTTTTCCTCCGTCCATTTTCTTTTGTAAAATCAATAATTTCAAATTTACGTTGTATATTGTTAACAAACTACTTACTTTTATAGTAATATTAAAATATATTCAATGTATTTTCCTATATTTAGTTCAAATATTACCCTACATGTATTTGACTATTTATTATAATCACAATAATCTGAGAAAAAATACAATAAAATGCCGGTAAGGTCTTGAACTCATTTTCTCTTAAAAATAATCATAAATGTCTACTCGGCCTATTATAGATTTTGCATTCAAGACTACACTGCTCAACGTTTTACCGAACTAAAAATCTAAATTGCATTTCAGAAACTTTAAGGAAATACCCACCAGTTCCAATTTTGATCAGAGAATGTAGTTCCCAATATAAGGTGCCGAATAGTGATGTAATCCTCGAAAAAGGAACTAAGGTGTTCATCAGCGCTTTCGGTATACAAAGAGACGAGGAATTTTATCCGGATCCGGAAAAATTCGACCCAGAAAGATTTACGGAAGAAATCAAATCGACGCGATCAGCCTACACTTTTCTACCATTCGGCGAGGGACCCAGGAACTGTATAGGCCTCCGGTTCGGATTAATGCAAACAAAAGCGGGTTTATCGATGTTGCTGAACAGCTTCAAGATAACGCCAGCCAAGACCGAAAAATATAACATTGATTTTGAACCAACGTCTTTCATATTAGCAAAGAAAGGAGAGGTCATGTTGAACGCCGAACCACTAACAGATAAAATATAATTGGTTTAAAATGTAATTAATAACATTACATTATTTAAATAATTATGCTATTTATAAATGTATATATGTTTATACATGCCGTATATTGTTATTGTGATAACAAATGTGTTGATAAATAAGATGAAGTGCCTTATTTTTGAATAACTTAATAAAAACTGATTTAAAATTTTTTTTTTTGTATAATCAAGACTTTTACCTTATAATTCTTTTAACGAAAGAAACGTTATGTTATAAAGGACATCACTCTGATGTCATAACAGCATTGACAAATTACATTTCTGTTTTTCGTAAATAGTTTATGAGGTTAGGTACTTACAAATCGTGTTAAATCGTTTTAATGCATTATATATTACCTCAGAATCACAAGGAGAGCAGCTTCAATATACCACTAAGACGCTGTTCACAAATTAAAAATGTTATTTACTGTAGAATTTTATATATGTAATCAATTAAAAACGTTAAATTAATAATCGGCGAAGGATATACATGTTGAAACTCCATTATATATAATAAAACACATTTGTTTAGTTACAAAATTATAATGTTCACACGAGATAAGCCACACTGTGGCTTCATCAGATGGATAAAAATACAATTTCAAATTACATATTAGCTCCTATATATCTATATATATCAAAAATGACGTTTTCGCGGTTATATGATGAGAAATTGATATTTTGGTTTATTTACCGCGTTAATTCAAATCAAGTGTACATATACGAAATAATTCGTATATGCATAAGTGATATGAAATGTAATGCATATCTACACTACTAATTGCTGGCATTGCAAATATCAACGTATAGACAGCTGTTCCGATCTAACCTCCATCTCGTCAGTACACGAAGGTGATATTTGCAATGCCAGACAAACTTGGATTTCCTGCCTATATACTTGAATTGGGTACCAAATCCCTATGAGAGAAACTCCCAGCAGCATCTGGGATCCAGGATCAAGAACGCAAGGAAATGTTAACCCTCAGTAGAACATCTACTTTATTGGGCAACTGTAGATATAGGTCAATTGCCCAAACAGGCGATACACGTCATATGAAACGTGACTGTGATGTCATAACAGTGTTGACAAATAACGTTGCTTTGAGCAAGCTGTACTTTGAAAATAATCTGTGGTTAGGACTAGGTTGACATTTTAAAATATTAGCAAATACTATTAATTTGTTTTAAATTATTCGACTATGTCTACAAAAAATATAAACAAATTCTAAATACATGTGAGTTTATTTATTTTAGACTACATTCACAAAAATAATATACACAAAATCTATATATTATTATACATATTAGTGATTAAAAAACTCGTAACATTGCGATAAGCATATGATAAAAAGAAAATAATATTAAGTTGAAATGCTAGTTTTCTTCATCCTTTAACACTGTCTTCTGAATCGGAATCATTTACATTAATTATAAAAGTTAATATATCTTGTCTCTCAAAACCTACTTCTCTATCCCACCATTTTTGAATTTCAGTTTCACAGTGGTTAACGCTATTTGCCCAAATGTCTGGGGTTACTTGTGTTAATGCCTCTTTCCACAGTTTTATGCATTCGTCCACTTTTCTACCATATTTTCCAATGTGATTGTTATAGTATGTTTTTGTTATTCCCCACACTAGTTCTATGGGGTTAAATATACAATGGTAGGGTGGAAGTCGAAGAACTATGTGCCCATACTTCTCTGCTAAATTATCGGTTTCATATATAGTTGGTGGTTTATGCCTTTACGTAAAGATATAAATGAAATTATTGAATAAAATAATTGAATATATATGTACTAACCGTTTAACTAAATCCAGTAATTGTATTATTAAAGCAGCTCCGTCATAGTCAATGTTATTATTGGTGAGCCATGTCTGAATTTCATTTTAGTGGCAGATGATGTTGGACTTTTATTTTTAATAGTACTGTGGTAACTGGCATTATCCAAAACAATTATGGACGGCTTTTTTAAACTTATAAGAAGTTGGTGTTCAAACCAGTATAAAAAGTTGTCTCTGTTCATATCACCGTGATAATCTAAATACTGACCTTTTGTCGGAAATATTAGGTCTGCTCCAGGAATAAATCCATTAGAACTACCTGCATGTAATACAATATATCTAAAACAAGATAATATAATAAATATACATAAGATAAGAATATGTTATTCTTAGAAATATAATGTACCTTTTTCCACCTACTTTTGAAGCTTTTGTGGTTTCTATAGATTCATTTTGCCAAGATTTACGAATTGTCCCATCTTGGAAAACCCAGGTTTCATCAAGGAACACAAACTGGCAAACATTTTCATGTTTCATAAGAACATATTGTTGCAAGAATGTAACACGTTTTAATACAATTTGTGGTAGTTCCATTAAAGCTCGTTTAGGATCATCCTTCTTGTAATTAAAACCAATATTGTGTAATATATATATATATATAAGCGGGGGTCCTACAGCGTCAGCCGTTTACCGCATTTCGATCTCCATCTCTTCCTGTCTCTCCAGATGTCTTCATCTATTGCTCTATCTTTCATTGTTTCCATAACCCCACTTATCCATGACTTTGCCGGTCTTCTTCGTTTCCTTCTATTCGTTGGGCTGTATTCTAGAGCTCTTCTTGGCCATCTGTTTTCCTCCATCCGTCTTACATGTCCGTACCATATCAGTTTCCTCGTTTCTATTCTTTCTGACGTTCTATGTATTCTGTTGGTTCTTTGTCTGATTTCCGTATTAGGTATATGTTCAGTTCTTGATATGCGACAGGCTCTTCTCAGGTAATCCATCTCAACAGTGTCCACTTTTTTCTTTCCTTTCTCAGTCATTTGCCAGCATTCGGCTCCGTATGTAAGGATAGGCTCTACAATTACTTTGTAGATTGTCATTTTGGTTTTCAGTGTTGCTCTTCTAGCCCACAGTATTGCGTTCAGAATTTGTACACTCTTCCGACCTTGTTGTACTCTATATTCGATATCGCGTTCTGTTGTTCCTTTACTAGAGATGATACTTCCCAAATATTTGTATTCGTAGCATCTTTTCATTTGTCTTAATTCCAAACCTGGGTCTTCGTTTGCGTTACCTATATGCATATATTCCGTTTTTGCCATGTTCATGCTCATTCCCCATTTTTCGTACTCATCTCTGAGTTTCCTGAGCATATAATCTGCATCTTCTTCACAGCTTGCAGTTATCACCTGATCATCCGCGAAGAACAGCGTTGTCAAATCATGGTCGTTAATCTTCAGTCCCATTCCTGCGCACTTCTGTCTCCATTCGTATAGTGCTTCTTGGATATATATTTTGAACAAGGTAGGAGAAAGACAACATCCTTGTTTCAGACCCTTCGTTACTGTAAAGGTTGTCGCGGGGTAATTACTATAAATTTAATTAACGATGACAATTACTGAAGATCAAATAACTTCCACTAATCCGCAACAGTACTGGATGCAGAGAACAAAACTACTTATGCCGGCCGCTCACGCTGCACCCAGTGATCTCGGGGTCGTTTTAAACTTAATACAATAAGGGGATTTCTATTATTACTAATTGACTAATTAGGTGTGTATGTGTGCTGTTAAAAAAGGTAACAAAACTTACGTACCTTTACGGTCCTAGAGCCTTATGCTCTGTCACTTGTTCCTCGCCCGTCGGATCGATGATATGGATAATTTGAAATTACTAATTGAACTCTCTAGGTGGTTGATGAATAATTGCTTCACTGATCTTATTGTAAAGTAAGCTATTATCTTAGGGCGCCACTCGCTTCGTTTTATAAAATGTTAATTAAGTATCACATTAATTAGTAATTCCCAATTAAAGGGCTGTCAATGAAAAGAAGCGAGAAGATTTCACTGAGCTTATTATTATTACCACAATGAACGGTGAGGAATCAAATTGACAACACAGATATAATGAAAAGTTAACAATGTTTATTACAAAAATAAAAGAAAAATTGGTAACATACAATATGCAAAATTCCAAAATAACACATACGTCAAATGCAATAAAGGTAATATATAACAGTAAATAAATAATTTGTAATTTTCCTGATTTTGAATTTCACTACATTAGAATAAAGTAAGAATATCCTACACAATAGTTGAAAGTTACGCAAACATTTAACAAGTAAAATAGTACATACAAAAGGGCGCTGGTTCAGTTAAAATAATTAACTCATTGATAAATAATATTACATTGCTAAATTTATAACTCAATACGCCAGCCTTTTCTAGCACACAAATATATGTCTAATTTTATTACCGTAACCTAATTTACAATTACTAAGTGATGAATATTATATGACAAATATTATGACTGATACTATTACATAACACATACTCTGAATATTCGGTAATAAATGGCTAATTACTTTAAAAAGAAAAATAAATAAACTTCTAAATCTGATCCTACTTTCTCCGTCGGATTACAATGAGTAACATGTTCAAATAATAAAATGACAAATAAAACAAAACAGTTCTTGGTCGTGTTTCAGTAGAAAAACAAAGCGTAAATACCTTTGAGACAAACTGATTTGTAGCTTCAATAGCGGCCTGGCCAGGGCTGTCAGCGGTCCTTTTCGAAGAGGTCTTGGTTTTCTATGGAGTACTTCTCCCGTCGGGTGAAGATCGAAATGTGAATTATATCCCCCAAAATGGGTAGCTCGGATTGGTACTGCTTGTCCCAAAGATCAGCAGATTTCCCCAACCGACGTTACACAGCAAGAGCACTTAGATCGTCTTGTGACGAATTCACTAATGGAATTTTAATTATGTGCTCTAGCTAAACACAATTTTCGCTTCCCGCGGAATACTTTAGACTTTATTTAAACATTCGAACCGCGAAGACTAACCCTCGGCCACTAGTTAAGTTTGACTCTCTTGGTGTACTTCCAGACGGATAATAATCATAATTTGGTAGCGCTTGCCCTTCTTAAAGATTCATCCCCGGCACGGAAGATGATACGTCATTTCGTTCTGGAATATTCGGTAACGCGTGCATGGAAGGCGTCTCAAAGTCGGGCCTATTTCAATTCTCACGCCATTCCCCATACAAAGGGCTATTGATAAAATACTCGGATTTGCGACGCCAAATTTTAGTCTTCAAGGTAAATATTCTTTTTAACTTCGATAAAATGATTTTAGAAGAATTTTTAATACGTAGTTGCAAATACATTATAAAGAACCATTTATTCAAAAAGGAAAAATAAGCTTGGCTGTGGACATTGCAATACATTTATTTTTAAGATTAAAATATAATTTTTCGTAGCCGAAATAATAACTGCATACAGCGTGAGCCAAAAGAAAAATATTACGATTAATTTGAAATTCGCGTGTACTCTACTAAATGTTAATTTAAGCAAATAGATATTATTTATTATTTTGAAATTAAATTAATTATTGCTTGTGAAGTGCCAAAAGCACGCAACAAGGTCTCCGAAAGAGTATTACCTATTTTAACCGTGCTTTGAAGACTTTTATAGATATTAAGCAGTGCTCTTATATATGTTTTGCTAAGGTTTGTCTTCGTCAGAACATTGAATATTGTGTAATACTGTCCGTAAAGATGACTTGCCACCAGAAAAGAGTTCCTTTTCTTTAAGAGTAATATTCAGTGAATGAAGCGCGATTGCAAATATTAATTTTATAATCGTAAATCCTTAAGAACTTACTGTTTCTATACATGTCATATACTGTATTTCTTATTGCACACTGAGTAAAGTCATCAACATTTACAACAGGCTAACTTCTAAGCCGTGTTCGCTTTGGGCTAGATGGTCCAACCCCCTGTTTTGACGTAGATGATATTTTATTTACAGTTGCAATGTGAATATTTAAAGCACTTGCTACTCTCTAAATGAAAAATATTATCATTAAAACGTTTATTGTATAAACTATAAATAACAGAAAATATTACCTCTCGAACTGCTGTTAGGGGTAACAATGGCGCATTATTATCGCGTTCTTTTTCAAAATACCCGATTAAAGAGAGAATTATTTCTTTCGCTTGCTTACCTAACGGTTTAGGCATGATTTAGTTGTGAAAACAACTGATTGTTAAAAATGAAATCGGCGTATAAATATAGTAAAAATGGAAGAAATACGTATGATAATGAAGTGACTGAAAAATGTAAACAACTATGACAGTATGACTGAGTATGACATTTGACAGAATAAAATGTTACCATTTTATATGTTGTAACGGCGTACAGTTCTGGTAACATAAAACGTTACCGGAAGCTAGAATAATATTAGGATTAGTAGGTATTATTGTACTTTAATGTTACTTGGACCGAAATTATTCTTTATGACGTGTATCGTCTGTTTGGGTAATCGACCTATATGCATTATATAGGTGACTTTACCCACGATACACTTATACCTATAGCTACTATATTTATATTTCAGTTATCTCCAAAATGGCGGACGAGTCAGCTATGCTTTATACTAGTATGCTCACTTTAGCTGTCAATGACGTCATTGCGGAGCAAGTCAGATTGACAGTTCTCATATCGGCTACATTTTGACGCAGTTTTTAAGTTTTTTTATAGTTTTTTTTTTTAATTATATTCTACTTAATATGCCTGATTGTGCTCTATACGGTTGTCGTGAATACTATCGAAAAAGTAGATATAGTTAGATTAAATATTATAGGTTTCCCAAGGAAGGTACAGTACGACATGTGTGGTTAATTGCGTGTAAAAGGCAGACTAATAAATTTGAAAAATGGTATTTCCAGAAATCTGATTTTATAATTGTTCATCATAATAAAATCAACTTATTTTAGCATGTATCTGTTCCGCTTATCTTAAACCATCATGTTTTCATACATCACTCCAACAAGAATTACTGCAGTTTTCCAGTAAATCATACAGAGATTTCAATTCAGATGCAGTTCCCAGATTTAAAGAAAAGACAGCTTGAAGCAATAAACAATGAGTTGAAAATCTTTGGAAAGCAAGAAGTAAATGCTTTGATGAAACATATACAGATGGTCACAGTACTTTAGAATCGAGCAGTAAAATGTGTGAAACATTGACATAGACTGATTTTGAAGCTTTAAATTGCTCGATGCTTACTGATCACCTATGAAAGTGAATTATTTGATTCAATACCTTTTCCAAGACTGTCACATTTGTACATCTGCGAACATTCATAAAGTATTTTGAGGCATTCTATAGATCGTAGCAACATACATATTTTTATGCTTATTAAGAATTTTTAATTTATTGTTAACTATTTCAGGCTGCTTTTCGTTAATATATGGCAAGGGCATAGTGAGAATAGTATTTAGATTTCAGTCTGATACAAAATTGTATAGCTTTTTCTTTAATAGTTTTAAAAACATTGACTCGAACAGAATTGAAATAAACTTCTTAAACTATCAAAGTCGTTCTTTATATTAGCAACCATAATTAGAATACCTACCTTCTACAAACAATTATCCTTAACCTCCATGGTATCTTAAGCAACATATTTGCCTTTTATAAACATTTGTATTCTGTTCAAATACACAGTGTTTTTATCAAACACAAAAACAATCTAATAAAATCTCTTCAAATTAAAAATTTTGTTATGCATGATAAAAGATAAAAGTTTGACAATTTTAACTTAATATTATTAGATAAAATTTTGAAATATGTGATTACAATTATTGTTTAATCTAGAATCAAGATTAATTTATGGCTTGAAGTTAGTTTTATGCTCTTGTATTTCAACATACTTGTAAAATATGTATATTAAACATAACAAGTCCAGCCAAATTGTATTTGCTTCATTCAAATGTTGGTTTATCATCTCTTCAATTGCACAAGACACTTCTATTAAAAGTGATGTAGCTGAACATTACCAATATCGAATACTTCAGATCTAAGCGATTCACTAAATAGGATTTACATGTGTGCAAAAGAAAATACTATATACTTCAAAATATATGTTAAATAAATATCTTTATTTACATTTTGGCAATGATTTTATTCACTAAATGAAACATTTATCAATACCTCAATTACAATTTTCAGATATTTACACAGATCATAATGCATAACTCTAGCCTCTCGATAGCGAAGTCTAAAAATGAACTCAGAATAAACTGTTTTGCATTGTGTATTGAATGGAAATACCATTTTTCAAATTTATTAAATCCTGCCTTTTACACGCAATTAACCATATATTTCGTACTATCTCTTCGTTGGAAAACCTGTAATATTTAATCTGCCCATCTCTACTTCTTCGACTGTATTTACGACAACCATATAGAGCACTACTAGGCATATTAAATAGAGTATTACTTAAAAAAACGATAAAACAACTTCAAACTGCGTCAAAATATAGCCGATATGAGAACTGTCAATCTGACTTGCTCCGCAATGACGTCATTGACAGCTAAAGTGAGCATACCGGTATAAGTGTATCGTGACTTTACCTACTAATAAACTACCTCCCCAGAAAGGTTATTTCAAAAATGACGTTTTCGCGGTTATATGATGAGAAATTGATATTTTGGGTTATTTACCGCGTTAATTCAAATCAACACGAAATAATTCGTATATGCATAAGTGATATGAAATGTAATGCATATCTACACCATATCTAAGTTTGTCTGGCATTGCAAATATCACCTTCGTGTACTGACGAGATCGAGGTTAGATCGAAACAGCTGTCTACACGTTGATATTTGCAATGCCAGCAATTGGTGGTGTAGATATGCATTACATTTCATATCACTTATGCATATACGAATTATTTCGTATATGTACACTTGATTTGAATTAACGCGGTGAATAAACCAAAATATGAATTTCTCATCACATACCGCGAAAACGTCATTTTTGACATAACCTTTCTGGGGAGGTAGTTTATTAGTAGGTAAAGTCACCTATATAATGCATATCTACAGTTGCCCGATAAAGTAGATGTTCTACTGAGGGTTAACATTTCCTTGCGTTCTTGATCTAGGATCACAGATGCCGCTGGGAGTTTCTCTCATAGGCATTTGGTACCCAATTCAAGTATATAGGCAGGAAATCCAAGTTTGTCTGTCATTGCAAATATCACCTTCGTGTACTGACGAGATCGAGGTTAGATCGAAATAAAGACTACTTAACATTTGAAACTAATATAAAAATTCACAACACTTACAGACTAGAGACAGCACATTGGCAAAAAGTACATATAAGAAAATTGTATAATTTAAAATGACATTGACCAAAGTGTCAATATTAATTAATATGTCAGGTATAAGCAACAAAGTGTTGATAGATTTAAAAATTAAGATATCTGTGTGCATTATATTTAATTTTAAATTTAATTAACATAAACAGCTATAACAACGATAAAATGTAAGAGTAAATAGTACTGAGGTGGTTAGTATCTGATTTAAAATTTATTGTATCATTACAATGTATGTGGACCATCTCCATGAAAAGTCTGCTCTTATAGTTACTTTCACTAGCTAAAATTCCAATATTTTCGAAATCGAAATTATGGTTGGTTTGTTCTGTGTGTAATGATACTGCACATGATCTTTTACCAATACGCACATCACTTTTATGTTGTATAATTCTATTCTTTAACCATTGTGAAGTCTGACCTACGTATTTTTTATTACAATCAGAACAAGGTATAGAATAAATAATATTTGATTTCAAAAGCAAAGGAGTTGGTGTTTTTATTTTGGTAAACAGACTTTTTAAGGACAGTGCATCATAACGGACCATTCGAGTGTCCGGTACATTTCCAAAACAGCCAACTATTGATGGCGTTAAATGGTTTATGTTAAGAATCTTACTATATCTTGTTATGACTGGAGTAACATCGTCAGAAGCAGGGGGAGCTACGGGGTTACTAAAAACTAGCTTTCGTAGAAGTTGTCTCGGATAGCCATTATTTAGAAAAACATCAAAAAGTAAATCTAGATTTTTGTTCAATAAAGTCGGGTGACTAATGCGTGTAATTCTATTTCTTATTGCTAAAACTGTATTAATTTTATGGTTGATTGTATGATTTGAATAAAAATTAATAAAACGTCCGGATGCTGTGGGCTTCTGATACCAATCCAACAAAACACTACCATCATCACTTCTTATTATTCTTGTGTCTAAAAATGGTATACTGTTGTTTGTCTCTGTTTCAACAGTAAATTGAAGTTGATTATGAAAACTATTGAATATGTCTAGAGTATATTGTATGACATCAGAAGGCACTGCACAGATAATGTCATCTACATATTTAAAAATGAATGGTAGTTTAAATTTAAGTTTGTGTATAACACCATCCAATAATGAATCCATGACAATCAGAGCCAATACAGGACTAATAGGACTACCCATTGGAACACCCTGTTCTTGTCTATAAAATTTATCTTGAAACGTAAAAAAGCAATTGTGACAAATGAAACTGAGTGACTCAACCAAACAATCTAAATCCAAATTACAGTGAGGCCGTACCAAGTCCCATGAATTGATAACCACGTCAATCACAAATTGATAGGGTATATTAGTGAACAGAGATAATACGTCAAAGGAGACTAAAACAAAGTTTTTTGGTAGAACAATTTCGTGTACCAAATCAACAAATGTGAAAGTGTCCCTTACGTTGTAGTCTGTACGTTCTGCAAAAGCATCACTCAAAATATTCGATAAATATTTAGCAAGGTTGTAAGTTGACGAACCAATGCAAGAAACAATGGGCCTTAAGGGGACATTAGGTTTGTGTATTTTTGGTAAGCAGTATAGTTTAGGGCAGACTGAGTTTGTAATAGACAAATGCTTGCCCTAAACTATACTGCTTACCAAAAATACACAAACCTAATGTCCCCTTAAGGCCCATTGTTTCTTGCATTGGTTCGTCAACTTACAACCTTGCTAAATATTTATCGAATATTTTGAGTGATGCTTTTGCAGAACGTACAGACTACAACGTAAGGGACACTTTCACATTTGTTGATTTGGTACACGAAATTGTTCTACCAAAAAACTTTGTTTTAGTCTCCTTTGACGTATTATCTCTGTTCACTAATATACCCTATCAATTTGTGATTGACGTGGTTATCAATTCATGGGACTTGGTACGGCCTCACTGTAATTTGGATTTAGATTGTTTTGTTGAGTCACTCAGTTTCATTTGTCACAATTGCTTTTTTACGTTTCAAGATAAATTTTATAGACAAGAACAGGGTGTTCCAATGGGTAGTCCTATTAGTCCTGTATTGGCTCTGATTGTCATGGATTCATTATTGGATGGTGTTATACACAAACTTAAATTTAAACTACCATTCATTTTTAAATATGTAGATGACATTATCTGTGCAGTGCCTTCTGATGCCATACAATATACTCTAGACATATTCAATAGTTTTCATAATCAACTTCAATTTACTGTTGAAACAGAGACAAACAACAGTATACCATTTTTAGACACAAGAATAATAAGAAGTGATGATGGTAGTGTTTTGTTGGATTGGTATCAGAAGCCCACAGCATCCGGACGTTTTATTAATTTTTATTCAAATCATACAATCAACCATAAAATTAATACAGTTTTAGCAATAAGAAATAGAATTACACGCATTAGTCACCCGACTTTATTGAACAAAAATCTAGATTTACTTTTTGATGTTTTTCTAAATAATGGCTATCCGAGACAACTTCTACGAAAGCTAGTTTTTAGTAACCCCGTAGCTCCCCCTGCTTCTGACGATGTTACTCCAGTCATAACAAGATATAGTAAGATTCTTAACATAAACCATTTAACGCCATCAATAGTTGGCTGTTTTGGAAATGTACCGGACACTCGAATGGTCCGTTATGATGCACTGTCCTTAAAAAGTCTGTTTACCAAAATAAAAACACCAACTCCTTTGCTTTTGAAATCAAATATTATTTATTCTATACCTTATTCTGATTGTAATAAAAAATACGTAGGTCAGACTTCACAATGGTTAAAGAAGAAAGATCTGAGAGTCGCAATTTTTTTAAAAAGAGATACGTACAATCGGGGCGTATCAACACGAAGGTATAATAGAACGATAAGACGGAGAAAAACAACAATTAGCAAGGAAGGAAAAATGCATGTGGTTAGCCAAAGTTAACGACATGCATTTTTACAAGAGCTCACCAAAGATTTTCAATCTCCGAATCCTAAATAAATCTGTCTCAATCGAAATAGGGATTAACAAAGACCAATCAATTTCTTATCAAATCCATAAATTACATTATCCACATTGCACATTTATCCTTAAATTTCAAGGCAATTACCAATAGAAAATTTTTACAGCACAACCCAAAACTCGGAAAATATGATTTTTCCCAGATTTACTTAGGAGAGCTCTCAGCCAAATAAGCCGATATGCACGCTAAATGCCAAAGCGACTAGACGAACCCCTTCACTATGTGACACGCTAGTAACGTTGCAGATAGATAATAATATCAGATAACCAAATAAGTTCATGCGGTTTTTGTATACAGCAGAGTGCCATCTTTAAGTTGTTGATCGATAGCACTTGTCTGTTATCTGTCATCCACTTTAGTATCAATCCTTCTGTCATTTAATACATACACATTTCGTGACAATTATTTAATTATTAATTTGAATAGTTGAAAATGGAAACGAATAAAACTTTAATTCGAGGTTGTTTACTCTATGAGTACAAACTTGGTACTAAAGCTGCAGTGGCGGCGCGAAAAATATGTACCGCATTCGGAGATGATGTCGTAAGTGATCGAACAGCACAGAAGTGGTTCAAGAAATTTTCTTCGGGAGATTTCAACTTAACCGATGAAGCACGCTCTGGAAGACCGAAGATCATTAACAACGAGGATCTTCAACAGGTTGTGGAGGCAAATTCCAGTACAATGTGCCTAGAGCTTGCAGAAAGGTTCAATGTGAGTGACGAAACCATTCGTTTGCATCTTCATCAGCTAGGAAAGACGTGGAAGTTGAGCAAATGGGTTCCACATGAATTGTCAAATGATAACAAATTAAGTCGTCTTACCATTTGTTCGGCAAACATTTCACGCAACGATAATGAACCATTTCTTGATCGGTTGTTAACTTGCGACGAAAAATGGATATTATACTCAAATTCTAAGCGTTCGTATCATTGGTTGTCGCCTACTGATGCAATACCTCACACTCCCAAGGCTGGGTGCAAGGAAGCCTTGGGAGTGTGAGGTATTGCATCAGTAGGCGACAACCAATGATACGAACGCTTAGAATTTGGGCCACACCCTCCATATTCCCCTGACATTTCGCCAAGTGATTACCATCTTTTTTTGTCTCTTGACAACTGTATGAGACATAGGCAGTTTAAAACTCGAGTTAATGTAATAGACGCAGTCCGTCAATTTTTTGATTCAAAATCCGTAGAGTTCTACAATACCGGCATAAAAAAATTGGTGTCACGTTGGCAAAAGGTCATTGAGTGTGATGGTAATTACTTTGATGAATAATATTGTACTATTGTTTCTTAATAAATATTTATATTTTACCATAAAAAAACCGCATGAACTTATTTGGTTACCTGATAATAAACGCACGCATAATTTAAAACATATACTTGAAACAAGAGGTAGTAAATGCTTAAATTCTTGTTTTTTTACGTTTTAGACGATTAATGCCTTTTTCATTTAATATATTATATTTTGCTCCTTTGAATTCCGTTTCTCAATATTGAAATTCATATTATTTATAATTTGTATTAAAATTTTAAATAGTGTACTTGTTTGCCCAGAAATATATATGCTTATAAAATAATTAAAATAAAGTCATAAGTATTTGTTATATAATATATTAGTTACTCATGTTATATATATATCTATGTATATTTTTTAAAAATACTAAAAACAGAACCTATAACGTAAATATGATTTTTCCCACGTTCAAAAATATATTAAATATTTAAGTAAGCAATTTCTCAACATTCAGATTGATTGTTCCTTTTTTAGTTAATACACCTGTCCATGGATCAAAATTAAAATTATATTGCTCGTTTTTAGCGGGATAGAATCTGTAGTTATTGAGCAGGATAGCCAAACCAGTTTTGGCTTGCATCAAGCCAAAACGCATTGCAATACATATCCTAGGGCCCTCGCCAAATGGTAGAAAACTAAACGTGGGCCTTTTTGTTCTATTTTCTTCACTGAATCTTTCGGGATCAAACTTTTCGGAATTTGGATAAAATTCCTCGTCTCTGTGGAGTCCTAAAGTACTAATAAATACCGTTGTTCCCTTCTCTATAGTTACGTCCATGCCTGGAACTTTGTAATCTATGGAACACTTTCGAGGTATAGCTGGAATTGGAGGATATTTTCTCAAGGTTTCTGAAACCAAGAGACTAATTAGTGTAATACGAGCTGTACATTTGATATTCAGTAGTGTTTAGTATATTTTCTCTTATATTCTGTTACTAGTTTGAACTATTTCTACTCAAAAATAAAAAGTAAATAAAGAGGTTGTCAATCAGAATTATAACTAACGTATAGGCCCTAAGCTTTCGGAAACATTTTAAATAATTTGTATTTGTACTATAAGACTTTTGGTTAAGTTGTTGCTGGAAGTCATACGTCACAATTAACTTGTTTTAATTAAGTTTAGTTTTTCTGCCTTGTTCAGCAAAATGTCTTATTAGCTAGATATTCGTGAAGGAATTTACAATCTAGTTGAGCGAATGCCTAAGCGTGATATTGTTGCCATTTAGCTTAATAAGATATTTATTTTTCAACAATTTATCAAACCATAAAGGAATGTGAAGAGGGAATACCATGAGTTAATTCGCCCAAAAGTGATCGACCAAGAATTTTGGTCCAATTGAGAGAACGAAGAAGCCCTGAAACCCTTAAGGACAGAGTTGGAGTTTCACAGCGAAAAATAGGTTGGCATTTCAAAGACCACTGCTTTTCGAACAATTTTCCGAAATAACGTGGTGTTTCGAAAACGAAGGAAAGCACCAAAATTTACAGCGACCCAGTTAGAAAAAATACTCTAAAACCTTTTTGTGAATAAGTTGATTGTAATGGATGATGAGAAATATTTCACCTTGTCGTATTCAGAGATGAAGGAAAATGACGGTTTTTATACCTACGGCATAGAAAACACACCACACAATGTCAAATTCAAAAGTAAATCCAAACTTGAAGACAAAATTTTATGTGGTGTGCCACCTGAGGCCGGATTTATCTCGCAGCCGTACATTGGTCCTGTTCAAAGAGAGGCCTTAATTTCACAACTTTACATTCAATGATGCCCTTCTAAACAACTTCACTTTTTAAATACACATCATGGGAATTATGATATCATGTTTTGGCTTACATTGAGTTACTAGAAACTAGTATAACGCAAACAACATAACCTTTGTTATTAAATTAGATAATCCTTCCAATGAACCCCAGGTTCGGCCAATAGAGGAATTTTGGTCAATATTGATCATAAAAGTGAATGAAAATAGATGGGAAGCTGTAAATGAAGACCAATTACGACGTCGAGTTTTTCAAAAAATGCGAGAAATTGATACTGCTGTTGTCCAGAGGATATTGAGACAAGTCAGAAAAAATTTGAAGACCATCGAAAATAATGGCCCATTACCACTAATTTAAAGGTTACATATTTATTGTTGTATTTATTATTAATTGTTGAAATATATAGTTTATTGCTTACTATTATATTAAAATTATTAACATCTAAAATTTTTCCGAAAACTTTGGGACCCTACTTTATAAGTGTATTGTCATGAGCTATAGTTAATAATACTAATTTAGACATCTGTTAGCATGTATAGGTATTATTGAATTCAAAAAATTAAATAATACAATAAATTACCAAATAGATTTAAAGAATTTATGGCCAGTTTCACAATCAAGATAAAGTGACCTTTAATTTTAAAGTTGGCTTTGGTTTTGAAAATTGGTTTAATAATTTCACTAATATGTTTACTCCACTGCAATCTTCCTCTCAAAATATGATTACATTTGAAATTTACACAACTACTAAATTTAGAAAAATTTATAAAACATACAAAAGTGCTTAAAAGTGACTTTAAGAACAGTTTTATAAAAAAACGTTTTACTAAATTCTCACCGGAAACACAAAAAACAGTTTTTTGCGAGTATTTGCCATGTTACAAATTCTAGATAGATACGAATTTTTGTATATAAAAATTGTAAAATTTGATCCAGTAGCTTATCGAAAAGCAGTGTATTCCAAATAATTTCAAATATAATATCGATTCTTATTTATTGTTCTATTTCCCAAATCAAGCCTAGAAATAATACTTTTATCGAAAATTTCGCGCGGATTTTAAGAGGATAAAAATATCTAAAACTTAATTTCGAACAATAATCATTATATATAACTCAAATCCAAACCCGAACTTTAAACTTACATTAGCATTTTGGTAATAGGCCTATAATGTTTTCTTAATTAAATAATAGTATTTAATTGTTAACACCTTACCATTGACTACTTTATCCAAGTACTTCATATCCATAACAGAATCATAAGTCAATACACCATTGTTCCCTTCATATGCCTCGCGGACTTCATCTCTTAGCGTGTCTTGAATATCTTGATTGAATGCCAATTCATGCATGCAGAAAGTCATCAGAGTTGAAGACGTTTCAAAACCTCCAAGAAAAAAAATAAGTGCTTGTGCCGTTGTCTCTTCCAATGTTAAAACCTTGTCACCAGTCGCTTTTGCTTTTTCCTCCATTTCCAAAAAGAGCTGCACGAAGTCGTTGCGTTTGACACCGCTCCTATGCCTTCTATAGTCCATGATATTTTGGACGACGCTTGAAAAAAACTTTTCGATTTCTTTAGGCACTACCTTTATGGGTATGAGACGATTTAATTTTGAACTGGCAAATCCCACGATTCGCTGTAGTGCTTTCGAGAAGGTAGGCTCTAAGATTCTGCGTCCGCAAATTCTGAATTTGCCATTTGGATCTTTAAAACTGCTACATAATAAGCCAAACGCGCAAAAACCAATGACGTCCGTTGTGTAACACGCCAAAATTTCTTTAATATCTACATCTCTATAGTTCTTGCACAAAATGTCTATGTAATCTATCATGGGAGTGCTACATTCCAGTAGTGTCGGAAACATGGCTTTCATTTTACCAGATGTGAAAGCCGGTGTCAATTTCTTACGCATGTATTTCCACCTTTCCCCCTCTAAGTTTATAAGATTCATTCTCAAAGGTTCCCTCTCTTCATCGACAGACATTCCGTGGCTGGGAAAGTGTGCAAAACCCTTGGTCATAATATTCTTGATCAAATCTGTATCCACCGGAATGTAAATCGGCTTAGTAAAAAAATATATACCTCCGTGCTTGAATCCACGTTGCTTAAGTTCGTCATATCCTTCTTTAATATAATGTGAAAGACCATGTTTCTGATTTAGAAAATCATAGATGATTCTTAAAATTGAAAAGGGTTCAATGCTCGGAATATTCCTTGCCGCCCAATAGTTATGTGACCATTTTAAGTAAGTGAAAAACAAAATAACCATAAAAATAAACACAACAATTAATTCTGTTATGAATGTCATTTTGATATTTGGGATTGGTTCCCGTCATTTACTTACGATTATGTGATTATATTATTATACAGTCTGCACTAATGCATTACTAAATGTGAAATAAAAATTAATAGCTGTTACGACATTTTTGTCAAGTAATAAATATGAACTGACGCAATTAAAGTATTTATACCTTGAAACATATACAGTGATGGACAAAAGTGAGGAACCATATAAATATCTTTTAAGTAAATAAAGATATAGAAATAAGATTTTTGGCATAAATATTTGAGACGAGGAGCATTATTTGAAGTCACACAGGCTATTCCAAAAGATTGTAACGTACTAAAGATACATGTTTCAGAGTCTCGCAGAAATTACTTTTTGAATTCTCATAATACCGAAAAGTAGTCTTTGAAAAATGTTTCTCTTTCTCCCTGTGTGTGTGTGGCTATAATAACAGCCACACTGTAAAAGCTATCAATAGAAAACCTTGTATTTAAGAATACAATCATCCTGATTATATTTTTAGACAAGTCGGTAGGCCGGAAGTATAATTTACTTCCTTGAAGAAATTAAATTTTACCAATATCTCGTCAACTACTAAGTTTAAAAATTTTTTTAAAAAATACAAATGTACTCAAAATTTGGAAAAGATTTGTAAGGCAAGCTTCTTCCAAATATCATGCAAGTCATGATTTTGAATAATTTTTGCACAGAACAATTAAAAATTTGAACCAAGAGTAGCACTTTTATTTAATAGCAGTTTTTTGCAAATATCTCGCAAATTATGCATTATGGTATTTACAACTACATTTTGAACATTTTTGTATAAAAAGAATTTCAAAATTTTAGCCGGAAGTAACACCTTATTTACTATTATCGAAAAGCAATTCGGAGATCATTTAAAAAAATTAAACTTAATTTATTATATTTTCAAAACGGACAAAATGGGAACATTGCGACATATATTCTACATCTGTAAAGTTTTTGTAACAAGAGATGATGAAATTGCCTACTGATTTAGATTTACACCGGGTGCGTTTTATGTTCCAGGACGATTTTGTTTGACCGCCATTTTGGTTTGGATGACGTGTGTCAATTAGCATTTGACAGTTGTAGAGAGTGGTCGATAACAAATTACTATGAGCACCTAACGCCAAAACAACGTATTGAAATTATTAAAAAAATATATTTAAACAAGAAAATGGGTGTGCTTAAAACCACACAGCAGAAGTGTAAACTTCATCAAGTCGAGGTTAATAATACGAAATACACGCGTATAATATTCAGTAACGTATTAAATAAAACGTATTCGCACATTTATTACATTTACACATGTATACACGCGTATAATATTCAGTAACGCATTATACAACTGATGCGTCATGCTCTCCCATGTAACGGTCGGTTGGACGTATGTATATATATATATATATATATATATATATATATATATATAAATAGACGATATGAATACTCGCTTACGATCCCCGCGTTTGGTCTAATGGTTAAGTGCTGGCCTCTCACCCAGGCGGCTCCGGTTCACATCTGCTCTGGGCCATAAATTTATTTATTCATTTAAATTTCAATTTAACTGAAATTAAATACCTCTATATGATATATTTATCTTGTTTCCTTAGTCGACTCGAGCCGACATTACCCGAACGAGCGTTACATATCCGAGCGTGACGGTCAGTCTTGTTCAATGCCTACAATCAGCGCAACGCGCCTAAAGAAGTTTACACTTCAAAAATTGTTCTATTGTGAGGAAACGGGCATGACTTATTTGGTGTTAATCATGTGCCGAGCAAGTCAACTGTTTACCGTGTAATGAATAATTTTGAAAGCTTCTATAGACTGTTAGATAAAATAAAGACCGACCGACCATTAAGCCAACGTACACCATAAAAGATTGACGCAGTGAGTCCGAGGACATCAACGCCATGCACAAGAATTGGAAATGTTTCCATCATGTTTGCTCAAAATTCTCGAAAAAGATTTGCATTTTTATCCGCATAAAAATCAATTGAAGCAACAGTTGCAGGTAAATGACCATGATCGGCTCGGTATAGGAAACCTCTGCTTTTGGCAAAAAATCATTATGAACGACGAAACACATTTCGACTTGGCAAATAAACAGAAATGCCGCTACTCGGGCACTGAAAACCCGTAATTGATACAAAAAGATCACTACACCCTAATAGAGTAATTGCCTATTTTGGGCTGAGGGCAATAATGGGCCATATTTCTTTGAAGATACTAGAGGCAATGCTGTAACATTACTGGTGACCCATATCGGGATATGTCGGAAAACTTTATTGTAGCCGAATTGGATCTATTAGCCTACGTAGTTCCAACAAGACGTGCCACATCACACACTGCTCGTGCTACGATGCAACTTTTGCAAAAAAACTTTCCCGGCCGAGTAATGTCAAATAGTGAGAATATCGACTGATACCCACGTTCCCCTGATTTGACACTTCCCGATTTCTTCTTATTGGGACATTTCAAGAAAAAAGTTGATACAACAAAACTACTACCGCGATGCTGAAAGACAGCCTTTGAAACAAAATTGCTAAAATAATACCACAAGTCTGGTTAGAGACTTGTGGACTTGACCGACATCATAACCCATACTTAAAATTAAAGACTATACAGGCTGTCCCAGAAATAAAAAGACGGAGCAGCAGAAATCAGAAGCTAGATTGTGTAAAAACGTACCCTCAAAATATCAAGTCTTTATTCGTGTGCAGACGGCAGAAAAAAAATAATAAAAAATCCGATTGGCCTTTCGCCGACCCTGGACTAAATATCCACATGCTTCACTTTCACAATCGGTCCTTTTCAGAACCACCATATTACTTGTGTTTAAAAAAAAGGAGGAGGAATAGATACTTCATAATAAATATCAAACCATTAATTACTTTCATTTTACACCTGCTAGAAAAAAATAATTACATTCTTGATATTTACTGTAATCTAGAAAAACTACGATTTATCGAATATTCCAAAATAATAATAATCAGCTGTTTCCGACTACAAACACATTGAAGAGCAACAACCTTCCTATTTTAAAAATAAGAACAACTTTTATTGTCTGCAATAAAGTGGGTCGCCCATCTGGCAAAAAATATATTTTATATGAATGACTACGATTTAACGGTTTTTCCTATTTTATACAAATAAAAGCGTATTTTTCTATGAATGCGTGTTCGTTTCTATTTACAAATGAGCATTCTTACGTGTATTTATAAACATACATTCTGTGCCAGGTCCGTAATGTATTTTTTTTTATCTAAAAAACGACATAGAAAATTAAATTTTTAATTTCTTCGTTATTGCGGTATGTTGTGGCCTGTTTCTGTTCGGACTTTACATACCTGCTACTCTGTCTTTTTATTTCTGGGACAGCCTGTATAATCAATCAGTAAAATATAAATTATAAAATTGTATTTCATTTAAAATTTATTGAAAAGAAAAACATCGACCTGGGACATAAAACGTATCCTGTATCATTGAAAAGTAAAAAATTTCGTGAGCTTTTATCAATCACTATATCCAGTTACCATTAATATTTGTATTCTTCCTCTTCTATTTAATTGAACCATTATCGACAACACTTTTATTATAGTCAATGTTAGAAGCTGCTAAATTTTCTGATAAAATTTAAAAATAATAAACCTCATATTAAATTTTTGTTCGAACAAGACACCCCTGTTTTTATTTTCGTCAAGAAAGAAGCAATAAAATAAATATTTGCACTTCGAATTTCTAAAGGTTTTCACTAGAACAATTGTACATGTAAGTATGACGTAATACTTATAATTTCGGAAAGATCAAGAGATAAAAATGATAAGAATGTTTTGTTTGCATGCAAATTTCAGACCAAATGCTTTACAACTCAAGTCTTGCAGCTTGATAAAATCATGATATGGAGGTGAATTTAAAAATGTCAAAAATACAAATATTCAATCAAAAAATATAACTATACTATTTTACAATTTTTGAATTATTTCGTATATTTAAAAGTGGTTCTACACTTTTGCTCATCACTGTATAAATTGCATATCATATGTACTATTATTGTATGGTTTTATGATTTATATAGGTATGTTATGAATGAAATAAGACGCTGCGGGCGGATTTTTAGCCAATTCAGGAAATTCAGTTCAGGTCATTGAGCTTGACGCTCTACTGATCAAGCTGATTTAATGACGGTTAATTTAGATTCGATGGTAAATAGAATAAAAATAACATTTCAAATATTAGTGCATAAGTATGTATTAATCATTAAAACTACTGAAGATATCGTATTACTTTCTTATACATACAATTTTCATTTACTATATTTACAAACTATTTTAAACTTTATGTAAAAGCTTGGCATATTCGGAAGATGAACTATAAAAAATTGGACACATCGGCGTCGGCAACGATATAAAAAATGTAAAATCATAATTAAATTAATTTATTTCGGTGAGCAAAATTTTAAAAGAAATGTGCACATAGAAAGCTTGGTCTACATAAATATTTCTGATAAAGCAAAAACATTTTAGTTTTGAGGAAATCGATGCCTAATTAATTGTTTTTTGTACTCACCGCCTGTAAAGTGACATTTGGCGCATGTGTAGCTCGACTAGGAAAGAGGCTTTCCCGGTCGAGGCGACTATAAAAATTGAAAAAGACACTGGCACTTTGGGATATTTAAAAAAAAATCTAACTTGGTAATAGTAATAAAATTTAGTCTATAAAGTACTACTTCCCTCCACTATTCTTCACTAAAAGTTGGGGAAATATGGGTAATAATTAAAAATTCTGCCAAAAAATTTGTGCCGCCATCTATTTGACGACGTGAATAGAAAAAAAGGAAAGAAAATTGTAGGTGAAGGTAAAGAAAACGTAACGTTTGTCAACATACCAAGAAAGCTAATATATGTAAATAGATATTGACTTTGAGAGTGATCATTTACTGAAATTACTAGCCCAAAACTTTAAGGGTGGGCTTTCCCTAAGAAAAATTCTCGAACGGCGTATGTCGGATTGCCTGAAATATATTGAATATATTTACCGAGTTCAAAATGCCTGTACCTTTTAACACGATGCAGGTATACGACCAGCAACACGAAGCGATGCCTGGTCAACTGGAAAGCAAATAAATTTGGGATATTTGTCTCCTGCATTTATTGCATGCAAATATTGGTGCATGTCTTTTGTTCGAAATTTGTTTTTGCTTTTTCTGAATATTCTTTTGGCTTGTATTTATTTAGTTTTATTAAGACTCCCGTTTTATGTAATTTGTAATAATTTTAATGATATTTGCCGGAATTAATTAGATATTAAATCTTATTCTGCAATAAATACATAGTTTTATTACTATTATTTATGATTATTAATTATTTAAGTTGTACTTCTTATTATTTCTCACCATGATTTGTATTTACTTTATATTTTGAGGCTTTGTAATAATATGAGTAATGTTTTAGAGAAATCTAAAATCTGATAACAAAAATCTATTGTAGCAACAGTGCCGGTGTTTCTTATAAAATGTAAAAAATATTTATATTCTCTAAGTAGCCCATGTTTTAAGTTATTGAAAATTATATTCTTCACAATCGAAACTGATATTGTTAGTTACATTACAAAAATTTCACCGTGGATAAAATACGAACTGTGCGGACTTCGAACTAATCATTGATTAGAAGCTAATGTGAATACCACAACTTGAAATCGAGTGTTATTGATATTATCAATTTTTTTTATTTATATCTTGCACAGTTTAATTTTTTTTCAGTAAAGCATCGATAAAATTTTTAAATAACCGTTATGTGGCAGACAAAACGTCAAACGCAATCCTTTCCGCACTACGAGGTAGAGTGCAAAAGGCGTTTAATTCTCATGGTATTCCTAGTAGGCCTAATTCATGTTTTTTACAACAAATTTTTTCTACAAAAGTATAGACAGTGTAGAAAATAAACAAGAATGGCCAAGTAGCGTTTTGTCTAAACGTATGACAATCAGTAGGTACATACTTATTCTCCAATTTGACGTTTCTAATTTCTCGATTTCTCAAAATACGAGGATCCATAATTTGAGATAATAAAGCCAGAAAATAAAATTACTCTAACTTAATTACCATTTCTGGTCAGAGTTCTACATCTATGTGTATTGTCTCATACCAAGTACCCTTCTTAGATCCTTGACAAAAGTAAGAAGCACAATCCGAGTGTTCACAAAAAATATATCTTGGTCCATTTATAATGTCACACTGTAATTTCACTATCTATAATTTGTTATTGTTAAGTTCGAACTTTTGTAATGTTCAATTGCTTTTGTCACGGCCGAATTGAATTTAGGTTTTTTTTCAAACAGTTCCTAATTTTATTTATATAATTACGTAATATATGATTTCGGCACTAGATTTTTTCAATAATTTTTTGGGGACCGTAAGGGGCCGTTTCACGTAGTTTTCTAAGAACGATGTTATCACCGTCCCCTATTAATCTACCATAAATTACACCGTGCATTTCACGAGAAACCTTCCGCAATAATTGTCGACTCCATGACCATTGACGGCGAAGACTAATTTTTGCAGCATACGTGATGTTTAGATTTACCAAATTTTGCACAAATTAAACAAAATTTGTTTTTTACGCCTACATGCAATTTCTTTTTCGTTCGCCATCCAACAATTGCTGCCACTCCTGATAAACCGCTGTAATTAAACTTATAAGCTCGTTTGGCCCATGCTCTTTTACTTACTCACATAAGTATACAAAAAAATCTAAAAACTGTCCTGGAGTCAAAATACAAAGTATAAATAAAATAAAAACTTGAAGGCACAACAAATTCAGATATTTAAATAAATGCTTTTACCACCTAGAAAACTGAAAATTGTGTAACTTCCTGCCACTTAGTTTGAAGAGTCCGGCAAACTTCTAACTTCGTATTGTAACGAAACCAGTAGACATCCGGGCGGCGACAAAAGAAAGGCAGACTTCCAAGCGACAATAAAAAAAGGTTGTAAATCATCTCAACGCGACTGATAAACATGGTAAAGCAATAAACCATCCATTTGCGTTGTACGTCCCATCGAGACAGAATGTCTGTGGAATGTTCTACAAACATCGAGAGGGAGATGGAGTAAATGCGAATGCTCCAGATGTTTCGTATGTGTATATACGGCGGCTGGGTCACCGATGGAGGAGTAATTCGGGATTAAGAAGTTGCTTAGGTAGCCGACGCGCGTAGAAATAAATATAAGAAAGAAATATATAGTTCCTTAAGTGATATAAATATACGGACATATTAGTAAAAGAAATAAATACAAGTGTTAATTCATTTATAGTAGTTTAAGTGTGATACATTAATTTTACATTTTTATATTGTAATTAATTTTAAATGTATGAATATACAGACTGTTTTAAATAAATAAATTGCAAGAGTTGTTTATTGCGAACCCGAAAACGTTACAATTGGTGTCAGAAGTGGGATAAACAATATAAGTGCAAATAAATAAATAAATAAATAAATAAATGGCTACCAAACGTTAGGAAGAACTAAAGGCCTCCGAGTTAAGGGCAGAATTGGAGGAAAGGGACGCAGATACGTCTGGAAAAAAAACAATTCTCCAGGATCGGCTTCGTGACCTTTTAATAAATGAAGGTGAGGATACCGAGAAATATTTGTTTCAAGTACAGGCTGATCTAAGCTTAATAATGGAGACTCTAAAAGATGAGATATTAACTGAAATGGCAAAACAATTGAAGACTCTAAAAGATGAAATTGCAAAACAACGCCAGGCTACTTTTAAGGAAGACATTCAAAAGAATTCATCGAATGGGAGACAGGAATTTTCTGAGGCCATCGAAGCAGTAGAACAGAAAGTTGAGGAGCGCGTGTTCGGAATGGGGGACGAGTTTGGGGTTCAGCTTCAGTTGCCAGCGATGAACGACTGCGGTCCCCATGACATTTCAAGCGGAAGCCTGGAGATTTCCCGAACAGCAAAGGCAAAAGTAAAACCTCCCACTTTCGATAGGAAGACGTCATGGATGACGTACCTGAAACAATTCGAAGCCGCTGCAGGAGCAAATGGATGGACGTCCTCGGAGAAAGCTACTGCTCTGATTGTGTCGTTAAGAGGAGAGGCCAGTGACATTCTGCAGACCTTACGTCTGGAAGAGTGTCAAGACTACCTTAAATTAATCAAGCGTCTTGAGAGGAAGTATGGGCATGCACACCTGGAACAGGTAGTCCGACGATTAGTGAATCAGGTGCAACCTAAGAGAAGAACGCTCCGATGCTGGAATTGGAAGTGGAAATAGAAATGGGCCATGTGCATAGTAAATGCGGGAAGAAGCCCAAGAACACCATAGCGCGGAGCAGCGAAAATGAAACGAGTCGATGAGAAGAGGCAATCGTCGACCCAGTATCGTGGAGCCTCAAAATCAATAGCGCGAATTGCATCTCTGCAACACCAAAACGCTGATGCTGTTGCTAGGAGACAGCGCCCAGAAGACTGCAGGCATAGCAACCGCCTATAAGAAAAATCGGCTGACACATTCAGAACTGCCGTGGTTGACGATCAGTGGCATCCTGACAATTTGCGGATCGGTCAAGAAGCTGATGAGGACCTTGGTTCATTGATGGTTTGGAAAGGTACTGGTCGCGGACCGGCTTGTCAAGAAGTGGCTCCTCGCTCACAGGGACTGGAATCCTACTGGGCTCAATGGGACTCTCTGAAGGTAGAAAATGACCTACTCAAGTGTGTTGTGGAGAACCCAAATGGAGAAGACTACGTCAGCGGATCTAGGCGAAGGTTGGAGGATGCCCACGAGCAAGTACGCCATCACACTCAGGATGCCAGCGACGGGACGAGGAATCGTTACGACGTGCAAGCTGAGAGAGATGGTTACCGAGAAGAGGATCTTGTTTGGTTATATAGTCCTCAACGTCGCCGAGGCCTGTCCCCAAAGCTCCAACAATACTGGGAGGGACCATGCGAAATACTAGAGCAAATAGATGACGTGGTTTGTCGCATAAGACTAACACCCCATAGTGAGCCAGGGGTGGTGCGTTTCAACCAATTGGCCCCATACCATGAACGTGACAGCGGTGAAGTGGTGGATGTGCGATAAATTACCGGAAAACCTAGAGAGCCAATTTATGGGAATCCCTTGTCGATTCACGAGGACGAGCACTCGAGCAAAATATAAGGAGGCTGGCAATTCCGAAACTGGGCTGCGGATTAGACCGTTTGGAATGAAGAACCGAAAGAAACATGCTGGAGGCAGTGTTTCGGTATACGGGTGTCGGCTCAATCAGCCCGTTGTGCCGCCTGTGACGGTGGATTGCCATTTCCACAAGACGGCTGGGTGCACCCGTGGGTCCCGGTGTGGATTTCGTCATCCGCCAGCGACAAGAACATGGAATAGCGTGTTTCGGGACGAAACGCAGTTTTTAAGAAGGGGGCAATGTAACGAAACCAGGAGACATCCGGGCGGCGACAAAAGAAAGGCAGACTTCCGAGCGACAATAAAAAAAGGTTGTAAATCATATCGACGCGACTGATAAACATCGTAAAGCAATAAACCATCCATTTGCGTTGTACTTCCCATCGAGACAGAATGTCTGTGGAATGTTCTACAAACATCGAGAGGGAGATGGAGTATACGCGAATGCTCCAGATGTTTCGTATGTGTATATACGGCGGCTGGGTCACCGATGGAGGAGTAATGCGGGATTAAGAAGTTGCTTAGGTAGCCGACGCGCGTAGAAATAAATATAAGAAAGAAATATATAGTTCCTTAAGTGATATAAATATACGGACATATTAGTAATAGAAATAAATACAAGTGTTAATTCATTTATAGTAGTTTAAGTGTGATACATTAATTTTACATTTTTATATTGTAATTAATTTTAAGTGTATGAATATACAGACTGTTTTAAATAAATAAATTGCACGAGTTGTTTATTGCGAACCCGAAAACGTTACAGTATCTTACAAAGACATAAAGTTGTGTTTGTCAGATTTTAGTTTTCTACAAACATTGGTCACATTATTAAAAAGCTTCAATATGTAAGGTTAAAAATAATAATAAGTCGTGCAACTTTACAATTAATAATAATAATAATGTATATTTATTGCCGTAGAAAACTGCATTTCTGAAATTCCATAAAGCCGGAACCTTGGCCTTGAAAAATAAAATGCATTTTGAAAGTGAGAAGAATATTAACGAACAGAAAAAAATTTCTAACAAAGTAGACTCATCAATGTTATCACGTAATTAATCATAAATGAACACCGAAAAATATCTGATATATATTACAATTTGCTTGTATATACCTACCTCATGTAGTTTCTTTTACAAATATGTTTAATGTATACTTATTATTATAATAATAATAACAACATATATTTATTCCAGACGAAAAAATAATATCTAATACATTCTCGCAAATATCCTTAAAATAATTACAAAATAAAGCCGATATATGAATGAAACATTGGTTTACCTAAGGTAATAAAAAAAGTTGAAGATCTCTCTGTTTATATAATGTTCGGCTTAATACAGCCGACCAGGTATATCTTCCATATAGCTGATCTTACAAAACTGTGAATAAGAGGTTGAATTGTCTGTTGTCTATTTGCCATTTATCAGTTCGGACTTTAAAGTTCGGAAAGTAAAGTAAATACATTGTCTTGTTCAGAATAAAAATATCTAGGTACTCACGATTCAAAAAAGTACTTTTTAAGCACAGTAAGCTTTATATCGCTATAAAACGAAAAATATTCAAAGTACTGTATTTTAACTATTTTTTAATATAATTGCAAATATTAATCGTGAGTCACTAGAACAAATATTGGTTATTTCGTGCATGTAGCGGCAATTTTTTCAAGTGCCTTAATTTTTGCGATTTTTTAAGTTGAAATTGACCATTTTTTCGCATACGCCGATCAAGTAAAACCCCCCCTTAAGAAACCCTTATCATTGACTTTCACTGTCGCAGTCGGGTGTCGATTACTGGGGGTCCCAATCTATATAACAACTTGAAAGAAGAACTTAAGGACCTACCACCTGACGAGTTCAAAAGAAGAGTCAAAGGGCTGTTGGTGGAAGGGGAGTACTGCGGCGTCGAAGATTTTCTGGCAGTTAACCCGAGCTGCTGAACTATATAACATTCTATCGTTTATTATTATTTGTTTATATCGTTGTTTGTCATATTGTTGATACAGTGTTCTTGTTATATAAACTTTAATTTAAATTAATTTGATATTTTATTACACATGTAATAATTACCACAAGATTACTCAGAAGTGATGATAATCTGTAATGTTTTAATTATAGATGAGTAATTATTTTATTATTACTACTATTATGCCAATATGTATATTATTATCAAAGGCTACAAGAGATATACTGCCTTCTGAATATGATAGTCACAAGCCCTTTGCATTTAAATCACGTAACAATGATGTAGTGACAAATAATAGAAAGATATTAATGAAAAAGATAATAATCTGAAAATATCAATCGCGCTAATGTACAATTGGTAACCGACTAAAAGCTATCGAACATTATTTCGTCGGACAAAAAATGTAAACTTGATCAGTTCGTCCAACGATAATGACACGTTCAACACTAGACGGCTTAAAGGACAAATTAATATCAACAGATATTGAGTGCATTGAATGGTTTCACAAGTTCTGTGCCTGCATGTATGTAATACCATTTTCGAATTTGAACAGAAATCGATTCGGCAAAATACCGATTGTAAGCCTAGTACTTCTAACTATATTCGTGCTTGCTTTATGTGGATGGACTGTGTACAGTAAAATTCTCATTTATGCCGACAATCCATATCATCTACCGAATAAGGTGCCAATACTGGACTACATATTTTACACAGGACAAACCGTCGAAAATCTACTCACTATTTTTATTAACGCCCTAAGATGGAAAGAGTTAAAATTCTTTATGGAAACTATAGACAACATCGATTTAACATTAAGTCACATGAGTATAATAAACGAAAAGAGTTATATATTCTACTTGGAGATATTAATCATTAATGTTTTGTATTTTGGATCGTGTTTCATATACGAAGTAAGATTCTTGCTAACTGCATTTCCGAAACACATACAAGTATATCACACCATGATCGCCATGCTATTGATGCACAAATATTTAGTGTGTCTTCGGAAGCGAATGGAAAAACTTAATTTTATATTAGAGAAAACCGTTCAAGATTATATGAAATCGATCTTATTGACCGATGGCAAAGTTGCAATTGACAAAAGTATCGAGGGAGTGACTATAATAAGAATAAAGATTATTGTCAATATGTATTTAAAGTTAATAAAATTAATAGAAATATTTAATATGACGTTTCAATGGCAAATTCTCTTCATTGCATTTAGAATTGTGACCGAGAATGTGATGTTTTTCACTGCTATGTTTTCAATCATTAAAAGCGGACAATTTACATCACGTTTTGCTTTTAACATCGTAATAAGGACGGCATCAATCTGGGTAAGAACGCAATATAATCCAGTTAGTGACGTATTTAATAATGTTTATATCACATACTTAATTGCTTCTTGTTTGTATACATATTGCTGTGGTTGCATAATTATATGTATAAAATAAATATAGTATTGCCACACGTTGGGCATAGCCATATAAATTATGCTGTGTGCTGTACCAGCATTTTATTAAATATAAATGTAATATTTTTCTTATATTCGATGTATTAACTTATTTCTTAACAGGACGTACTTTGTAAGTACGCGTGAGTTCTAGCAGTGTATTCAGCCCCTCTTTCTCCTGGTAAATTTCTTGCTTTGTATTATTCTGGGATAAGGTTATAATTTGTTGTTAAAGAAAAGTCTAAATTCATATAAAAATCATATCTGTATATTTTCATTAGAATATCAATTATAGATAGCATCGCTATACTATATCCACATTAAAATTTATAATACACGTAATACAAAGAAAACATTTCTACCATCTTTCGGTTATAATGTTTTATAGAATATATACATTTATAATTGTAGTCATGAGAAAATTATCCTGTTTTAAATGATGAAAAACTCGATTCTCAATAGGTAATCTATTAATATTGAGCTAATTCTATTTTACCAGAAACATTATATTTGCACGTAATGCCCTGATAATCCAGAAGTTCGCAATGGTTAATGTTCAAAGATTAGCATCAATTCATCACTAGCCGCAACCATTCGCACGTATTGTTGCTAGCGCTTCAATATCTGCCACACAGAAACATTCTCCCTTTTAAATATATAATTATATTTTTGAAATTTTAAATTAATGATAAAATGCGAGAAATTAATGATGCCTGATAATGTATTCGAGAATAAACATCCGTACGTAGTATTCTACGAAATACCCAGCACCATTAATTATCCTTTTTGTATTATAAAACTAATGAATTATTATTTAACAGGATAATATCTATTTAACTCTTACTGCTCAACGTTATACTAGGATAAACATTTTCACGTAGTATTCTTAAAACACATTGCAGCATTAATAATTCTTTACAAATTGAACGACTTACGACATCAAACATCGATTCAAACTCTGCCTTAGGCATCTCCATATTTAAATATAAAGTTATCAAAAAGAAAATTATTCTAAATAAAATTGAAATTATATTCTAATACAAACTAACTTATACGTTGAATCGTAGTGTATTCAACCCTACGTTTTAATTCTTTGTTAGCTTTTAAAAATTGTCTTTTTCTTTCGATGTCGAAATAAGAATTCCCTCTTGTTTATTCCTGTTCTTTGAATTTATACCCGAAACAAAAGAATAACGCCTGTCGATCACGCCCTCCTTTGAACTAAACTTTAGGTTGGCATTATGCATCATCGGTGAAATCTCTGCTGTTCATTTTCTGCAAGTTGTCGTTGTTACACTAACACACACGCACATATTGTCTTTGACAGTTCATTCACTAAACGTCAACACTTTAAACCGTTTTCTTATTTAAAAGTCTTTCCCTAAATTGTTCTGTATCTCCAACGGTAGGTATATTTTTCTTAATACCATCCCTCCTTGTATTTGTTTATAAACTTGTTGGCTCTCTCATTATTTGTTAGATACTTTCTTCTCCCATTCGCTAACATAATCCTTGATTTTCTTTTAGAAATGTCTGGACCAGGCAAAATCGGAAACACATTGCAGTTGACAGGAATTCTTCTTCCCATATCACTTACATTACAACGATTAGTCGGCTCCACTACGTCGTCTTTCATTTCTACGCGGGACTTTTCCCACAGTAATACATTTATCTGCAAGAAACTATAAACAAATTTTATACTATATTTCTCTTTGTAGGTCTCAAAACCATACAAGTCTTCCACAGTCTATGAAACTTCTGTGTTTACACGTCCAAGTTCATGAATGTATATTTTTATTCATTCCGCTGTTGTTTATATAAAACATTATTGCTGACCATTCGTGTTAGAATATTTAACTTACATCCTTTTTTATTTATAGTCATAAGTTTTAACTTTTATATTTTTAAGCATGATTTATTAAAATCCCTCTTATAAAATTTATTACATTATGCACGTTTTAAATTCATATTATTTATTTTCCAATATTCTCGTTTCGTGTAAAGCGAATGTGAACCTATTCATATAGTTTTATAGTGTTTAAATAACTCACTCTCTTTTATTAGGTTTAAATACCTTTTTTATTTTTATTTTGTACTTATATAATACTTAATTTTTAATACTTATCTAACCTATAATGTAATAATAAATAAATCCTATTTAAATTCTCTATATTTAAATATATGTAACCCATCATACACTTGAGTTATTTGCATTGTATGATGTTGAAATTTTCAGTGAACCAGTTTGATATTGTGATTTTTTTATTCCTTTTAACACTTAAACTAATTCTTAATATTATTCTTATTTTAAGTATGCAAGGACCATGGCAATATGTTGTCTGAAGAAATTAACATTATTTTACGTAACTCTTGCGTTTGAGTAGAATTTGATTCTATTGTATTTTGTTTATTTTGACATTATCGTCCAGATATTTATTATAAATACCACACTAATATTTCAATAACTAAACATGTTTTGCTTAATTCTCTTCATAGTGGTTTAGTGAGAAGCATACTGAAATCTGAAAATAATAGTTAAATATAAGAAAATGAAGTATAGAAATGTCTTCTTGCTTGAACGAATAATAGATGCAATTATATGCGATCTTTTGTGCTTCATGATGATGATTTTCATTTGATGATTCTCCAATTGTGCTAGAGAATTCTTATCATCGGCCTCTAATCCTGAGAGTTTGCTTTACATTTGCTTCTTCCATAAATTCGAATTTCCTTTCTAACACTAATAAAAGAACTAACTTCCGTAAAGATAACTTTCAAAAGATGTATTCTGATTTGTTAGTTACTGATTGGTCTTTCCTGGAAGAATTTAAAGTTGTAGGTAACGCTGTTAATAGTTTTTATAATGTATTATAAGTTATATTAATTGTTAGTCATCTGTTCCGATTGTGGCAGGTAGTACAAGATTTCGATATCCTGTATGGTTTATGAACGACATCAAGCGTTATTTGAAGTTGAAATTCTATTATAGACGACGTTCGAAATGTACTGAAAACAATTTTGCTTTGATTAATTTCTGAGACTAAAGCGTCTGTGCAAATCACTAATTTCTGATACGTATAAATCGTATATGAATATGATCTGATTCTTCGATTATTAACAGGCCTAAATATTTTTTAACTATATACACGACGCACATAGGGGGTATTTGACCCAAAAAGTTGGACAAAATTATTTTGTTGGTTTATTTGATTTATTAACTCTCAAAAGCCATACATATGATCATTTTGAAATTTTCAGATAGCTTATTTCAACGAAATATCGTAAAATAAATAATATCAGATACAATTTATTAACACTACTAAAAGAATATAGTAAAAACATTAAACAGAGGCAATAAAATTGTAAATTACTTATTTAAATGACCTACATATTATCTAATCTGATAATCATTTCCAACCTTCTTCATCTGGGGTGTCACTACCTTCGTCACTGATGTCTACAGTATACGTCCCTTCGGTGTCTTTACTTACATTTTCTACATCTGGTGGAAGTAGCATTGTCTGGGCTTCTTTGCGCTAAAAGGTTTTGATCTTTTCATCATTTTTGGTCTTATACTGCTCATATATGGATCAGAGGTGAGCAGTAATCTGTTTAACATATCGAAGTTTGAATCCTCTGTAGAAAACTTCCGTGATAAATGTTAATGATACTGCCGAAAGTGCTTATTCCTGGCCTTAGCTGCTTCTTCTGACAATGTTCCAATTTTTAACAAGGCATGTTGCACTACAAGACGTCCATGAATCAATATCTTGTGAACAGTCGGAGACAACGGGTACCACAAATACAGTTCTGCATACAATTTGGTGGTATCATTGCAGTATTCAGAAAGTTGTTCGACATTTATTTTATATCTACTGAATATTACTTCTAAAATAACTACGAACCTTTGATTTAAATATAGGTCGACACCTGTAATTTCAGAAGACACTTTAACGTTTGCGAAAAATCTTCGACTAGTGTTGCCGTTATTGCTGCAATCGTAACCAGATTTGGGCACATCGACAATGAGGCCAAGTTCTCTTTTAAATTTTTCTTGGATTTTCCTCTTTCTATTCTGTATCAATTCTTTCTCTGCCTCCAATCTAACTTGCCATTTTTATATTGGGATTTTAGACAAATGGAGTAATGTTTCAAAAAATCGTATTCGGGCGTGTAATATAGATAAGCTGAATTTCAGGTTATAAATGTCAACTTGTTTTGTCTCTATTAACTTATTAACATCTTTAGAGGTAGCCTTACAAATATAGCACTTGATTGTCGATGTGGTTTGTGTTGCCGCATTGCAAACTTTACCGTCCACCGTGGTTAACAGAATTGTATATTTCACAGACAGGTTTTCATTCCAAGTATATAGGCATATTTTGGCAGTTAATTTCTACATACCTTAAAAATAGTATTATTATTTTAATAAACAAAGTAAAGAAATTAACCCGGACACACCCTGAAGCATAAAAAAATCACTTTTCTTTAAACTCATTAGATGATATTATTTGCATTATTTCACGGTACGTAAATTAACAGTATTTCTAACTAAATTTTCGACGGTATTGCAAAACAAAGACTATTATACATGATACATACCTGGGTCAATAGAATCCATCATAAAAAGACACGCAGTTTATTTTGCAAATTACTTTAAATCAATTACAAAATACGTATTTGTAAAACAATCACTATCCGTTTTATATACAAAGACATTCAGTGCAATACTGAATAGAACCTACCTGCTGCATTTTGGGGGAGATTTAATTGTAATCTGTCATTCCGTACTTATATACCTATTTGTTTAAGAGACCTTTTTTGGGATTACCTCGTTTGTATTTTTCGAATTTTGACCAGTTTTCTGGGTCAAATACCCCTATGTGCGACGTAAAGTTGATAATTTGCGAAATCTCAGCACTTTAACTATTGGTCGCACACAAGTCGAAACGCAACAAGATATTGTGGATGCATTTGCTGATATTTTTCTAAAATTAGCATTATGTCAACTTATGCTGAATAAGCAAAAGTTTGATTTTATGGAGAACCAGCTATTTGTGATCATTTCGCAAATTATGTATTCTATACAGATTTATTATAAGAGCAAAAGTATTTAGATCTGGATTTGCAACAATTTTGGTATAAGAGAAATGTTTTAATTCGGATCAGAAGTAATACTTATACCCTTATCAAATAGCCTTCTTTGCAAAAATCTTGTAAATTATGCACTCTTATTTAATAGCAATTTTTTTACAAATACATTTCTCGCAAAATATGCATTCATTCTATATAAATTTATTTAGTGTAAAAGTATTTAGAGTTCGAATTGGAATAATTTTTTTAAAAAGAAAATTTCCAAATTTTGACCTGAAGTAACACTTTTATCGAATAGCAGTTCTTTTATAAATACCCGATAAATTATGCATTCTACATATATCGAATTATTTAAGTACAGAAATAATTAGAGCTGGATTTAAAATAATGTTTGTACAAAAAAAATTTTAAATTCGGAAGTTACACTTTTACTCAGTTTTAACATTGGAAATGTTTATGTTCGTATATGGGGACCAAGTTACCAGGTTTTCGTTCAAGGCCAAAAGACGGAAGTGTCGAGGTCGAGTCACGCAAGACGTGTAGATCCGGCAGATGTCGGTTCAGCTCGGCCGTCGAGCCGCGGAATAGTGTGAGTGGGGGACTGGGAAGTGGGGAGTGTTCAGTAATGATACAGCACTGGCTTTGATCGTAGATCGACGCAACTCGCAAGGAACTACAAAGTCGTTGAAAGAGATCGATGCAAATTGCTAGCCCAAAATGCATATTGTAAGTTTTTATTGTTTTTTCTAAAAAATTGTCTTAGCAGCAGAGTGCAGCGCGTCGGTCGCTAGTCTCTGTTTGCTATCTCAAAAAAGTACCGTAATCCAGGCTGTATTCAAACGCGTTTTGCATGTTGTTTTCATATAACTTTTTGAAATCGTGAAAAACAAATTGCACATTGTTTTAGTATTCAACCAGCGATACCGATATCGGTTTGGCCTTCTCGGGTTAAAGAACTAAAAGTAAATTTATAATTTTGCAGTTTTTTTAAAAATGCGGAAAATTAATTCTCTTTTTTATTCCTCTTATTATTTTTGTAAATTTATAAATGTAATTCTTTAATACTCTAAAGTCAAAATTGTGTAGAGTGGAGTGCGTGGGCCGTTGGTCTCCTTCCTCTGTCTCGAAAAAGTACCGTAATCCGAGGTGTATTCCAACACATGAAAAGAACCGATACATCCTTCAAAATGGAAGAAGTTGATGGTACCGTCATACATGCACGCAGCGATAATGATGTCGGTTAAAGGGTTTAAAACTACCAAAAGTGGTTTTAGTTTAGACTTTAACGTAGAGTCCTTGGCATACATGAAAGTCGCCGAAATTGCTAGAGTGCCAAAACGGTCTTTTGGCTTTGACCAACTGACGGAATTTAAAAACAGTAAGGAAGTTAAGTCATCTTCAAGTGATGATGAAGATAATGTAAACGTGGGGGCCTCTACCAGTAGCAGCCGCGACAAGTTTGATACATCTACTTGGTAGTTGTACCATATTCTTCACCTATATGAAAAGAGTTTCTTTGTTTAAACCAAATGTTTATTATGTTGTTCAAAGCGTTTTTTTTTCATGTACCTAACTGTATGTATAATAAACAGTTAATCATGTTTCATATATGGTGTTATCATTTCCAATGTCCCCGATGGTTGCAAGGATTGCAAAATCTGTGATTTTTTTTTATATAAAATTATTAAAAACACAGTTTGGAACAACTTTTGTATAAAAATTCGGAACGCATATAAGTACGTAAGTCTTGGGGTGCCCACATCTCATTTTCGTTGGTACATTATTTCGAAATAAGTCTTTTATTTTTAGTTCGTGTTTATTTTGAAGTAATGGCGGAATGTTATCTTTAAGCTACCGACCATAGTACAAGTATATAATGTATGTTCTGGCGCAGCTTGTTTATTACGTAATCGCACACTCCTACGTCACATTTTATGTACGACAAAATGAAAAGACCCTCCTTCGCCAGTAAAGTAAAAACCTCACCTTTTTATCTGATATTTAATTTTGTGATAATACTATAACTGGATTGGTCAAAAACAATATGCAAAATATTAGGAAAGTAATTAACTTTTAAGGTGAACGCTACATTCATGTATATAATTTTTAGTTAAAAAGTAATAAGATAGCTTAGGCCTGAAATTTAAAGTTTTCGACATATTACCGTTTTTCTGAAAAAATCTATGTTTTTATAGAATAATATTTATCGGAAACAAACAACACAGTTTTTGATAGTGTTGTTTATAATAAGAGTGTGTGTAGAAAACTGAATTAAAATTGCATGACACGTTTTTGTCTAAAAGCCAATTCTTCAAGTAGATCACCCTGTATATCAGTTCATTGATGAATTGCATGTCAGTCGACAAGGATAATGAATTTTTCTAAAAATGAGGTTAGTGACATGATTTTTGAATGCAATGGGGATATGACAAATGCAATATACTCTTATCCCACCAATATATTTCATAAAATATGAAGAATATGGCACGATAAAAAAAAATTTAAACCAAACGAACTATTCGATTACTATGGAAAGAAGCTTCATTCGTAAATAACACATTTTCAAAAATAAATATCTGGGCATTAATTTTAGATATTGTCCTTTGGCAGAACACTTCCAGCTTTTAAGTGATGGGTGCGTAATTCAATATTTAAATGTATTTATTACGCATCAAAATTATTTTATTTCAAGGTGATTGCAACGATGATTTAGCTCACATCCAGCAAACGACTTATTTCACGGGTACTGACGTGTGGACTTTCTGTTGTTGACAGAAAAATTCTTAATTGATTGAGTTTTGAATAAACAATACTACAAGTAGTATTGAAAGTATTCATTACTCTTCTAAATATATCTGTTTTGGGAGATTTTTTGCCACGATAACGCTGCTGGTAAACTCTCTGGGGTAAATTTCTTTGACCTTCCTCCAGTATAAAAATACCGTATTCAAATAGAAAATTGGCAAAATCATATCTTAAAAACACAAGGGCTCAGTAATTTTCACTTTTAATGTAATAACGTCTACATGATTTTGTTGCTAAATTTAGTAGGCAATTCAAAAATGAACCGATATCCAGGTTATTCCATTTGAAAAAATTGAATTTTAAAGAAAAATATTTCATGTACTTTTAGTCCAGTTTTATCTACATGCAATTAGTAATTGCCTTGTATTATGTACAATGCTACCAAAAATTATGTCAATATTATAAGTCGTTTTCGAGAAATGTATTTTTATAAAAGCATTAAATTTTTAGGAAAAATGGTAATAAGTCAAAAACTTTAAATTTTATAAAGGCCTATACTATAGTATTACTTTTTGACTAAAAATTATACGGGAAAAACAAAAACATAAAATATCCTGTATTTTTTCTATTTAAAAAAAAGAACTATGGTCGGCCTCCAAGTTTTGAAACACTCTGTATAATACAAAATAAATTTAAAAGGTACTCCTAATGAATCAGTGGATATCATAGGAGACAAACCCGCTCTGAAATATCTTTTCTCATAGTCACAATCTGACTTCCCCAGGGAGATGACTCACTCTGTATTTTGGTATGTTATTATATCTTATAGATATATGCTATTAAGTATATATTGTTATAGTATAAAGGCATACGTTAACAATATAATATGGAAAGTTATGAAAGTTACCAAATTTAATTAAATAAACGTAGAAAAATTTATTATGATGTGTTTAAAATAAAATTTATTAGGTTTATCATAATAGAGGTTTATCGTATTTAACAAGTATTCGAATTTTATAATAAACCACCTGTATATGGAAAGGTTGACCATGTTCATTTTTCTTAGAAGTTCAAAATATTCTGGAAAGAAGAGAGTTGAATATTAGTTGTTATTTTGTAAAATGTATTATAAATTTGTAAAAACTTGGGTAATTGACGTTTATGAGGTGATAAAAATATTTAGAATCTTATTTTGAAAGGTGTATAGATTGTAATGTAGAACAGTTCCCGGGAATAATTTGAAATACAGGAACTGTCATTATTTGACATTTGTTCAAAAATATAGATGTAGAGAGGTATTGGGATATGAATATGTAAAGAAGGGTTGATAAAATTATGAAAAGAATTTAGATAATCAGATAATACAATTTTAAGAAGTATTCTAGGTATATTAGAGAATTTAAAAGCTATGTTGTTGATTGTTATTGCTGTTGTAAAACTTTGATTGGAGAATACAAAATGAGAAAGGATTACTAGGGAAATGAATAAATAAACGGGAGAATTTTTCTAATTCTAAAAAAACGGTAGACGTGTTTTTGGAAAAGGGAATATCTTTTCTGATATTAACGCGATAATAATCCTAAAATAGTGTTTAAAAGGAGAATTTTTCTAATTCAAAAATACAAGAAACGTGTTTATTCAGAAAGAAGATAATTTCTGATATAAAACACGAATATAGTTAATTATAGAAGAGAAAAGTGTGTCCTGAGTGAACTACGTTAACTACGAATAAATTAATATAAAAAAAATGATAGTACTTACAAATTTATACAAGATCCAGGTACATCCGAAATAGGATTGTTGTTTCCGAGATCATCGAAGTTTTCAGGAGGCTGTTGAGTTACCAGAGGGTTGAAATTCCATAAAGGTTGTAGCAATCTTCAAGATCCGGTAATTATAGAAGGTAGCTGATTCCAAAAGTACTGGTGTTCAAAAGAGGCAGATTATCACAAGAGATTCATAAAGGTTGGTGAATTTCCCAAGTTCCGGGTGTATAGGAGAATTTGCTGTGCACTAAGAGATTCGGCATCCTAATAAGAGGACAATTTATTCCAAACGTCGAGCAAGCTCATGTACAGGATAATTGGTATTCTTTCTTCAAGAGTTTGAACAAGATTTAAGTTGAACAACATCAAAGAAGTAGTATCCGTCCTAAAACGTCATCAGGAAGTGGATAGTTACTCATCTGAAAGAAGAAAGCAATTAAGTATTACCATTTTAGTATATTATTTGTGTCAGTATTAAAGAAAGATAACATTTTGTGAAGTTGGAAAAGATTTAATTATTTGCAATATAGTTCAGTTTTGAAATAGATTGAACTAGTAGTTTTTACAACAAGTACATATGTTATAAACAACACCAGTTATTTTAATTCTCTACTATCCAGTAATATGTCAAGATATGAATAATTGTCATTTATATACAAATTTATGGAGTTTTCAAGCCATTAAATAGTTTTGAACACATTATAATAATAGTATAAATTAATTTGAGAAAGAAAGTAATAGAAAGTATTACTTAATTTTGAATATCAATAATAAATAAGATCAGAGCACGTACCTGAATTATTTAGTTGGATTTGGAACTATACACCTGGAATTAAATATTTTCTAAGCGTCAAATATTCCGTTTCCGTATTAAAATATTGTTAGCAAATGTCCAGTATTTAAAAAAGCACGAAGTTTGAATATAAACATATTATTTATTAGTTGAGTATCGTTTTATTTTATCATAATCAAATTATCAACTATAGGAAATATTATGGTAAATTTATAACCTGAAAGAAATAAATGTCATTTGTCATATTGAATTGGAATCTGTTTATCATTGTTTTCTTACCGAAGGAATTAAGTAAATGTTATAGGAAGTATAATCTGAGGAATCAAAAATCCACTTAATAAAGAAAAATAGCATTTCAAATACAACAATTTAACATTTAGAAATTTGCAATAAATAAACTGGTATTAATTGTTTTATACAACTACAATGGAATGAGTAGTGGTGACATCTAGGTGTTTTATTGAACACTCGTTAGTAGACTGGAATATTTAAAATATAGAAAGTATTAAGATAATACAGAATTCAGTAATATATAAAATGTTAGTTTAGGAAATAAATAAGTAATTTAAAAAGGATTATTGAGATTTATTAAAGTATATAATTGAAGGCAGAGTTAAATACTGTAAATTAAATAAAGAGTTAGGATAGAGTAAAATAATTTATGTAGAGATAAAATATAAAGCTAGTTGGGCATAAAAATAAAACACTTTCGTATAATGAATGGAATATTAGGAAATAAATAAAGATATTATAAAATTAGCACATACGAGGGTTGTTCATTAAATAATAGTAATTTTACAAAACATGTCTAGAGTGTTATTTCATTTCATATACAGTTCAATTTATGACATTTAAACTGTAATAGGAATTAGTAATTATTTCGAGGGTTGAACTGATATGTATGAGATATTACCTAGTGCAATATATAATAGGCTGTACACTCCTACGGAGTAGTACCCGCCCATCTGGGCTCTCCGATCCTTTTTTTGTGGGGGATCTCTCCACATTTTGACCTATTCCCTCTATAAGTTTTTGTGTGATGTTGCCTTTTCTACTATTAGCCTCCATTCCTTTCTGTTCTTTGTTTTCATTCTCCAATTTGTTTCCATTTTGTTCAAGTCCTCTTTCACTAGTTGTTCCCATCTGATTCTTGGTCTTCTTCTCGTTCTCTTGCCCGCTGGTGTCCACTGGGCAATGCTGCGCACTGTTGCTCCTGTGCCTGCTCTGTTGATGTGTCCATACCATCTTATTCTTTGGGTCTTTATAAATCTAACTATATCTTTTCCTTTCATCAGTCGGTCCATTTCATGGTTCATCAATATTCGCATTCCTTCTGCTTCTCTCTTTGGGCCATACATTTTTCTTATTACTTTCCTTTCAAATATTCTGAAGTTTTCCTCGTCTCTTTTCGTTAGTATCATCGTTTCTGCCGCGTACGTCGCTATTGGTCTTATAGTTGCCCTGTAGATTTTCATTTTTGTATCGAATCCGATGTTTCTGTTTTTTAGTAGTTTCTTGTACCCGTAATACGCTTTATTACCTGATTGAATTCTGTGAGTTATTTCGGCCGTTCTATTGTTGTCTATATTGATTGTTGTTCCGAGGTATTTGATTTCGTAGCCCCTCATCTCTTTGCTCTTCCTTCCGGCGTACGTCATTCGGTTGCTTGCCATATACTTTGTTTTCTTTTCGTTGATATGTAGACCTCTTTCCGCCGCCGCTTCTACAAGTTTTCCGATTGTCTCTTCCAGGCTTTTATTATGACCAGGTCATCCGCATATGCTATACTTTGTACCAATTTATTTCTATTATTCCCTTCTACCTCTGTTTGTTTAATTATTCCGTCTAAGGCAATATTAAATAGGGTGGTTGAAAGTGCATCCCCCTGCCTTTGTTTATTTCAAAATTAGGCCGCGGACTACGACGAAGTTACAACGGAGCAAAGAAATAATGTAAACAACACACATTTACTGAATAGCATTATTCACGCATTATTCATATGGTGAACTGCAACATCTGTTATTGACTCACATGTTGACGGAAAAACAACACAAAAAAGTCCACTTAAGTCGTAAATATCCTATTTTCATCTGCGGAGATATAGGAACGTCAGAGGTTTTTAAAATTTATTGTATTTATCTTATATTTCGCATGATAAATAGAGTTATATATGTGTATACCTACTCATACTTACATTAGTTTCGTTTTTTCATTGTTTTGACTGTTAATTACGTACTTCGTAATTTATGTAATAGTTCCTGTTTAATCCCGTTTCATTGAATCGACTTCTCCCAATTATCAAACGCAAGTGTGCAATGGATTTCGTTCAGTTTCAATTATATACGCATACATTTTTAGTTAGCATTTATTTAGATCTAGAACATTGTTTATGTTACTATGATATGGAAGAACGTCGAGAAATACATTGTGAAACAATGGCGATTTGGATTGAGGGTCATACTGATTGTATGTCCATTGTCAGTGATTCCGATATTTATTGCAAAGTCTGTAAAATATCGTTACAGAATGCCCAAAAATCGCATATGTAATAGCATCTATAGTTATAAATACAATTGATGGGGAAACAATTGAAGACCTAAGTGGATAAAGGTGTTAAGCAACATTTTGCTGAAAATTGAGATATTTGCGTGGATGAAAGTTTTAAGTCCATATATACTACAGCATTTACCATTCATGACCATAAAAGCAAATTCTACTATTCTAGTAATATATAAATAACTTATTAATTAAACGCAAATTACTTTGTCACTTTTCAATGCCGTTTTTCTCTGAATCTCATTTTTGCGACTTGACACCTCCATCCACTTAGGTCTTCAATTGCTAAAACCATTGACGAGAAACAACATGCTTCATTCGGACGACAGGTCCAGGGAAAAATACTTTTATTTGTTAGTGACAGTGCCGTATATATGTTAAAAACAGGCAGACAAAGGAAACATATCTTTATATGCTGCATATTACTTGTGTAGCACATGATCTCCACAGAATCTGTGCATATATCAGAGTCTCCTATCCGGAATTTGATAGACTTGTATCCGCTTTTAAAAAAAGTTTTGCGAAAAGCACCATCGAGAGTGGCCCATTACAGGGAAAAACTTCCATCTTTGTCACTGCCACCCTCGCCAATAATAACTAGATGGGGAACATGGCTGCAAGCTAATAGTTTTTATGCAGAGAATTTCGATACATGTTTAAATGACGACGCTCGAAGTAGTTCTGAGTGCAAGGAACTAACACAAATCCCAAATTTAAAAAATCAGTTGTTATTCCTTCAGAAACAATTTGGAAATTTGCCTAAACTAATAACATATTTTGAAAATCGAATCTCAAATTAAAAAATGAGGTGTGGCCACCACACGACTTTCTTATATGTATGAGCGTTTCAAATCATACAATTTTAAAAATTATTTTATACAAAAATTATTCAAAATCCTATTCTAAGTATTTCCAGTCTCTTAATAAATCTCTACAGGATACATACTTTATGAAATATTTGCAAAAAAAATGCTACTCGCTATGAGTGAAAGCATTACTTCCGGTCCGAATTTTGAATTTTCATTTATACAAAAAATATTCCAAATCCAAATCTAAATACTTTTATACTCTTCGTAAATTATGCATATAGAATGCACATAAATATCTGCAAAAATCGATATTCGATAAGAGTAAAAGCGTTACTTCCGGTGCGAATTTTAAAATTTCATTTATACAAAAAATATTTCAAATCTAACCCTAAATACTTTTGTACTCTTGATATATAGAATGCATAATTTGCAAAAATCGCTATTCGATAAAAGTAAACGTGTTACTTCCGGTTCGAATTTTGAAATTTTTTTTATACTAAAGGTATTGAAAATTATGTTCTAAATACGTTTATACCCGTAACGTACCTGTCTAGAAAGCATGACTTGCGAGATATTCACAAAAAACTGATTTTCGATAAGAGTAAAGACCTACTTCCGGTAGGAATTTCAAAAAACTTTTTTAAGACAATTTGTCTCAAATTTAATTTTGAATACATTTGAATTTTTTATAAATTGTTTAAACTTAGTAATTGACGAAATATTTGCAAAATTCGATTTTTTCACTGAAGTAAACTAGTAATTCCGGTCTACCGATTTTACTGAAAAACTAATCAGATCTCAAGAGGGAGATTATATACTTAAATACAAAATTTGGAATAGATATCTACAGCGGTTACAGACACACAGACATTTTTTAAAAACCACTTTATTGGTATCAGAGGACTTCAAAGCGTGGACATCTGCAAAAATCTCGAGGTCAAAAATTTTGGTCATCACAATACTTCCTTATACTACGTATAAGAAAGTAAAAATGGATTAACCACATTTGATGTGGCTATTAATAATTTCACAAGCATTCCAATTGACTTCGGATGTGGTCTTCGGCAAAAGTTAGACGCAGTTTTTAATAGAAATCCAGATTTAATAACATTGCGGCAATTGTGTATGCTAAATATGCTGAAATAAAAGAATATTTCCAGTACGCACATATAACCAGTTGCGATGTAGAAAGGACGTTTTCTATCTACATGGATGTACTTAATTCAAAGAGAACAAGTCTTATAGAAGAGAAAATGAACAAATAATAAGGTATTTTGTATTTTATAGATCACCACCCACTTCTTATCCAATTATATAAATAAAATTAAAACCTCTTTAAAAATACATCTCAATAGTACGCCCATGGGCGATGAGTCATGGCTCGCTCGTGTCCTCGGCCTATTCAAAATTGTCTGATGTTCCTTCTTGCGTCATAATCGCTGCTTGTGAGTGTGTCAATGTCGTTTTCCACGAGTCTCGTGGTATTAAGTGAATGTACAAAAAATTGATTGTTAAGCTTATGCCAATAAATAAACGTTACAAGGCTTATACTTCCTTCTGAATTTAATACTTATCTTACGAGCCCTTGACATTTAAATCGTGTAACAGTGATATCGTGGAAAATAATAAAAGCTTAGTAATGAAAAAGATAATAATCTGAGAAACATCAATCGCGCTAATATACAGTGTATGGTAATCGACTAGCAGCTATCGAATATTTTTAGTTGGACAAAACATAAACAGGATCAGTTCGTACTATGAAAATGACGCGTTCAAAACTAGACGGCATCAAGGACAAATTAAAATCAACAGACATTGAGTGTATTGGAGTGGTTTCACAAGTTCTGCGCTTACATGTATGTCATACCATTTTCGAATTTGAACAGAACTCGGTTCGGTATATTACCGATTATAAGCTTAATATTTCTAACCGCATTCATGCTCGCTTTATGTGTATGGACTGTATACAATAAAATTCTCATTTATGCCGAAAATCTTTATCATCTACCGAATAAGGTGCCAGTACTGGACTACATATTTTACACAGGACAAACCGTCGAAAATCTACTTACAATTTTTATCAACGCGCTAAGATGGAAAGAGCTCAAATTTTTCATGGAAACAATAGACAATATCGATTTAACATTAAGTCACATGAGTATATTAAACGAAAAAGTTTTATATTCTACTTGGAGATAGTAATCGTTAATCTATTGTATTTTGGAACGTGTTTCATGTACGAATTGAGATACTTGCTAACTGCATTTCCGAAACACATACAAGTATATCACACCATGATCGCCATGCTATTGATGCACAAATATTTAGTGTGTCTTCGGAAACGAATTGAAAAGCTTAATTTTATTTTAGAGAAAACCGTTCAAGATTATATGAAATCGATTCTCTTGATAGATCGCAATGGTACGAGTGACAAAAGTACTGAAGGAACGACTGTAACAAGGGTAAAAACCATCGTCAATATGTATTTAAAGTTAATCGAATTAATAGAAATATTTAATATGACGTTTCAATGGCAAATTCTCTTCATTGCATTTAGAATTGTGACTGAAAATGTAATGTTTTTCACTGCTATGTTTTCAATCATTAAAAACGGAACATTTGTTCCACGTTTTGTCTTTGTCATCGTAATAAGAACAGCTTCAATTTGGGTAAGAAGACTATACTACGTGCCATAGATTTTGATTATATTTTCAAATATGATTATTACTAGATTTATTAGGCGGTAACACTTTGGAAAAATCAGAGAGGCATAAGTCAAAAACTATTTCTCTAATTTAGCCCAAAAATAAAAAGAACGAGATCACTTAATTTAAAACTAATAACTTTATGCTAAAATATATCAAAAACAATTTAAGCGCAACTGCTATCGGAAAAATATCAATTTATCTAATCAAGATAGCTTAAATGACCTACAAGTGACAAAACAAAGAGAGTTAAATAACGCTGAAATGTGTAACCAAAAATGAGTTATTGGAAATGTCTAGGTGTGGTATAAGTGCAGACATTTGTTTCAGACTCATTAGTCTTCTTCAGTACCGGGTGGCCAACTAAGAATGGTCGCCGGCTATATCTCAGAAACCAGTAGTCATATTGCTTCCGGGTAAAAAAAATCAAGTAAAAGTGCCCAAGAGAAAATGCTGGAAATTATTTTGGAGTTGTAAAATGCCCGCAAGGGGGCGTAACAGTCAGGATCAATGTTAAAATTTAGAATTTCTTCATAATTTTACATAGTAAGAGGTACTGAAAATGTTTAAATTTTATTCCTTACACATTCTTTAATATCTTTAGTCTTGCACATTTTTTACTATCTAGTGAAATAAAGTGGTGGGGGCAGTTCAACTGTTTCTTTAAATAAACTAGGATTACTCCCGTTTGGCCTAACCGATTTGAACAAGTTTGGTCTCATTTAAAAGAGCGTTACTTGCTCTACAAACTAACTTGTATTTTTGTATCTCGGACTTTTGCCGTCACCGGTAGATGGCGTTAACTGAAATATAAGCAAATATTAGGCTTTAATTTTATGCTAAACGTTCGAAAAAAATAATAATAGCAATAGAATTTATTGGCAGAAGATATAACATAAAACACATAACAAAATGTATTTAAAAAAAATTTATGCTATGATTTACTATACTAACAATGAATACTAACACTATCAGAATAAAACTAATATTAAACACTAAAATAACTACAATTATATAACTATGTATAAAGATTGGTTTGTAGCATTTTTAATGACGGCTTAATTGTTCAAAATGCCGCCCATCTTTGTTAATGCAAGCCTGCAACCTTTGCCGCGTAGATTTTTCGCCTGCGATATGTTTCGTACTGCTGCTATAATTTTCTTCATCGTATCTTGTCTTGTTGTAGACCGGTTTTCAAAAACAATGTCCGTAACTCTCCCCCATAAATAAAAAAAACTGTGAGATCAAATATATCCAAGTATTAAATGCATTTGCATCTATTTTTGACAATATCTCCTGTTCTGAAAAACATACAAATTTGGTTATTCTACCGAAATGTTGAGGTTTTAATTCTTTATTAGTCTATGTAAAAAGAAACATATCATTGTATTTAACTTTTTTGAAAAGAAGATATTTGCTTACATTTCAGATAACGCCATCTACCGGTGACGGCAAAAGTCCGAGATACAAAAACACAAGTTCAGTTTATAGAGCAAATAACGCTCTTTTAAATGAGACCAAACTTGTTCAAAGCGATTAGGCCAAACTGTAGTAAACCTAGTTTATTTAAAGAAACATTTGAATTGCCCCCACCACTTTATTTCACTAGATAGTAAAAAATGTGCAAGACTAAAAGTATTAAAGAATGTGTAAGGAATAAAATTTAAACATTTTAAATACCTCTTAATTTGTAAAATATGAAGAAATTCTAAATTTTAACATTGATCCTGACTGTTACGCTCCCTTGCGGACATTTTACAAACTCCAGAATAATTTCCAACATTTTCTTTTGGGCACTTTTACTTGAATTTTTTTTACCCGGAAGCAATATGACTATTGGTTTTTGAGATATAGCCGGCGGTCATTCTTAGTTGGCCACCCGGTACAATATAGCACAGAAAAAGTAAGTTGATTAAATAATATTTTTATGTCACTCGTGGGTCATTTAACGCATAAGTCGGCATTGTTTGCTTATTTAATCCTTTGTCTACCGAATAATGTGATTTTATGTTGTGTTTATTTAAAAATTTCGCGCTTGAGCTCTTTGTGATCACATGATTTTATTGCTTATGATCGGACCCATGGAGATTTCGTATATACGTGAACAATAAATAGGAACTTCCCCGGTAAGTTTTGCGGAGTCGGGGATTTCTCAGGTATGTTATATAGAATTATCGACTTTCCCAGTATATGTATATTATGCAAAGGCAAGGACTTCTCTAAATCAGTTCCTAAGCTGGTAACCGTTCAGTTAGGTTTCAGCTATTGTGAAGGTTGCTCGTATCGCATATTGTACCTCGTGAAAATTTTATGTAGTCATTGATTTTGTTTAACTACTGCCTTTTGTTGTTGAATCTGGTAAGTCTACAGTTTTAGATTAGCTTCCTTAGTTGATTGTCGTTACTCATAGGATCTAAAAATATAAAGAAAATGGATAACCGATGACCTTTAAAATCTGAAGTATTGGAAGCAATTATAAATGAAATAAGCGACACTAAATATCACAGTGATGATAGTGAACATGTTCCGTTCAATGACGATGGGGGACATTGACATAATTGAAGGTATAACATACAATGGAGGAATTTCGGAGTCAAATCATGAAGACAATTCAGAATAAGAAAACAACTCTGGCGATTACGAGGCCAATAATGAAGATTCTGATAATCAACCAAACGCTAACCGACAAACTTTTGTTTCAAAAAATAAACAAGTGTGTCATGATACTCCTCTCAAGTTGCCATAAGGTCGATTAGGGCAGAAACATGTTTTCGCGAAAAGTCTGGACCTATAAGATATGCTAACCGAGAAGTTGATAGCGTTTTTGATTTACCCCAGAAGACCACTCATGGCAGTTATTGTGAAATGGACAATTGTAGAAGAAAATACTGTTTTTGGAAATACGTGGAAACAACTAGATGAAAACAGACTAAAAAAAATATGAGTGTCTTATTACTCATAGGAGTATATAAATCAAAAAACGAAGAAATATATCAGTTATGGAGAAAGAAGAATGGACGACTTATTTTCAACGAAATTATGAGCCACACTAGGTTTTAAAATATACTTCGAGTAATAAGATTTGATAATGCAGCTGAAAGAAAAAGAAAAGGTCTTCTGACAAGCTTCAACCAAGTCGTGAGTGTTTCGAACTCTGGAATCAACTGCTGAATCAAGGTGAGAATGTAGTGAAAAGCTTAGTAAAAGATCTGGGAGAAATATAACATGCGACAATTTTATACGTCTTATTCATTTTCTAACTATCTACTGTCAAAAACACTGATCATTATTGGAACCATTCGTAAAAATAAGCCAGATTTGCTCACCTGCTTAACAAAATCCAAGAATCGGCCAATATTGTCTACGTTATTTGGCTTTCAAAATAATAAAATGATACTTTCATACTGTCCGAAGCAGGGAAAAGTAGTTACATTCCTTAGTCAGTACACAATTGAATCAAAGTTAGTAGTACAAATAGAAAGCCGAAAGTAATCCTAGATTACAACAAAACTAAAGGCGGTGTAGACACTATGGATAAAATAACTAGAAGTTACATTGTCAAACGCAACAAACAAGCAGATGGCCATTAACTATTTTTCATAGTACGATAGACATTAGCGTTATGAATATATTCATAGTGTGGCCGTCTGTCAACAGAAACAATAGCAAAAAGTTGTACGTGCGAAGAAATTTTATTATAGAGTTGGGTAAACAACTGGCTTAGTACCATGTAAATCTAGAACCAGCTGAAGCATCCACTAGTAGGGAAACTGAACCGCCAAGTAAAAAGGGTCGATGCAGCATCTGTAAATCTAAAAGAAACAGAAAAACTAGAACTTCTCCTAATAAAACATTCCATAATATTATGTACTAAGTGTGTTGAATAAAATTATTTTGTATTCATTATGCAAATTACTGATGTACCTAAGTGTTTATTTATATATAACCAAAGAATAGCAAAAATAAGTTCGAACATAAAGAAAATCACCATAATTCATATATGGTTCTAATTGAGCCTGACGATAGTTATAGCTAGTTTCTTTTTCAGTAGACAGAGGGTTATGTTATTAGTAGGGAGCGGACACGAGCGGCCGATGACTCACCGCCCATGGGCGCACTATTGAAATTTTCTAATTTTAAAGAAGTTTTAATTTTATTTATATAATTGGATAACAAGTGGCTGGTGATCTATAAAATACAAAATACATTATTATTTGTTCATTTTATTGTTCAAATCGAGTAAAGGAGTATTAATATTTACTAGCAATACTTTCTCAAGGTTCTCTTCTGTAAGATTTGTTCTCTTTGAATTAAGTACATCCTTGTAGATAGAAAACGTCCTTTCTACATCAACTACGCAACTAGTTATAGGTGCGTACTGGAAATATTCTTTTATTTCAGCGTATTTTAAAGTTTTATTTTGTGTCATTGTCCCCATACACAATTGCCGCAATGTTATTAAACCTGGATTTCTATTAAAAAGTGCGTCTAACTTTTGCCGAAGGCCACATCCGAAGTCACTTCGAATACTTTTGAAATTATTAATAGCCACATCTAATGTGGTTAATCTATCTTTTAGTTTGAGATTTCGATTTTCAAAATATGTGATTAGTTTAGGCAAATTTCCAAAGTGTTCCTGAAGGAATAACAACTGATTTTTAAATTTAGGATTTGTGTTAGTTCCTTGCACTCAAAAATACTTCTTGCATCGTCATTTAAACATGTAACGAAATTTTGTAAACTATTGAAATTCTCTGCATAAAAACTATTTCTGTGTATGTTTTAGCAAAGCTAAGTGACGAACGTGCGATATTTTGGCATTCTGTAACGATATTTTACAGACTTTGCAATAAATATCGGAATCACTGACAATGGACATACAATCAGTATGACCCTCAATCCAACTCGCCATTGTTTCACGATGTATTTCTCGATGTTCTTCCATATCATATCTGAAAAGTAACATAAACAATGTTCTGGATCTAAATAAATAACTAAAAATGTACGCGTATTGCCGTGATCTCTATATTGGCATTATAAAATAACTAGATAATTAAGTAATAGAATAAGCAAATAATTTTTAGTAGTAAGTATAATTATTGAAAAATGAATTATGAGTTGCATAACCGCAACGGCGTAACATTATGATGATAGGTATATGGTAATTGAAATTGTAATAAAATTTATATGAAAGGTATAAAAATAAACACGAAAATAAAATTCATGTATTCTATATTTATAGAAATGAGGACCACAAGATGCATTTTCAGTACACAAAGGTCGAACCAAATTTTTTGCATTGTGTAAGAGTGGCACAAAATATATTAAGAAGTGAACCACTATTCAAGCTTAATAATGTATTAAAAATAAACAACAGAGAGAGAGTGATGATGAAAGATGGAACAGTGAAAAGAGTTAGTCATTTGAATGCTGTAAAATTGTATGAGAAGGGTGAAATTAGACATTCACGACATGAAAACATCTTATGGTCACACTTAACAATACTATAAATACCTGACACTTATATCTAAGAATAATTTTAAAAAAGGAATATGTAAAAAGGTGTTTTTTTTATTCGACACGTTATAATAAAGAAAAAACTTCAGAAATAGCATGTTAAATCCGGTTTAATCCAGGAAAATTCCAGAAATAACGGGATAAAATTGGTTTAATCTGAATAAATCTACAAAGAAAAAACAATCTTTAATGTTGTTAACAGCTGCATACAAATTAACCTACACGAAGACTAGAGAAGGTGGTTTGAAGACAGGAATAGAGCTGTCAAGGTCCAGGTTCCTGACAAAGTAATTATAAAAGGAAGTATTCCATCCGTATGCAATGTCTTTCCTGTTATTTCTAAAGGAGATGTCTGCAAAAGAAAAATATGGATAGTGTTAAACCATGGAAGAAGGAAATATTTAAACAATGATGAAAAAGGCAACAAATTCATTTACAAATACTATGAGGGATGGCGTTAATGGAAGAATAATATACCTACCCAAGACAAGGAATGTGCATAGACATTAATAATAATAAAAAATTTGAGTGCGTGTATTTTTGTGCGATTTCGAACTGTCAAAAACAATATAGGTATAGTTCGACCAGAGGAAAAACTTGAAGAAATCAAATATGATCAGGACAATGCCAACACAAACATTAGTGCGTGAATTGTGGCGCTGCAGACGGAGTATGGTTTTTTCGACGACAGAGAAGTGATAAAAAGCCGCGAACGACGGTGAAAAAGGAGAAGCTGCCGATCTTTTAAATTGTTCGAACCCAAAAATTTTGTTTCATGATTGCAGGCGTACAGATACACTACATAAGATCATTTTTAGTAAAATGTATTAAGTAATTTTAATTTCAATAAGTAGTTTATTAGATTATAATTAATTCATTGTAATTTTGTTTAATTTCATTATTTTATTTTTACTATCAAAATGGTAGATAGAAATCAAGGGGAATTTGATGAAATGTATGAATATTATAAGTAAGATTTCTTGAAATAAATTATGCTAAAGATGCTATGTGAAAATATTCATTTTTAGCAAAGCGTTTAACATTGTTAATATTTTGAATAAGAATATTATTTTCTTTGCTATAAGTAGATTAATTTAACAAATCATGGTAGTATTGTTAATGATGTAAAAAGGGCATTAATGGCACAACGTGGGAATGTTTGCTAGTAATGTTAGCTGTGCATTATTAACAAGTTATTAAATGAAATTTTAATAAAGATTTCAAACATATTCAAATACGTAAAGGTATGAGCATTATTGATGGACAAATAGCCAATTTGTGGTATGTACAACGTGTAAATATTTGCATATGACGATTGGTGACAGTCTTATCAAGGTGTTTTCTGCTTTGCGAGATTTTGTATCTCCAGAGGCATTTCGTGAAAATGAATGTCTTTGTTGAAGCGAAATTCAGCGTCGTAAAAGATAATTTTTATTTCTTTGAAACTAAACGATGTTAAAATTTGAATGTACCAAGGAGTAATATTTATTTTGAATCTATATGATATATATATAAAGCAATGTGTTTTGCGTATTTCTAAAGCAACGTGTTTTCGTATTTATAAAATACACATTTTTTTTGTTTGTAATTGGAAAGTAAAAAGGACAATTTCTTTTTACAGCTACATGTGGCAAGAGAATTACTTTACCGATATTGTTATAAGGTATTAAGTTGAATATAAATATTTTATGAGATTTAGTTTTTTATTAGTAACCTTATCCTATTTAATTTTAAATAAGAAATGTTGTCGGAAAATAAAGGAAAGATCACTGCTAGAACCTACAAGAATAATACGAATGTCAATAGGGATTGAATTTATAAATTTAATGAAGAAGTTTTTTTACATGTCAACGCAATCTCTGCATTTGTTATATATTATGCTGCTTTGTATTATCGTTGTTTTTGGTTAATTTCTGCTGGTACAAGATTACCATATTTTAATTTGAAAGCAAAGCTATAGCAGTATGTTATTGAATCTAAACGAAATCCAGTGCACACTTACGTCTAGATAATTGGGAGAAGTCGATTCAATGAAACGGGATTAAACAGGAACATAAATTACGAAGTACGTAATTAACAGTCAAAACAATGAAAAAACGAAACTAACGTAAGGATGAATAGGTATACACATATATAACTTTATTTATCATGCCAAATATTTCCCGTCAACATGTGAGTCAATAACAGATGTTGCAGTTCACCATATGAATAATGTGTGAATAATGCTATTCAGTAAATGTGTGTTGTTTACATTATTTCTTTGCTCTATTGTAACTCTGTCGTAGTTTAAACCGGAGACGTCCGCCTCCTAGTTATTAGTTTTCTTTATTTATCAATAACACACTGTGTCAAGATGTCATTTTAGGTTAGTTTTATAGGTTTCTTAAATATACCTACTGGTCACGAATAAATTAATGTCAAGTCAATAAAAGGCAAGGGCAATGAAACACAGTTTTTTTTTAATTAATTCGTAGCTTTCAAAAACGTTTATTTTCTTCTTCTCTTTCTCTTTCTCAAAACAATTTGCAATTAAATAAAGGAAATGCTAGCTTTTTAAATCATGAATCAAATAAAATATTTTTAAATTTGAAATAAGAATAATAAACCGTCACTTCCTTATTTTTTTGAGGATTTTATAAAAATATAAAGCAGTTGTGGTTCTAGTAACTGACACATTTGAATTTAATATATGATCAAGTGATTAAGTATTCTTTTGTTCTTCTTAAAAATGAAATAAGCTGTCTCTCTCTAATGTTCTCATCACTACTTCGCGGTTATTTACAGTACAAAGCTCCATCCGTGATCATAGTAATATGAATAAAAATATGTTTTTGATTACATAAAGCCCCGCTCACTATATGACTTTCCTTTACGAAGGAGATTAATGTTGGTCGAATTGAATAACGCCAAACTTCGCTAATATCGTCTGACCTATCTCTACATTGATTTAGTCGTCTTTTCTGACGCGACTGTTCTTTTTTTTTTCAGATAGTCACCCACATGCTCGCCAATTCGTCCAACAGGCTGGTCAGAGAAGTGGACAAGCTACATCGTCTATGCAGAGAATTGATCGTGGACATGCGTTACATTCCTACCATCGACCACAGAATTCTTTCAAATCAGATTTTCTTATTGTCTCAATTTTACGACATAGCATCGCCTGAAATTACGGCCGCCGGCTTCTTTCCAGTAGATCACAGTTTCATCGTTAGAATTATGGGTTATATCATTTATTATTTAATTGTTTTAATGCAGATGTAAAAGTGAATATTTTTAGACTTATTAGATTATATAGTCTTTCTTACATATAAAAATTAAAGAGTTGACAAATTTTAAACAGATTACTATTAAGGAAACCATTAAAAGGTATATATCTATGTGTTTAACAATAATAATAATAAAAACTCTCTACTCGAAGTATGTGAATGTACATTTTGTTTGTGTCCACCACTGTGGACAGAAATCAAGTGGACTTATCAAGAATTTCCTCCAACTGGGCCCTACAGTGGAATGTTGTTTTAGTGGTGTTATATTCACCTATTTACGCAAACGGTTGTGAAATTACTTGATTACTTAAATTTTAAATTCATGTAAGTAAACGTGGGTCATTGACTTCACGATAGCATTGTTTAGTTACTGGAATAAAATTAATTTTAGTTTTTTTTTTTTTTTTGTAAAATGCGGTTTGTCGTAAGTCGTGGAAAATTTAATTTCTTTTAATAACAGTATTTATTTTCTGCCATACAACAAAAATATTGACAAAATAAATATAATAAAAGAAGATAAGAAATAAAAATGAACTAAATTCTATGCGTGTATTGAAAAACAAAAGACTCTATTCAGAGCAAACAAGGTGTGTTCTGATCTTCCGGTAAAGCCCTTACAATTAATAAAAAATAAGTATGTAAAGAATGCCTAAAAACTAACTGAAAACTACATTCCGCCTGGATGTAACAACTAGTTTTACATGTGCAAATTACTGCAGATACATATACACATACACACGTATACATATACATAGATCATATGGCGCAGCTCTTTATATCATAGTCGTCAAATTTTAATTTCGGTTTACACTTCTATCGCATGCAGAATATGACCTTATAATATGCAGCGACGCCTGCTTACTAACAGTGGTGGGAGAACAACACAGTATCGATGTCGGGGGACCCTCACTCGAGTCAGCGGCGAGTGTACTGTCTTGGCAGCCTCGCTTATGTTTATCTTTAGTTTATTTCGTCGCGCTCTTTTCCTCTTTCTACTTTCGTATCAGAAATTAAAATATGTCGACTACGGTATAATGCTGACATTGGAAATAAAAATAAGAGTGAAATAATGAATAAACGAATACTTACGGAACAAAATATATGCATATTGAGGGAACAACTAAGAATATATGATTGGAGCCGAGCTTATATGGGAAAAGATGCTGGAGATAAGGCGAAAATACTGGTGGATATAATCCAGGGTTTTCTGCGCTTGGTACCCATAAAGAAAATAAAAGTATGTAAAACAGATAACGGAATGAAAACATCTAAGTATATTAGAGAAATGAAGAACAAGGTTGATGTTTTGTCAACTATTGCTATAGTTATCAAAGAGTCACAAGCATTTGATATTTATAAAAAATACAGAGATGAATATAAAAAATTGATAGATGAAGAAGTTAGACAATATTATTTAAAAAAGATATACACTGCTGGCAATAAACAAAAAGAAATATGGAATATTATAAGAACGACAACGAAAATGAACAGCAAACGAATATCTTCTGCTCTGACTGCGGAACAGCTTAATAAACATTTTATAGCTCATGATTACTTACATCCAGACAAAAGAAAAAATGTTGATAGGTATATGAAATGTGTGAAGATAAACAATTCAGACTCATGCTATTTTGGCCCAGTCACAGCGGAAAGAATTGTGCAAATTGTCCGCAAGATGAGAGACAAAAGTACTGAAGATTTGTATGGTGTTTCAACCAAGCTTTTACAAAGTATTATACCGGGCTCTTTTTTTATCATTACACATAGCATTTTCCCTATGTGTAATGATAAAAAAAAATTGTCAATGCATTAGCGATATAGTCACTGTATAGTAGACAACCAGTTATACACTCGTATTTTGACAAGCAGGAACAGTGAGCTGTCATAAGATTTTTATCAGTCAATTTCGTTAAACTTTTTATTAAAGTTTTAAAATAAAAATTGAGTTTGTAGCAGAAACACTGTACGATACACGTGTTAAAATGTTATTTTATTTTGCTTATTTTAAATTGCTCCAGTTCCTAATCACCCTCGTGTCGCAAATCTTACTCGCAAAATAAAATAGCACTTTTAACAATTATATCGTAAATAACTAATTTTGTACAATTTTTCTTACAATTTTAAAATTCGAAATATATCACGTCGTCAACATCATAATTGCTACATTAAGGATTTCCCGCCATTTCCCACTGGCCGATACAAATAAAATAATATTCTGGAGATCCGTTTCTCTTACTTCCATAAATTATTTGTACAGAAAAATTAAACTTTGCAGCGTACATAAAACCTTTTACATTTATTACGAAACTGTTAAAATTTAGCGCGAAAGTATTTGATTCGGCAATAATACTTGTACTGGTAACATTGGGCGATACAGAGCAAAATAAAGCTTAGAAGAATTAGGTTATGTTTTTAATAAAGAAAATGCAGAATATCTATATATATATGTTTCAAAAATACTGGAACAAGTAATTGCAGAAACTCTTATAAAGTACATGGACAACTTTGATTATATAAGTTCCTCCAATCATGGATATCGTGTGGGCAAATCCACAAGTACGGCTATAGAGGACATCTTAGAATCAGTGATGGAGGCATTGGATGCTGGTGAGAGTGTGTAGCTTTCGTGTTGTGACCTTAGCCGTGCCTTTGATTCTGTAGATCATGAACTGTTGTTCGACAAGCTTCACTTTTATGGCGTTCGTGGCATGGCTGGTCAACTAATTAGGTCTTACCTGAGAGATAGGATACAATATGTTGAATTTAAGGAAACAGTGTCAGATGCTATGATAGTGAACCGGGGAGTCCCACAGGGATCTATTTTGGGGCCACTCCTGTTTCTCATATATATGAATGACTTACCATCTTACCTAAATGAAAATAAGGTTTGTCTATATGCAGATGACACAGCCATATTAAATAGGGCCATGTCGCAGGAAAATTAAACGGAAAGGTACTCTTAGCCATGGAACGTGCAGAGGATTGGTTCGAGTCCAATGGTCTAATATTAAACCAAAATAAAACCCATCATCTACTGTTCACAACTTCGAAAAAGGATTAAACTAAAAGTCTGAAGTTACTGGGGCTTACCATAGACAATAAACTTAATTGGTCTTCACATATAACGACGTTAGCCGATAGGTTATCATCGGCTGTCTATAGTATTCGATATATCAAGAACATATCAACTCACGAGGCTGCCAGGATGTGTTATTTCGCGAACTTTCACTCTCTGATGATGTATGGACTGCAGTTTTGGGGGAATAGTCCACCAGCGGACAGGATATTCTTGCTCCAAAAAGAGCGATTAGAGCATTGTGTGGGTTGAAACAGAGTGATTTGTGTAGGCCGTATTTTAGGAATGAGAGAATACTTTCTATGGCGTCGGAATACATACTTACCATAATTATGCATGTACAGGGTGTTTCATCGGTTGGGGTATCGCGAATTAAAGTGCCTAAATATAAAAATATCGACTTCAAATTTTAACCACTTATAGAGCTTTTAAACCGCTACCAGCAGGTTAGGTTGTTTTTGATAATATTATTTTAATTAATGCGTAAATTAAAAAAAAACGTATTATCAAAAATTAAAAGTGCTCAGAAAATGTTCAAATTTGAATGGTGATACGTGGAAATATCACCCATATTAACTTCACAATCAGAATTTTTATAAACGAAACCGTTTGTCAAATAAAGTCAATATTAAATAATGTCGTTTTTCTTACGACAGATTTATGGTACTTAACTTTCTAATTGTGCTGTCCGCAAACAGGTAGTCCTTTTAAATTTATGACGGATAATAAATAAAAATTTATGACGGATAATATTCAACCCCATTTTGAAAACAGAAAACACTAGCAAAACACAGCTTAAACAAATGAAGTTGACTCCGTGAAAATAGAATCACAACTAACATCACAAAGTACCTAAATGTAAGTTCAGAATGCCCTTGGAAACGCTTCCCGATTAGTAGAACTACAACAACAACTGAAGGCTTCAGGGTTGAATATTATCCGTCATAAATTTTTATTTATTATCCGTCATAAATTTAAAAGGACTACCTGTTTGCGGACAGCACAATTAGAAAGTTAAGTACCATAAATCTGTCGTAAGAAAAACGACATTATTTAATATTGACTTTATTTGACAAACGGTTTCGTTTATAAAAATTCTGATTGTGAAGTTAATATGGGTGATATTTCCACGTATCACCATTCAAATTTGAACATTTTTTGAGCACTTTTAATTTTTGATAATACGTTTTTTTTTAATTTACGCATTAATTAAAATAATATTATCAAAAACAACCTAACCTGCTGGTAGCGGTTTAAAAGCTCTATAAGTGGTTAAAATTTGAAGTCGATATTTTTATATTTAGGCACTTTAATTCGCGATACCCCAACCGATGAAACACCCTGTACATGCAAATCAGTCAAGTTATAATAAAAACTGTAATATTCACGATTATAATACTCGACGGCATAGTGACTTGAGAGTTGCTTATCATAGACTGAAAACCACGCAAAATAGTGCTAGCTATTGGGGTGTTAAGCTATATAACCTTCTTCCTAGTGAACTGAAGTGCCAATCTCTTGGCAAGCTGACATGTAGGCTTAAAAGTGTATTACTCTATGGTGTCTTTTACATTATTGAAGAATTTACAAATCATTTTTGATATTGGATGTTTCTTTTTCTTACATTCATATATTAATGTTCATTGTGTAGTAATTTTTATTCAATTGTGTAGAATGTGAATTTGAATTTTTACCTATATTTGTGTATATTATTACTATTGTTATTATTTTATGGATGACATTTAACATTATGACTTGTCCTATGTGCATTTTATGTGATGTTAGGATGAAATAAAGCTATCTATCTATCTATCTATCTATACAACCAAAGACATAAGTTAAAAGCATATCCCATTAGACAGGCTATCACGAGAAAGAACCCTTTACCCAATCAAACCGGAACAATGCTTACCGCTGTACTCAGTATGGATGCGGTACTCCCGCATCCATGTACTAAACCTGGAGAAGGAATAGCCCATGACTTCAAAAGGCAAATCGTCATAAAATTTAGCAAGGTTGTATGAGAAATAAAGAAGTTCTATGACTGGGAGTGGTCAGCAGATGTCTGTGACGAAGGCCAAAGTGATGGACATCCTCGCGAAAGCTGAGTTTATTGTATAAATATTGTGGAGTCTTGGTGACAATGACACGAAAGTAGAGCACATTTGCTTGAAATAGTTATCTATTACCTATGTTCAGCCAGCCTAGGTCAATCAACTTAAACACGTGATTATATTTTCGTATCCCAAATATTAACCGAATGCATGAACTTTGAACACGCTATACCCTACACAGTATCTCCCTAGTCAAACAAGGCCCGTAGACAGGTGAACAATAATTAAACTTTGATAATATTAGGGAGTCACAGAGTTCTGTTTTAATTTTGCTGGATAAGTAATAATTGTGGGAATAAATCAATTTCAAGGCCCAGTAAGCATTTTTAACTTACTTCAAGGCCTGAGTATTGAATCTGAAATTGTTCTCAATAATCAAGCCCAAATTCTTTGCTCCTGTGACCAGAGGTTAATGGTAATTAATAGAAAAGTTGATGGAAGCCGAAAGCAGTTGATAACTATTTTTATCAGCAAAGACCTGAACAATTGACTTCGAAGAGTTTAAGATTAGGGAATGTCGTTATAGTGCAGTCACACAGATAGAATTCAAATCGACCATCATTTAATCTACGCTCGTTCCCCTATCAGCAATATTGAAGGTATGGTAAAGCTGAATATCATCAGCATACATGTATATCTTACAGGTTGTTGCCACTCGTTTAGCATTCTGGTTGGTTACCCTTGGACGAGTGTGTACATGGTTTCGCGTCGTTGGGCCCATGGCTGGAGGTATCGGCTGGTTTGCGATGTACGAGGGTAGGTCCAGAAGTTCGTGGAATGAAAGGGTTTTAAATAAAATGAAACAATAAATCTATTTTTCCTTTTCAATATAATCACCCTTAAGCACAATACATTTATTAGATCTATGAATTAATTTTTCTAAACCATCATAAAAATATTTTTTATCTTTCGCCTCAAAATGGACCAACATTGCCTCCTTTACCTCATTGTCGTCGGAAAACTTTCTTCCACGTAAGTCTTTTTTTAAATTGGGGAACAAAAAAAATCACTAGGTGCCAGGTCTGGACTGTAGGGTGGGTGGACTATTGATTGAAAGCCATGCTTGTGCAGAGCAGCCATTGCAACTCTGCTCTTGTGAAACGGCGCATTGTCTTGCAAGAGCAACACACCCTTGGTCAATTTTCCTCGACGTTTTTCCTTGATGGCCTTTAATTTTTCTAATATCGCTGCGTAATATTCTTCGGTTATGCTCCTTCCTTTTTCTTTGTAATCAATCAATAATATCCCCTCACAATCCCAAAAAACCGTAACCATCAACTTTCCAGCCGATTCTGACACTTTGAATTTCTTTGGCGGTGGTGTCCCCTTTTTATGCCATTGCATGGACTCCTGTTTGGACTCAGGCTCAAAGTGATGAACCCATGTTTCATCTCCGGTAACAATCCGCTCCAAAATCTGTGCAGGTTCGTCTCCACACAGTTCCAAAAATTGTTTGGACGCATCGACGCGCTGCTGTTTCTGCAGCGGTATGAGCATTCCCGGTACCCATCTTGCACTGACTTTTGTCATACCCAGGTGGTCATGTAGGATACGCAAAATGGTGGTATCTGATACTCCAAGTAATGCAGATAATTGTTTTTTCATCAAACGGGTATCTTCCAGTACAATTTTTTCCACTTCTTCAATCGACTCTCGACCATGTTTAAAAAGAGCATGCCACTTATAAATCATTGATTTACTAGGGCATTGTTCCCCATAAACGGTTTCCATTTCATTCAATATGGTTTGAGCGTTCTTTCCTTGCTTTGTAAGGAACTTTATCACAGCACGGTGTTCAATTTTCTCCATAGTTTCAGTTATCTTTCGGACTGACTTGTTTAGCAGGCAACTATTCGTGAACGACTGACGCTATAGAGCTGCAACTTAACTATTGATGAGTCGCCAATCAGAATGCCACTTAGCGAGCGCCCCTATTCCCACTCCATCCCCTCCATTCCACGAACTTCTAGACCTCCCCTCGTAGGTGTATTAACTTGGTGTTACTGAAGTCTATCGTGGGGGATGTTTCTATTTATCCCACACAACAGACTTCAGCAACACGCAGCATCAATAAAATTCTTCGGCTTGACGTTTCGTGAATTGGAATCCTCAACAAATACAACTTTTTTAAATCAAGTTTATGTTTTTATGCTTCTTGTTGATATATTCACCTATTCCAAAACAAACGCGCATCTTTTTGTGATTAATTTTATATTTTTGTTAAATAAATGTGTGTATATTATATTGTATTGTCTTTTACTGGATATTTCAAAATCGGGCAAACCGAGATATCTAAGAAAGATATATTTTATTAGTAATACATAAATTAATATACTACCAGTTAACATATATCTATAGTAAAAACTATTTTTGTAGCAAATATAATTCCTGGAAATTAAAAATAATTTCTTTACTATAAAACTGTTGAAATTTGTCATGAGAATATTTATTATGGATTAATAAAACAGTTTCTTGACTGGAAGAATATAAATGGGGGAGAATGAAATGCTTCTTTGTTGTGAAGAAATTCTTTGTTAGTATATAAATAATACGGATATGTTGTATAAAAGAGATGTTCCCTGCAGTTCTACAATGGTGTTCAAGAAAAGAAATAGCATACTATTGTAAAACAGGGCTTCTTTCAAGAATTTGAACAAATCCTTTAGTACATAATGTAAAACAAATATTTGTTAGGCTCTATCCAAATATAGAATATATTTGACAATAAATAGCCTACTTATTGACAAAGAAATTGTTCTGGCGGTGTATGTAAGTCTCCTGCGTAATTTTTGTAATATTTTGTTCTGTACTGCAGTTAATGTTTAAAATTCTGGGAATATATATTATTAATATTTTATAATTACAATAAAAGTAAACCCTTTTTTTACTCGACTTTATATATGCAAAATAGCATCAGTACCTAATGCATTTTTCCATGACTTAGTGCTGCAACTACCAGAAATTTGCTATCTATTTCACATAAAAATTGACATACGGTACTCAACGTTTATGTTCATTAAACGTAACGTTTTGTATATTGCATTTGCATTTTTGAATTTTATTGCCAATTTTAAAATGAGAATTTCATCTAAGTGTACATTGAACTGTTATTGTCTTCAAAAGAGTAAATTCCCCAATATATGTAACAAAAGCTAATATAGAAATAAAAGAGTACTACACACTTGAAATTCTAACAAGTATGGAGATTATGAAAATTAAGTAATATAACTTTTACGTTCCGCCATAATATACAAAGAGTTTAATTTTAAAAACATAGGTTAAATATGGTGTAGACAAAAATAAAACAGTCTATACCTACGCTATATTAAATAAACTTTAAAATCTAAAGAATATAAAATGGTGCAATTTCATTTGAAACGTTTAATAATTGCTGTTATTATACAGTCGTGTAGTTACGCAAATAAGGTGCAGCATCTCTAATAACAATTACAAATTAATTCGCTAGTTTGACTGCATTCAACATCATTGGCCCATCCTTACTTAATATCAAAGAAGTTGGCTCCAGTTTGAAATTATAATCGCATCCTTTTGCCGGTAAAAATTTGAAATTACTCAGCAATAGGGATACTCCCGTCTTAGTTTGCATCGTCCCAAAACGTAAACCGATGCATATCCTAGGCCCTTCGCCGAAGGGTATAAAGGAAAACGCATGTCGCTTCTTTGTGTTCTCTTCAGTGAATCTCTCTGGATCGAACTTCTCAGGATCTGGATAATATTCTTCATCTCTTTGTATACCCAACGCACTGATGATAACAGACGTTCCTTTCTCAATTGTAATGTTAGTGTTTGGCACTTTGTAATCCTCAGTACAAACCCTGTTCAGAAACGGTAATGGTGGATATTTTCGTAAAGTTTCTGGAAAAAATGAACTTAATAATTAACAAATAACTCACCTCAACAACAAAATGATAATTATATGATCTATAAATGTTCCTTAACCATCGCCATACACTCTAAAGATTTAACCTTATCACCCTTAATCATCGTTATTATTGCATGTACAAAAAAATATTTCAAATAAGAGTTGTGTGGCTGTGATCTCCTTACATGCCATCAAAAACACAGTGACCTGCAGATAAAACGGTATAAAACAATAATAATATTCTTTTTAATGGAATAGCCTGTATGATGGTATTTTTTTCTGATTTCAAAAATATACCATATGATACCTGTATTGTAAACCGTTTTCGAGTTATTAAATGTCGAATATCGTAGTTTTTTTTTCTTAATAAAATAGTCAAAATAGTTTACAGTGAGGATGAAAAAGTGCAAATATTTAGAAAACAACAAAGAGTTATTTAAAAAAATTTAAATACAAATAATTAATAAATTAATAATAATAATAATTATAATAATAATATAAATTTATTCAATTATGCTACCAAGCGCTGAACAAGTCAAGGAACCGTTAGGTACACATTAAATTCACAAAAAAAAAATCAGACAACAACACATTGCTTCAACAAATGAACAAACATATAAATAAATATAAAATGTATTCTAATTGGTGAAGCTAAAATATATAAAAGATTAATAATGAAGTATTAAATATTAAGTAAAAAATTCGTCGACAGAGTATAAAGTCATAGCATGAAGATAGCTACACAAGCGCTTCCTAAATATGTGATTTGGTTTTTGTTTCATTTCTAGTGGTACATGATTATACACTTTAACTGACTGAGTCACCATGCCCCTATATACCACAGTCTTTGTTGTTTGGGGCACCACGAGTGCTATAAGAATGCAAATGCTCGCGATCCTTGAACAATTCGTAATTTAGGTGAACAAACACTGCACACTCCATTATATAGATTCTAATTATAATAGAGGTGGCATCTGCGTATAACGTTGCTTTATATATGTGTCGTTATGTCGGCCAAATCGTTTGCATACAACAGAAACAGCAGAGGTCTCAGTATGGAGCCCTGAGGAACTCCTCGCTCTATTGCAAGCCAACCCGAAAACAATGACGGTCCGCTTCCATCTCGGCCTTCAATTCTCTGTTTGCGATTCTGTAAGTATGAGTCAACTAGACGTAAGGTATTGCCTCGAATCCCCATACCCTCAATTTTTAGCAACAATTTCTTCCAACAAATGCTATCAAATGTTTTTGTTAGGTCCATAAATACTCCTAAAGTACTTTCTCCAAGGTTAACACCTTCGAGGATTCCACATATGGCCTGATATATTGCCCTGTTAGTGTTTCTTCCTTTAACATATACATTCTGCATTAAGGAAATAATATTATGTTTATGAATGAAAGAGTAGATCCTGTCATGTATCACTTTTTCGATTATTTTGGATATATTAGATAGAATTGATATCGGGCGATAGGTGTTAATCTCAGACCTATCCCCCTTCTTATGTATCAGCTTAACTGTTGATTTTTTTAATTCATCTGGGAAAGTTCCACTTATGAAGCAAAGGTTAACCAAGTATGTTAATGGATGCATAATATGTTGTGAACAGTTCTTAATAATCTTAATTGAGATTTCATCATGCTCCACTGACGTAGTGTTCTTCAGTCCATTTATCACATTACATATTTCCAGTGGAGTTATTGGTCCAAGAAAAAGTGTATTTGGGTTGGTTCTAAACTCTATATTATAACAGATGTTCTATATATCCACCATTATTTTCAATGTATAATTGATAACGTCTTCTTTAATTTATAAATGTATTGGAAATGGTTTCATTATTGACGTTTAGATTATTTATTTCAAGTTAAATCCTTTCTTTAATAACTTGGACATTATGGTTATTATTATTGAGAAAAAATCCCAAAAAAATAAACCCATAGGGGAGTCAAGTCAGGACTATTAGGTGGCCATTTAATAGTTCCGTTATTCCCTATCCATACGGCGAATACATTATTCAAATGATCTCGAAGCTGTAAAGCATTACGCGGAATTGCCCCATCAAGCATTCAAATCAAATCATCCAGTTCGGCCTCTAAAAAATTCTGTATAAAAATATTTTCGACTTCTTGGATAATTATTTCCAAATATGCAGCTCCATTTAAATTATAATCATAAAATATAGGCCCAACAATTTTGCTTCGGAAAATGCCACACCAAACGCTAACAGATTGTCTTCCTTATTTTTTAATTTGTTTTACCAATCTCTGTCTATTGTATTTATTTTCCCGAGACCTTCGATTTTGTCTATTGAAAACACCTCCAGTGGAAACACCAGTCTATAATATTTTAGTAAAATAATCGGGATCTTTATTGACATTTTTAATCATATTCCAACCTTTTCCTTTTTTGCGTCTCTGTTAAAACTGTACATATATGGTATATAATTGTTTTTTTAACGTATGTTGAATTTTGACATAAAGTTTCTCTCAGTGAACAGCTGCATTATTTAAACTACTTTCAGAATTTTCTAAAAATCATACATGTTTCAATAACAGACTACTAGCGAATAAATTCGATGGCCTTACCTTCAAAATGTAGTAGTATATCTATTTGCTCGTTCTCATTTACTTCAAAAAATTGTTATTTACGATACAAGTGTTAAAAGTGCGATTTTATTTCACGCGTAAAAGTTTGCGGCACGAGCATTAGCGAGTGTAGTAATACGTGTATCGTACAATATTGTTTCTACAAATACAATTTTTATTATAAAATATAATGAAACTCCACTGACCAAATCTGACAGCTCATGAATACGTTTTGACATAACTGGACGCAACCGTTAAATTACGTCAAATTAATTTGTCACAATTTGTACAAAAGATGAGTTCGTGTATTAATAAAGAAAATGAAGTAATACCGAGTGCAATAATTGAAGCCGCTGATAAAGCGATATTAGATTTGTTGCCCACAAAATCTAGGCAACAATATGAAATTGCGTACAAAATGTTTATGGAATGGTGCAGATGCAATAATGTGAAAGGTAAATTTTGCAAAAATGTTCTACTACCATATTTTAAAGAAAAGTCTAAAATTTGGAAATCTTCTACTCTTTGGTCAGATTTTTCGATGATAAAACTTTTGATAAATATAAAAGATAACCTTGATATTAGTAATTTTATAAACTTATTGCATTTTTGAAACGGAAAGAACCGACCAAGAAAATCAAAAATATTCACAAGACAGAAAATTGATATTTCTGAAGCCTCAGATGAAAAATATATGATGTTCAAAGTAGCTGTTGTTATGGGTATATTTGGCGCTTGTCGCCGGGAAGAGTTATGCCGTATGACTGTGGATGACATTGAAGATAGAGGAAATTAGTAGTTACTATACCAGATCTAAAACCAATACTCAAAGAATGTTTACCGTTATTGGCTCATATATAGACTTGTATCGCAAATTCAAAGTATTACGTCCATCTAATATAAAACATCGACGTTTATTTATTAAATACGCTAATAATAAATGCACAAGTCAAGCGGTTGGAATAAATTCGTTTGGCAAGATTCCTGCAATTATCGCAGTTTTTGAAATTGCCGAATCCAGAATCTTATACGGGACATTGCTTCCGACGTTCACCTGCTACTTTGCTAGCAGATTCTGGTGCAAGCTTATGCTCAATTAAGCGACATGGAGGCTGGAAGAGTTCCACCGTTGCTGAAGGTTACCTAGAGGATTCTCTAGAAAATAAAAACAAAATTGCTCACTCCATCTTCCCAGATCTACCTAATAATTCTATTGCAAATGATAATTTAAATCACGATATTTTAGTTCCTATGAACTATTTGTCTGCAAATAATAATTCTGCAAATACAGCAACACATGGAATAAATATCTCCAATTGCACAAACTGTAAATTTAATATTAATTATCCAAAGAATATGTAATTTTCATTGTAATAAAAATCATTTGATATGTACGGATAATAGTAAATGTCTTTTTTGACAAACTGTCATTTACTTTTAACACTAGTATTAAAAGTGGCCTTTTTAACACGCTTCGCTATAAAATCGCATTTTTAAGTGAAGTTAGCCGTGTCAAAATGTCAACTTTTAACGGTGTTTGTAGAAAAACGCTTTTTTCTACTAAAACTGGAGGTATTGTTTACCTTTCGGTAAATATTTTTAATCGTGTTTTCTGACGGTGTTGGATGATTTGGATATACTACCCTATATATGCTCTTCTTGCTGGACGTTTCTTTTGGTTATTTTGTATAAAACAGATAAATATTTGCACTTTTTACTCCTCACTGTAAACCATTTTGACTCTTTTATTAAGGAAATGTCATTTATCAAACACAATAGTTGTTATTTTCATAGCTTACTTTAATAATGTTAACTTTTCCATAGTACAGTAACTACTCTATGCGACATTTAATATCTCGAAAGCGGTTTAAGTTACCGCTATCATATGGTATATTTTTGAAATCAGAAAAAAAAGACTATTATAAATATTTAATAATATACAGGCTATTTAATTTAAAATAGTATATTATGCAATGAGCATTTAATGATAGCTATTAAGACACGAGTAAGAAAATTACAATACGAGGCGTAGCCGAGTATTGTAATGAATACGAGTGTCTTAATAGCCATTAAATGCGAGTTGCATACACTATTTTTTCTACGACCCCATAATAAAACATTATTTTTTGAACATTCCATTTCATAAATTGAGGTTAAAATTTTCCATGCACCTTTGCGAATTTAGCTGGTAAGAAATTGTTCCATAATTTCTGGTGGACTCAAATTTTACATTTCACTGTCATTATCCCTCATTTTTACCGTTTATATTTTCAAAAAAGCACAAATTTTAAGTACTTTTTTGTAAATTGCAGAGAACTGTCACATTTATTTAATTTGTATATCTGTCAGATATGCAGTCGCCATATTGAATATTGGAATGTCGCATTCCTATTGGACATGAACTTGTATCATAATGAAAAATATGTATTCCTATTGGATATAAACTTGTATCATAATGAAAATCTGTATCGTAATGGACATCATTAAAGTACAGGTTCAGCATATCTAATAATACAATTAAAGAATGGGAGTAGAAAAAATATGTTATTATTATTTTATACCGTTTTATGTGCACGCCACTGTGTTTTTGATGGCATGCAATAGAGATTCAGTCACAGCCACACAACTTTTATTTGATTTTTTTTTGTATATGCAGTAATAACGATGATAAAGAGTGAGTAATTTGTAATGAATAACCTTGTACTTTTGAAGTAGAATGATAAAGAAAACATCAACTAAATTCGGTTGATATATTCAATAAGCTATCTTACCGCAAACCACTTGATCTAGGTATTTCATTTCCATTATGCCTTCGTAGGTGAGTTTGCCATCATATTTCTTCAATGTTTCTTGTATTTCTTCCCTAAGTCTGTCCTGAATTTCTTGATTGAAGGCCAACTCGTGAAGTAAGAACGACATCGTAGTCGCTGATGTTTCGAATCCAGCTACAAAGAATATGTAACCCTGAGCGGCAATTTGGTTTATCGTAAGTGGTGTTTCTCCTTTGACCTTGGCCTTCTTTTCCATTTCCAAGAATAATTGCATGAAATCGTTCCGTTCAACTCCATTCGTTTTCCTATAATTCAACACTTTTTTTATAGCATCGATAAAGAAACTTTCCAATTCTAAAGATATTCTTCGAACGTGGAAGCGTTTAGCTAAACCGGGGGTGACAAATTTAACAAAATTATATGCTTTATTTCGTGGTGATACTTCGACGACTTGACGACCATATTTTCGAAATTCAGCGTCCGGTTCTTTAAAACTATTGCAATCTAAGCCAAACGCACATGAACCAATAACGTCTGTGGTGAAACAAGTGACTATATCTTTGATGTCAAAGATGTTTCCGTTTTCGGTCAACTTCTCGATATGATTTATCATTGGCCCGCCGCAATCTAGTAAAGTGTTAAACATCATTTTCATTTTGCCAGAGGTAAAGTTGGGCGTTACTTTGACACGTATGTTTCTCCACCGTTCTCCATCTAAATTCAAAAGATGTGCACTTAAGGGATCATTTTTCTCGTCACAAGCGTGTCCATGTCCATTGAAGTGTTTGAAATCTTTCGTGAAAATGTTCTTTATTAATTCAAGGTTGACTGGAAGATACACCTTCTGAGTAAATAAATATATTCCACCGTGCAAGAGTCCTCGTCTTTTGAATTCGTCGTATGCATTCTTGACTGACAATTTAAGTCCGTGTTTTTGCCGAAATGGATTTTCCATGTTACCCCAAATGGATGTGGACTTTATGTAAGGCACATTCTTTTTCGCCCAGTATGTGTGAAGCCATTTGACGTATCCATAGAATAGCAGAGGTACAATAGCTAATATTGTTATAAACAATGCAGTGATTTCCATTACTGAAATATAGATTAGATTAGACGCGTATAAATATATATGAAGCATGGATGTGTGAAAGCGAACTGCTTTTATACGGCAAAATGGTAGAATCATCTTGTGTGTTGACTTTTAATTTATCTTTGTGTATTAAGCTTACAAGGTATTTTTTCGTATTGCAGTAGACAGATTGCCATTGCATCGTAAATGTATTTAGTCAAACCAAATTAGAACAATTTTCAAGTGATAATTAACTTCGCAAACGAATTAAAGCGAACATAGGAGTATTTATAACAGGTTTTGCAAACAAATGTATGTTTTCAAGTTGTTAATTCGATCAAGAAATACTATGTGAACGTTTTAACATAAATGCATTTCATTAATCTAAATATTAATGACTATTATTTCAAATAATATTTACTTATACGTACCTAAACATACATACAGCATGTGTTAAATATCATTAGGCATAGGGAATCAATGTAATACGTACGATTTATACGTATTGCTATGGTTTTTTCATAATTTATGGAAAATTTAAAATATATATATTAATTGTTTTCAAATTCATATTTCTGTGTAATGAATATTTTGGATCAACCGGTATCTCATTTTCTGTTATATTATTTTGAAGGTATAATAATCTTTTGGAAGGCTGTGTATATTATTATTTATTTTATTGATTGTTAATTAAAAGGATAAGATGCCGAAAGATTATTTATGTTTGTTTATTAGAAATTTAAATTTGTTTTAATGTAAGAATTTTTATATCGATCGGGTTATTGGGAAGGGGATTGTGACCTTCGTAGGCCTAGCGTTCGAGATAGATAGGCATGAAATCTTGGTCTCCGGTATAATAATGATGTTGTTTAAGAAATATATTTTTGATAATTGAATAGTAATGTTAAATTGTAAGAATTCATTTGATATTGGAGCTGAGGTTTAATCAAGTTTTAGTGATCTTGTTTTAAGCCATAAATACAAGTTAAGTATATAGTTGTAAGAGAAAGAATGCATTCTGATAATAAAAAGAGAAAAAAAATTGAATATGAAAATTTTTACTTGTTTTCTTCATTTTGTTTTGCACATGCTTTAAAAGAAATTTTATATTTATATAGAATCTATTGATTTAGATTATTTTCACTACATTATTAGATTATTTCATTTTGATTCATTTTTGAGTTAAGATAATTATATATATATATATATATATATATATATATATATATATATAGGTTATCAATTAATTTAATTTTAAGTATTTATTCTTCATAGATATTGTGTGTAATTTTCAGTGATTATTTTAGGGATTTGAATTGTTGCTTAAATTATTTTGTTTTATAAGGTAATTTGTCGTGTTGGTCATTGCAAGTTTTTTTATCCTACTCTGTCAGCAAGAGGGTAGGGTTTTTCTTGTTAATTTGTTATTTTCTTGAAATTATTATATATATACAATATGTCTCACTAAGTTGGAACCATATGGAAAACTTTTTCATTATTAATTTTAGCAAAAAAAGTTATTCTTTATAAAAACTTCTGCATGTTCTAAAATCTAAAATACAATCATCAGATATTAAATTTTTTCGGTTGTATACGAGGTATGTCAAAAAATATTAATTTTACTCAAGAGTAAAGTACCTTTATATTGGAGAATATCGAATAATGTTATTAAAAAGTTGATTAAAACTAAAAATTACGTTCAAATATGCCATTACATCCATTTATATGGAAAAATTCGTTTTTTTCTATTTTTGCCTACAATAACAATGCAAATTTAACTGTAGTTGCATATTATCTAGGATGTACTGACATACAAATGATTTGTTGTTTGCTAGAAAGGTTTGACAGTGAATGTCAAAACGCGTTAGAATTTATATGGCACATAAACATGGTAGCGTTATTAACTTGTAAAGAGAAAATAGAAATTGTTTTGATTGTGGGAGAAAAGTATAAAACGCATAGAGAAGCAGCAATTATTTTTAATAATAGATATCCCAATAAAAATATTAATCATTCAACTGTTACGAAAATAATGTAATGTAATTGGATGTAATTGCATATTTGAACGTAATTTCTAGTTCTAATCAACTTTTTTAATAACATTTTTCGATATTGTCAAATATAAAGGTACTTTACTCTTGAGTAAAATTTATATTTTTGACATACCCAGTATACAACTAAAAAAATGTAATATCTGATGATTGTATTTTAGATTTTAGAACATGCAGAAGTTTTTATGAAGAATAACTTTTTTTCCTAAAATTAATAATAAAAAAGTTTTCCATATGGTTCCAACTTAGTGAGACATATTGTATATATATATATATATATATATATATAGATGCTTTAGATTGATTTTGTTAACAAACAGCCACTTTCACTGATGTGATCTATTATGAATATATAGATTTTTACTGTTTATAAAACAGAATTTGGGTTTTCAGAATTTATTTTGAAAATAAAACGCAATTTTTCCTTATGACGTTTCGGGCCTTTATTTGGTCCTTCATCAGACATCAACAACAATAAGTTTCTAAATGTCTGATGAAGGACCAAATAAAGGCCCGAAACGTCATAAGGAAAAATTGCGTTTTATTTTCAAAATAAATTCTGAAAACCCAAATTCTGTTTTATAAACAGTAAAAATCTATATATTTATATATATATATATATATATATATATATATATATATTTCAGATTGTTAAAATTTGATAAAGACTAATTTGAATAAAGAAAAATTTTCTTGTCTTTATTGGGTAATTTGTTTTTTTTTTTTATTATTTATTTCCTAAGATCACGATTCCTGACGCGAAGATTGTTCAGTATTTCTTTTCTGAGGGAACCTGAGATAAAGAATCCTGTTCTCTGAGCTAGTTATGGCACCATAATAAAAAAAAATATACTAATATCATAGTAGTATGTATGTAATACGTGGCAACATAGTACCCCTACTGTCCGTCACCAATGCCGGCGACAATCGATACCACAACTATTTTCTTCGATCACGATTGTCCCGACCCATATTTTACATTCAATGTTTAGCTGCGTACACGTTGCGGTGTGCAATAAAAGCATTCTATAAAATTAATTTATATTAATAATTATATATTATTATATATTATATCCCCATAAAAAAATGAGGAAAGTGAACGGCGGGATGTATTACTTTGTAGTATTGTGCCGAGGATTTGAGTATAAGTAACAAAAATGTTTCACGTATTTGGAAACGTAATGGTCTGAAATGTTTTAAGTATTCGAAAATTCAATAAATATTTCCCGAGGACCATTTTCGAAGAATGGAATTTCGAGACGATAATTTTGTTAAAAATATTTGCTTAACCGATGTGTCAACTTTTCCATTGCACGGAAAGCACAATCCGTCTGTTCTTCGATATTGGGCTACGTAAAATGAACACTGGCATTTTGCAAACCGCACCCAATATGCTCAAAAACTAAACGTTTGGGTAAGATTTTAGGTGACCATTTGATAGGCTGTTTTCTATTGATGGTATATTAAATGCCGACAAATACCTAGAATTATTGCAAAATCAAATATTCCCCCCATTCAAAACACTGGAATAAATCAAGAAATCGTTTGGTTTCAAAATGATGGCTGTCCAGCACAGAATGCACTCAGGGTAAAGGAATATCTAGGGAATACTTTTTCTGTCCGTCTTATTACTGGAACGGGAAACACCAAATCGCCTCCGCGATCTCCTGCTCTACCGTCAAATGATTTTTTTGTGGAGTTATCTAAAAAATATTTTTTATACCCATGAAGCTGGTAGAGCAGAAAACATAGTTGCCTTGAGAGTAAAAATAATTGAGGTTGCTAATTCAATAACTGCTCACATGTTAGCAAACGTAAGAGCAAATTTCTACGACCGCCTAGGGCAATGTCTTGCTGTGCAGGGAGGAATTTTTGAGCTCCTTGTATAGTTTACCGTTGTGGTATCGGTCGACGCCGGCATTGGGACGAACAGTAGGGGTACCACGTTGCCACGTATTACATACATTGATTTCCTATGCCTGATGATATTTGACATATCCTGGACATATATAAAAGTAACTTATAATTTAATAATTAAGGGTATACAACCAACATCACCGCATAGTAGGAAATGCTGACCAATGCGTTGAATGACAAAGAGTGGCAACATAGAAATATGATAACGCGAAAATGTGTAATTAAAAATGAATTACTGTCAATTACTAGCTGTGATACAATTGTAGATACATGTTTCGGAATCATTAGTCTTCTTCAGTACAGTAAAGCACAGAAATTGTGTGTTGATTAAAAAATGAGTAGTACAAATTCTTAGCGTTTCGAATCTCAAACTCCAAAGACAACTATTAGAAAACACTTTGAACATCGATAGGGTTTTTAGAGTTTGGGATTTTTAAGTATAAGAGATTCATTTGCAAGTGGCATGGACGATATACAATTAAATAATATTATAGCTAAAAATAGGAAGCTATGGCTAAACATCCCCCAACAATCATGTGGAAAATAAACATTAAAATAAAAGAATTGTAAATGAAGGAAATTTTATTAAGTGCTATAAAAAATTAAAATTAATTTAAGAACAAAACAAATATGCATACTTTTTATTACAAATTACTGTACGACCAACTATCTAAAATGCAAAATAATTTCGACCTTTGATTATGTATACTATAGCTATACAACTGAAGGTTAGTTCGGGACAGTAGTCACCAGAGGGGTTCGGCAGTAGGATGTACCCATTCCTTAATTTTTAATTAATTTTTCCCGGTAACATATTGTTGTAAAAGTTAAAGTTACTACGAAGATACCGAATATAATCAGCTTTCATCAGAGTACAGAGTACACCAGTGGCGGCTGCTGCAGGGAGGCAACGGGACACTGCCGTGATAAATGTCTTTTAACAGATAAATTAATTATAAATACCTAATTTGTTTGTAATTTTTCTGATTTGTTTGATAACAAATAATATCCCTAGCAGCAAAATCACTATATGCACACTTGTCCTACATTAGCAAATATATATTTTTATCCTTCTCCAAAATTGTGATTTTGCTGAATGGAATTTTTTCGGAAAAAACAGTCCGTCTCTTCAGCGCGTTTAAAAGTCACAGTCTGACGGAGGCTCCGGGGCATCTCGCGCGACTGCACCGTTTGTATTAGAAATCGAGCGGATAAAAAGTGACGTGAGGCGAGAGCGGTATATGTCAGCGAGCGGGCACTACTCTGTGATGCCGGCTGGCAATCCAGTATGTAATATCACAGAATAACAGAAGTGACAAAAGCCTAACTTGCATAATTCCGATATTCGTGCGCAAAATCAATTACGCGTACATTTCAAAATAGCGTGTTTTGTTTTTGTTGTGTACTTGTATAAAAATAACCTGTCTAAGTTTTATAACTTATAAATTATAACTTATAATTTACGAAAGAATAATAAGTAAAGGTGCCAGTTAAATTGTTGTTGATATAAATAATAGAAACTATACCTAAGAAGAAATCTGGCGTAGGTAGATGTTGTATTTTTACTTGTAAAAATGTTCAGTAACAAAATATATTTTACAGCTTCTTTTCGTTTCCTAAATAAGAAAATCGGTAAGGTATAGCTGTTGAGTAACAGATAATTTGTAATAATTCATCTTTTTTGTAGTGTCTTACAGTGGATCACGAGCTGTAACCGGAATGACCTTCTAAGTAAAGATTTGTCAAAATTATGGCAAACAACATTTGTGTGTGGTAAACACTTTGAATCACACATGTGTTTAAATGATTTAAGGAATCCAATGCAATTCCCACATTATTTCTCTAACTCTGCACGGAAACACGAGAAATCAACAACTTTTGATGCTGAATTTCACACGGGTAGGTTATTTTTCATAAAAGTGTTTTTAATATAAACTATCATAAAATTAAAAATTTCCAAAATTATTTGTTAGCATTTATCTTTTATATATTCAACAATTTTTGTCTATATTAAGTCGCAATACCTTAATTTTAAAATATGTAACTTCATACATCATCATTGGAGTAGAATAAATATAATAACATGACTTTATAATCTGAAATATTCTAAAATAATCTCTACATGATGATAACAATGTTTTACTTTAATTTCTCTAATAAGATATTTTATATATATTATTTATATTTAAATTTGTAAATTTATTTACTATCTACAAAAAATATATGATCTTATTTATCATTGTTAAATATAAGCTTTGATAAGGTTTGCACTTATAATTAAAGTGTTTATTAAAGATGAAGCATGAAAATAAATACTTCTAATGTGTTTTTTTATCTTTATATATTAGTGCAAAAATAAGAATTTTGGAGAACATCGTTATCTCTCACAGCCATGACCATTATAAAGGGAAATCAATTCAAACCTCACCGGTTAAGGAACTATCTCCAGGTAAATGTTTATTGTAAAATATTATTTTATATGAACTAAGTATTATTTGAAATTTTAAAAGCATACTAATTTCAAAATGTATTTTAGAATGTGTGGATACTATGAATGTTCCTAGCACAAGTGATATTGGATCCCAACATTTAGCAGAAAGTGAACCAACTATAGGTATGACAATTAATATTTACAATACAAAATTATATTATGAGCAAAACAAAAAATTTGTTTAGTTGTTTAACTGAAGAATTCGAAGTCATTTTTGAACAAAAATTCAACACCTATGTATTTAACCAAGTATAAAGTAGAATAATTGGGAAATTTTCAGTTACAAACATACAATTAATTTGTATTTAATGAAATGTATAATTTTTTATTTGTATTTTAGCAGTTATGGAAATTCTTACTACAAGTGATGTTGGGGTTCAAACAGAAAACAATCTCTCTGCCCATACACCCAGGAAGGAAAGTCTGATAAATCTCTAAAACAGTATCGAGTTATAGCTACTAAATCTAAAATGAAATCCTGTCCTAAACAGGAGAATTTACAATATTTTCTAGGGCTTTGAAACAGATATTTATCAAAAGAACTGGCAACTGTTGTTAAATTTAATGTAGTTAATAAAAATAAGAATATTGCAAGATACAGCACACAACGCAAACAATTTCCTTTAAATTTTTTTTTTTTTTTGGTCAAGAGTTTATAAATACTTAAGTAAAATACTTCAATTGCCAAGCGTAAGAATATTACAAAGATTAACACAGAATTGGAATATAATTCCACGAGTGTGTGATTTTGTGTATTCTGCAATTGAAATGAAAACTGCTCATTTTACACCAGAAGAACGTAAATGCATTCTATGCATTGATGAAATGTCACTAAAAGCTAATTTATTTTATAATTTAACTAAAGACGAAATTCTAGGATTTCATAAAATAAATGGCCAAACAACATATAAACCAGCAAAATTTGTTGTGGTTCTTTTTGCTAAGGGCGTTCATATGAATTGTAAACAGCCAGTTGGTTAGTCGGCAGCACATGTAGTGGTACAGCTTTAGAGGAGGCTATAGATAATACAATACTAAAGTTATTTGTAATTGGGCAATCTGTCCGAGCACTAGTATCTGATGTCGAATCAAATTTTTGTAAATATTCAAAATAAAAAGGGGTTACTCCAGGATCACCATAATTTTACTTAGAAGAACATAAAATATTTTATTTTTTTGATGTACCACATCTTGTTAAAGCAATTAGTAACACATATTTTAAATATACAATACAATTTGACAATTTTACAGCAAACAAAACATTTCTAGATGAATTTTATAATAAAGATAGACTCATGAACACTAAACTTAAATGAATTTGTTATTAATCATTTTGCTAATCGTAAGGAACGGCGAATGGATTTTATTTTCAAACAAATTAATTAAATAACACATTAAGTTTATTTTTTGTCTGTACTTAATTTTTGATATTAAACACTCGGACCCCCGGTGCCTTCCCGTCCCAAAAGATCACGGGCCGCCACTGGAGTACACCATTGTATGACCACATCCCTTCGCACTCCTGTTTACAGTTTTCTGTAGGTTGTATAACTATAGTATTAATAAACAACGGTTTCGACCATGGCTATACTATATTCTACGGATAGGGCTTATCTAACCAAGCGAATGTATAGACGCATTGACGTGAACATTAGAGAGAGAAAAACGCTGAGAAAGATAGAGTTAGTATTGAAAAAAAAAATTTCATTCCCTTATATAAAATATATATATATAATCACAATTAAATTGACCATGCAGCAGGTATACGTGCCAAGATGTCACCTTTTTTCCCGACTTCAATTAAAAGACTTAGGTAACTAATCGTTAATTAAGACTAATCAATGATTATCTCTAACCAGCGTTTCCAGTAAGCAGAAATACGCCGAATATACAAAGAGTGATTATGAATTTATTGCACAAAGTCGGCAACAGATTTGCGAGTGAATTTCATCTAAATTACTATAATGTTGTTCCTTGGAATTTGTTCTTTGTTCTTTTTGCCCTTCTTTTCATATTCTGGCCTGTTGTTGCAGACACTTCTTGGTAAAACATTTTTAACTTCATACAATAATAACTGATCAAAACAATTGGCTCGTTTCACTATGAGTTTTATTTATAAAATATTACTCTAGCATATACGTTTCCGTTGTTACTCCATTATCAAAGAGATATGCACATCTCTGTCTGTCTGTTCTTGTGTGTGGTGGGGCGGTAGTAGGTAGTGTATGACAGTGTCTATAAAGGGTGTGTAGATAAAATAAAGATTGGACCTCGTAGAAATCTTAAAAATCAAATTAGCTAAGAAACAAGATATATTAGTCACCAACACACAAATAGATTTTATCAACACACCCTTCATAAACACTGTCATTAACAACCTTCTACCGCCCCACCGCACACAAGAACTGACATACATACATATAAGCACAATTGTAATGGTTGTGTTGTCAATTGATTGGCATTACTGCAAGATCATATCATAATATTATTATCATATCATTATATAATATTATTATTATACACCGGACGTGCCAGGTTTAAATTACGACGGAGCAAAGAAATAATGTAAACAACACGCACTTACCAAATAGCACTATTCATATGGTGAACTGCAACATCTGGTGTTGGCGCGAAAACGACGACAAAAAAGTCCATTTTACTCCCACATTTCTTTCTTCATCGGCATATGTAGAAAGGTGACGAGTTTAAATAAAGCTATATATTGCTATAGGGGGGGGGGGGAGTGAGCGTTATATGACCCTTAGCATTTAAAGTTCTTAAGAGCAATGAGACTAAGTAAATTAAAAAAATAAAAGAGATTAAAAATTAAGAAAGCAAAGTTCACCAAATTAAATTTTTGAACGCTAATAGTACGCTAGTGGAAGTTTAATCTAAAATTATTACAACTGTATATGTGGGTTTACTTAAATACTTCAATGAAAAGGTGACTAACTCTGCGATAATAAATTTGAACTGTACTAGATTTCGCGCTTGAAACTGACTTCCTATTGCTTATATTTTGACCAATGTTCTATTTCTAATAGGGGAAGGGGTTGTTTCCGGCATTCTACAATGAATTATGTGAATATGTAATGACGCCAGTGCGCGCTATGTTAAATTTTATCTCCGGGCCGTTGCGGGGGTTCTGCGGGAATACCTACTACTCAGAGTAACTTACGCAATACCTGTTAATCTTACGAGATCCCAGGACTCCTGTGTGTGCACGTTGTGGGCTGCTACTGGTACCTATATAAAATGAATGATGTGTCTCCCCAAATTTGCGATGGATGCCAATTCAAAATACAAATAATAAACACAAAGGTAGGTATAACTTCTAATTCTTTATATAATTACTTCCAATTTTTACATATAAATTTAACTTAATGAGTATATTCATCAAAAGACAACAATATAACTTATAAAATACAATTTATGACCTGGAGAGATATAATACACAGATCCACTCAATCGTACAAAATTTCCCAAAGCGGGTGAACGTATATGTGAGTATGCAAATATAAATGAACTGTATATGAGCTTAATTAAGGTGAAAAGAAACTATGAAAACAATCTGTTCAATACTAGGAAAATTAGTTCAGATTGGCGACAACAAATCTATTTTAAAGGTTAGCTATTCATATTGTTTAATCGAAATAATAGCAAAGTATAGAGCTACTTGTTTACTAATATAGGTTAGGTTTTATTTCCTTGAATGTGACTGACTGTATGTTGATTATTGACTTAAATGTTTAGTTAATTTTAACGAAAGACAAATTATTGATATGTGAGTTCTAACTTTTTGATTACTAATGACTATTATCCCACTTTTAACATACTGACATTGATTTTAATCGTCGTAAAAACACGAATTACAAAATGATTTGACGCAAATATTGTTATTTGACAACTGAACCTTTCTTTTGGTTTATTAGTACTTGTAAACATATCACGATACCTTCATCTAATTATGTTAAATGTCCTTTAGCTATATGGTGGATTCCTTGAGCGACAGGCATGGGAATCTCGGCTGGTTACTCCCTGGAATCTTTCCGTATTCGGGATGGATGGATCTCTGGATCGACGGACAGGTAACGCCGGTGGGCAGCTCGTTCGTAGGCGGAGTACAGGGTAGCAGAATCCGCTTCGGTAGGTTGCAGTATCTTATACTTCAAGTCTCGGCAGCCGCAGGTCTCGGTGTTGCAGATGTGCGTACAGGTGAGTTAATTTTCTTGCGTTTAATCTATTGACATTTATTCTCGGGTCTGGCTCGGGGTTTTTTCTTTATTCTTGGTTATGTTCGTTGTTGATATTTTTTTCTTTCTCTTTTCTAGGCCATGGACTTTATGCTCGTGGTATTTTATTGATAAAGCACTGCAGTCGCTTCACCTATGGTGATACAGGTTCGATGATCGACGGAACGCTTATCTGGCCGGCGTAGAGGTTCGCCGCACTGGGATTTATCTCGACTTGTCGGTTTGATTCAAGTTCGTCTAATCACGGATGTTGTTTGTTTTTATGAACTCTGATGTTTCATCCTTAGTGGATGCTTATCTAATTTAATCTGATCCCCTTTCAGCAATGTCTACCTATTTTATATGTTACCGTAGTCTATTGTTTAACGCCTCGAACCCAAAGCAGTTGCACCAAATAATTTTATTAATTGTTATTATTTTATGTATCTAAACGTGATTTGGATATTGTTTAATAGTTTATTTTTATATTTATGATTAATAAAAATTATTTCTAGTGCGTAAAATTTTTGAATGCTCATATTTGTATTTTTGATGCGTCTGACAGCTTTAGCGTCGGTTTTTGAAAAATCAGTACAGTCATGTACAAAAAAATAATGATATTTTCTAATATTTTGGATTTTATCCATAAATAAGGATATTAATAGATTTTGTGGACCTGGTTTACAAATAATCTTAAAATCTAAATACATATAAATTTATTTCCGTTTTTTACTTGATTAAAATCCGTTCGTTCATAAGATAATGCCTGCTGTGAATATTAAATTTCCAAATTTAAGTTAAATTTATTTTATATAGTCATTTTGGTTTAAATTGCTTAAAAGCTTATCAAAACTTTATCAAGTCAGTTATATCTTGCCATTTAAGGAATTATATTAACCTTTCTAAATGCGCTTAATTGTACCAAGTGCTCACTTAATTTTTGGATTTCAACTACTATTTTAGTTTTGACAGTAATTAATTGTTAATAGCTTTATTCAAATAGGGCATCTATTTATGCACACAACACATATTATTAATTTGCCATGCATACTTATATTTCGTGCGTTTTTCTGCATTTAAAATATTAATGTTTGACATTTCTTAATGAAGCTATTCGGCCTAAATTTGAAAAGATGCTTTTGGTAATTATGCGTTTGTAAGGGCGTAATTCCTGAGAATTGCTAATAATAACTGTGCTGTGATATTTGTTGTTACTGTATTTACCATCAGATATCAGGCAATTACTAAATATAGCCACGAAATTCTAGCTTTAATATGACATGTGATCTAGGTCTCTTAGTGATACTCTAAATGTTGTTTGTACTTAAATTACAGTCCTATTGATATTCATGCCCTAATTAAAATCTGTTCTAAATATAGAAAAGGTTGTAATTAATTTGTGTTTTCACATTAAAATTGGTTTCCTCACCGAGTTAAATTGCAATTGACTTGATAATGGGCGTTCGAAAGATGAACGTCCATGCTTTACATTAAATGATGCTATTGAAAATTTCTAGGTCAATAATTCTATTTGTGCTTTTAAAATCATGAGATATACATTCAACGAGCTTTGGAGTGTCACTCCTAGTATGTGCAATTTTTGAAAATTTTTGATTTAGTCATAATTTGCATTTTTGTAACGCCCATATGTGTATGCTCTAAATGCATGTGTTGTGTGTGTTAGATAGGATGCTTTGTCAAAACTAAATGTAAAATGATAACGCAAGATTGAAAATAATGTATGCTAAATAAGTACAAGATTGTATAGTGCGTTTCTGTTGTATTTGAAATTTGTTCGCCCTACTATGGTCATGTTTTTATGCTAAAATCTTTAACCTTATTTCTTCAACTAAACTTTATGATTTAGATATAATTGTTTGTTAAACGATTAGATGGGATTGAATCTGTGTGCCAAGTAATATCTCTCCTTTATTTACGTAACTCAAAAGAACTACAACATTTCAATATGTACAAGGGTTCGTCCCTAATAACAAACTTAAATAATTATTGAGTGGTATTGAGGAGGCTCAAGACCACCTCAATATGTATACACCTATTCATACTTATGTTAGTTTCGTTTTTACATTGTTTTGACTGTTAATTACATACTTCGTAATAGTTCCTGTGTAATACTGTTTCATTGAATCTACTTCTCCGAATTATCTTGACGTAAGTGTGCACTGGATTTCGTTAAGTTTCAATAACATACGCATACATTTTTAGTTATCATTTATTTAGATCTAGAACATTGTTTATGTCACTATAATATGGAAGAACGTCGAGATTGGCATCGTGAAACAATGGCGAGTTGGATTAAGGGTCGTACTAATTTATGTCCGTTGTCAGTGATTCCGAAATTTATTGCAAAATCTGTAAAATATCGTTACAGCCTAAAATCGGACGTGCACCGTCACTTAGCATCGCTAAAACATTCACAGACATTGGACCCGTTGGAAGCTGACTATTTTAACGAAGAACTCTGTGAAGCTTTAATGGCGGCTAATATCCCATTAAATAAACTTGACAATCCCACTTTCAAACATTTCTCCAAAAATATACTGGTTGAAATGTTCCTGATGAATCCACCTTTCGCAAATATTATGTTTCTAAGTGCTGACGAAACAGTCGATATATTAGGACGCTGTGTGGTAAATGTTATAGCTGGTGTACTACATTTAACTATTCCATATAACGCATTTGGAATAGCATCTAAAGTTATAAATACAGCTGATGCGGAAACGGTTGCTAAAACCATTGACGGGAATTTGCACAAAATGCTTCATTCGGACGGCAGATACAGGGAAAAAATACTTTTATTTGTTAGTGTTATATGTTAAAACAGGCAGACTATTAAAGGAAACATATCCTTATATGCTGCACATTACTTGTGCAGCACATGCTCTTCACATAATCTGTAAATATATCAGAAACAACTATCCGGAAGTTGATAGACTTGTATCCGCTTTAAAAAAGTTTTCAGAAAAGCACCATCGAGAGTAGCTCTTTACAGGAAAAAACTTTCATCTTTGTCACTGCCTCCCTCGCCAGTAATAACTAGATGGGGGATATAGTTGGAAGCTACTAATTTTTACGCAGAGAATTTCGATAGTTTACAAAATTTCGTTACATGTTTAAATGACGATGCTCGAAGTATTTTTGAGTGCAAGGAACTAACACAAGTCCCAAATTTGAAATATTAGTTGTTATTCGTTCAGGAATACTTTGGAAATTTATTAATTAACCACATTAGATGTGGCTATTAATCATTTCAAAAGTATTCCAAGTGACTTAAAATGTGGCCTTCGGCAAAAGTTAGAAGCAGTTTTTAATAGCTGCTAAATAATAAAATTAATAGAATCTACGGTTGGTTCTTGGTGAAACATTATGAATATTAAACGAATAAAACACTTGGTTATATTGTTTCACTTAAGGACAGATTTATTGTACTCTGACACGTGTTTCGACCTCTCGGTCATTAACGAAGAGTTTACAGACTTAAACTAAACTAAGAAAGTTACCAATACCTATTTATGTGTGTGGGCTAGTGTCTTAAGTACAGTGTCAATAATGGGGGTGTTTATGAAGTCCAGTTGTGTGTTTGTGACATGTTTATTTGCTGTTGTAGCTTTTTTAATTTCTAGAATTTCTAATAAATCTAATTTCCTTCTTTTATAACTATTATGTAATAATGTATAATTATTGGTATCAAATACATGTACAAGGTCTATGCAATGTTCAGCAAAGCCTGTATTTTTATTATTGTTTAAAATTGATTTTTTGTGTTCAATAATGCGATCTTGTACGGGTCTGCCTGTTTGGCCAATGTAGATTGCGTCACAATCACTGCAACCTACCTCATAAACACCTGATTTGTCACACAATTTTGCTTTTTCTTTGTTATTGACTAAGATTTTTCCTAAATTTACTTTGTTCACTTGGATAATATTTAAACCTAACTTTTTTAATTCGTTAGAAACTCTGCTGCTAAGACCTGGAATATAGTTAAGAGAATGATACCGCTTGTTGTTTGTATGTTGAGTTTGTTCAATATAAAATTTTTTTATAAGGATCTTTTTTTGTTTCTTTTCAATCATTCTGTCAATGAGTTGTGTGCTATAACCATTATTTAATGCTATAGTTTTTAAAATATCTTTTTCTTTTTTGTAGTTGTCAGTATTTAAAGGAAAGTTGAGTAATCTATGGATTAAACTGTGGAAAGCTGCCATTTTTATATTCCAAGATTGGTTTGAATTAGCGGGAATGATAGTATCTGTGGTAGTTGTTTTCCTAAATATATCAAATTCTAATCTTTGTTCAATTCTAGTGATTTTTATGTCTAAAAAGTTTAGAGTTTACTTGGAATATAAAAATGGCAGCTTTCCACAGTTTAATCCATAGATTACTCAACTTTCCTTTAAATACTGACAACTACAAAAAAGAAAAAGATATTTTAAAAACTATAGCATTAAATAATGGTTATAGCACACAACTCATTGACAGAATGATTGAAAAGAAACAAAAAAAGATCCTTATAAAAAAATTTTATATTGAACAAACTCAACATACAAACAACAAGCGGTATCATTCTCTTAACTATATTCCAGGTCTTAGCAGCAGAGTTTCTAACGAATTAAAAAAGTTAGGTTTAAATATTATCCAAGTGAACAAAGTAAATTTAGGAAAAATCTTAGTCAATAACAAAGAAAAAGCAAAATTGTGTGACAAATCAGGTGTTTATGAGGTAGGTTGCAGTGATTGTGACGCAATCTACATTGGCCAAACAGGCAGACCCGTACAAGATCGCATTATTGAACACAAAAAATCAATTTTAAACAATAATAAAAATACAGGCTTTGCTGAACATTGCATAGACCTTGTACATGTATTTGATACCAATAATTATACATTATTACATAATAGTTATAAAGGAAGGAAATTAGATTTATTAGAAATTCTAGAAATTAAAAAAGCTACAACAGCAAATAAACATGTCACAAACACACAACTGGACTTCATAAACACCCCCATTATTGACACTGTACTTAAGACACTAGCCCACACATATAAATAGGTATTGGTAACTTTCTTAGTTTAGTTTAAGTCTGTAAACTCTTCGTTAATGACCGAGAGGTCGAAACACGTGTCAGAGTACAATAAATCTGTCCTTAAGTGAAACAATATAACCAAGTGTTTTATTCGTTTAATACTGCTAAATAAGCTGAAATAAAAGAATATTTCCAGTACGCACCTATAACCAGTTGCTATGTAGAAAGGACGTTTTCTATCTACAAGGATGTTGTTGCAACCTTCACATATAATGATTTCATCATACATATAATACAGAATCTCATGTCAGCAGAATTACATTAATATAAATAGGGGCCACGCCCGATGCAAGGCAAGACTAGATTGAGTAACGGTATTGTTGACGTCGTTTAAGTTTATTTATTATAATTTAAGTCGTATTAAATAAATACATATATAAGATTATATATTTTATTATTCACACCCTGTGTTTAACTAATCACATAACTTCAGTAAAGTGTTAAAACAACGATTGGAATAATTAGAATATATATAAAAATTCTTCGAAGTATTCGCAATCTAACAAGAGTTACGGAGCTACCCAACCAAACAGCTGCCCTGGTGTCAGAACAAGGAACAAATCGTCAAACAAACATTTGTATAGTAGGTAAGTAGGTATACAACAATGTACTTCATTCAAAGAGAACAAATATTACAGAAGAGAACCTTGAGAAAGTAGGTATTGCTAGTAAATTTTAATACTCCTTTACTCGACTTGAACTACAAAATATAAACACATAATAAGGTATTTTGTATTTTATAGATCACCACCCACTTGTTATCCAATTATATAAATAAAATTAAAACCTCTTTAAAAATACAACATTTCAATAGTGCGCCCATGGGCGATGAGTCATCAACTTTTCGTGTCCGGTCTATAATTATTATATTATGTTTCCATAACATTAGATGTTCAATAACTCATCACTTAAGATAAATTTAGTAAAATACTTCCCTAAATAAATGAGTGAGGCACAGTAAACCTCACATTGACCAATTGCGCTTTATTTAACCCACGCATAGTACCCTCGACTCTCGCTCAGAACCACGCGCACTGGTGGTCGAGGCTCGACGCTTATTACCAGTACATCGACATCCTCTTCTTCAGGTGAGGAAGATATTATTTTGAATTGCAGTGCTAAAAAGTGGTACCTATATAAAGACTGTCAAAATACGAAGATACATCCCTTAAATAAAAAAAGGATGTTGTATGGAGAATTCCATCATCTATATAAAGATTTAAGAAAAGACCCGGTCCGTTTTTTGACTATATGAGAATGAAAATAGTAACATTTGATTTTACTTTAAAAAAAACTTGAAGACAGAGTAAACAAAACAAGTCCGATTAACTTTTCTTTGTCCATGATAACGCCATTTTATTGAAACGTTCACTGGTCAATGGTCAAAAAATACTAACCTCAGTTTTTGCCCTGGCACCATGTACCAGGCCTTAGCTCCAACCTATGCACGGAGCATTGATCGGCGTTCCGATCTTACCACACAGATTTAATATTATGGGTTTTTTATTTTTGGTGTGCGGAGCTACAGTACGATGCTATGCTTAGAGCGATGGTTTGCGCTTCGTTGTGTCCGTACACTTAGAACATGTTCTATATTTTTCTTCAACTTTTTAGGGTTTCTTCTTTTTCTAACTATTTACAATGTATACAGAAAAACTGATGTTTAAATAGACAATAAATTCTTGGGATGTTGGTAATGAGAATAACTAAATAAAAATACGTGATATGTTTGTAACCAATATTTAATTATTTAATTTTTTTTTTAATACATGTTCCTTATAAAACAAAATTAATTTTGGAAACATATTAAATAAATTCTTCATCTTTTGGCATTTCTTCAATGAATAGTTCACATTCTTTGCTTATTATCAATTTCTTGTACTTACTCATATTTACAAAAAAAAATATTCTGAAAACTGTCCAGGAATGCAAAAATACAGTATAAATAAAACAAAAGCATGAAGGCACAAATTCAGAATATATAAATCAATGTTTTTACCATCGAGATAACTAAAAATTGTATGTATATCTATACAACAATTGTATCTTCCAACTTTTAAAATATAGATTTGAACAGAAATGGCTTTGCTAATATTAAAACGCAACTTTAATACAATTTAATACGTTAACTATTATTCGTACTTAGGTCTCCGCTGTGAACCAGTTGGTTAGTTTGGAGGGTCCGGCAAATATCTGAGACGTAAGTTCGAATCTTACCAACGCTAAAATTTTTATAATTTAATTTCGCTAACTAACAATGTCATTGTGAAAAATATAATTTTCAATAATTCAAATTGTCTGCTTATTAGAGAGTTTACAAATATTTTTAAGGCGTAAAGTTTAATAATAATAATAATAATAATAATAATAATAACACTTTATTGCAGAAGAAAAATTAATATATAATTCATTCTCGAAAATATGATTAAAATAATTACAAATTCATAAAGTTCACATCTTAAATAATAAAAAATTTCTGAAAGCGAAAAGAGGGTGGATAGCAAAAAATCTAATAAAGTCGACGCATGAATGTTACTTACGCAATAAATCATAAATGAAGTCATACAAATATGTGAGATATATTTGCTTGTACAGCTACATGCACTTCTCTTACAAACCAATTTAATATACTTACTTATACTCAAACTTATGTATTCAAAAAACTGAATACAATCTCTCCCTATTTGATATTAAAGTTGACTGTAGTTGACCAGACATACCTTCCGCATCGCTGGTCTTAGTAATCGACAAAACTTTTTGTCGCAACTATATATTTAGAGATATTATAATATATATTTCTTCCAGCAATAGATCCGTTTACCGGCTTGCACGTCGGATAAGTGATCATAATATATATCAATCTGATCTAATGGGAGACACATTTAACTTTCTAATATTGGTTAGTATACTCTTTAGACTTCTTTGACGACCTTTCGCTTAAAAATCAATAGTTGCTATGTACCACTTAAATTTAAAGAAAGCAAAGCAAAATTAGAAAAACTACATTTTCATTCTACAGTTCCTTTACTACATAGATAGGTATATCTTCAAATCCTAACTTAATTTGTTACTTTGACAGCATTCATCATGATCGGTCCAATTTTGCTTAATATAAGAGACGTGGGTTCCAAATTAAAATGATATGTTTCACCTTTCGCAGGTAAAAATTTGAAGCTGTTCAATAGCAAGGCTATACCTGTTTTTGCCTGCATCGTTCCGAAACGAAATCCGATGCATAGTCTCGGTCCTTCTCCGAATGGAATGAACGTAAACGGCGGCCTCTTTTTCTTGTTTTCTTCAGTGAATCTCTCTGGATCGAATTTCTCCGGATCTGGATAATATTCCTCATCTCTGTGTAAACCTAATACACTGACGATAACAGTCGTTCCTCTTTCAATGGTAAGATTAGTGTTCGGCACTTGGTATTTCTCAGTACATTTTCTATTCAAGAAAGGCAGTGGTGGGTATTTTCTTAAAGTTTCTGAAAAACAATTTCATTTTCATCATATTAATATCTAAGATAATACCTATTTAATAAACTTTTATCCAAAACATAAAACCTTTCCAATAGAACACATTATTTTTCAGAAAAATGGTAATAATGTTTAAATTTTAGGGATACACTATCCACAACTTTTTGACTAAGCATTAGACAAACAGATGTTGATAATCGTACTATTCTCCCCTATAATTCTCAAATTCGAATAATAGTTACAGCTGCTGATGTAATTCACTCATGAAGAATCCCGGCTCTAAGAGTAAAGATTGATGCGACACCGGGACGACCAAACCAAATTAGATTTTTAATTAACGGAGCGGGCTTATTTTTGGACAATGTTCAGAAATCTGTGGGGCTAACCATAGCTTTATGCCTATTACAGTTGAAAGAATTGCACCTAGTTATTTTATTAAGTGAATCACTCAAATAACCTTAGCATCATTAGATAACTAAATGCTAGTATTGGTCTCTTAAACCACTTTATAGTAAAGTAGCGCATACTTTATAGAAAAAATTAGTTAAGGGGGTCATGCTCCGTTTTTAAAAATACTCGATCACAAGAACAATAAAGTTCTGAAAGAGATAGAGAATTAGGGCTGTCATTTACCCCAGTGCATCTGACGTGCCATGCAAATTATAGTTGACGTGTTGCCAGAAAATATCGTTCGGGATAGAGATGCTATTGTTATCTGTGTCCAATGTTTACATTTCTTTGCTCGGACACTTAAACTACACTGATATTCGGAAAGGAAAGTGTGTATTCAATCTCATAAAGCATATAATATACATTTGAATGAATAGGTAATTCATTCGGATCGAGGTCGCCACACACGTTTCTTTATAGATATAAAAAAAAATACCGATATCTAAAGATATTTGAATTTTACCACAAGCCCAGGATTTGCATCTATGTATTTCTTATATAAATAAGTTAACCCGTAACCGATGAGGTGCGATTTTTGTCACGTCGAGTGTGAGGTGGAAGCCCTCAGACTCCCGATTAAATTTATTTTTTTGATTTTAATACGAATTAGTAGCTGTTTAAATTAAATATTATGGCATAGTCTGGAATCTACTTAAACTATTTATGTTTAGTCAGCTATTAATTTTATTACAAACATCTACATTTGGTGAAAAATCCCAGGAGCGTACATTAGGGATGCGCGATATATCGTTTTTAAAAAAATATCGATATTTTCTTTTCGATAATCGAGATTAAAATCGATATTTTTTTATTCAATAATATCGACTGATATCGATTTTTTATTCGATAATATCGTTTAATCAAAAATGCCATTATTCCAAATTTTATGCATTTATTTCACATTAATAGACAAAAGAACATGTTCACATTATACAGAATTTATTATCTTTTTAAGAAAAAAATGAGGTGTGGCCACCACACGACTTTCTTATACGTATGAGCGTTTCAAACTATACAATTTTAAGAATTTTTTTATACAAAAATTATTCAAAATCCTATTCTAAGTACTTTCATTCTCTTAATAAATCGCTATAGAATGCATACTTTGCAAGATATTCGAAAAAGAGTGCTACTCGCTAAGAGTATAAGTGCTACTTCCGGTCCGAATTTTGAAATTTCATATATACAAAAACTATCCAGTTCTAAATACTTTTGTACTCTTGACAAATATATATAGAATGCATAACTTATGAAATATTTGCAAAAAATCGCAATTCGGTAAGAGTAAAAGTGGTACTTCCGATCCGAATTTTGAAATTTTTTTTATACATAAGATATTTAAAATTATAATTTAAATACTTTTATACTCGTAATGTACCTGCCTAGAAAGCATGACTTGCGAGATATTCGCAAAAAACTCATTTTCGATAAGAGTAAAATACCTACTTCCGGTTGGAATTTCGAAAAACCTTTTTAAGACAATTTGTCTCAAATATAATTTTGAGTACATTTGAATTCTCTATAAATTTGTTTAAACTTTGTAATTGACGAAATATTTGCAAAATTCAATTTTTTTACTGAAGTAAACTGCTACATCCAGTCTACCGATTTTACTGAAAAACTAATCAGTTCTCAAGAGGGAGATTATACACGTAAATACAAAATTTGGAATAGATATCTACAGCGGTTTGACCATTATCGTGGTCACAGACAGACACACAAACATTTTTTAAAAACCACTTTTTTGGTATCAGGGGACTTCAAAACGTGGACATCTGCAAAAATCTCGAGGTCGAAAATTTTCGTCATCACAATACTTTCTTATACTACGTATAAGAAAGTAAAAAGTTAATAATTTGGAAAATGCTTATTGGGATGTTTACTATTTCATGTTTCATTTCATAGATTTTACATTTCGTATAGTTCGCCTTTATGGGGCGTTATCTTCCCATTAAACGTTTTTCAAATTTCCCACAGTATTATTTAGTAACTACGACATTTACATGTTAACATCCCTATTTATAATATATGAGTGGTCATTTTCAGTTTTAATGTTGATGTTACTAAATAATATTGTGGGAAATTTGAAAAATGTTTACTGGGTTAATATTTGTGTTTCTGTATTTGTTTTATACCACTTATATTTTCATTGGAATTTTTTAAATTTTGGAATAAATATATACAGGTGAGTCATTAGTAGTCGCGTCTTCGATTGGTCTTTTGTGTTTTAAATAAAAGAAAAAAACAATAAGTGGAAGATCCATGGTTGCTTGTGGCGCATATTGTAAAAATACTTTAAGCTCTGACGCACTTCCGGTTTCACCGGAAATGCACGGAACTTAAGTTTTTTAAATGACTCACCCTATATATTTTTGGAGATTCTTGTACTGCTTTAAATTGTCTGTTCAACTGTTTTTTCTGCTACATTTCCCGTTGTTGTTTGAATACATTTTTAAATGTTATTATAAAGATCAGAACTTTCCAGAATTTATTTTTAATTAAAAGTGTCACACATACATGTATCGGCCAGACATATTAAAAAATAATGACGGTATCATCTATGGTCAGAGAAACTATGTTTTCCATAATTATACAAGAAAAAAATACATAATAAATAACAATCATATTTATTTATTAACATAGGAAATTGGCATTATACAAATTAATGAATAGAACAGAATAAAGTTGCAGAATTAATGACATAAAGAACTGTATATAGCAGAATATCAGAATAATATAATAAACTTGAAAAAGCTAAAAAATAGGAAATATAAGAGGATAACAAACAATACATAACGCCATAAGAAAGCCAAGACGTGACTATTTATAGTCAGAGTAAAACTAAAATTTAAAATCACTTAAATTTTGTCCGTATAAAGTAGTTCCTTATATCTGATATATATTCTGTTATTTTTTCTACTGACGTAAATCACGAATAGGCATTTTCTTTGGATACTGGGGATCAACCAATTCAGGTAGAAAACATCTGTAAAAGAAAGTCACCAACTGCTCCTTCATATTCGCATCCCAGAAATTATCGTCCCTCATGATTTTTTGTACACTAATTCCGAAAGGTGTCCATATAACAAACAAGCAGTACTTTCTATTTGTTACATGTAGCTGGCCTTGCACTTGGAAATAATAATTGTCTTTACTTTTTAATGTTATTCGACCATCAACTATCTCCGCAAATTTAATTTTCTTCTCTCGAACGGCTTCCGTTGGTGAATACGATGCAGCTGCTGACGGGCATTTTATTTCAACAATGCCATCGTCATCTATTAAACCATCCGGCGAAGCAGCTAAAAAATTCAATTTGCCGTCAATAAAAAGACCAGATTCGTGTACACGAATTCCATAGCTTTTTTCCAATTCTTATTCCTGTCTCCAACGTGTTGCTGCAGCCCCGAAAAATTTATTGTACAAAAGACGTTTTATCAAATTTGCGCAATGCGTCGTCTTTCGCATTTTGCATATTGCTCCAAAATTGAACGCAGTCAGTCTTACAGAGCGCTGCTGCCTCCATAATAAGTTAGTGCTTTGCCCTATAGTAGCATGTTGTAACTCGTCACGTTCAGAATCCGATTTTTCAATTGAAGTCAAAATTTCTTTTTCTTTTATATCGTACTGCTCTTTTGTTAATGTGACAACCATTTCTATTTCTGTGTCACCATAATCGCTGTTAGCATGTACTATCGGTTCCCTTTTTTTCTTATTTTTACATGCAAATAACTTTTTACTGCATTTTTTCCAAGCTCTTACTCTTTTCCAGCTAGTCATAAACTTTTTTATGTGTTTCCTGGACTTCTGTATACAGCTTTCTTATGAATAACGCGCGGTAAATCGCCCGGTTCCAAGTTGAATACAATTGAAGCGGCTTCGCATCGATTTGATATGATCGTCGTCCGCTGAAATTTACTCTTTTCCCGCCAACAAATTTTTCTGAAATCCGGCTAATGTTTATGAATTTTTTAGTACTACAACGGCATGATGTTAATAAAAGCAAGAAAATAAGTGGTAATTTAGACAAGGCATTTACCGATTTTCTAGAACGGACAATAGAAAAGTTTCTGAGAAAGAGATTACGTTAGGAGTCTTCCCAGATTTAATTTTAAATATTCATTATTTTACGATTATGAAGTAATAAAATGACTGTAAGCACTTATACAGAGAAATATACATGTTCTAATTAATTGTGCCTTTGTAAAATAAAGCAAATTGAGATTAAAACTAAACATATATACGTTTTACATAGAACATAGACTATTACTTTATAAAAACCAATAAAACAAAATAATAATGATAAACGTCCTTAACAACTATAAAAAATGGCGAACAAATTACATGAATTAAAATTATTTTTAATTCATTAACAATATTATGAGCAATACAACATGAGCGACATGCGTACATAAACCACATTGTATAAAACAATTTATCGTAATTTCGCGTTACACGCCGTTGCAAGCCGGCGACTGAATAAATTGAAGAAAACGGAGTTTTGCCAACAGGAAAATTATTTTTGCAGTGTAGATTCACCAAAATCGATCTCCCGACCAACTGGCGGCTTGCTCTGCGATCGTCTTACGAATATTGCTTTAAGCGCCTGGAATATAGGCAATGTGTATCAAGAAACATACGTTCTTATCAACGTGATTAAGACAAAACGGTTAGCTTTAATGATGTACTAAAAAGTGTATATTAAAGGTAAAAGACGCATGAAGGTACCCTCAGGCAGTTTTTGCCATTAAAGACAAACATTACACCTTAAAGTATACGATAAATATAAGCATTTTTAAAATGTTATTATTCAGTAGCATTTTTTTATGTACAAATTTTTTCTTTCTTTAGGTACTTCAATTTAAGCTTAATTAACAAATTACTCCTTGTTTCAATCGATTCTATACAATGGTTACTACACAATATCGTCGATACGAAACGCTTGCAAATTGGCCTCAGCATTACCCCCTTAAACTAATAACATTAACTTGTCAAGTTAAAATTATCTAATAGATATTTTTTAATTCCACAAATAGCCCCTTTACATTGATCACGCCTTTTCTTTAGCTTTTCTATTATCTTATTAATATTCAATTCAATAAATTACTTCTTATTTATATACCCAATTAAATCTCTAACTTTTAATAAAACTAAAAATAGTATTAATTGAAAATGATAACAAACCTATTTTCAACCTTTGATCCTACTACCTTCTTTGGACTGTCATTGAATTGACTTAGTACTATTTTAGGAATTTTAATTATCCCAATATCTTACTGATTAATCCCCTTTCGATATTCCTTTATTTGAAATAAAATTATTATTACTCTCCACAGGGAATTTAAAACACTAATCGGTAATAGATCAAGGAAGAACATTAATTTTTATTTCTCTATTCTCAATAATTATATTTAATAATCTCCTGGGACTTTTCCCATATATTTTTACAAGTACAAGACATTTAGCTATAACTTTAAGCTCCCCCCCCCCCCCAATTATGACTAAACTTTATATTATATGAATGAATTAATCATACAATACATATGTTTGCTCATTTAGTTCCTCAAGGAACTCCCACTATTCTAATACCATTTATAGTGTTAATTGAAACTATCAAAAATGCTATTCATCCAGGAACTTTAGCAGTTCGATTAGCTGCTAATATAATTGTTGGACATTTACTTTTAACTTTATTAGGCAATACAGGCTCTAGGTTATCTAGGTGCATCATTTAAAAGACTATAGCTATAGTCAGCCACCAAGTTATGAAAAACCGGCTTCGAAATATCTTTCCTCAGAAAAATACAAGCTGCCTTCCGCAGGGAGATGAATCACCCTGTATATTTTGTAATAAATATTGTCTTTCAATTCATATCGCAAAACGCCAATAGAAAAAAATATATTCTCAAACAAGAAATAGTTCTTGAATCAAAATAAAACGGTCACATATAAAATTTGCGCTTTCATAAATTTAAGACTACATATAATAATGTTTTTATTTCTCTCTTCCTTCTTGTTACATAAATATATACACAAATAGGTATATATGCATGTATTGACATATGCAAAACGAGATCACAAGAAAAAATAGGTGTGGCCACCACACGACTTTCTTATACGTATCAGCGTTTCAAACTATACAATTTTCAGAATTTTTTCTATACAAAAATTATTCGAAATCCTATTCTAAATACGTCCATTCTCTTAATAAATCGCTATAGAATGCATACTTTGCGAGATATTCGAAAAAAAGTGCTACTTCCTAAGAGTAAAAGTGTTACTTCCGGTCCGAATTATGAAATTTCATGTATAAAAAAAATATTGCAAATCCAGCTCTAAATACTTTTCTACTCTTGATAAATATATATAGGATGCATAACTTACGACATATTTGCAAAAAATCGCTCTTCGGTAAGAATAAAAGTGGTATGAATACGAATTTTGAAAAAAAATTTATAGAAAAGATGTTGCAAATTAAGTTCTAAATACAGTAGACGCTCGCTTATGTGAATACCCGGTAATGGAAACATCGCGGTCATGTGAACAGAAAATTCTTACTATAAGATGAAATGGAACACCCGGTAATGTGAAAAGCATGTACAACGTACAATTCGATAATGTAAACAGTTTAGGGTATCGGTTATTTCCCAATTTATCTGCGCGTTTGAATCGGTCGAAAGAACGTTTACGTAAACGTTTTTGCCGCTGGCACCGGTTGTTCTCCAGCAGGTAGGGGATTCCCGTAAACACTATTTCTCTTATCTCTTGTAAAATAAAGTACAGTGCAGTTAGAATCACGCCACGATTGACATGGCATCCACGTCCAATAAAAGAACATTTTTAAAATTAAGTGACAAAGTGAAAATCATCGACGAAATTAAAAAAGGTACGGGAGGAACACAATTGGCGAAAAAATATGGAGTATCTAAAGCCACAATCTATAAAATTAAGAAACTCAAGTCACAAATTTTACAACGTGTGTCTGATACAGGCCCGGGAAATAGAAAAACTTTAAAAAATGCTGAAGCACCTAGAATGGAAAATCATCTGTATAAATGGTTTTTAAAACAAAGGGATAACCATGTTCCAATTAGCGGTGAATTAATTAAAGAGAGGGCTAAATTATTAAATGAAAAACTAAAAGAGACCGAAAATTTTATAGCTAGTGATGGCTGGCTAACAAGATTTAAAAGGAGGTATGGAATTCGACTGCTGTCGATATCCGGTGAAAAATTATCGGCACCATCACAACTAGTGCAACCGTTTAAGGAAAAGTTAATGAACAAAATCAAAGAGCTACATTTAAATCAGGAGCAAATATACAACGCCGACGAGAAGAGCCTTTATTGGAAATTATTACCTGCAAAAACTTGTCAAAGCAAGTAACTTTACGTGAAGCGATTTTAAATTTACATATGGCGTGGGATGCTCTTAACCAGCAAACAATCAAAAATTGTTGGAAAAATTTGTGCTCCTCTAGTGACGACTCTGACGATGAAGACAATGTACCGCTAAGTATCATTAGGGAACAGTTACTATCTGATACTGAAGTTATTAACGGTGCATCATCGGACGTTGTTAATTTATTAAAAGTAATTAATCCCGATATTGTTTGTACCATAACCGATGTTAATTTATGGAATGACGATAAAGAGATGGATGAGATACATGAAGAGGAAGATAGGGTGAGTGATGATGACCCTCCGATTGAAGTAAAAAATACAGTGAGCGACGCGCAAGCTGTAGGAATTTTTAATCAAGCGTTGGATTGGGCTGAAGATAAAGACATATTATATTCCGATATTTTAGTACTCCGTAAACTACGGGCAAAGGCATTAGAAAATGCTGCCAAGCGTAAATTTACTCAAACCAAAATAGGACATTATTTCTCATAATAATGTAAAATGTACTTTTTATTTCATATTATGTATTGTGTTATTTTTATTATTTATCTTTTAATAAACATACATATGCATATATGTACATTGCAATTTCTTTATAAATAAATCAAGTTTGCTAATGTAAACTTTCAATTATGTGAACTGGTGCTTGGCTGATATCGTTCACATGAGCGAGCGTCTACTGTACTTTTCTACTCGTAATATACCTGTCGAAAAAGCATGACTTGCGAATTATTTGCAAAAAACTGATGTTCGATACGAGTAAAAGACCTACTTCCGGTAGGAATTTCCAAAAACTTTCTAAATAAAATTGTTCTCAATTTTAATTTTAAGTACATTTGAATTCTTTATAATTTGTTTAAACTTAGTAGTTGACGAAATATTGGCAAAATTCGATTTTTTGACTGAAGTAAACTTCTACTTTCTGTCTACCGATTTTACTGAAAAACTAATCGAATCTCAAGAGGGAGATTATATTCGTAAATACAAAATTTGGAATTGATATCTATAGCGGTTTGACCGCTATCGTAGTCACATACACACACACACACACACACACACACACCGACATACACACACAGAGACATTTTTTTTAAAACCACTTTTTCGAAATCAGGGGACTTCAAAACGTGGACATCTGCAAAAATCTCGAGGTCGAAAATTTTCATCATCACAATTCTTCCTTATACTACGTATAAGAAAGTAAAAATAGTTTCAAATTTAAGTGAAAAACAAACAGGAAAAAGAAACCTTCTAAGAGGTGGTTCAGATGGGCGACCTAAGTACCGTGTTCTCCCACCAAACCCTTAAAAATATTTGAACGTATAATTAGTAATAAATGCCTAAAAATAATCCTAACTAAACATAAGTGAGACTAATTCTGCGTATATATAACAACCTTACTATTGTTTTGAGAACACATAACAAACTAGACTAGATAAATTGAAATGAGCTTTTTCTAATAAATACGAACAAACAGCACCCCTGAAAGCCGTTATACCCATAGCCTTAAAATAACCTGGTATGGCATTGTAAAGGGATTCGATTGCATATGTGAATGATCTCTTAAAAAATGTTGAATGGCATTTAGGTAAAGTGATAGCATCTTTTCTCCTTATATAAATATTATAAGTAATAATATATCTTACCAGAAATAACTTGATCTAGGTACTTCATTTCCATTACGCATTCGTAGGTGAGTTTACCATCGTATTTCTTCAGCGTTTGTTGTATTTCCTCCCTAAGTCGATCTTGAATGCCTTGGTTGAATGCCAATTCGTGCAGCAAGAACGACATGGTGGTGGCTGAAGTTTCGAAGCCAGCCACGAAAAAAACGTAACCCTGAGCCGCTATTTGTGATAGTGCAAGTGGTGTTTCGCCATTGCTTCTGGCCTTTTTCTCCATTTCCAAAAATAATTGCATGAAATCGTTACGTTGTACTCCTTCCGTTTTCCTGTAATTTAACACGCTTTTGATAGCATCGATGAAGAAACTTTCCAGTTCTAAAGATACTCTTCGAACGTGAAAAAGTTTAGCCAAATCGGGAGTGACAAATTTAGCGAAATTATACAATTTATTTCTTGGTGATATTTCAGTAATTTGACGACCGTATTTTCTAAATTTAGCATCTGGTTCCTTAAAACTATTGCAACTTAAACCGAAGGCGCAAGAACCAATAACATCCGTGGTAAAACGAGCAGTGATATCTTTAATGTCCAAAACATTTCCCGTGCTGCTTAAGTTTTCGATGTGGTGCATCATGGGCTCAGCACAATCCATCATTGTGTTAAACATCATTTTCATTTTTCCAGAAGTGAAAGTCGGCGTTACTTTTACGCGAATATTTCTCCACTGTTCACCATCTAAATTGAAAAGATGTGCGCTTAGGGGGTCATTTTTCTCGTCGGAAGGATGGCCTTTCCCGTTGAAATGTTTGAAGTCTTTCGATAGTATATTCTTTATTAGGTCAGGATCGATTGGCATGTATACTTTCTGTGTAAATAAATATATTCCTCCGTGCAAAAGTCTTTGTCTCTTAAATTCGTCGTACGCCTTCTTAATTGATTGCTTGAGACCTTCTTTCTGTTTGAGTGGATTTTCCATATTACCCCAAATGGACGTGGTCATTATTTGCGCCACGTTTTTCCTCCTCCAGTAAGTGTGGCACCATTTTATGTAGCCGAAGAATAACACCGGTAAAACAGTGAATATTGTAATTATGGCTGCAACTACTGTCATTTTCTTGACGATGCTTTTGGTAACACAAACGTAAACTTACACTTAAAACTAAAGTCAATGAAATATGCAATAAATTAGAAGCATGCGATTTTTATATCCCAGAATTTCAGAGAGTCATTTTGACCCATAACCTCTAGTTTAATCTTTACTAAACGATCCAAATTTATTTGACTGGCGCAATATGATGCAATTCATTCATATAGACATTAAATACAGTTTATATTAATTTTAGGTAATAAACAGATACAACAACAATGTAATAAATATATTTTTTTTATATATGACTTTGCACAAATCGTCTATCTATCATATATCACAGCTTTCTTTCATTACAAAAAATGTGAAACCCAATAAAAATATATTGTTTTACATTTCGTCACAAGTAATTTTCTATAAATGAAGTTGAAAACCAATAACTGATTACCTTCTGAAACATTTGCATATACTAATAGGTCTCTCTTTCTATTAAGTTAACATCTTTTCTATATAAATTTGACTTCTTTGGTATACACGAATTAATTAATAATACCAATAATAAACCATTTATTGTCCAATATATTTGAATATATGCATTTCAATGCATACAATAAAAGAAGTTTTATAATACACAAAATTAATTCTTTAGATTGGTAATGAACGAAATAGATAAACAACACATAAAATTACAAGACGAACTACAGAATCAATACAAATAATGTTCATACATAGTTTATATTAGTTTTTAATAATGTTTGACAAAATGAATTTTCAAGGTAAGTTGCCCGTTACTGTGTGTTAAATATTTAAATTATATTGTTTTATATAAATCATGCTTTATCAACTTATTCTGATATTTTATATTGTATTTTTACAGTTATATGTTCTATGTTTTTTGAAATGTAGGTATGTTAAATACATAGTAAAGTAAGGGTTTTCATTTAAATAATAATTAAAATTTCTTTTGTCAATTATTTCGTGGCTATGGAAAACAGCTTCATCCCTAAATAACACATCAAAAAGAATTGCCTGGGCATTAATTATAGTTATTCAAGCAGAACATTATTTTACCTTTTTTGATGGATGCGTAACTCAATATTTAAATGTATTCATTACGGATGACATTTGTTTTATTTTAAGGTTGCAACGATGGTTTGGCTAATATGTGTCATGCAATTTTAATCCAGTTTTCTGCACATGCAATTAGTAATTGAAAAGAAACATACTTATATTAGAACCTTTTATTGGAAATAACACTACCTAAAATTCTCTCCATATGGTACGTGGTTATCGAGAAATATGATTTTATAAAAAAATTGAATTTTTCAGAAAAATGGTAATAAGTCGAAGCCTTTAAATTTTAGGCTTCTATCAGAGTAATGCTGCTGGTAACTCCTGGACTAATAAATTCATTTCTTTGACATTCATCCAGTACAAAAATACCGTATACCAATAAGAGACAGCATCAAAGTTGCCAAAATTATATCAAAAAATGACATTTAGACAAAAAAGTGTCATGTAACTTTAATTCAGTTTTTTCCACAAGCTATTAGTAAGTTAAAAAATGTGGTGTGGCCAGCACACGACTTTCTTATACGTATGAGCGTTTCAAACTATACAATTTTAAGAATTTTTTTATACAAAACTTATTTAAAATCCTATTCTAGGTACTTTCATTCGCTTAATAAATCGCTATAGAATGCATACTTTGCAAGATATTATCAAAAAAGTGCTACTCGCTAAGAGTAAAAGTGCTACTTCCGGTCCGAATTTTGAAATTTCATATATACAAAAAATATTGCAAATCCAGTTCTAAATACTTTTGTACTCTTGATAAGTATATATAGAATGCATAACTTACGACATATTTGCAAAAAATCGCTATTCTACAAAAGATATTGAAAATTATGTTTTAAATACTTTTATACCCGTAACGTACTTGTCTAAAAAGCATGACTTGCGAAATATTCGCAAAAAACTGATTTTCGATAAGAGTAAAAGATCTACTTCCGGTAGGAATTTCGAAAAACTTTTTAAATAAAATTATTCCCAATTTTAATTTTAAGTATATATGAATTCTTTATAAATTTGTTTAAACTTAGTAGTTGACGAAATATTCGCAAAATTCGATTTTTTCGCTGAAGTAAACTACTACTTCCGGTCTACCGATTTTACTGAAAAACTAATCAGATCTCAAGAGGGAGATTATACACAGACACAGAGACAGACACACAGACACAGACATTTTTTAAAAACCACTTTTTCTGTATCAGGGGACTTCAAAACGTGGCCATCTACAAAAGATATTTAAAATTATAATTTAAATACTTTTATACTCGTAATGTACCTGCCTAGAAAGCATGACTTGCGAGATATTCGCAAAAAACTGATTTTCGATAAGAGTAGAAGACCTACTTCTGGTTGGAATTTCGAAAAACTTTTTTAAGATAATTTGTCTCAAATTTAATTTTGAGTACATTTCAATTCCTTATAAATTTGTTTAAACTTAGTAATTGACGAAATATTGGCAAAATTCGATTCTTTCACTGAAGTAAACTGCTACTTCCGGTCTACCGATTTAACTGAAAAACTAATCAGATCTCAAGAGGGAGATTGTACACGTAAATACAAAATTTGGAATTGATATCTACAGCGGTTTGACCGCTATCGTGGTCACACACAGACACACAAACACACAGACACACAGACAGACAGACAGACAGACACACAGACATTTTTTAAAAACCACTTTTTCGGTATCAGGGGACTTCAAAACGTGGACATCTGCAAAAATCTCGAGGTCGAAAATTTTCATCATCACAATACTTCCTTATACTACGTATAAGAAAGTAAAAAGATATGCCTGTATTACGATCTTTTATTATGGACAAGATTGCCCAAAATTGCGTCCATCTAATACGTCGTTTTCCAGAAATATAATTTTATAAATTGAAAAAAAAAATTGATTTGAAATTTTCAGAAAAATGATGTTGAAAACTTTACATTTTAGGCCTATTTTATCTTAATGCTAGTTAATTATTAATTTTTCTAACTAATTTATCAATTATCGTTGCTTTTAATTGATAAATAAATGCCAATAGTTCACTAGCATTAAAATCAGTATTTTCCATCAATCCAGAACTTGAATGTAAACAAGAATCAGTCAGAAAATCAGCAATATTTTAAAAGAATTTAACTTTAAGGTAGCCCTCTACAACAAATCATACATTAAAATGTCACTTGATTAATAACAAAACAACGGACTCCAAGTTTAGTAAATCGAGACTTTATGAAAAGAATTGTAGTGCATAAAAAAATTGTATATAGGTCAAACAAAATATTTAAGAAACTGCATCATTGTTCATTAGACAATTTTGAACTCCTGTATAATTTTTTTAATAAAAGTAAAAAATGAGTGTTTTAGAAGGTTACTATATTAAAGAGGGTTCACTTTTGCATCCAGGCAATATTCCTAATTACAAGACAGTTATAATATACAGAGTGTCAGTAGTAGCCGCTTCCCCGATTCTTCTTTTGTATTTTAAATAAGAGAAAAATCAATTAGTGGAAGAATCATGTTTTTTTGTGACGAATATTCTAAAAATACTTTCAGCTCCGACGCACTTCCGGTTCACAGGAAATGCATTAACCTTTAACCTTATGTTTTTTAAATGACGCCCTATATATTTTTGGATTTTCTGGTACTGTTTTAAATTTCCAATTCAACTAATTTTCCTTATTCAAAATTAAGCCAACAGATTCTGAGTTAATTTTTTTGGGAAATTTTTGATCAAAACACAAGGTCATATGTACATTGTTTTTTAAAATAAAAACATTAATTTTGGTGTTGGGTGTAACCACGAAAATTCTTCATCATTTAGTATAAGTTGCACTCGACAATACCTTAAGAAACTTTGTTTTTTCAAATTGGAAATTTTCAAATACCAAAAACTTATTTTTTTTTAATAGAACAGCCTGTATTTTATTATGGCATTTGGTTCCTTATTTTATTCTATTTCATTTTTGGTACCATGTCCTATACCTATCTTTTGTAATTTCTGAGATAATCACTATAGAAACAATCAGCGGTCAAATAAAGAACAACGAGCGTTGTTGTTGCTCTATGCACCCAAATATTCGTTTAACCAATGCGAAGGCCGCACTACCTGTGCCAACTGTCGAACAAACTAAAGGTTAAACCCAACTAATCCAAAAGTAATAATTTAAAGAGAGTTATTTTAAATAACTTGTGATATATCTGACATGTCTGATTAAGTGTTCAGTGGCGTAACATACATATCCAAGTCATTTAATATTTGTTATATCTTTGACGCAGATTTGAAGAAAAAAATTGAAAACATAATACACTCACGATATTTCTTTAATTATTTTTGGACTAACAACCTATTTTGAATGATTATCGAGAACACAGGAAGTGTACATATACCCTATACAAAATATTTATGCACGCCTATGCATTACGGCGGCCATATTGAGTTACCACTTTGGACAAATATTATTTTTAAGGAGACTCTCTCCTGTTCTATTCTTTACTCGTAGCTTACACCATACCGACAATACCAACCATAAGCATAATAAATGGAACTGACTACATTGCCTTGAAAAAAAAACACAGTTTATTACTAATTGCTTACGGTAGTAAAAGAGCTATATATCCCATAAGAGACTGGACTCAATACTACAGTTGAGACTCTCTATAGTATGGGAGTCGCTGACTATACTCGCAAGGTATAAACTCATTTACATTACCAGTTTAATTGTTTTTGTCCGCTCTTTTTTTCATTTTATACTTCCAGTCCTTTCGAACCGTTCCTTTACATTTTCAAAGGCCTCTGACTTCGGATGCCCTCTATCAGTGTATTGCTGTGCATAAAGTCTAGATGTTAGCAAAGAATTTTTTTCAAAACGAAAATGAAAAGTGTGAACACATGGATGTTAAAACTAACATCAAGCAGTAAATAATTACTGTGACTTACATATATACCTTTATACGTAAAACGCATTAAAATGCATTACTGCTTGATGTTAGTTTTAACATCCATGTGTTCACACTTTTCATTTTCGTTTTGATCGGTGACGCCACCTAAGGCTCTATTACATGAGATACACTATTAACATACAGGCCTCTGTATAGCAGAACATGCCGTCAGAAGCCATCGCTTTGTTCTGTGTCATCTTTTGGGTGTTAGATGTCGCTGTGATACTCTCACTGCATTTAACACGCTAAAATGACATAAGCAGCGATTTAAGTCTTGAAGCTATTGTCGAGAATCTCCACGCACACTGATGAGACCTCATAGGTCGAAACACCGGTGTCTGTGCGTTCGATTGTCGACAATAGCTCTTAATGTATGTGTGTATCTCAAACACATGCATATATGCATATACGTTTTACGTATAAAGGTATATATGTAAGTCACAGTAATTATTTACTGCTTGATGTTAGTTTTAACATCCATGTGTTCACACTTTTCATTTTCGTTTTGATCGGTGACGCCACCTAAGGCTCTATTACATGAGATACACTATTAACATACAGGCCTCTGTATAGCAGAACATGCCGTCAGAAGCCATCGCTTTGTTCTGTGTCATCTTTTGGATGTTAGATGTCGCTGTGATACTCTCACTGCATTTAACATGCTAAAATGACATAAGCAGCGATTTAAGTCTTGAAGCTATTGTCGAGAATCTCCACGCACACTGATGAGACCTCATAGGTCGAAACACCGGTGTCTGTGCGTTCGATTGTCGACAATAGCACTTAATGTATGTGTGTATCTCAAATACATGCATATATGCATATACGTTTTACGTATAAAGGTATATATGTAAGTCACAGTAATTAATTTTTTTCAAATTTACCCAAAATGTAAATCATATCTATTAACTCTTCATGAAAATAATTCATTTTGATGAAAACGATTAGAGATGCTGCCATAAATTTGACATAAACGTTTACGGACTTTGTTTGACAGTTAAATCAGGCAGTCGGGCCTTCCCATTGGTTGAACGAATATTGCTGCCCAAATATTCGTTCAATCAACAACAGCGTTGTTTGCTCCTATAGGGAGAAATTGCAAAAGATGGGTATGAGACATTTTAACAAAAATGAAAGACAGTAAAAAAAAAGGTACAAAATACTATAATAAAATACAGAGTGTTCCATTAAGAAGGGTCTTCGGCATGTGAAAATTTCGAAGAGTTTAAGCTATGTGAAAAAACAAAGTTTTTTGGGGTATTCTCGAGTGCAACTTATACCAAATGATGCAGAATATTCTTGGCTACACGTCCTACCAAAATTAATGTTTTTACTTCTAAAAACCATGCGAGTATGATTTTCTTTCTGAACACGTGTTTTGGTCAATCATTTTCAAAAAAAAAAAATAACTCAAGAACTTTTACCTCAGTTTTGAATAAAACAAAACAGTTGAATGGGTAATTTAAAACAGTACTAGAAAATTCAAAAATATATAGGATGAGCCATTTAACAAAGTGAGGTTAATGCATTTCCGGTGAAACTGGAAGTGCGTCAGAGCTGAAAGTATTTTTAGAATATTCGCCCTAAAAAACCATAAATATTCCACTGATTGTTGTTCCTTTTATTTAAAACACAAAAGAGCAATCGAAGAAGCGGCTACTAATGACTCACCCTGTATTCTCCGCTAATAAATCCGAATATTTTCATTTCTAAATTATCTGTTCATTACTTCTGTAATTGTACCATTAAGATGTAAGTGATCATTTTTGAAAATTATTGGATAAAATGTTAATTTTTAGAACTTTACATTTAGTGTTAGTTGAACTCCTGACGATGCCGCAAGGCGAAATGTACGGAGAGTTTTAATAAGAATTTGTGCAATAATACCAAGTGTCTTATTTATGCTATTTGCAATTTATTAATAAAATGTGTCGCCAAGAAAAAAAACACCACTTCGTTAAATTATAAGATACAAATGTATTATTATTGTTGAGTTCATTTATGCCAAGACATCAGTTCTGTGGAAAATATATATTAATCTATAAAGGTTACGTAACATAGACATATAACACATTGAAATTAAATTTATAAATTTTGGAGTTCGGTGTTATCAATACAAAACAATGTGGTATGTTTAAATAAATACTTAATCAACACACAATTATCAGAATGCGAATTCATCGTGCATTTTCAAAACATACATATCAAGGACATAAAACTTAATCGGTCATGGTGATGATGATTTTAAAAGATAATTATTTGGATGTATATTATTAGTTCAGAAATTATATATACTACCGCAGAATATCAATTTTTTCAATCGTGTTTGTAAATTAATCTGAACACCATGTACACTATTAATATTACTGTTGCGATCGTGGCTGTTTTAATAGCAAGTGTTGTGATCTACTTTAAGCGGGCATTCGGTTACTGGAAGAAGAAAAATGTGGAATATTTGGATCCCAGCATCCCTATGGGAAATTTGGAAAATCCCCTATTTTGGAAAAATGGTTTTATAGGGTTAATGATTAATTCATATCGCGAATTCAAATCCAGAGGACAACGATTCGGCGGCATCTATTTGTTAAGTAAACCGATTTTTATACCGACAGATCCCGACCTAGTAAAATCTATATTAGCTAAGGATTTCTCACATTTCATGAATCACGGCAACTTGATCGATGTAGAATCTGAACCGCTAACTGGGAATCTGTTGAATGTAGAAGATGAAAAGTGGAGAAATTTAAGGACGCAATTGACGCCGACGTTTTCTTCGGGAAAGATGAAGACGATGTTCAGAACTGTTTCTGATTGTTGTGATCAGATGGTAGAACACGTGAGACAACTATGTACAGAAAGGAAACCCTTGCAAATAAAAGATATTGTGAGCCGTTATACGGTTGATGTTATTGGTACTTGTGCATTTGGTATGGACTGCAATAGCTTCAAACATCCAGACGCCGAGATTAGAAGATACAGCAGAAAACTGACGAAGCAAACGCTCTGGCTAAAAATCAGAATATTTATGCTTTTCGTAATGCCTGAGTTAAATAGAATATTTAAATTTAAGATCTTCGATAAGGAAGCTTCCGAGTTCTTTTCGGGCGTATTCAACACCGTTCTTGAGAATAGAGTCTCGACTAATTCCAAGCGTAACGATTTCATTCAACTATTGCTAGATATGAATGCAGGTCACGCTAAACCGTTAAAATCACTGAACAGGGAGGAAATGGTAGCGCAATCTTTCGGTTTCTTTCTGGCAGGTTTCGAGACATCTTCCAGTAATTTGGCGTTTTGCTTGTACAAATTGGCTTGCCATCAAGAAGTTCAGGAGAAGGTGCGCCAAGAAGTTCGAGATGTACTGGCTCGTTTTAATGGAGAGGTCAGCTATGAAGCTTTGGGTGAAATGACGTACATGGATCAAGTAATTGACGGTAACTATAACACATTCTATTTATTTGCTGCAAAGGTTTATGGGTATAAGTCAGTAGATTAAAAAAAAGTTTTAACATTTGCGTTTTGTGAAAAAATATATACTTTTACAGCGTGATTTGTTTTCCGATTATAATATAGTACTTTTTCCCCTACCTGTATACTATATTACAATCGGAAAACGAATCACGCTGTAAAAGTATATATTTTTTCACAAAACGCAAATGTAAGTAAGATAGACTCCAGAACCAATCCCTGTTTATTTGCTATTAGATGATAAATTGAATGCACCTGGGGAAAGTTTCGGACATCGATATTTCTCTAACAATTTTAACATGAAACTAAGTACACAGATATACATACAGGGTGGGGAAGAAGTATGGATACAGCTAAATATTTTGAAAACGGTATATTGGAACTCGCTGTTAAAAGGATTTGGAATTCATCAGTTTTACACAGTCATATGTTTTCGATATACAAGGCTAAAACTTGATGTTTTTTAAATAGTACGGGAGGTCAAATGTAACATTTTTGAAAAGAGTGTTCTTTTCTCTATTCAACGATGTAACACATGCCTGCCTTAACTTGCATAAAAACAGAAATAATTTTGCTTACGAATTCAGTTTTGAAGAAAAGTAAAATTAAGTTAGCTTTTGAAATGACGTTTGTAAGCTGTCGTAAACTGTTCGACAACCTCACTTCGACCAAAAATAATAAAAATAACGCATTTTATTAGAATTAAACGAAAAAAAAACTTTTTATTTTGTATAGATACTTATATATTACAAAATATTCTCAAAATGCTCTCACAAATTTGTTTAAACTTAGTGTTTGACGAAATATTGGTGAAATTTGATTTTTTCACTGAAGTAATGTACTACTTCCGATCTACAGCTTTTACATAGCTTGACAGCTATCGTGGTCAGAGAGAGATAGAGAACAAGAGAGAGAGAGAGAGAGAGCGCTTTTTTAAAAACCACTTTATCGGTATCAGGGGATTTCACAGAAAGCGTGGTTGATGTTTACAGGGTTGCGATTATGTATGGAACCGGGTTCGTTGTGCTAAGACGGTCTGAGCTAGAATACTGAAATTTTAAGCAGACATAAGACTCAATTAGAACTACTTATTACTTGTTTTTATTTTTGTTTTAATCCATAAGTTTTTGAAATACAAAGCCTACTTGTTTTTTTTTAATGGGTACATGGACTAAATGTAACATGGTTAAAAAAGATATTTTTCCCCGAATTAAATGGTATTATAGGTTTGGTGAATCTTTTGATAGAATTTTAGAAAAAAATTTAAACTTAATTAAATTAAAATAAAACACGCAAATCAAGCAGTCTTTGCCCATTCGTCAAAAATTGGAAGAACTTAACAATGGCAATAGAGAATGTCCCATTGTCATTATTGCCTCTATCATTTCCCATTGAAACCCCAACAAATGCTTGCAATTAAACTAAATAAACAAAACTAGACAAAGCAACAAAAATTTAATAAAATGGTTCAATTAATATTTAAACAAGAAGTTTATAATTTATAAACAAAATTTCAATTCAGAATTTAGATTATAAAAGATGTTCAAAGTGTTCTCCATTTACTTCCTGACAATAATGAAGTCTGTGGATAAATCCGTCTATTGTATTATTTAACCAGTTTTCAAGAATATTTCTTATTTCTGTCTGAATACGTAATTTTAATTCGTCCAAAGATTCTGGTTTGTTGTTGTACACACGGCACTTTAAATATCCCCATAAGAAAAAGTCTAGGGGATTCAGATCAGGAGATCGAGCTGGCCATTCAATAATTCATCGCCTCCCTATCCACCTTTGAGGAAATGTATTATTTAAGTAATAACGTACTTCACGTCCATAGTGTGGTGGAGCGCCGTCCTGTTGAAACCAAATTTGATTTTTGTGGTTTGGGAAAAGATGTATAATTTGAGGAACAATATTTTCTCGCAATAATTGTAAATACTTTTCAGCAGTTAGATTTCCGTCTATGAAAAACGGGCCTATGATATTATGGCCGATAATTCCGGCCCATGCATTGACTTTTTGTGGATATTGGGTATGTACCGTCGCCATCCAATGAGGATTACTATCAGACCAATATCTACAATCGTGCCTATTTACAATACCATTTAACTGGAACGTTGCTTCGTCTGAGAAAACAATCCTTTTAACAAAATTTTCATCGCCGCCAATCATCGTCATCATTCTTTCACAGAATTCTAATCTTCTGTCAAAATCATCCTCGTTGAATTCGTGTACTATATGAATTTTGTATGGGTGGTACTTTGCTCGTTTTAAAATATTTTGAACAGATCTTCGAGACATATCATGATTTAAAGCCACTTGTAGTACAGACGTTTTAGGGTTCTCCGCGACATCTAATAAAATATTAAAAGAATTTTCTTCGTTGGTGCATGTTCTTGGCCGTCCTAATTTAGGTTGGTTTTTCACACTACCGGTTTGATTAAATCTTCTTAATGTTTTTGTCACTGTTGACTTACTTATTGGATTCCTATCTGGATGGTTGTCGTTAAACACTGCACATGTTTCTTGGTGACTTCGTTTTCTATCTCCATACCCAATTATCATGAGAATTTCTATTCTTTCTCTTTCAGTTAAGTGATTCATAATTATTAGTTAGTTGCTATAATACAACGTTAACTGATGACAATTAACTGTCAAGAATTTTATGTTTGACGGATTTGCAAAGGCTGCATGATTTGCGTGTTTTATTTTATTTTAATAATGTTTTAATTTTTTTCTAAAGTTTTGTCAAACGAATCACCAAACCTATTATACCATTTAATTCGGGGAAAAATAACCATTTTAACGATGTTCCGTTTAACCCATGTTCCCATTAAAAAAAAACAAGTAGGCTTTGTATTTCAAAAACTTATGGAACAAAACAAAAATAAAAAAATATATAATAAGTAGTTTTAATCGAGTCCTACGTCTATTTCAAATTTCAGGATTCTAGCTCAAACCGTTGTAGCATAACGAACCCGGTTCCATACATAATCGAAACCCTGTATTTGTAATTTAAGAAAATACGATCATATTTTTCGTAAAACACCGGAGCCTTTTGGTTGTATATATTATTATACAAGGTGTTTGGCGCATCGTTTGCCAAATTAAATTGGCCGATAGAAGGAATAATTTGTTGTCTCTTAAGGCCAAATAATTCAATATTATTCCCACGGGCTTTTTCTCAACTCTTAATCTTTTATTTTTCATAATCCCAAAATTCAGCATTAATCTTACATTTTTAAAAAGAGATAGGTACAGCGTCCAAATTAAAGTTTATTTGATAGAGATAAGAGTTTCTACCTATTTTGCGGGTCTTATTTGGGCAAAAATAAGTTTTCATCTCGAATATCGAATATCAGTCTGATGTGTCCCGATACACAAATTTAGTGAATTTGTGAAATTGTAATCAAGGTTTTTATGGCATATTGCATACCGTTGGAAAGGGAATATACTAGAGCAGCTTTTGAAAGAATTAGAAGAACACGACCGCTTTTAGTTTTTTTTTTATTGCAATGGTAAGTTGAGTTCAAAAACCTTGTGAATTAATAAAATGAAAACTACCTGTTATTTGGAAGCAATTTTTAAGTTGGTTTAATCACACAACAGTACACATTAAAATTAAACTTTATTTTGGAGGTTCTACTTATAACTTTTTTTCAATTTAAGTTTAAATACTGAATTTTGGGATTTTTCAAAATAAAAATCAAAATGTAAAAAAAAAAACGCATGGGACTAATATTGAGTTATTGGGCCTTAAGAGGTAGCAAATTACTCCTTCTATCGTCCAATTTAATTTAACAAACAATTCACCAAACACCCTGTATAGTTGCAGGTAATATTTACTGTTGATGAAATTATGATGGACAAAATTTCTGCATACCTATACAATCGAATAAAATTTAGAACTGATGTTAATAATATAACAACAAGATTCCATGAGCTTTGCATCATTTTTGCATTCACTGACATAATTTACCAGAATTATAACAGAATTTGAATTTGCATGCACTGTCGGATTTCAAAAGACCTGTCCAAGTAGATAAATAAATAAATATAGCTTTAGAGTCATAAAATTTCACAGTGGAAACACTGCGAGTGTCAGTCTATACATGCATAGAATATAACAAAAGAACAAAAAAAAAGATCGTTAATGCATTGTCATCTGTCTTCTTTATTTTATTATTAATTTTCTTGGTTTCTTGTGTAATCATCGACTTTAGGGATTTAGTTTAGACATTGACTAATTTGTGTATATATAATAATAGTAACAAGGTTGATTAAGCCTTGAGCCTAAAGTCTACAATTTTGATATACCCACTATATTATTAATATTGAATGATATCGCTAACCATTACCCTAAAACTATTCAATTTGTTTTCAGAAACATTAAGATTTTACCCACCACTGCCTTTCCTAAATCGTAAATGCTCCAAAGACTATGTAGTCCCAGGAACAGACGTCAAAATAGAAAAAGACACAATGGTAATGATCAGCGTTATGGGTTTTCACATGGACGAAGAGTACTATCCGAACCCAGAGAAATTTGATCCAGATAGGTTCACGAAGCAGAATAAATCGAAGAGACATCAGTACGTGCATATTCCGTTTGGCGATGGACCTAGAATTTGTCTTGGTAAGAGCGAGCACTTGAGAAATAAGTTTCCGGCGAAGAATATTATATAATTTTAATTTTTTAGGTCAGAGATTCGCCATAATGCAAATCAAAATAGGATTGTCCTCGATACTGAGCAACTTCAAAATATTACCACACGCGAGCACTCCAAAATCTATGAGTTTCAGTCCAAGCGATGTTATCATATCATGTAGTGAAAAATTGTTACTTAACGCTGAGATTATTTAATAGTAGATACTTACCTATATGTAATACATTATTACATATCCATTTATATTATTTTAAATATACTATCATAGTACTCATTCCAAATGTCTATCAACGAGGAAAATTAAGTACAATAAACGTATAAAATGATATGATTTTTAATTCTAAAAAGTTAAACAAGCTATATTAAATATAATCTCGTAAAATATTAGAAACTGAATATTATTGGACAAGTTTATTTAAAGAGAATCATTATCGACACTTTTGCTTACTACGTATAAGGAGTTCAGGTGAAGATAGGATCAACTAGCATAAACATTATTAACAAAACTACTGGCCTTCAATGTCAGCAATACCAATTCCTACCAAACTGTTTTGCTAACCATAATCAGCTTTCAACCAGTATTTTTCTGCAGTTGGCTTAAGAGGAGCGTTTACTAACAAATAGAATCTTATGCAACTTATATTACTCGCGGGACGGGTAGGCGCAAGGGGGTGTGAGTAGGTGGAGGTAGACGATATTCGGTTCTGTCACAGCCCTTCGGTTTTATTCACAGATTCTGTCATAGATAAAGGAATACTATAGATGGTAAACATAATCTATAAAGAATGAGTACTTACGGAACTGTTGATGTTTTATAATAAGCCAATTTTCGCCTTACTTATAATATATTATATAACTTATATTATTAAACACTCCAATATTATAGGTGTATATGACATTTATTTTTAATTACAAACTGCCACTCTGATTTAAGTCTGGAATAGCCCACCGATTCTGATAGATTTTCGTCTTCGCTAGGACCGGTAGAGATACCGTAAAGTGGGGATAGACGACGCAATAGCTTGAAAAAACCTCGTGTGAAATGTGTGTGACAATGTTTACTATTTAATGTTTTTTATCTTCAAAAATAATTACAGAAAGTGTTTTTTTATATCGTTCATCAAATGTGCAGCTGGCGCGTGGAGGTTGTTTTTACTTTCTTATACGTAGTATAAGGAAGTATTGTGATGATGAAAATTTTCGACCTCGAGATTTTTGCAGATGTCCACGTTTTGAGGTCCCCTGATACCAAAAAAGTGGTTTTTAAAAAATGTCTGTGTGTCTGTGTGTGTGTGTGTGTGTGTGTGTGTGTGTGTGTGTGTGTGTGACCACGATAGCGGTCAAACCGCTGTAGATATCAATTCCAACTTTTGTATTTATGAATATAATCTCCCTCTTGAGAACTGATTAGATTTTGAGCAAAATCGCCAGACCGGAAGTAGTAGTTTACTTCAGTGAAAAAATCGAATTTTGCAAATATTTCGTCAATTACTAAGTTTAAATAAATTTATAAAGGATTCAAATGTACTCAAAATTAAATTTGAGAAAAATTGTATTAATAAAGTTTTTCGAAATTCCTACCGGAAGTAGGTCTTTTACTCTTATCGAAAATCAGTTTTTTGCGAATATCTCGCAAGTCATGCTTTCTAGGCAGGTACATGACGAGTATAACCCTTACGCTCCCTGAGGTCACAATTGTGACTTCCGTATTTTCTGTGTACATAAAGGTCAAAATCGTTTTCAGGACGGTTTACTCCGGCATCGTACAATTGTAACTAGTGTAACTGACCAGTGTGTACGTTGCCACCACCACCATTTTGCTTTCATCCTCATTTGTGTCGTGATCAATCCTAACGTGTTTTAGTCACCATGGCAGCCAAAAGTAAGTAGCTTATATTTTTCAAACTATTCATATTCGTTGGAATGTATTGTTTACACCTAAAGGAAAACACTCTAATTGAACGGCTTTCAGAAGCTACAGCGGAAAATTCCTTCAAAAACAAATGTGGGTTAGATTTTTGTTTGAGTTTCACAATTGTGACTCATAGGAGTGAACCTAGACATCACGTGAAACAAGTTACAATTCAGGATTCTATTTTTTTTTTTTGCAACTTTCAGAAAGAAGAACAATCGATTTGACCTGGTTGGAAAATAATCCCGATGAAATTTACGATATTTTGGATGAAATAGACTCAGATTTGGAACTGGGTGATGGTAATGAAGATGATGATGGTTGGGAATCAATTGACAATGAAGACATTGATCCTGCAATTAATAGTCCACAAGATAATGACAGAAATAGTAATACTGATAATGATTCTGATAGTGATAGTGAAGACAACGTACCTATAATTCAATTTCAAAAACTTCATTGGAGAAAAGAGGCTTTTACTAGCAAAGATGATCCACAGCAAACGAATTCTAGAAATCAAGTTTTAACGCCGTGGCAGTATTTTGAGAGGTATTTAAATGATGACTTTTTTGAAATTGGTGCAAAATTTACAGTTCAATATTGCGTACAAAAAACTGGGAAACCGCTAAAAGTTACTGCTGAAGAAATAAAAAAGTTTTTTGGGTTGAATGCAATTATGGGTTGTATAAAATTTCCCAGAATCCACATGTATTGGAATTCTAAATTTAAATTTGAACTTATCGATAATATAATGCCACGCGATAGATTTTATTTTCTCAGGGTAAACTTTCACGTTGTGGATAATCTATCTGTTGACGATGATATTAAAAAAAAGAATAGACTTTGGAAAGTTCAGCCCATGATCGATTTAGTGAAAAAGCGTTGTCACGAAATTGAAAGGACTGCCCAAGGGGCTTACTCAATAGACGAGCAAATGATTCCCTTCCTCGGGCGTTGTCCAGTTCGACAGTATGTAAGAAATAAACCAAGACCAGTAGGCTTAAAAAACTTTGTTTTAACTACTTCTAGTGGAACTGTGCTAGATTTTGTAATCTATCAGGGGTCAACCACACCATTATCCAATAAAGATTTGGGTCTGGGACCTTCGGTTGTGCTTACACTAGTCCAAACTCTACCACAAGAAAGTTACATATTTTTTGACAGATATTTTAGTACAGTAGCCTTATTTGACAAATTATCGTCACTAAACCTACATGGAACAGGCACAATTATGACAAACCGAATTAAAGGTATTGTCTTCAAAACAGACAGTTCGATGAAGAAGGGTGAATGTGAGGAATTTGTAAGGAGCGACAACAAGATTTGTGCGACGAAATGGAAAGACAATAAATCAGTTGTGATGATGTCCACAGCTTTTGGATTACAACCAGATACTACAGTAAGAAGATGGGACAAAAACCAAAAAGCACGGGTTGATGTACCATGTCCAAAAGTTGTTAAAGCCTACAATGAAAAAATGGGTGGAGTGGACATGTGTGACCAAATGCTTGAATACTATAGATCTTTTTTTAAAACCCGAAAATGGACATTCAAATTAATTCTTCATTTATTTGATCTTGCGATAGTCAACAGCTGGATGGAGTACAAAAGTGATGCAAGTGACCACAACACTACAACAAAAGTTATGGATCTGTTAGATTTTAGACTAAATCTAGGAGAATATTTAGTTTCTGGAACCAAAAAACGAAGACCAACAGAAGAAGAAGAAGAAGCAGAAAATGAAGAAGAACCAGAAAGAAAAAAGAAAAGGAATATTTCAGCACCAATACCTTGTCAAGATAAACGTTACGATGGATTTGAGCATTGGCCAACAAGCGACGATTCCAAACACCCGGCTAGATGTCGACTTGAAGGCTGTGGAAGTCGTTCTAGAATTCGCTGCCTTAAATTCAACGTTTATCTATGCTTAAATAAGAATAATAATTGTTTTATAAAGTTCCATAAGAAATAAATACCTTCGTTCACAATTGTGACTTTATTTGTTCGCTCCCGATGTTCACAATTGTGAATGTCAAAAAAATCCAAAAAGACGTGACCCAAAATTTAAAAAAAAAAAATGGCTTTGCAACTGAGGCTATTTCACCGATGAAAAATAATTATCATATTTATATCTTGCAATTTTTTACTCAGGAGTGTAAGGGATAAAAGTATTTAGAATGTACTTTTAAATATCTTTTGTATAAAAAAAATTTCAAAATTCAGACCGGAAGTACCACTTTTACTCTTATCGAATAGCGATTTTTTGCAAATATGTCGTAAATTATGCATTCTATATATATTTATGAAGAGTACAAAAGTATTTAGAGTTAGATTTGGAATATTTTTTGTATAAATGAAATTTCAAAATTCGGACCGGAAGTAACACTTTCATACGTATAAGAAAGTCGTGTGGTGGCCACACCTCATTTTTTACTTTCTTATACGTAGTATAAGGAAGTATTGTGATGATGAAAATTTTCGACCTCGAGATTTTTGCAGATGTCCACGTTTTGAGGTCCCCTGATACCAAAAAAGTGGTTTTTAAAAAATGTCTGTGTGTCTGTGTGTGTGTGTGTGTGTGTCTGTCTCTCTCTCTCTCTGTGTGTGTGTGTGACCACGATAGCGGTCAAACCGCTGTAGATATCAATTCCAACTTTTGTATTTACGAATATAATCTCCCTCTTGAGAACTGATTAGATTTTGAGCAAAATCGCCAGACCGGAAGTAGTAGTTTACTTCAGTGAAAAAATCGAATTTCGCAAATATTTCGTCAATTACTAAGTTTAAACAAATTTATAAAGGATTCAAATGTACTCAAAATTAAATTTGAGAAAAATTGTATTAACAAAGTTTTTCGAAATTCCTACCGGAAGTAGGTCTTTTACTCTTATCGAAAATCAGTTTTTTGCGAATATCTCGCAAGTCATGCTTTCTAGGCAGGTACATTACGAGTATAAAAGTATTTAGAATGTACTTTTAAATATCTTTTGTATAAAAAAAATTTCAAAATTCAGACCGGAAGTATCACTTTTACTCTTATCGAATAGCGATTTTTTGCAAATATGTCGTAAATTATGCATTCTATATATATTTATGAAGAGTACAAAAGTATTTAGAGTTAGATTTGGAATATTTTTTGTATAAATGAAATTTCAAAATTCGGACCGGAAGTAACACTTTCATACGTATAAGAAAGTCGTGTGGTGGCCACACCTCATTTTTTCTTTTGTGTATCAGCCTTAGTTAGTAGGCATTAATGAAATTCATGCATTTTTGTCGTTATTTCTAAGACACATAACTTTTTTAAGAAAATAAATTAGTACAAAAACTGACCTTGATATTATAAATTGATGCCTTTTTTAATGTGATGAATGAAACTGTTTGGATATATTTTTCATTTAGTTAATTTTGCCCTCAAATTACTTGAACCAGATAGCTATAGTTTGTCCCTGTATCTGTTTTTTTATGTATCAGTACGTTGAGAATGCAGACTCACAAAGATAAGTTGAAGTAAAACCCACAAATCTTTTCACTGCAGCCTTGCCGACAGCATTGTTTTCTGAATACATCGGCACCCAGAACTCTTATTGGTTCCTTCACGGTATTTCTGTCTTAAACTGCTATCTTCGTGGATATCAACCAGATTTAAAAGTTTTTGTTTGTCATTCCAGTAGGTTTGTTTCGGGTACAGGAAAACGGGTTCAACATCCCACTGTAGAAATCATAATAATTAATGTCGGTAAAGTGGTCAACTATGCTGCGTTCTAAACTTTGCAAGTGGGCAATAACAACTGCGAGGAAGTTGGTTTGAAGATTGATCTCATTTGTTTTGACAAATTTTTGCAACCGTTGGAAAAGTTGGAGATATCTCTGCTATCATTACAAGCATTAAAAACTGTAAATATTTTCCGGGAGGTTTTTTTTTTGTAATTGTGCTACTCCTTTTTTAAGATTCTTACCTACAACTTATTAGAATTCGTTAAAATTAATGGAGCAACTGACTTGTCAAACCAAGTACGCGTGAATGTCACCATTGAACTATAGTAGAAGTAGTAATAATAATAGTAGTAGATATTGGGACAGTTTGGACAAACAAGCACTACCCTACCCACTCCTTCTATCACGTGACCAGGCGTCGATGCATGGCGAAGACAATTGCCACGTACACTGTGGCTGCAAATATTTTACAATAATTATTAATTTGCTGTACTTTATACAGCATGTACAAAATTGCAAATCCTTTATGTCATATAGTTAATTTATTATTCAACCCGAAATTTGTCCGTCTAAATTAAACTTACCCATTACAAAAAAAAAGTGATGCAAGCTCAACCCACCCATTAGTGCATGTCCCATATTTACCAAAATATTTGACCGCTCGAAGAATAAAAGATTGATGCAATTCCTACTCAATCAAAATTTACTGAGACTGCTATGCTCCGTCTTCTATTGTATAACTGCGGGGCACTGGACGCTAGTAAATTGGATTTGCGAATACTTAGTGATCTGTTCCAAGCTTTCGACTGTGTCAATTACAGGTATATTCTACATAAACTAGAACGCATGGCAGTCCGTGCCACAATTAACCAATGGTGTGAGTCATTATTTATATAATAGAAGAGAGTACGTAGAAAGTACCTACTTGTTCTGGTTTATCTAAAATCTAGAGTATACTTTGGTGTGTACTACATTTATATTTACATTAACGATTTGTTACTTGTACTTGAACATTGTCATTGGTCAACTTTTACTTATGTGAATGAAGAGAACTCCATCAATCAGATCGATCATGGTGTCTCGCAGATTTACGACAGATTGCCCGAGGGGTTCAAGGTTAACAAGCTTATAATAAAAATAGTGCTATAGTAAAAGGTACGGTAATTAATAAGAATCACAAAAGGGAAGGTCACATTGATTGGGTAAAACATGTTTAGCATGAGATTCCTAAACTATTCACGTACCAAGGACACGATTATGACCTTTGATTACTCTAATTTTATATCAATTTGACGCGTTGGGATAATACATTGGGGATGTTTATCACATAAACAGGGTGTATTACTAATGCAAAATAGCGCTCTTCGGATCATATTCAAGTGACATCTTATCATCATATCTTAGATGTTCGAAGTTTAGTTCATAGGCATTATGGTAGATTTGATGAGAATACAAGACAGCATAAGTATCTTTTGCTGAAAAAATATTCGACAACAGTTTATCAAATAAGTTTGAAATTCAGAGGTTGCCTACTTTACTACATGCAGCTAATTGCTTATAAGATCTTTGACTTATTCTTTACATTTAAGAGATGTATGATGAAGCACTTGTTACAACATAACTGTAACGGTATAGATGAATATTTCTTGTAAACTTTGTACTTGTATACATAACGATATACCGTAGTCGACAAATTTTAATTTCTGGTACAATAGTAGAAGAGGAAAAGAGCACGTCGAAATAAAGTAAAGACATAGATATAGCGAGGCTGCCAAGCACACCCGGCAAACGTTTCCTATGCAATGTGAATATCCCCTGACTGTGTTGCTTTTCCCACCACTGTTGGAATGTAGGCATCGCTGCATTTACAATGCATGGGATAGATAGCTAGTATAGAGTATAAACAGAAATTAAAAATTGTCGACTACGGTATGTGTAACTACGTATTTCTAACTTGTTTTAACATGTTTAATATATTGTACATAATCAAATAAACGTTGTTATTATTGTGGAATTAATTTTCAACAATGCCCAAACCCAGGTAGCACACAAATTTGCTAGTGACGTAGAAAATACATTATATGATGGACTATCGTACGATCAAAATAAGTCCATGTCAGGTACAGTGCACATTATACAAACAGCTTTTGGGGATAGTTTTGTCCAACTCTGATCTACAGGATTTTCGTTAGTTAGAAGGGTTTCTTGTGCGTTTAGTAATTAGCTATATTCAATTTTCAATAATATTTTTCCATTTGAATAAAATACTTAAGAAGCAAACTAATAAATACAAAACTAAAGTTGTATTATTTTAAAGATGTACAAATGAATGTAACTTTAGAAATACACTTTTAATTTTCCATCGTCTATTCCAATGCTGTCCACAAAAAAAAAAGCTTTTCTAAGAAATATTACAAAAGCCATTTGTTTAAGATAGTAGTAGAATAGTAGGACCAATATTTTTTCACAATAACATTAATAACCAACGATACTGAGACAGTTATTAACACCATTTTAACTCAAGTGCAAAAGGACGAATTCAATGGGGGTTACTTCCAGCAAGATGGGGTTACTGTACATACAACTCGTGAAAATTTATCGTTTCTAGAACATTACTTTCCTCATGGAGCTATAAGCAGAGGTGTATGGCCAGCGCGATCACCAGACTTTACTCCGTTAGATTTTTCTATTTTCGGATTGCTAAAAAATGAAGTATGTATATTAAACAAGAATACAATTGCACTTAATGTAAAAATGTAGGAGACTATATAGGTTATGGCTTGGCTATAAACATAAAATGACGTTTCGTCGAACTTATTTTCCCATGTTAAACTTGCCTAAGCAACCACCAATGAAATACCTTAAAAATTTACGGCATTTTGGCGCGATATTTGAATCACTCCTTATTCTGAGACAAGGTATAGATGAAATTCTTTTTGAAACACACGGTATACATATATAGTCTTGGAAAATAATGGGTAATTCCGCTGTAGAGCAGAAATATATATCTATCGTATTCTTAAAAATTTTTTCTTGAACTGCGGCTTTAATTTCCATCACTCATTGGAACTGGTAGATAGTAATCAAAACCAAAATTAACGTTTCGACAAATTTTATTGTCTTCATCTGAACTAATTATTGTACATCATCTGACAGTGACAATTATATTCATTCCGTGTAAATATTAATTTATTCAAATTCATCTTCTTTATTATTTTATATCAATTATTTGTTCCGTGGCTTTATATAACTATAAATCCACTAATATGATAATGATATTAATTTGAACATATTGTACCTTTCAAAAATTTGTAAATTTCGGAGATAAGTGTTTAGAGCTATTTTCCGACCTTTCTAAACACCTCACAGTTTCATTTACTTTTATTTAATTTACTTTGTACCTGATACACTAACACAACTTTCCATTGGCTACCTTTCACCTCTATTCTCTCGTATTCGTACACACGTATTTCTTCTTTATATAATACGTGGCAAATTCAAACTGTTCACACACCTTGGTGTGTTAATAACCGAACATAAATATTCAATACTGTCATATTTTAAAGTTACTGGATAATATCGAAATGATCTAATTGAACGAAATGTTACTTGCTGAGACTCTATATTATAATAAATAATAATCGTTTCAAATAATTTTTATTGTTCACTACAATATTGTTTCGCCAAACTTTTGTAGCGTTACAAAAATACATTAGGAATGACAAAGACAAAATAGAAAGAAGAACTCAGGAGTCTATATGTTAACATGTGAATGCAACAAAGTCTACATTGGTCAAAGAGAGCGTACCTTTGAACAGAGAATAAAGGAACACGAAAAAAGCTACAACGCTAAAAAGACAGATTCAACATTTGCCAACCACTGCATTGAACCAAACCACAAATTTAATAAAGAATTTAAAATCATACGTGTACAATATAAGGGAAAAAATTATTTAAATCACTCCCCGCTACTGTCTTTCTAAATTTGTAAAATCACCCCCTCTTTCAACCTCGACACTTATGTAATATATATATATTATGTTTATATATATACATATATATATATAACGCTGTAATCATTGCTTTCATTCAGCAGGCGGATCGAGAACTGATCCCGCTCCAACCGTTCACTTCACAACAGTTGAGTGTTCGCTGGACAGGACCGCTCACCTTTATGTCATCGTCTGTTATCTGGTATTTTTCATTGCTGCCATATGTTAAAATTATACAGATTAAACCGAATAAACAATAATAATAAATTGTTTTTCTGCATTAAGGTTTGACGTAGTTTTTAGTGGAAGGGCTGATTTTTCCAACCCCGAATAAAATATTGAGTGAACTCCAATATTATAATACATTTATTACTGTACAATACCATTAATTTGCTGTATCTTACTTTTCTAGTAACTTTCTTCAGAAGTATGTATTAGGTTGGTCTTGGAATGAATCAATGGCGCATGCGTACAGAATACGCTCACCAAGTGAGCATAGAATTTTTCCGCTCACAAAAATGGCGACCGCTCCTGAACATGTTCAGAGTGAGCGCTCGTCTACTGGCCATGATCACTGAACAGTTGCGCAACTGTTGTGTCTGCTGAATGAAAGCATTTTGTAAGGATTAATCTGTCATCACCTGATGAAGCCAAAGTTTGGCGAAACAATATTGTAGTGAACAATAACAAAATTTTTGAAACTATTCTAATATCGAAATTACTTACCCTAAAGATAATTGTCACATTCACACTACTACGTGATCCTACATTACCCATCAATATGCCATTTTGATCTTGGCACTTGTTTGATGCAAATATTGCAAACTAACAAAATTCCAGTTAAGGCTGTTCATGGGAAATATTTCAATATACATACGTTGGACATTGCTTGTAGTAAAATCAATTGATGTATTAAAGGTCCTTGGACGTTTATATATGTAATAGATTGTAAAAGAACGTCTACAGGACATTATGGGAGAATTTTTATGATTAACGATATCAGAGCTTCTGGCAAATTTGATTTTGTGGAGATGAAAACTAAAGGCCTTATGTCGAAGTTATTGTATCGATTGTTGCTTAGTTTAATCGCAGAATGCTGTTCACTGCGTGTCCATTGGAACTTTTATTAATGTTTTATGATGTTTTACCCCTTTTTGGTCTTTTGTCAAAATTTGAATTTAATTCTTTAAATATTGTATAAAACTCGAAAAAAAGCAATAAATTTCTTAAAACTTTAATTTTACATCAACAGTCATATGTAATATTCATAGTCACATATATTTTTTTATTATTTTACGTAATTATATTTTAAGCATATTATCAATTGAAGTAAATAAATTGGACATTTATTTTCAGGTGTGTTTTTGCATTTCTTGATAAATCCACAAACGTATTTTTGCCACATCAGTGAATATAACGTAGTGACTTAAATCGCAACTCAGTGATATCGGATCTCTAATGGAAAGTCCCACCAGACCTCTTAAAAACCATCTTCTAGTCGAGTCATCCTTAATTGCGAAGCCAGCGCCACTGTCCCCCATACAAGGACCACTGTTATCGCGTTTGCCTGAAAACAAAGAAGTAATTTTAAAAATTAACTCCCGCACACTTATTTCCATAACCACAATGTCATAGCGATGTCAACTGGATGGATACCTATTGTATTGTTTTATACTGCGGTGGGGACGGGCATAGTTACCTGCAGTGAGATTCCGAACACTTGCCACGACACCAAATTTGCAACCTTATAGAGCGTCTCATAAACTTAGTTGATATTTGAATTAGTTCGTAGAAAATCATCAAATATTCGGCACATATTGATCACTCTGCACAAACTAGTCCGAATGTCAATAATACGTTTATGAATGTCGGTAAAAGGCTATAGATTTGGTGTAGTGTCGACTTCAATTATCGTTTGAAGTGTGCAAGATTCCACTGTAACTCTAAAAATTCAGTTAAAAGTGAAATATGGAATTCTAATTTTGAATTTACATCTACATGTTAAGTGCCACTGCAGTAATAAAAAGTATTACAATGATGGCAATAGGGACGAAATCAACCATTTTGAGGATATCTGTCAAATGAGCACAATAACCTACGACTTTATATAGAGTCTACAATAAGTGACCTCTACTTAAAAATATGGCCGCTTGTAATGTGTTATTTAATAAAAAAAATGACTATAAATACAAAATAAAATTATTATTATTATATTATTATTATAGTATTACAATGATGGCAATAGGGACGAAATCAACCATTTTGAGGATATCTGTCAAATGAGCACAATAACCTACGACTTTATATAGAGTCTACAATAAGTGACCTCTACTTAAAAATATGGCCGCTTGTAATGTGTTATTTAATAAAAAAAATGACTATAAATACAAAATAAAATCCAATACGTTGTGTATATCTTTATTCGACATTTTGTATATCTCTCTGTCCTGTCATGTCACATGACATTGTTAGCGTTACATTATTGCCAACTTACAGGACGTTATCACACATTCCCCTTTTCTAACATAAAACTTACAAATTTAATTTAATTGGTTTCTTAACCAACCGTCCATATCTGGATCTAGATGAAGCCCCACCATCAGATACATTATCAGTTTCTATACTAGGCTGAGAACATGTAAGGGAGATCTCCAACTTAGTATGAGTTTTGTTTCTTGACAAGTGTCACTCTCAAACGCAAACTTATCACAATTAATATTATGCTCTACATTAGGCTGATTCAGAGATTCCCTTAAATCCACTCGGTTTCGTCATATAATATTACCAGACTTTATAAGACCTAGGCGTTCTGTCAAGATTTAAAACCTTTGCGGGTTCCCATACATTTTCAACGTGACTATAAACAGTAACATTTTGTTCAGGCTCTAAATGTTTCAGATCTGATGCAGCCTTATAGTAATGCTTATATTGACTTTGTCTAAATTTTAACTTTTCTGATACATTTTCACACAACATGGGCTTTAATGGATCTGCACAGATTGGTATTTTGGTCTTACAAATTCGACCCATAAGTAACTGTGCTGGTAAATAATCTATATATTTTAAAGGGGAATTTCGATACTGCAATAATAAATACCTCAAATATCTCTTTTCCCTCCTCTAACGATTTTTTAAGCAAATTTTTAGCAATACCTATACAGCTTTTTCAGCTAAACCATTCGATTTTGGATAGCTAGGGCTTCGTGTTGTAATACTGAAATTCCATTCCCTGGCAAATTATTTAAATGAAAAGCTACTAAAAGGAATATTATCACAAATTAAAGTATCTGGACAGCCATACTTAGAAAAGATAGATTTTAACTTAATAATAATTTCTACACCTGACTTGTTACGCAAGAAAACAAATTCAAGCCAATTTGAGTATAAATCCATCACCACAAGGTACGAACGAGCTGCGTATGTAAATATATCTGCAGCTATTCTTTCCCATGGTCTCTCTGAGATTCTTTCTAGCGATACGCTCGCATATACGACACCTTCTGACAAAATCCTCGATATCTTGATTCAGTAATGGCCAATAAAAAAATTGTCTAGACCGGCATTTAATTTTTTCCATACCCATATGACCCTCATGTAACTTGATTAACATATCATTTCTTAGCTCAAGCGGTACAACTAGTTTATTATTGTAAAATAGGAGGCCATATGAAATGCAAAGACAATTCTTCAACTTGTAAAAATGACGTGCGAATGTCATTTTTATTTACCATTCAGTTTCGAAAAAATTAATTATTGTTTGAAGCTCAGGGTCTTTTGCAGTTGCTTCTTTAAATGACAACTTCTTTTCGTCAGACATTGGTAGGTATCTTCCTAGTGAATGTACAGCAAATACCATTTCTGGATCGTCATGTACATGTTCATTCACAAACGCACGCGATAAGGTATCTGCGATATACAGATATTTTCCAGGTTTAAATGTTACCTTTAAATCATAATGTAATACTTTCAGCAACATTCGTTGTAGTCGCGGAGGTACAGTTGCTAGACTCTTTTTGAAAACGGTTTCTAATGGTTTGTGATCTGAGCAAACCTTAACATTCTTCATGCCATATATAAAATAATGAAACTTTTCACAACTAAATACAATAGCGAGTAGCTCTTTTTCTATTTGCGCGTACCTAATTTCGGCTTTTTTCAATGTACGAGACGCAAATGCGACCGGATGACCATTTTGTAAAATACATGCTCCCAGGCCATCTTTAGAAGCATCTGTTTCTATTTCTATCTGTAGTGATGGGTTAAAAAATGATAAAACTGGTGCATTTGTCAGTAAGTGTTTCAACCGTACAAGCGCACTATCTTGAGACTGATTCCAACATCACTAACATCATTACGTGTTAAATGTCTTAAAGGAGCTGTCACCTTGGACATGTTTGGTATAAATTTTCCCAAATACTTAGCCATGCCCAGCAGTCTCAATAAATCATTTTTATTCATTGGTTTTTGCATGTCAACTATAGCCTTAACATAAGATTCATTAGTATTAATTCCTTCTTTAGAAAACACTTGTCCTAAAAGTTTCACTTGTTGTCACTTTGCCTAGCCGGATGGCTGCTGTAATACGGACCCGAGGCGGAAATACTCCGTATTAGTTCAACTTTCCGTTAATTAAATTCTTTACGTTGATGTTACTTTTCAATTTTTGTGTTTATCAAGTTGCGGTGTTTGGTTTTTCCCTTTCATTTTGTTTTATTTTTAATATGTTTATGTAGTACTTAGTTAAAGAACATAAAATTTTGGAAAAATAAAAAAAAAACTAAAAATAAATGGGTGATTCCATAATTTTTTTTGCGGAGTGTATTACATGGATATGCCCAAAACAATAGATTCGGTCTCATTCAACTTGATAAATCTCCAAACAAACTGGACTGTACCTATCAAACATGATAATTAATAATTACTTACCCGCGCAAAACGTTCCACAAGAAGTAAACCTCTTGAAAATTTTATTCGATCTTAAGCATTGTTCCTGCGAGACGACTGGCATCTGCACTTTTTGAGCGACCATGGAAACTTCCTCCTCTATCGGCTCATTCGGTGCCCATCCAACCACGGTACCCGACATTCCCACAATTTCGTCCAAACTGTCATCACCGTTCCACAAACAAATCGGTCTGACGGTCGGCTGAAACGTTACAGGTTCTCGCAGAACAATTATGGCTATATCGGAGGCAGCACTATTGTCTTTATAATTTGGATGGATTGTAATGGCTCTGGCGTGCCTCACGGTGGCATCTCTGGCCCAATTATTCAAGGTGAGTTTACCTAATATGATAATTAAGTCGTCGTAATCATTAACTGGCGTACTGGAGCTATTAACGCAATGACCCGCTGAAAAATATAGGAATTATAAGAACTTGGGTCTGTGATAATGATCTTAAAATGTAAATGACAATTTGATTACTATATTTATAGGCATCATTTCTAACACTTTTTATAGAATTACAGAAAATAAACTGTAACCGTCATATTTGAAGAAATATAATTGATTAGTGGCTGACACAAATTACGCGCTACCACGTTTATTGCTTCGAAGTTTGTTGTATTTATTACCTAACTATATTACTCTTTCTATAGCAAACAACGAAGCTCCTCAGAAGCAATGATTTGCCCCTGGGTTGATCACCTTAAACGTGGCAAATCTCGACTGTCAAGAACATCGTAAACTATCGAAATGTCTTACTTTTCCAGAAATTATTGAAAAAGTTCATAATGTGTTACATGACCGCAAAGTGAAAATTGAGAAGATTGCCAAGACTGTTGGCAAGTCTGCTGAACTTGTACATCGCATTTTGCATGTTGAATTATACATGTCTAAGCTCTCTTGGAAATTTGAAACTTAATATAAAAACAGTAATTTTTTTGAATTGTCTTGTTACGGTTGATGAAACTTGTAACCATTACTATGTGCCAGAACCGAAGCGTCAATCTCAGCAGTGGAAGCATAGTGGCTGACCTGCGCCAAAGAAGGCCAAAACGTTTCCTTTGGCTAGAAAGAGAGTGTCTGCAATATTTTGGAATTCAAAGAAGATATTTTTGGTTAGTTTTGTTAAGATTGATGAAACTTGTCTTCATTACTATGTGCCAGAACCGAAGCGTCAATCTCAGCATAGTGACAGACCTGCGCCAAAGAAGGCCAAAATGTTTCCTTTGGCTAGAAAGATAGTGTCTACAATATTTTGGAATTCAAAGATGTTTTTACGTAGTGTTGTTGCGGTTGATGAAATTTGTCTCCATTGCTTTGTGCCAGAACCGAAGCGTCAATCTCAGCAGTGAAGACATAGTGACAGTCCAAGAAGGCCAAACCGTTTCCTTTGGCTAGAAAGATAGTGTCTACAATATTTTGGAATTCAAAGAAGTAATTTTTGGATAGTTTTGTTAAGGTTGATGAAACTTGTCTCCATTAGTATGTGCCAAAACTAAAGCACCAATCTCAGCAGTGGAAGCATAGTGACTGTCCTCCGCCAAAGAGGAGAGATATTTTGGAATTCAAGGAGGATATTTTTTATCGACTACCTCGCAAAGGGCCAAACTTCCAATGGAATATATTTCGTCGCCCTTCTGGACAAAGTCACAGTTTCCATTACCAAACAAAATCCGCAACACCTCGAAAGAAAGTGCTATTCGAACATTCAACATGCGACATTACGAAATGGTCACATTATTTGCGAAAAATTGGGAATTACGATTTCAAGTTGTACCCCAGCCACCATTTTCACCAGATCTAGTCCTTTCAGACATCCATTTATTCCCAAATAAGCCTATTTCCTCAGGAAGGAAAATAAAAATAGACGAGAAAATTATCGCAGAAGGAGAACAGTATTTTGACGATCTTGATGCTGATGATTATAAAATTAATATAATGGCACTCCAGTATCGCTAGTCCAAGTGTACTATGTTAAAGCTGAGCAAAAGTGCAGTATGTGCAAAAATGGCCAAATGATATATTGGGATAATTGTTATACTACGTGCATTCTGCGCCCTCTTTACCAAGCAAAAACACCGAATATGTCATATATTGAGTGTTGATATGACATATTATGTGTTTTTGCTTGGTAAAAAGGGCGCAGAATGCTCGTAGTGTAACAATTATCCCAATATCCAATTTTAATTTTGAAAATATTAGCAGACGATATTTAATGAGCAGACGTTTTTATCAATTAACTGACTTTTTCTTGCTTAGTGTATAGGATTAATAAAATGTCGTTCTATTACACATATGTGTCCATTTGTTTAAACATCACTTTTATTTTAATTTTAACATTCAATTCAGCCATAATATCTCTTACAATTAACAGAATAAATTAGCCAGCAAAATGTATTCTTGTATTTCAAATAGCGTAGTTGATATTTCGTATAAATATACATTCATATTATAATACACGTACACTTTTATTATTTCTAATCAAATATTGACAATACATGTAACATGTTTCTCACATCGATTACTATTATTGCATACCACCTGCCATGTTCAAGCAACCTGTGAGAGAGTGTATTCGCACTATATCTTGAAACAGATAAGTATATGTATATAAGTATAGTGATATATACGATTGTAAGGTCATAGCCATGGACAGGGGGAGAATTGACAATGCAATAATAATACCCGCTCTCAGGATTGGTATTAACAATCATGTTTTCTATAATTGTGCGTGCTTCAAGGTCTACCTAAATAGATGCTGATTTCTCAAATTATTCAATTTACCTATATTTTTTCACATTCTTACATACCAGTCAAAATATGTTCACTAGATATGAGATTCCCAGTGCAGTGAAATTTGTAATCCGTTCCTTTCTTGTACATAATGGCCGCTAACCATGGAAAATCACCAGGAGCAACTCCTTCCCCTTTCACAATCAGACCTTGGACTTCCGCCACTATACCGCATTGATGTTCAAGTTTTGGGGTGGCAGTGTCATTAGACGTAGGAACTACAGATTGATAATCAGACGTGACAACTGGACTGTCTGCATGAGTGACTGGAATAAATGGATTGTCGCGTACATCGAACGGTGTCTGTGGCGTAGTAAGGCCTTGGGGCAGTACCTGTGAATCAAAAGGGTGAACTGTGTCTGTTTGACCAGGACCGTAAGTCGTGACCAACGACTTAGCCCACAAATAAGTTTGTATGAGTCCTGGAGCAACTGTGAACAAACAAAAAGAAAGAGCGTAAATTACTTGCAATATATATATGGTATATATAGGCTAAATTACGTTCAGTTGCTAATTGAAATTTGTATCTTTAGAGTTAATTTTTGTTTGTGCTGCCATGCGAAACTTGTATGATATACATTTTTTGGGAGTGTTAAGTACTAAAGAATACAATAGAATGAAATTGTAGAAAGGTCTAAAAGTGTTTCTTATTTACTCAATAATTTAATTATTAACAATTATATGGATTGAACAAAGGCCATATAAACTGTTAAACAGTAATTGTCACTTGCCTTGCCCCCAATGAGTTCTGTAATTTACCCTATTATATTGCTGCATATAATATCTGAATGGAAAATGATTAGGATATTAATAATACGACTTCACGTTGTTTAAATACAGGAAGACAGTTTATGAATACTTGTGTATAAAATTGTTAACAGACTCTGAAGAAATAAATCTCTATCTTACCAACGATGACTGTATGACTGTATATGAGTATATTTATTATATTCTATGAGTAAAGATAATAATACTTACGGGGATCGGCCATTCCAAAACAAAGTGTTCTGCCATTGTATTGTAACGAGGTTAATTTAGGAATAACATCTTGCGTAGGAAATATTACTGCATACTTCAGGATACTATTATTATTAAAAAATTCTTGAGTTCTGGATAGGACGACAATTTCAAGTTTATTCTAAAACGATCAAAATTATTTGAAAAAGTGGCAATAAAATATGTTGCAATAAGATTATGTGTAAATGGATGATCATTAATTTATTTATTTATTATTTTATTAATTTTGTCAAAACCAAAATATTAAGTTTTGAATCAAATCAGTTAAATTACATAACATCTCATCAATATGTACAAATAATCCAGTTTGTCTGTATAGTTTTGTCTGTGGGCCAAGTAAACGAATGAAATTGTTTACGCCCAACTCTTCGAAGTAAACACCCACCTGATAGTTTTTTAGGTACCATTTTAGGCAAACCCAAAAGCCAAAATTCATTTTGGTTTTGGATTCGACATCAGCAGAGTGGCTTTTATAAATGGGCTTAATTTTGTTCAGTTTCTTCCAACTTTACTATTTTTTATTTTTTTTTTTGAAAAAATTAATAGCGCTAAGATTTTCAAAATAACTTAAGAGTGTATTGCAACATTGTGAAAATTTCACTGATCTTGACTTACTACTTTTCTTTAAAATGGTACCGATATCCCTTACGGAAAATTAACACAGGCGAACCCCAGCCGTAGGCTGTTTGGTTTTACTACTAATAACTGCTTAAATTGATATTTGCTTTTGAACAGGTTTTAAAGAAATTCAACAAAATGGTGCTTTTTAACGCGATTGAAGAGTACCTACATGTGACATAAATACTTTGAAATACACATATATTCATTCGACATTATAAAATGTACACAAGAACGCCATACGTATTATTATTCAACATTTAAATAACAGAAAATGTTGTAATCTACGTTTTAGTATTGTTTAGCAGATCATCCAGATTCTTTCACAGTAATTAGTTAATTTACTGCAACAGGTGCTATAGTAAAATCACTTTTGGAAGACACCTACGCAGAGACGATTTTCGAGCGTAGAAAGAAAAGTGGTTCTCAAACGAGAGAAATAGATATATGTTCTTCTAGCATGTATTGTCAATCAGACAACTATTGCCGTATGTCGTCAGCAGTCGTCAGTTAGCGTTAGCAACGTCTATACTGTGCATTTAGTAGTGTATGTCATTAGAAAAGCAGTTTAAAATAAGGTGACCAGATTTTAACATTGGTAAAACGAGACACCATTGACCCCGGGGCGGCGGGGGGGGGTTGCTTTAAAGTTTAGTCTAGTCTGTATAATAAAAATTTTCATAGAACGCAAAAATAGTATTGGAATATAAGTACTTTTTTAAATTTCAACATAGTAAGTAAAAAAAGTAAAATTTACAAATATAATAGATTAAAAATAGTTATTTATTATACAAGGGAAAAAAGTATTAGATTTTAGCTCGAGGCCGCTTCGCGTCGGGAGATAAATTACCGAGAGCTAAAATCTAATTTTTTTCCCGTGTATAATACACTATTTTTTTCTGTGATGGGAAAAACGACGATTTAATATTGAAAAAAACACGTAAATACTTTATATTAAAGTCCGAAAATCAATCGATGTGACATTTCAAGTGACATTACACCTGCGTTACTATAGAAACCTGCCAATTTAAGCGGGCAAAGAGTAGAACTTTTTTCCCATGGGCAAAAAGTAACACTTTACGCCCGGGTTGATAAAGTGACATTTTATTACCTGTCAAGAAGGATAAAATGTCAACTTTTTTTCCCGTTACAGAAGAAAATGCATGCATGTATGAATTTTTAATTCGTATATGTATGTATATGGTTTGTAGAAAAAAATTAGTTTAAGTATTATTTTTTTCTGTGACGGGAAAAAAAGCTGACATTTTATCCTTCTTGACAGGTAATAAAATGTCACTTTGACAGATATTTGATTATTTTACAGGTTTCCATTAGCAACGCAGGTGTAATGTCACTTTAAATGTCACATCGATTGATTTTCTGACTTTAATATATAGTATTTACGTGTTTTTTTCAATATTAAATCGTCGTTTTTCCCATCACAGAAAAAAAATAGTGTATTATACACGGGAAAAAATTTTTTTGCTGATTGCAATGATATAAGGTTTGATATTGTTATTTTAAAAAATAAAGAGGATAAAGACATTTCTATGATTGTTCACTTTATAAGATATAAACTTTTAAAAGAAAAAATGTTTGGTGTTTTGTAATTCAAAAAACGAAAAATCTGAGTTACAATAGTGTTCGTTGGAGCAGTCGAGAAAAATATACTAACATTGCTTTCACGTTGAGTCACAGAAGTGAGAGCTGTTAATTGTCAAACATTGACAATTAACTATTAATTAATTTAATTGTAACTTAACTATAAGCGGTGCAAACGGTCGTTAATCATAAGTTTGCATTGGCTATGGAATTTTCTAACGTAGAAAAGCGTGATATGGTTGAATGTTATAAAAAATACATTCAGTGCCAGAAAAATTCTGCTAGAGCTGCTGAAGTTTATTTTGAAAATTATTTTGATCGACGTCAGCCGTCGCTACCTACTTTTAAGAGATTATGGGATAATTTAGCAGATTATGGTTCGTTCGTTAAACCAAAATCAAAAAAAGGGATGGATGAAGATAAAGAAATAAACATATTAGCATGTGTCGCTCAGAATCCATCTACATCGACCCGACAAATTTCAACAGAAATGGGCTCCTCTCAACGCACTATTGTCAGAGTGTTGAAGAAGCATAAATTTCGTCCCTACAAATTATCAGTATCACAAACTTTACATGAAGGTGATAACATCAGACGAATAGCTTTTTGTAGATGGTTTAAAGGTCAGTGTGAAAACAATCCACACTTTTCAATGAAAATATTATGGACTGATGAATCTCGTTTCACAAATTGTGGAATGTTTAATAGGCACAATGAGCACATATGGACTCAAACAAATCCACTTCACGTTGAACATAGGAGACCACAAATTAAATTTGGGTTTAATGTTTGGTGTGGTGTTATAGGATCAACTGTTCTTCCTCCTTCTATTTTTGATGGATCACTAACTAGCAATCGTTATCTTACTTTTTTACAACAAGATTTTGAGGAAATGTTAGATAATTTAAATTTAAGAACCCAAGCAATGCTGCAATGGTTTCAACATGACGGAGCGCCTCCGCACAATCAACTGAATGTTGAATTATTTAAATTTGAACTTTCCTAATCAATGGATAGGACAAAATGCACCCATTGAATGACCGGCTAGATCCCCTGATTTATCAGTTTTGGATTTTTTCTTGTGGGGTGTACTAGAGGACACAGTATACAAAAGAACATATGAAACAATCGACGATTTAAGAGAAGCTGTCTTAGTTGCTTTTAATAACATCGATAGGTGTAAAGTACGCAATGCTACAAATTTTGTTGTGAAGAGATGCAATTTGTGTATTAATAATAATGGAGGTATCTTTGAACATTAATAATGTTGTGTGCTCTTAATAAAAGTTCTTACAGTTTTGATTTTATTACTACATAAGATTTCAAAATAAGTTTTCGTTTGGTTTGTATTTTATCAGTTCGAAATTCAATTGTTTTCCATATAAACCATAAAAATGTCTATATCCTCTATATTTTTTTAAAATAACCATATCAAACCTTACATCATTGTAATCATCAAAAAATAAGCTTTTTAATGATGTCAAAACCAACTATGGTTTCCATTTAAAAAAGCACAAGTTTGTCATAACTCGATAATGGTGAACGAAAAAAAAATATTAGCTACATAGTTTTATTTGGCGTAAAATTATCTAAAACTTTTGTCTGAACACTTTTTCTCTAAAATTACTATTAACGATGCTAAGCATGTTTAAAGAAAATCGTAAAATTTAGTTTTCTTTGAATATCTAATAAGCCATGAAAGTTATCGGAGAAACAAAAGCAGTTTTAAATCAAACTCGTAAAACCGCGCATCTTTCCCCGTTTAAGCGTTTTTCTATCTCCAGTAGTTTCTGAGATCCCAATGCTTAACATTCAAAAAAACTCACCCTGTATAGAGGAAATGCATTACATTCAATTGTACGTCATACTATAGTAGAATTACCGAACAGATGCAGTAGCAACATTGCATCCATGACGACTCGTCTTAATTATGTTGCAGGATCTATTTTTACTTCTATAATAGGTATATATAAAGCTTTAATATATAAATGCCATCACGTTTGATGTAAAATTATTAAGTAATACACTAATTTTAATATTAATATAAAATATGTTTTAATCATTTTAGAAGGTTGCGGCCTATTAAAAACTCATGACACTCTCTATTGGATCTCCAACCATAATTTCTTTCCCATTTTAAATTAATATTTTGGAACATGTGCTATGACGACACATGATGAAATTGTTTGGGGTTTATACCTATTTTTTTCTTCTGTATTTAACCTTCTTGAATGTAGGTACATGTTTTCTTGTACATTTAAGATTTATGTAAATATAACATTTAAACAAATAAACAATTGGTGTTTGTTTCTTTTGTATAAGCAGAGCCTAGATGTTAAGAAAAATAACACTTATTTTGTAACTTTTATGTACTTACTTTATTTTGACAAACAAGACACACGTTTTCTCTTTACACCATTTTCTTTTTATTTTACTTTTATATTACTACTCTGCCATCCTATATCCGTAAGATGCGCGAGATTCAACTTCCTTAATATTGTTAATTATCATAATAATATTTAAATGGATAGGATAAAAATCGGGAATGCATCAATTGTAAAACAATGTTGCAATTTTTAGACTGGTAAATTTAAGCTTTTATTCCAACCATGAATAATTACTGATGTAACGAAATGTGTATGTATAAAAACAAAATAAAAAAAAAAGGTTTATACTTACGTAAAGGTAATGTTGAGTATTTGTGGTCATATTAATCTGCAATTCGGAAATTGACGAGCTATCTTTTTGCACAATGACCAGTCCATAATGACCCCAAGATTCAGGATCGTACGAGTATTTGAAAACGTCCGGACAACTAACGCACGGATAATGTCCCTGCGCAAAAGTGCTCAACAACAGCAGCAAATAAAGGCGCAAAAATAAACTCAATTTTGGCTGCATTGTGGTGAACATCATTCAAAAAAGATTACATTTACGTATTGCAATAAGAACCATATTTTACATTCTATAATAATAGTTTACCATTTCTAAGACAATAATTGCCGGTTAAATGTATTTTAATTACTCTCATTACAAATATATTAGATTAACATAATTACATTTTCCATGTTATGTGCAACATACACTAGTACCTACCTGTTTAGTCTATGTGGAGAGCAGCATAGAATACGTAATCAGTAGTACCTACCTACTGTTATTTTGTTCTTTTTCATATTATAATCGAAACCTGTCCGGACTTATGAACACGCATACGACTTATCATGCGTTCATGATGTGTAAGTTTGATATGATGTGTTATCAAATTAATTTCAAGGAAAACTAATGAATTTGTGAAAAAGGTGTTGTTTTTATTTCTTCAACCAATTTAAATTCAGAATATCCTGATCTGGGTATCCCTTTTCTCATCAAATCATCGATCACTCATTAGAAGTCTTTTGATGATTCATAAAGCACCTTTCAAGGACAAATAGCGACCAGATATTTTATTGCATGTTAAGATTATCTCAAATTTTTGCAACTGTTTAAAGTATCTATTATACACAGAAATCGATACCCAACCAGGACCGTATTAAAACAAAATCACTTTCTTCGCTTTTTTTTTTCTGCAGCATCTACGTCTGCTAATAACGACAGTAGAAAATCTTCTTCAGAGCTACTTGTTTCCATATTTGCGTTGGTTCAACAACTGTATACCACGGTGTTGATTTTATGTAGGTACTTAATTATTTGACGATAGAGCCGATTCCGGCAGGACAAGTGTGCGCGGTCTCTTCCTCTCACGAATTTTTCCGTACCGGTCCAAGCCGATTAGATGTGCTCCAACCTTAAATGTTATGAATAATTTTTATTTATGACACTTATGCGTTTTTCCATTTTATAGCCTACATCTGATCGTTTAATTTGCCATTTAAATTATTAAAATCGATTTTATACATAAAGCCCCTACAGACCAAACCCTATATATACAGCACGTGTCAATTTTCATTAGCCATAGCACAGATAAATATCCAGATGGCCCATGATTAACAAATTTTTGTAGCCCTAAAATGGTTACGAACACCAGGCTACGCCACCGTCGCCGGGTTACTACCACCAGAGGCGCTGAATATTTGATAAATTTATATAATCTGCAGTTTAGTTGTAATTTAAGAGATTGAAACCTACAATTGGTATTCTAGTTAACGACAGATGACGCTCCTAAAAAAATTATTATTTTAGGTAATTTATTTCGGTACTGAATAAGTTACTTTACATATATTTTTTTCTGTTATTTGAAAGTATTATAATTATTTTTGTCTAATAATTGACAAAACCATTTTTACTAAATATAGGATTCAAAAGTTCATTTAATTTCCATCCATATGATCATAAGACTTAAGGTCTATAGTTGCTTGCAATCATTTCTGCACAAAAAACTGTTACATCAACTATGCACACAAAGTTACCTTGAGCGTACTTTTTTTTTATATTTATATGATTTGATTTATTGACTATAAATTCCAAGAGCTCCTTCTTTGTGTTAGATTAATGTTTCGGGGAATATTATTATAAAAATACAATCTAGGAAGAGACTTGATTTTAGTGAACAAACTGGAAAATATCCTAATGTAAACACTTATATAGGTATAGCACAGATAATATACAGGCTGGCGCACCACATTTCCGTCGATTTATATATACGAAGTGACAAAATGTTTTAACACTTTGCCACATTACGGGCACGTTTTAAAATTGTTTTGAAATATACAGAGTGATTCAATAAAAGTTGCGTACCAAAGTTATGAAAATTTAAATGGAACACTTGTATATTATGGCATATTTTGTTACTATAGGCTAAATGAAGGCTACTTACTGTTATACTCCCTATACATAACTTAACAGAGACATTTAACTATTTCTGTCTTATATATTTGAGCGAATTATTTTAAATTGTATTTATTGTTTACTCAAAGCATCAGACTCTAAGATAAGTTAAAGTCTAAAAATTATACAGAGTGTTTAAAAACAATATTATTATTATTACTAAAAACTATATTAGTAATTTAGGATTTTCAATTTCAAACTTTAAGGCTGTATTACACTTACCAAGTTCTTGACCAAGTTATTGGCCAAGAACTTGATCAAGTTAAAATTGACGACAAGTCGTGTATTACACTTGTCAAGTCGACTTGGTCAATTTCTTGGCCAAGAACTTGGTGGCTTAGAACATGTTCTATTTTTCTTCTCAACTTGATCAAGTTTTTAGTGATTTCTAGTAATATTCATGTTATAAACTTTTTTGCCAACTGCCTAAAATGTAAATACAAATTCCATTTTAGAAAATTGTTAAAAATGACATGTTAACTTGATACTTCTTGAAAGAATTGTATGCGTAAATTATTTATTTTCTTTTGCATCTCTTGTGCAGTTATTTTTACATTCAATATCAAACGCAAATCTTCGGTAACTTTATTAATTTTTTTGTTTCGTACTTTTGCACTATTGGTACTGCTAATTCATCTAAAAACCTGGCCAAGAAATTGATAGGTGTAAAACAGTCAAGGTCAACAATAACTTGATCAAGAACTTGCCGACAATTTCTTGGCCAATAACTTGGTCAAGAACTTGGTAATAAGTGTAATACAGCCTTTAGTTTCGTGCAATTCATTTTTTAAATGGCTAATATTTATTAACCTAACGGTTTGATTGGTTTTGTTTCACAATAATTAAAAAGCGTCATAACTAGGTAAACAACAAATACATAGGTACTTTATTAAACAAATAACAAACTTAAGTAGTAAAAGAAAACTAATGTTTTAACAAGTTCTCAAAATGATGTCCTTATTTTTCAATACATAAACGAATTTTCTCTTGAAAGGACTGTTTAACTCTTGTTAAAATACTTGGTGTTAAAGAACGAAACGCTATTCTTATTCTGTCTCTCATATCGTCTGGTGTAGTTGGTGGTGTATCATAGACAATATTTTTGAAATATTTCCATAAAAAAAAAACAGAAGTCGTTAGGTCTGGAGAATTTGCTGGCCAATTGAGTGGACCGCCGCGTCCTGTCCACCTATTGGGATATTGCTTATCCAATTCATTTCTAACATTTACTTGAAAATGCGCTGGTGCACCGTCTAGTTGTAACCACATTCTTTGTTAGTTACCATCGAAAAAGAACGTATCACTAGCGTTCCAATTATTCCACCCTACACATTGACACAACATCTGTGTTGCCTTCGAGAGTTCTAAAAAAATGGGAACTTTCGTCACTGTAATGGTGAAAATTATGTCTATTAACTAATCCGTTATTGTGGAATGATGACTCGCCCGTAAAAAGTACAAAATCCAAAAGAAATTCATCTTTATTAAACTTCTCTAGAACCCATAAACAAAATACGAGTTGACGATCGTAATCTACTTCCAAAAGTGCTTGGTATAATTGAATACAATACGGGAAAAAGCTGTGCCTTTTTATAATTTGTCCGACGCTCCGCCTGCTTAATTATTCCACTGGCTTCACTTATTTTTCGCTGACTTGTATGCAGCTTTTCTACAAGAGATTCGATAACAACAAAATCATTTTCTTCATTTCCCATAATTGGTCTTTGCCTTTCTGGTTTCTGATAACACTTGCAATAAACTTTCTAATGGCCGCCTGCCAGGGCGATGACGCGTGTTAGGATATTTTTGAGCATAAACTCTTGATGCTAGCAAGTAATTTTCGTCAAACTCTCTAATTACTAAAATCATATCCACCTTTTCGCTTTGAGAATCGGTTCTCATTTTAAATAATTGAAATTATTGAAACGACGTTGAACGGCGATGACGTCTTAACTAATATGTACTGTAACTGTCAAATAATTTATCTGGCTGAAGTAATAATAATTCCGCCTACTTTTGAGAAATAAATTGCAAGGAATTAGTGTTTGAAATTGATAATCCTAAATTACTAAAGAACTGAACACTCTTATAGCTGCGACCATCATCTGACTAAAAACTTGAACAGAGAATTTTACACTCACTTTTTGAAAGGAACTGGGTGGTATATGCGCATTTGTTATTTTTGTTAGTGCTCTGCTCTTCTTGTTTTTCTGATCAATACTATACTACTATACTACTACTCCTTTATGTCACTGAAAGAAATAATTTTATTACCTATACATAACCGCCATTTAATAAATTATTTCGAAAACTCTTAAATAAATGAGGGGCAAATCTTTCACCGGCACTTCGACACACTCTTTGACGGCAGTCATTTGGACACTTGATGTAAAACCTCGACTCGATCATCAGTAATAGGGATATTGCCTCATTTTCATATAACAAAAATTCTGTGATATGAATATCTAATAAAGCTACTAAGTTGATGTAAACATTTTTTGTTATAATCTGCTAAATAGGTAACCGAATAACATTATTATGTTTCAGTGAAAGGACAATAATTACAGATTCAGAATAATCTAAGAAATTGTGATTATGATCGACGGACTTCAGTGAAATCATTCCGGGCTCTTTTTATGCTTAATTCAAAGCGAGATTGTAGATGGTGATACCATTAAGCAATTTATAGGGCAACGTATGAAAATGATTCTTAATATTCTAATACTGGGATTTATTTTATATTCAATTTTCTTATGGCATGTAAATGTTTTATTGTAAAGTGACTCAGCGTTAAAAGTAAAATGACGATCCTCATAACTAAGAAAAAACATACGCATACTGCTTTTTTGTACATAGGGCAAAATTGATTTAAAGAGTGCTAAATTAACAAGTCATTACTCCAATCGTATAGAGTGTAAATTAATTAAACATATTTTAACAAAAAAAATGATTTAATCCGTGCCGGAGGTGAACATAAAATTTTACAGCGTGCCAAAACAAATGTGCCCATGCAATTAAAATTGTTATCGGATTTATGTCAACTACTTTTCTAATCTTTTCTTATTGGAAAGTGTTTGTAACTACGATCATGATGATTGATGGGTACACAGATATACTCTATTTGGTTTATTTTCTAATATAAAATCTCACTCGGAAAACCGAAAATAATGTTTGAATTTCTTTCATCTGAAATTCAAGAATTTGTAATTTATATTGATAACTGGTGTGTTTACATATGTATATGTTTTTTGTCGTTCACTAACAAAAGTGAATTGGTTTTTTGTCGTCAACTCAAGGCTAAATATGTTTGGGATGAGATGAATAAGGAGATTGTATTCTTGTTAAATATTAAAAATAGAAAATAGATCTTAATTCAAGTTCCCCAATATCGTCATCTGGTGTCGGTTAGTTAAACTTAAAAGGTAACTTATAACAAATCTTAATTTCATTTTTCCAGCAAACATGTGGTTCAAATATAAAATAATGGTAAATTCTAAATCGTAGTGTCCTCTATTTTCCTTAAATGAACTAAAACTGAAGGGCTACAATAAAGCCTATCTTATGGGCTCTCTGCTTCTTTCTCTGTGGCCATAGGCGATTAATCCATACAGTATGTGGCAACATAGTATACCCCTTCTTTCCTTTCCAATGCAGCGCGACCGATGCATGCTCCGTGGTTAGCAGCACGGCTTGTTATCTGTTATGGAGCCTAGTGAAACCAAATTGTTAGAAAGAGACGGCAAATGTGCTAATTGTGAACTTTTCACCAGGGGGCGCATTGCCAACTCGGTTGCAATAATAGCTACCTATATTACCAACTCTGTACAAATTACATAATAATAATAATAATAATGTGCTTGGTGATTACGATTTCCGCCATTGTCATTCTTAACCTTTGTTTTTGCGTGTGTTTATTCTTTATTGTGCGTTTGCTTGCTATCAGTGTGTTATTTTTGGACTTAGTTATTTTTTATTTATTTCGATTTAGCGAGTTTTTTTATCGTTATTAAAGGTAAGAGTAAAATAATTGGTCAAACTTATACTTAAATATTTTATTTAAGATGGTATATAGGAGATGTAGTGTGAGTGGTTGTGAGGACAAAGCTTCCACGAGACACAGATTTCCACAACCGTCTAAATTTAAGGAACGATTCGATGAATGGGTGGCGGCATGTAAAAATGCAGAATTATATTCATTGCATCCTGATTTTATCTATCAATCATACCGTGTCTGTCATATCCATTTTGCTCCAGAAGATCGTGCAACTAACATGTATTTACAAAAAGCAGCTGTGCCAACACTTTATTTGCCAAAATCTACGACCGCTACTATTGAGAAAAGCACAGTACACGTTGAATTTGAAGATGTTCCAAGCACTAGTTCAGATGATCAAAAAAGAGATGATCATGTAAGTGGCATATGTGATCAACCTTCAACTAGCGGGATGAATGTTTCTACACCACCGAGGAAGCGCAGATTCTCTGAAGATGTGGCTGTATTAAATACGCAAGAAAAAAGACCAAACCGTAATTATTTAGCATTATTTTTATTACATTATACATTTTTTATATACATATCTCGATTACATTCTTATCCCTTTATCTGCGAAACCAGAATTGCCAAAAGCCAAATAATAATTTTAGGCAGGCAATAATAGTAATTAGTATACAGACAACATAACATTCAAAATATTCCGTGATTTTGACTGTACCAATAAAGAATGTAATTAATAAGTATGTGTTATTTTTGTAGGTAAATATGTATTGCATGGTGTGGGTGTAACTCAACAGAAACAATTAACCCCAAGGGCAAAACAACTCTATAAACTAGCAATAAATTTGGAACGCAGGAGTAAATTGGAAAGGTCCAAGAAACTGTTATTCAAGCAGAAGTATAAACAGTTAGCCACAAAGAGTCCTGATGAATTGATCACAATCAGACGTGTTAAGTCAACCCACTGATAATCTTCAACATTTAGTGTCGTCCTTAAAGCCATCGTGTTTTTCGGTAAAAATTTAAATTCTTTTTATGTGTGCGACATATGTAAAGAAAATGTACTTTGTAAAGAAGGGGAGAGGAATGTTTGGCATGATTTAACTGTGGCAAAAGAATTTGCAGATAATGTCCCAGCAAAATTAAAATACTGTAAGCCAGAATTTTTACATGCACATTCCCTTATTTATGATATTGTAAGAGAAATACTCCCTCATATTGCACATTTACCCTTGTGCTACGAGATTTTATTGAAACTCATAAAAGATAATGTTAATTTTAATTTCAACAAGTGTGAACATAATGTAGTAATGGCAGTAAAAATAATTGAAGAATTTTCTAAACTCTGTTGTCATAATTGGGCAAATGGTGTCAATAGAGTAATTCTAGGAAAAGACTCCAGAATAAGAAGAGGCGATATCATATACGAGAAAGCAATTGCATATCGCAAAAAGAGATATTTAAAATAAAATATATATCTCGTTATTTTATTTTACTAATAATAATAATGATTAATCTCCTTTGTTTATTTATTATATTAAGAATTGTTTTATAGTTTTCCTTTTTTATTATATTATGAGCTAAATAAACCTTGTTTGACATGAAAAATTGTTCATTATTTCTTAAAATTATAGTATAATTGGTACAAATATAATTTAATTTCAGTAAATGATGTAAATGTATCATTTTACCAAATAATTTTAAAATAATATAAATACATATAGATGAGCTTTCTTTTCATCGATGGATCCATCACTTATACTTTGTTACTGTTTATTTAATGTAATAAACGCAGATACAAATAATCGATGGATTCATTGATGAAATAAAAAACTCTAACATTTACAAAAAGGATCTCTGAATTTGTACTACGCGCGCTTTGGCAATTTAATTCTGAACATTTCAATAGATGGCGCAAAACAGTGTTTCAGTTCAATGCATGGGAGATGCCGTTCTCGTTAGTATTATCTCTGGTTAGCAGTAACCCTTCGACCAGCGGGTTGGATGTTTGTAATGCGTTCAGAAATATTTACGTATTTACGAGTTACAAGGATTTGTTTTTCTTTTTCCTTTTAGTAAATGCAGAGAATTCTTAAGCTGCGTTCACGCTGCATGACACAAACAAAAGCGTAATTCTAATAAAATTAAAAATAAGGTAAATAAAAAAGGATTCTGAAAATAATAATAAACAACTAGATCGCGCCGGCCATTTGATGATGACGGATTTTATTCCAGACTATATCTCGGAACGTGTTCGCAGCTGAACATTTAATGTAGAAGTGGCAAGATCGGGGAAAGTCGCTGTGATGTCGATTGTTGCCGGGAGACAGACGTTGCCACGTATTATTTGTATACGTATAAATCGCATGTAAACATTGAATCCCTATAGCTAATGAAAATAGACACATACGGTATATCTGACATGTGCTAGTTGTCACTCATAAGCCCATTTTAGTTTTTAAAACAGTTTCATGATATTTAAGAGATCTACATTCATAACCATATGAGGTTTAGTTTAACTCATTTTAATTAATATTTTTAACAGAAAGAGCATACTTATTTCTAATCGTATTGTAAAGAAAAAAAATTATAACAACCGAACGCAAACTGTGCTGTCCATTGTCTCCCTCTTCTAAATCTTTTTCTTCTTCATCATCGTCATCAGTCATTGTCATCCTCTGAAAAAAATTTTGGGCAAGTGAGGCTCTTTGAGCAATTTAAGGACAGCTTCATCTATGGGTTTTTATTATTGGAGCGTTCACCTACACATTGCAATAAAGATGAAATATAGGGATCGCACGATAATAAGAGACTACAAAACACATCCCTCATTGTCAGGAGATTGGTGTAAATCAAGCCTATCCAATGCAAAATTCAAAACAGAAGCGTTTTACTTTCTTATACGTAGTATAAGGAAGTATTGTGATGATGAAAATTTTCGACCTCGAGATTTTTGCAGATGTCCACGTTTTGAAGTCCCCTGATACCGAAAAAGTGGTTTTTAAAAAATGTCTGTGTGTGTGTCTGTGACCACGATAGCGGTCAAACCGCTGTAGATATCAATTCCAAATTTTGTATTTACGTGTATAATCTCCCTCTTGAGATCTGATTAGTTTTTCAGTAATCGGTAGACCGGAAGTAGCAGTTTACTTCAGCAAAAAAATGCCAATATTTCGTCAACTACTAAGTTTAAACAAATTTATAAAGAATTCATATGTACTTAAAATTAAAATTGAGAATAATTTTGTTTAAAAAGTTTTTCGAAATTCCTACCGGAAGTAGGTCTTTTACTCTTATCGAAAATCAGTTTTTTGCGAATATTTCGCAAGTCACGCTTTTTAGACAAGTTGTACGTTACGGGTATAAAAGTATTTAAAACATAATTTTTAATATCTTTTGTATAAAAAAAAATTTCAAAATTCAAACCGGAAGTACCACTTTTACTCTTATCGAATAGCGATTTTTTTGCAAATATGTCGTAAGTTATGCATTCTATGTTTATCAAGAGTACAAAAGTATTTAACACTGGATTTGCAATATTTTTTGTATATATGAAATTTCAAAATTCGGACCGGAAGTATCACTTTTACTCTTAGCGAGGAGCACTTTTTTGATAATATCTTGCAAAGTATGCATTCTATAGGGATTTATTAAGAGAATAGAAGTACTTAGAATAGGATTTTGAATAATTTTTGAAAAAAAAATTCTTAACACTCTATAATTTGAAACGCTCATAAGTATAAGAAAGTCGTGTGGTGGCCACACCTCATTTTTAATATAGTAACATCTATTCTAACTGTATTAAAGAAAACATAAAAAAAATCATGCCTAGAATATGTATGTTACACCACTGAATACATAATCAAACATACCGGATTTATGACAAGTTATTCAAAATACTCATTTTATAAATTATGATTGGTCAATATTGCTATAACTGACCTGCCCACCAGTTTATTATCTCTCCTGTTCTATTCTTTCCTCGTAGAGTAGAACAATTCTGGCACAAAAAAAACCTGTTTTACAAACTGTCTCTTTGAAGATAAAGTGATTGGAAATATATATTTTCATAAGTTTTGAGAATTTTTTCACCAAGAATTTAAAAAATTACCACTGTGATACGTTTCGAAGCTTGTCGGACCTGAGTGCTAACTCACTGCACCACAGCGGTGACGTGAGTAGGGATCTTTTAACGGACCCAGAGTTTCATATCGGATCCGTAATCTCAGGCAGCGAATCCAGATACGAATTTTCGGATAAAAGATCCGGATTTTCTGAAACTTACACTATTTTGATCGACAGATCCAAATGGTAATTTATATAATGTAATAAATACTTTAATCTCGATATTTGATGTTAAAGTTAAAAATATTGTAAATAGCTTATGCCATATACACAGTCAAGTAAATTCATGTGTTTTCTGACGTTGAATTTATTGAAACGCTGAATTATCGAACATTTTTCTTATCAAACAGATTCATTAATAAATTGCCAAATTAAATGTTTTATGAACTTTCCAGGAAAATATTGTTTTATTTCTATTAAATACCGACTTTGGCGTTGTGAAGTTGTCCCGTGATATATTTCTTTTTATTAAAAAATGATTAGGCCAGTACTATCATATAGAAATTCTGTTTTAACTAGATTTAAGTTGTTCTTTTCTTGTCGCTGTCACTATTCTATATAAATCTACTCGTCATTCAGGGCAGAAAAACATCGTTTTTAAGAAGTGAATTCCACTATGTATTTATAGCAAATAATTATTTAAATAATCAAGCTCTTACAAAAAGTTATTTTATTTGAAAATAACTATAATACATTTTAGAAAAGGATGCATTTTATTAATACTTTGTGATTACTACAATCAAGTGCATATGAAAATTCGCATATGTTTCTAGTATCCATCAGCAAATAGATATAAGTTCATATTTGCGTATATCATTCTTATAATCTCTATTATACAAATTTCAGCTACCCTTTGCTACTGTCAGACATATAAAGAGGGGTTCACACTGATGCAATTAGTTGCAGCAATTCCAGTTTTATGAAAAGTTGCACGAAAATTCGCGTTCAAACTATGCAATTTGTTGCAGCAATTTATCGCATGTGAAAAGTTGCACGTATTAGAGCGTGTTCTATTTTCTGAAGAAATTGCATGCGATTTTTTAGTAACTTTTACGCTGCCAACCTGTCTTATGAAATGTAAAAAAGTACAAGTATTATTTTTCATCACTATACATTGAAAGTAATGATGACATATAAATATTTCATGTTGGTAGTACCACAAAAAAAAAATTGCATTTGTGAAAAATTGCTTGTACTTCCTGAGCAGTGTGAACCAACTGTGCAACTCTTAAAAATTGCAACTTTTAACATGCGATAAACCGCTGCAACTAATTGCATCAGTGTGAATCCCTCTTAACGAGGTTCTTAATCTATGTGTTTCACATGCGTGTATAAAGTTTCTGCAATCCATTTGACATGAGGCGTGGAGAATTTTTGCAGGAAATATGCGAGTCTGAACTAGTGATGGGCAAGATAGGGGAATACGAGTACATTTTCAATGTCGACACCTAGGGAAACCGGTAGGCAACACGGCATTACCTGAGAGCCGACAAAACACGAGTCTGTCTAGTTGCATTGAAAATGTAATCGTACTCGCCTACCTTGCCCATCACTAGTCTAAACCACTGAGCGTCGTTTTGTTCTTGCTTTCTTCTATTTTTTTTTAATAATAAGTTCGACATAACCTCTAAGTTGATAAATAAAAGCAAAAACAATGTTAAAGGTTGTTAGAAAATAAATGTCACTATTTGATGATTTGATAGTGAAGATGGTCAATAAAATATTGGATTTACTTTTGTGTTTACATGGTCTAATAAACTGATGAATAAATTCATCAATTTATTAGATTTGATTCGTTTCATCAAAAATTGTACATTTATAACAATATCTAAATTGTCATAAATGTACAATTATTCAAAAAAAATATATATAAGAGAAAAACCACATCAAAAATAGTTGTCACGGGAGTGGAATATGGCACGATGTAACTCTAAACAAAGTTTGCTGATGAATCTGAATAAAGAAATTTGTAATGTGTATAAAATATATTAATTTAATTTTTACAATGTTTAACATAACCTAATATTTTATAAAAATTAAATAAATTTCTAAAAATAAGCATACAGTTGTTTGTATCAGTAATATTGAGTAATAATAGCCGTCAGTACAAATTATTTTTGGTTTTACAGTTCAATTGTATATTTTGTTTACTAATGATAAGACAAATAAAGAAGTATTTCATCGAATTGAACGAGATTTTGTAGTTACTGAAATTGGCATTAAATGCTTCAATACTTTGGGCATATATTGAAGCTTTTCCATTATGGGTCTGGGTATATTGTCTGTATCAGTATAGCTAATCACCTGGCCATTTACATTCTGATATTGCACATGGTGTTTGCCATCAACCCAGAGCTGTGATCCATCGGGAAATTGAACTCTTACTTCTCCAGTTGATAATTGAATAGCTGTACCTACACCCGGTACGTTTACTCTTTTACCGTCTGTTGTGTCTACAGAAACTGGACGGTTGTAACTGCTTGCAGATGCAGAAAATGAAGGCTGAAAATAAAGGCATTTTAATTATACAAATATTGAATTAAACATATATTTAATTATTGTAGTTTTTTAGCATTTTGTATCGACAGACATATCCAGACGTTATTGAATTATTTGCACTTTTTTTTTATTTTTTGACAGATCTAACCTTGAAAGAAAATCAGAATGAATCACTAACAAATAATGTCAGAAAAACGCCAACAAGAGATTCAAAAAGACTGTACATCCAGCACTGTTAATTATATATGATACAAAATGATTAGGCATGATATTATCGTTTCACTTTTCAAAATGAAGTTAGCGTTTAAGGGAAACCACTAAGTTTGCGTTCGCTACTATAGTCGTTAAATTCCCTCAACGATACGTAGGTCGATTTCTTTGCAGAAAACTATTTCTCTGCAATATAAAGGTGTTTTTTCTGATTTTATTTTAAAATTATATTTTCAAAAATGGAACTGTATTTTATGTTAAAAATAATAATTAACAATTGATATAAATTATTTATCTATATGCATTATGGATATAAGAGTAGTAATTAATACATTAATCTTTAACGCCATATAATTCAAACGTTACAGACAATAATGTAATTTGAAATAGTGATCTCTGGACGTCTGCAGAACCAGCAACTGCAAGTAATCTGAATTATGGAGACATGTACAAATCATAAAGTACTAATTTATTTGCAGATAAGGTGATTTTTGCGACTCACAACTAATGCCGTTAAATTAATTTAAAAATATATTGTTTTAGAGAGACATGGACGAGTTTCGACTTATTTGTACAAAAAAAGTGAAAATAATTTGTCGAAATATGGAATATCTCATACACACAAGTACACCATCTGATCTTATTACAATGTCAAAACTTTTCTATAATAGATTTACATTTGAGCTTGTTTTTCTTAGAGAATCCGTGCATTCCATGCAAATATTAAAAAAAATTGCTACTGTATATGAAAACGGCCAACGTTGGTAAGCTATTGTATGGGTAGATAATTTAGATCACTTGAAGATGAGTGTTTTTAAAGAAATACAGAAATCAAGCAGAACTAGATCATATTGCTTTAGTACGAGTAAAAAGGCAGAAACTGGTTGTATCAGAATCAATGATCTTTGTATATATATGCTTCCATTTTACTGATTTCACTGAACATCTAATCAGATCTTGAGCAGAGATTATACTTTCATAAGGTTTGGTTTGATAGCTGAAACCATTTGGCCGCTGTCGTGGTCACACACACACACAGAGAGAGGCAGATAATAATCAGACAGACATGTTTGAGAAAACCAATTTTTCATTATCAGGGGACTGCAAATTGTGGACAACTGCAAAAATTAGGAATTGTAATTCCGTATACTACATATAAGAAAGTAAAATCACTTTTTCATTATCAGTGGAGATCTGCAAAAATCTCGATACAGAATAAACTAAAATACGAATGAAGAAATGTTAAAATGCAAATCTGTGATGTAGTATATGGCACTGTGTAACTACAAAAAAAAAGACAGTACATTAAGTAATTCATAGGAAAATGTGCGTTTACTCACCATTAAGTTTTGAGACTTGTTTTCCTTTCCTATTGCTGATACTGGGAAGGATTGTGGTCGTCGTCCTATGATAATAGGGAAATTATGCTGACCTGGTAATTTGGATAGAGTACTTTCTAATAACATACACTGATTTCTACATTCTTGCGCATGATTCCAAAGCAAATTAAGCGACCCAGTTAGATCACGGCAACATTCATCATTTACTATATTTATCCTTTTACCTGAAGCGTCTATGATTGTGATTCCTTCAGTTTTGGTTTGAGTTATTTTTCCACCTACAAAATTATTATTCCTGTAGAATTACAAAAATTATTAATTGTATAATAACAGAAGTACTCCTAATTTTATTTTGTTTATAGCAACTACAATATTACCCGGTTTATATTCTCACTTGTTTACAAAAAATTCGTGTATATGATCGGCAGTATAATTTAAGAATAAATTAATTTGATCTACAAATCATAAATAAGCTTATCTATTAATGTAAAGGGAAAAGGTAGAGTTGAAACGAATAGTATTGTAGTAAGTATAAATAGGCATAAAATTAATAAGAACATCTTTATATTATTCAATTAGGTTATCAATTTATGAATCAACAAATAAATAAGTATATATTTTAATTAATCTAAATTATTGGACTATATAGTAGCCATGCACAAATTGGAATAAATCTGTTACAGGTCAAAAAATACTTTTCATTTTAACTAATTATTAATCAGAAATACTATTTTTATGTAATATTTGAATCTACAGACATTTTAATATAGAAAATAAAATAATGTGCGTCATTGAATCAATACATCTATTTCTACAGTCTTACCGAATATAAATTAGAAGCAGATCATAATATTACATTAGATAATCTATCTCATGTTGGGTTCTTTTTGATCTGCATATGGTATTATTGTTTGTGTTCATTTTACGATAAGTTAATGGTGGGTATCCTTAATAACAGTTTAATATATATAAAAAATATGTTGTGCTTGTCAACGGTACTAACATTATCTATTTATAAATTGAACTGAAAGGATTTCCTATTGTCGAGTAGTATATGTTGACGTTATTGTTTACTTTTATTAGTTACACGTTCTATTGCGTAAACATGCAATGTATTATTGTGTGGTAAATGAAAACCTGCATAGTAAAACATTGTGTCGTCGGACACACATAAAGCACGTATTGCTGGCTCTGAAACTGCTTATAAACGACAGAAAGCACTTAATTTGGAGCTACTTAATGCGACAGTAGTGTGTAACATTTCACGGAATACGGTGAATCATCCTCAATTTACACATTTTTTTCAAAACTGTGTTAACGGTAAATATGACTTGCGTGTGCCCGAGAAATCCCTTATGAGAAAATATTATTTTTCTTCGTTGTATAATTAAATTACAACCTCAACTGTCAATGACATAAACAATACATATATTTGGAAGTCACTCGATGACTAGTTTACTGGTAAAGAAGTAGATTTTTCCGAACAGGGAATAAATGTGCCGGCAGCAAAAAACTGTATTTTAAGTATGCCCCTATTATAACAGACACTTAATAACACCTGAACATATGAAACAATTAATGGCGATTTACTTTCATCTGAAATCTCAACATGAAGAGTGAATAGTCAGGTTATGTGACATGTTTTATTGACTGTTACGTAGTAAGCAGGTACTTGTTTTTCTATACGTATTTTGATTCGCGTGTGAAAAATATTAAATCGAGATTATTGTCCTCAATGCATTCCTGGAATTGACGTCATGTAAATCTAGTCACTACCTCGGCACATGGTCTTTCATAGATGGCACCACGAGTCAATATTCCCACGGCCAATTGAATCTCGTCATCGCCGCGCGATTTAAGGCCGTCACATGAGATTCTTTTTGATTCAGCTAACCTTAAAATATCGATTTTTAAGTAACGCCATCTATCCAAAGCATTTTCATCTACTTGGTAATCGCGGAGATATTGTAAATCACGTGCTAAAAATATGAAATATGATTGAATTATATTGAGACTACTGTTATTGACATTTGACTGATTTGGCTTTTATTTTTTCTACATAAATTCTAACGCTACAAACATTCAGCCGTTTCGTTTAATGTGTGCTACATATTTACAATAAATACATGTATTCTGGAAGTTATGGCGTGTACAAACTGATCTAGTTTTTCCACGGTATAATCGTGGCTATTGTGGTCATTTAGTTCTTGCCAAAATAGTCTAAGCTAAGTTAAAACGCAAGTAATTCTCAAGGGACTTCGCAAAATAAGAATTGATTATCCGAAATGTAGTATAAGGAAAATTCTTGGTAAATAGCTATAATTTTTGGCATTTTTAGGTTAAAATTAGAAGTATTTAAATATTTGTAGCAAAGAGAACATTTTTAAAATTCTAATGGAAACATTGCTGGTCTGAAGTCAAGCAGAATTGGCAGATGTTATTTGGTCACTATAATATTAACAGTAAGGCTGAATATGTGAATTCAAAAGCATTTGAGGGCGAATTTAGTTTAGTTTTAGAAAGGCATATCACAAAACTGGTGGGTTTATTATGAATATTTCAACATTTTCAATTTTTGTTCTGTAATTGAACTTGTATCTGTTTGATAAATAAAGATGCTGTAGTAATTATTAAAATGCTGTAATTATTACCAATTATGCACCTTGTTATCATCGTTAAGTTGAAAATGCCAACAAGAAAGTTATCAGTGCTGAAGCAAATATTGCTCTGTCCTGAAAAGTGTGCATAGAAATACAACAGATTTGGTATACGCAGAACCAAAGAGTGTGTCACTGTAAGTAACAAGATTAGCAAATTATAATAGTGCTAAAGTGGAAAAAAACATCAAATATGTACCGAAATACAAAAAAAAAATAAGTTTAGAGAATATTACCTTTTTGTTATGTGGAAATATTCTGAATTTCTTTTAAATATAAGTGTACATGGATGTATATCACTTTATTGTAATATTTGAGTATACTGTACGAAAAGTTATGGTTGTTTATGTCTTAACAAGATTTTAGTTCCGATGCTGTAAATTACTATAGAAGAAATATTGCCACGTGTTAGCTTTAAAGGAGGTGCAAATAATGCTACTGTTCCAGAGTGGCTGAATATTTTATGAGGCAAATATTGCGATGTTGAATAGTAAATGCTTCAAAATCTTCCAATACAGTTAAAATCGTCGATTACGTTAGTGTCGCGACATTTTCAAAATCCAAGAAGTCATGTACAAAATCCAAACAAACATTTTACAACATAATTGATCACCAATTAGTTTTACCTTTTGAATTGTTAGAAAAAATTAGAAATGTAAGTAAAATTGTTATTCTTGAATCTACCCAACAACTTAATTTTCACCTACACATTTTTAATTTTATTTCATTCTGTTTCATCATTTTGAAAATATTGATATTAATTATTGTAAAGTTAATGTTCATAGTGTTAGTTGAATAAAAATTGAGAAATCCTGTTTGGGTTAATTATTCTATTACTAGATGGCGTTACTTAAGTATCGATATTCTGAAGATAGCAGAATCAATTTCAACAATGTAAATCAAAGTTCCAGTTGGCCTTGATTGTAAACTTGAATTTAGAAACGCGCCATACTTATTTACTACTTTTTCGTGTTTTCGATACTTATGCGCAAACGCAGTCTAAAGCATAGGCAATGCAAGTTCTGTGAAATAGACTATGGTAAACATTTTTCAATAATTTTCCTGCTTTTAACAAATAGCAGCCCCGTCATTAATAAAGAGATCATATGTGTGACTATCTCAACCATAAATATTTTTTTCCAACAGCCTTTGAAATTGACTGATCAATATAATGTTCTATTGTTAAGTGACTTACGTGAGATTACCTAAATGAAATATTTACTACTACAAATACAGATTCATCTTGCAATGTAATTTCATGGGAGAAATATGCATAATATTCGTAATATAAATAATGCAATATTTGATTAATGAATTCATTTCGAATATCGGCTTTCAATTAACAAACAAATTCTACTCACCTTCATAAAAACAAGCTTCAAAATCGACAAGATTTTCCATCAGCATACATTTAGCTTTATCACTGTAATAGGTTATCTTGGGTGTTTTTGCACGTACAAGTTCTATAAATTTAAATGCATACATGTATTTTTTCCAGTGCCTCTCAGGTAAGTTCCCAAAACTAAATATTTGATCAGTACCCTGTACTGGAAGCTCTGGAGGACTTATATTTGGTAAAACACCATTTCCATTGTTTGGTTCATACAGAATAATTCTCTCTCCATCAGTTGATATTCGACATACTTCACAAACCATTTCTCTTCTCGCTGGGCCTTTTTTCTTAATAAATTCAACACACACTTCTCCTTCCTTTAATATACTCAATATTGCGTTTTTACTTTGATGTCTAGTTGGAAGCAATCTTGATGCATTTAATTGCTGTATGTTTCTAGAACTTTGTCTTATACTCGTTTTGGATGTTACATTATCTGCTCTATGAGAAGATGGATTAACAATAGATGTTGGATTTGAGGTATGTTCCTTTGACAAATAGTTCAAACAGTTACCCAGTTCATTAGAATGATTTGGCAAATGGCGTACTTTCTCAGATTTGATATTTTCCATAATTTTAAATCTGGAATACACTTAAACATTAATAAAAAATACAATAAATGTAAATATAAAATGCTTGTAATATTTCTAAATCATTTAAACATAAAAATAGTGAATTATGGGCTGGTGATTGAATAATAGCTGACATCTAAACATAGTTAAAAGTTAAAGTTACGGTGGTGTTTTTACCAAACTCGTATTTGCAAATTGAACTTATAAATTTGCAAAAAGTCAACATATTTACTTTACCTCTCATCCAAGTTCACTTTTGTACTATCATACAGTGCTTTACTATGTGAGCAATGACTGGTTTGTGCTATACAACACTGAGATTGCAGACACTGAGATCCTGCACGGCACTCATTATTAGTGATATGCAAAAGCGAGCCTCCACCAGGATCAGTTGGCTGATTACATTTTTGGCTGCAATGGCTATGTACAGGTTGCCAATTTCCTGAGAATACATCTGCAGATAGTTTGTTACTTGATTCGTGTTGTGAGAAAACAGAAGGTTGTTTGGAGGTTCCAGTAAACTTATAATTATCTTGAAACTTTGGATTTTGTAGTAATCGGTTTGTTAGATTGTCTGAACTTTGAGATGAATGGGTGACAATATGATGAGGTAATGACATACAATCACTATTAGCTCCTGGACTACAGTTTGTATAAGGTTGATAATATATTCCATCATTTAATCCACTGTTCCTTTTGCTTGACATTGTATGGATACCACTATCTTCTGTTGTATTAGAACTTATATCAGGAATAATCTGGAATAATAGGTGCATTTATTATCCAGTTATAGCAGCACATTTTATTGGCTTTGTAAAAGTCTTTAGGAAATCTTACAAAAAAATAATTTCACTTACATATCTTCTTTTTATGAACGGATGTTCCAAAATTTGGTCAAGTTTAATTCTGTCATTTGGATTTTTTTGCAGCAGAGAATTAATAAGGTCTCTTGCTTCGATTGATAAATAATCGGGAAGTTTATAATTTGCCATTACAACTCTTGTTAATGTACTTTTTACTGCCTGTGTATCAAAAGGTGGTTTACCAACTAATAGAGTATATAAAAGACATCCAATTCCCCATACATCTACTTCCAAACCATGTGATCCTCTAGATGCAACTTCTGGTGAAATAAAATTAGGTGTTCCACACATCGTCATGTGTTTTTCTTCTGGTGTAGTTAATTGTGTCGCAAGCCCAAAATCAGCTATTTTCTAAGAAAAAAAATGGTAATTGTTGTTATGGTATTAAAGAAACATGAATTATATATATTCTTATAGCTTGGAGTTAAAAATTAATGAAGACAAGTGAAGGTTTTGTAATTACTGCATTGCAAAAGTCAAGAGCAGTACTTCATATGAATTCATCTTCATATGAAAGATCTTGTTTTGATAAAACTACATTAGTGAATACAACTGAATTTTTTGAAAAAAACTAATGATGGGTTTAATATCTGCTTTTGCCATCAATAACTTGACTCCAATGCTGCATATAAAACACTGTTTTATTTGATTTAATTTTGATTAAAAGATACTGAGCTGTTTTTCTCCATGAATTGCCATCTAATGAAATCTGTGATATATTAAATAAAATAAAAATAGAAAACCTACAACATTTGGAATGCAAAATCTGGCCGTAGATGTAATTCTTTGCAGTTCTCAATCGTGAACGTTCTTTAACAGAGAAATATAGTAATACATATCTACATTTATTTTATTCTTCTTTTATGAAGAAATATTTAATAATATTGAGTTAATAAATTATATATAATGAGTGTAAATTAATGACTCAAAACAATATTATAATACAAAATACAAGTGTGTAATTTTCAAAATCAACCTTAAATGTTTTATTAATTATATTACTCTATTAGTAGCCAACTAATTTCATTACATTGTTTAGAAAGATATAATCCCAAAACAATAATTATATGGGTATTTTGTAAGTCTAATAAGAAATTTTAAATATGATAATATGAACCAAATTATTTTGTTATATTTATACATCTGTACCTGCTGTTTCATTAGTACTGTTACAATATAAAGCTAAATATTTTTTATATAAACAAGAAATTGAATATAAAGCAAGAAAGTAAAAAATAAAAAGAAAGTAAATTGAAACAAAATATGCAGATAGGGAGGTGCATGGCATAATGCTGTTGAAATAACAGTTAGTACTGTGTAAATGTATAATAATAAAACAAAATGATATATTTATTTACTCTGGTAATATAAAATATCCCAAAGATATGATATACAGTTAATTATAAAAACTTTAAACTTACAACTTGCATATCCTTTGTTAACAGTAGGTTTGAAAGAGACATGTCACGATGCAATATGTTATGTGAATGTAAATACTGTAACCCATCAACAATCTGATGCATTATATTGCTTGCTTCATTTTCAGTCAAAACTTGATGCTAAAATAAAAATGATAGTAATACTGTATAGGACATATAAATAATATAGTTACTGGCATATGCTTTTTCAGATATTGCTGCAATTCACCATTATGGCACAATTCAAGCACCAAATAAACATAATTATGGTCTTCGAAAAATGTATACAGTTCTAATATAGATGGATGCTTTAATCTGTAATGTATAGAAACTTCTTGTCTGACTCTTGATACCATACCTGCAGCTTGCATTAACTTCTTATCGACCTACAAGAATTAAGTTTGTATATTGTCCTAAACTACAAGCAACATGAATTTACCATTTTTATAGCCACTTCTGTTCCTGTTCTTTTACATTTTGCACGATACACAGAAGCAAATCCACCTTTTCCTAATAAATTATGAACTTCATATTCCTAAAATGTTTAAATTCATTTTTAATGATATTCTGCATTAAATATAAACAATAAGCTAACCTCAATATTTTCACTAAAAGAATATAGCGGGCGGGACATAATTAAAGCAGTTTCACTAAAAACAACTTATAATTACTAAATTTTTGCATATAATAAACTACACATTTAATTTGTTCTTAAATTTTACAACTTTTAAAAGTATATGACGTCACTAATGTCATATTTGTTGTTTGGAAAATTGCGTTGATGGTTAAGTTAGCTACAAATCGAAACGGTTTATGTAAAACTTTGTCACTAAATCGAGATTAAAATAGGGCTTTCCTAGTATAAAAATTAGAATATGGGGGAAACAAATTAAAACTGCCAAGCTTCAACATTTTTAAAACTTCCCAGCTTTTTATTTATCATTTAAATTACTTCAATTTGATTAGGCGTGCATCGTATGTATTGTATTTGATAATTATATTATAAGTTCTTAATGAGCGTTATTAAAATTTAAAATAAAGAAAGCTACTTATTTGAAGTATTACTTATTCATAGTTTAAACTTAAGTTGTACATTCTATTCCAAAGGAAAGCCAAAGGGCAATTTTATAAAATTCGTTGACATAGGATGATAGAACGGCGGTACGTTAACAGGTGGCAGCACTGTGATTGAAATTGAAATAATCTTTTATCAAATACATCATACTCAAAATATTATAAATGTTTGAAAATATGTATTTATTTAGTAATTTAGCCCATGATTTAGTCGTACTTAGTTTGTTAATACGAAATGCGTTGTAGGAGATTAATTTTTCGGTAAGTATTTATAATAAAATTGTGGGTATTTTCAAATAAAAAATTGTTATGTGGGTACTTGGCAGTGTTTTAACATAAGAAAGTTAGTCGACAACTTCTACTATAATTGTTGTTTATTTTTCTTATATACTTACAGTCGAAAGCAAAAAAAGTAGACAAAAATACAGGTTTCTGTCATAAACTTTCTCAAAATGATTAGTGTAATAGCGGCCTCACAGCTACTTGTTAATGTTTGGTTATCTATCAAAATTGACAATCTTACATTTGATATTAAACTATTTTAAAGATGCCTTCCATAAATGAAGATATTAAAGTCAATGTTATTGCAGATTTGAGTAACGGTTTCAAAATACGTGAAATTACGGAAAGAAATAATATAAATAAAAGCACAGCTTTTAAAATTATTAAAAAACATAGAGATCACCACAGAATTTGAAGAATTTTTGGTTCTGGCCGCAAAGGACTATCAACAGCTGAGGAAGACCGCCACCTCACAAATGTGCTTATTGAAATAAATTTTCTTCGGTAGTGAATGCAGTAATTAGTATTTTGATTCGTATTAATCAGATGAGAAGATGTTTTGATAATTATTTGATATTCCATAGGATAATGACTTGACACTAATGACAAGTAAATAAAGCCAAATTTACAAAGTCGAAAATATCTTGTCTACTTTTTTTGCTTTCGACTGTACAACTATATACAAAATAGATAACTTGATACAATATAGATGAGTAACTTAATTCTGTATATTATAATTTAAGCTTTTCAGAGTAATCTTTTATCACCTTCATGTATTGGACTAGATTATACCGCATGTGTAAAATCATATTGGGGATAGGATATATGTATACTAGGCACACCGGCAACAACGCCCAATCGTGGCCGTAGTCATGGTACAAGGAAACAAGGTATGCTTTTGCGCATCTCTGGATGACGCGCATTCGACCTCTAGTACTACCAATTCAATAAAGTTGTGAATTCACAGGACACTATTTCATTTATCGAAAAAAATGTCACTTGACAACTCTGACAGAAGTTACTGACTGAACTCACTGACAGAAGTAACTGACAGAAAGCATTTTCCAAGACTCCCTTTAACAACTAAAATTGTATCTGGAGATCGTGTCGAACAGCGTTGTTCTGTGTTTGTGAGAGAAGGGGTCAATGGTAACAATGCCTGGCTACACACCAGAAGAAAAACTGCGAATTATTAAATGGTACTATATAGTGGTCATTCTGCAAAGGATTGCATAAATTTATTTCCGCAAATATTTGCAGACAGACCCGTACCCTGTGAGTAAAGCATATTACATATTTTGAATAGCTTTGAAAAATGTCTTTGTTTAAATAATTGCACAAAGTGTAATCTTAGAGAGGTAAATCCACTAAAAGCTGAGGAACGAGAAGAGCGGGATATAATGATTTGTAGCACTCTCGAAGTAGAGGATACGCTATCTACCAGAAGTGTTGCTGGGTGTGAGTAATAAAACCGTCGCGAACATATGGAAGCGAAATAAATTAAAATGTTTCAAATACTCGAAAACGCAAGAAATATTTCTCGATGACAATTTTAGAAGAATGGAGTTTTGTGAAACCGTAATGGAAAAGAAAAATGAAAATGAGAATTTCATCGAAAATATTGTATTCACAGATGAATCGTCATTTCCATTAAATGGAAATCACAATCCTTCTGTTGTTCGATATTGGGCTCGGAAAAATCAGCACAGATATTTTGTTAAACACGCCCAATATCCCCAGAAAGTGAATGTCTGGGCAGGTATTTTGAGTGACCATTTGCTTGGTCCATTTTGTATTGATGGTACGTTAAATGCGGACAAATACCTCGATATGCTACTGAATCAGATACTTCCCGCTATTGATAATAGATCGGGATATTATTTGGTTCCAACAGGACGGTTGTCCTGCACATAACGCGGTCAGGGTAAAGCATTTTTTAATGAATACTTTTCCTGATCGTCTCATTAGTGGAACAGGAAACATTCGTTGGCCTCCGCGATCTCCACACCTATTGCCAAATAATTTCTTTTTGTCGGGATACATCAAAAATAAAATATACAGTGCACAAGTTGGCAGGCTAGAAAACTTAGATATTTTGAGAAGGCTAATCATAGAGGCTTTTGAATCCGTAACGGTCGATGTGATTCGTAATGTGCGAGAAAATTTTTATGATAGGCTCGGACAATGCCTTGCTGCTGAAGGAAGCATTTTTGAACCTATGCAATAACATTTTATTTTTTAGTATTGTTTAGAGTATATTTTTTATTTTCATAAGAATTCCGTCCTTAATAAATTTATATAATAATTTACTAAGAATTAATGTTTAACTAGAATTGTGCTTTTATTTTCTTCCTGTGTTGTATTGCATTTCTGTTAAAAAGGACTTTATTGAAATAGTGTCCTGTGAATTCACAACTTTATTGAACTGGTAGTACTAGAGGTCGAATGCGCGTCATCCAGAGATGCGTAAAAGCATACCTTGTTTCCTTGTACCATGACTACGGCCACGATTGGGCGTTGTTACCGGTGTGCCTAGTATACATATATCCTATCCCCAATATGATTTTACACATGCGGTATATTATCAAATAGCGAGTGTAGAAGTTTATTACAATTTGTGATAAATTCTCTATATTAAAGTAATTGGAGCGACTAGTGTTTGAAATGTGGATTAAATTAAATTGTATTGATTTATTAGAAGAATATTGGATGAAAGTATTTTATTTAAGACGATATTGATGAAAATTTGCGTGCTCCAAAATAAGAAAATGTAATTTTCTTGTTGATTCTACCATTCTCAAATACCAATGTGAAAAAGGCGTAATAGTTTGATTATCGGAATTATTTGGTGACGGAGCCCATTTGCTCAATACTTTTTCATAAGAAGTGTAAGATTTTTTATTACTAACGACTTATGTGTAGGGGGCGGACGTCCCAGGTTTAAACTACGACGGAGTTACAATGGAGCAAAGAAATAATGTAAAGAACACACATTTACTGAATAGCATTATTAATATGGTGAACTGCAATATCTGTTTACGCCCGAGAAGTGCCCGAGAATGAGAGCAAAAAATGCCCAATAAATAAGGAATTTATGCGTAAAATCCTTTTTTATCGGCGTAGATAGGAGCGTGAGGGGTTTTTAAAACTCATTATATTTACCATATATTTCGCAAGAGAAATAAAATTTTCTTTCATACTTATGTTAGTTTCGTTGGAATAAACTGTTTATTCCAACGAAACACTGCAATGCATACGAATATATCTTTTATATCGCAAACAACTTTTTAATTAGAAATAGAAATGAGAATGAGTTACACAAACCATTCACATTTTGAATTTAAATAAAAAAATAAAAAATATAGAAGATGTGGTGTTCGTGGTGAGAATTTTATTTTAAGTGTAATATGGAAACGACAACAAAGAAAAATCCATGGAGAATTAAATAAAATTTCTGAGGAAGACCGAAAATAAAAGGTCGAAACGTTAAATAAAAAATTTACATCCTAGTCTACATTTTTCATTTTACCTGCCGAAAGTACCCACGAAATAAACAAAATAATATATATATATATATAGCAAATGGTATGTAATTCTAAATAACCAGCGATGAAATGTCACAACAAACGTTAAATTCAAGTATTTACTAATTGAGCATATAATGGTTTTTTTTATCGTTAATCTTTATTTCATAGAAATTTTTCAAAACTTGTATATTTTCGAAGGAAAATTATCATATCTCAGAAACAGTTGAAAATCAAGATCAGGCAATATAATTTCATGTTATTTTTTAATCATCTCTTAAAAGTTTATCATAAAATGTATGTGTTACATTTCACTAATTTTGTATTGATTCATCGTTGTCGAACACTGTGTATAAATGAAAATATTCTTGTTGTACAGCTCGTGAATATCTAATGTTTTATGCTAAATATTTTTCTCTATTTACGTTATTAGATGCCAACAATGAACTTTATTACTGCATTGGAACACCTGGTATATGTTATACAGTAGTTCATGATTTTATTCTATTTTATTATAAGCATTTCATTCTACTTCCTCATCTAGCGATGGTCATTATTTGGCCATCTGCGGTCACTGACTTCCAATAGTAAAAAATCGTCAATCATTTCTGATATAGGTGTCTGTGCCGTACCGCCCACAAATGAGATTTTGATTGTCTTCTACAAATAAAGAGTGCCGGCACTAGGACTTGTATAAAGAAATAACATATAAAAGTAGAAAATTGCACAGTTTCGTGTATTATTTAGCATGTCGCCCCAATACATGTACATTTTTAGCAAAGCTAAAGGAAAACGGAAATAGGTATTTCATTATATATCAATTTTGCCAAACACATAAATTTAGTTTTTATTAAGTACAATCTGCGGTAGGTCTGTGTCTATAATTAAACGAAATTGCCACCACAAACATGTATTGTTTCTAACTTTTTATCCAAAAATGATTGTGCACTGAAATGACTACCTATTTATTTTTCTCTGCAAGTTATGATGCTAAAGTTAACTACTTTGTATGTTCTGTCTTAACTAAATTATCGACCAATTATGAAAAACTTTTCCACATTTTAAAATAAGAAGCAGACAAGCTCTATCATAAGATTGACCTTGAATGTTATGTAATTCCGTCCAAACGTTATAACTTGAATTAACTGAATCTAGAAGTACTGTTCCTATTAAAATCAATAGGAAATATAGTGCTGGTCCTGATGGTAGGCACTCTGTGCAGTTTGTTACGAAAGGTTGCCACATCGCTGATCCACGCCATTGCACAGCTCGTAACTTTATCTTTTGAGGAGCGTACTTTTTTGGACAGTATATGGAAGAAGCAGCTTGGACACCTAGAATAATATTATTACTAGGGGGCGGACATGACCGAGTTAAACTACGACGGAGTTACAACGGAGCAAAGAAATAATGTAAACAACACACATTTACTGAATAGCACTAATTCATATGGTGAACTGCAACATCTGTTTACGCTCGAGAAGTGTCCGAGAATGAGAGCAAAAAATGTCCATAAAATAAGGAATTTATGAGAAAAATTCTTTCTACATCGGCGTAGATAGCCTGAGGGGTTTTTAAAATTTATTATATTTACCTTATATTACGCAAGAGAAATAATGTAAATATGTATATACTTACTGTTATTTAGTTTCAATAACATACGCGTACATTTTTAGTTATCATTTATTTAGATCTAGAATGTTGTTTATATTACTTTTTCTGATATGAAAATGAATTGTCAGTGATTCCGAAATTTATTACAAAGTCTGTAAAATATATTCTGTAACGATATTTTACAGACTTTGTAATAAATTTCGGAATCACTGACAATTCATATCAGAAATAGTAATATAAACAACGTTCTAGATCTAAATAAATGATAACTAAAAATGTACGCGCAAAATATAGCACGTTCGTCACTTAGCTTTGCTAAAACATACACAGAAATAGTTTTTATGCAGAGAATTTCGATAGTTTACAACATTTCGTTAAATGTTTAAATGACGATGCTTGAAGTAGTTCTGAGTGCAAGGAACTAACACAAATCCCAAATTTAAAAAATCAGTTGTTATTCCTTTAGGAACACTTTGGAAATTTGCCTAAACTAATCACATATTCTGAAAATCGAATCTCAAATTAAAAAATGGATTAACCACCAGTGGCGGCCCGTGATTTTTTGGGACGGGAGGGCACCGGGGGTCTGAGTGTTTAATATCAAAAATTAAGTACAGACAAAAAATAAACTCAATATGCTATTTAATTAACTTGTTTGAAAATAAAATCCATCCGCCGTTCCTTACGATCAGCAAAATGATTAATAACTCATTCATTGAAGTTTGTTGTTGATGTCAGTAATTGTTCTTCAATGGAACACATTGCTAAGGCACATAGTCTGCTTTCCCGCATGGTATTTCTAGAACATGTTTTTATTCTCTTCAAAGTAGGAAAACACCGTTCACTTGATTTTTTCTATTTTGCACACCCCCAGAGATTCGCAAAATAGCAGAAGAGAATTTACAAAATCTTTCGCCAACATAGTCTCGACATATTATCAATAACAAACTTTTATAACAGTTGTACTATTCAACCTTGGAAGTAAATTACAATAGTAGCATCAGAAAACTTATCATCCAACTCTGCTTAACAATTTATATTGTTAATTAGTAAATAAAATGTTAGCATGTGTGCTTTTTATTCTTTGTACAACTTCTATTGCACATGTTTGTTACATTAAAGGCTTACATTTTGACATTTAAATATAATTTGGTTCCATTTTTTTTTTACCAACGTCAAAACCTCAAAATTAGCGTGCGATAAAGAAATACTTTTGCAACCAAAACGGATGTCGTAAAGTGAACTTTATAGCACCGAAATAGAAAGAAGCATTTTGCACATTACACCCACACAACCAACCTGATAAACTGTAAGAGCTTCTGTTGAATTTTCTCGTCACGGTTTTATTAATTTTCAAATTGTGATCTTCTAGTTTAATCAATAAATCTGGTCTAGGGAGACCTAGATTTTTTAATTCTGTCTTAATGTTACTAACGCAATTCTAAGTTGCATTTGCACCGATAGAAATTACAACATACACTCACCGCTGTATATTACAAACTGGACCGCCACCCGGACCCGGCACTATAGAGTAGTGCCCCGCCGCCTACATATATACGCGCGCTACCCGCGCCAGTTTCATCGCTCGATTTCTAATAAAGACGGGGCAGTCGCGCGAGATGCCCCGGAGCCTACGTCAGACCGCGATTTTTAAACGCGCTGAAAAGACGGACTGTTACTTCCGAAAACATATTATTTGTCATCAAACAAATCAGAAAAATTACATACAAATTAGGTATTTATAATTAATTTATCTGTTAAAAGAAATTTGTCACGGGGAAATTTGTCAGGGGGGGGGGCAGTGCCCCGTTGCCCTCCCTGCAGCAGCCGCCACTGTTAACCATATTAGATGTGGCTATTAATAATTCCAAGGGACTTCGTGGCCTTTGGCAAAAGTTAGACGCAGTTTTTAATAGAAATCCAGAATTAATAACATTGCGGCAATTGTGTATGCTAAATACGCTGAAATAAAAGAATGATTCCAGTACGCACATATAACCAGTTGCGATGTAGAAAGGACGTTTTCTATCTACAAGGATGTACTTAATTCAAAGAGAACGAGTCTTATAGAAGAGAAAATGAACAAATAATAAGGTATTTTGTATTTTATAGATCACCAACTTGTTATCTAATTATATAAATAAAATTAAAAACTCTTTAAAATACAACATTTCAATAGTGCCCCCATGGGCGATGAGTCGGTCGTGTCCGCGCCTTAATTATTACCAACAGGCAACATGATCTTAGACAGGGTAATTCGATGATTACTGCTGTTCATCATCTCATGAATGACATTGTTGACTCCTTGGATCGTGAGGAATGGTTGCTATTCTCTGTGGTTTGAGCATAGTAGAATGCCGACTATGAGGATCATAACATTTTAACCGGGAAACTTGTAAGTTACGGCGATAGTGCGGATATTTTATTTAAATCAAAGGGTTGTTTGTTAAGCAGTAGGTACTAGTAGTAGGCAGTAGGCAACAATTTTTGGTAATTTGCTAGGCACCGTTTGTATCCCTGCTTCGTCCATGTTATAAATTTGAGCAGGATCTGTAATACTGCATTTCGTTTTAATTTCGTCTAAATGTTTAAAAAAAATTTGAACTGCTTCCTTATTAAAACCACGTGCACGAGCAGCGGAAGTAGCTTCAGGAGTTCTGAACGACAGCTCTGCATTTCTGCTAAGGAAGCCTTGAAACCAAACAGTTCCAGCAGCTTTTTTATTTCTAGAGAATCTGTGCGCAATTCCATTTCGCTCGGCCAAATGCCATTTTACACAGGTTCCCGAATCCATTTTGCCTCACTTCAGAGGGACCATTTTACCCTCAAGAACAAAAAGTAAGTAAATCGGAGTATATGCAATAATTGCTATATTCGATGAGCACAATGTTACATCAACTAACATTATATTTCAGGTTATGTTGTTGTGGCGCGAATTCTTGACCGATTGTCTTAAAAACGTGTATAGTGGGCGCTGGCATTATACTCGGCGGTTCTCGATGAGCAAAACAAGCGCTGAATTTAAATTTCGTGAAAATTTTAAGAGGTCCATTTAACCCGAAAGGACCGTTTTACCCGACATTCCCCTAGCCATTTTTATGTGTTATTGCTAAACATTCAAATCTATGCATCTGCAGGTAAGTAATTAAATAATATGTATTTTCAGATAAATGCAATAGAAATAAGAACTCTGAAACTATACTAATTAATACTAATAGCCTAATAAGACGTTTTTTTTAAGAGAAAATGTCGATGAGTTATTACATAGAAAGTATTTCTAAATTAAGAAAAATATAATATCGGGAGTATATTATAGCCGCACTTAAATATGCAACAGTTGCTTTTGAAGACGAAATTAATGCATTATACATTTCTGTGTCTTACCAAAAGCAGTTAATTGTGTTTCACTTAAAATATGGTGAAAAGTCTATAGACACTTTAAATCATATTAAATGCATATATACATATAGGTTTTACGTATAAAGGTATATATGTAAGTCACAGTAATTATTTACTGCTTGATGTTAGTTTTAACATCCATGTGTTCACACTTTTCATTTTCGTTTTGATTGGTGACGCCACCTAAGGCTCTATTACACGAGATACACTATTAACATACAGGCCTCTGTATAGCAGAACATGCTGTCAGAAGCCATCGCTTTTTTTCGTGTCATCTTTTGGGTGTTAGATGTCGCTGTGATACTCTCACTACATTTAACATGCGAAAATGACATAGGCAGCGATTTAAGTCTTGAAGCTATTGTCGAGAATCTCCACGTACACTGATGAGACCTCATAGGTCGAAACACCGGTGTCTGTGCGTTCGATTATCGACAATGGCACTTAATGTATGTGTGTATCTCAAACACATGCATATATACATATACGTTTTACGTATAAAGGTATATATGTAAGTCACAGTAATCATATTTCTTGTTTATACTGTAACACAATTAAAAGTTGCAATGAATAACAACTATACCTACTTGTAATACCGGACATATTTAATTTCAACATGCACATACCAGTCCTTTATTAATAAGCATATTTCTACCATTCCTTTTAAAAGTACTGCAATCATATATCATGGAGACGATAAAAAATTGGGAATTCATATGGATGAAATATTTCGTTTCAAATATAATCACAATTTCATAATCCATGTCATTATTTAATACTCCATAAACTATGCAAATTCTTCAAACATATATTTGTAGGAAGGTTATGTTTTCAAATGAATCTGTCAATCGCGTGCTCAAGCCTGGTCGAACACAACCTTAGAGTTGAGGTCGTGTTTTCGTCGCCTTAAGCATCGGCCGGTGCTTGAGGGTGGTTTATTGTAAAACGCAGATGTTTCGTATTTACGTACTTGAGCATCTGCAGCGCCTTGAGCATGATTTATGAATCTGGGCCTAAGCCTTGATATAATTGCCGGCCTACCAACTTAATTGGCGTACTAACATAAACAGACACGTGGTATTTCATCTATGATAAACAACATTTTTAAGCGACTTCCTGTAAACAATGATTTTGCGTAAAATGAAAATAATTTAACATTAACATACTAAGGTTTTATTTTGTTCATATTTACAATTAGTATTATATTAATTAACAGTCATTGAAGATAGTTTCCTATATATTTACTTATAAAATACTATACGATTTTATATCAAATTTATAAAAATCTCTTTTATGTCACAAATTATGCACCTATTATTATTTATTTTGTATAAATTAAATAAATTTATTTATGCTTGTTAATACAAGGTTACATCTATTGTTTTGGTTTGAATAGTCTTGGTTTCTTTATCCAACTACTCGATCTTGATGTTGATGGTGATGTATCCCCAGACGAACAACCTTTCGAATCAGGAGGTACTGTTAAGCTGGTCTTTCTACACGCTGCAGCATATTCACCAGTTAGTGTTTCTTCACTTCCAGTATTTATGTCCACTACAAGACTTTGCCTGCATAAAGTCGAAATAGTGTTCATTTTATTTGGGTCTTTATTTCGTCTCATCTTGACTTTTCTAAATTTAGAAGCGATATTAGACATTAAATTCTCTTTTCTCTTTTTAGTTGCTCTTGGCAAAGAAACGTACCCACCGCCATGAATTTCGGGATCTATTTGCTTGTATGTTTCAGGATCTACGTTAATCATTCCAGCACTAGCTGATTTTATTAAAATTCCTTCACAAGTGGAAGAATCACACGATTCACTGTCAACACTTATTTGACTCAATCGATTTCTTTCGGGATATTTTACTGTATGTTCTCTTTCACAAAGTAGTGCAGGTGGTGCTGAAATGGGACTCAGTGGTGCATTTAGAAACTTTTCCTTTGCCTTTTGCAATTTATAACTTCTAGAGTCACTGTGAAGTTTTCGATTAATTTCATTAGGCATGGTTAGTTTCAACGAACCTCCTTTTGGCTTCTGTTGCTTTTGTTCCAAAATGGTTACAGTTTGTTCTGACTGGACTCTAGCTGTTAGCGCACAAGCACTGGAGGACTTAAGTATTCCTTTCACATTTACGCAGGATTTGTTTAAGGATTCTGACAATTCTAGTGATAACGGAAGTTTGTTCTGATTTACATATCCTAAACTTATAGATTTATGAACTAGTTGAGGAGATATTTTTAACAATTCTTGTTGATATTTCTCAGTTTGAGTCCTAACCCTTCGCTCATTTATTGGAGATCTCCAAGCTACTGGGGATGATGATCCGCTGCTTCCTCCAGATTTACATGTAGGCGACTTACGTTCTTGAATTTTTTGATTATATTTAGCCAACATGAGACGTATATTTGGCGATATTTCCTTATTAGTTTTTCTCTGTGTAGTTGGGGAAGCTGGAAGTGGAGGTAAGCTCGTTATAGTTTCTTCGTTGTTTTTTGAATTGATTGAAGCCTTAAATTCCTTATCTGAAACGTTCTCCCGAAAAGATGGTGTAGATACAATGGTGGGTGATGCTGTCACAGACATTTTCTGACTCTCCGTTGCGAAAGAACTCATAATTAAAGGTGTGAAAAGTTTTCTTGTGGTCTTGACAAAAACTTGCACTGGAGAACGCGTCAGTGCTTTAGGAATTGGGTCGACTACGCTTAGATAGTTTAATTTTGTAGGAACGGCAACTTTTTGTATAACGTCAGGGTCTAACATTATGTTTTTTGTGTCGTTTTCTGTGGGTTGCTTAATGTCAATTGTGATTTTTGCATTCACGTCGTGTTGGGTTTCCTTTTGTAATTTTGAATCTTCGTCATTACTTGTACATATCGCTTTATCACTAAAACCTTTTTGTCTAAATCGATATCTTTTTTTTATTGCTCCTTGAGCAATTTGAGTGTTAATATCTTCGTCACTGTCAAAGTCGGGTTCTTTCGACCTTTGTCTCAGTAACGTATTTCTTGGACTGGAATTGTCTTTGTTAGAATTTCGTTTTGATTTATCCTTTTCCTTTGAGGATGACTTTCTAAGTAAAATTTTCGCACTTCTTTGTACTTTCTTTTTCTTACCCGGTGCGGTTGAATCTAAAATTTAAAAATTGTTATTTTGCCATAATTTATATACCAAATCACACCTGATGTTGCACATAAATAACTCAGAACTCTTCTTAACTCTAATATTTTCGATTTTATTTGCTGCAACATGTTTAAAAGATTGGCGTATTGTTCTTCTGAATTAAATATAAATGCTTTAGTTGTACTGCGGTTAAGTATCTCCGTATGTAATTTTTCTGCCTACAATGAAGGAATCTGTTACTTTAATAAAACCAGTCCTGTATGAGAAAAATTTAGCTTACGAATTGTAAAACATCAACAGACAAGTCTTGTGCGGAATCTACTACTTCAATAAATCTACTTTTAGTATAATCTGTTTCTTCTTTTGCTATACTTGCCATGACTTTTGTATTAGCTTCTTGAAGTTGAACTAACTTTTCGACCAACCTGGCGGAAGAATCTGTTTGTAATGCATATAGATTCTAAAACAAAATCGAGTTTTATGTATTTATTGTTTATTAATGGACAAGTGGTTTGCAATACTTTTAAACATTCTTGGTTGTATGGTGATTCTTCATTTTTGCTATATCTTTCGACGTTCGATTCGCGATAACTGAAATTTAATATATTATATCTTTATTATATTATTATAGATGTTGACTCACCCAATATTATTCTCGTTTTCTGTCAATAACTTCAACAGATCGATTATTTCTTCGATTAAATTGTAGTTGCTTTGTGCTCTAGTTGACTCACGTCTTTGTACTTTTGGTGCAGCTTTTGTTTCGCCTTCACTAAAAATAAAAATTGCCGGAGAATATAAATAAGAAAATGGACTCATAAATTTACATGTACTAAGTATCGGGTTTTCCAACTCCGCTTAAAACACTCAGTTATGTAATCATTGATTAAGACTAATCATTGAATATATCTAACCGACAAATTTCATTACCAGGAAGTACGCCGTTTATTCAAATAGTGTTTAAGAAGCATCTGTACGCTCGTGCGAATTTTGTGTAGAGAGAGCGCATTTTCTTCTAAAGAGCGCAGCTTCCTATGACGTCTAGAGAAATATTTTACGAAGCGGACGTGCAGAAAACGATAGATGCGACAGAATGTAATCCCGATGTAGTTATTTAGATTTTTGCGCCGTACACGGTAAAAATGTCGACATGTGTTTGTATTTCCAAAAAAAAAAAATGCAAAGAAAAAGGGAGCCTGATATCAGACTTTCGGATTTTGTTTAATTTTAGTTATATCCAGCGATTATGACTTTACTTTGGAACCGCCAGAATTTCGATTTTTAAGTAAAGGGGACTGGAAAAATATTGTTTTTTTCTATTATCTTAGCCGTTTTGATTTTTTATTTGGAATAGTTTATCAGCATTTGGTAACAAAATCGTTTTGTAATAAATGAACATTATACAAACTCGTATTACTTGGGAAAATATATATTTACTGCTTATATTAGATGTTTATTATAAATCACTATAGAGTATGTAAAATCCTTTTTATTTTCTTATACGTAGTATAAGGAAGTATTGTGATGATGAAAATTTTCGACCTCGAGATTTTTGCAGATGTCCACGTTTTGAGGTCCCCTGATACCAAAAAAGTGGTTTTTAAAAAATGTCTGTGTGTGTGTCTGTGTGTCTGTGTGTCTGTGTGTCTGTGTGTCTGTGTGTCTGTGTGTCTGTGTGTGACCACGATAACGGTCAAACCGCTGGAGATATAAATTCCAAATTTTGTATTTACGAATATAATCTCCCTCTTGAGAACTGATTAGATTTTGAGCAAAATCGGCAGACCGGAAGTAGTAGTTTACTTCTGTGAAAAAATCGAAATTTGCAAATATTTCGTCAATTACTAAGTTTAGACTAATTTATAAAGAATTCATAAGTATTTAAAACTTAATTTCCAATATCTTTTATATAAAAAAAAATTCTAAATTCGGACCGGAAGTATCACTTTTACTCTTACCGAATAACGATTTGTTGCAAATATGTCGTAAATTATGCATTCTATATATATTTATGAAGAGTACAAAAGTATTTAGAGTTAGATTTGGAATAGTTTTTGTATAAATGAAATTTCAAAATTCGGACCGGAAGTAACACTTTCATACGTATAAGAAAGTCGTGTGGTGGCCACACCTCATTTTTTCCTATTAACTCGGCCAATTATGATTTTTTAATTGAATTTAAAACAAACCTAGAACAACATTCAGAATTTCGATTTTTTAAAAAAAAAGGGGCGCTGGCGAAAAATTGTTTTTTGCCATTTTCTCGGCCGATTATGATTTATTTTTTGAAGGACTTTGGAACAATATAGACCAACCTAGATCAACCTAGAACAATCGTCTGAATTACAATTTTCAAAAAAAGGGGGGTTGGCAAAAACTTGTTTTTTTCGACTATTTCGACCAATTTTTCGAGATTCTTTCGAACAATATTTAGAACAACTAGAACAACCAGGAACAACCCTCCTAAGAAATAACCAAATACATGCATAAATTGTGGTACAAAATTTAGAATCTTCACCAATTGTGACAAATTCCTAGAATTGTAATGGAATCAAAAAACTTCATAAACTCATTTGTCCTCATCAGATAAAAAGAATTTCGTAACTATTTCATTTTATTTATGAAAGAAGCTATACATAGACTTAAATCGCTAATGAAAATAATTATTGATTAATTTAATAAATACGTTCATGCAGCATACAAATGTATATAAAAATATATCTTCTGTCAATTCAAAATTTTCTAGGTTATATGCATGTGCGGTAATGGTAAGAAATGTCTAATATTTTTCGGGTACCTGAAACACCGGTTAAAATTTTTCCGATTAACGACATTCTTAATCAGTGATTAGTTTTAATCAACAATTGAAGAGTATAACTTCTAAAGGGTCTAAGTGCTAAAATCTTAAAAATTGAGATTTTGATTGAAAACGGTAGTATGTACATACCCCATTACAAATCGAAAGGGTCTATGTGCCTGAGATCAATATAATAGTTATGCCATTCATTTATAGAAGGCGCTGGGTCTAAGTGACGCGATCTGTAGGGTCTATGTGCCATTTATGGAAACACTGTTTTAAACAGCTGTTTTACGCGAAACATTATGGAAAACAACGGTGTGTTGGAAGAAAGAAAAAGACGCAAAAGAAAATCTGAGAGTGTTATAAATGAAAGAAGGAGATTAAGACTGTGTGGCAAGCAGTATAGTACTTATAAAGGTGCAATTGTAAATGGGAGAAAGCAACCAACAGAAAATAATGTAAGCTAATCTAAAATTAACATTTTGTGACTGTTGGAATAATCATTCTTTGAATTATTTTCTAGGTGTGCAAATGTAATAAGAAATGCAAATTACTTTCCATTGAACAAAAAAGGTTTCTGTTTGATGACTATTATAAAATAAATGATCACAAGAAGCAAAGTACTTACCTTCTTGGGCTCATTCAAGTTGTCCCTGTAAATAGAAGGCGCCATGGCCATTATGAGGATCCTGCAGAAAGTCGGAGGCAATGTACTACTTACTATTGTGTTCCTGATGGTAAAGGAAGTCATGTAAATGTGTGCAGAAAAACATTTTCAGACATATTTGCCCTTTCCCACAAAAGGGTACAAGTTTTAGTGGAGAAGAAAAAGCAAGGTGAAACAGTGTACAAAGATAATAGGGGTAAGGCGAACAAGCCAAGGAAGTACTTTCCTGAGCTAAGGGAGCAAATAAAAGTCCATATAAATTCATTTCCAATAGAAGAAAATCATTATAGCCGGAATAGGTCAATAAAACAATTTCTTAGTGCAGATCTTAATGTAAACCGTTTATATATTGCTTTCAAGAAAAAATACCCAGGCACCGTTGCAACATATCGGTACTTTTCAGACGTTTTCAATCAAGATTTTCCTAACTTGAGATTTGGTAGGCCAAGGTCAGACACGTGCTCTGTGTGTGACCTCTATGAAAATAAAATAAGCTCTACTGCTGATGCAACTAGTAAACGGTCTTTTGTGATCAAGTTAGAATTACATCATAGGAAAGCAGATGCAGCAAGGGCTGCAATGCTGAAAGATGAAAACGAAGCTCAAATGCCAACGAGTAAGTTCGTAGATCTGGAAAAAGTCATTTTTTTACCAACGTTGACTCATACGCAGATGTTTTACAGTCGGCAGTTGCCGTGTTACAATCTGTGTGTACATCTGTCAGACATCTGTCTGGTGATGCATTTATGTGCTTATGGAATGAGTCCATTACAGGCAGAGGGGCAACGAAATTGCTTCTGCGTTGTTAAAAGTACTAAAAAGAGAAAATGCAGCTCTAAAACAAAAACTTGTTGTTTGGTCCGACAACTGCATCGGACAAAACAAAAATCGCATGATCTTATTTATGTTTATTTATCTTGTGGCGAATGGTTTTTTTGAGGAAATGGAGCATAAGTTCCTGGTAAGTGGACACTCTCATTTGCCGTGCGATCGCGATTTCGCCCAGATCTAAAAGGGGAAAAAAGTTACAAAAAATTTTGTACCTGCTGATTTGGAAAAGATGATAAGACAAGCTCGTCACGAAAAACCTTGTGTGTGTGGTTTCTATGGAAGAGCATGACTTCAAAAATCTGGATAAAGCAAGTGACTATATGTTAAATACCACAAAACTAAATATATCATCGTTGTGCTGGATGCGAATCACAAAAGACAATCCTGGAAAAGTGTATACAAAAGCATCGTTTAGTGAAGTACAAGACTGGACTGTTTGCAACGTTATAAAAAAAGGAAGAAAAGTAGAAGACATCCAGGATATGAGTCTTGAACAACTCGTGTGCAAAAACAAAATATCAAAAGAAAAGTTGAAGAATTTGCAAGATATGCTCGACTATATACCTCTGAAACATCTAGCCTTTTATGAAACTCTGATTGAGAGAACACAACAGGGTTTCAACGGGGAAGCAGCTCCAATAAGTCAGAATTAAAAAAAAAAATAGAGTTGGTACTTTCAAAGTAACTTGCAGTCGGCAGTTGACTTCCTTTATAGAAAAATCATGGGGATCTTTTTTTTTTAACTAAGAAAAAGTGTTTATTTTAATTTTGATTTTGTTGTTACAAACTTCTGGTTTGGCATTATGTATAAAAAAAATACAAAATCAATCGTAAAGTGCATACTTATGTTTTTATTCATTTAATTTGGACTTCTTCAACTTTATCATTTTGGCACTTAGACCCTTTAGAAGTTATACTCTTCAATTACATTAATCGGCCTACATGACAAAGTTTTATATATGAAAAGAAGGAGTGTTTGGTCTAAGATAATTGCTTACCATATACAACTTGTCTCTTGTTGCTGGTATACCGGCGTGTGTTTCTTCTCCATAAATGGTACGAGAGGTGCAGCAGTTTCTTCAATTATGTCTTCAACTTCGACAATTACAGCTTCAGGTTCATCTCCATCCATAATTTCTTCATTTTCTAATATATCCGATTTTGAAACCATAGTATTATCCAACATGCATTCGTTTTCTAAGTTTTCCATGTCGTTAAGGCTCAAACTGGATGGTTGTTGACTAAGTAGGGGATGTGTTAAGTTCAAATCGGAGTTCATTATGCTATCAGCTGATTTTGATTTTATTAGACGAGACTGTGAATCATCTAAAATAATACATTTAAACATAAAATCTATTGGAATGACGACAACACATTTACATTTAGCACCAGAATGTATGCTAGGTACGTAGCACTTGCTGAGTAGTGCGAAAGTTGAGGCTTCCGGTCCAATGCCCTGAGATTTTTCCCACTCGTACAGTTTTTGGGTAAATTTACGTGATATACCTTCAAATCTGTAGAATCCTGAGGGTGTTTGTACTAAAATATTTTGCTTATTGTCACCCATCACAGACTTTCTTAGTCTAGTTAGCCTATGTCATAAAAACAGATTTAAAAAATATGCTTAAATCACATAATAAAATTCGTTTCAGGTAACTCTAGTTTTACTTGAAAATTAAAATTTCTAAAATATATTTGCTAGAGCTAATTTTTTGATTTATACTATTTTGTTTGAGTATAATATGTAATAATACTTTTACGTTATTTGTTATTTATTGATAACGAATGAGATTAATTTAGAGTTACTTATTAAACAAATTAAGGACATTAAAATTCCAAGTAATTCTAAATTAATCTCGTTTGATGTTGAAACTCTATTTACTGCAATATCTATAGATTAATTAAGGACTATTCTTTATATATACATTAAGCTCGTACATTTTTGGGTCAGGTATGTAGACGTTTTTTGTATATGGGTAGGGACAGAAAGACTAACACAAGCATTTTTGACATATCTAAACTCAATAAATAATAAAATACAGTATACGATAGAAATAGAACAACATGAAAAACTAAACTTTTTAGATTTAACCATAGAAAGAGAAAAACAAAAGCTACCATTCAGTATCTACAGAAAACGCAATTACACAGATACTATCATTCACTCACAATCTAGTCAAAGTTGGAAAATAAAAAAGGGCATCGTTTAGTCATAGTTTCATTGACGTACTCCTGAGTGCTTCTTTAAAGAATGATAATTAGGGCGCAGACATGACCGGTTAAACTACGACGAAGTTACAACGGAGCAAAGAAATAATGTAAACAACACACGCTTACTGAATAGCACTAATTTATATGGTGAACTGCAACATCTGTTCACGCCTGAGAAGTGCCCGAGAATGAGAGCAAAAAATGCCCATAAAATAACGACCAGAACGTTGTTTATGTTACTTTTTCTGATATGAAAATGAATTGTCAGTGATTCCGAAATTTATTACAAAGTCTGTAAAATATCGTTACAGAATGCCAAAATATCGCACGTTCGTCACTTAGCTTTGCTAAAACATACACAGAAATAGTTTTTATGCAGAGAATTTCGATAGTTTACAAAATTTCGTTACATGTTTAAATGACGATGCTCGAAGTATTTCTGAGTGCAAGGAACTAACACTAATCCCAAATTAAAAAAATCAGTTGTTATTCCTTCAGAAACACTTTGAAAATTTGCCTAGACTAATCACATATTTTGAACATCGAAATCTCAAACTAAAAGATGGATTAACCACATTAGATGTGAGCTGTTAATAATTTCAAAAGTATTCCAAGTGACTTCGGATGTGGCCTTCGGCAAAAGTTAGACGCAGTTTTTAATAGAAATCCAGATTTAATATTAACATTGCAGAAATTGCGTATGCTAAATACGCTGAAATAAAAGAATATTTCCAGTACGCACCTTTAACTAGTTGCGATGTAGAAAGGACGTTTTCTATCTACGTGGATGTAATTAATTCAAAGAGGACAAGTCTTACAGAAGAGAAAATGAACAAATAATAAGGTATTTTGTATTTTATAGATTACCAACCACTTGTTATCCAATTATATAAATAAAATTAAAACCTCTTTAAAAATACAACATATTATAGTGCGCCCATGGGCGATGAGTTATCAACCGTACGTGTCCGCGCCCTAATGATAATTTTAATCAAGAGCTATCCATAGTAAAAACCATTACAAAAAATAACCGGTACAAAGAAATCATTTGTATCTTTAATCGCTATATTTTTTTTGTTTGTACTGGAGTTCAGTATAATTTAGTATTCTTACATATATTTTTCTTGTAACTTCATTTTGTTTATTTTGCGTACTATTTGCTTAGTTTTATTTACTATACTATATTCGATTATATTTTTATCCTGTAATCAGTTATTATTAAATAACTGTATTGCCACCACTGATTTGCATTTTTTTGGTGGAATTCATCGCATCAAGCTATGGGAATCACGCATTATACATTTTCAGTTAATAGAGTGCCCTGATCAGCAATATTATGCATTTTATAATGTGTTTTACATTAGTTCAGTAACTTAATTTCGTTTTGCATTTGTGATTTATACTAACTAAATAGGAACTGGATGTGTATGTTAATAATTTTTATGCACTATATCTTACTTTTTGTATTGTCCTGTTAGTAGAGTAATCTGATGGGCAATAAAGAATATTATTATTGTATAAGCATTGACACTTATGTCAAGATGAATAAACAGTACCTTTCTTCCCGTTCTAAAAATTTCTGTCTCTCTCTTTCCAACCGTTGTTTTTCCCTTTCAATTTTATTTAATTCCTTTTCAAACCATTGCAGTTCTTTTTCTGTTTGTTCTTTAATTTTTTTACTTTGTCTCGACGATCCTCCGTCTTTTCTCACTAATTTTGGACTTGGTGTTTTATTCGTTTTTCTTTCATCGTCATTAATACTACAACTATTTGACTTAATTTGTTTCCAAGCTTCTAATTTTTTGATAAAGTCCTCTGATAGAGGTTGTTGCTCTACCTGACTAAAATCTGCCCTCTGACCACTAACTGATTTCCATTTCGGCCATTCCCCCAATTTTTTCTTTTGGCTGCTATTGTTTGAGGAACTGTCGTCCTTAGTGGCTCCCTTTTTTATTTTTTGCCATTCTTGTAATTTCTTTCTGAATTCTAGTGGTAAATGTTCTTCACTTTGTAGATGTATATTATGTTTTTGCTGCCCTTTAATTTTTTCCCATTCCTCCATTTTCTTTTTAAACGCTTGCTCCTTCGCTTCTTCTGGAGATAGGATAGCACCTGTGGTGGTATTAGAACATGTAGCGCTGTTCGAAGAAAATTGCTTCATTCTATCCCATTCTTTCATTTTCTCTTGAAATTCTATACTCAGCTTAGTTTGCAAAGCTATGTAATTTTTTTGGATTTCGTCTTGCAGCTTGTTATGATTTTCAGATTTTGGAGATGCATCTGGATCTGAAATTTGAAAAATAAGATGAACAACAGAATCGTGTATTTATTTGTTTCTATAATTTTAACTGAGTTAATATCAATTTGTTACATATTTATGCATATTTTTGGTCAATTTACATATTCACATATGTTATATATATATATTCTTTCAGAATGCTAGAAAACCAAACGTTAGTACAAAATATGCCATCAATTAAGAACATTAGTAGTTGATTATTTATATCATAAATATGCTAGTACACATTAATTACAAAAAAAACTAATTGTCTTCTACTTTGGAGAAGCATGTGAAAAACCAATTGCTTTTGATAAAAGTACAGTTTCTGTACAATCCCCTAAACTCTCAACATGTTCCGTTGTTGGCTTTTAAAGATGATTACGATTTATATAAATGTTGTCACGGACAGCAACGATTTCTTCACTTTCGGAATAAATAAACACGTTCAATTAATGCTTGTCACATTTACAGAAATAAAGCTGTGGTTTAAAACGATTTTTAACGTACAGGGTTATTCACTATAAATTACCCACCCTTCATCATCGTTATTATTGCATATAGAAAAAAATGTTTCAAATAAAAGTTTTGTGGCTGAGACTGAATTTTATTTGCATGCTATCAAAAACACAATGGCGTGCAGATACAATTGTATAAAAAGAAAATAATATTTCTTTTTAATGGAATAGCCTGTATATTATTAAATATTTATAATGGTCTTTTTACTCTCATTTTAAAAATATACCATATGATACCGCTATCTTAAACTGTTTTCGAGTTATTAAATGTCAAATCTCGTAGTTACCGTACTATGGAAAAGTTAACATTATTAGAGTAAGCTATGAAAATGACAATTAGTGTGTTTGATAAATGACATTTGCTTCATAAAATAGTCAAAATGGAAATGTCATTTATCAAACACAATAATTGTCATTTTCATAGCTTACTCTAATAATGTTAACTTTTCCATAGTACAGGGTGTTTCATCGGTTGGGGTATCGCGAATTAAAGTGCCTAAATATAAAAATATCGACTTCAAATTTTAACCACTTATAGAGCTTTTAAACCGCTACCAGCAGGTTAGGTTGTTTTTGATAATATTATTTTAATTAATGCGTAAATTAAAAAAAAACGTATTATCAAAAATTAAAAGTGCTCAAAAAATGTTCAAATTTGAATGGTGATACGTGGAAATATCACCCATATTAACTTCACAATCAGAATTTTTATAAACGAAACCGTTTGTCAAATAAAGTCAATATTAAATAATGTCGTTTTTCTTACGACAGATTTATGGTACTTAACTTTCTAATTGTGCTGTCCGCAAACAGGTAGTCCTTTTAAATTTATGACGGATAATAAATAAAAATTTATGACGGATAATATTCAACCCTGAAGCCTTCAGTTGTTGTTGTAGTTCTACTAATCGGGAAGCGTTTCCAAGGGCATTCTGAACTTACATTTAGGTACTTTGTGATGTTAGTTGTGATTCTATTTTCACGGAGTCAACTTCATTTGTTTAAGCTGTGTTTTGCTAGTGTTTTCTGTTTTCAAAATGCCGTTCACTTTCTCTGCCGACGAAAAAGTTGACATGATACTTGTTTATGGGGAAGCTCTACAAAATGCCGCGGTTGCTGAGCAGATTTATGCGGAACGTTTTCCGGATAGGATCCACCCAGAAAGTCGAACTTTCAAAAGGTTAGTGGATAACTTGAGGCAAACGGGATCACTTGCGTCAAAAAATCGAAATGTGAATAATCCACCTGTCACCAATGAACTGAATCAGGCAATTGTTTTAAATATGGTGGACAATAACCCTCAGATAAGCACTAAAGAAATCAGTGTTGCGACTGGAATCAGCAAGACATCGGTGTGGCGGATAATCAACAAACACACTTACCACCCATATCATATCGAGCTTCACCAAGAACTTCACGGGGATGATTTTGCAAATCGAGTTGCATTTTGTGAATGGGCACAAAGACAATTAGAAGAAAATGAGCACTTTTTTAGACATGTTTTGTTTACTGACGAATGCTCTTTTAGAAGCAGTGGACATGTCAACAGACATAACATACACTATTGGGCACCAGTGAACCCTCATTGGATGCGTGAAGAACGCATTCAGAATAGGTGGACGGTCAATGTTTGGGGGGGAATCATTGATAACCATTTAATCGGCCCCTTCTTTTTTGACCAGCATTTAAACGGCGAGCTTTACGCAAATTTTCTGGAAAATGATCTTTACAATTTATTAGAAAATGTGCCGTTAAATGTTCGCCAACACTTGTGGCTGCAGCAAGATGGGGCTCCTCCGCACTACGCACTAAGGGCTCGTCAGGTTATGGATAATCAGTTCCCTGCACGCTGGATCGGACGTGGTGGGCCAGTTCCATGGCCAGCCAGATCACCCGACTTAACACCGATGGATTTTTTCACATGGGGTGCTGTGAAGGAGATGGTGTACCAACAACCGCCAACTACCGCCGAGGATATGAGGGCAAGAATAACAAATGCGTTTGAACGCCTTAACCAGCTAAACAGAGGCGCTACAGTTCTTAATTCCTTCACGCGTCGGTTAGAACTGTGTGTGCAGCAAGAAGGTCACCATTTTGAACATTTGTTATAAATATTTACTTTCTACTACCTGGTATTACCCATTCACTTGACATCCGCACAGTGACAGTGTCATGTTGATCTGAATTAGTGGAATTTACAGCTAGCGCCAAAAAAAGCTGGGTAATACCTAATTTTTCCTAATTTATATTAACTTTCTTACCTTGAATCGCTTATAAACTCAACACACAACACTGTAATAAAAAACCCATAAATTCTTCAACGTCTTGCCTTTAATTTTGAAATTATTGTAAAATATTCAATAATTGATTAAGTTTTAATTTTTTTTTCAATTGCATAGTTGATTTTATAGACATATCTTTTTAACACCTGAATTTCAATAAAATCTGAGTACTTTTGATTTTTTGAACGAAGGTTTTTTTTATTTACGCATTAAATAAAATAATATTATCAAAAACAACCTAACCTACTGGTAGCGGTTTAAAAGTTCTATAAGTGGTTAAAATTTGAAGTCGACATTTTTATATTTAGGCACTTTAATTCGCGATACCCCAACCGATGAAACACCCTGTACAGTAACTACGATATTCGACATTTAATAACTCGAAAACTGTTTGATATACCGGTATCATATGGTATATTTTTGAAATCAGAGTAAAAAGACCATTATAAAAATTTAATAATATACAAGGTATTCCATTGCAAAAGAAACATTATTCTCTTTTTATACTGTTGTATCTGCACGCCACTGTGTTTTTGATAGCATGCAAATAAAATTCAGTCTCAGCCACACAACTTTTATTTGAAACATTTTTTTGTATATGCATTAATAACGATAATAAAAGGTGAGTAATTTATAATGAATAACCCTGTACATGATTTTTTCTTGTATGTTTTGGAGAAACCAATTCAAAAGCCTAACCTAGCTTAAAAATACTGAAAAACATGAAAAACGAAATCAACATCAGGAAACAATAACACAAATCACAAACACAAAAAGAAAAATGCATCATGAAATACAACAAATTGACGTTGAATTAACAGAAAAGGATATTGAATTGTGTTGCATTAATGTAAGATTTAACGGAAACCAATTTTTTGTCATATGTTTGTACCGTGCCCCTTCGGGATCATTGGAAACTTTTGTAAATGTTATAACAGATTTTCTGGATTTGATTAGCGATAAGTACGACTACGTGAGTGTTTGTGGTAACTTCAATATTCACTTTAATGAAAAATCTAACTTGGTATCTCGTATAGAAAATGTTTTTCAATGTTATGGCTTGACTCGTCTTATAAATGAAACTACGCGCAGGTTCAAAACATCATCTTCATGCATAGATAACATATTTAGTAATATCGATAGCAACTGCGTAAAGAAAAAAGTATCCAATTTTAATTTATCGGATCATGATACTATTATAGTGGAATGCAACATTAACTATGTCCAAGGCAAAGAGTACTATTATAGTAGGAGGTATGACGAATATAGCATAGATACCTTTAAGTCATTAATTAGAAATGAATCTTGGGACGAAATATACATGACAGATGAAGCTGACAAAAAGTATAACTCTTTTATGGAAACCTTTTCCTATTATTTTCAAATAAGCTTTCCTTTAAAACGTTATAATAAAACTTCCAAAGTAGAAAATAAGTGGCTCTCACATGAAATAAAAATGGTTTCTGATAAGCTTCGGGACTTAGATATGCAGCGTACGGGATAATCCCGAATTATTGAATAATGGCGAAGAGGGAATACAACGATAACTTTATTTCTACATCTAAGAATAGTTCTAAGCCAACGTGGAAACTTATTAATACCTGTAAGCATGGGGGTAACAGTAGTATCGTACTCAGCTGTGGCAGTGGAGATATAACCGATCCAAATTCTGTGGCTACACAATTTTCGGCATACTTTAGCGATCCACTGAACTTTCCTAAAACTATTAATACTAGTGAACATAAATGTAAAATTTCTCCAAACAAAAATTCACTTTATTTGTTTCCAACTGATCATAATGCACTTGAATCAGCCATAAAAATGATTGCTTCCAAAATGTCGACGGGATTGGATGAAATACCAACTAAAATGGTGAAAAGTGTAACTACAGATATATCTGTCCCTCTGAGTGATATTATGATTTCGATATTTGCCTCCGGTGTCTTCCTTGAGGCTCTTAAGCAAGCTAAGGTATGTCCAGTGTATAAGAAGGGCTGCCGTATGGACATCTCCAACTATCGTCCGATATCTCTACTGCCTTCAATTTCTAAAGCATTTGAAAAGATACTTGTTAATAGACTGATCTTCGATAATCAATATGGTTTCTTACGAGGTAGGTCTTGTGAGGATGCGGTTTATGATTGTTTGGTTGGGATTATGGAGCAGTTAAATCATAAGCGATACGTCTGCAATATTAACTTTGATTTGAGTAAGGCTTTTGACCTAATTGACTATTCCATTCTGTTGCAAAAACGGGAGCAATATGGTGTACGTGGAAACGCATTGAACGTCATCAGCTCTTACTTGACAGGTAGAAAACAAGTAGTCCATCTCAGTACTTTAATAAATAATGTTCGAACAACGGTCAGTAGTGATCCTACAGAAATTACACAGGGCATTTCACAGGATAAGTCATTGGAAAACTGTAAACTATATCAATATGCAGATGATATGTCTGCTATTTTATCATGCGACACATATGAGGGATTATCTGTGGGAAGTACAGAAATTATTCATGACACGACATGACATGGTGCAATGAAAATAATCTGCACTTAAATGTAACCAAAACCAGCTTTCTTGTCTATGGTCAATGCAAAAAGTCGCTATAGGTGAAATATAATCATAAGTCACTGTCTCAGTCATCAAATTCAAAATTTTTGGGGTGTAATTTTTGATAACTCTCTGAACTGGTGCGATCATATAAATAATTTGTGCAGTAAACTAAGCAGCGCGTTTTATGCAATATACCATTTAAGAAATAATGTAAACCTATTTACATTAAGCACCTTTTATTTTGCTTACGTTCAATCTCGCATGGGGTATGGAATATTGGCATGGGGTCGGAGTTCGCTTTCTCATAACGTTTTTATTTTACAAAAGAATATTATCCGTTCTATGTTTTTTTTTGTCGCGCCGGACGTCGTGTCGTAATTATTTCAAAGAAGCGAAAATCTTAGCTGTTCCGTGCCTATATATCTACAACTTATTGAAATTTCGTAATAAAAATACTCAATGTTTTTCCACAAACGCTGAAATTTCTAAATCAAATATAAAAACGAGAGGAGCTAATAATCTGTCTATATCACATCATACAAATACTATATATGAAAAGGGACCGTACTATGCAGCGATTAAAGCTTTCAATGCCCTCCCAGGTTGCCTCAAACACCCACGAGACAGTGCAAAATTTAATAGTGAATTAAAATAATACCTAGTTGACAACAGTTTTTATAGTTTTGACGAGTATTTGGCTGGGATGTAACGGCACGAAGGGGATATCATTTCAATTCACTTTTAATGTGTTTTATGTTGTTTTTATTTGTATTATTTGTACGTTGTTTCTTATTATAATACGAGATTAGAATTAGGATTTGATGTACCTATTGTATATATACTAGACAATGTCAACACCTTGTACGGGTCTATGACAATAAATATTATTATTATTATTATTATTACTTTGTTCAAAAATTAAAATTATTTCCCAAGAATATTTTACAAAATCAAGTTGATTGAATTTCACCATATTCAGGAAAAATATCTATACCAAACTGTAAAAAAAAGTATTCCTATTTAAAACAAAAATTTGAGTATTGCTGGATAAAAATTACATATTAAAAGAAATCAAAGATTAGACTCATTTGTAGTATTTTTACATCTGTCTTAAGCGGTTTTTTTTTTAAATCGGTTTATTAATAGCAGAGTCATAGCATGGCGCCTTTTTCGTAAGACAACCCGTATTATTGTATTATTATTATTGAGTGTTTCTCTGTGTTAGTAGTATGTTAATATGTGTTTTAAATAAATAAATAGTTAGTTTTAATCGAACGCAATTACGCAACAACATAAACCATGGCACTTTAGATTACATGAGTTGTCTTTTACAACAGTCTTATATGAACGACGAATGAATTATATTCTTGCTTTTAATTATTTGATATAAGTGATATAGTTCTTGCCTTTCGTAATTTTCTAATACTTTTAAGTTTCAGATTCATCTGTAAATGAGTTGTAATTGTGGTTATTGTTATTAAACAAAATTCACTCTTAGGCAGTTTTTAGAATCAAATGGCCAAAAAAAGGGTGCTTCATTTCTTAAAAACCTCATTAAAATATGCATACCTCCTCTAACATAATGACCTTCAGATAAAGCAATTGAGGGACTACAATTATTACCAACCCTACTAATACTAGGTGTTGACAGGAATGCCCTCTTTACTCTTGCCCATTTTGATATATCTGAGCCACTACGATATATCTTAAAATGTCCTGGACACGTTAGCATTTAGAAACTTAAGTAATTTTACCTATACATACGTTATCCTCCATAGCCGCTTCTTGATACCTGGCAATCACATCTAATGGAACTTGCATGGATTCATCCATGCTTGAATATTTATCGCCGCCATTTTTCGTAAAGAATACGGGGCTTTTCGAATCTTTGCTTTCGAAAACCTCTTCGTCGCTGATCATTAGTTCGTCCAGTCGGTAGTCGTCGCTTTTCCCACTTAATCGATTCCTTTTTTTGACGCTGTTTCGTGTTTGAATAATGTCTTTCATTTTGGCCCATGTAGTCTTTGAATCCTTGGCGGTAGGTGATTTTTGTGAATTTATCGAATCCTCCTAGCAATATGACAACAATTAATCTTAATGTTTAAGATATTGAATACTATCTACTATGCATAACTAATAAAACACGAATATAAATGCCAACTAAAATTTGATATCTTGCTAGGACGATACAGAGAGCTTCTTATATGAGTTAGTACGAGGAAGAAATAGGCAAGCTGTTTTTTAGGTCGAGTGTTTTAGAGGTAACTATCCTTATTTAATATATTAGATGCAACAAGAAATAACGTTCTTTTCTTACACAACAAACATGCTATCTGCAGGTCACTGTGTGTATAATCAGTGTAACAGGGATAGCAGTTGCATTGTGTATTTTATTTGAATTTTGTTTGCTAGAAACGGCCGATCTCCAGTCGGCTAGCACATTTGTTAATCGCGTTTCGGTTGTTATTTAAAGATGGATTACTATATGCCAGAAGAAAAACTATTTATGATAAAGCAATTTTATGCAGATAACTCTGCGGAAGTAACTAGGAATTTATTTGCAGTAAATTATCCTGAAAGATCCATTCCTAGCGCAAATACAATTCGTAACACGGTTCGACGTTTTGAAATGACTTTTACGTTGGTAAATAACTAAAATAATAATTATCCTGATTGGAATGTCAGTGATTTGGAAGTGCAAATATGCGCCTTCGTTGAATTAAATCCCAGTATGTCATTCTGACAAATTGCTCACGAATTTAACATTGGTGTTACGACGGTCCAAAAACTATTACGTAAAAATAAGTACCTGTCATACAAAATATCAACGTCTCAAGAACTTTTTCCCGCCGAGTATTACAGGCGTATGGTATTTTGCGAAGTAATGATTAATAAATGGCACAATTACGAGTTATTTTTTAATAATATCCTGTTCACTGACGAAAAATCATTTCATGTGCATAGCCATCATAATCGCGCACACAATATCCAATGATAGAGGTGGCTAGAACAATAAAGAACTTAAAAAATACATATTCGAGTGGCTATGATAACATTAATGCTTGTTTGTTGAAGGAATGGCTAGATGAATTTGTGATTCCACTGTCTAATCTTATAAACTGTTCATTTTTGGAGGGTCCATTCATTGACCAGCTTAAAATTGCCAAAATAATTCCCGTCTGTAAAAAAGGTTCTCGTACATCAATGGATAATTATCGTCCTATATCGATATGAAGCACTTTCTCCAAAATTATTGAAAAAATAGTGGCTGAAAGGGCCATAGGTTTCTTTAATAAACTTAAACTTCGAAACTTAAATCAATTTGGTTTTATGAAACGGTGAAATACGACATCAACAATTTTGGTATTTCTTAATACAATTTATAGAGACATGGTTGCGGGAAAGTCTTGTAAGGGATGTTTCGTGGGTTTGAGTAAAACCTTTGATCTTGTGAATCACAGGGTTTTGCTCAGGAAATTGGAGTGCTACGGTATAAGGGGGTACAGCATATAAATGGTTTGCAAGCGATCTCAGCGATATGTGAAGATTGGGTATAGCAAATCAAACTATATAGCAATAAACCGAGGCGTTCCTCAGGTTAGTGTCTTTAGACCGTTGTTATTCATAATATATATGAACGATTTGAAGCTACAAAAGGCTGTAATGTTTGCGGACGACATATCATTTACTGTGTCCAGCACTAATACAAAGGATACGTGTGCAGCTTTAACTAACACGATGGTGACATTGGGAAACTACTTTACACGCAATAACTTACATATGAATATAAAGAACACTGTTTTTATTGATTTCAAACTGAGAGCCACTTGTCGGGACATGTCCCATTATCTAAATTGATTTTCTGCTTCGCGCTGAGTAAATTAATTAGGAAATTTTATCACAAAAATTTGCCCACGATGAGATTTGAACTCATGACCTTCTTAATGCCGTCAAGATGCGCTAACCAACTGCGCCACGAGGGCTTGAGTTCATATCTACTTAAACGTCTTGATATCATCAAGTGACAGATTGAAATAATACAACTTTATCCGGCAGTTCGGAAATGAATGTGTAAATTTGAATTTTAATTATTTTTAAAATTCTGTTTTTCTCAGCGGAGAAATACCTAAATTGATTTTTCTGCTTCGCGCTGAGTAAATTAATTAGGAAATTTTATCACAAAAATTTGCCCACGATGAGATTTGAACTCATGACCTTCTTAATGCCGTCAAGATGCGCTAACCAACTGCGCCACGAGGGCTTGAGTTCATATCTACTTAAACGTCTTGATATCATCAAGTGACAGATTGAAATAATATAACTTTATCCGGCAGTTCGGAAATGAATGTGTAAATTTGAATTTTAATTATTTTTAAAATTCTGTTTTTCTCAGCGGAGAAATACCTAAATTGATTTTTCTACTTCGCGCTGAGTAAATTAATTAGGAAATTTTATCACAAAAATTTGCCCACGATGAGATTTGAACTCATGACCTTCTTAATGCCGTCAAGATGCGCTAACCAACTGCGCCACGAGGGCTTGAGTTCATATCTACTTAAACGTCTTGATATCGTCAAGTGACAGATTGAAATTTACACATTCATTTCCGAACTGCCGGATAAAGTTGTATTATTTCAATCTGTCACTTGATGATATCAAGACGTTTAAGTAGATATGAACTCAAGCCCTCGTGGCGCAGTTGGTTAGCGCATCTTGACGGCATTAAGAAGGTCATGAGTTCAAATCTCATCGTGGGCAAATTTTTGTGATAAAATTTCCTAATTAATTTACTCAGCGCGAAGCAGAAAAATCAATTTAGGTATTTCTCCGCTGAGAAAAACAGAATTTTAAAAATAATTAAAATTCAAATTTACACATCCCATTATATTAGAATGAACGAAGATAGTGTAGTACAGGTTGATTCTACTAGGGTTTTGGACATCACTATCGATTTGCGCTGTGATTTCAGGGAACACATTGAAGATCTAGGCATGAAATTGAGTAGCATTTGTTACTTAATGATGAGGCTTAAACCACAACTAAAGTTGGAAATTTTGCGAATGTTTTACTACGTACACTTTTACTCCTTTATTACGTATGGGCTGCTGGCGTGGGGGTATTTAGATTGCAAAAACGCGCTGTTCGTGTGATGGCGGGTGTTGCCCCTAGTGAGAGTTGCAGGAATTTGTTCTTGGATATAAAAGTGATGACTTTGCCAAGTATTTTTGTATACCAGTTGTTGATGTATGTCAGGCGGAATATTGAGCCTATTCGTAGATTGAATTACCATCACACGTACTACATTAGAAATGCGAATATGCTTAAAATTCCCTCACATAGGCTTGCATTCAGTGAGAAGAATCCTCACTATTTAGCTATTGTGATCTTCAACAAGTTATCTGGCAATTTGGGGGATTTTCCGGTTCCATTATTCAAAACCAAAGTCAAAATATGCTGTTAATGAAATGTTATTACTCTTTCAGTTATGACTCTGAAGCTTGAGGCTGTGTATGGTGTATTGTATTTTATAGTGTAAGATGTGACAATGTCAATGCTTTGTGATGAAAGTCTAAGACAATAAATATTATTATTATTATTATCATTATTATTAATGAAAGTAAATGTATGGGGCGGTACCCTTGATAATAAATTATCAACAATAATTTAAACGTCAATAGGTACTTGGAGTTGCTGCAAAATAATATTATTCTAGCTGTACGGAAACGATTTAATATTAACGAAATATGCTTTTAGCTGGACGGTTGCCCCGCGCACAGCACTCGTAATATTACCCACTTTTTAAATAATATCTTTGGAGATAGATGGATAGGCAATTAAGGTCCAATTAAATGGCCACCACGATCTCCTGATCTAGCTTTGAATGACTTTTTTCTACGGGCGTTTTTAAATAATTCAGTATACGGTTACGGTAATTAACGTCCATTTAGTTAAGAAAAATAGCGCGCCAAAATTATATAATTTCTGAATAATGTTACCTCAGAAATGTTAACATAGTCCGTTGATATTTCGGCTCGATTACCGCTCAAATCAAGAAGGGAGCTTTTTTGGGCATTTAATAAATAAGTAAGTACTTGCAGAAATTATATATAATAATTCCATTCTTAACTTAAATTCATTGTTATTGAGTTATACTTATAGAAACATTTTATTTACTTTCATAGAAAATTATTGTTAACTTTCAGAATTTTGGTTTGTTTCCTTTTCTGTTTTATAATATTACGGAATTATTTACTTTTTATCCTAATAAGAGTTTTGCTATTGTTACGTTTTGAATTGTCTATCAGTTATGTTTCTTATCTTTGATATTTTAAGAAAAGAACAATTAAATTAAACTTTTTAACAAAGCGAATAAACACAATCTACTAAGATAAAAAAAACAAATAATCCTCAACACATGACTATGATGTTAAATTAAATGTTCAAAATGAGCACTCCCAACCTCTTGGCAGTAGAAAAACCTATTGTTATCCATGAACGTTTTGAAAGGTACCTGCTGTAATGAGTCTCACATCAATTATTTTTTGCCGTAAATCTAAAATATTTTCTGGCTAAGTTTTATAAACTTGAGCTTTGATATAACCCCACAAGAAAAAATCAAGTGGGGTTAAATCAGGGGATTGGGTAGCCCGCTCCGTCGGGCTACGGCGTCCAATCTAACTTTTACGATACTCCCTGTTCAACCACTGTCTCACTCTTCCATAATAATGAGGAGGGGCATCGTCTTGGTGAAGCATTAAGACCATTTTGTCAATCTCGTCCAAATTATTCTCAGCAATTTCTACAATAAAAGGCCAGACGGTATTTTCGAGCATTTCATGATGCAATTGGACTGTTAAATTTTTGTCTAAGAACAGATGTATGTGTTTTTCTCAAAATAGCTGCCCACACTTTCAATTTCTGCGGCTATTGAGTTTGTTTTTCAGGAAAAGTATTAGGATTTAAATCGCTCCAGGACCTCATATTCTCCCTGTGCACCCGATCATTAAGGAAAAAGAACTACTAAGATGAAGTTCTTTTCGAAACACGTTGTACATACTTGATGTTTTAACAAATTTTAATACACAGAAATTGCAATCTTTTCAAATGTCTCATAAAGCCTAATTTTAGCAAAATTATAAAATATTAAGTATTTTCCGCTAATTTTAGGTATGCTATGTGCAACTCAACTACTAAATTACTAAACTGTTATCTGCTTTATCCATATAAGATATTCTATTACGTTTACATTTTCTACATATGCAAATGGTATGATAATTTTTTATTAAATTTCAGTGGCATGTAAATGTACATAGAGGACATTTCATTTTATATTTGTTAGAATATTTAAGTTCAGCAAAGTCTATGAAATTTCCAAACAAACGTTAATTTTCGGTAGTGGTATGATATCATTAATAATAGTGCCTAGAACAATACTTTATCATTAGTCTTTAATCCTAAGACATTTTTCAAAAGAACAATTTCCGACAAAAAATAACAATATAGAGCTTAGAAATAAATAGATTTTATTTTAAATAATTAAATGAAGTGATGGAAATCTCTTGGTGAAACATGTCGAAATATAAGTAAGTAATAACAAAAAACACACTTGGTATTGTTTCACAAATAAATATAATTAAATACTAAATATTTTTGTACAATTTTATTTACATTTTTGTTAGAAGTAGGTAGTTACAGTATATTAAATTTTACTTTAGTTTCTCGAGAACTCCTGATGATGCCGCAAGGCGAAATGTACATCGAGTATTTAATTATATTTATTTGTGAAACAATACCAAGTGTGTTTTTTGTTATTACTTACTTAGATTTTATTTTGATTAACTTTTAAAGGATCTATCATAAAATGTATAGTCTTCCATCTACAAAGTAATTCTTGAGCACTCTGTATTATTATTTGTATATTTTCTCGCTTTCTAATGTTATTAGATTTTGTCGCTTCGCTGGGACACCCTTCATTATAAACATACAGGATGAGTCATCTCTCCGGGGAAGGCAGATTATGACTTTATGAGAAAAGATATTTCGAAGCGTTTTTTTTTCCTATTTTGCCCATTCATTGGGAGTACCTTTTAATGTAATTTTGAATTATACCGAGTGTTGGTTGACCATAGTTATAGTTTTTTAAATAGAACATTCTGTATATGTATCATAATCACCCTGTATATACATATACAGTTAGTAACTAACAAATTTAGTAGTTTTAGTTAAAAGTGGCTAAAACAACCTAAATTAATAAATATATAAAAACTTAGTCCAAGTCACTCTGATCTTCCCGCCGCATTTGCGAGAGTCCTATTGAGTCCACGGCAAAATGAATATAATATTTTTTATAGAACATTTTATAACGAACATTTGTGTATACAAGTATTTTTACCAAAAGTCCACGGTTTGGCAGATAAACAAGCTAAGTAAAATATGATGTTGTTATTAGCATGATGAGTGGAAACTTTTTATTTTTTTAATTCAGGTAGGTACATTTCTCATATTTCTGCCAAGTTTCAAAAATCTACTAATTTTGTCGGATAGAAAACCTAATTTTACTGGACTTTAAGATTCATTTCGATTGCCAACTTGAACTTCTATAAATCCTCAGGTTATTTAATTTTCTTGTTTGAATGTGTAGAAATGTAGTGTTTATTATTTTATATAATAATTTGATAAAATTAATAGAATCTACGGTTGGTTCTTGGTGAAACATTATGAATATAATATAATAATTTGACTTTTTCATATAATATGTGGCCAATTCTAAAACAGTTAATACGTTACCTTAAAGAACTAATTGAAACTACAATTGTAACTAACGAAAAGAAAACAGAGTAAACATGTCAGTTGCATATTGAAATATCTATACATAACAATATTTGCAATAAAATGTTTAATTTTTATAAAACTAAATATTTTTTAAAAATAAAAATTAATTTCAAATCTTAAGTAATATACCGAAAATAACTTTGCGTATTTTCATGTACCATGGCAAATGTACCTCTTTCAGTAAAATGATTGAAATTTCATTTTTTTAGCAGAGCGAATATGTATAAATATTTACTCAAATATTTGTATAAATAAATTTTACGTAAATATTACTTGAATATAGTTTGTTTATAGTATATAAAAATACAGATGTTTCTATTCAGAAATGAGAGTTTTATTTAAATGAGATTTCATTTTATAAATAATGTTGATTGCATAAAATCTTATTCATATTACAAACGTTAGAATAAAATTGGCAGTCACGTTATATATAATTAATTACTATACAGTATGTAAATAAAGTAAGGAATAATATTCATATTTTGTTTATTATCGCTGTTTGGGAGAAAAGCTCGGTCAGGTCGATTTTATTTTGTTCCTCCGGATTTTATGGATGCCAATTTTTTTTCTTTGGTTTACTACTCTGTGACCTATGATGTCATCGATTTCTTTTTCAAATGAAACCTCCTTATTTTTTGCTAGAAATAAGAAGTATACTTTTTTCTGAATTCAGCAATACCCCATATGTGGTATTTAAAATTAGTAGTTTTAGAGTATTAAGCGTGCTAATAATGACAATTGACATGCCAGAGTGCAGAAATACGACCAAGAAATGAGAGATAATGTTTTGGAAAATGGGTAGCAATAATAATAATAAATGTATAGAAGTTAGGGAGATTACATCGAAAAAGAAAAATTCTTATATTGTTTCAAGTTTCTTTGTATATCAGGCCGAGAATTTATGGCGCCTGCCCCGTGGCAATGCCTATCTAAGAGTTAAATGTGACAGGAGTCAAATAAACATAGAAATTTGTAAATTAAAGACGAATTATTTGAAATTTTGGATGTTTAGCAACCGCAGACACGTGTTCTAGACTCTTTAATCTTCATAATTACTGTGTAGCTAAGAAAGTGTGCTGTCATTAGGAACGTCCATTCAAGCAATAAGGTAATACTGAGTGTTAAAATAAACAAAAAAAAGATAGACATGTTGTATGACCCAGGAGCAGCTTATTCTGTTATAGGGAAGGCTGTCTGGGAACAAATTGGCAAACCCACACTACATGGTACAAGGAATTTAGTAGCTTATACGGATTTGGAAATCAATACACTAGGAAAGGTAAACGTAAAAGTAAATGCATTTGATGTAGATCTAGAGCTATCACTTTACGTCGTGGAAGCAAATGACATACCATTGTTTGGATTGGATTGGTGTTTGGCATTTGAAACGCCAATGCCAGCAGGAGCAAAAATATGTAGAATCGACAGACAACCCAGACAAATACAGACCGAGGATACACAAAGCACTGAGCAAAAGCTACTAAAGCAGATCTTAAATGAATTTGAGGATCTTTTCAATAACAAAATAGGAGAAATGAAAGGCCATTTTGCAAAAATACACATGCCAGAAGGTGTCAAACCTAGAGCGTATAGACCAAGAGCTGTACCAATTGCACTACAGGATCAGGTAACTGCAGAATTAGAGAGATTAGTGAAGGAAGGAGCGCTGGAACCGATTGATACAACAACCTCACTAATAGAATGGGCAACACCAGTAGTGATTTCGATAAAATCAAATGGAAGCATCAGACTATGTGGAGATTTCAGAGTTACAATTAATCCACATGTCCAGATTGATAACTACCCGTTACCGCGCTTTGGTGAAGTCATGGCGAAGATCAGTGGTGGCCAACAGTTTTCCAGAATAGATTTAAAGGACGCTTACTTACAGATGCCAGTGCATCCAGATTCCAGGAAATATCTGGTAATAGCAACCCACAAGGGATACTTTTCATATAAAAGACTGCCATTTGGGGTTTCATTTGCACCGGCACTGTTTCAGCGAACGATGGACCAATTACTAATGGGAATTGAAGGAGTAGTTTGCTACTTGGACGATATCTTGATAACAGCACCAAACACCGCGATACACTTAGACAGGTTACGGCAAGTATTACACAGATTAAAGGCTGCAGGCATCCATACTCAACAATCAAAATGCAAATGGTTACAAGACAGCGTGATATTTTTGGGTCACCGAGTGGACAGTGTAGGGATACACCCAACAAACGAAAGAATTCAAGCATTACAAGGAATGGAACCACCTACAAACCTAACCGAACTAAGGTCAGTTTTGGGCTCCATTACCTACTATAACAGATTCATCGAAAACTTACATATAAAATGTACACCTTTGTATAGACACTTAAAAAAGGGAGCATATTTTAACTGGTCAACTGATGATGATGGAATATTTAACGAGTTGAAGAATATTTTGACATCAAGCGATACGTTAGTACATTACGATCCAACACTGCCAATTGTCGTTTCCAGTGACGCCTCCGACAAGGGGGCGGGTGCAGTTTTATCACACGAATATCCAGATAACACGCTCCGACCAATTGCGTACGCATCTAGGACTTTTTCGGAGGTAGAAAGAAAGTACTCTACAATCGACAAGGAAGCCTTGGCCTTGATATTCGCTGTGACGAAATTTCAGCAATATTTACATGGGCGACGTTTTACATTGTTGACAGACCATAAACCGTTGGAGAGAATTTTTAGCGAAAATCGTGAAACACCCAAGGTTGCGAGTAATCGGTTGCTGAGATGGGCAATGATTCTGAATACATACAACTATTCCATTAGATACCAACCAGGGAAAGACAACGCCCCAGCAGATGTTTTGTCGAGATTACCATTAACCGACCAAAGGCCATCAAAAAGAGAAGAGGAAGGACTTCCAGGACGAGGTCACTTACTACGTGTGAGATTAAAACATATGCCAGTAACAAAACGAAATTTAACAGACATGGTTGAACGTGATAAGATTCTGAAGATGGTGGCATGTTACACAAGAACACATTGGCCAAGCAAATTGACAATTGATACAAAGTTAACACCGTTTTACGAGAAGAGAGATGAATTGTCGGTTGAAGAAGGATTAGTGTTATGGAAAGGACGAATCTGTATACCGGACGAATTAAAAACCCAAATATTGGGGATGTTACATGATGGACATCCCGGAATTCAAGCAATGCAATCAATGGCAAGACTCCATGTGTATTGGCCGGGCATTGATAACGAAATAATTAAGTATGTAAATGGCTGCAAGGGATGTCAAAGCTCCAAACAGACTGATGCGAACGTACCGCTATACCCATGGTCTGCACCAGCTGAACCTTGGTCGAGATTGCACATTGATTTTGCGGGACCTTTCAAGAAGAAGATGTGGCTTATTGTGGTGGACGCTTATACTCGCTGGTTGGAAATAATACCCATGAACCGGACTACCACTAAGGATACAGTCAGCATTTTGAAGGAGATGTTTGCCAGGTATGGACTGCCAAAGTTTCTGGTCTCAGATAATGGACCACAGTTAACTGCCGAGGAGTTTGGATTGTTCTGTAACGAGAAAGGAATCACACACATTAAGATAACCCCCTATCATTCAAAATCTAATGGATTAGCCGAACGCATGGTCAGGACTTTTAAGGAACATCTTGAAAGAACAGACGAGAGTGAAGACTTACAAGACGTACTTCAAGATTTTCTATTCTATCATCGCAACACAATACAAAGAGGAACCGGCAGAACACCGAGTGAATTATTATTTGGTAGACATGTACGCACTATTTTTGACCAATTTAAACCGGATATTGCGAGAAACATGGAAAAAGAGAAATGGAAACAGAAACAACAACATGACAAAGGAAACGTAAAGGATAGGGTATTTTTAGAAGGAGAAGAGGTTTGGGTGAATAATCCACTGATTAAAGGATCCAGTGCAGGGGAAATCAGCAAACAAACTGGGCCTTATTCGTACATAGTAAAAATAGATGGAATAGAGAGAAGGAAACATGCTGACCAACTACGGAAAAGAGAGCCGCTAATAGCTCATGAGATGGCAAAAACGTTGGAAACTCAGCTAGCACAACAGACGCAAACGGCCCCAAAGACACCAGGACCGTCCGTGGAAATATCAACAACACAGACGCCAGAGGAACAAGTTCCTGAAGGTGCATTCCTCGCACCAGATCTCACAACCCAAGTTCCTTCATTTTCCTTTCCAATAGATAATTCTATTACAGAGAGAAGCCGAACACCGGACATGCCAAACGTTGAACCGTCTACGCCGGTAGTACGACGAAACCCAGCCAGGAATCGACGACGCCCGGAGAGGTTCACCTAGTCCTCCAGAAGGGGAGGAATGTGGTATACCTGCAACACTGCCTGCCGCTTATAACCTAAAAAGCAGTTGACACAGACGAAGCGTCGGACACGGTACATACTATATACATTTATATCTAAACAAACAAATGTACGTTGATCATTAAGTGTAATTAAAGTTATTGTGCATTAACATGTGTGTATCTATATACCCGACAATACTACATGTATATTCATGCAATACCTTTTATATGGGGAAAATCTAGGGTTTGGCAAATGGTATTTATTTATAAAACAATGAGATTAATGCGTTCGATATACCGGCTTAACTGTAGGGAATCATGTAGATACACTTTTAAAAACTATAACCTTTTACCTTTCCCATATTTATTAATGTAAAAATCTGTCGTGTACGTTGGACAAAATTGTGTTGGCATCAGCATGCCGGTGAACTATCACAAATATTCTATAAGATTTAAAATTGATTTGTGAACTCTAAAACACAGTATGTTTTTGTATGAAAACTCACCTTTTATGTTTGTTTGAAGTTGTATCTTAAATCGTTCGAAACATTAGTATATTGTTAATATGAAATTGTTATTTAAACAAGTCTTATAGTCTTTGTTTTATTTACAAATTGTATTTTTTATTGGCGTATCAATCCAATTTATATTGACTTTTGAATAAATAAATAATAATTATAATTATTAATATTTCTTTGACATCACAGTCACGTCATCATATATGTATATGTTCAGTAATAGCCTTGTTTATTAATACTATAGTTATACAACCTAGAAAAAACTGTAAATATTTCTTATGTAGTAAAGTGTCGTCCTCTGATATCTTTCAAATGGATTAATATTTATGAATGAAACTGATCAGCCAATGAAATATTCTCAACCCCACTCTCACAATTTAATCCGGAAGTTTATAAAAAATGTAAATATATTTTGATATTTTCTATTAAATTTTACATACGAGTATATTTTGTTTGATTTGTTTTTCACATCGTTTGCCCTTGAATTACATATCAACATAACCTATATAGCTATAACTATTTATTGAAGAATCGTAGGATTACTATTTTTTTCCCTTATTATACTCACAATTACCCTTTTATAACATAATAAAAAAAAATAACATACGAAAGGCTTTTTTAAAAAACGTATTCCTGTTTTTTAAAGAAATAAATCTAAACAAGGAAACGGTATTAAAAAGCCAGCATTTTTATTAAATACCTACATGAAATGTCAGTCTGTTTCGGGTTCAGAGTTTGGGTTATTCTCTTTTAAATAATTGATTGAAGACGGAGATACGTGTTGAAACTCCATAATTTACAAGTAAAAATTGAAATAAATTCAAATTGAGTTCAAAACAGTTTTATTCAATTCACAACAATTGTTTCACCCTACTAGGGCTTCATCAGGTGATGAATATTATAATACAAAATATTTGTAGACGTTCTTATTTATGTCTTTTCCTAAATGAAGAGGGGGGAGTTTGTGACATTAGGTTAAGAGCGGGAGTAACTTATATCTTTAATGTAATATTTAATATATATATATGTCGTAGTCATTGAGCGTAATGCGTCATTTCGCGGAAAGCCTAGTCATTGGCCGTATTGCCGGCAAAGGCTGTATTACAATGAATTTTTCTTTGTTTGACTGAAAATTCAGGTCATTTCAGGGATTGCCTGTTTAATTCTCGTCAAACAAAGTAAACGGTGAAACGATTACACGTTACAGCGTTTGACTGACACCTGTTTAGTCATTGGTTGAAATAGTCATTGGTTGAAACGTTTTAAAAGTTTTTGGTAGGGGTAGTAAACAAGTTTACGAAATATTTTTATTTTGTCATTGTTCATTTGCAACAATCCCACGTATAATATGGTATAAGTTTCAACAAATAATCCGTGCGATTCTGTTTCGAATTAACGATATCGTTACAATAACGATATTGTTGTTGCTATGGTAGAAGCTTTCTGATTGGTTGTTGTTATAGAAAATCAATATCGTTATTGTAACGATACCGTTAATTCGAAAACAGAATCGCACCGAATCGGTACTTAAATAATTAGGTACTTAAATAACGAATAAAAATATTCCTGCGTTAGATAACTAGGCATTTTGATGTCACAAAAACAAAAAATATTCTAATACAAAGTGGTACCTCTAACAGTTGCAGGTACCTACATGCATACTATTATTATAGAATAAGTATGTATTTATTTTACTTATTATTTATTTAAACAAGTAGCACTATTATGGCACCTAGAATTGCACATCACTTTTTTTTTAAAGCACACACAGCGATTTGTTTGGCATTGTTTCTTAGATGGCTTGCAAGAGCACTTTGCAAATCCTTGCCCATCATGCAATGAAACTCCAGATACAGCGTCTCGGACAGAAATATATTTATCAGGGACATCTTCCATATTTAAAAAGTGACTATTCGCTGCAATAATATCCGCACGATTATACCATCCTTTAATTTTACCCACGGAAGATCCTAATTGGTATACTCCATTTTTGTAGTCCACAATCACACATATTAAATTCTGCATGTCGCTTGGACCACGATCAATTTTTTCAACTGACAACAGCACGCAGTCCCCAATTTTTAATGACGGCAATTTTTTAACTGTACTTGACACCATTTTTTCGGCTGCTCTTTTCTGTCCTGAATGACATTCATTTCTATTACTCAAAATGGAGGCTTGAAGGGAACATAATACACATGATGCCTTTTCTTGATTTGTACAATCCAGGCAAATAACTTGTTGAACGGTTTCTTGAGATTCGCTCACAATTTCTTGTGGACTAGCAAAAGGCAAGGCAACTTCAACGTTTATTTCATCAGCTTCGAGTACTTCCATTATAACATTTGATTCTTTCAACGTTCGTTCTTTTGTGCCTTCAATATCGTCATATCGTTCATTTCCCACTAAATCATTATTTTGTTCATCTGTATTGCCATTCAAAACCTCAACATTTTCATCGGTTTCTTCATCATCTTCGCCTGTAGGTAATTCTGACAAAACCCCGTTAAGATCTTCTTCCGTTTCTAAGGTTTTGATAATCTCGCCTGGTAAATTTGTAGAGGATAGTCCGACCTTTGGGTTTGTACCAAACAGTGCCTTATAAGGGCTGCGCCCAATAATTCTATGATGAGAACAGTTTTTTTGAAATTGTACAAAATAGCAACCAACCGACCAGTTGGTTGAATTTTTATCCATCATCCATGCCCGCAGCATATTTTCCACGTCCTGTTTACTTCTTTCAATGCTGCCTTGCGACTGTGGATGTCGTGGCCGTCCATGAACAATTTTCAGGTCAGGCCATAGTTTTACCAACTCGGTAATTAAACTATTTACAAATTCGCGGCCGTTGTCGCCCTGTAGTATAGCTGGCGCTCCAAGTTCAAGAAAAATTTTCAGCAGTTCCAAGGCCACTTCCTTAGACTGTTTTGATCTCAGTGGACGTAGACAGATAAATTTCGTTAGATGGTCTTGATAATTTAATAACCATTTGTAGTCTCCATCCTGACATGACTGGTAATCAATCAAATCCAGTTGGCCCCGAGAGCAAAAGTCTTTTGAAACAATAGGTTTGGTTACAAGATTTGCATGTTTGTTGGCTTTTTTCTTGTGACAAACTTCGCAAGACTGCAAAAATGTCTCAATAACAGGTCGTGGAATTTGATATTTGGATTTTAAACCAAAAATCATTTTGTCTCTAGAACCATGTCCTACTGCAATATGCGTAGAATACAATATTTCGAATAAGTCTTCGTACGGCGTAATATAAATAACGTCATCATTATCTTCTAGCCTTTTTTTAATAACTAACTGTTTATGTCCTACCTCCATCGTATCATACAGGGACAATAAATGATACTGCCTACGAGTTTTCTTGCCACTAGTATGCTTGCCGAGTAAAATATCTTTTGCCACCTAAAATGCAACTATTGAGTTAAAACCTAAAATTCAATATTTTGAGGTTAGAATTTTCATACCTCCTTCATTTCTTCATAATTCCACGGTTTTTTGGCATCTCTGTTTGCCAAATAATATCCACTTAACTTCTGATAAAACAAACTCTTATGGTTTTCCATAATTTACGACCAATCACAACGCAATTCCGTGCATTCAGCAAATGACTAAATAGGTGTCAGTCAAGCGCTGTACCGTGTAATTGTTTCACCGTTTACTTTGTTTGACGAGAATTAAACAGGCAATCCCTGAAATGACCTGAATTTTCAGTCAAACAAAGAAAAATTCATTGTAATACAGCCTTTGCCGGCAATACGGCCAATGACTAGGCTTTCCGCGAAATGACGCATTACGCTCAATGACTACGACATATACATAACAATATGATTAATAATATTAAAAATTTTTGAAAACTGATTGTTTACTGTTATTATAAAATTAAACAATTTATAAATATATATATAACTATAAGAATTATTAAGTTGATTTTAAATATTTAAATTTAACAACGGTGAATTATTCACTTCTAGTTGGTGATTTAAAATAAGGTTTAATTTGTTTAATTTATTTATTTCTAGGTTTTCTAATAAATTTAATTTTTTACTCTTGTCTTGTATATGTAGTATGTCAAACTTGTTATTGAATTTATGTTTTTGTTCAATACAGTCGTTTGCATATGTGGAATCTGTTTTTTGTAATTTATAACTTCTTTCATGTTCTTTTATGCGTGTGGAAAAGGATCTACCAGTTTGTCCGATATAAGCTTTTCCACACTCGCAATTTAACTTATAGACCCCAGATTTTAAATTTTTGTCAGTTTTATCTTTATTATTTTTAATGTGATTCTGTAGTTTGTTGTTTGTACGAAATGAAATTAATGTGTTTGTTGTTTTTTGTAAATATGTTTTTATTTTTATGGAAGGTGTACCTATATAAGTCACAGAGGCAAATTTTGATAAGTAAGTTTGGGGAACTATAGGATACATTTCGGATATGATTTTGGATTTTTGTTTTTTATGAAGGAGATTATTTATTAATTCTTTTGAATAACCATTATTCTGAGCTATGGTGTAAATTCTATCTAATTCTTTATCAAAATTAATCTTATTCATAGGAACATGGATTAATTTATATAACATTGAGTGAAAAGCAGCAAGTTTATGACTAATCGGGTGGAAAGAGTTAGAATGTATCGTAATATCTGTGTGGGTGTATATTAGAAGAAAATAAAACAATTAATTTTCTAGACCTTCAAATATCATATATTACTGATACACACGAATTCGCTATTTACCATAAACCCACCCACACAGATATTACGATACATTCTAACTCTTTCCACCCGATTAGTCATAAACTTGCTGCTTTTCACTCAATGTTATATAAATTAATCCATGTTCCTATGAATAAGATTAATTTTGATAAAGAATTAGATAGAATTTACACCATAGCTCAGAATAATGGTTATTCAAAAGAATTAATAAATAATCTCCTTCATAAAAAACAAACATCCAAAATCATATCCGAAATTTATCCTATAGTTCCCCAAACTTACTTATCAAAATTTGCCTCTGTGACTTATATAGGTACACCTTCCATAAAAATAAAAACATATTTACAAAAAACAACACATTAATTTTATTTCGTACAAACAACAAACTACAGAATCACATTAAAAATAATAAAGATAAAACTGACAAAAATTTAAAATCTGGGGTCTATAAGTTAAATTGCGAGTGTGGAAAAGCTTGTATCGGACAAACTGGTAGATCCTTTTCCACACGCATAAAAGAACATGAAAGAAGTTATAAATTACAAAAAACAGATTCCACATTATGCAAACCACTGTATTGAACAAAAACATAAATTCAATAACAAGTTTGACATACTACATATACAAGACAAGAGTAAAAAATTAAATTTATTAGAAAACCTAGAAATAAATAAATTAAACAAATTAAATCTTATTTTAAATGACCAACTAGAAATGAATAATTCACCGTTGTTAAATTTAAATATTTAAAATCAACTTAATAATTCTTATAGTTATATATATATTTATAAATTGTTTAATTTTATAATAACAGTAAACAATCAGTTTTCAAAAATTTTTAATATTATTAATCATATTGTTATGTATATATATATTAAATATTACATTAAAGATATAAGTTACTCCCGCTCTTAACCTAATGTCACAAACTCCCCCCTCTTCATTTAGGAAAAGACATAAATAAGAACGTCTACAAATATTTTGTATTATAATATTCATCACCTGATGAAGCCCTAGTAGGGTGAAACAATTGTTGTGAATTGAATAAAACTGTTTTGAACTCAATTTGAATTTATTTCAAATTTTACTTGTTATTCTCTTTTCTTTCTATGTGTTCAACAGGTATGTCTAAAACAGTCTTCTATATATTTCGTATGACTAAATATATTATGTAAAAGAAGAAAAAGTAATTAAAAGCTATCCGAACCACAACATTTATTAAGTTGCTTTGCAAGGTTTTATCAACTTGACTGGTTTATGTGAGGCATTCAAACCAGTAATGTAGTACGTTTTACAAAGAAAATGCATTATAAACACCATATTATTTTAAGGTTTTGGTATCTTCAGAATTTAGACATTTAAATGGTTCGCAGCCAATCGTTTATCACTTAACCAGGATAATTGTGAGACAATTTACTTTACTAGTAAACATAGATCAAACATAAATTCTAAGAATTGAAAATTCCTTGATATTAGACTAGACTCAAGATTAACATAGAAGCCACAGATAGATGAATTAATCAAACACTTGTCTTCTGCTACTTATGCAATTAGACGTATCAGATTTATAACTGATAGTCTACTGGAATAACGACATACTATGGTCTATTAAATCACATATCAACAATGTTTAACCAATATGGGGTAAGTAGGCCTATGTAGAAAAGGTGTTTATCCTGCAGAAGAAGGTTGTTCGAGCAATTGTCTGTGTTTCACTAACTATCCACTGCAAACCTCTCCTCAGAAAGCTTATGATAAGTCCATTAGCCTAAACACATATTCTGCAACAACTAAGGAGGGCTTTGAAAAAGCTGTCACACCTGATGACTAGGGGTGAGATTACAGAAGTCTCCACCCCTCATAACCATTTGCTGCACATCCCGCATTACATAGGACAAAAGCCACTTCAGTACAACATCGTTACTGGTAATTATTTAACAAAATCAAAGTTATGTGTAGACATCTTTCTACTTTCGTATCTAAAGAGAAAATAAAAGACATTCTCCTTCAAGAAGCATTCTACAATGTCAATGACGTAAATTAGCCCTTTGATTACTTGTCTTGACGTTATCATCACATTTTTGCTTGAATGTGCTATTGTGTCAACTGTATGTAAATCTTATTATTGATATAATAAATTTATTGTTATAATAGAAACACTATCCTTCTTACTGCAGAAGTGTTATAATTAATCCTGCTTTTACACCCACAATACCTCATCTCATCAGGGAAGTCGCAGCAACTTTCATTATATATTTACATTCTTGGTAATTATCAATATAGTAAGTACTGCCTACACATGGTCTGTATATGGACGTTTCTTCAATTTGTATTTACATAATAGTAATTCCTAATAATTGAAGTTACGTTGGGGTTATCAAACAAAACTAGTTTACTTGTATATCCGCTACTTAATTTTTCTTTCACCCACGTTTAATTGCAATTGTTTGAAATCTTTGTGGATTTTATTGTGTTATAGATGTAGAATTTTAGCCTTCATACTCATTGAAGGAAAGTATATCACTTCGTAAAAGGTAATTAGATACACACTTAAATGTACTCAGCTTTGACTTTACTTATTTTATTATGGTTCTAGTTATTTTTATTTTATCCAATCCTGAATCATAACAACAACTGCCATGATGCAAGCCTGGATGAATAATCATCAATTATTGTTGAGGATAGTACATACCCAACAAGATATACAAACAAACTAATTCCTAACTTCCTAACCAAGCAAAGATTTTATTAAAGGTTAGTACTGTGAACCTTTTTCTGCTTGTACTGCAATATCATTGTCAATTATAAGATAAAATATATAGGAAAATTGACATTTCTTCGTTACATCGTCTAGAAATATGTATTTCAGAATAACATTTAACATCCACAATCACATCATCACTTATTTTTGGAATTTAAAAAATTACAGTCAGTAGACTTATCATATCCCTTAATTCAAAATATTTTAAGATATTTAAATCTAAAGCAAAACGCCTATAAAATTGTAACAAACACGCTTGGTGTAATTGGATAATTGCGTCACTTCCTTTAAGCTCCCATTGGCTTCTCTTCACTACTACGAGAAGACTGCTTTTACTATAACAAATTTAGCGGGACAAATTTATGAATGGGCACATCCTAATGCCCAACCCCTCTGTTGGCTACATACCCGAACTAACTTTCAGTTGTATATCTGTAGAATACATAATCAAAGCTAATAGCATATAATACAGTAGTAACATCACTGCAAACTTCAGTAAGTTGAATGTTTGCATTGTTCTCCGCACTGTTGAACTGTTACTAATGCTTTATCTGAAAATAGAGTAGTAGTTAAGTAAAAATAACGCTCAGAAGAGGGAAATCTACAAGAAATAACGTAATTTTCTCGATAGTGTAATATGTTAAAGGGGTGTATTCTGAGCATAAATAAAGATTTGAGGGGTTCCCCGAGTGTCAGTGGCGCCGCTAACGCGAGAAACGCGTTTATTTCTATATCTCCAGAACGGTTTTGTTTACACAGAAAACTACACAGACTTTTTCTCTTATAAATTGAATTGCTTAACTTTTTTATTCGAAATATTTTTGACATCAGTGTGTATTTAGTAATGAGAAAAAAATATGAAAGTATTCGATGATTAATTTTTTGTCAACAGACATTTATGAAAAGGTAAATCTATTGAATAACTCCTACATTTTTCCGATTTTGGTATTCTTTATTACATTCAACTAAATAATAATCTGATTAAGGAAACTAATAATTAACATTGTTCCACACATTCGTGAATAAGAAGTACGACAATTACAACTTAAAATTAATCCCATGAGGAAGATGGACCAGAATCATCTACACGAGTGTTTCTCGCGCATTCCACAATTTCTTCAGTGCTCGAGGCATCTAGGGTAAGTTCGCTGGTAACCGGCCATCCAAACAGTCGGCCACTGGTGATTTTTTTCAAGAATAACATAACATTTGGGCAAATATTAAGCTACTTCACGACACATCTGAAATTTTGCCTCTGCATTGCGAATATCAATTTATCATTCCAGTATATAAATATTTTATTCGTGTAATTCGCGCGCAAAATATTGGTGTCGTGTGCTGATTGGAAAACCCAGATATTTAAAAAGTGGTAAACTTAGGTAGCCGGAAATATATAAATAAGTCAAATTTAATTTATTAGTTTGAAAGAACTTCTATTCGGCAAAAAAGGCCTGATTTATTAACTTTGAAGTTAAAAAAGGCACGGCCGATCACTGGTATAAAGATTTACTCCAGTATCTAGTAGTCAGCCCCCAGATGGCAAACCACAAAAAACGAAAATTCTTTGCATATTCTGAGGATAATATGCAGAAGGCGTTGGAAGCAATACAAAATGATTCAAAAATCCGAGTAACTTACAGACATTTCGATATTCCTCAAGCAACACTACAGGACCGGTTCAAGGAACGAGCTGCTAACAAGCCACGAATAATGGGTCCAGATCCATATTTTAGTGTGGAAAGTGAAAAAAAACGTAGCCCAATGGATAATTAGACGAAAGAAACCTTAATAAAGGATTGAAACTAGAAAAGAGATGAAGAAAAAGTGGACAAGTAAAATTAGATGAGAAAACTTAGCTGAGGCCAAGCATCTGTAGATATATTCATAAAGCATTTGAAGTATCCCAAAATACTAGAACAATTTATGAAACCCAAGTTGGGACCATCCACGAGCGTCATATCTGCCAAAGTATGGAGAACTTATTATAGTGACGGAGAAAGATGGAAAGAGGAGAAAGAAAAATGAAAAAACGGAAAGGAAATTAATCTGAAACCAGAAAAACCACAACATCGAGGACAAAAGTTCTTACCAAAATAAAAGGAAACCAAGAACCAAACGTGCAACTAGCAGAAGCGAAGCATAAGTGCGATGTCTGCGAAGAAGAATTGTATAGTGATGCCGAATAAGAAGGTGACGAAAATGTTGTATGTGATACTTGCCCAAGGTGGTTTCATTTAAATTGTATTAAGCTTGTAGGACAGTCATATGAAGATGTTGAAAATCAAGATTTCTCCTACGATTCAGGGTTTATTGAAGGTGCAAGTTTGATATTTGCATCGAAAACCAAAGCAAAAGATTATTATGCTGAAATGAACAATAAAAAGTTTGAGGAATGGATTAAAATACAATTCATGTCACATTTACCAAACAATTCACTTGTGATAATGGACAGGAAATAATAGACCGGTTGTCCAGCAATAATCTAAATTTTTACGGTGAATTCACAAAATATGAATTATTGGATTTAGTTAGGAGAAACAAACCTGAGAAACTGTATTTAAAAGGTGAAATTTTAAAAGGTAATGGAATGATAAAGTATTAAATATGTGGAAGGAAGCATTGGAGCACTGCACAGTAAATACCGGGCAAAATTGTATTTGTTATACAGATAACTTAATCACTGAATGGTATCACCGAGAGAGACACTTAGTAGATGTGGATATTCAGCCAATTGTTATAAATCCTAACGAAACATCCAGTTCAGATTCAGATTTAGAATCTGAGTGAAGTTTTTGTAATATAAAACAATTATTCTTTTAGTGTTATTTCTGAGCTTTATTATATCATTAAAGTCATAATTATTACTGTTTAAAATTTCATGTATAAATGCAATTTTTCTATTGTAAGAATAATTTGATAAAGTGTTTTGTATAGAGTAAAAATTTTACTCTTTGAAGTTATGTATTGCATTGTTTGTTTGCTTTTGAAATAAATTAATTAAAAATTTCAAGTTGTTTTTTAATCAAAACACAGACCTTCGAATCTAATTACTCAGAAAATGTAAAAATAACCATAAAACAAAAATTATTTTGAATTGAACTACTGATTTTCCACAATATAATTGTTGCTTTCTATTAAGAAATTGTCACTAGAAAATAGGTAGAGGTGTATTTAAACATTTTATGTGTTCTATATCCAGACTGACAGGATTTGTTGTTAAATATTTTGAGATATTATTCCACTAGTCTTTTTTTTTAATAAATACATATACTAAGGAACTGTACATAACCTATATGTTGTAAGATGAATGAATGACAGACTGGTAAATTTTGTTCATAACCAGCGGTTATTATTGTTTTATTAAATTTCATTATAATAGATATAGTTGATTTTAAGCAATGAATAAAACATGTTATAAAATATAGAAAATATTAGATATAAACCTTACAAGCTCTTTATTTTTAAATATTTATTTCTATTTTGTACATAATTAATTTGAGCCAGAAGTGTTGATTTAATTCATATGGATGAAAATCAATGGCGTAAGCCAAAAGATCCGACGGATAGATAGTATATAGTAGACAACCACATTAATGAATCTTAGTCTTATTGAACAAAGTTTTAAGTAGCAAAATATTACTGAAAGATTTGAATGTGCATAAAAAGAAACCCAGATTTATGGAAGCGGGGTGTTAACAATATGTTGTGCAATACTTGAAGGTGATCTAAATAAAATACCGATATTCCTTACATTATCTACATTAGTGAAAACGGAAACAGTGAAATGATGTAGGTACTTAATTTTCGTTATGTATGAGACCCAACAACATGCAATTATTTACATTCAGTTTGAATTTATAAACAGCGTATCATTGCAACAATATATTTTTATATTATTATATTTATTATAAACGTTTTGTTTTTTGGCAAAAACAAAACGTTTTATTTCTCAACATAATTCCCTTTGAGCTCAATACACATCAGCCAATGTTCCTCGAATTTTTTGATACCTCATAAATATTAAGATTTATCGAGGTTCTCAAAATAGACGTTTGTTTGAAGGACGACATACTTGTAGACAACGCTCTTTCTGCCAAGCCATTTCGTCAGGTTTGGAAACTAATTGCTGAGGGCTAAGCCCGCTGAATATGGCAGATGATGGAGCATTTCGTTGCCCAATTCATTATATTTCACTATTGCGGCTACTGAATTATGGCATGTAAATTCCATGAAAATTGTCGCAATGACTTTGTTAGCCGTCACTGGCCTACCGCGCAAATACTGGTCCAGATTGCGGTTAAACAACGCCAAACACGCCTTCGAAGTTGTCACACGATATCGTTAGTGATCAGTTGTGAGCAACCGCGCGACATCCACCTTTCGGATAGCTTTCTCGCACGTAAGCGATCTTTTAATATCCAAACCATTGATTTTCAATTGTTTCGGGTGTAGTTACCTCATTTGATAAGAATATGATTGATTTGTATTTTATTAATGTACGTTTACTTCTTTGTCGTGTAATTGGTTTGTTACTGTTGGACTGAATAAATTATTATTATTATTATTATTATTATTATTATTATTTGGATGTCCAGAATGTTCGGCGTCACTCGTGCTTGTGTGATCACAACAAAATTCACTAAACCATTTCTTTACAATTGATGGTGATGGTGCAAAGTCCCCATAGTATTTATCAAGCTAAACTTTGGTTTAAGTTATGTTTCTTTTTTGCCAAAAATGATGCTTGATTAATAGACGAAATTCACTTTATTCCATTTTCACCAAAATGCATGAGGTTGGTCGCTCTCAATGGTTGTCAAATGATGATTCTAACTCTTATAGTAGTCTAATGACAGATGGTAGCTGATTGGAGCAGTCTTCTGTTTCAATTTACAACGCGGGAGATTCAAAAAGGCACTGACATAATGATCCACCCTCGTATTCTAACTGCAGCACAGCGTACCAAGGTTTTATTGATAAATAGATTTTTAAATCATCTGCAAGCACTCGGCGGGTTAAAAATTTAATTGTTTATTACAGCTCAGCACATATAAGTTGAGCGGTCATCGACGTAGATCAAGAAGTGAGAGAATGCACGATAGAAATGGATAGAGCTGTGACAAATGCATGCGTGTACACCCCGCTACTACCACTCACCCCTTAGTTCATTGCGCATATGACCTTCACCGCTCAACTTATATGTGGTGAGCTGTAACTAAAAAAACAAATAGGGGAGGTCCTAAATGGAAGCCCTGATTGATCCAGATGAAGAGATTTATATTAGTAATAACAATAATAAATTCATTTATTGATCACTCAGTTTATAATGATTGTTCATATATGTTATATGAAACTATTCAAGAGGAGATACGTCAGGCTATGTCTGTTATTTATGTATCCCTAAAAGTAAAGAACAAAGAAAGTTTATTAGTTTTTGCATTGAATAAATAAATTGTGAGACAACACTGAGGAGGCCATCACAGAAGAACAGCCCAGGCACATACAGCTGGAATCATCCTGTAGGACAGTATCACTCGCCAGCATCTTGCTTTAAAACACCATAATGTTGGAGGAGAGAAAGGAAATGGGTTGGAATTGACGGAGTGGCTTGCTTAGTTAATAAGAAAAATATAAATATCTCCGTAAAATGACGAGGAGTCTGTATAATGTCCTTATGACGTATGTTGATATTGTGGATATCCGTAATTCTCCAAGAGAGATAAGGAGAGGTCAAGTTGGCAATTATGTATCTTATAATAATACAAACACAAACAACGCACAAAGGGTAGAGGCACAGACATGTTCAACAACCCAGCCCAGGCGAGAGTATGCGAGACTCTTTCACGCCTTCTTATTCCGTACGTAAAGCGTAGGTATGATTTTTGTACCCTCTGAATACGTTCTGCATTGACCATTGTTAAACAAGAACCGTACACAATGATTAAAAATCGATAACACCAAAGAGTCACATAAAAGTAATATTACCCTCCGATTAAACAAGTGTCAATTGCAGGTTAAGGTTCTCATTCTAGAGTATGCAGACCTCAGCAAACCATCAACACAGTACGAGAAGTGCCGAGTGCACGAGTCCTGTCAACGATTGGCAATATTTTATCGCCCGTTTTAATGGAAAGCTCTTCCAACCATTCTTTACATGTATTTAATACAGTTCTAAAGTAGGAAGTGTAAATAGGAAAGAGCAAAGGACAAGAATCGAGCCCTGCGGCACGACCACATTTATAGGCAAGGCAGATGAGAAATCCCGGTTCATGCTGACCCTTTGCGTTTTGTTAGATAAGTGATTCTCAAAAAAAAAAAAAACCATCGCGCTGCCACTCAAACCAATATAATGTTGTAAATTGTGCATGATTTATTATATCAAACGCTAGTCAATAATGCAAGGTTTTTAACACAGTAATATATGCACTACAAAAAACATAATGACATCTATTAGTTAAGTAAGACTTCAGAAAAACTATAAGAGAGATATTCAAGCCAAATGCTATTAATTTACTAAGTAAGACACAATGATCAATCACATCTAAAGCACTGCTAAAATCCATCTAAATCAGGTCCATGGCGCGAGCGTCGACGGTGTTCTTCAATAAATTGCTCGAGAGACATAAAGTTGTGACCCTAAATATACTTTGACGAAGCTGATTTAGTGTTGTGATAAGAGCAAGAATATATAAAATCTTCAATGACTTTAGCAAAATTTGATAAAATGATTCACGATTCAATTTTTGGATACGAATATACATAAAGGTAAATATACCGGGTGTCCACACGAAAACTTTATATTGAATTATTTCTGGTGTTTTTGAAGACAAAAACTTGAAATTTTGGGTGATTGTTCGGGATATAGGGGGACAATGAATAGTGTATTTCATACCGCCCCATCGGGTCACCCGTCGCCGCCGGCCACCCCCACTCCAATATTTTAAATGACACCCTGTAGTTTTTTTGGTGGTTTTGAAAGAACACAATTTTCTTGATATTCCTATATGAAAAAACTAGTAACACACATTATGACATTTATGAGATATTTAAATTTAAAAGTTTCAGATATCAGAAATTATTAACTCCGAAAAATCATAAGTTAGTCATGGAAATACTTAAAACAAGATTTATTCACAACATTTTAGTTAAATTAAATGCTCAAATTGTTCACCGTTTACATTTAAACATAAATAAAGTCTATTTTCAAAAGCATTTCTAACATTTTCGAACACTTGTGGCGTTAAATTTCGACATTCCTCTGTTATTCTATTACGTAAATCAGCTATTGATTGTAGCGGTGTCTTATAAACAACAGACTTCAAATGTCCCCACAAAAAGAAATCTAGGGGAGTTAAATCGGGGGAGCGAGCTGGCCATTCAATAGAGCCCCTACGTCCAATCCAATGTCCTGGGAAAATATTATCCAAATAATTCCTAACGTCTAAACAGTAATGTGGCCCAGCTCCATCTTGTTGAAAATATAATTGCTCCTCCTCTATTTCATTCAAGTTTTCTTCTAGACACTGTATGATAAGAGGATGTATTAGCTCTTCCAAAAATTGTAAGTACTTAGGTCCATTTAAATTTTCCTGGAAGAATATCGGGCCAATTACTTGGTTATTAAGAATTCCAGCCCATACATTAATTTTTTGTGGATATTGTGTGTTGCCTTCTCGGAAAAAATGGGGTTTTACGTCGCTCCAATATCGACAGTTGTGTCTATTCACAAGACCATTTAAGTAAAAGCAACTTTCATCACTAAAGCAAATACTTCGCAAAACATTTCCATTTTGCCGAATCATATCTGTCATTAGTTGAATTTTATAAGGGTGCATTTTGTTTAATTTTAATATCTTATGGCAGGTTGATTTTGGCACTCCCGAAACTTCGGATAATTTTCTCAACGAAAGCTCTGGGTCTAAATTAATATGCCCAAGAACTGCTAGTTGCATAGCTTCATTTAGTACACCACAATTATTCGTATTCCGTTTTTTATTATTTACAGATCCAGTTTGCAAAAATTTTTCTATTAGCGTTCTGACATAAGCAACAGATACGTTTCTGTTTGGATGGTTTTCATTGAATAACGTCGCCGCTTGGGAATAATTTTTGTTTGCAATCCCATACAAAATCACTATTTCAGTTCTCTCTTCAAGAGTATAAACCATTTCAGCGAAAAAGCCGAAACTTTAAGAACAATTTTACAAGTATTAATATTAATGAAACACAAAAGTCACAATTTTGACAATTCTAATTTAAAGCGAACTATTTCCATGACTAACTTATGATTTTTCGGAGTTAATAATTTCTGATATCTGAAACTTTTAAATTTAAATATCTCATAAATGTCATAATGTGTGTTACTAGTTTTTTCACATAGGAATATCAAGAAAATTGTGTTCTTTCAAAACCACCAAAAAAAATACAGGGTGTCATTTAAAATATTGGAGTGGGGGTGGCCGGCGGCGGCGGGTGACCCGATGGGACGGTATGAAATACACTATTCATTGTCCCCCTATATCCTGAACAACCACCCAAAATTTCAAGTTTTTGTCTTCAAAAACACCAGAAATAATTCAATATAAAGTTTTCGTGTGGACACCCGGTATGTAAATTAATGAATATGTCATGCATATTTTATTATAAAATAAAAATTAAAGAATTGTAAATGTCACATATTACAGATTACGCGATATACATCTACAGGGTCCGGAAACGAAGCGGGGACGGAAGATTACATGCTTATTTGAAAGTTAGTCAAATATTTAGTCATCGGATATTCATGCGCGCCATCAAGCGCACGTTTTAAAAATATGTTGGTTTATACAGGGTGTTCCAGATGGAAATGCCAGACTAAAGTTGCTTTTTTTTTAATGGAACACCCTGTATATTAATAGATATAATGATTCGCGATTGAAAGCTGGTAACATCGATATAATGCTGTATGGGTCTAAAGTTGATAGTTTCTGTCTATAATAAATTCTGTAACTGTTCGCGTTATACAGAGTGTTTACAATTTCGCAAAATCGAAGAAATCTCGTAATTTTGAAATGGAACACCCTGTATATCAGTTCATATTTGAATTGTTTATTAAATTTCATTTCAGAAACATGTAAGACATTAATACTTTAAATGTGACTATTACTAAGCTACTGAAATTTAACAAGAAATTCAAAAATGAAATAATATACAGGCTGTTCCATTTGAAAAATTGACTTTTTTGCAAAAACTAACAAAAGCATATCAAAAAACGACAGTAGCTCAGTAACAGTCACATTTTTAAAGTATTAACGTCTTACATGTTTCTGACATAAAATTTAATAAAAAATTCAAAAATTAACTGATATACAGGGTGTTCCATTTAAAAATTACGAGACTTCTTCGATTTTGCGAAATTGTGAACACTCTGTATAACGCGAACAGTTATAGAATTTATTTCACGTAGCAACGAAACTCAATACTAGTAAAAAATATTCTATTCTGTTGGTTTCGGATCTTTTGTTTTTCCTTATGCAGAATAGCCTACTGAAATGTATTAATTTATCAAGTAAAATAATTATTAACACAGAAACTATCAACTTTAGGCCCATACAGCAATATATCGATGTAACCAGCTTTCAAGCGCGGATCATTTTATCTATTAATATACAGGGTGTTCCATTAAAAAAAAAAGCAACTTTAGTTTGGCACTTCCATTTGGAACACCCGGTATAAACCAAAATATTTTTAAAACGTGCGCTTGATGGCGCGCAAGAATATCCGATGACTAAATATTTGACTAACTTTCAAATAAGCACGTAATCTTCCGTCCCCTCTTCGTTGCCGGACCCTGTATATACAACATAATCTAAAACATTTTGTGAATAAAAGAATACATCTTGTAGAAATATATTTGGATCGTTTCCAAGTTGCTTTAACGATTAGTGATTGAACATCCGCATGTTCCATCGAATATAAGAAGAAGAATATTGATCGACCGACGCTTTCTCGTTGCTATGATGCTACATTTGGAACATGAAATGGGTATATTAGAATAAAGTATTTTTGGCATCATTGTTATCGGGAACGCTTACTCCCACGTCCCACGATGTGGTGAAGATAACTTGTTTATACTCTCTCAAACAATAGTAAAGACTTATGTATTATTGGTTACATAGCCAGTACAAGTAATTGATAAGTAAGTAATATTAATATGTTATAGAATTACCTCAATATTTGGGTGCCTAATAGTATGTAATGTTTTATTATTATTTATAAATACGTTAAATAAAATTAATAATGAAACATTATATAAATTAATTAGTCGTCCTTCTGAAAATTAAATTGAAATAAGACTTTCAAGAAGCCCAAACAGGAACTCTCGCCACCCTTGCTTTTCACGCAGCTGGTCCTATTTTGTACCAATCAGAGGCCGAGGTTTATAATCTAAAACTGACATGAAAAGTGAACTTTTCGGTAACTATCATCAGTAATTCAGTTTTAGTGTTTTCTTAAACGCTTTAATATTAGCAATCTTGCAAGTAACTGGATTTTCCTTGGAAATGAATGCGATTTTAAGATACTCAGCTCAACAACGATACCACAAGAAGGAAACATAGGATAAAGTGTCTTTGGTAATTGCTAGTAAGTTGCCATTTTGAAATGAAAATATTTATACCGAGTGTCCCAGCGAAGCGGCATAATCCGTTATTTGTGTCGAATAATATAGATAGCAAACAATTTTCAATGCACAAATTGTAAATAATCATGAGCTCTACAATTTAATAATATTTTCATTTAAACAGACAATGTTTGTTTTATTAATGGCATGCATTGCAATGCATTTTTTACGTTTTATGATAACTCTTTAGGAGCTGATTAAAATGCCATTTTCTATCTTCAACTCTTTCAGGGATATGTGTTTTTCGTCAAAAATTGGTCAACTTTTGAAAAATTGATATGAAATAACGATTAATGATAATAGACCTATTATGGGTTTAATTAGTTGAGATATTATTTCAGTACATGAATTTAATTTTAACGTCTTGTCGTTAGAATTACGTACCATTCGTTAAAATTAAAAATTTAAAAAAAATGAAATTTACAAGCGACTAAAAAGTACTAAAAATTTACTATTTAAAAATACCTACTATTTTGCATCTGTGGGCGACATTGCAAGTGTTATAGAATGTTAATTTATAAATATAGCAAAACTAACATTTATCGAAAAGTGTTATTTATAATTTCCTTTTTACAAATAAGTAATTTTCAATAAATTTTACTAGCTTTTGAAGTGACAAGTTGTCAAAACCCTAAACTTACGTTTATAACTTTAATTGAAAAGGCAAAACCGCCAGTACAAGTATTCAAATTTACCTTATTGAAAAATAAGTATTTTGAAAGACATAGTATAGGTTACTTTTTTCTAGCATCATAGTTATTACATGTCATCGTAAAGTAAACGATGATATACAGAACTAATAAATATTCAAAAGTAGTTTGAAGTGAAGTTTCAAATAAACTATGTATTAATATTTGCAACAATTTTTTGATTAACAGTTGAAACTGTATATGCCGTAAATATTTTTTTGTACTCACCGCCTGTAAAGTGAGATTGGCGCATGCATCGCTCGACCAGCAAAGAGTATTTCCCAGTTGAGGCGACTGTGAAAATTGAAAAGACACTGGCTCTTTGGGACATTAAAACTTAATAGTAATAAAATTTAGTCTATAAAATACCCTCGACCATTCTTCAATAAAAGTTGGGGAAATAGAGGTAATAATTAAAAATTCTTCCAATCAAGGCCAACTGTATCTGATATCGCTGCGCGATATAAGGCCGTCACATAACTTCAATTTACATTGACGATTTTGATTCTTGTAACCTCAAAATATTATCCGTATGTGGCTCCATCTAGTAGTACCCAAAAGAAATAATTTCTGAATTTTTGTTGAAATAAACTTTAAAATAACACTTTAAACATTAACTTTAAAGTGGGTAATTAATATTAATAATTTTAAAATAATTAAAAAAAGTGCTGCTGATAATATAACTGTTGGGTAGTCAAGAATTACAATTTTACTTACGTTTCTAACTTTTTATAACAATTCAAAGGGGAACACTATAATTAGGATTCAATTACGTTGTAAAGTGTTTGTTTAACGTAATCGCCGCTTTCAACAGTATTCGAAGATTTTGAGGTTTTACTATTCCACATCGCAATATTTATTGCCTTATAAAATATTCAACCACTCTGGCATCGGTGCTATAATTTGCACCTCCTTTAAGCTTAACATGTGGTCTACAGAATCGCAGTTAAATGATCTTGTTAAGACAAAATAACTTTGTTGTACAGTATACTCAAATATTACAATAAACTGATATACATGCATGTACACTTATTAAAAGAAATATAGAATATTTCCAAATGACATTGGTTAAGAAGGTAATATTCAGTAACCTCTTTTTTCTGTGTATTTCGGTATATATTAGATGTATTTTTTTCCATTTTGTCACTATTACAATTTGCTAATTTAGTTACTTACAGTGATGTACTTTGGTGCTGCCTATACCAAATCCGTTAGTATTTCTTCACACACACTTCAAGACAGACCAAAATTTGCTTATAACACTAATCAGTTTCTTGTTGGCACTTCTCAACCTTACGATAATAACAAGGAGCATTATTGGTAATAATTAAATAACTAGAGCATTTTAAAATTACAATAGCATCTTTATTTATTCAACAAGCGCAAGTATAATTATAGAACAAAAATTGACAATGTTCAAATATTCATAATGAATCCACTTGTATCCTTTTTAAAATTGTTGAGCCCTCAAATACCTTAGAGTTCACATACGTAATGTTAATATTAAAGGCCAAATAACGTCTGCTTCACTTCAGCCCTGCAATTTTTCCATTAGAATTTTATACATTTACAAATATTAAGATATAAATTTAACCTAAAAATGCAAAAAATTATAGCTATTTACTAAGAATTATCCTTATATTACATTTCGAATATTCAATGCTCATTTTCCGAAGTACTTGATAACTTGCACTTTATCACAGACTATGTTGGTAAGAACTAAATGACCCAGAGCAGCCACTTTTTTTTCCGTGATAAAACTGGATATACCTATAGTTTTCTATTGGTACTCGACGTAACTTCCAAAATATATTGATAGTAAATATGTAGCACACATTAAATGAAAGGATTTAATATGTGTAGTATTTAAATAAATGTCATATCAGTCAAATGTCAATAACAGAAGATTTGATATAATCCAATCATATTGCATATTTTTATCACGTGATTTTAAAAATGCTCATTGATTACCAAGCATTTTATTGTGCTTTGAATAGATGGCGCCACATACGGATAAACATTTTGAGGTTATAAGAATCAGAAAAATCTCGTTATGTGACGGCCTTATATCGCGCAGCGATATTAGATACAGTTGGCCTTGTTTCAATAAATTTGTGGCGCCATCTATTTGACTATTTCTCAACTAATATTGAAATTGACAGTTAATTGTAATCAACCAAAAAAGCGATGAATTCACTATAAATATAGAAATAAAAACGTCATAAGCAAGAATATAATAACTTAAACTAAATTTAAATGTGAGTAATAGGTACGTACGAGAAATGCTTAAATTAATTAGGTAATCTAGTTTAGGTTAGGTATGCTACTAATCACTTTAATCAATAATGTTTTTTAAATAATGCTCGTACAAAAAATATTGTTCAAACCACTTGCATGAAGACATCTTCCACGCATTCGCGCAATTAAAAAGCACTCGCTTCCCTTCGGTCGCTCGTGCTTTCAAAGTGCGCTCATGCGGGAAAATAGTCTTCCCGCACTTGCCTCGTAAATAACTATTAATCTCTTTTCCACCAAACATAGATCATATATAGAGCATAACACAGATTGATAAGTGAATTTATGCGTGCATGTAATGGCGATTTTCTCATCCAACCGAAGTTATAAATAATAAATGTAAATTTAAAGGTTGTTATTTTTTTAACAAACAGCAACTGCAATATTTTCAATGTCTTGCTAATTTATATGTGTAGTGAAGGTAATGGTAACTTATATTTTTGAAATTAATAAGCTGTAATCGGATTTACTCAGATATAAAATTCTATAATATTTGAAATATCGCCCACACATGCAACAAAGTAGTAGTAGTAGTAGTAGGTATTTTTATATTCTAAATTTGTAGTATTTTTCAGTGGCATGTAAATATACGTAACTTTAATGAATGGTCTAAGAAATACGCGTTGCAATGTCGAAATAAACATTAAATTTACATGTTGAAATGAGCCCATAAAAGGTGTTTATTATTAAGTAATTCTTATTTCACAGCAATTTTTCAAAAGTTGTACAATCATTCAAAAAACAGGAGTTTGTATTGGTTCGTCGTTGTCGAACACTTCGTATAAATGAGTATGTTTTTTAGTTCTAGAGCTCATAATTATCTACAACTTTTATACTAAAAAATTTTCGCTATTACATTATTAGATACCAATAATTATCACTTTCCGCTTAATGTTCCAGTATCAATAAACATTAATTGCTTCTTGTTAATATATTTTGGCATTAATTAATCTGCAATTTCCGCAGAAACTCTTAATTTTGTAAACCGAATGTGGAATGTGACTTCTGCGTTCCTAAACGAACAAAAAATACGTTATATTTTTACGTTTCGCCTTAGTTATTGCCAAACGAATTTTGACATAAATTTCTTTACATACATTTTAAGAAACCTATTTCTTTTTCATTTATATCTTAATTTTAATTCTTACCTTACACTTTGACATATCCTTAGCGCATTATTTATTATATCATTTGTTTAATAACTATTAATAATGAAAGAAATAATAACATTGATCTTGTGTGTACATAATATTACTTGATTTATTAATTATAGTATTTATTTGTATTTGTACATTATTAATAGCAATAATTAATATGAAATTACAATACTCTTAGTCCCAAATACTATATTATTCAAGGAGCAAATAATAATGACTATTATTTGCAAGGGTGTGAATAATAGCCATTATATGCGAGTAGAATACTGTACTTTGTCCACGACTGTTAGGTATTTATGAAAATACTTTTGTTGAGGCAAATATTTATGGAACATTATTTTCATTATTTATAACATAAAAGATAATAATATTAACATTGACTTATAACTAATTACAATTCAACATTAAGTATTTATGTTGTTAGGAATAGAATTAACGTCTCAATTAATATTCTGATTATTTGTTGAAATGCTTTGATTTCAGACATTATTAGAATTATTTATTTGTATGAAGTTTGATATTTTTTGCGGTATCTCTTTTGTTTCTTGTCTTAAGCCATTGCTTATAATTTGCATCCGCCATGGCGTTTCAAAGCTGTTATGTCACCGCCTACATCAACAAGTAGAGTTGCAGAAGATCTGCGAAAGCTGTGTCCAGAAATTTTTTCTAGACTTCATATTTTTAAAAATGCAGCAATTTCTTTTCCTATTTTGGTACATTTATTCAGACTTATTTTTTGTGCAGTGCATTTACCGTTCTGATAGTTTAAAAATACCAAATTACTTGTAAGTTGTACGACTACTGATGTATTCTTTATATACTTTACAAAAAATATCGGTAAAGGTAAATTTTCGAGTTATTTTTGTCTTGGTTTTTGGCACTTTACTAAAAAAAAGCTGACCCATGGTCTTGTAAATCTTTTTTTGCAAGGTATTTGTCACCTGATGCTATAGTAAGAAAATCATTAATGTTTTCTCCAGAGAAATTACAAGCTTTTTTTAAGTTGAAAACCTTTTCTTTTTCGTTTTAATAGCGCTCGTAGGTTTGTAAACATTTCTAAATTTATTTTTTGAAGTATATTAATAGTACATCTAAGCATTGAATCCATAGTGTCGAAGATTTATATTTTGTGGATAGTTCTGTAAAATACACCACACAATAGATTCCTAAAACGATATTATCTTTTTTTCTTTGTCCAGTTTAAAAGAGATTCACACGCCGCCTAATACAATTTTCTTGATTTTTTGGCAATAGATTCAGTAATGGAATTTCAGCAGCTTCTTTCAATTTTGGCGGAATTAAAGACATTTCGTTTTTATTTTCTAAATAATTTTTTTTTTTAGTTTTTAGTATTCCATAAATTATTCAGCATTCAAAATTTGTCGTTTCAAGTTGAGTAATTAATTCGACTTTTAGATGAGAGCTTTGGCTTACTAACAAATTGGGTAAAAAATTGCGATTGTTATATCAATACTTAACATATTGGATGAGTAGTGATAAGAAGTAGTTAATAATGGTTATTCCCTGTCCTAGCCATGAAAAAAAGCATATAAGAGAACAAAAAAAAATTATTTTTCTACATAACTCCCTTCAAAACTAATACACTTATTCCGTCTTTTTTCCAGTTGCCCCATACCCCCAGAAAAGAATTGCTTCGGTAACCCCGTAAAATATTCTTCAACAGCTACTTTGAGTTCTTCATCAGAAGCAAAACGCTTTCCTCTGAGATGCTTTTTTAAGTTTTTGAATAAGAAGAAGTCTGACGAAGCTAAGTCGGGGCTATAAGGTGGATGCCTTAACTCTATAAACCCACAGTCATTGATTATCTGCTAAACTTTGTTTGCCTTATGAACCCGAGAATTGTCGTCCAGCAACAAGCCTTTTTGTGGATAAGAATGCGGACGTTTTTCCTCCAGAGCAGTTTTTAAATTTTTAATTGTGTTTCCGTAGGCCTCTCCATTATGGTAGACCCTCTCGGCATATATTCAATAAGCAAAACTCCTTCAGCATCCCAGAAAACAGTTGCCATCAGTTTCTTTCCAGAAAATTGTATCTTGGCCTTTTTTGGTGGTGGAGAGCCCTTATGATCCCACTGCATGGATTCTTGTTTAGTAAGAGGGTCCCAGTAATATACCCAAGTCTCATCACAGGTAATAATTCGAGATACAAATGTTTTGTCCCTCTCCAACTTGACCAAATTTTCTTGGGAAACTTCTTTTCTGCACAGTTTTTGTTCAGGTGTAAGCAATCTGGGTATCCACCGTGCCTTCTTCATACCCAAATCGTCATGCAAAATTTTGAGAACACTTGTTTCGGGTATACAGACTTCATTGGCAATGACAGAGATCTTTACACGCCGATCTTTCAGTACCAAATTTTCAACTTTTCGCACAATGTTTTCAGTTCGAGCTTCGTTCGGACTTTGGGTCATCATTGATTGACTCTCGACCCCATCGAAAGAGTTTAGAACAATATTTTACTTGGAAATAAGATGGTGTATCTTTCCCATATACAGCAACCATCCTTTCATGAATTGCTTTTGGACCATTGCCTTCCTTTGTCAGGAACTTTATTACGCTGCGATGTTCAACTTTAGTTTCAGTCATTTTATCGAGAAATGGACCGTCACAAATCTCTATACACAGCATAAACTAAACACAACTTAGCACATGTACTTCTAACAGTGACAGCAATTTTTCAATAATTTGTTTGACATCGTCACTCTTTTGTTTCATGGCTAGGTAGATAACATAAAAATACGCCCTCGTATATATTATCATATAGAGTTGTGGACAAAAGAATTTTTATAACAGGCATCTAGGTATAATATATTTGGTAAAATGTGTACAATTTTCGTAGTACGTTTAATTTTGAAGGAAAATAAAGAGGGAATTTTGACATTACACGCCTAATGAATTTATAGCTACGTTACAATACTAGAATATTTCATAAGTTACATATTCACGATGTTACTTTAAATATGATAACTCAAATCTATTGGTTTTTTCTCCTTCACTCTTCCAAATTATTCCTTCAATCTTGAAAAACCGTATTTGTCGCAGCGAAACATAAAATGCAAAAAGTTACGCAAAACAACGCGTATTCATATTATTTCCACCACCGTATACAAAAGGTGGTGTATAATATTAAAAATATGTTGGCAAAGTATTGTTAGTGTTTATTATTTCACAAGTTAACCTAAAATATTTCAATGACGTTTAACATTCACAATAAACTGAAAAATATTTACTGTCTTTAACTTTAATCGAATATTTTTTGAACCTTCTCCAAAAATACAATTTAAGCAAAATATTAATAATTTGTAAAGCATGAAAATAATTAATCTCTCTGAATTAGTGCTTTAAAATTTATGAGCAAAAATTGTTTGTACCTTTGAGTTTGGAATGTATTGAAGCGTCTATCTAAACAAACAGAAAATCCGCTATATTTTTATCTAATCCAATTTTGACAACAATTTCTCTTTTTGACTTTCACATGATTTTCAAAATAAAAGTTATGTTATTTATGAAATCTATTTATATATCTTTTTTATTTATATCTTAATTTTAATTTCTATTTTACACTTTGATATAATCTTAATTCATTATTTAGAGATAATAACACTGATCTTGTTTACCAATTTACACAATATTAATTGATTTATTACTTATAGTTTAATGTTAATTTAGCTGTATTTGTAAAGTATTAATAACAATAATTAATATGTAATTATTATATGCTTAGTCCCTATATACCGGGTGTCCCGTAAAAAACGGCAACAATAATAACTCCGTTATTTATTGTCCGATTTTATTGAAACAAAAAGTCAGTTAATTAGCATCAAAAATTCTACAAGAAAGTAGTGTTTTAGTTGTTTTCAGTTGTTTTCATTAATGTCAAACGATAGTCAACTTTTTTATTTTAAATGGAAACCGATATATTTTTGGCAATATTCGGATTGGATTTTCTTTTCTGAATTCATCGATGTATAACATTTTATAAACGATTATTGAAAGAAAACCATTTATTAAAATTGATCATGTTTTTAATAAATTATGTATAACATTTCGAATGTGCTATGAAACATTAGAAACGTAAGTATTATAAGTATTATTCTAAAAAATAAAACAAAACACTTCACAATAATTGTTCAAATTGCCCGCCACCTTGTTCAATACATAACGCACATCTCCTAATTACTCCACGAGTAGCATTTAAAAGACAAACGGCAGGTATTTCTTGACAAGTGTTAATAATTCTTTGTCTTAAAATGCCAACATTTTCTGGAGGTGTCAAATAAACTCGATCTTGTAGATAAGCCCACAATCAAAAATCTAGGGGCGAAAGATCGGGTCATTCGATAGGACCGGATGTTCCTATCCACCTATTTCCAAATTGGGTGTTCAACCAATCAGTATTTACTCTGGCGTTGTGAGCGGGGGCCCCATCTTGTTGATAAAATATTCTATTTAAATTTGCCAAAGGTAATTCATCTAAAAAGTTTTGGAGATTTTCGTTTAATAACGTGTGATACTTTTCTTGATTTAAGCAACCATCTATGAAAAACGGCCCAATTAATTGATCGCCTAAAATACCACACCAAAGATTTACGCTGAAACGTCTTTGAAAATTATTTTCAATGACAAATCTCGGATTGTCTTGGCTCCATTGTCGATGTATGTTTCTATTAAAAATACCATTGTTGCTAAAAGTGCATTCATCAGACCAAATTATCATTCTGTAAAAACTCCGGTCGTGTTCTAATGCATTTAAAAAAAATGAGGTGTGGCCACCACACGACTTTCTTATACGTATGAGCGTTTGAAACTATAAAATTTTAAGATTTTTTGTATACAAAACTTATTCAAAATCCTATTCTAAGTACTTTCATTCTCTTAATAAAGCGCTATAGAATGCATACTTTGCAAGATATTATCAAAAAAGTGCTACTCGCTAAGAGTAAAAGTGCTACTTCCGGTCCGAATTATGAAATTTCATATCTACAAAAAATATTGAAAATCTAGTTCTAAATACTTTTGTACTCTTGATAAATATATATAGAATGCATAATTTACAACATATTTGCAAAAAATCGCTATTCGATAAGAGTAAAAGTGGTACTTCCGGTCTGAATTTTGAAATTTTTTTTATACAAAAGATATTGAAAATTATGTTCTAAATACTTTTATACTCGAAACATACTTCTCTAAAAAGCATGACTTGCGAGATATTCGCAAAAAACTGATTTTCGATAAGAGTAAAAGACCTACTTCCGGTCGGAATTTCGAAAAACTTTATTAATACATTTTTTCTCAAATTTAATTTTAAGTACATTTGAATTCTTTATAAATTTGTATAAACTTAGTATTTGACGAAATATTGGCAAAATTCGATTTTTTCACTGAAGTAAACTGCTACTTCCGGTCTACCGATTTTACTGAAAAACTAATCAGATCTCAAGAGGGAGATTATACACGTAAATACAAAATTTGGAATTGATATCTCCAGCGGTTTGACCGCTATCGTAGTCACACACAGACAGACAGACAGACAGACAGACAGACAGGCAGACACACACACACAGAGACATTTTTTAAAAACCACTTTTTTGGTATCGGGGGACCTCAAAACGTGGACATCTGCAAAAATCTCGAGGTCGAAAATTTTCATCATCACAATACTTCCTTATACTACGTATAAGAAAGTAAAAGTCGACAAAACTGTATTCTTCGGCGTTGATCATTTTGTTCTAATGCATTAACTTTTCGAGCTATGTACGGTTAAAATTTGTGTTTTCTTAAAATACTGTGGACTAAGTTGACTATCGTTTGACATTAATAAAAACAACTGAAAACAAACAAAACACTGCTTTTTTGTAGCATTTTTGATGCAAATTAACTTTCTTTATGTTTGAATAAAATCGGACAATAAATAACAGAGTTATTATTGTTGGCGTTTTTTACGGGACACCCGGTATAATATATTTCATAAAATGTCTACAATATTCGTAGAACCTTTGATTTTGAAGGAGAGCTATGAGAAAATTTTGACACTGCATTAGTTCGTAGTACAATTGCAATACTAAAATATTTCATAAGTTACATATTCAAGTTGTTACTTTAAATATGATAACTCAGATCTATTGGTTTCTTTTTCTTCACTCTCCCAAACTATTCTGTCAATCTTGAAAAACCATATTTGTCGCAGTGAAATATAAAATACAAAAAGTTATTCGAATTTCATAATAGCTTCTTACGAAATCAAAAACGTAAAGAAGAAAAAGCCGTTTTACAACGTATTCATATTATTAGCTTTTGTATACGGTGTTGTATAATATTTAAAATATCTTGGCAAAGTACTGTTACTGTTTATTATTTCACAAGTTAACCTAAAATATTTCAATGACGTTTAACATTCACAATAAACCAAAATATATTTACTGTCTTTAACTTTCATCGCATATTTTTTGAACCTCCTCCAAAAATACAATTTAAGCAAAATATTCACACTTTGTAAAGCAGGAAAGTAATAAATTTTAAATGTATTAATTATTTTTAATAATAGATGCATCTTTTTGAATTAGTGCTTTAAAATATATGAGCAAAAATTTGGTATGTACCTTTGAGTTTGGAATGTATTCAAGCGTAAAGGATTGGTCATCATCTGACGAGTCTTCGTGTATTCCACGGCGACCTGATTAAAAAAAAGTTATATATAGTTGCATTTTACAACGCCATCATTTATATGTATACGTATTGGTATATATAGACGGTAACTGGCAACCATACGAAGCACTTATAGTTTTCAATTTCTTTTTCATTTAATACGTGCCATTGAACGAATTTCTATTTTCGTATTATTATACACGTACATACCATATGTATGTATATGTATTTTACAAAGGCAAAAGTGCATACGTTCTATCAACACGATCATATCTAACAAAAACGGAATAACTTATCCGTGACGTCAATGCAATTATTCTATTTCTAGATACTATATAAATACATGTATCGGAAGTGAATTACCCTGATAGAAGACATCTTCCGTAGACGACGTCGAAGATATCGTTCCTGGTGTTGAAATTTCACAAGCTCCCGAGTCTGTCGGGCTTGCACCTGCAGGATCTTCAGAAGTCGAAGGTACTCGCAGATATCTTGCAACTTCACAATTAACAGGTTGCATGCCACTTATTCCGCTATCCTGTGACTTGACGTCGTTCACTGTTTGCGAGGCCTTTTCCCAACGGAAGGCCGCCTTCACTTTAGTCCATTTCGACACCTTTTTATCAGGCCCTGATAACATACACGTTCGCCTATAAGATTCTTGCAGTCTTTCCATGTCAATTCCGTATTTATCCGGCGGAACAGATGTGCTGTAGTTTCGTTGTTTCCTTAAAATCGATTGCCTGAAACGGAATTGGCCGGGTTTAGCTTTTATGTCACGTTTACTGTCTGTCAGAATTGAATCCAACAGATTTTCAGCGAGGGCGGTATCCATTTCCAAAACATCAGCATTCGAAACATTTTCGATGTACTTCTCGTTGTTTTGAATTTTTCTGAAGTGTTCCAAGTCTCGCACTCTTCGATGTAATTTTGCATTTTGTTCTCTTAATACTAGCATCTGTTCCATGAGCTTGTAAAGTTTTTCGAGGTGATCGAAAGCATCCTCTGTGGCAATTACGGGAGCAAATAATGAATTGGTGCGAAGAAAATTTTGATGGGGTACGCTTTTTTGCAAATTTTCCAGATACTCGAGAAATTCATCCGTTTTCTCAGCTATAGGCTTCTTAGCTTCTGCATCATTTTCCTGAGGGATGATGTTGATTGTTGGATCGGGAGGAGGGGTGGGCAAACGTGGTTTGCTTATCTTCCGCTTGGGTTTTTTACGTCCTATCTGTTCTAACGAAGATACACTAATCGACGTCGTGGGTATCGGAGTATTTCTACTCATTCTTTCGACACTGAAACTTTCACATATTGCACAATATAAAAACGAAAAACATCGAACGGGAAGCACTAAACTGTTCACACTAGTCGAAAAGACGATACCACATCATGTTCCTGATGTTGGTGTATGAAAACACATTCCATATGTTTACTCCCTTTTTTCGTCTTGTTTGAACAAACTTTAATAAGTCCGATTTCTAACACGACGCTGCGCAATCTCTACGAACGCTGACTGCAACGGCCGAGACTGACCGGGACCAGCGTCGTGAGCGTCGTACAGATATAGAACATCGGCACACGGTACTAAAAGCGGTGCAGGTAGCTGTGACATTACAGCGATGTAGTGCAAGAAGTTAGATTTCTTCGTTTCAATGAATATAGTATCGTCTTTTAATATTATGTGATTAAATCGCAAGCGCGAGTAATTACAAAGCAACAAGTGAACATTTAATTTACGCCATTTAGTCTACGCTTATTTATCTATTAGTTCTACCATCCATATTGTGCATTTCGAATCATTAATATGAACCTGGAACGATTCATTATAGTAAAATAACTAAATTGGAATTTGATGTATTTAATATGCAATATATAATAATAATGTTAATAAATCGACTTTATTGTATAAAACGGGGAAAAAAACGTTAAATGGTACTCATTCATATAAAACATATTTTTGCCCGATGCGTCTAGATAACGCAGCTATGTAAACGATTGTTGACCCAGATGGGCGTCCCACTTTATTGGAGACAATAAAAGTTTTTATTTTTAAAATAGGAAGGTTGTTGCTCTTTAATGTGTTTGTAGTCGGAAACAGCTGATTATTATTATTTTAGAATATTCAATAAATCGTAGTTTTTCTAGCCTTTATTACAGTAAATATCGAGAATGTAATTATTTTTTTCTAGCAGATGTAAAATTAAAGTAATTAATGGTTTGATATTTATTATGAAGTATCTATTCCTCTTCCTTTTTTTTAACACAAGTAATAAGGTGGTCCTGAAAAGGACCGATTGTGAAAGTGAAGCAGGTGGATATTTAGTCCAGGGTCGGTGTAAGGCCAATTGAATTGTTTATTACTTTATTTCTGCCGTCTGCGCACGAATAAAGACTTGATATTTTGAGGGTACGTTTTTATACAATCTTGCTTCCGATTTCTGCTACTCCGTCCTTTTATTTCTGGGACAGCTTTTAGATCACATTCTTGTCTGAAATATTTTCTCAGAAAATATAATTCAGAGTAAATAACTTTGTACAAAATATTTGAATTTAACCAATTACACTGGTCAACAGTGAAATTGCTTCTTAGGTGAAAGTACCCAATCCTGTATGAATTCAACGTGCTGAACACGAATATCACATTGAAAAAAGTTGATTGGCTCACGTTCAAGAGATATTGACGTTTTGTCCATTGTATAGATGCTATTGCATAATGTAATGCAATTTAGTGAGAAATTACGAAATTTTGCGTCATATTGCATCACCCCTTCATGCAAAGAAGTTAATGCAGCATTTACTGTAAGTTTCCATTGAGAGTGTTGCGAAATTGATTGCGCAATATCAAGCTATAGCTAATTATAGTTTATTTATAAATGGCCGACGTGACAGTTAACTCGTGCAATGTCCGTTCATTCGCGCATATTTTTCGAAGCTCTAGCATACATAAGTGATTGCTATAGTGTAAAGTAACTAAACAGTAGCAATGCCTCGTAACTGTGTTAATAGTGCAAATAACTTCTGTTATATTTGCGGAGAAGTGACATTTGCTGCACAGAAAAAGAACATCAGTGCAACAGTTAAGAAAGCGTATCATTTGTATTTTGGTTGCAAGATAGGCGACCAGGACAAAGACTGGGCCCCACACGTATGCTGCCGCACTTGTGCCGTAAATCTTTCACAGTGGCTTAATGGCAAAAGAAAGGCAATGCCATTTGCTGTGCCCATGATTTGGAGGGAGCCCACCAATCACGTTGACGACTGTTATTTCTGTATGGTACGACCAGCTTCTGGAGGCATCACCAAGAAGAAGAAGTGGACAGTTGAATACCCTAACATACCATCTGCTCTGCGACCTGTCTCTCATGGCGAAGGACTCCCAATTCCAGAACCTCCTACAGATTTTTCTATCAGTTCAGACGATGAGGATGGCCATGCGTCGGCGAGTTCTCCTCAACATGGCAGTAAGGATGATGACTTTCCGTGCTTTGACGAAACATCTGCACCACATAAAATTACCCAGGATGAAATGAACGATCTTGTTCGCGATTTGGATCTGTCGAAAAGCAAAGTGGAGATACTGGCCTCAAGACTTCGACAGTGGAATCTTCTGGAACAGAATGTCCGAGTGACTTCATTTCGCACTCGCCATCAGCTCTTCGAATCTTTCTTTAAGAAAGAAGAAAGCCTTGTGTTCTGCTGCGATATTGATGGTCTACTACAAGCTCTCGGTATTGTACATGATCCCCACGAATGGCGGCTGTTTATAGACGCTTCAAAACTGAGCCTAAAGGCGGTTTTGTTGAATAATGGGAACCAACTTCCATCCATACCTATTGCACATGCGGTCTACATGAAGGAGACTTACGGCAATCTAAAGCAGCTACTGGAGACGATTAACTACAGCAAGTATGGCTGGCAAATATGTTCTGACCTGAAGGTAGTATCTCTGTTGATGGGTTTGCAGCAGGGATATACAAAGTATTGCTGTTTTCTTTGTCTGTGGGACAGCAGAGCAATCGATTTGCACTACATCAAGAAAGACTGGCCTCCGAGAGCATTTTTTAAGCCTGGAGAAACGAATGTACAGCACCCACCATTGGCACAGCCACACAAAATCATCATTCCTCCTTTACACATCAAACTCGGTCTTATCAAAAACTTGGTAAAAGCCATGGATAAGAATGGACCAGCATTCAAGTACCTGCATGACAAATTCCCTCGACTCAGTGAAGCCAAAATTAAAGAGGGCATCTTTGTGGGGCCTCAAATTAGACAGCTCTTCCGAGACCCCAAGTTTGAGGAACTTCTTCAAGGTAAAGAAAAACAGGTTTGGGATGCATTCTATCAAGTGGCAGCAAACTTCCTGGGGAATGACAAGGCAGAAAATTACAAGTGTCTGGTTGAGGATATGTTGGCTTTGTTTCATGAATTCGGCTGCAATATGTCCTTAAGGATCCACTTTCTTGATTCCCACTTAGATTTCTTTCCTGATAACTGCGGGCAGGTCAGCGATGAGCACGGCGAACGCTTTCATCAGGACATTGCCACCATGGAGCAACGGTACCAAGGCAAATGGTCTACGTCAATGCTAGCTGACTATTGTTGGACAATCAGTAGAGATGCTCCACAAGTCCACTACAAACGGCAGGCCAAAAGAAGTCGAAAGCCGGAAGCAGACTAATGTTTTCTTACCATGTATTATAATATTGACATAAGTACACTTTTTCTGAAATATGCGTACATATTACAGAAAACCCGTAGCCAATTCAGTTTTTTCTTAGTCATTTTCGTGTTCAGCACATTGAATTCATTAAGAAATGACTATTTTCAGCTTGGAAGCATGAACTTTTCGAAAATTTGTTGCCCAGTGTTATTAGTATTACATGTATTTGCGTAGATCGATTTCATTATAAGAGTTTCGTTTGAACTTATTGGATTGATGCAATGTAAAATAAATTTTGTGCCATGCATGTACTACATTCCACATTTATTTGTGTGATTTAATATCGGAGGCGGAGATTTTTATGGTTTTATGATAGAAAATATCTCGCCTATCGTAAATAAAATGGGGACTCCACAAAAAATACTTCAGGCTTGGGCATTTAACTTTTGATTTTGAGTTGGAATGTTTTGTGCGGTTCTTTTAACGAATTTTATTTATTTAAGGTAATATACAGGCTGTTAATTTCAAAACTTCCCACTCCACATTTCTGGAAGTATGAAAATCTATGAAAAATTCCCTGAAACATCTAAGAAATATTATCGTGGGATCATTTCTTGATGCAAAAATTGACTCACATACTTGAACCCCTCACCCCCGGGAGCTACCCCCTTAACAATCTTAAATTGAAAGGGGATCGAGTAATACGTTATTTTAAAGGTCTTTTGAAAGAATACATATTCGCATTAACTTTTGTAAATTGATCGATTCGTATTCAAGATTTTCAAAAATATCTTTTGTTTTGTTTAATTTTTTGTTTTTTGTTTTAGGCTTAAATATCAATTACTCAAACACACTTTAACTGCTTAGAATGTTTTATTTTTGTTTTCAAAGTTACTTAAGAATTTAAATATTTTTTTGCAGAAAAATTCAATCCAATAATTTTTCAAAATGTTGTTCGTTGATCGCTAAATAATGGTATAGCTGTTGTTCAAAACGGCGGCGTACATTTTCAAAAACATCTCTTTGAATTAAACGGTAGGTTGCGTTAATCCTCTGACGAAGTTCTTCTACATTTTGAGGCGGAGAGTAAATTCCATCTCTATCCAGTTGGTTTTTGCGAGCATCAATAATTAGCGGATTAAGTATTTTCCAACAAATCAAAATATGCTTTGCCGTTTAGATTTCCATTGAAAAAAAGTGGACCAGTCACTTGGTCCCAAGTACATTAATTTTTTCAGGATACTGGGTGTGCCCTTCTATAGACAGATAAGGGTTGTTATATTTTCAATTTATAAGAAAGAAATTTATGAAGTTTTGTAATTTTATGAACCGAACCCAAGGAAGTTCCAGTTCCAATCTGAAGTAATGATGTATTAGGATTTAGGCCGAAAAGATCCAACATTACATTTGCAGCAGATCCAGTCTGAGTAAGTTTATCAATAAGATTTGGGACATATCTATGAGATGTGATGCCTTTCGTTAAATGTTGGGGCAGTTCGTCAAGCACATTGATTTTCGGCTGCATAAATTAGTACAATTTCAACCCTTTCTTGCAAATTGTAAACCATTATTGTTATTTTATTTAAATAACTTTGGGTTAAACATTATTTTACTGTGCTGTTACAAAAATTGAATCAATTAACGCAAAATCGGTATAAAAACGTTCCTAAAACATGCAATTTTGTTTAATAAGTACCTAACTACAAAAGGAAAGAAAAGTATTCTGTATTAAACATAACTATAAAGCTAAAGAACCATAAGATTATTTATTTTTCGAGAAATTTATAAAAGTTTTTAATATTGGCTTTTGTTCCGATGCTCCAAAAATAGATTGACTAGCTAGAAATATAAAACAACTTGAGCCATAAGATTTTTTTAAAAATCTTCAAAACTAACCAATCAATTTTAAAAAAGTAAACGCTCGAATTTACTGTTTCAAAGATAGTGGCTTCCGGCGGGCGAGGCCGGGGGCTAAAGTGGGCGAGTCAATTTTTGCATCAAGAAATGGCCCTCACGATAATACTTCTTACGTGTTTCAGGAAATTTCTCATAGAATTTCATATTTCCAGAAATTTACGGGTGGGAAGTTTTGAAATGAACACACTGTATATTAAAATTACTATATAAGTGAACATTTTGTTTGTACCATATATTAACAACATATATACATATTCCCGCACCGCACATTTGGACGATTACTCGGTAACGAGTAAAAAGTAACAGATATTGGATTCGAAAGTAACAGATAGTTACAAGTACTGAAAAGTAACCGAAACCAACATCACTAGTACAAATATGTGTGATATATGAAAATAATAGCAAACGCACAACATTTTCTGCTATCTGTACAATTGTTCTACACTTAGACCATTTATACATATAGACACGCCGTTTTCCGTCCCGCCTTGAATACAAACTGAAGCAAACATAACGCAGGTATGTGACGTCACGGGTGGGCTTGTTTCTGTTGTTGTTGTATGTCTAACGTCCGTTTTTACGTTATAGATACAGTGTTAATATTGATTAAATCGTTCTAATTTTAATTATGGTACAATCCAAAAATTTAATGGCTAAATTATGTATAAAACTTCTGAGGAGTGTTCATGGCACAATTTTCAACAATTACAAAGAACACATGTATGACCACGATGTCGATCATAATCATATTGTAAATTTAATTAAAATTATTAGTTTTAATTATTGTAAAATTAGGCTATATCATCAAGGTGAATGCATGAACAGATATACTATTAAATTAAGAAATAAATTAAATAAAACAATTTTGTTTTCTGAACAATAATTGAAAATACAAAATCATTTTTATAAGTATTAAATAAATCAATTTCTTTTACTTTCTTATACGTAGTATAAGGAAGTATTGTGATGCCGAAAATTTTCGACCTCCAGATTTTTGCAGATGTTTCGAAGTCCCCTGATTGCAAAAAAGTGGGTTTTAAAACATCTCTCTCTCTCTCTCTCTCTCTCTCTCAGTGTGTGTGTGTGACCACGATAGCGGTCAAACAGCTGTAGATATCATTGCCAAATTTTGTATTTACGTGTATAAAATCTCCCTCTTGAGATCTGATTAGTTTTTCAGTAAAATCGGTAGACCGGAAGTAGTAGTTTACTTCAGTGAAAAAATTGATTTTTGCCAATATTTCGTCAACAACTAAGTTTAAACAAATTTATAAAGAATTCATACGTACTCAAAATTAAATTTGAGAAAAATTTTACTATAAAAGTTTTTTGAAATTTCTACCGAAAGTAGGTCATTTACTCTTATCGAAAATCAGCTTTTTGCAAATATTTCGCAAACCATGCTTTTTAAACAGGTACGTTACCAGTATAAAAGTATTTAGAACTTAATCTCCAATACTTTTCGTAAAAATTTTTTTTCAAAATTCGGACCGGAAGTAATACCTTTACTCTTAGCGAGTACCATTTTCTTGCAAATATCTCACAAAGTATGCATTCTGTGAGATTAAGAGAATAGAAGTACTTAGAATAGGATTTTAAATAATTTTTGTATAAAAGAATTTTCAAAATTCGGACACATTTACTAACAGGGGTGTTTTTTTAAGAGGATAAATGTATTTAAAGCTTAACTTAAAACAACTTTGCATAATTTGAAATTCATATATGTATAAGAAAGTCGTGTGGTACCCACACCACATTTTTTCTTAATAATAAATGTATACCACAAATTGCTTTGTGTTTTATTTTTGAATAACGAAAAGTAAATGGAATTGACTGGTCTTTTCAAAAATTTATAGTTATTTGAGGTAAGTACGATTTTCTGGGTTATATATTCAGATTTTGTTTTACAAATATTCTTAAAATATCAAGATTATAATGTTTTTTAACAAATATTCTTCAAATAAGAAGATTGGGGTTTTTAATAAATTAAAATGAAGGATTTTCTTTACTTTTGTAGTACAAAGTCTAGGTATGTAGTTGCTTCGTGCCCACCCGTGACGTCACCCGCGTAGAATTATGTTTGCTTCGCTGCTTGATAGTTAAGGCTGGACGCCCGCTTCAAGCTGAGTTCGATTTGAAATGGGCGTACCACTGCTTTTCGTGCAAATGTAAATAAAAGACAAATGTTTAAGGGTCCGCGTGCTCTGTCTTATGCTGAGGAAAAAGATAGAGAAAACAACTTGTCACCTAATCTAATCTGCCTGTAATTTATGGCTGCGTTATGGTCTCAGATAATCGCCGGTTGGCTCACATGTTTGGCAATCGGGAAGCAACCGCCCCTAAATTATACAATCTATATTTTCTCAAACACACAAAAAAAGTGAAGCTGGATATGTAAAATCACCTGCCGGATTCAAATTTTGAGTTGGAAAATAAAATCGAAATCGCAAAAAGGTCGAAAAATCGTTTTTTTGTGTAAATTTTAATATTTTCATTTTCTTCAATTATTAATACTTATCTCGTGATATCTCAGCAATGCAGAGAGCTAGGGATCTGTTTTTTTAAAGGTTATACCCTAAAGTATTTGGATGATACTAGTGTTTTCGATTTTTCTTTATGGTGTGTAAATTTTATAAAAAAAAAAAGTTTTAGTAGACGACCAATTTGTGTAAGGTATTTTTCAGCTATCGAGTAACTAATCTTATTTTTCAGAATTTACCCATATATATGTGAAACAAAATAAAGCCAACATTCCAAAATTATTTTTTGTGCAAGAAATAAATTTCTAGATCGTTTCAGAAGCAAATTATTGCGAGTCAAATATGATAATTATACTCCCTGCCCGCAAGCCGTGTGAGTCCTAGCAGGTATAGCGTTAGGGACGGGAAGAGATATTGCTTTTACTTTCTGATACGTAGTATAAGGAAGTATTGTGACGCTGACAGTGTATATGTACACTATATTGTAAAGAAAATATCAACGGTTTCGATAAAATAATGTCCGAGTAACGATTACTTTCTTAACATACACCGATCTCAGAAGTATTTTACAAACTGCGTAGAAACTGCCCGAAATGGTAGGCGGAGCTACCTCTCGACACAATGTGCGAGCGTACCACATACTCTATTTGATTTCAGTGAATTTCGCCCAAATTTCAAAATTTTGTTTTCCGTTTCGTGACCTTATTTTTAAAAATTAAGAAAAAATAAAATTTATGTATTGCTGTTGAGTGTTACATAATTTTAAATAAAGGCTTGTTTTTTGAAATTTCTTACATTTTTATTTTTATTTAGGGCCCTTTGGACAATTTCGAAGAAATTAAGATTTATCCATTGAAAGGCATTTTTTTCTTAAATTAGCGTGTAAATTCGGTAAGGTTTTCATGAAAAATACGATTAGGAAATGGGAAAAACGATTTCGAGGCCGGGCGTATAGCCTTAAGGCGTGTCTATATGTTTGAATGGTCTAAGGTTCCACATGCGCCTGTGGCACTCGACCCACATCCATTGAGCTTGTTCCACACATTTTGTAGCGTCACCCTATCAATGATCGTCATTGCAGTAGTACTATTGTAGATTAGTCTGAAATTAATATTTTCATTTTTTAATTCGGTCAAAGAAATTACTTGGCGTTTGGCGTGTTAGCGGTATTAATTTTACTACGCTCGTTTATCTTATAAGATGATTTCTCTCTCGGATCGTTTGTTTGAAATGTCATCAATCAAATTTTAAACACTTCTGTAGTAATCGTGCCAAATAGCTTTTGAAATTTTATCCTCGATAACTAAATATCCGCATTTAAGTCGTTTAGGACATGTCAGATTTGGAAGTAAGTATTTCTTCCCTTACTTTGTGTTATTTGTGCAATGTAAATACTTAACATAGATAAGGCAAACTCTTTTTATACATTTATTTTTGCATTTTGAAATTCCAAAAATTTAAGTTCGATACAATATTAATAGTTAGGTATTTACGAACCAAGTGCATATTCCCGTATGAGCGCATTTTTAAAGGACGAGCGACTGAAAGGAGCGAGTCTCTTTAATTGCAGATATTCGATATCTTCACGGAATTGATTATTATTATTATTACTCACCTTTCTATGAAATTTAAGTTATTATAATCTTGCAGTTGAAGTATTTATTCTTATATTATAGTGAATGTATAGTGTTTTTCATTTGATTACAATTAACTGTCAATGTCAATGTCACTTAAGCAGTTGTGAAATACATGGCGCAAATAATAATGATAATAACAATAATATTATAAAACTGAGCCAAAGGAAAACACCATCAGTTCTGCCGAAGCTCCCTGTTCTGCCTGATATTCCCATTGGAGAAGATAGTGTAAACAATACAAAATAATGTAGTAATAAAAGAAGAAAGTAATACTATTTAAAAAAGAAAAAGAATTTAACAGTATAACAAGGTCTGCTCATCTAACAAGCGCCTCCTCACAGTCGACCTAAATGCACACAACGAAAAAGCTCTAATATCCAGGAGCAATCCGTTTATATATTTCGCACCAAGTACCTGAATGATCTTTTAAACTGTTGAGTAGTGTGTGCCGGAACGTCAATAAAATCCCTCCTCCTGAAATTAATCGAGTGCACATCGGTCTGATACCTATTTCTACATGCAAGGTAAGGAGGCATGCTATTATTAAGTATTCGATGAACGAAACACAAGAAATGTAGGATTCTACGCCTGCTCATATCCAACCACAGAGTCTCATTAAGTTTGTGAGAAATTCTATGTCGTCTCCGAATGCCATAAGTAAAGCGAAGGCACGAGTTTTGAGCTACCTGGATCTTCCTGACGTCACCACCGCGCAAGCATGGGCCATACACTGTGTCGCAAAACAAGATTTCGTCTCGTTAATCAATAAAGAATGCTTTTTGGCAATATCAAATATATTATTCAAATCTTGATTAATGCTCGCAACAGCAACCTCCACATCATTCACATCAAATAATACAACTGAGTGTCGTCCGCATATAAATGAAAAGAACTACTAAATGGATGAAAGTAAAGCAGATGTGAAGTATAGATTGAGAACAGCAAAGGACCCAATATAGAACTCTGTGGAACACCGCATTTTAAAAAAGTGACATTAGACACAACACCATTGACAACCGCCCGCTCCCTTCTATCAGATAAGTAGGTCTGAAAGAGACATACAGCTCCCTCTCCAAGACCTATATAGTGCAAAATGGAGATTAAAATTTTGTGGTAAATGCTATCGAACGCCTTAGATAAATCCAGAAGGTCTAATATAGTTACAACACCTCTTCTATCTGTAGCAGAAGTAATATCATCAAAAATAGCAGTAATCGCAGTATCACAACTATATCCTGCTCTAAAACCTGACTGAAAAGACGGTAATATATAAAAATTATGAATATGCCTATTCAACTGCCCCACCATAATTTTCTCTAAGACCTTCGACATCACCGGCAAGATACTTATAGGCCACAAATCAGTCACACCAGTGGGGTTATTATTCTTCGGAAGTGGAACCACACGAGCCTCTTTCCAAATTGTTGGAAATACACTATTTATGATAGAAAAATTACAAATGTGCGTCAGAAAAGGTATAATATATGGACAACAAAGAAGCAACATTCTAGCACTAATCCCGTCAGTACCATAAGCGCTTGAATAAATTCCACCTATAATTCGTTCCACCTCAGATTCCGACACCTCCTCAAACGAGAAAACATCCACCCCGGGCCTTACATGAGCACCATAGACGTCCAAAACATCAGCAGACGGTACAGAAGTCGCACCGGACACTGAAGAAAAACTGTCGTTAATAACATTAGGTTCACATAAGGTATGTGGTAAATTAATAGATTTCCTCCTATAAATATTAAAATCAGATAAATTTTCCCAAATAGCCTTTTTAGTCAACGACTTCACCATATATTCAAGATGGGCTTTTTTCTCAGCCTTAACAGCAGTAGACGCAAAACTTCGAAGAGATTTATAATATTCCCAGTCGGCCGGCAGATTGGTAGTCTTGAGCTTTTTTAATGCCTTATAGCGCAATGCCATAATTAACTTCAAATTATCAGTCATCCAGTGATTGAACGTCTTAGTCCGTGTACTCGTCTTATGAGGAGCATGTAAATCAAATAATGAGACAATACAACAATTGATGTAATTGACCTTTTCATCAATACTACTTAAAAAGTAAACATTTCCCAAGGGAAGGCGTCAAAATCCCTAAATGACCGGTAGGTGCACATAGGGGCAACAGGTTCATTTGCACCAAGGTCAAGATCACAACAAACAAGATTATGATCAGAGATATATGGTGAACATATGTCACGCTTGAAGAAATCACCCTTATGGAATCCGTTAGCAAGTCGACGTTACAGTCTCCTAAACATATCAAATAATCACAAACCAAATTCATGCTCGCCAACGTCTCATCAAAGTGACCAAAAAATTGACGGATGTCACTATCCGGAGGTCTGTAAAATACTCCAACCTCAAAGGACCCAAAACCAAATTTAATCTCCAACCACAACTGCTCGAGGAACGGGAATGATTCCACCGGCAAAATTATATACTTAATGCGATTCCTCACATAAAGTGCAACCCCGCCCCTGCGAGCCTCCCTATCCAAACGCACCAGAGAGTACCCCTGGACACCGAGCAACCACATCATCAATACCAGCGTGAAACCAGGTCTCCGAAACCGCAAAAACATCAACATCCAATGACTGTAATAATACACAAACATCATCAAACTTACTAGTGAGCGACCTTGAATTTAAATGAGTTACTATAGGCATAAAATAAATAATATATATATATCACAATAAACTATATATGTAAGTAATATAATCTAAAATATTATTATATAAACACAATTGCAATAGTGTAACAAACTTAAGATTACTGAACTTAGCGTGTCTCTCTGAACATGATTAACTATGAAACAAATATCAAAATAATAATAATTACCTCTTAACACAAAGTCAATTCAATTAAGAAGCAAATTTATCAAGATCTCCAGCGCCCCTGATAGCAATCTTGGCACCATCAACTTTAGCAAATGCGGTCCCGCCAAACACCCACACTTCCCTTTTACCAAACCTAGATCGTAACGTGATCCGGTAAGATCCTCTACCATGTAAGTATCAGAGCCTTTCAATTTTATCCTGGCGTTCGGAACTCGTTGGACGTCCTTATATGAAGAAAATTATATTAAGATGTCCTGCTAGTTATCTGCACGAACCGGACCCACAGGATGACACCCAATAGCGAAGTCCAATTTCAATTTATTATTAAGAATGTCAAGTGCATAATCCTCGGCCGAACACGCTTCCAGCTTCTTCGAGCCAACAATCCGAATATTATTGCGGCGAGGAAACTGCTCCAGGTCATCACACTAAATTGAAAGCTTTTCATAATTATTTTGTAACTTCTTATATATAGCTCCCATCCAATACAGAAACCATATCGCTGAGATTCTCCAACAGCTGTTTGTTGATACTTTTTAGATCTTCAATTTGTTTTTCGAGAGCAACAGGTTTTGTAGAAAAAACATCCACGACCTTTTTCACTGCTTTTTCAATAAATTGCTGCAGACACTTTTCATCGGCAAATATATCTGAAATACAGTCTTTGATGAATTTCTTGTCACTGCGCGCATCGGGAGCCATAACAACATCAAACAAAAACTGTACTTATTACACATTACGTACGGAAACTATAGTTCAATAGACTCTACAAAAACAAATAAATAAAACAGAGAGCCCACAAACACCTTCACACGGTTTCCGCCATCATCTCAACAACATACAACAATAACAGCAAGAATTGAACGAACCTATTCAAATGAAATTAAAAGAGACGCAACATCCTGCACATATAACGCTAGAAGAGGAAACTTTATATATACATACATTCATCATATTTCACAGAATCGTAACCGTAAAATCATCACGCTGATCTACCAGTCGGTTAAAATAAATGTAAATATATTTCCGTAAGATTTTGATACTGCTTCTAAATATCATCCCGTCAAATTCACAGAAATAAGCTGCGCATCGAGCGACCCGATTTTAAGAAAGTGTTTCCGCAATGCTTATACATAGTAATGACACCATCTTTTATTAATCCCAAGTATTTGTTAATATAACGTTTTATTTATAACATTTCGACACAGTGGTCCTTTCATGATGACACGTACTGATAATGAATTAATATGTTTGTTAATTTAATGTGTTTGGACTTTTTGGTGGAGGCTGTCATTCCATCATCGGTCGTCCTTTGAACTCAGGAAGGAAGAAAGCCAGAATCGCAGCAACTGCAACATAAACAATGGAACGGTGACAGTCGTATATATTTAAAAAAAAGTAACGGAAATGCAGTGCGTAGTTTAAATAGAGTTTCTTTATATATGTAGAAAGAGAGCTATTTGACGGACCCTTTTTTGCTCACGTGATTAACACGGGGCAGGTTTACCCCGAAATTTGCATACTGGGGAGCGGTTATCTCGGAAAGCAGGGAAATTAGGGTTGAAATGATAGCACGGCTTTTGGTGAAATCTAAAATTTTAGCAATGTAATGTTCTTTAAAATAATGTGATGAATGAAATATTCTTAAATGATAAAAATATGTCAGCGGTGTCGGGACGTAGAAAGTTTCTCTCGAAGTGAAATTTTTCAACGAAATATCTTTCGCTTTTGGAGTGAGATACAAATTGAGGTTATGTTATTTATTTTGTGTTTGACAAAATAAAATAGGATAAAAAAAACTGGTTGTGCATTATTGATGCCAGTTGTCTCCCGATGGAGATCAACTATTAACTGCATAAAGGGCATAATTTATTCTAGATGTTTTAGAGCATGTTGTTATAAGTAGGGCGCGGACACGAACGGTTGATGACTCATCGCCCATTGGCGCGCTATTGAAATGTTGTATTTTTAAAAAGATTTTAATTTTATTTATATAATTGGATAACAAGTGGCTGGTGATCTATAGGGTGTAACAAAATACGTGTAAAACATTTCAGGGGGTGATTCCTTAGAGAAAAAGAGATAGGGTCTTTCATATAAAAAAACTTCAATGGAGCATCCCTTGTTAAGATACAGCCCCATAACGGGGGTACATAAAATTTGTTTTACAATTTTTCTCACAAACACTAAAAATGTAATTTATTTCCAATGTAACTTTTTGTCTGATTATTTGTTTACCATTTAACAAAATAAGTGTAAAACATTTCAGGGGGTGATTCCTTAGCGAAAAAGAGATAGGGTCTTTCATATAAAAAGAAACCCATAAAGGGGGTACATAAAATTTGTTTTACAATTTTTCTCACAAACACTAAAAACGTAATTTATTTCCAATGTAACTTTTTGTCTGATTATTTGTTTACCATTTAAAAATTTATTCCCAATAGCTTGTTTCATTCGAAACGAAAAATGTCTCTTGAACTGATTACTTTTGGGCAAAAAACTCAAGAGACATTTTTTGTTTCGAATGAAACAAGGTATTGGAAATAGATTTTTAAATGGTAAACAAATAATCAGACAAAAAGTTACATTGGAAATAAATTACATTTTTAGTGTTTGTGAGAAAAATTGTAAAACAAATTTTATGTACCCCCTTTATGCGGCTGTATCTTAACAAGGGATGCTACATTGAAGTTTTTTTATATGAAAGACCCTATCTCTTTTTCGCTAAGGAATCACCCCCTGAAATGTTTTACACTTATTTTGTTACACCCTGTATAAAATACAAAATACCTTATTATTTGTTCATTTTCTCTTCTGTAAGACTTTTTCTCTTTGAATTAAGTACATCCCTGTAGATAGAAAAAGTCCTTTCTACATCGCAACTGGTTATAAGTTTAGGCAAATTTTCAAAGTGTTCCTGAAGGAATAACAACTGATTTTTTAAATTTGGGATTTGTGTTAGTTCATTGCACTCAGAAATACTTCGAGCATCGGCATTTAAACATGTAACGAAATTTTGTAAACTATCGAAATTCTCTGCATAAAAACTATTTCTGTGTATGTTTTAGCAAAGCTAAGTGACGAACGTGCGATATTTTGGCATTCTGTAACGATATTTTTCAGACTTTGTAATAAATTTCGGAATCATTGACAATTCATTTTCATATCAGAAAAAGTAACATAAACAACGTTCTAGATCTAAATAAATGATTACTTAAAATGTACGCGTATGTTTTTGGAACTAAACGAAATCCAGTGCACACTTATGTCTAGATAATTGGGAGAAGTCGATTGAATAAACGGATATTAAACAGATTATTACAAAAATTACGAAGTACGTAATTAACAGTCAAAGCAATGAAAAAACGAAACTAACTAAGAATGAATGAACATTTTATTTCTCTTGCGAAATATAAGGTAAATATAATACATTTTAAAAACCCCTCACGCTCCTATCTACGCCGATGAAAAAAGGATTTTATTCATAAATTCCTTATTTTATGGGCATTTTTTTGCTCTCATTCTCGGGCACTTCTCGGGCGTAAACAGATGTTGCAGTTCACCATATAAATTAGTGTTATTCAGTAAGCGTGTGTTGTTTACATTATTTCTTTGCTCCGTTGAACTTCGTCGTAGTTGAAACCGGTCATGTCCGCGCCCTTGTTATAAGAAGCGACGAATATACAAAAATACAACAGTCATAAATCAACTGAAAAATCCAATGCAAAAACTGCACTATTCCCCCACCCCCTGAGAAGTGTGAGTGAAAGGAGCGGCAAACACAAAAAGTGTGAGAGAAAGGGGCGCCACAAAGCGAAACAGTAAACAAAGTTTGCAGTAAAACTCATGTAAATGTGCAATAAGAGAATTATAAGTGTTTGAAAAAATGAAAGGTTTGTTGTGACGGCGTCTTTCTGTTTAGGTTATGTTAGAATTTTAAAATCGCAGAAAAGTGATTAAAAAACAAAAATTAAATTTAATTGTTGTGTAGTAAAGTGAAATAAACATAATTTATTACGATTTTCATAATTTCAAAAGTGTGTATAACAGATACGACTAAAAAATGTGACATGGAAAAATTCACTCGGTGAGCACCTTAATTATTAATTATCTCGATTCCTGTACGTTTCCACCGATTAATTTATAAGTAAAAGTTGTTCAATTAGAGGTCCTCTATAAGGTACACTAGTCATTTTGTCAAAAATCGGTTGCACCCATATACTCCAAAAATTCCAATACCAGTGTGAGTATAACATTTTGAATTTGCTGCTATTAAAATTGAGAAAATTAGTTACTGGTGATTAGTTTTAATAGCTAGACTAGTGTTGTTACGTCAAACTTATCTGAGCGTTATTGCTATTATATAAACTAGTGCAATAGTTTATTTTCAGTTACTATAGTTAATAGTATATTATATCTTTGGCGTTTAAGTCGTTGCTCCCATATTTACTTTTGATCATACGAATGTATTAAATTGCTTTCTTACAAAAGCAGTAGACACGAGGGTTAAATTATTGTTCTTTTAAAATAAATTTTATATATTTTGGCTGCTCTTATTATCTCAAGAACCCTTGTAGAAATACCTGCTTTGTCATGTGTTGGAATAAAATGTGCACTGCACCGAGCGACGTTTATTTTTACTTTAACGTGCCATGTATTAAACTAGCAGACGTGCAAGAATATTTTTTTCTTGTTTACATATCACGTTGGTAAATGAAAAATCAAGTGTTGAATAATATTTTGAAAAAATTCGTTTATTAAAGAACGTGAAAATTTTGAACAAAAGCAAAGAAATTTTCATTATAAATTTAATTTTGAAGTTTCGTGCGTAAAAGCCTATTGCTTACATTCAATTGGTTCGAAAAGTAAATATTTTGTTTATAAACAAAATTGTATTATTTTCGAGTAAGTTAAATTTTCAATATCGTCTCACAGACTAAACAAAATCGGACTTTAAACGCCAAATTTTATCCAGATTACGCCTCCTTGTTTAGCATATGAAAATAAATCCTCTACCATGTTTGTCATATTAATTGAAATTTTTTGTTATGTTGTTGTTATATGTCATTCCAAACAATATTTCAAATTCGACATATTATTGCAATCCTTTCTCGTTGTCCATCTTATTAATTATATGTTGATATTGATCGCGAGTTTATGATTAATTAAGTGAGTACGGAGTGAAAATTTGTGAACTGTGGTGTAATATAAACTCATAGGAATATATTGCGTTAGAGTGATTTAATGTATTATATTGTGTAAGTATAATAAACGGAGATTTCTATCAATAACAAAATCTAAGTATTCGCTTTTTTAAAAGTACAAGATTAGGGTACGTGTGAGTTGTCCAATAGTTTTGTCTATTTTTCTGTTACATTAATAACGTATTAAATACGCATATTCTAAAAACAAACTCATTTCAAATTCCACGCCAGGATGCTGCTAACGTCATCTTCGTACACGTTCATTCATCTGTGAGAAGGATAGAAGATCTTGGATATTTTCCTATCAAGTAGTTGCCGGTCTGGGTTTGTTTATTCGGTGATCGTTTGACGTTTAGTTTGACAGATGTAGTTGCTTAAACAAGATGTGATTAGTGATAATCGTAAAATGTCTCTAAGATTTCCTTTCGGTGTTATAAGAAGATTTACATAACTAAGATTTTGATGAATGGAAAGTATCATCATTGGAAGATCATTAATGATTCTACTTGAAGGACGTGTTTTCTTAATTGTCATTTTTGGTATATCTAACCTTGGTTCTTAAACACTGCTTAAAAATGTCTTTCTATGCATACAAGTAATGGCAAAACGAAAATACTTTGTTACCGCAGTTGAGCAAGTTAATATGACAGAAGAAAAATAAAATAAACAAATATAGTATGTCTCTGGCTAACGTTAGGAGTTAGTTCTTTTGAGACCGTGCAAGTCTGGCCTAACGACTATCTAAATAATTGGAGACTGTGGCTTTACGAGCCTTCCGAACCACGCCAGCAGCTCAGAAATATTTATAAAGAAATGTTTTGAGATGCTGTCGTCAAAAACATATAAATTGGCCGCCCAGTATTCGATCATCAGACCAAAACTACTACAACGCAAGATGATATTTAACTATAAGTAAATATTTGTTATTTATAACAAATCAAATTTTTGTGTATACTATTATTGGTCTATGATTGATGTTGAATTTTGGTACATGGTGACACAATAAACCTAATTACTTTTTTTTTGATAAAGCTTCCTAAATCTTTGGAAAAACTGCCATTTTAGTAACCTTGTCGAAATAGTGCTATCTAGTGGTATAGGTACTTGCTATTACAGTTTCAAAAATTATTATCACTGAATGAGACATAATGAAACATTTATATTTTAAATATCATCGTTAATTTGTACTTCAGGTATAGATAGCACTGCCCGTTTCACGCAGGAGATAAATATACACTTTCTTACCTTGTATAAATGTTCCACCAAGAATTAGTGACACTTTACATGACATACTTAGATATTTCTTTATAAAAACCAACACTATGTGAAGGCAGAATTGCGTTTCTCCAATTGCAGTCCCCCTGAAATGAAACAATTGTTACATTTTTTTTTGTTAGGAAATATAACTTAATTTTTCTATGTAATATTATTGTTAAAGACTTATTCAACCTACAGATAATTGTTAGATACACTATCATGTACTATACTACATGTAGACAAGGGAAATGTTGTTTCAACCAAGTGAAATAAATAACATACCTAATGTTATGGTGTTCGGGGGTGACCCGTACAAACCTACGCAAACTAGAAATTGTTATTCCATTTTAGGTTTGTTTGTTTGTCACATAGGTTATTATAAATATTTAATTAAAATTTGTGTATTATCAAACAAGCACAAATAGTTTACAAATAGACAAACTCCTTGACAATCAGTAATTGTGTCTATTGTGTTAAATATGGAAAAATACTTAAACTTATAAGCAGATGATAATATCATATACCATAGAAAAATAAACGAGCATATTGCAGAAATATGTTTTCCGAAATATGTATGGATTGTGATTTGTAATAAATTAATTAAGTAAAACCAAAAAACAGTTAAATACAATTTATTTGTGTTTCTCTGTGGATATATTCTTAAGATATCAGGAGTAGAAAGAACAACGTGTCAGTATGGATCATGTAAAATAATTTCTGACATAATTATTAAAATCTGGAAAAGTATTCGTAAATACCTAATAGCTGCAGATACAACTCATTCGGAAAAAAAAAGTTTGACTAGGCAATAAATAGCAGTAAAGGAAGATCCATTTTTATTGACTGAAAAATGTAGCAATATCAATATTTATCAAGTTCACTTGGAAGGGTGTAACTCACTTTTCAGTAGAATATAGGATAGATGTATTAACATGACCTTCAGTAAATGATCAGTGAGTTTCCAAATGTTGATTCAGTTTTCGATATATGTCAGACATGCATAACTCATCTTATTATAATGGGTTATGCATGTTTATTTACATCGAAGCAGTACGAAGACACAACATTAAATTTCGATCAAAATAAAGAGAACATTTGTATTTAGAGTTCGGAAATTTTCAGAGGCCAAATCGCCAGACTGGATGGCCTCTTGTAACTCTCTTAGTTAGGACGAGAAATTACAAATACGATAAATGTAAAAAGAGTAATGAAATTATAATAAATTTATAATAAATGATCAAAACCATGTCCGTGCCGATCTCTGCAAATTTCCGCTCTTCTAATTATATTCCCCTGCACTTTTTCTAGCATTTCTCCATCAATAGATGGAGAACCGGATATTTGAAACAGCTCGTTCAATAGAACGAGCTGTTTCAAATATCCGGTTAGTTAAATCTGCATCGTTTAAAACTGGTGTTGTGTAACCAGTTGTTTAATGTGTCCCCAAAAGAAAAAGTCCAAAGGTGTGAGATCGGGAGATCTAGCTGGGCAGCGGAACGGTCCACCTCTTCCTATCCACCTTTTGGAAATTTGCTCATTTAATCAGTTTCTCACCAGTGCCTCATGATGAGCAGGAGGACCATCCATTTGTAGCCACATATTATTGATTACCGCTAATGGAAATTCATCTACCAAAGTTTGAAAACCATTTACCAAAAATTCCATAAAGTTGTTCGAGGACAGCCTGTTAGGAATAACGACTGGCCCGATTAACCGATTCCTGATAATACCTGCCCAGACATTTACGCTAAACGTATGCTGGTGATATTTCGACAAAATTGAGGATTTCTTTGTAATTGTTCTAAAAACCAGTTACAAAATTTCTAAACGATGTGGAAAATCTCCAGGTAATAAAGCTTGAACATTTATGTATTGATAAGGGTGAAACCGCTCATCCTTAATAATTCGGCCAACTGAATATGTGTCTAGTATATTACAAAGTTCACGTGTTGATATTTTTGGATTGTCTGCCAATAAATTTAAAACGGCCTCCTCTACTTCAGGGGTCCTTGCAGTTTTTGGACGACCTCTATCCCGATAAAAGGCACCTGTTGGTGATACGCTTCCTGTTTCTCTTATTGTTCGGTCTAAAGACATTACTACGAGGACGTCTTCTCAAAGGATACATTTCGCAATAGATTCTAGCATCAGCATTGTTTCCACATTTCCCCAGCACCAAATGCATATCTGCATTTTTGTCGTTTGAAAACATTTTAACTTAAATAAAAAAAACAAACACCAACACAAGACAGCAAAACTCGAAAATTAGTACACACTAAAGAACTCATCAATGGAAAATACAGCTAAGAACTTGAACATCCAAAATGCAACGAAAACTAATAAGGTAGTAATAGGGTTGAAATAAGCAGGACAATTTGATAACGTCAAAATGACATTAATAAGCAATTTTGATTTCGATATTTTTGTACGTTAAAGTAGTTTAAGTGTTCAGGACAACACAGGACAACGTTGCCATATTATGCTTTTTCAGGTAAAATTAGCGTAAAATGATTTTCTGGAAATGGTATAATTAGAAGAGTGATTAATTACACACCTGGTTATAGTTTTTCAAAATTGACCATATCAAAACCAATCTTTAAAATGTTTTACAGTAATTTAGACAAACGACATCTAAAGAGTTAATTCTGAATATTAATTTCTTTAAAATTAGCAGCGATAGTTTTCTTTCCATATTTTTCTCATGGTCCTTGTCCTCCCTCACATAATAACGTACCATCCAGGTGTTCCACGAATTTTGGGACACGTCGTATATTATATATGTGTATGATTAATCCATAAATGTTCAATTTATCATCGTATTCTATGCAATTGCTTTGACAATGTAATGCGTATATACAGGTGAGTCATTAGTAGCAGGTTCTTCGATTGGTCTTTTTTGTTTTAAATATGAGAAAAAGCAAATAGTGGATGATTCATGGTTGCTTGAAGCGCATATTCTAAAAATACTTTCAGCTCTGACGAACTTTAAATTGCCTATTCAACTGTTTTCCCTTTTCCAAATTAACACAAAAGCTTTTGATTTATTAATTTTTTTTTGAAATTTTTGACCAAAAACGTGTTTCAGAAAAAATCATATTCACATTGTTTTTAAAAGTAAAACATTAATTTTGGTGGTACGTCTAACCAGAAAAATTCTGCATGATTTTGCAGTTGGCAGTTGCAATCGACAATATCCCAAAAATCTTTGCTTTTCGAAGCCTACTTCATGAAATTTTCACATACCAAAAACTTATCATTATGGAATAGACAATAATATAACAGAATTTGAAATAAATGATGCTCGTGTAAGTACATTTCCAGTAGAAGCATTCTCCACAATTTATAATACATCAAACTATAAAATGTCGACATACTTACCTGATAGCAGTAGGAAATATTTCTATTATGACAATATCCAGAACTGTGTTCAAGATGCTGAAGGAAATTAGATAAATCGATGCCAACGTGATATTTAGAGAATTCATATCGAGACTTCGAATAAAGCCATACGCAAAATTTGTTACACTACAAGTTGTACACGCAAACGCTAAAACCAAAATAATTATTACTATGTTTGAAAGTAATTAGAAATTATTTTACTATCTCTATATATAGGTATAATCGTTGGTGCGCCTGTTAGTGATTGTGTAGCTTCTGAACGACTTGACCGATTGAGGTCATATTCATACAATATATTCGTTTTGTCGAGGCGATGGTTCATAGCTATGCTACGATCTGATAGGTGGCGCTGTAGTCAAGTTATTTACAAATTCTATATTTATGGATCAAAAAGACTCATATTCATAATAAATGTTGGCTGGAGGTATGGAATGAAGAAATCATTTTAAGGAATTATTAATAGACAGGAATATGGCGACAGAAAGAGAAAACCTGGAAAATAACACAGAAGAGGAAGAATTGAACTTAACAACAGGAGAGGAATACAACGAAGTAATACTATAGCTTAAAATTAACAAAACAGGGGAAGGAAATAATATTGTCAATGAGCTGAGGTATGGAGTAGAGCTATTAAGGTAAAGGTTATTTAAACTATTAATCCAAATTTAGGAAAATGAAAGGATGCCAAGTAAGTGGGAAAAAGAAATAATAGTACCAACATATAAGAAAGGAAGTCCAAAAGCAGTGGCGGCTGCTGCAGGGAGGGCAACGGGGCACTGCCCCCCCGTGATAAATTTCCCGGTAACAAATTTCTTTTAACAGATACATTAATTATAAATACCTAATTTGTGTGTAATTTTTCTGATTTGTTTGATAACAAATAATATGTTTTCGGAAGTAACAGTCCGTCTTTTCAGCGCGTTTAAAAATCGCAGTCTGACGTAGCCTCCGGGGCATCTCGCGCGACTGCCCCGTCCAGCCCCGTCTGTATTAGTAATCAAACGATGAAACTAGCGCGAGTAGCGCGCGTATATATGTAGGCGGCGGGGCACTACTCTATGGTGCCGGGTCCGGGTGGCGGTCCAGTATATAATATACAGCGATGAGTGTATGTTGTAATTTCTATCGGTGCAAATGCAACTATGAATTGCGTAACATAATCGAAATGATAGAAAATAACACACTGAGCTATGACATTAAGATAGAATTAAAAAATCTAGGTCTCCCTAGACCAGATTTATTGATTAAACTAGAAGATCACAATTCGAAAACTAATAAAACCGTGACGAGAAAATTCAATAGAAGCTCTTACAGTTTATCTGACTGGTTGTGTGGATGTAATGTGCAAAATGCTTTTTTCTATTTCGGTGCTATAAAGTTCACTTTACGACACCCGTTTTGGTTGCAAAAGTATTTCTTTATCGCAAGCTAATTTTGTTGTTTTGACGTTGGTAACAAAAAAAAAATGGAAGCAAATTATATTTAAATGTCAAAATGTAAGCCTTTAATGTAACAAACATGTGCAATAGAAGTTGTACATAGAATAAAAAGCACACATGCTAACATTTTATTTACTAATTAACAATATAAATTGTTAAGCAGAGTTGGATGATAAGTTTTCTGATGCTACTATTGAAATTTACTTCCAATGTTGAATAGTACAACTGTTATAAAAGTTTATTTTTGATAATATGTCGACACTATATTGGCGAAAGATTTTGTAAATTGACTTCTGCTATTTTACAAATCTCTGGGGGTGTGCAATTATTTATTTCGTCCTTTTTGTTGATAATTTGAAATAATTTATTGCATAAATCAGTCTGAATTTTAATCAGAATTACATATAACACCGCCTATATTCAGATATTTAAAAAGTTCACGAAGTTGGCCGAAGACAAGGCAAGGCCTTCATCGACATTCCGAAGACGTCCGAATACAACGAAGTTGGCCGAAGACAAGGCAAGGCCTGCACCGATATTCCGAAGACGTCCGAACACAAACGAAGTTTGCCGAAGCCAAGGCAAGGCCTTCATCTCCATTCCGAAGACGTCCGAACCTATACTAAGTTGGCCGAAGTCAAAGCAAGGCCACTACTGACATTCTGATGACGTCCGAACACAAACGAAGTTGGCCGAAGACAAGGCAAGGCCTTCACCGATATTCCGAAGACGTCCGAACCCATACGATGTTGACCGAAGACAAGGCAAGACCATCATCGACATTCTGAAGACGGCCGAACCCATACGAAGTTGACCGAAGTCAAAGCAAGGCCACCACTGACATTCCAAAGACGTCCGAACACAAACGAAGTTTGCCGAAGCCAAGGAAAGGCCTTCCCTGACATTCCGAAGACGTCCGAACCCATACGAAGTTGGCCGAAGTCAAAGCAAAGCCACTACTGAAATTCCGAAGACGTCCGAACACAAACGAAGTTGGCCGAAGACAAGGCAAGGCCTTCACCGATATTCCGAACCCATATAAAGTTGGCTGAAGTCAAAGCAAGGCCACCACTGACATTCCGAAGACGTCCGGACACGTACGAAGTTGCAGTTTCCATAGACGTTTCAATCATAATTACATATAACACCGCCTATATTCAAATATTTAAAATGTTCGAACGAAACGTCTGTCATTTTAAGCTTTTTTGAACTTTTAATGACCAACATAGAAAAAATCAAGTGAACGGTGTTTTACTACATACTTTGAAGAGAATAAAAGCATTTTCTGGAAATATCATACGGGAAAGCAGACTATGTGCTTTAGCAATGTGTTCCATTGAAAAACAATTACTGACATCAACACCAAACATCAATGAATTAGTTATTAATCAGTTTGCTGATCGTAAGGAACGGCGGATGGATTTTATTTTCAAACAAGTTAATTAAATAGCATATTGAGTTTGTTTTTTGTCTGTACTTAATTTTTGATATTAAACACTCAGACTCCCGGTGCCCTCCCGTCCCAAAAAATCACGGGCCGCCACTGTCCAAAAGCATGTGCAAATTATAGAGGAATCACTCTGCTTAACGTTGGTTATAAGATTTTAACCACGCTAGTAAATAAAAAAACTAGTGAAGTACACTGAGGCGAAAATGGGAGTTTACCAATACGGCTTTAGAGGGGGCCGATTTACCATAGAAGCTATACACATAGCGAGTCAAATAATTGAAAAGCTATATGAATATATTATCGGGCTACAAATAGTATATATTAACTTCAAGCAGGCATTTGATGGTCTGACGCGAGAGCAGAGAACAAAGGCGATGAGGGAGATATAAATACCAGGAAAGATTGAGATTGACCGAGATGACGAAGAAATAGTCAAAAGCAGCAATAATGACGGACAAAGGTGCAATTGAAGACTTCGAAATTAACCAAGGCGTAAGACAGGGTGACGGACTATCAACCACCTTGTTTATTTTAGCACTGGATCCAGTGGTCAAGGAACGGAATTTCCAAGGAACAATAATCAATAATACGATACAAGCAATTGCGTACGCGGACGATCTCACTATACTAGAAACAGGAGAAGCTTGGAAAAAGTAATTCGAAAAATTGATCAAGTAGCAAAAAAGAGGCCTAAAAATAACCCAAGGAAAAGGTAAATACATGGAGATAAGCAAAGGAAATAGAAATACAACAACCAAGGAAGAAAAAATAGAAAATTACGATTTTGAAATAGTCGAAAACTTTAAGTATTTAGTATTAATTATAAACAGTGAGAATGACACAAACATGGAGATAGATCATAGAATAGAATAGAATAATTTGTTGGTCCATAAATTATACAGAAATATGTTGGACACGTCATGTTTAAAATGTTTGGGTTGTAGATTACGTTACACATAGAGTACAGGGAGGACATAGAACTTATTATAAATGCAAAAACATACTGAAAAGTAAGAGGATAAGCATAAATACCAAAATGAGGGGTATACAGAGCAGCAATCCGACCAGTAGTGACTTATAGGGCAGAAACAATGCACCTGACAAATTTGGAACAGGAAAAACTGAGAAGGTTTGAGAGGAAAATTGTAAGAAAGATATATGGCTCGAAGAAAGTGGCAGACGGTGAACACAAAAGGCTAAATAATAAACTTCGAAATAGAAAACATAGTGAAAGGAGAGAGATCGTAAAGTACATAAAAGTTCGAAGACTCCGATGGTACACATAAGAAGGATGGAATAATACAGGGAAGTATAGAAAATCACGACATGGATACCAAACACAGGTAGAGGAAAGAGGAGTCTGAGAAACAGGTGGGAAGATCAGGTGATACAGGTGGAGCAGGGTCCAGGACGGAGGTGCGTGGAGGAGGATGATTGAGGAGGCAAAGTGGAACAACAGTTTAGAGTAAGGTAAGAATGGAAAAATGTGGAGAAACTCGCCACAGGAAATTAGTTGCTAGAGCTCAAACAGAGCGGCACAATTCCTAAGGGAATGTATGACCCTATATACCGTAGTCGACAAATTTCAATTTCGGTTTGTACTTGTATCCCATGCAGAAGATGACCTTATAATATGCAGGGATGCCTGCTTGCTAACAGTGGTGGGAGAGCAACGCAGTGTCGGGGGATCCTCATTCCTTACATTTCATAGAAAACGTTTGTCGAGTGTACTGTCTTGGCAGCCGCGCTATATGTTTATCTTTAGTTTATTTCGTCGCGCTCTTTTCCTCTTTCTACTTTCGTATTAGAAATTAAAATATGTCGACTACGGTATGTATTTATGGACCAAAATGAGTAATACTTACAATATATGTTGGTTTAGTCCCAAAAAAGAAAATCACAAAGTTTGGACCGGAGAGATGGCGCCGTGATCGAGTTTGCATCACCTACCGTAAAGGTCAGAAAAACGTCTGTCGGGCCAGATGAACAAATAATTAACAGTCAATACAGTCTATAATATTCAGCAGAAAACCAGCAAGGCTCACGTGGAATAGCTTTTATAATTGCAGCAAAAATGAGAAATAGAGATATAAATACAAACCAATCAGTAGACGAGTAGTATATTTAAGACTAAAAACAAAAAGCTTCAAGTTCGGTGCAAATATATTTTCATTACCTGAACACGATAATTCTTTTTATAAATGTCATAAGTCAGCAGAAAATCAAATTTCTAAAATAATTCATTCAACATAAAAAAAACTGCCGATTTTAGTCATGGTAGAACCAAAAGTGAGTTGATTAATTACCAAAGCGATAAGACTTTAAATAGCTTATTTTTCGAATTAAAAATTTACAAGATACATCAAAAACTTCCGAGTTATAAAACCTGACCATTAGACTGTCTAAGAGGAAAAAAATGTGTTTTAAATTTAAAATATCTATATGCTCATGTATGTGTATATGCATCTCCTAACTTGAAAATATTTTTAGATCAACATGTAGGGCATCAGCTCAATTTCTCTTAATATTCAGCGTTTAGTGCAAAAACTTAATACTGAGTTTACATAAGTTCCAGTGTTTACGATTGAGGAGATATAAAAACAAATTTTATCCATGCAGTCACTCGCCGATTAACAAAAAAAAAATCCATTGCCCCAAAAGTTCGCGTTTTATTTTAGAGAGATGACTAATCGGTGTGAGCAAAAGAACGGATAGAAACTCGTTTGTTAGAAATTAATATAAACTATAGATTATACGTACTGAAAAGAGCAATTTATAAATATTATTACGAACGCGCAAGGTTTACTAAAAATATTACATATATTTCGTAATAAAATAGAAAAAATTTGTACACATACTTTCACACTTTATAATGTGGATTAGGTACGTCTTCGATAACTATTGTTTATTCATGGAGAGTAATGGAGAATTCCATTAATATTTATCTGAAATTTCATTACGTTACCTTTCTTATAATAAACTAAACAATAAAAATGTGTAGCAGTAAGAATTATTGACTACTTTGATAAGTATAATTTATTTAATTACAAGCCATTTGGTTTTAAAAGAAAAGAGTGCAATACCACTTTAGCGACCTTAAATTTTCCTAATACTTTACATGATATTATCGATCAGAGAAAGTCTTGAATGGATGCTTTGTGGACTTAAGTAAAGCGTTTGGTTTTGTTGATCATAACATTTTGCTAGGCAAATTCGAAAGTTACGATTGTTACCATTGATCCCCTACCCCCACCCAGTATAACGACGTTGTTTAACAATAGCGTCCCAGCTCCGCGCCAAGACATTTGTCAACCCCTGTCCGATCAATGCGCGAGTGATATGTACTCCCACAAGTGCCTGTGCTAAACCATGCGCCAATCACAATTGTGCTGACGTCAACTCGCAGATATAAAATAGGGTCGTGGTGCCAACAACAGACACTACACCATATTCCGACTCCAAACTTATCCCTCCACTTGGAAAACAGCTTCTGTAATCATGATTCCCAAACCTGGCAAAGACCGCTCCCTACCCAATAGCTACCGGCCCATAAGCCTCCTCCCGTCCCTAAGCAATTGCCGACTAAATAATCCTCCAGAAAATAGAAGAACACTAAGCAACAAACAATATCATTTCTCTGGAACAACACGGCTCCAGAAGACAACACAGTACCACAACACAGCTAGCACGTGTCACAGAACACATTCACAAAGCCTTTGATAAAAACACAGTTACCACCGCAGTATTTCTCTACATCTCCAAAGCTTTTGATTCAGTATGGCATCAAGGACTCATTTATAAGCTTTTCTCAAATAACTACCGAACACATCTAATTCGCATTATACATTCATACATTCAACGCCGTAAATTTCACATTAAGATAAATCAAATCAACTCTTCGACAAGATTAGAGTACCCCACGGATCGGTCTTATTACCACATCTCTACGCTATATTCTCTGCAGACATACCGAAAACCAACAAAACTATGATTGCCACCTATGCCGACGACAAGGCAATATTAGCCCAATCCTTGCAACCTAGGATTGCAATCAGAAATCTGCAAGAAGCTCTATGTAAAATATCAGATTGGTGCCACACGTGGAGAGTGGCAATAAACGGGGAAAAGTCCCAAGCTATAATTTTCAACGAACAACTAAACCAGTGGAAGGACATCTACCGATAGAACCACCGGCCATCTGCCTATAGGGAATTGTATGCAGTACACATTTATATACGCCTACGTATATATCTACGTACCGGCAATAATAATTTGTGGCGTAAAAAGAAATAAATACACATCCGTCGATAAAGCATATTTAATCTTTAAATATGACACAGATATTGCCATTTCATTTCGGAGATATTTGTAAGAATCAATCATCGGCATAATGTTTCGTGTTGTAGAAATATTAGTAGTAGATTTGTAATGAAAACGAAGGTTTGAGATTCCAAAGAAGTAGTAACTAGTGATTCTGAATGTACCTAGTTAAATAAAATTAAATTGCAAATTACTAAACCAAGAGAAAATAAGAAAAATAATTCTAAAAAGGAAGCAACATGGAGAAATTAAAAAACGTTCAAAAAGTAATAATTGATGTCAAACAAAAAAAATTCTAGAGAAAATAAAATAGAATTCTAGAGGCTAATAAATATCTCTTTCAAACAAGCCTCCATTGTTTGCCTCACAGTAGCCCAGTCTGTTGTAAAATTCTCTACGTACATTAGAGAGAGTTACAGGTGAAATACTATTACAGAGTTGTGTAATTCGCATTCGTAAATCATCTAATGTGCGGGGTCTTTCATTCTGGTGTACATAAATGGTTTCATTCAAATATCCCCAAAGGAAAAAATTACATGGCGTTAAGTCAGGGGATCTAGGCGGCCAAGAAATATTACCTCTAGTGCTAATGGTATGTGGAAAATGCAATGAAAGACATTCTTGTACTATTCTGGCATTATGAGCTGGGCAGCCATCTTGCTGAAACCAAATATCATTAAAGTTTACAGCAAGGTCACGCACTGCAGGAACAATATGATTTTGCAGTAATTGTAAATATGACTGCGCATTTAATGTTCCGTTTAGGAAAAATGGCCCTATGATGTGATCCCCTAAGAATCCTGCCCAGACATTTAGTTTCTGTGGATATTGAGTGTTGACATCCCTGCTCAAATGTTTGTTTTTCTGAGACCAGTAGCGAACGGCAGATGGATTATGGCATTTGTGAAGGGAAAATGTTGATTCGTCAGTGAACAAAATATTTCGTGTAAAATTATCATCATTATCACATTTTTCTCTAATAGCCTCACAAAATTCGAGACGTCTAAACTGGTCATCTGGGAATATTTCTTGATTTTTTCTAACCTTATAACACTTATATTTCTTTTTGTGTAATATACGCCTAACTGTGGTTTTTGGAATACCTAATTGTTCAGAAATTTGGCGGCTAGAGCAGGGCTCACTTGATTCTACAAAGGCGCATACACTGACTTCCTTCTCTATTCTTTCCTCCGAAATAGGATGGAAATTACTCTGATAGCATTTCGAACATCCATTAATGCAGCCCGACTTTTCAAAACGATGTATGATATCTAGTATCGTCCGACGGCAGGGAACTGGACGATCAGGAAACGAAAAAACAAAACGACCAATCACTTCTTGCGTACCTCCTTGAGATGAGTAATACCATTTAATAATATTTATTTTTTCTTCTTTACTATAAACTAACGGCATAGTAAATATGTAAATGAATATCGGTAAAAAAACAGAAAAAAATACTGAGCTCTAAATAATTCTAAACCCTAAAGATGCAGACAGCAAGAATTTGCGTATTTTTGCAAGTTCGACCAACTATGAGTATACTCCACCGCAGTCAAGACACGACTGACGCGCTTGACTGTCGATCCCTAGCTAAACGGTAGGACTAGATACATATATGTACATATAAATGTGTACTGCATACAATTCCCTATAGGCAGATGGCCGGTGGTTCTATCTGTATATATTGATCACACTCCAATACCATGGACACCCGTCGGCAATTACTTAGGAGTATTCCTGGACCAAAAGCTCAGATACTCTCATCACTTAAAAACTACTATAGCAAAAGCCAAGACATCCAGGGCTATTCCTTGGCCACTATTGGGCAAACACAGTTCGTTAAAACCGATCCTCAAACTTAGAATTTACATCCAAATAATCAGACCAATTATGAGCTACGCTGCCCCTATATGGTTCACGACATACCCAACCGACCTAAACGCCCTACAAACATTCCAAAATGTCACCCTCCGTATGGTCCTGCAATGCCCATGGTACGTACGAAATAGTCAAATACACAGAGAGACCAACAGTCCTCCATTCCTCGAACACATAAAAGAAATGGTATCACAGTTCTACTATCAGATGGAAAACCACCCTGACGAAACAATCACTGACCAACTAAACTACGATGCAGAACTCTATTTCAAACATAAACGCCCCAGGTTAGTGTTAAAATAAGACACAGTTACAACTGGTAGCAAATTAGCACAATTCCCCCCAAAATAAGATGAGCCACAATCAGATTATAAGTAAAAGGCCCAGGCCTAACTTGAAAGCCCCGAGAAGAAGACGAAGACGAAGACAACAGACACTTCTTCAACTACTTCAAGCGGTTAAGAATCCGCTTCGAGACATCGACGAGACATCATCCGCTCTGAAGAAACAACTACTACCAGCTCTACCAGAACTTACAAGGCCAGTACGGCCCAACGTTACTACTAGGTCAATACGGCCCAACTTTTCTACAAGGCCAGTACTGCCCAACGCTTCTACAATGTCAAGGTTTTTACAAGGCCAATACGGTCCGACGTCCCTGCAAGGTCAACTTAGGCCCAAAGCATTTAGCATTTACAAATCCATAATGGCCCAGCGTATCTTCAGGTGTACTTGGGCCCCGATTATTGCACATTTGTTTATGTTAAACTGTCTGTGTTTTTAGAATATAGCTTTTATTTTGTGTGTGTATTGCGACGTTGCAATTCCCTAATCACTCCCGACTCGAAATAATCCCTATCCCTTCCTATTTGTTACTACGAAGGGTCTCCGTGGCACAGTAGTCAAAACCGACAAAAACGTGATCGTAATTAAAAAAGTTTAAAACGTTTGATAATGCTGTTACTTATGTGTATTTGTTTGTACGCGTTATCATACAACTTTTCACCAAGGATTGCTGTTTTATCTTGTCAGAACCAGAGATATTAATCAACAAAAATTGCAAAATTAACAATAGGTCTATAGGGTATATTTAAGTACCCAAAGTTGTGTTTGTTATTACTTGAGCCAGGTATCTTTGTCATGTTTAGAAGTAATTATTACAAGCGAAATTACTTACTTTAAAGATTCAAATGGCCACTATTACTTTCTAGAAAGCTGTTTATATTTCCAAGTAACATCAGCCGCCTATAAGCCTATAACAGCTATATATAAATGAATTTTTACTGAGATATAACGTTTATTGCTAGTTCGTGAATTTTTCATGAAATGAAATATTATAGTGTAGATAATTAATTAAAAGAATTATGGTTTTATCTGCGGAAAGGTGCGGAATAGGGCCTAATGTATATAAATGTGCGATGAGTGCCGAACGTTTCTTTTATTAGAAGTTATGAAATGCAGTCATAAGTATAGTTTATTATTTTCTTGGTGTCCCCAGAAACCTTTTTAATTTCGCATAGCTGTTTCTTCAATTAACGTGTAATCACTTTTAATTAGTGTTTAGTTAGTGTTTTCGGTGCATTTTCGGCGTTTTGTCACTATGGCAATTATACATCTGAATCTACATCAGAAAATACTGGAATTATATGGTCACGGTTTTTCTGTGAAGAAAACTCGTGTTTTGGACTATCTCTGAGAACATTTTCAAACAGATGCGGATGAAATTACAGTCAAAAAATAAGGACGTAAGGAAGAACCGGGACAGATATACGCAAAAAATCAACCCCGTTACTATTGAGCTCAGATCCTCTCCTGATTTCATATCAATCCAGAGCATGATTCTGTTGCTTGACCTTACAGACAAAGACGAACTTGAACTTAAGGAGTACGAGTATGACGACGAAAGCAAAATGTATAGGGAAGACGCAAGTGAAGATTGATTAGTCTTATATTTGTTTTGTCTGTGTCTTATCTTGGCTATGTGTATGTCAGAAATAGTTTCTATAATATGTACTTGCAATAAAATAATTGACAACTGGTTAAGAAAAACGTCAACTACCCCCACCCCCTTACAACAGCACCTTTAAATCTTTATAACTAAATATTAGTAGTTATTTGTTAATAAACAAATACTTATGTGATAAATATCACAGGAAGTAAAGATCGTTGAGTGACATTTTAAGAGTACTTACGTCATCCTCTAAAGCGTTGAAAGCGGTTGAAATCGAATGAGTCGTTATCCGTTGTTTATACATATTTGTACGGCATAAAATAATTCAACAAGATTCAATTTTTAACCTACTTTTACAAAGTGACTAATTTCGATCACGAATTCGTTTATTTGGAACACTGTGAGGCGTACCTTAGGGTAGTGTCAGTTTGCAACTGCTTTATGTCATATACGAGGTGTGTCTCAGAATTAATGAGAATGATTAGTTATCGAGAGTTTTATTGAATGTATCTACAAATTAATATTGTTCCCTTCAAATTATGTCCCTTAGGAATGCACACAGCGTCTTTAGTAAGTTTTCCATGCCTGGTAACAATTCTGGAAGTCTTGTTTCGTTAGGCTGTTTAGAACTTGTGTCGTGACTGTTTGGATGTTGATTAATGTTCCGTAATGGGAACATTTCAATTACCGCTTAAGCTAAGGAACAAGAAAACATCACATGGAGCCATGTTTGGAATGTTGGGCGGGTGTGGGAGTACTAGAATATTTTTCTCTGTCAAAAATTCTCCAACCAACAATGGGCTGTGACTGGGGGCATTATCGTGATGCAGGATTCACGAGCTGGCAATGTCAGGCCGCACACGCAGAACTCTTTGCCGAAAACGTTCAAGGACGTTCCGATAAAGAGTTTGATTCACTGTCTGGCCCGGCGGTACGAATTCTTTGTGGACAATTCCACGCGAATCAAATTAGATGATAAGCATCGACTTGATTCAGGATTTGCTCATGCGAGCTTTCTTCGGCCGCGGTGATGCAGGTGTGCGCCCCTCAGCGCTTTGTCGCTTTGTTTCTGGATCATATTCAAATACCCATGACTTATCACCTGTTATCACTCTGTGCATGAAGTTGGGTTGGGTTGTTAAGCGATCCCGCAATTGTTGACTAATGGAGAAGCGATTTTCCTTTTGTTCATCAGACAAGTTCTTTGGCACCAGCTTTGCACAAATTTTCCGCATGCCTAGTTCCTTTGTCATAATTCGATAAACAGTGTCCTTACTCATGCTGACCTCATGTGCCATCAACCTGAGTGTCAACCGTCTGCTAACGCAGAACGAACATTGGCCACGCTTTCATCGATTTTTGACCTTGACGGCAGTCCGGAGCAATGGTCATCTTCGATAGTTTCGCGGCAATCTTTGAAAGCCTTGTACCATCTGATAACTTGTGCTGACGACAACGTAACATCTCCATATGTTTTCTTACCAATTGTAGTATCTCTGAAGCAGTTCCCTTTTTTAACGCAAAATTTAACGTGGTATTGGAACTTAACGGTAAATACGTGGGGCTCATGCCACTAACACTAGACTTAGTGGCCTGCGCCTGTTATAGTTGCGTTCTTAGACATTCCATTCACATGTAGTCGACTCCAGTTGGCTGCAGTCGTTGTCATATTTAGCGTAAACAATTCATGCTCATTACTTCTGAGACATACCTCGTATGCGAATGAGTTTCAATTATCTAATTCAGTGAAGTTGGTGGTTAGTACATCATTGATTGTTTGTAATGATTTTGTAAATACTGAACGTATTGATTTAAATAGCACAATTTTCACCTTGAATAATTACTTTACCGGGAACATATATAATTAGAAATAGGCCACAGTAATAGTGATATGATCATTATTATTGTATGCATTTAAAAAATCACTTCTAACGATTGTCATTTTGTATTTACATTTACTTTTCTTATTATGAATACTATTAATACAAACACATTTCATTATACAGTAAGAACAATTTAATTTTGTCTGAATTCTGTAAGATTGTTTTTTATTTTCTTTACCTAGTATGTATTTTCTCTTGACTTTCTCAACAAATATTATAGATATGAACTGTCCAACAATATAATTGATTCCTAACAGCATAACATCTCGGTAAGACTCACTTTCCAATTTTAATGTACAATTTTGAGGATTACTGGGTATTTCTACGTACATAATGTCTGTATTCTTAATATGGCAATTGCCTGTCATTTTCAACAGTTTGTACATCCATATTGTTGCTATGACTATTCTGGAAAAAAAACAATAATTAAAGTGATATCTTGATGCGATTGAAACAAACGCTTTACACCATTTTAATGAAGTCTTCTATAAAACTAAATTAGAATGAGGGCCTACGAAGTGTCGAAAGTGGGAAAACAATGATTTATGTCGGATATACCAAAATTTGAGGTTTCTAGTACATTGTTTTGTGGCATTTAATTTGTCATCTCTGTATAAAAATTCAAATGAAACTAATTAACTTGTTCGTCATCTTGAATTGATGGTAATTTTGGGATTACAAAATGGCCCGATTGTTGAGGCAACGTTGTTTTATCGAGAACCTAGAGTATCATTCTCTGTGTTGTCAATCTCTTTGCACTTGAATCCGCCTCTTTAGCATCCGCTTACAGTTTTACACAATATGTCAAATTTAAACCTTTTCACAAACTCTCATTGCGTCACAAGTTAGTTGACGTTTATTCGTACCTATAAACTTCAAAAAATTCAATGCGAGACGTAATTGTCAAATTGAATGTAATTGTTGACATAAGTAAATAAGGCAATTGTGTGTAATTTTTTGCATTACTGACCATTTTTTAAATATAGAAAGCTCGCTATTGTTATTATTATACTTACATGTGATAAACATTTTAATTTTATTGACAATTTATAGTAATAGAGAGAGAAGGATGGGTGACATTTTATTATGTGTTGCCGCATAGAACAAATACATATACAAAAAACTATGTAACAATAATAATTGGTAATAATAATATACATATATCTAATAGGAGTCACTTTCATCAATCAAAAACCACAGTTGAACTCGGAACTGTTTGCATTTTTTCTACTAGTAGATATTCACATCGTGTCTGCTCATTAGCGCATATGTAACTGTTTGACAGAAGCTATAGCTACTATTATAGCTACTATATTTAGGACAGCTGACTCGTCGGCCATTTTGGAGATAAATGTCAGTTCATATCACGATACACTTATACCGGTATGCTCACTTTAGCTGTCAATGACGTCATTGCGGACAGATTGACAGTTCTCATATAGGCTACATTTTGACGCAGGCATCTCCAAAATGGCGGACGAGTCAGCTATGCTTTATATAGTAGTTGTAACAGAAGCTAATGAATTTTATGAATTTAGAGACTTCATTCATCAAAAGAAAAAAAAACGAGAATATCGTTCCCGTTTTATCGCGTCACTTACGTTCTCAGGACATCAGCCAAATAAATGCACTTTTTATTCCCAGACTGCCCAACACTTGTCGGCTTTCTGACGTTAAACCTTGACAATTAGTCGATGATAGTGACTATCATTTCTTGGGATTTACATACGACATGTTAAATTAAAGACCGTATACCGTAAAATTGAAAAGACGGATTATTTCCTGGTTTGGAGTTCCCCTTTCTTCTTCGTGATCGATGAAATTAATGCCATTTAGTATATTCTTTAGTGCTTTCTTATTTGATTCTCTCTTATCTTATCGGCTATCAAAATTTGACCTTTACTTGAGTAAGGAGTATCGCGCCCCGCACGACTGACGCTATTTATTCTATTCAATTCTGACTTTTTCCAGCAAGTGTCATCGCGAACTGAGATTGATTAATGGTTTTGATAGTTCATAACCTGCAATTGAATTTTCGTGCGCCTGTCAACATTAACTGAAGATGGTTTTTATCCTTCAATATTGACGTTCACTGTAATATTTAACTCAATATAACGTGGACATTGAGGTGTCATTGCCAGCTGTGCCGACCGATCTACATATTTGATCGTCGACTCTAGTTAAATTTATTGTTTTACACGTCGCCGTTATGCCTTGATGAGCAGTGATTACTTCACGTGTGAAGATTTTCAAAAATTCTTTTCGGGACTTCGCCCTTATATCGAAGGGATGAAAAATAGCCTGTGGCCGTGTGAAGGGTACCCCTACGACAATGTTCTTTTCGTTTTGACTCTGGTTTCTGTACTTTTTGAGATCATTCGCTCCCCACTTCGTGAATTTTGGGGTATAGCTACGCCCATGTTAATGGCTTGCATTAGAAATGGTTCGACGAGTGGCTTTACCGAATTACTATAATTGAGGTACGTCCATGGTTTTTGTTTCAATATTTTTTGAAGGTATTGTTGAATTTTCCAAAGGTATTTGAGCTATTTGAGATTTACAGGAAACTTCAAATAAGCAAATACTCTAAAGAAAAGTATTAACCCTTGGTTGGGCGCAATGTGAGTAAGAACAGGATCTGGCGCATTGTAATAGGCCACTTTTACAAAAACAAACTTTTTACTCATATAAAAATATGTTTATCATTCTATTTGCTCCACAACATTGGCGATAGCAATTTCTGAGTATTTATTATAATAAAAAGTAGCATGTTTTTATCATACATAATGCACGTTTATACTTGCTGCACTCATATCTTCATAAGCGACGTCGTCCGCTATTCCTTATCTTCTTCTGCATTTTCATAATTACGAAATCGTTTCAGTTTTGGATGCCGATTGTTTTTTCACTTCGCCTTTGAAGTCCATCTAACGTAAGTTCGTGAGAAACCTGCTTCAGAAATAGACGCCACTTTATTGGTTTCAAATAATTTCCCAGATAAATTATCTGCGAATTTATGCCAGGAACATTCAACATGGTGACGAATATATTCATAGGCGAACGTTTTATATTCCTTGCAACGTTGAATCTAGCCCACATTTTGTCAATATTTTCTACTTCCCCCTTTGTGTAATTATAAAATGTAATTATTGATGGTTTCCTTTTCTCGCTTGTTTCCGAATCAAGAAAATTATCGTGATGAAAGCTGGACACAAGGATAACAGTTTTGTTCTTCTTCGGTACGTATGATACTAATGTAGTATCACGATTGAATCCAACACTACTTAAATACACTTCCCTATATTCCCTTGTGACAAATTCAGGTGGCAGCTCTCTTTTATTTTTCTTTACTGTGCCAACGTACGAAGGCTTCATCTTTTTTCAATTCATCCACTAAATCCAGGGCATGGTGCAATCATTCTCTTCACTACATCTGTTGGCTTATTACTTATGTCAATGGTATATCGGGTTGCTTCCCAGCATAGATTTCCAAATTATAGGTATAAAACATTTTAGTGTCAACAAGTGAGTATATTTTGATACCATATTTTGCTGGTTTTGATGGAATGTATTGTTTAAATGCGCATCTTCCTCTAAAACCTGCGAGCATTTCATCTAATGTTACATATTCGATCAAAGAGTAACATTTTTGGCAATTTTTAGCATATTCATTGAAAATTTCTCGTATTAGTGCAAGTTTATCAATAAGCTTTCACTCGGGTATTTCTTTCGTTAAATCTTAAACAAAGCATCAAAAATTTAATTCGTTTCAAGTTCATCACCATACCAAAATTTTCTACTCCATCACCATTGGTTCCCCATAGTTCTTCAAGGCTTTGACGATTCCCTCTATAAGCTCCAGCCAAATATAATATACCTATGAACGTTTTTATTTCAACGTCATATAAAAATAGAAAATATAGCTATGTTAGTGGTTCACAATTTCGCGGTCAAGAACCGGCGCATTATATACTACTTATGTTATTGAAACTTAATGAAATCCAGTGCACCCTTACGTCAAGATAAATGGGAGAAGTAGATCCAATGAAATGGTATTAAAAACAAGAACTGTTACAAAAATTACGAGGTATGTAGTTAACAGTCAAAACAATGAAAAAACGAAAGTAACTCCCCGTACTTTATTTATCTTACGAAATATAAGGTAAATAGAATAAATTTTGAAAACACCTACGCCCATGAAGAAAGGAATTTAAGAGTAAAATCGTCTTTTTTTCTATTTTTTGTCACTCGCTTGTCATTAAGCATCTAGGCCTGCGTTGTCTGAGTATCTTGCTTTCTTTCATAATATTTTTTGGATTTTAAATTTTTGACACAGAGACAGAGAATTCAAATCTTAATAATAACTGGTTATGGTGACAGAGCTAGAACACATCAAGAAGTGTGTCACCTTTTTAGAGAAAAGTACATGGCATTGTAAAGATCTTGAAAAAATGGACGTCCAGCGACATTAAATGAAGATGCACAACTAGAAATTGAAAACAATCTAAATTCTTCTAGTAGAAGCACCGCTTTGGACCACAATGAAACTTTTCAAAGTTCAAAAATATCACTCTTATAAGCTGCAATTGGTTCATGAGTTAGCAGAAGATGACTATGATCATAGGTAAGAATTCTGTGAACATATGATGGAAATTTGTCTTCACAATTTATTGTTTTCCCAGCGTATTTTATTTTTCAATGAGACAACATTTTATTTAAATGGAACGGTTATTAGACAGAATTGTAGATGTTGGGCTAGAAAAATCCATATTAGATGTCGGAAATTCATACACAATGTCCTCAGAAAGTAAACGTATGAGCAGTAATTATTAGTAACAGAATTCTGGGTCCATTCCTTTTTGCTAACAATTTGACTGGAGAGAGATACTTATAGTTTCTACAGTTCGAATTGCCTGTATTAGCTGCATTATTTGCTAATGCAAACAGCTCTGACCTACCATATGGTATATGGTTACAAATGTTGGTGCTCCGCCCTATTACGCAATTAATGTGCGACGCTACTTGGACCAAGTCCCCCAGGAAGATGGATGGAAGAAGGAAGGGAACATTTACTGCATACGTAATTTAAAAAGTCTTATTTCTATTTTCATTTTTGGGTTTCATGTTATTATTAGAGTTTTTTTCTGGTTAATCAATTTAGTTTTAATATAATTATTAACATTGAATGGAGTAGATATTAAATTTATATTTCGACTTTTCAACATTTTTATGATTTCATAATAAAAACGAATCCTTCCATCAAATTAGATTCGTTTAATGAATTTTTAATATTTGAACTTTTTTTTTTAAATTTTTTCAGATGTAACATATTAAGAGTTTTATCGTACTATCGAAATTAATTTAAAAAAATATAGTTTGTCGTTAAAAAAATGTCGGTGATCTCATAACATGAAAAACAAATGACGTAAGAAACTAAAAATGCCATGAAAATATTCCTCTTACTTAAAATCGCTACACCCCCTTCGAGATTTTTTTCAAAAAATGAATATTAACAAAATTCATGCCCTTATCCGTCACTTTATTTCCACACTGTATATCAAAATAGAAAAAATCAATTAAACAAAAAGCATGTGCTATTTTGAGAAACGACAAATATTTTTCGTACATATTTTCCATTTAAATCAATCCATTATTTTAGTAGCGGAAAATAATTTCAACGAACTGAAATGCAATATAAAAATAGACGATATTCAGAGTACGTCTTGACAGAACAAGTGTGTTCCCTCGAAATACATGAGTATATTTGTACAGTATTCGCTAATAACAATAGGTTATTTTGTTAAAGTCGTTCAGACATTTTGCAATGTATTTCGGAGAGTGAACAACAACGAAGAGCAAATGAGACTGAATGCAGGTATAAGGAAATCTTAAATAATTCAAAATCGGTTTAACTTTCTCTAAATTAAACGCTAGAAAAATAAATACGACTCGAAATATAGAAGAGATATGTAGCATAATATTTACATTCTAACATATATTTTGGTATTTTACGTCCTCTAATTTAATTGGAGCAGTATTACTTTAAAAAGATGTAAATGTATACATACATATGACACGACCTATATAATTTCCAATTATAAAATACTAACAGTCAATAGATGTAAATTTTATTTTTTAAGAGAAGTTATATAATTTAACGTAGAATATAATTAATTTAACTAACTGTTTTAGAATTGGGCATATTAATTTTAAAGAAATGTAACATCATACAGGGCCTACTATAAAAGATTCTTTTATTTTCAAAACGCTCTATATATTCAAAAATATTACAGGTATACGAATTAGAGGTGTTGAAAACTATCCGTTCCTAAAGTATTCGTTACTCGATAAGTTTCTAAGTAACGAATACTTGGCTTCCAGTATTCGTTACTTTGTCAAACAGTTACTCTCATAATATATAAATTTTAGAACACATTCTTGTCTGAAATATTTTATTAAAAAAATAATTTAGAGTAAATAACTTTCTACAAAATATTTGAATTTCACCAATTATTAGCATTACTTGTAATTGCGTACATCGATTTCTTTATAAAAGTTTTGTTTGAACTTATTTGATTGATGCAATGTAAAATAAATTTTGTGCCATCTACTACATTCTACATTTATTTGTGTGATTTAATATCGGAGGCGGAGATTTCTTTGGTTTTATGATAGAAAATATCTCGCCTATAGTAAATAAAATGGGGACTACATAAAAAATACTTTAGGCTTTGGCATTTAACTTTTGATTTTGAGTTGGAATGTGTTGTGTGGTTCTTTTAACGAATTTTATTTATTTAACGCAATATACATCCTGTTCATTTCAAAACTTCCTACTCCACATTTCTGGAAATATGGAAATCTATGAAAAATTCCCTGAAACATCTCAGAAGCATTATCATGGGGAACATTTCTTGATGCAAAAATTGACTCACACACTTTAACCACTCGCCCCCGGGAGCTACCCCCTTAAAAATTCGTTACTAAAGTATTCGTTACTCGATAAGAACCGAAGTAACGAATACTGGTTTCAAATATTCGTTACTTTGTCAAACAGTTACTCTCATAATATATAAATTTTAGAACACATTCTTGTCTGAAATATTTTATTAAAAAAATAATTTAGAGTAAATAACTTTCTACAAAATATTTGAATTTCACCAATTATTAGTATTACTTGTAATTGCGTACATCGATTTCATTATAAAAGTTTGTTTGAACTTATTCTATTGATGCAATGTAAAATAAATGTTGTGCCATGTACTACATTCAACATTTATTTGTGTGATTTAGTATCGGAGGCGGAGTTTTTTTTGGTTTTATGATAGAATATCTCGCCTATCGTAAATAAAATGGGAACTCCTTAAAAAATACTTTTGGCTTTGGCATTTTACTTTTGATTTTGAGTTGGAATATTTTGTGTGAATCTTTTAACGAAATTTATTTATTTAACGTAATATACATTTCAAAACTTACCACTCCACATTTCTGGAAATATGGAAATCTATGAAACCTGCCCTAAAGCACCTAAGAAGTATTATCGTGGGGGGCCATTTCTTGATGCAAAAATTGACTCGCCCACTTTAATCCCCGCCCCCCGTGAGCTACCCCCTTAAAAATCTTAAATGGATTCAAGATTTTCAAAAAAATCTTTTGGTTTGTTTAATTTTTTGTTTCTTGTTTTAGGCTTAAATATTAATTACTCACACACGCTTTAACTTTTACGTTTAATAATTCCACCAATCAGCAACCACCAGAAATGGCATAGTATGCGTATTTTTTTTATTTTCTAATCTGTCATTAGAAACTAGCATAAGCTAAATTTGCGAAATTTGCTGCACAATTTGCCACAGTTATGTTATTGTTTTGTACATTGCTGTTTTATATTATCATGAACGACAGCGTTTTAATTGATCTGGTGCATATTTATCCCCATTTATATGACAAAAAGCCATTTTAGAACCTTTCTGATTGGCACTCGAGATGCTCATACGTCTGCGCACTTAATATAAATTAAGGCAATGTGAACGACTTCATAAATTTTGTGTTAATTTAACGGTACGTTAATTAAGTTTTAAGTTGAGTGAACGAAGCTTTAGTTCGAATGTTACATCAGTATCGCATTACCCATGTATCAGTCATTAACTAACGACATTGCCTGACAGTTCAGCTAGCTTTATTTGTGAAAAATGTTGACGTTAAAAAGCAGCTACATGGTGAAATGTTATGGGTATAGGAGAAGTCTCGTATAAATATGCAAGTCAGTTATTTAATAAAAAATACCGGAACGTAAGTGTAATCAGAATGGAAAAAATTAATTGATAAGTCTGATAAAACGGGATCTGTTTCTGTCAAGAAGAAGCTCCGAAAAGCATACAATGCTGATGATGCTGCGACAATTATGGCTATCAAATCAGTTGCGGAACATCCTAGGAGTTCTTTATGCTAACGAGCAAGTAAACTCAATATTAGTCATACATTATTGCAAACAATTTATAAAGCGAGAAAAATTTATCCATATAAACCTAGATATACGCACACATTAGAAAATGAAGATCACGCTTTCAAGCTCGGGTTTTGTTTATGGTTTGGTAAGAACACTGTGGAACATCGCCCTTTTTTTTATCAGAATTTAATGTTTAGTGATCAAGCAATGCTTTCGACAAATGGTACTGTTTCCTTACAAAATTGTAGATATTGGTCAAAGGATAATCCAAATTTTAGAATTAATGTCCGAAATCAAGGATATCAAAAAGTCAATGTTTGGTGCGGAATGTTTTTAAACAGAATCATTGGAACCAATTTCTTTTAATGGAAATTTAAATCAACACAATTACTTGGAAATGCTTCCAAATTTTTCTTGCCATCACTTGAGCAAGAGGAATGCTGACGCATCTACTTGCAACAAGATGGGTGTTCAGCTCATGATATCTTGATTGTAAGAGAATTCTTAAATTTACACATTCCTAATAGATGGATTGGACAACATGGACCAATACATTGGTAAGTTCGGTAACCGGATTTAACTCCCATGGATTTTTTGGGGTTACCTAAAGCAAAAAGTGTACAAAGAAACAATGAGAAATGATTTAAATTATCTGAAAATGCGGATTACGGAAACTGTTCCAGAAATTAATGTTGAAATGTTGAACAAAGTTTACAAAGAATTTAGAAAAAGAGTTGAAGATTGCGCTAGATGTGGAGGAGATTATGTGGAATAATGTTAGAGTTTAGTGGTCATCCTTTTTTACAAACACATAAACAATAAAAGTTTTATCGAAATGACATTTGCCTTTTGTCTAATATTAATAATGTAATATAACTTTCGGAATTAGTCATATTTAAAATCAACAACTTGACATAATTTCAAGTTTTTTATTTTACCTTAAATGGATACTAGGTTTTATTATTTACCAAAAGGGGTGTCGATAAAAATAACATTTTTTATAGAGAATAAGTTTTTTTCGTACAACTCATATTAACCCTCTATTGCTTATTATTGCCAATTGGTAACTCAAACTTTAAAATTTACTATCTATTTCGCATTACTATACACTGTTCCTTCTATGCATGTCGTTACCTCCTGGTAACATAACTGAATGCATTGGTACGCGCGTAAATGGAAAGATGGTGCTAGGTGTTGTAAATGTGATTTTTATTTGTTGACAGCACAAAAGCAAGGTTATAGCTGTAACCTTGGTGTGTTGAACTAGAAGTTTGAAGTTTTTATAGTGAAATAAAGGTAAGAACTGCTATAGTAAAAATCAAAAATGGTCACATAAATCATCACTATGTCATGTTGTATTTCTCAAATATGACTTTTGCATGAGGAAATCGAAACAAGTACGTGCTCAACGAATGTTACCATTCGGAAACGTTATGTACTGACCAAACATTTTCGTAAAATAAAAAAATATTTTGATACTTGAAATTCTTCCAGATAATGGATCCTAAAATATTTTACGGGCAAAAAAATGTTACGCAAAACTGTGCCATTCGTGATATCCCCTCTGATAGTGAGGACAGTGAGTTGTCAGATGACGATGACACCCCTAATGAAGAGATATTGGTGCAAGCAGGAGTTTCTTCAAACAACATTGAAGAGAGTGATGCCAAGTTCTCAGATGAAGATGACGTTCCTCTAATACAACTCCACAATCAAGCCCTGAATCCAGCAAACCAAAAATCCAGAGGGAAAGTAACTAAAAAACCAAAATGAACTGGAAAAATTCAGTGACGAGTAAAGATGAAGCGGGTATACTGTTTTGTGGCAGTGAGTTACTGCCTGATGAAATTTTAAAATTAGATACTCCTCTGAAACTTTTTGGACACTTTTTATCAGAAGACTTTTTCACCGAAGGTTGTTCGCCAATCTTGTTCATATAGCGTCCAAACACGACCTAACAGATCGTTGTGCACTAGTGTTGAGGAAATACAACGGTTTGTGGGTATGATAATTTGGATGTCGATTATCAAACTACCTAATACCAGAAGCTATTGGTCTCCTCAAACCAGAATTTCGCAAGTTGCCAATATTATGCCAGTAAATAGATTCGAGGTAATCAAAAGTTTATTGCATTTTTCAGACAATAGTCAGAGTACAAGCAGTTTAGATAAAATTATGCCAGTTCTGGAAACAATCAGAAAAACCTGTTTGACCATTCCTCTTGAACAGTATCTGTCTTGCGATGAACAGATCATCCCGTTTAAAGGAAGGATCAGTATAAAAACGTACAACCCTAAGAAACCCCATAAATCAGGTTACAAAATGTGGGTTCTTAGTGGGGTATCCGGTTTCTCCTACAATTTTGAATTGTTTGCGGGAAAGCGAGGCTATACAATTGATGATAATGAGCCTGATTTGGGTGCCGCAAATAACGTTGTACTTCGATTGAGCAGACCTATTCCACATGACAAAAATTTTCTACGATAATTATTTTTCTTCGTTGCCGCTAATATCGTACTTAGCGAAACGGAAAATTCATTTTGTGGACACACTCTAATTTCTGAGTATTGTGGAAGCCGACCCATCACCAAAGTAAAAAGATTTTTCAAATCTGAAAACTGCAAAAAAGAAGTAGATTGTCCAAATATAATCACAGAATACAACCGCCATTTGGGGGTTGTTGATTTGCAGGATTCGCTAATAGGACTTTACCCGATAAAGCTAAAAAGTCGGATATGGTATCACCGAATATTTTATCATATGATAGATGTTATGGTGGTAAATTCTTTGCTATTGTATAGACGAATAAAAAGGCAACAATGGATCCACGGACAAAATAATGCCGCTTCTCGGATTCAGAACTCTTTTGGTAGAACAGCTTTGCTCTACAGGAATTCGAGCATCTAACAAAAGAGGAAGGCCAAGCGGGTCAAACAATAGAACACCAGAACCACCCAGAAAGTCACGAAGATGCCTGGAACCGAGACAAAACAATTTGGTTCAGAGTGACTATATTAGCCATTGGCCAGAATGGACAATTGGACGCGATGGATGCAAGCTGCAAGGGGCTTTTTCGCGTGAAGTGTCAAAAATGTCAAGTTCACTGTTGTTGCAATTCCAAAAACAATTGTTTCTTACAAATTCATCAATAAAATTACTACATTTTCTGAACTATTATTATTTTTTTTAATCTTTTGTTTTGTTGTATGGGTTCATAATGTTACCATTTGGTAACCAAAAATAAAATTTTGAAAAACTTCAATTTTGCCGACCAAAGTTATGCCAATCCCAATGTAAGTTATTTCTGTTTGTTCAAATTTTTTAGAAACATAATTACAAATTTCGATAATTCATGTATTAGAGGGTTAAAATATTTTTCCTTATAGATAGGAAACCACCTCATTTTACACACTGTATTTCTAGAACTTGGGTTGATCGTTAATTTAGCAAAATTTGGACAAATTTATCTATAGGAATTTTATATTGAAATATAATGAGCAATAAGAGAAAAGTTAAGCATCTTTCAAAATAATGCTGTGTTTGTTTATGAGAAACACATTTTCAAAAAAAAAAAAATTTTAAATTGAAAACGCTCCCTCGTAGATGTAATCAAATTCTCTTACCCACTAGATGTCACCATTTTCATATATACCATTATCAGAAATCTAAAAATAAATTTCTTCGATATCACCACAGCAATAGCACTGTGAACTGTTTTTAAAAGCGCACAAACGTGTTCAAAATATACTCTCATTGGAATATTTCTAAAAATTCCATAATCGTTTATTTGATTTTGAAGTGAAATTTCTCTCACCTAAAAATTAATTATTAATATTTAGTTCGCGAATTACTTAGCCTTTACATTAAAATCTTCCGAATTTTTTGAATTATTTATGGCGTATATTTCCTTCAGAGTATTCAATGCGTCTTTGTGTCTTTTACTGTAGAGTAAATAGCGTACACTTGGTTTAATCAAATTGGAAGCACATCCAATGACAATACTAAAAATGCTAGATAACGCACACATTACTCTCCAAGTAAAGAACCTAGCATCTTTGCTGTAATTGCGAATAGCTAACGGAGAAAATCCCCAAGCAATAGCTGAAATAGTAAATTTGAATTGTAGAACATTTATATTGTATTTACCCACAGTTTACCTGTAGAAACGAAAAAACCACAAGCCCAGAACATGTTCAAGAATACCAAGTAAATTCCTCTTCTATTGATTGACAAAACTTCAGCAACATGAATTCTCATTATGATACTATTTGCTGATAATCTTTCAACGAAATTAAAAGAATTTTATATTTACACAAATTTAAACAGAAACACAAATACCCTGATCCTAAGCAGACTAAAAATATAAAGAGGAACATGGAGCCATGGACAAAACTACAAGCAAGTGTGCTGGCAAATATTAGCGCCGACAAGATCGGTATTAGATACTTTCTCCCAAACACATCATTCAGAGCACAAAATGATAATCCACCGAATGCTTCACCTAGAAATATAATTTTTATACTTTCGTTATATATACGTCTTTCATTACCAATTGAGTAAACTATATTAACTGACACTATCATGTTCTCTGTTAGTGGTAGGTCGCATGCCATTAGTGGTATAACGAACATTAATGTTGTTAGTATCATTGCTTCAGAAAAATAACACGCGGCGGCTAAACCAATAAGAAATTTATGATACAGTCCAAAACCTAGAAAGAAATGTTTGTTAGACCTAGAATTTCTATATCATTAATTATAAAGTTTTTGATCTTATCGGACAGCTTGAAAAACCTAGATCTATTAATAATTTATACTGACCTGTTTTTGCAATTGCCTTATCAATGTTGCTTGATGAACGCCTCATGATTCCAAAAATACCCCCACGTAACAACACTATTCTACCATTGTACGGCAACATTAAAATGTACTATAATTTTGTAACTCTAATAGCATAATAATGAATAATGATGACAGATTCGCAAAATTTTCATTTCACAAAATGCAGAAGAAAAGCTTGACTATATTTTCAATAGGTCAAGTATTAAAAATGACATGTGTCAGATATATTTGCCAAATTAGAATTTCTACTTTGCATCACAGACTAAACAATCCAGACCGGCAACTTAATCCTAGATTTTATCCAGAGTACTCATCCTTGTTTAGCATAGTAAATTTCAATACTCTACCATCTTTGTCAGATTCAGTGAACTTGGAGATGAGATGGCGCTAGCGTCAATTGAAATGTTTGTTATGCTGTGGTTATATGTCATTCAAAACTACATTTCAAATTTGACACGTTTGACATATTTTTGCAATCCTTTGTCGTACATCGTATTAATTATATGTTGGTACAAATATGGTGTCCAAGTGTTTAGTGCGCGGGTTTGGGCAGGATGAAGTTAACAAAATGCACAGGTTTCCTGCAAATCTCGACGAGTGAGTATAAATATTGTACAGTTGTGCTTTAAATATGTATATTACAAAATTTCTTAGTCATCATATTATATTATATTACAAGATTTGTATATTATTATTGTCTTCTCATTACTGGTTGTGTAATTTAGTTTTATTATGTTTTATTGTATAAGTACATATATGTATCAATAAAAACTATTATTATTATATCCCTATGTTTTCCTTGACAGTTTACACTTATTAGATTATTATATTTTTCTTAATCTTATATAGAGTAGTAGTTTATTGTGTCTAATAGGTCACCGTAAGAGGGATGTTATAATACATGTAAGTAAAAGATTAATATTTATATTTTGTATCACATATTTACACCATATTTAATATGTAACACCACAAAATTACACATAAGATGTTCAAACTATGGCTATAATTGTTACAGTAAGTGATATTTATTACCATAGTTTTAGTAACTTTTGTGTATGTTTCTGTTACATAAATAATGTATTTAATAAGCGTATTCTAAAAACAAGCTCATTTCAAATTTCGCGCCAATATGCTGCTAGCGCCATCTTCGTACCAAGTTCACTGGTGTGTGACAAGGATAGCAGATCTTGGATATTTTTTTTCAAGTAGTTGCCGGTCTGGGTTGTTTAGTCTGTGTTTGCATGTTATATTATTTTACACATTTTAGATGGGTAACTAAATTCTATATATTGTAACTCTATCAGACTCATCTCTTGTTGTTTTCAGGTACTAAATTAAAGGGCGGCAAATTTTGAAATTAAGTACATAGTACATACTTAATAGCTTTGTAATTAACTTCTTTTATCAAAAATTACTTTAATATAATCAAAAAAAGATACTTACTAGAATATTAGAGCTTTGTTCATATATGTCTCATCCAAGTCGCAATTTGAGTTTGGAAAATATTTTTTTCTTTTTGGTAATTATGTACACACGTATTCTAAGAATAATTAAACAATATTCAATAAACAAGCAATGTGTTTTAAATGTAATCGAAAAGCAACATAAAGCTACATTTACAAAATGCACACATTTTCACAATGTTGGAGATATGTATCTGAATTTAGAATATTACTTATAAAAATTTAATAGTCTTTATTCAAACAAAAAAAAATGTTGATAAAATACATAAAATACTATACACAAAGCTCCGAAGCACCCGAAGGTATTGCGCATGCTTTTTCGGTTTTTGCTTACAAGATAGATCAGCCAGCATTTGACATTATCGTACTATTTTACTTATACCTTCTTATGTTTCATATATTTTCCCCCAAAGTATTAACACCCTTATATTCTAGCGGGATCATACATAACCTCGGTCGATTCATCTCTCCGTCTACTACATGGTCTTCATTCCATCGTTGGATCGTTGAGTAATTATTTACACTACCCTTTTTTCTTCATACAACCATTTTGTTCTTTGTTCTTCTATTTTCCCCACTCCTTTTAAAGTCTTCATTAGACCGTCTTCTGTATTCACTTTCTGTTTTTTTGTCGCAATATCATTTTTAAAGTGTTACATTATTGTATTCTGAAATGTTGCTAAGGCCTATATAAAAAAACAAAAAGCTTGGCTGAAATTCTTTTTTGAAAATCTGCAATACACGGTGGAAAAGGAAGGTAATATTACGGAACATTCTACATAAAATACACACTAAAACATATTAAAAAATGAGGTGTGGCCACCACACGACTTTCTTATACGTATGAGCGTTTCAAACTATACAATTTTAAGAATTTTTTTATACAAAACTTACTCAAAATCCTATTCTAAGTACTTTCATTCTCTTAATAAATCGCTATAGAATGCATACTTTGCAAGATATTCGAAAAAAAGTGCTACTCGCTAAGAGTAAAAGTGCTACTTCCGGTCCGAATTTTGAAATTTCATATATACAAAAAATATTGCAAATCCAGTTCTAAATACTTTTGTACTCTTGATAAATATATATAGAATGCATAACTTACGACATATTTGCAAAAAATCGCTATTCGATAAGAGTAAAAGTGGTACCTCCGGCCTGAATTTTGAAATTTTTTTTATACAAAAGATATTGAAAATTATGTTTTAAATACTTTTATACTCGTAACGTACTTATCTAAAAAGCATGACTTGCGAGATATTCGCAAAAAACTGATTTTCGATAAGTGTAAAAGACCTACTTCCGGTTGGAATTTCGAAAAACTTTTTTAAGACAATTTGTGTCAAACTTAATTTTAAGTATATATGAATTCTTTATAAATTTGTTTAAACTTAGTAGTTGACGAAATATTGGCAAAATTCGATGTCTTCACTGAAGTAAACTGCTACTTCCGGTCTACCGATTTTACTGAAAAACTAATCAGATCTCAAGAGGGAGATTATACACGTAAATACAAAATTTGGAATTGATAGCTATAGCGGTTTGACCGCTATCGTGGTCGCAGACAGACACACAGACAGACAGACAGAATTCAAAACGTGGACATCTGCAAAAATCTCGAGGTCGAAAATTTTCATCATCACAATACTTCCTTATACTATGTATAAGAAAGTAAAAATGAAATATATAGTTCTATAATACTTATAGCATAGTACCGCGAGATCAAAAATTAAATTGATAACGGTTTGCCATAGAATGTAAAACGTCTGCCTTAAGAGGAGCGTTTACCTATCGAAAACTAAGGCATCGCCGTTTCGCGTTTTTTGAATTTATTTTGTAATTTTAGAATCTCAAATTTGGGTTAATGATGCAAAAGGCATCAATTTATAATGTCAAGGTCAGTTTTTGTACTAATTTATTTTCTTAAAAAAGTTATGTGTCTTAGAAATAACGACAAAAATGCATAAATTTAATTAATGTGTACTATACCTTGTCTCAGAATAAGAAGGAGTGATTCAAATATCCCGCCAAAACATGGAACACATAGTTTAAAATTTACTATAGTCTGTTTTTAAACTAGGAGGAGTACATAGAAAACTCTCTTTTACACTGTAAAAGTTACTAGATCAATGACATATATAGTATTTATAACCCTACTTTAAGAAGGTCAAACGTAATTGAATATTTATTAAAAATTAAATACATTAAACAGCAAAAATAACATGAATAAAGAAATGATAAGGTAAAGTAAACTATATTTATTTATTTTTAGATAAATATAAGATGTTCTTGGTAGTTTAAGCCAAGAAATTACATAGAGGAAGCAGAAAAAAATACCGAAAACTATTTAGAAACTTTAATAAGTATTTTAATGAAAGTAGGATCTTTGATATCGCAATTAAACGGGAAAAGAATATACAAAGGGTATTGAAATGTAATGAACAATTATATAAGCAACTTATTACACCAGCCCAGCAATTTAATTCTCTTTATTATGAATAATGCAAGTTTTATTTTAAACATATACGTAGAAATTTTATATTATGCAAGTAATAAAAATAGTTTATAAGATTTTTGTAGTTTTATTAGCAAGAATGACATACAGAAAAATATTTTTGAATACATATACACTGAAAGAACATTAGTGATAATATATAAATAAATTGAATTGTTTTTTTTTATTCTTTGATGCTTATTCTAAATCTGAACCATCTGAAAAAGTATCACTGTCACTATCAGCACTAACAGAAATAATAAATGGTTCAATTAGATCATCTACGATTCCATCTAGTGTGCACATTTTTGTTTCTTCTTTAATTATATGTTCAATACAACTTTTCCAATAAACATTTTGAACATTATCAATAGCTTGCAATAAAAGTCCTTTCACTTCTCTCAATTTAAATGTGTTGTTCTTGGATGCCACTTCATTCTTTATTTTTGCCCATATCAATTCTATAGGATTGAGTTCACAATGATAAGGTGGCAACCTTAACACAATTTTATTGTTACGTTTTGCCATTTCATCAATCACATATAAATTATACTGTTCCTTGTTAATTTTTATTAAATTCAGTAGTTCAGCTCGTACCATATCTTCTCTGAATTCAATGTGCTTAGCTTGTAGCCACTCTTGCATATCTTTTTTCTTAGATCCTGTTGTAGGAATTTTTTCCAATTTACGGCTATGATAAGAAGCATTATCCATGATGACAACTGCACCGTTAGGTAGTTTTGGTAACAGATTGGCAAACCATGTTTCAAAAACTGCTGCGTTCATTTCCTCATGATATTCTCCAGTTTTCTTACCTTCAAAAAGTAACAACCCTCCATCGACAAAGCCATGTTCAGATCCAACATGCAAAACAATAAGCCGCTTCCCTTTTCCTGAAGGGTTCTTTAGTCCTGTAGATAGCCCTTCAATGAATGTTTGACGTCGATTTTTTATACTGTTGTCTATCCATATTTTTTGTTTTGTATGACCTTCATTAATCCAAGTTTCATCTAAATAATAAATTTGTCTACCTTCCCTTCTAAATTCCTTAATTTTAGTTAAAATTTTCGTCTCCATGTTACGATATCATCTCGTTCTATCAAAATACTTTTACTGTTTCTTTTCATGTATTTGAAGTTAATTTGTTTTATAAACTTGTAAAGTGATGAACGACACATTTGTGGCAAATCTGGATGTTTCTTTATTTCTATCAAAATTTTGTCCAAAGTAGGTAATTCGTTCTTGTAAAAGAAAGCATGCACTATTTGCCGCACAGAGTGTTTGACCACTTCATCATATGCAACAACACTAACAGGTCGTCCACCTCTGTGTTTAGATGCAGTAACTGTGCCAGTTTCATTATATTCCTTTATAGTTCGATATACTGTCGATTTTGCAACGCCTAAAAGCAGAAAATTATACATTATTTATTATTGTTATAAATTATTTGTTAAACTTACCCACGATGTTACTAATTTTAGAAATGATAGCTGTTTTTCTAAGATCCGGTGTGTCAGTTCGTAGCTGTTTATATATATTTAAAGTACACTGCTTTTCAGCAAGCGATAAATGACCTAAATCAAAACGCTTGCGCTTCTTCGGGGGCGAAATTGCTGATGAAGTTGACGTTGATGCAGTATCCATATCAAGAATAACAGGATGGTACATTAAACGCTACGCAAATTCTAAAAAGAACGGATTTATTTATGTTTTAAAGAGCAATAGAACAACGGGAACAGAAAAGTAAAGACGAAACACAACCGTTTGACATCGATACGTCAAACGTCATCTATTCCACATTTCGACTGTATAAACCTATCTGTGAAACAACCAATCACAGATACAGATTTTAGCGCGATTAATTTAAAACGCTCCTCTTAGTTTAAAAATAGACTATAGACAATTTGATATGACATCATGACAATTGAGGTTAGATGAACTGTATTAATACTAACTAAGGATTTAGCTGTTTTGTGTTTCATTTACTACTTTCATTAAATGCATGTGCCGCTTTTCATTTTACCAGTCAAAGCAGCAATACGAGTACACGGCAATTGGAAAGAGGAGAGTAAAGTTATAAATACAAGTGAGAGTAAAATTATAAACTCAAGTAGGTGCATACATCTATAATTTGATGAATATAAATCTCTTAACATTCACATCTGTTCATTCTAGTTTTTCAAAAAAAATCATTAGAAGAATCTATGGATAAAGATATAGGCCCAATTTACAAATGAAAAGAGTAGACTTTGTTCTGAGCGTTTTGAGAAGGATTGCCATTATAAATATATAATTACTGCACATTTTAGTGAATGTGCTATATCAACATGAAAATTGTGAATCAAGTCTATTTATTATTAAATATTTGTATCAGCGAGCAAGAATGAATCAAACCTTTTACCTTTTATCAAAACGTCCTTAAGAACTTGCAGAAAAAGTTTATGCTTATTAGTTTCTATTGTAAATATCAATAAAGAACTTGTACAGATAAATCATTCGTATTACTGCTACAAACCTTGAGGAGGTAAATTCAAGCAACTACTCTTGGAAATGTGAAGCTTACATAGAACAGTAATAAATTGAAAAATTTACATCGGCTGAAGTTGTGTACACGACCTGCAAAGATAATTACATATACCTACACATTACTAATTATTCTTCTCTATTAAAATTGATGTATTTTGAAAATATATAAAGTATAACACATTTTTATTTCTATTATATATTGGAAATTAACAATAATGTAGTGTTCACAAGATTAAAAATTTACATGGTCAGCACAATTTTTCGAAATACTTATTGTAACATTTGTAATTGCTTCTATCAAAAGTTCTCGAATAACTGATATTCTGAAAGGGGATTTTTTTGAAGTAACTTCACCTTATGTATCAATTCAGAACGTATATGAAGTATTCTTAATTGCCTATCTTTATCGGTATGGCTTTTTAATCCTACAGGTTTTCAACAAAGCTTGTCGTGCACTCATTATACTTGTGGCAATCCAAACTTTTTTCCAAATATTCTCCACCAGATATTTTCACCTTTTTCTATTAGTACAGGTTTCTTAACGTTTGACATATCTGAAATATAACATGTATATGAACATGTGGTAATATAATTAGTATTTAATTAACACTTACTTGAAATTAATGCGTCAATTCTAGAATATATGTGAGTTGTTCAGTTCATTTATGGTATGAACTCATCTATAGTTATTTTTGCAGTGATATTAATTTTGGACGTTTGATTTTTGCACTGTCGTACAGTATTTTTGACAGATTCATCAAATTCAAAGTTTTAAATGCCTGATCACTTGTTCCTTAGGTCTTAAGCCGTCTGATCAACTCATGCTCGTGTTGTACATAAAAGTACGGATTTTATTTAATAACACAATAAACTATAATAAACCGAAGCAAAAATGTAAGAGACTAGGTTATGGCTTGACTATAAACATAAAATGACGTTTTGTCAAACTTATTTTCCCATGTTAAACTTGCCTACGCAAGAACCAATGAAATACCTTAAAAATATATGCCATTTTGGCGCGATATTTGAATCACTCCTTCTTATTCTGAGACAAGGTATAACTAAGGCTCATACACAAAAAAACAACCTCCACGCGCCAGCTGCACATTTAATGAACGATATAAAAAAAAAACTTTCTGTAATTATTTTTGAAGATACAAAACATTAAATAGTAAACATTGTCACACACATTTCACACGACGTTTTTCCAAGCTATTGCGTCGTATATCCCCACTTTACGGTATCTCTACCGGTCCTAGCGAAGACGAAAATCTTTCGGAATCGGTCGGCTATTCCAGACTTAAGTCAGAAACATCAACAACATCAACAGTTCCGTAGGTACTCATTCTTTATACATTATGTTTTCCATCTATAGTATTCCTTTATCTATGACAGAATCTGTGAATAAAACCGAAGCGCTGTGACAGAACCGAATATCGTCTACCTCCACCTACTCACGCCCCCTTGCGTCTACCCGTCCCGCGAGTAATATAAGGTGCATAAGGTTCTATTTGTTAGTAAACGTCTCTCTTAAGTTATATCATTAAGTGTCACACTGTCATTATATATTGACAAATTTGACACTTGCCAAAATTGAGATTGACAAACTTCAACTATAATAGGAACAAAATTATGCAAACAAATGAAAGCAACACTAATTAATAAAAATAGTCAAATAAAATAAACCAAAACTTTTACTTAAACATAAAAAAGTATAAACATGAATAAATGAAAAGCAGAATCGACTAATTTAAAGTCAAGTGTATCCAAAGTTAAAAAGATAAAGGCGGTAAAGCATATGTACCTAATTTAGTAATCTGCATATTTTATGACAGTACTCCACAGAGCCATCTGGTGAGGTTTTCAGGTACCAAAAACTATAGCTACAAAACTCTAATTTAAGTTGCGCTCGCATAGATTGTACACTATAGTGAGGCAAGCATAATTAATGTAAGGTTTGCTGAAGATAAACATCTATATAACTGAGTTAGATAACAAATTTTGTAAATTATTTTAGGTATATCATAATTGGCTGGGGAAATAATTTGATTTATTGTGGACGTTTGTTATTTTGTAGAGGTATTAAATGTCAATTACTGTATATTAGATTCGGTTTTGGACTTTATTTTAAAATAAAGGATTAATTTGAGAACAGTGTAGTGAAGCTTTTGCTTATTCTCCATTTTGTGTTAATTAAACTTTAAAATTCAGTTGTTGGATAATTTGACAGCTTGCTACTACAACTGTCAAATGCAAATCGGCTGATGAATCTGGATTTTTAACAAACAATTTTTACACAAATTGACTAGACAGGAGTAATTTTAAAGTAATTTCTCGAAATCAAGATCTAGTAAATAATGAGAATAATGGATGTCATTGATAATTTTGGAATTGAATTGTTTCAACCATTAGAAATTTCTAAAGAGTCGTCTTGGTCCACTATGTTACCGATAGTGATAATGGAATGTGCTATAAAATGGCCATCCGCTCTGAAAAAGAGTCGGTGTAATCGTGACGTGATTCGATGTAGCGTAAGCATTCACTTGACATTTCCTCTACAGTTCCACAACAGTTGCGACTGCTGAATTCGACATTGTCAACAAAAACCCATGTATTGTTCTTCTTACACTCTCTTTTTATACATTTTTACAAAGATATCGCGATATTTTGGTGGCCTGTAATATTCCAATTGTATCAAATAATAGAAAATGTTTTATTTTATATTAGGGAAATACTGCTGTTTTCTATTTGTTGTATATTTTGTTGTAAATAATGAAATCAAAGGGATGGGTATAAATTACTTTGAGCATTCAAGAATTGTTAAAGAAAAGCTAAATTTATTTATTGTTATACAGTGCCCGCGGAAAAGTCTGCACCATATGGAAAAAAAATTTACTCTTTTAATTTTTAAAATTATTTTTTTGTAGTTTGTTTTTGCATAATTGGAAACCAAAAACTAACCTAAAATATTTAACATATCGCATTTGCTTCAATGCGTAAATGTCATTTAAAAATTGCCAACGTTCAAACGTGCCAGTATTTGTCAAAATATAAGAAGATGCCATAAGAAAAAGTTGTTTGTACTTTCGCGGACATCCTAAATCCAAAGTTTCGTACAAAAATTTTAATTTTAATTTTTTTTTCATAATTTTGTAAAAAAACGCCTGTATATTTTTAAGTGTATTTTTCTCTCGAATTCTGATAAAAACCTATGTTACCATGTAATAAACAAAAAAAAAACAATTTGTATTTCAGAATAAGGTATATTTTTTTTAAATAAATGATTTCGTTAAGAAAAGTGGAGGACATTCTTGGACTATTTTCATATTTTCGTATGTACCATTAAAAATAAATTAAAAAACATAATGGTCAAAAAAGCTAGAAAATAACCTTTTAAAAATGAGAAAAAAAAGTAATTTTATTTCAACTAACAAAGTTAATTTCAAAAAAAAAACAATTCTAATTCTTAAAATTAAATAAATTCACAAGTAAGCGTAGTCAACAATTCCAATTTTACAAAAATACCGTTACTATACAGTTAAACTAAATGAATAAAAAAAATGTTAACAATACTACATTTCTGTATGTCTCCCTTCTCTTGCAATACATTTGATGATCCTTCTAGAGAACTCTCTTGTAATGTTTACAAAATATGTGGCCGGAATTTCTAGGCAAACGTCACGTATTGTGTTTTCTAGATGTTCAATGTTTCGAAATGGTCGTTTGCGGTACACTTTCTCTTTTAGATACCCCCACAAGGAAAAATCTAACGGAGTTAGGTCAGGGGATCTCGCTGGCCATGGATACGCTGAATATCTGCCAATCCATTTGTCCCCAAATAATTGATTTAAATAACTCCTCACCGCCAGTGTACTATGTACTTGCTGAAACCATAGGACAGATCTTTCTTCCAATACCATATCATCAATTAAATCGGTTATTTCGGTCATGAGAAAGTTCAAGTACCTTTGCGAATTTAAATTTTCGTGGAAAAAATAGGGTCCAATCAATCTACCATAAAAATACCACACCAAACATTTGTTTTAAAAGAATATTGGTCCCTGCATTCGATGATAAAGTTAGGGTTTTCATCAGCCCACCATCTGCAGTTCTGCGAACTCACCATTGGAAGAGAACGTTGCTTCGTCCGAGAACATGATTTCTTTGGGGAAACGACGGTTTTCTTCGAGCTCTCCTTGAAACCACATACAAAAATCAAATCTTGCGTTAAAATCTCGTTCTTTTAGTATATGGACATATTTTGGCTTAAATGGACGGTACTTATGTTTCTTTAAAATTTTTCTCACTGTAGTCTCTTTTGCCCTAGTTCTGTTGGAAATAGCAGCAATTGATGTAGTTTTATGCTCTACTACATCTAATAATACATGTTCTTCATGCTGCTGAACTTGCCAGTTTACATGTGGCTTCTTAAAATCATTTAGAACTGAACCGGATGACTTGAACTTATCTACAATACGACCAACAGTAGAGTGCGAAACGAATTGGTTAGGGTGTCTTTGATTAAAAATATTTGCCGTATCCCTGTTGGTTCTATTTTCTCCGTGAATTAAAATGATTTCTATTTTTTCTTCCATGGATAACATTTTAAAACAAATCTATTAGAGAAATACACAAAACTGACATTTATTTAGTTGTTTATGTCTAGAATTTGCAATTATTTTCTAGGCCTACTTGTGAATTTATCGAAGTTTAAGAATAAGCTTGTTATTTCCTGCTTTAGAGATACTAAAGGAAATTTTGCTTAAAACAGACAAGGCTCTAGGTACATAACATGTTCTAATCTTACAACTAGTGTTATTTTCTAGGTTTTTTGACCATTATGTTTGAAAAATAAACATTTTTAATATACGAAAATATGAAAATAGTCCAAGAATGTCCTCCACTTTTCTTAACGAAATCTTTTATTTAAAAAAAATATACCTTATTCTGAAATACAAATTGTTTTTTTTTGTTCATTACATGGTAACATAAGTTTTTATCAGAATTCGAGAGAAAAATACACTTAAAAAATATACAGGCATTTTTTTACAAAATTATGAAAAAAAAATTAAAATTAAAATTTTTGTACGAAACTTTGGATTTAGGATGTCCGCGAAAGTACAAACAACTTTTTCTTATGGCATCTTCTTATATTTTGACAAATAATGGCACGTTTGGACGTTGGTAATTTTTAAATGACATTTACGCATTGAAACAAATGCGATATGTTAAATATTTTAGGTTAGTTTTTGGTTTCTAATTATGCAAAAACAAACTACAAAAAAATAATTTTAAAAATTAAAAGAGTAAATTTTTTTTCCATATGGTGCAGACTTTTCCGCGGGCACTGTACAATAAATATTTTTCGAAATATCGGCTTTTACGAAATGTATAACCGCAATCAGAGTTACAATATTGCAGTTAAGGTACATACTTTTAATCTATTAGCATATGACAATTAATATTTTATTATGGATATTTTAAATTATTAATTTGGGCAATTTACATAAAATTTTAAATGAATGCGTAAAGTGCGCGCGTATTTCTCATTAATTCATTAAGCAAATTGAGTAGAGAGTATCGTTTTGATTTGTAGGTATAGAATTCAAGTTGAGAGTGGCAAACATCGACTGCACAGACAATCTGTACATATAAATTTAAGTCCCCAATAATACGCTTGTTCCTATTTTTGATACTGATATTTATCTATTTATATATATAATTAATTATCGTATAAATTAAAGCCTTTTAAAACACGTATATGTAAATGTGTCACATTAGAAGAAACTTAAAACAAAATACTGCTGGCTGGTCGTTAAAAGAAGCATTTTATGTAGACGGTTTCTATGAGCTTAGGGGCAGGTGCTTTTATCAAAAAGACACCTACAAACGCCAAATCTTCTTCATCTATATATAAAGTATTTAAAATGCAACACCCCCTTCAAAATTCCTGCACCTTGTTTCCGTATCACTTCCGAAATCATTTGTGTGCATCTGTAAATATTTTCGAATCATTTTGTTGTTTTTTGTAAATACTTAAGCATATTCGTATCTGCCTTTCATGAGAAAAAAAGGAAATAAAATATAAATAATAACAATAAAATTGAGACTTACTTCACTAAATCTTATTTTAGAAAAATATTCTTATAACTTTTGAGAGACTTAATTAAAAAAAGCGGGGATAAAATTACCTGACTAATACCCTAATATAATAAGAAAAATTAGGTCTTTTGTACTCTAAAATTTTCATGGAATATTTACAAACAAAACTAATACCAAAAAAATATCGGGTTCGACTTTTCAATTTTTTTTTACGCAAAATTATTTAAAGTCCAGTTTAAATACTGTTATAGTCTCAATACATCTGTGTAGAAAGCATGACTTGCGAGATATTCGCAAAAGGCTGTTTATCGATAAGACTAAAAAAATACTTCCGGTAAGAATTTCAAAAACCTTTTTGTTAAGTTTTTCTTAAATTAACTTTTGAGTAAATTTGTAATCTCCAGAAATTTGCCTAAACTTAGTAATTGACAAAATATTGGTAAAATTCGTATTTATTTTATTTGAACTACTAAATTAAATGACTATATAATAATTAATGATGCCCAACGAACTACTAAAGACAAATATCTTCACATAGTACCTTCAGCGTGCCTAACACCATTAACTACTCTTTTATTATTTTTGTGAAAACGAAATATTGTTATAAAACAAGATAATATTCATTTAATTAATGATGCCCAACGATTTACTAAAGGCAAATATTTTCACACAGTACCTTCAGCACGTCTAACACCATTAACTATCCCTTTTACTATTTAAAAAGAAAACGAAATACTGTTATAAAACAAGATAATATTTATCTATCCTAAATTCAATTCCATCAATTTCCATCTTTAAAATTAGTGGAAAGAAAAGAAAAATTAATTGAATGAAATTATTTAAAAGAAAACTAAATTAAAAATTAAACTCTAACTCTTTTATACAAATGATTGAATCGTGTGTCACTTAAGCTATCTTAAATCTGTTAATCTTTTACAAAAAGTAGCGTTTTTACTTCTCGAATTACAAACTTAAAATCTTCCTGTTCATTCTTGCTTCTTGCCTTATATAAGAAGAAACAAATGCCTATCGACAATTTTTAGCGCCTCTCTCATCCAATTAAATTTTTTCTCTGTTTCGGTGTTAGAATAAGGTTATTCTAGCAGCCATTTTGATGGTAGTGCCGCAGATTGACGCTCTTCGTCTGACATTCCGCCCACAGATAATATGAGATTTTTTTCTAATTTAAGCAAACTTTCAATTCAAATAATTCTTACAAAAGTCAACTGTCAAATATAAATGTAAATCATTGCTACCAATCGACTACGTCACGTTATCAAAATTTCCCTTAATGAATATTTTTAACAATTTTTCTATAAATAAATAATATAAATACAATCCGAAACAGAGAAAATAGTGTAAAATATTCGTAACAGAAGGCCATTCCAGCATTTGGAAATCATGCTGGAATGAAAGGCCTTCTGTTACTTGTATTTTAATATACTATTCTACTCCCATACTTTAATATTGTATTATTAGATATGCCGAACCTGTACTTTAACGAAGTCCATTACGATACAGATTTTCATTATGATACAAGTTTATATCCAATAGCAATACAGATTTTTCATTACGATACAAGTTTATATCCAATAGGAATGCGACATTGCAATATTCAAACAATATTCAATATGGCGACTGCATATCTGACAGATATACAAATTAAATAAATGTGACAGTTCTCTGCAATTTACAAGTAATTACTTAAAATTTGTGCTTTTTTGAAAATATAGACGGTAAAAATGAGGGATAATGACAGTGAAATGTAACATTTGAGTCCACCAGAAATTATGGAACAAGCCTTAGTAACCACGAACAATTTATTACCAGCTAAATACGCAAAGGTGCATGGAAAATTTTAACCTCAATTTATGAAATGGAATGTTCAAAAACTAATGTTTTATTATGGGGTCGTAGAAAAAATAGTGTATGCAACTCGCATTTAATGGCTATTAAGACACTCGTATTCATTACAATACTCGGCTTCGCCTCGTATTGTAATTTTCTTACTCGTGTCTTAATAGCTATCATTAAATGCTCATTGCATAATATACTATTACGTTGGCATCTATTTTCAAAACGCCTGGGATGAAATTTCCTCGTTTGTTTTCTTTAAATTGTCACGCTCGAACCAATATACGTCTATCAGCTTGACAGCTACACACACAAATGGCGACGCCCCAAACTGGTTGTTATTAAAATTTTACAATTTTTGTTGGATACCTTCTTGGGTAAGTATATTTTATTCTCTCCTTGTTCAGTATAATCCTTCATTGTATTTGTATATGTATGCATTACCCTTTTCATCATTTGTTACATATTTCCTTTTACCATGAACTAATGTTATATTGATTCTTCTTTTAGAAATCTTTCTATCCGGCAGTAACGAAAACACATTACGTACCACAAGAATTTCCTTTGCCGAGCTCACACTACTTCGTCACATCTTCCCTAATCTCGAACCAATGCTCTTTCTTCTGGTAACATGTCAATTAGTAAAGTGCTATAACAACATTAACGTTGTATTTTTTTTCTTTTGCAGGTTTTTAAATCACACATGACCATTGTCTTTTGAAGCCCTTGAGTTATACATACAATAATTAACAGGTGTATTCTTAATTCATACTACTATTATTTACACAAAATATTCTTATTTACGATCTGATATTTCACATTGGAAATGTTTTTGATTTATATCCTTTTTTATATAACGTGTACGTATCTAATATATTTTATCGCCAACCGTCAGTAAAGTGATGCGTTACCATAGCGTTTTACGGAGGTAAAGAAACACTTTATCGTACTGTACAATAAAGTACTTTACCTGCCGCTAATATCTGTCAGCGTAGCCATGACTGATGACGTTTGTCACTGTCATGAGTTATTATATCTTTATTTCTTAAATTAACAATTTTCACGGTTGGCGATAAAATTTTGTATGCACCACGTCAGTAAAGTACCTTTACCGAACTCGTCTGTTACTCGCCGCGCTCGCTTCACTCGCTTGGCTCGTAAATCAGACTCGTTCGATAAAGTATCACTTTAATGACTTGTTACATAAATAACTATAGTTTTATCATTACTGTTTTCTTATAAATTGGCAGCACTCTTCATGTTCAAATTCATATTTCATTTGTTCAATTTATTTATTTCAAGACTGCATCATTTTTCTCGAGCACGTCTTGTTTTGTTTACATTCATATGGTATTTATGTGTCTTTTGTACAGAAAGCCAATTGATTTGTTTTGTGTTTGTATTGTACTTAATGTTTATACTTATTTTAACTAAAATATACTAACAATTCATGTTTATTTTCATAAAGAAGTTTGTCTTTAAATATAGGCAACCCATTACACTTGTATTTACTTGTCTTGAACTTATATCCTACATTTTTAATAAACGATTTTTAGAATACAATTAATGTTCTTTTCAATAACTAAACTAATTTTTAATATTATTATTTCTGATAATGTGAAGATCACAGCAATATGTTTAAAAAACCACACCTTCTGGTATCAGGGGATCTTAAAACGTGCTCAATTTCGTGGTCAAAAATGTTCATCTTCACTGATGGTAGTGCCCCCCGAACAATTGTTGGAACGACTTATATTGTAATGGTTTTATCAGGATGTGTTCGAATCCAGTAGTTTGCTGCTGCTGTACTGACAGAGTGTGTGAAGAGTTATATACGCTTCGATGCAGGGTTTGTAACGTATGTGAACAATGTGGTGGAAAGAATAATACCTCAATTCCATATTCCTTGCGGAAGACAATCGAAATATGGGAGTCATGATTATCTAAGAAAAGCAGCGATGGGTATTGTTTGCTGCGTTTAGTATGCTGAACAAAGTGACCTAAAATAAGTTTTCATTCAACCATCCAGACAAGTTAGCACTTCCCTGTGACCTAGGTTATTGTTAGGTAATGTGATAGGAAATGCACTATACAGACAAAGGAGAAATAGCATTTCCAATTAATCAGACTCCTGACGTCATAGTAACTAAGGTCCAAGCACTCTGCTGAGGTAATACACTTGCTTAACTCCTCCTCCGGCAACGATATTGTCACCTTTCTGCACGGTCGTAATGCCAGTTTTGTCAACATTCCGTATATCACTTGGGCCAAAATGATGATGATTATGAACAGTGATTAAGTTTTTAAAATCTCTAAGTTTATTAAAGTTGAATGCTCAAGCGAAACTAGTGAGTTCGGGTTTTCTGATGCTAAGAGGAAAATTCCACAGACGTAGATTACTAATAAGATGGCTGGAATCAATTAGTTCAAAGTATTCAAGAAGAATACTTTGAACCAGTTGATGCCACATTCTTCATGAATACTTTGAACCAATTGATTCCAGCCATCTTATTTGTAATCCACGTCTGTGGAATGTTCCTCTTTAGAGCAGTTGCTTATTCAAAGGTAAATTTTCGGACTTTCGGGGATTTAATCCGAAGTATATGTCTAACATCTTCAATAAATAAGAAGCTGATTGAACCTTTTGGTTGTCAGTGAACACTTTTTAAATTCCACAAGAAAATTCAATTAGGATCACTCTTTTAGGTAAACTTTTGTTGTGTATGTAAACAAAAATCTTCTTCCAAGTCACATGTGACTACTAACCCCTCTCTCTTATGTGGTAACTAGCATTTTATGTTGGCGACTGATTTTTGAGGGAGAAAGAAATAAACCCAAGCCCATATTAACCTTAAAATATGTTTACATCGCAAAACTACAAGAAACAACCTATCCAAGAATATACGTACATATATTATATCAAAAGTGTATGTTACAATTCATGAGAGATATACTGGGTGTCCACACGAAAACTTTATATTGAATTATTTCTGGTGTCTTTGAAGACAAAAACTTGAAATTTTGGGTGGTTGTTCAGGATATAGGGGGACAATGAATAGTGTATTTCATACCGCCCCATCGGGTCACCCGCCGCCGCCGGCCACCCCCACTCCAATATTTTATATGACACCCTGTATTTTTTTTTGGTGGTTTTGAAAGAACACAATTTTCTTGATATTCCTATGTGAAAAAACTAGTAACACACATTATGACATTTATGAGATATTTAAATTTAAAAGTTTCAGATATCAGAAATTATTAACTCCGAAAAATCATAAGTTAGTCATGGAAATAGTTTGCTTTAAATTAGAATTGTCAAAATTGTGACTTTTGTGTTGCATTAATATTAATACTTGTAAAATTGTTCTTAAAGTTTCGGCTTTTTCGCTGAAATGGTTTATACTCTTGAAGAGAGAACTGAAATAGTGATTTTGTATGGGATTGCAAACAAAAATTATTCCCAAGCGGCGACGTTATTCAATGAAAACCATCCAAACAGAAACGTATCTGTTGCTTATGTCAGAACGCTAATAGAAAAATTTTTGCAACTGGATCTGTAAATAATAAAAAACGGAATACGAATAATTGTGGTGTACTAAATGAAGCTATGCAACTAGCAGTTCTTGGGCATATTAATTTAGACCCAGAGCTTTCGTTGAGAAAATTATCCGAAGTTTCGGGAGTGCCAAAATCAACCTGCCATAAGATATTAAAATTAAACAAAATGCACCCTTATAAAATTCAACTTCACCAAGAGTTGGGTGACGATGATTTCGACAGAAGAGTCGAATTTTGTGAAATAATGACAGATATGATTCGGCAAAATGTAAATGTTTTGCGAAGTATTTGCTTTAGTGATGAAAGTTGCTTTTACTGAAATGGTCTTGTGAATAGACACAACTGTCGATATTGGAGCGACGTAAAACCCCATTTTTTCCGAGAAGGCAACACACAATATCCCCAAAAAATTAATGTATGGGCTGGAAATCTTAATAACCAAGTAATTGGCCCGATATTCTTCCAGGAAAATTTAAATGGACCTAAGTACTTACAATTTTTGGAAGAGCTAATACATCCTCTTATCATACAGTGTCTAGAAGAAAACTTGAATGAAATAGAGGAGGAGCAATTATATTTTCAACAAGATGGAGCTGGGCCACATTACTGTTTAGACGATAGGAATTATTTGGATAATATTTTCCCAGGACATTGGATTGGACGTAGGGGCTCTATTGAATGGCCAGCTCGCTCCCCCGATTTAACTCCCCTAGATTTCTTTTTGTGGGGACATTTGAAGTCTGTTGTTTATAAGACACCGCCACAATCAATAGCTGATTTACGTAATAGAATAACAGAGGAATGTCGAAATTTAATGCCACAAGTGTTCGAAAATGTTAGAAATGCTTTTGAAAATAGACTTTATTTATGTTTAAATGTAAACGGTGAACAATTTGAGCATTTAATTTAACTAAAATGTTGTGAATAAATCTTGTTTTAAGTATTTCCATGACTAACTTATGATTTTTCGGAGTTAATAATTTCTGATATCTGAAACTTTTAAATTTAAATATCTCATAAATGTCATAATGTGTGTTACTAGTTTTTTCACATAGGAATATCAAGAAAATTGTGTTCTTTCAAAACCACCAAAAAAAATACAGGGTGTCGTTTAAAATATTGGAGTGGGGGTGGCCGGCGGCGGCGGGTGACCCGATGGGGCGGTATGAAATACACTATTCATTGTCCCCCTATATCCTGAACAACCACCCAAAATTTCAAGTTTTTGTCTTCAAAAACACCAGAAATAATTCAATATAAAGTTTTCGTGTGGACACCCGGTATAAGAAGATTAATAATTTTATAAGAAATTACTTACCCACAGTGCTTTTACTTAATTTTATTTGAATGCTACTCCAGATGATTATAAGGGAACCTAGACGAATGATATTGGTTCAAAGCAATGTTTACAGATGGCGTTCCGGTTTATGTGACAACTATTCCTATCAGGTATATTAATATTTAGTTGTATGATTTAATAATTCTTTTGTATATAATAATAAATTAAACTATGCCAATTTTGTATATTGAGAAATATAAATTGAAATAAAAAAATGTTATTTATATTCTTAATACTCAGTAAAGCGAATTCAAGCAAATTCTGCAGTACTATTCCGAATTGAAATAGAACTTTAAATAAATAATAAAACTATATTGTGAAAGCTGTATATTTTACAGTACTCTAACAATATATAGTAATTTTAAGCAATCAGTCAAGGTTGGTATAATCTTTGAAATCACACTATTCATCCTAAATTTCTCATTAAATGCTTCTCTTATTAAAAATTCTAAATTTTTCCCGAACGATAGCAAATGTAATAATAAAAATTTCGCTTCTACCACCATCTCATTCAACATACACCCTGCCGTGTGAACCCTCCACGTAGCCGGAATTACAGAAAGAACTCACGTGAAGTGCTGAAATTGTAACGAATTATGAATAAAAGATACCGCGGGTTTGGTATTGTTTCGAAGTTGACCCCCTCAGAGTATGAATTTCTCCACATATAAAACGTAACCTACCGCACATCCGTGTCTTCCTTTTATTCATTGCGAAATAGTTTAGATCTTCAGGGATTATTAATGAGATGAGGCGAGTGATACTAATTTGTCAATTAGCTTAACACAGTTCCGTGACCAAACACTGTATCTGAAGGAAGATTGCTTGTGCTATATTATATACTATGCATTATATAATATTATAAAATTAAATTTTCCAATATGTAGGACAGATGAATTAAATACTTGTTTTAAGTAACCATAGTTATTTCACAAATTATAATTGAAATAAGATTAATAAACATGTTATGCACAGAAGGATGAAAGTAAGTCGAATTATTGCAATTCAATGCTACAACATGAAACATAATATTCAAAATTATAATAACATTAGAATCTTATCTGTTGGTATCTCTAATGGGAATAAAATGAATTGAAAGATAATGTAGCAATAATATTATTTGCTTTGTTTTATGCAATAATGTCATATTGCCTGCATTTCTGTAACTAAAAAGAACAGACTTTTGGGTTTTACTGTATTATTAATATAATCAAAGAAAATATTAATTCGTTCCACCTTTTGTTACATGAGAGTGATTATAGAAGTTAGTATGTGTTTATTAGATAGAAATTATACCAAAATATACCAAATATGTTATGAAGTACCTATGGTCGAGATTTCAAATCTGGCAATGCACGACATAAGTCGTTCATTGTCTAGTAATTGCTAAGTTGTAGAAATTTTTTTAAACGTCAAACTATCAATTTGTAAAAATTATGCTTTGGTTGTAGTTTTTCTCAAATAGTTTAAATTATATTATATAGATTATTTGTAATATATTTGCTTGGCGCCAGGAAAAAAAAACGCAAAATTAGTGGATATATTTGAACAATCTCTGAAAATAACGTTGCAATTCATTGGATGTCATGGATTGCACTGGTGTATATATTTGCATTGCAATATTTTGAAATATTTTACAACTATAGTCGTAATTTTTACAATTAATCTTTTAATTACACAATTCGCGTCGATACTATTTGTGTACTGGCATTAAATGCTATATGTGATAGATCTTGACCTTTTAATAAAACTGCATAGCTAGTAGTGGTGTTCTATGCTTAATTGTTTACATTTTCACTTTTACTCATTTTGCATTTGCATTCTTTCTATGTTAGTCAATGAGACTCTTTGGATGAGAGCTTGCTTTCAAATTGTCATTTTTTTTTCAAATATAGCTTGAATTCGTACAAATTTTTCTAGAGTACAAAAGTATTTAGAGCTCGACTGGAACATTTTTTGTATATTACAAAATTACAAAATTAAGACTGGAAGTAACTATTATCGAATTGCAGTTTTTGCAAATTATGATTTTATCTTTTAAACACTAAAAATGTTTTAATTGGCAAATATTGGGTTCGCAAAATTGTTATTATGCCGATTACTATAATAATTAATAATAAATGTCGATATGTTAGTGTGGTAAAATACCATTTTGCTTAATTATGTAAATATTTTATATTGAAAATGATACAAATGTTAGCCGTCAAAATGTTATAATAGGGCTCATAATTGTTAAATAAAACGAACATATAAATAAATTAAATATAAATCTACCCTGAGTTTTTAAATATTAATACTTTAGTTTGAATATAAACATGACACAGTAATTCTTTATATTACTGTATAGGTACAGTTTTTCAAATTCTCGCAAATTATGCATTCGCCTTTGGACTCTAAAAATGTTATAACTGGCAGACGTTGGGTTCGCAAAAATGTTATTATGCTGATTGCTATAATAATTACCTTCATTTTTTTTTACGTTGAACCTATTCAACGTAAAAAAAAAGGCGAATGCATAATTTGCGGGAATTTGAAAAAAAAACAATTAATAAAGGAAAGTAAAGAGATTTTAATTTTTTTTTTATTAAAAAAGATGAATTAGATATTCACAAAAAATTGCAATTCGATAAGGTACTTCCAGTCCGAATTTTGTGCATGCAAAACCTGTTCCAACTCGATCTCTAAATACTTTTGTATTAAAGTTGTATTTGTATAGAATGCATTATTTAAATGATATTTGCAAAAAACTATTCTTCGGCAAGAAAAAGAGACCGCTTTTGTCAATTGCGTTTCACTATTTGTCAAATAACACTGGTGTGCAAAAAAAATTTTTTAATCAAGCCCCGGCACTATTCTTGGTGATTCTTATGTAAAATGACGTCCTGAATCCAAATATAACTGCCGTTTTCTTCCATCACCCACCATTTTCGGGAGAGCCCCGCACTTCTATTTTTAGCACTTTTCGATAATAATAATAAATTTGTGGTCATTGATTTAATTTGAAGGGGTAAAAAGAACTATTTTAGCTGGAAACAATTATAAATAATAAAGATATGTACCATTATTTGGTGCTTGCTTTCCTTTTATACCCTGAGGTACAGCTGTCTCGTCCCAAAAACCAGCAGTACTCCGCCAACATGCTTGCATTCCACTTCCCTGAAAATCTCTTCTCCATCTTAGCGATGTCTTGATAGAACCGTTCCCCGTGTTCATCGGAGAATGCTCCTAAATTTTCAGGGAAGAAGTCCAGATGCGAATGAAGGAAGTGTACTTTAAGAGACAAGTTACATCCCTTGATCTTGTACGCTAACAGCAATTCCTCGACGTGAGCGATATAATCATCACTTTTGTGGTTACCCAAAAAGTTCTTACAGACGTTTTGGAATGCAAGCCAAGCACGTTTTTCTTTTTGATTTAGGTGTTCAATAAACGTCGAATCTTGGAAAAGTTGTCTAATTTGGGGACCCACAAAAACTCCTTCCTTGATTTTAGCTTCGCTAAGATGACGAAATTTAGTTTTCAAAAATTGAAATGCGTCACCTGTCTTGTCCATTGCTTTCACAAACTGCTTGATCAATCCAAGTTTGATGTGCAAAGGTGGCAAGTAAATATTTTCCTTCGGGATCAAAGGATCGTGGGCGACATTTTTCTAACCAGGGGTACAATTTTCTCGCAAAGGCCAGTTCCGTACGGTGTAATGTTTGTCTCGGGCTCGGCTGTCCCATTCACAAAGGAAGCAGCAATATTTTGTGAATCCTGATTGCAGGCCCGTGACTAGAGCAACAACTTTTTAGTCAGCGCAAAGTTTCCATTTATAATCATGATAACTAATTTTATCAAGGATTCGGTTGATGTTTTCGTATGTTTCCTTCATGTCAACAGAGTATGCAACTGGAACTGATGGTAAGTCATTCCCATTTGCCAACAGGACAACTTTTAAGCTTGTTTTTGACGAATCTATAAACAGTCTCCATTTGTCTGAGTCACATGGCATCTTTAGCTCTGTCATCAATGAATTGGCATTAGGGCAGAACACTAGGCCTTTATCTTCCGAGAAAAGTAATTTTAGACTCGACTGTCTGGTTTTGTAAGAAGATATTTTTACGCCCTTTTCTAAGAGATTGCACTGTTGAAGTCGCGATCCAAGAAGTTGAGATTTAGTCTTAGGTAACTCCAAATCCCTGACGAGATCATCTAATTCCGATTGAGTAAGCAGGTGAGGTTGCTGAGAAACTGAATCAGCCGAATACTCTTCATCATCGGTGAACGTATCATTCGATGCCCCAGGTTGTAACTCAGAGTCTTTCAAATCCATTTCTGTCTCTAGAGTATAAGTTTGAGGGGGCACTGGGATTGGCAAAGACTCGTTGTGAGGAACAGCTCTTAGAGCTGAAGGAACATTGGAATACTGAATTGTATGCTTACTTTTGCTCGAAAACCCAACGGTGGAAGTTATACAAAAGTAACAGTCTGTAAGATGACAGCGAGGTTCACGCCAAACCATGGGCACAGCAAATGGCATTGATTTACGGGTACCTTTGAGCCATTTGGTCAAACTACTGTAATAAGTCGTACAGCAAACTGATGGAGCCCAAGTCTTGTCCTGGTCGCCAACTTGGCAATCAAAGTACAATTTATAAGCAGTTTTAAGAAGCGGAGAAAGGGGTTTTCGTTCCGCTTTTAAAGTAAATTCCCCGCAGACATAGCAGAACCTATTGGGATGATTTTTACATTCGCGTGGCATAATTAAATAGTAAATCAATACCCGATATTAACCACAAATCACACTTATGCACTTGGAAAAAACCCAGCGTAAAAGTATTTTTACTGTTTTACACAAATAAACAATTCCGAATCACAGAATTCACGCTTTAAACGTCGACAAGTTAACTCTACAACGGCTATAGATGTACTAATCGATACAACGTAGTACTATAACGAGAAGAGCAATGCAAGTTTAAGCTTGTAAGTTCCTCCGCGAACCTGTGCGCGTGTGGTATTGAGAGCGCCAGCGTCGTGCAGTCAATATGCCTAACTGTTTCTTTATATTCTTATTAATGTTTTTCTATATTTGTATTTTATTGTAGTTTCTACATACTTTTATATATTAACAATGTTGCCATATACTTTGCTATAAATTTTATTACCTGCTTTCGGATGATTATCGGCTAGAAGTTGAAATATGTAAAAAATAAGTGAAAAATATGCGAAAAATAAGTAGGGAATGTCCCTCACAAACGGAGGGTGGTGGGGGAAAACTGAGATCATAATTGGATTCAAGAGGTCATTTTACATAGGAATCGTCAAGAATGGTGTCAGGGCCGATTTTTATGCAGACCAGTGTAACTTTCTATGTTTTTAAACGTCTGCTGTATTTGTCAAATGGAATTCCCTTTTTGTCAAATTACTTTCCCTTTATATCAATTGCTTTTCTTGTTTATATGTAGGTATGTACCTCTACCATTTTATAAAAAATATAGTAATTTACACATTAAAGTGAGATATTTATTTTGTATTTAGATACAAACACAGTGTAATATCTCTGTAATATAAACATAACAATCAATTCAAAATTTAATTTCTTTGTAAACATTTGTGTACGTCTAATGTGTTGAACATAATTGAAACAATTTTATGGACTTATACGCTCAGATGCATTCTGTACTGCCTCATATAACTCATTTTCACTCGTTGGCTGTGTGCTTTTTATTATCTGCTTCCACTGGTTGAATAACTCCTCTATTGGATTTAGAAAATGGCTATAAGCAGAAAGAAACACTGGAAAATGACCATGACCTCTTATGAGGGCTAAGATTTCCTCACTTCTATGGAATCTTACATGTTCCACAACAATATGAGCCCCTTCTGCGCCGTTATGTTGTAAATGTTGAATTAACGTTGTGAGAAATTCAGAAAAGTGCAGTACATTAAAGGACACATCTTGAATTTGAAACAAACACAAAGAATTTACGTTCATTACAGCGGCAATAAAATAACTGCGCCCTCTTAACTCTGCTTTTATTTTTGATGCTCTGGTATTTTTCTCCTATATGTTGCATAAATTTTTCAAACTGTATCCTGCAAAACAAAATGAAATTTTGAATTAAGTTATGTTTATATTACATAGATTTTACACTGTGTTTGTATCGAAATACAAAATCAATTTCTCACAGTAATGTGTAAATTGCTATATTTTTTTATAAGATGTAAGATGTAAACATACCTACACCTATACCATATATAAACAAGAATAGCAATTGATATAACTGTATAACTTCTATATAACAAATTTTCTATATACAATATTATTGTTCACCTACCAGCGGAGTATGATTATATCTCTAAAACGAGACGTGGTGGAAAGATTTGGTTTTTTTGTTATGCCTTCAGTTAGAGACTGCAAGGCCTGAACACCTATTTTTAGAACAGTTATAAAAAAAATTGTCGGCTAATAATTGTCATGAGACACACTAAGATGTGTTTGAACATTTACTTCGTTTTATTCATAATTTTATACATCTGATTGTTTTATTATCTTTAATTTCAGCTACATTTTATTCGAATTTTAAAAGAGCATTTGAAGTAAGGCCGGAATATTTCCAAATTACAGTATTCAAATATTCATTTTGATAAAAATGAATATTTGAATACTGATAAAGATTTAAATATTCATTCAAGTATGCGAATATTTGAATATTTCAAGAAAATAATTAATTTTTATCACTCACTCCAATATTCGTTTATTTGATTAGTAATTATTGTTTCTGTTATTTGATGTTTTGGTAATTACTTAACAAGGCTGTTTATTGTCGCTATGCAATAAAATGCAACAAAGCGGGAGCGCAAAAATTATATTAAAATAACAAGTACTTTGTTACTTTCCCTGATAGGAGAAAAAGATCTATTTTCTTCATCACAATACTTTCTTATACTACGTATAAGAAAGCAATACCTATTTGTTTCATTCAGAATATTCAAATATAATTCTTAATAGTACCTAGTTAAATATCCTATTTCAAATATTCGAATTATTCGTTTCTAATTCCGGGCCTTAATTTGAACAGTATTTATATAAAAAGAAGTAAAAGCTTATTTTTGCGCGATCAATCTTTTTTGATTATTTACTAGGCATGTTTCCATGACAGTAAGTGGTTCTTACTGTTTGTTGTACCTAACAAAACGGTAAGTAATTCACTCACCGTTCAGCTGAACGGTAAGTAATTGTGACTTTTAAAAATTAGAGAATGAAGATGATATACGGACAGAAATTGTTTAGTTCATTTATTTGTTGCTATTAAAATTAAAGGTGCAATTATGAATACTACAATTATGAATATACAATGGCAAAGAATTAATTTCACTGTTTCTTTTATTCGTAGAAACTGCTGCATAAGAAATAGTATCAGAAGACATTTGTTGTGCACCATCAGGAATACTGAAGGAAGTGTTTCTAACATCATACAATATTTTTTCTGCAAATTGTATTTTATTTTGAAGTGAATCTTCAACGTAACTCTCGGCCACAATAGAAGATTTCCATCCTCCATGCCGCTTCAATCCTAGAATATCCACCCCTTTGTTGGCCAACAATGTTGCTGATGTACGTCGAAATGAATGGCCGGTGTAGCTAGCTGGATTCGATAATTTTAAATATTCTGCAATTTTGGACGGCCACCTTCCAGTTGTTCCTTTCTCCACTACTTGGTTTCTACATTTACCAGAAACAGACGTTCGGATTTAGGATTGCTTGGTCGAAGTTGAATATACCTTCGAAAAATGTCCAAATAATGATTTTTTTCATTTTGGTTTACAAGAGTGAAGGTCCGTTCAATATTGGTTTTTGTTTGCGGAATTTTTACAATACCTTCATAGGTTTACCGTTCTCAGACAATAATTGGAGTCGTCGCTTCGCTCCTCCTCCAAACAATTGTCTTCGAACGGTAAACATCCCTTACCGTTCTCCATACTTAATATACTAATTAGTACAAATTCACATAATTGAAATAATGCATGTTGCGCATTAGAAATAACATTTAGATATGTATATTCATATATTTTAACATTACAGGCATGCAGCATTTCCAACATCGTTTATAGAATTCATAAATTAAAAAAAAATCTGAACTTTAGTTCATCATGACGTTTTCCCCGTGATAAATTACCTCCTTATTAAATTTTTAACCTGAAAGGGTAAAAGTAATCTATTTTATTTAATACATTTATAAATGTATTTGAGTCGACAAGGCACCTTACTATCCGTAGCTTCATCAGCTAAATGGAAAGCTACTGGTCTGTGTTGGTCAAGGGTGGTCGCTAGTGCAGTTCAATCAATCTTAACTTCCTTTTAAAGCACATAGTCAAACCCACTTCATAAATTATTCATATTCGTACATTCTAATCGTTGATAACTCCATTACATCCGTGTACAGATAATGCAAAATTCTTAAAATATCGAAGTATTTCGCACACTATAATTAACATTGATGATTAAGTGCTAGGGGGATGAGTTTCAATTTAAGATTCGGTTATGCCACCCCATTTTCGGGCGTATTAATTAGAGAGAATTTAATTTTACTTTTGTACGTTGAAATATAGCGAGTATATTTTAAACTAAATGTATTTAGGAGGAGTAGAAATCCAAGTTTTCTCAGATTTTGCTTATTACTCTCTCCGTTTGGATGGGTTCTGGCTCCATATATTGCTTGAAATTTTCTGTTTATAATAAATTAAATTACTATTATTGGATGATATTTTGAAAATATAGTTTCTATATTTTAATACGCAACAAATAAAACTTAGATGCCAAATTAAATATTGCATTCCGGGGTAGAACGTTTCTTTTTCAAGATCATTTTGTTATATGATTTAGGATAGGTGATTTAAAACAACGGCAACAATTTAAGAATAATTAAATATTTATTATGTAAATGTCTAGAAATATATTGTTTAGAATAAAATAATGATTTAGATTTGTAACTTGAAATTTGTCGCCCGCAGCAAACCTGCAGGCCTTTCGGCATCCGGTCGTAAGTACCTCCTTACTCAAATATACAGGGTGTATTTGAAATAAGGGGACAGAGTATGATTAATGGAAAGATGTAATTTTATTAGACTCAAATCCAAAATATTTTGCGCAAATTCAAATTTTAAAAATTACAAAGGTATTTTTAAAATATTCGTCGCGCCACTGCAAATTTTTCAACACAAATTTGTTTTTGTGAGAAATAAGAAGTAAAAAGACGTTGAATTTAAACATAATAACAGTAATAGCGGAAGAAAACGTAATATCTAAATAATCCATCTCAATAAAAAAAAATTCTCGTTGTTGAAAAATAAGATATTTTAACAGCTGATATATCATATTAAGGTTGTTGAACTCTTAGCACGAACACCTGTTTAGAAATAGTAAACAATGCTATTATTGTTTGTTTTTATAACGTCTACAGCTGTTATTGCGTATATCTATGCGTGTGTATTTACTTCGATGGAAATCATTAAGTCTCCTCAACTTGTGTGGAACTGTCGACGTCTGGCGCGATACCTACGACATATAGACACATGCTAAATCCATAGGCGGCACATTAAACACTTTTCGGGGGGTTTTAATTTTGGCGTTCGTGTTGTAATTGACTCACAATTTTTGGGATTTATATTCTACATAATTGCACCCTTCCATTTATCATACTCTGTCCCCTTATTTCAAATACAGCCTGTATAACTATCGCTGAATATGCTTAACTCTCCTAATGCCTAGACACTCTCACATCAGAGACAATATTTGCCGTTTTGCATAATCAATAATATGTACAATGAATCTGTATAAATAATTAAGAATACTAATGTGTACGTTTTGGTCATAACGTTACCTAGACATTCACACATTAGCGATAATGTGTAAAGATATTAAATTCATTAATTTAGCTTAAGAGGGGCGTTTACCAACAAATAGAAACTTATGCAACTTATATTACTAGCAGGACAGGTAGACGCAAGGGGGTGTGAGTAGGTGAAGCTAGACGATATTCGGTTTCGATCACAACGCTTCAGTTTTATTCACAGATTATGTCGTGAGTTGAAAATTTTAATATATATGTTTCTGGACAAACCAGATTTTAGGCCAAACTAGTTTGGCCTAAAATCTGGTTTACACAAAATTATTTTTTTTTACACTGGCACCTATTTGTAGCACAGTTTTTGCTACAGGTGCATCTTATAAAACCTTGACCTGTTCCAACTGAGTGTTTGGAAGCTGCAGTTCTTAGTGAGATTTGAACATATTGATTGACATCACTTTTTTTAAAAATGTTTGAGTACAAAGGTCGAATTCAGTTCTGTAATAAACAAATATTCTATTTTGACCAAACTACATAACATACTTAATAAAGCTTAAAATCATAAAATATGGAAACCTCTTCCAAATATAAAATCAATAATCATCGAAATCAGTTCAGATTTGACAGTGAAATAGAGTAACATGGTCATTAAAAAGAATTTCTTTTTTCGAAGTAATTTAAGAAGAAGTAAATATTAAATCGCGTAACTATCCTACAATAGAGTGTCTGCTATATTCCATGCTTAGTTCAAATTTTGTACAGGCCATCATTGTTTATTTCCAGAACAACGCCAATAACATTCCTTGGGGCGCCCCTTCCTCTGTCTACATCAGGAATCGGCACAGTCACATTATCTCCCAGTTTAGTTGGAGGATGCGATTTGCCAGAAACAAATTTCATTTTCTTAGCCTGTTTATGAAGATTTTCAGCAGCCGTTTTTCGGCATCATTACTATTACTAACATCTCCTGTCTGTCCATGGGTTAAATCAGTTCAATACATTTTCGAAGGTCATCTTCATCTTGAATATCCTTTATTATTTCTGGTAGTAGTAATGACGTTGAAAGATCAACTTTGGTTCAACTCTATACATAGCTTTGTACGGCGATTGTTTTATTTATTGAAAATAAATGATGCTGACATAAAGATTGCGGCTACACAAAATAATGACAAAAATTCCTTAGAATGGAAAACAGTAGGACCTAAGAAATCAAGAAAAATGGAAGTTATTCGTGGGAGTGATGTTGCAGCCTCTTCAATTAAAGGAGCTACAAGGTATTACCATTTTCACATTTACAACCTTCAACCAAAATTATCAATCGATAAACTCACGGAATTTCTTAAATCTAAAAATATAGAAGATGCCATCTGTACCCCCATGCAGAGTAAACACCCGGATCGATATTCCTCTTTTAAAGTCTCTGTATCATCAACATCGTTAGATATAATAAAAAATCCAGATACTTGGCCTGAAAATGTCTGTGTTAACCGTTTTTTAGATCGCCTTTCCAACAAGGTTTAAATTGCACATCTAAGGGTATTAACATTATGCATCAAAACATCTGTTGTGTTAGTAATAAGATACAGCAACTCGAAATTGTAATTAATACATATAAGGTTGATCTTTTAATGTTAACTGAGCATTGGCAATCGGAGTATCAACTAAAGCAACTTTCAATTAATAATTTTTATTTAAAAAGCTTCAATTGCCGTCCTCAGCGTCGGCATGGGGGTGTTGCGATTTTTGCAAATAATTCATTGCAACTGAATCCCAGAGATGACATTACATGTCTATCGATTGTGAATATTTTTGAACTTTGCGCGGTTGAAATTCAATCTGAAATTAACATCATTGCAGTTGCAATTTATCGCCCACCTCAGGCTGACTTTGATATGTTTGTTGGGAGACTCGCGAGTTTGCTTGACTTGATTTCTAGTGAAAATAAGTACATAGTTTTAGGTGGAGATTTTAACGTAAACTTTGCTGTGGCATCGGCGAACTTGCGAGCTTTTAATGATGTTGTGAATAGTTTTAGTTTGCATGCAACAATTGATGTACCCACTAGAGTTTGTAATACATCGTCCTCTTGTATTGATAATTTTGTAACAAATTTGCCGCTTGACTATTATAGTTCTTCTTGTTTGGATAACTGTTTGTCCGATCATTTTAGTCAATTTTTGAATGTTAAATCGGATCTAAAATCAAATGCTGTTGATTATATTTATAAACGGAAAGTTTCTAGTAATTCCTTAATTTTGTTCAATGATTACCTGGAAAAAGAAACTTGGTTACCAGTATACCAATGTTCGTGTCCAGATACTAGTTTTTCAACCTTCCTAGAGATATTTGCTTATTATATGAGTATATGTTTTCCGTTGGTTAAGTGCCATGTTGGTCATGGCACGGGAAATGGGTGGATTGATCAAGAAGTCTTGGATGCAAAGAATAAACTTACATTCTTAAGTGATATGAGTAAAAAATTCCCTATATTTAAGGCTGATTTTCTCAAATATGAAAAATTTTATAAACAATTTATCATTGACAAAGAAAAACAATATAATAATCGTTTTATACTGCAATCTAAAAATAAAAACAAAGCCGTTTGGACGCTGATAAAAAATAAATGCCCAACACATCAACAAAAAACAGTTCTTCCGGATTATAGTATGTATCGAGAAAATACGTCTATATATTTCAACAATTATTTTGCAACATTGGCTTCCAATCTAGTTAATACAAATTTTAATCAAACAGATATTGAATTCAATTCAATTGACACATATATTGACCTGGTTAATAACTCGTTTTTTATGCCGAATATAGACAGACATGACATTGAAATTGCAGTTGGTAAATTAAATGCAGATTCCTCAGCGGGATACGATCATATCTCACCCCGTATAATTAAATATTGTTATTGGCTAATTATTGAGCCGCTTATATACTCATTAAATTTGTCGATTAATCATGGGATCTTTCCATCAACTCTAAAAGTAGCATTGATAAAACCACTTTATAAGAAGGGAGACTGTAATGATTTTTCAAATTATAGACCAATAAGTGTTGCGTCAGTCTTTTCAAAGATTTTCGAAATAATTGTTACTACTAAATTAACTGAATACTTTAAACACTTTGATTTATTTTCTGACGATCAGCATGGATTTCGTCCTAGTTATTCTACGAATACTGCCTTATTTCGATGCCTTGCGAGGGCCATTACTAGTGTAGATTCTAATTTGCCATGCTTGGCAATGTGCATTGATTTGTCAAAGGCTTTTGATTGTATAAATCACACGATTCTTCTTTATAAACTGCATAGGTGTGGTGTTCGCGGTATGGTGGACAAATGGTTTGAGTCTTATCTCCGGGACAGAAGGCAGCGGGTTACATGTTATGGAGAAATATCAGTTGAAAGAGAGATAACAATGGGGGTCCCACAAGGCTCAGTGATGGGTCCCATGTTGTTCTTAATTTACATTAATGATCTGCCAAAACTTATAAAACCATTGGCCGCAGTCTCTCTCTATGCGGATGATATTAATATAATCGTTGATGCTGATGACTTATTAGATCTAAAATCTAAAGCAGACAGGATCTACACACTCATAAAGGATTGGATGTCAGTCAATAAGCTATTAGTCAATGATTCAAAAACCAATTGTATTTTGTTTAAAAATCAATTAAAGTTTAGGGAAACGAAAATTAACCTACATCAAACTTCTGTGGACCTTGTTAGTTCATGCAGGGTATTGGGGGTTGTGTTGGATGAGTCTTTGACTTGGTCCGCCCATATTGATGTTTTGTGTGGTGAGCTGAGTAGGGCTTGCAATGCGATATATAATCTGCGCAATTCTTGCAGTTTCGAAGTGTTGAAGACATACTACTACTCGAATATATTTTCCAGGATTCGATATGGTATAATTCATTGGGGTCATTGCAGAGATGCCCAGAGGGTATTTTTGATGCAAAAAAAGCTGTAAGGTACATATATAACCTGAGATTTCAAGAGTCTTGTAGACCTGCTTTTAGAAAAGAAAAAATTCTGACCTTCTTTGACATATACATATTGGAAGTAGTATTATTTGTACATGAAAACAGGTCATCTTTCACCACCAGTATAGACCATAAATACAATACACGGCAAAATAATTACCTGCTGCCATTTCAGCATAAAACAGCACTTTTTCAAAGAAATCCTCTTTATAATGGTTGTAAACTATACAATAAACTTCCGTCTGAAATAAAACGGGAAGGTTTAAAGAAATTTAAACACAAGGTTAAGGAATTACTATTAACTTTAAATTGTTACTCCTGTGAGGACTTTTTGAATTAATTATTTGTTACCTATATTTGTAGATTTTATTTTTGACATTTTCACACATGTATGTTTTTATTTGTATGTACACATGTCTCTGAAATAAATTATATTATTATTATTATTATTATTATTATTATTATTATTATTATGCCCGAATGATAGGCTCTCTTTTCACAAATTGTACATACCTCAAGCCTTCTGACCGTTTAATCGATTGATATTCTTTTAGTCAACAACAAATCATGTTCTCGACGTCTTGGTTGGCTCTCTCAACGGAGCCCTGACTTTGACTGTGCAGTGGTTTTGCGTGCACTAGCTTAAGTTCTGGCCAAAAATTCGCCATTTCACATGTAATATGATTGACAAATGCTCATCCATTGTATGACTGCAAAATACATAGGGCATCTATCGTCAAAATAAGCTATTTAAATGGTAGGCTACTTCTTCAGCTCGTTTAAATTCCAAAGTACGGAGCCAAACAAACTTGGTCAAGTGGTCTTGGTAGACCATGATAAATTTAAACTTTCAATCAATGAGGTCCACTTGGCACCTGCTGTTCATTACAGAATGTAAAATTGGCTTCTGTTTTGTGACATTAGCATATTTTATAGATGCCTCAGCCAATAATCTGTCACGTCCGCCGTGTCCGACAGCTCTGTGCGCTGCATCAATAACATCATACAATTCTTCACCCGGAATATAGTATTTTATTTTATCTTCACTACGGGCAACTAGTTTTTTAACAGAACGAATGTTTAAAATAGCAAACCTTTTTAATCGCCTTTGATGAAGTGATGTTTTGATTTCAGGTTTTTCAGACTCTTCCACTTGCAGAATAAGATCTAAGTATTTATCTTATCTCAAACATTAAAATGAGAAGATTTTATATTTTTACTTTCCAACATTTCTTTTAAAAACCGCTCTCTCCACTGTAACTGTTCAACTTGAACACTAGACGATGGCACATCCATAATAACAATATAAGAATAACACAAAACTTTAAAACAACGTTAAAAAAATCAATTAATACTGCTTCCCGAATTGGACGTACCCAAGTCACAAAGGGATTGCGCGTAATGAGTGAATAGACAACTAAAGCATGACAGAAAGGGGCGCGAGAGGGGAATTCCCGCGTTAACTGGTCCCAACATGTTTATTTTGTCACAGGCAACGATTCAATCAGTTCGGCCTAACTCAAACTAGTTAAGCCTAAAGTATCTAAGCCAAACTAGTATATCCTGACACGCGTAGGATAAACCGGTTTGGCCTAGGACAAACTAGTTTGGCCTGAAATCGGGTTTGTCCGGTAACATATACTTAAAATAAAGCCAAATACTTAAATTCTGAAGTCTACTCGCATATTGGTATTATGTACTTTGTTAAACTAAATGGAATTCACAAATATCAAAATAATGTAAATAAAATTGTAGACTTAAAAATTAATTACTCGTATTTTGATTTTTCATGCGATTTGCATGGTTACTTCTTTGTTTTGTTGATGTTTTATAATAACCCAATTTTCGCTTGTCCATAACTATTATATTATTATACACTCGAATATTACAGGTATATATGACATTTTACTCGAATTTAAGTCTGCAATAGCCGACCGATTCCGATAGATTTTCGTCTTCGCTAGGACCGGTAGAGATACCGTAAAGTGGGGATAGACGACGCGATAGCTTCGAAAAACCTCACGTGAAATGTGTGTGACAGTGTTTACTATCTAATGTTTTTTATCTTCAAAAATAATTACATAAATTTGATTTCTTTTTATATTGTACTGCCAGAGCCACAATTACTCTTTTGAGAACACTTTTCCCGATTCGATTAATTTCGAGAAATGGACACTAAGACGGAGGTGGCCCCCAAGATTCCCAGATCTCACTTCTACAGATTTTTTCCCTTTGGGGCTATCTCAAAGAAATGGTCTACGTAAGCAAGCCGCAATGCGTGATATCTGAAGAAACATTACGAAATATCATGCTTAAAAGAGCTTTTGTCTCGCGAAAAGAGACATTATTTTTAGACATTATTTTTCGTAAATAGTTGGAAAAAAACTTCAAACATTTTATTATGAGTTACAAAATATAAATTTAATTAAATTTTCATAGAAGTTTTTTAATTTTAATTCGTGAAGGTATTTTTGCGCCACCTTTTTCTTTTTATTTTAATGCTCTTATATTTACTTTAGATTATGGGCGCATGCAACGAAAACTTCGTAATGCTAACACATTTATTCCAGCGTCTTCTTGATAAGACATTGCTAAGTAAACCGATAGTTTGATGTTATAGGGGAGGTCGGGTACAGTTGTAACAATTTGTACAGATTTTTTTTTTGAAGCTATGTTATAAATTTTCCAAATTCAAAAATATAATTCGATATTTGTTACAATACAGCTATAAGTAAAAATTATAATATTGATGTTTATCACTTTAATAACAGAAGAAAAAAAATATGAATGCTTGAACGCAGAATGTTACATATGTATGTACCCGTGGCTGGACAAATGTAACACCCATGGGGGTCAATTGTAACAATGTTTTAATGTTTCAGATATTATTTTTTATTAGTGAATAAAACATGCTTATGCAACATTTAGAGGGTAATTAAAGTAATCACTTCCAACATCATTATCATCATCGCAGTTTAAGCAGAAGAAAAAATCCGGTCGTAGTTTATGAACACAATTTTCGTGCGCCCATCTTTTACATTTGTAGCACTGAATCCACGTTGCTCCAGGTTTATTGCTAAATGGTTCTAAACAATACAAACAAAATGAATCTTCCCCTTCGTCATCAGAGAGCATTTCATCTACTGCTATGTGTTTTTTAACTCTCTCTGGAGATTTTTGTTTGTTTGTACATTCATTAATTCTTTTTGTTTGTTCTTCATCAATTTTAACTAATTTTCTTTTCATTTTGGATGCTTTTTGTTTTCTTATTTTCTGTTCTAGTTCTAGTACCAGTTTCTCTGGCGTATCTGTCAATATAGCGCTGTTTTTTTCTTCTTTTTGGCAATTGCTTTTGGGGACGTGACGCCTTTGGAAGTGGCCGAATGCTTGCAAGACCTTCAAAGGATGCATCTGCATCTCCTGTAGTAACCGGCTTTGTGCTGGAACCTGCTGTTGCCATCTCTGCGATACCTTTGTTATTTTCCACTCGGGCGTTGTCAGTGGATACAGCTTCTGTTTGGGTGTCCATTGGTAGATCCCTGTCGGTTACTAATGACGGGGAAAATTCGTCGTCGCCGAAAATGTCCTTGTTATATGGCCAAATTCCAGACACCCTAAATCCTCCCATAATATTCATTGGAGTTGTCGCTATTGGGAAAGCCTCAGCAACTACAGCCGGTATGTCGTAGATGGTCATTGTTTGACCAGGATGTGATTTCATCCAATTATCCATAGCGCCATTCACATAATGTTTAAAAGGGCCGTACACGCCACGATCTAGGGACTGCAACTTGTGCGACGTATGTGGGGGAAAAGATAAAAGCACTATTCCATTTGCCTTACAAAGGTCTATACTTGGAACATATAGATGGGAATTAGGGTTGTCCAATAATAGCAACACTTTTTTTTCGGGCGAAGGTCTTACATGCTTTACAAAGTGATTTATGAAAATCTGAAAAGTTTCTTCATTCATCCAGCCTGAGCCATTTGCCTCGCCAATGCATCCAGGAGGTCCGCCTCGTATAAAATGAGCTTGAAATTTTTTTCGAGGAAAGAGAAATAATGGTGGCACGGTATTTCCGATAGCACTTACAGCTGTGCAAACAGTCACCAAAGTGCCTCACTCTCCAGAGGTAATGGCACCTATTTGTTTCGAACCTTTTATAGCAACGACCTTGTTCGGCTTTTGCACGGTTGTGACCCCTGTTTCGTCGACATTGTATATATCAGAGGCTTCAAATTTGTATCTCTCAAAAAGGAGGGAAAGTTTATCAAAAAAATTTCCGACATTTGTTTTGTTAAAATTAATCGCTCGTGCATAACTTGTCGCCTCTGGCGATTCGTAAACCAGTCCTTACCAGCTAGCCCGTTTTCTGACCATTTGGGAGGAACGGTTGTTTCATTTTGTATAGCGAATTGAAAAACCTGTGGACAATTTTTAAATTATATAACATTTTTTCTTATTCTGATTGTTAGTTGATCTACTAACCAATTTGCGTATTTCCTTTGGCGTTAACCCAAAATAAATAAGTGAGGAAATCCGTATATATCTCAAAAACGCTTGCTCTTGTTCTTCTGATAGAATTTTGGTATGTGGATTGTAACCCATTTCTGGCGAACCTCCACTATTTAATTTTTTTCATGTAACGGTTAAGTGTTACATGGCATATATTCAGATCTTTGGCTATTTGTCGTTGAGATTTATTTCCCTCTATAATTAGATTAGCCGCCCTTTTCATAAGTTCATTTGAGGGTCCTCTATTGGTTTTTCTGATTCTTTGACGCGGCATTGTCTCCTACACAATAATGTATAATTAATTCAATATCAAAAGTTTCATGGGTACAAATGTAACATGTTACAATTGTACCAGCTACTAATGTTACATTTGTACCCCCGTGACATTTTTATATAGTTGGCTTCAATACAAAAGCTAGACAATACCTAACCACAAAATACAGGCAGAATATTTTAAAGGTATATATACGCTAAACATTCACTACGAATTCATTCGAAGAAATAGTAACATGCAGAGGTTATCCTAAATACAAAAAAAGATTTAAAATTTACTTACCTGACTTCAAAATAAACAATCTGTAGTAACTTCTTAATAATAATATACTTTTCGCTCAAACTAACATGTAATGGAGTACGTCACCTGGTCTGCTCATGCGCCGGGTTGTCAAATTTAGAGACTGCGCTAACACATTTTAGAACTGTTGTTACATTCGTACCGCGTTACAATTGTACCCGACCTCCCCTACTCGATTTTTGTTTAAAGTCGTTAAAAAAATAGAAAAAGAAATTGTAAAAAAGCATGCCAACTAACTCCTTTCTCCCCTATAATATCCACATTACTTTCTTTTTTGTTGAGTTATTCTTACATTCATCTTTCAAATAGTTCGTAAATACCATTCATCATAAATTTTGGATTATAACTTTAACATACTAGTTTAAATGTTCAGACCAGCACAGATAGCAGAATTGTCATGCTCTTTTAACAGAACCAAAATACCGGATTCCATGTCAGATATTATCAGCTGCCAACGAATGATAGACAAGATTGGTGTTTAGCGCTTTAAAACTATTAATAGACGATTCTCTTAATGTCAACATTTAGCAGGTTGATATTAGGTACTCATATATCGCAAAACTAAACTGAATTCTTACGCATTTCACCTTCTCCGAGATGTGTGTGTATGTGTATCGTGCTTCTTTGATTGTTCGATCTTCTTAATAACAGTTATCGGTGCGGTACGGCAGTTAAAGCCTTTTAAGTAATTGATAGCTTTCAGACAGCAGTGCAATTCAGGGGTTCAGAGGTTGGGCGGAGTTCGCATTGTGATATGGGTTAACCGTTCCGGCGAGACCAGAAAAACTCTTTTCGGGTTTTGCCTTACTTTCTGAAGAAAAAAATTTAAAATAATGCTTTAGTGGATATGCGCTTACATATTGCTACATGCAATTGACTCATACTTCCTTTTATTCTTCCACCTTACACTTTTGGTTCGAATTCAGCTAAAGTAGTGTACATAATTTAAGGTTTGAAATAAACAACACAATACATTTGTGTATATTTAACTATAGACTACGAAGCGAAAGTATGTAATTTTAATTTAAAGAAATGCAGCTCTTCTTGCAAGATGATATAACCAATATAAAATTGCGAAAAGCGCAACATATGAAAGTTAATAATATTCAAAGTACATTTGCCTGTATTAATAGTTTGATTATATTAGTAGGGATCAGTCGTCAGAGGTATATTGCAGGACTGGACTTACATGATGTAATGTTCTAATGTACATATTACATATTATACCGCTGGCTTCTCCCTTATTTCTTTTAATAACCATGTTTACAAGTTACGATATGTATGTATAAGAGTAGTTGCATTTTTTGCGGCGAATGTAGGCGATGTTGAAGGGTGGGCTTTTGCGACGAAAATATTTTAGTTAAGTCGTAAGTGTTGTGTGTAGCGGGCCGATCTATTGTTTACTTTTATTAGTTACTTGTGTTCTATTGCGTAAATATGTTCCATCCACGTTTGTCGAGATATACTAGTGGAAGTGAAAAGCCGTGTCGTCGGCTATATCTCAAGCACGTATTGCTGGCACGTAATAATCAATTATTAGTGATACCTAGGCACAGATGCGCTTTCAGTGAGAAAAGTCCGATGTACGTGTCTATAAGAGTCTACAATAAATTACCACATAAATATAAAGTGATGCCATACAGAAGGTTTAGAAGTGATATTAAAAAACTTCTGCTTTTAAAAGGTTACTACTCTATGGATGAGTACCTCAATGTAATCAAACTTGTAATTCTAGTATAATACTGTATAATTGATATACTAACGTATCCCATACCGAAAGGTTACCGGGACAAAATGTTTGTATCATTTAATTTGTATATTTATATTTATTGTATAAATTATATGCTGTTTTAATGTATATATGTAACAATGGCTTATCCCATAAAGAAGGTCATCGGTACAAAGAAAGTATTATTGTTGTCGTTGTTATCATTTTTTTTATGCCTTTACGCTGTTAGTTGCTTATGTTTAAATTTATGTTTGTATTATTTAATTTTTATGTTTATGATTATATTGTTGACTTGTTCTTTACCATGTTTTTGGTCACATGAACTAATAAATATTATTATTATTATTATTATTTCTAAGCATAAATATTACGAATTTTGTGATGGTTCGTTAGTTTTGCTCCAATCATACATATTTATAAGAATACAGCAAATCACGTATCGTGGTGATATTTCAAGTAGTTCCGTTATTTTGTTTGGAGTTCCATAAGGTTCGATCCTCGGTCCGCTATTTTTTATAATTTATACTAACGACATTTGATCATCTGTTAATAAATGTCACGTCCAAGATTATGCTGATGAAACGCAATTTCTTCATTCATTTGATTTTCATGAGTACCAAAGGGCGGCTGATGATATTAATGAGGACTTTTTTAGGGTAAATAAGTTGTCTGAACATAACATACTTCTTAATTCGCAGAAAACTAATGTGTTGATTTTTGGCTCTAAATATCGTGCTGATTTTACTTTCTTATATGTAGTATAAGGAAGTATTGTGATGATGAAAATTTTCGACCTCGAGATTTTTGCAGATGTCCACGTTTTGAAGTCCCCTGATACCGAAAAAGTGGTTTCTAAAAAATGTCTGTGTGTCTGTCTGTGTGTGTGTGTCTGCGTGTGTGTGTGTGTGACCACGATAGCGGTCAAACCGCTGTAGGTATCAATTCCAAATATTGTATGTACGTGTGTAATCTCCCTCTTGAAATCTGATTAGTTTTTCAGTAAAATCGGTAGACCGGAAGTAGCACTTTACTTCAGCGAAAAAATCGAATTTTGCCAATATTTCGTCAACTACTAAATTTAAACAAATTTAAAAAGAATTCATATATACTTAAAATTAAAATTGAGAATAATTTTATTTAAAAAGTTTTTCGAAATTCCTACCGGAAGTAGGTCTTTTACTCTTATCGAAAATCAGTTTTTTGCGAATATTTCGCAAATCATGCTTTTTAGACAAGTACGTTACGGGTATAAAAGTATTTAAAACATAATTTTCAATATCTTTTATATAAAAAAAATTTCAAAATTCAGACCGGAAGTGCCACTTTTACTCTTATCGAATAGCGATTTTTTGCAAATATGTCGTAAGTTATGCATTCTATATATATTTATCAAGAGTACAAAAGTATTTAAAACTGGATTTGCAATATTTTTTGTATATATGAAATTTTAAAATTCGGACCGGAAGTAGCACTTTTACTCTTAGCGAGGAGCACTTTTTTGATATCTTGCAAAGTATGCATTCTATAGAGATTTATTAAGAGAATAGAAGTACTTAGAATAGGATTTTGAATAATTTTTGTAAAAAAAGATTCTTAGAATTCTATAATTTGAAACGCTTATAAGAAAGTCGTGTGGTGGCCACACCTCATTTTTTAATAAATGTTTGTGTGCGTGTGTGACCGCGATAATGGTCAAACCACTGTAGATATTTATTCTAAATTTTGTATTTATGTGTATAATCTCCCTCTTGAGATCTGACTAGATTTTCAGTAAAATCGGCAGACCGGAAGTAGTAGTTTACTTCAGTAAAAAAATCGAATTTTGCAAATATTTGGTCAATTACTAAGTTTAAACAAATTTATAGAGAATTCAAATGTACTCAAATTTAAATTTGAGAAAAATTGTGTTATAAAAGTTTTTCGAAATTCCTACCGGAAGTAGGTCTTTTACTCTTATCGAAAATCAGTTTTATGCGAATATCTCGCAAGTCATGCTTTCTAGGCAGGTACATTGCGAATATAAAAGTATTTAGAGCATAATTTCAAATATCTTTTGTATAAAAAAAAATTCAAAATTCGGACCGGAAGTGGTTTTTTACTCTTAGCGAGTAGCACTTTTTTTTAATATATCTTGCAAAGTATGCATTTTATAGAAGTTTATTAAGAGAATAGAAGTACTTAAAAAAGGATTTTGAAAAATTTTTGTATAAAAAAATTCTTAAAATTCTATAATTTGAAACGCTCATACGTATAAGAAAGTCGTGTGGTGGCCACACCTCATTTTTTTTAAATCCATCTTAAATTTGCACATTTCAAATAATCGTTTATTTTTTGTTGATGTTGTGAAAGACCTTGGACTACTCGTTCGTACCCGACTTCGCTTCAGTGAGCATGTTTCCTATTTACTAAAGAAGTCCTACGTAGTTTTGATAGTGTTATATGCTAATAGGCATATTTTAAATTCTTCTTTGAGGCTACGATTTTGTGAATCTTTGGTCTTAACTTTATTTAGCTATTGTGATTTCATTCATGGTCCATGTTTTGTTGTGCAAGATAAGTTAAGAATTCAAAAACTTTAAAATTCTTGTTGTAGACTTAATTGCAGTCGTATAAAGTATGACCACATTTCAACGGGTATTAAATCTATTGGGTGGTTAAATATGGAAAACCGCCGTAAATTGCAGTTGACTAACTTCATCCATACGTAGCTTACTAGACGATCTAATAAAATAGAATACTTATGTTATGGTTAATAATAGTATACGGGAATAAAAACAATGATTAAATAACAAAGATACCATCAAAGAGATTGATTGCGAGACAACTACTTAGTTATTAAATTGTTTCTAATTATAAAACCTTACAAATAATTATGTTTATCCTAGAAGTATTTACCATTAAAAAGCATCAATTAATTGGCGTTTCTTTTTGTAAAAAATGTATTAAAACAAATTAAAAAGAAACAAAATGATATTATTGTAAAAATAAAAATGCCTTTACGAATGGGATTCTTAACGGCAATAAATAACCCCCTCCATACTTTTGAATATCTCTGTAAATATGAACAATGTAACAACCCTCAAAAGAACGAGGGTAGGTATGGAATCCTATTGGTCGTACTTTCGCGCTCTGTCTTTGCGCATGTAGGGTCGACGCGCAATAAATAATCATTTCAGGGTTGTTTTACGTACATTCGTTCAAATCCCCTGTTTTCGAAAGTTATCTACCATCATTAAATCATCTACAGCACTTGAATTTCAGCACCAAGCAACCTACAGCTGTTATAATTACATGTATATAGAAAATAGTTCAAGTGATTGGTCGTGTTCAGTGAGTAGAAGTGCGGCCAGCAATTACGGCAATCCGAGTGAAAATATAAAGAGCCCGGAAGCACAGTCACAAAAGACATTTCCTCCGCTCATCTTACGTAAAAGAAGAGTCGCTGCTAACGCGAGGGAACGTCGCAGGATGCAAAATCTTAATAAGGCCTTTGACAAACTTAGGGCCTTCTTACCGCAACTTAGTCAAGATCGACAGCTATCGAAATATGAAACATTGCAGATGGCACAGAGTTATATCGCGGCTCTTTATGATCTTGTAGAGAAGCCTTTCAGGAAGTGAAAATCTGACCGGCCATGCCTATAAGTATTGTAACTATTGTGAATATATATTATGTAAAGTTTTATTTAAATAAATGTTTTTAAGAATGAGTTTTCATTTTTATGACGTACCATTAAATTAAATTATTAATTATATCATTTTTGTACGAATGGATTTGCATTATTTGACATTATCACGTCAGGTTTAGCAGATATGCCAGCAGTGGGATTTTGAACACTCAATACGATAGTTGCAGTCGACATTACACTGAAACTACACAGCCTTTTAACGATTGTCGTCAGACAGGATATCAAATCTTCAGCCTTTTTTTTATTTGTCATAAATGTACTATTGACATTTGGACTAATTCATGAATAAAGATCATACGTGCCAACCTTTGTATTTATATTTAAATTTATACTAAGTGAGTACATATTGACATTAAAACTCGTAGAGAGAGAAGGACGAGGGTTTTATTTTATTTTCAAAATAAGAAATTAATTTCATGTCTCTATCAATTGTATAAACTTACCCCTATACCAATTCAAGCTCATGAAATAAAATTTGTTATGTTAAACATAAAACACCCGTATATTGCAATAAATAAAAGGAAAAATAGTCACATAACATTAAAATTAAACAATCATGAGTTCATACATGAAAATAACAATCAAATCAAATCAATTTCAGGACATGATTGTGAGATGTCACTATTAAATGCAATAGACAGATTTCCTAAAAATTGTAAACAGCAGTTAATAACGATAAATTCAACAAAGTTCGAATAACTTGTAGAAAACAATAGATGGATACTTGTTGCTCCATTTAAAGAAAATTTATGGATATCATGTAATGATTCAAATTATATTGAGAAAAAATCGATTATAGGTACGGGTAAACTACATTTGCAAAATCATTGTTCTTTTTTTAGAAAATCATTATTTTCTTAAATAAGTTATGTGTTTCAAAAATAACCACAAAAATACATGAATTTGATTAATATCTACTAACTAAGGCTGGTACACAAAAGAAAAAAACAACCTCTACGCACTAGCTGCACATTTGATGGACGATATAAAAAAATATAAAATTCATGTAATTATAGGTATTTGAAGATAAAAAATTGAAAATAGTAAATATTGTTACACACATTTCCAACTTGTGTTTTTTCGGAGCTATCGCGTCGTGTATCCCCACGTTACGGTATCTCTATCGGTCCTAGCGAAGACGCAAATCTATCGGAATCGGTCGGCTATTGCAGACTTAAATCCGAGTAACAGTTTGTCATAAAAAATAAATGTCATATACACCTGTAATATTCGAGTGTATAAACATCAACAAAACAAAGAAGTAACCATGCAAATCGTATGAAAAATCAAAATACGAGGTAAGTAATTTTTAGTCAACAATTTTATTTACATTATTTTGATATTTGTTAATTCCACATTGTTTAACTAAGTACATAATACCAATATGCGAGTAGATTTCAGAATTTAAATATTTATGATGTATATATTAAAATTTTCAACCCACGATAGAATCTGTGAATAAAACCGAAGGGCTGTAATCAAAACCGAATATCGTTCGGTGGCTTCACCCACTCACACCCCCTTGCGTCTACCCGTCCCGCTAGTAATATAAGTTGCATAAGTTTCTATTTGTTGGTAAACGCCCCTCTTACAAACGTAAATACATAGTTGCGATTTGTATGGAACTGTCACACTAACTATAATAATAGTTATAGCTTTTATTGCGAAAAGAAAATGTAGGAATAGTCAATGTATAAGAAAGCAAAGTAATAATTAAATGACTTTAAATAATTAGTTAGTACATGCACCTTTATATTGCCTGATGGAAGAATATGTAAAGTTAATTTAAGAGCTGCTCAAACACAAGAAAGTGAACCTGTTCAAATATTAATTAATTAATTGCAGAAACTTAAAAATGTATGTAACGACCAAACAAAAATGTGAGGTATAAATAATGAAAAAGTCTATAGTAGGTTAAAATCTGTGAAATATAGACATTTTATTGCAATGTAAAATGTGCATATAGTGGTTATTTCTCACGTATTACGGGGCATTGTCGTATGTACAAAACATTAACATTGTGCCTGACTTAGCTCACTTATATCATGAAATGTAGTAGGCAAGCAAGGTCGTAGCGTCTTCAAGGCAAAATAACAAAATGCAAATTATTAGTGTAAGATAAATGTAATAAGCGTTTTCGTAGTTTTAACTAGATTATTGTTCACAAACATATTGCTGTGAACCTTACGTTTGAAAATGATAATTTTAAGTACTATTTAGTTATAAAATAAGAGTAATAATTTGTTTGAATATTTATTTAAAGTTAGATAGCTAAGACTATAATATATGCACATAAGTAAAATGGAAGTGAAAAAAGAATTCCTTTATTAAAAGTTATGGTAAATAAAATACACAGATAGTTATTAGTACACTTTAATTAAGAAAGCTTAAATGTTAGAGATATAAAGATAAAAGATATATAATACAAATGATAAGTAAATCAAAATACTTTATTTTGTAGAAAAGATAAACAAGAAATATGGTTTGAGTATAAAGTTACAGAACCTAACTATAGCAGGATGGGGGCTGTCTGCGATGTTTTTTCCTTGTTTCCAGAAATAGACGAACTAAGAAAAAAAGATTTAGAATAGAATTAGCGAATGGTAAAAGAAAATATTTGACAAACAGCTACAAGAGCAATGAATTTATATACAGCTACAACATATGTCTACATTGAAGAAAAAAGAAATAACACACTTACCTACGATAAGAAGCAACAAATTTGTAAACTTCAGTAAAGAAGAATTTGAAGCGCCGACATTGTTGTATAGCTGTCAGTGTAATTGAATAAAAGTGACAACTTAAAGAGAATAAAAGAAAAATTTAACCATGAGCATAAGGTATAGCCAACTTAAAATTCGATATAGAGGGCGCAAAAAAATACCGATTGTGTTTTGTTTGCCAGTATAAAAACGCAAACAGGATAAAATAAGAAAGAGTTCTCGACTGCAATTTGGATGGTAAATACGTATAAATTTGAAAGCAAAGCTCCGAGATAACATTATTTGAGAATAATAATACAGTAGGGCAAATACGCACTACTTGTTCTTCTATGATTTAAAATTTTGTATTCAAAGATAGTGTTTAAGTATTTAGTTAAAATTTTCTTTAAAAGAAAGAATTCGTTTGATTAATTTTTTATCGTTATTAAATAAAAATGGAAGACATTAATAAAATGGAATTTGATCAACTGTACGATCAAACGAAGTGAGTTATGTAAATTCACATGAGTTATAATACGAAGTTATTTTAATTTGTTTTATGAAGATGAATATTCACTTGAATTTAAATAATTAGTTTATTCCATATTATAAATATATTTAATGGTGTTAGACAGACTACAAAGGTACTACGTGCAAATGTTTGCCTTAAGTGGATTATTGAGCATTATTAAATATTGCATTATCACATAATAATAATTCAAACAGTTTAACACGAACATGCGAGGATGTTTTGGCTAAATGGCTAGAAGTACTATGTGAAAATATTTGCTGCTAGCGGTTAGTGTGAACCGCTAGCAGCATTTAAGTAGCAAGACTCTAGATTAGTAAAGTACTACATGCAAATGTTTGCTTTAGTAAAATAGTGACGGCATCGTGTTAATAATTTTCATAAAATTATTTTTAAAAATAAAAAGAACTCATGGTGAACATTCATTTAATCATCGCTATATCTATTTCACACATTTTACAATTCAAAAGGAATATAAACAATTTTAATTAAGAACAAAATTTTATAAAAGAGTTAATGTTGTTAGTCAAAATAATTTAATTGATGTTAGTATAAAACATAGATATAATGTTTAATTTTCTCACCCTATCCCATAGTAGACTAAATAAAAGAAAGACCATAAAGCAAGAAGTGAATCGCTGTACGAATTCACGAATAAATTTAATATTTTATGCTGTTACGAACAAATTAAATGTGAGGATATTACATCATTTATTTCAAACATAAAAGTAGATACCACATCAATATGTTTAAATTCGTAATAGTATTTTTCTACTCTACTTTTAAGAAATATCAACTTAGAATATGTGGGAAGCTTTATTTTAAAATAAGAACATTCTTTTTTATTATTCTATGTAGTTATTAGGACATTTTATTATGAACAACGCTACCAAAAATTGTGTCCATCTAAGACGGCGTTTTCGAGAATTATAATATTATAAAAACATTGACTTTTTCAGAAAAATGATGATAAATAGAAAACCTACTATATGGTAACTTTTTTACTAAGAATTATACGAGGAATACAAATATGTAGGGCATTCATTTAAAAAACTGTAACTACTGTGAGCCACCAAATTATGGAACACTCTGTATAATATAAAATATTTTTAAAATGTGCTGCTAATTGGAACATCCACCCTATAGCCCAGATATGGCTCCTTGTGATTTTGTTTTGTTTTCTGATTTAAAAAAAGACCTTAGGGGACGTAGTTTTAAGGACGACAGTGAGTTGCAAGCAGCTGTTATAGAATATTTTGACGGAAAAACTTTAGATTATTTTTACAGGGGTATCGAATTATTAAGTAATCGTTGTAATAAATGTATAGAAGTTAGGGTAAATTACATTGAAAAATAAAAATTATTATATTGTTCCTAGTTTTTTTTTTGTATACCAGGTCGAGAATTTATGGTGCCTACCTCGTATCTTTGAAAAGAAATAAACACTTTTTAAATAATTCACAGCGACCTACATACAAAAAATTATAAATTTATATCATAAATCGAAATTTGAGATCTTTATAAAGAAAAACTAGTTACGCCACTACATTCTTATCGAATAAGTGCCAACGTAGAAATTGTCAAATAAGAAACATATAGCTCTAATACAAATATTGAAAAAGAAAACTTGGGAATAACTCGAAAACAAAAAACGATAGCGAATATTAGTTTTCAACACAACATTTTTCTCAAAAAAGATTTGTATTGTTAAACTTAATAAAAGTTTAGTATAATATGTCTGTTTCAATGCTAACGTACATTATTATCTATACTCATAGACATTGTTCCTTAGAAAACTTTTGAGCTTATGTCAATATGTTCCCTAATTAATCTTAAACCTAAGTCAGTACGGTTTTCGGCAGCGTAGGTCTACGATTGATGCATTGGTTGATATCGTCACTTATATTACGGACGAGCTTGAGGTGGGAAACGTGGTCCTGGGTGGTTTCTTGGATTTGACCAAGGCGTTTGACTGCATCTCTCACGATATACTTCTTGCTAAATTATCATATTATGGTATTAGGGGTCATGCATTGTCATTTATTCAGGGTTTTTTGTGTGATAGATATCAATGTGTGAAAGTTGACCGTGATGTATCATCTTTGGGTAGAGTGTTACATGGGGTTCCGCAAGGCTCCATTCTCGGACCAATACTCTTTATTATTTATGTGAACGATATGTGTGACCATATCAAATCTAAAAACGTTAAATATGCGTATGATACCACAATCTTAGTCAGTAGCAATAACCTTAACAGCTTATATAGAGATTGGGAATTATCCGCTGCACAGGCTGAGGTATATTTCAATAATAATAAACTTTGCTTGAATAATGAAAAAACCCAAACGTTAACTTTCACTTTGAATAATCGCTTGGAAATTTTTCAAAACGAACCGGTAAAATGTTTGGGTATAACACTCGACAGCAAACTGACGTGGGGTGCTCATGTTGATCGACTGGCACACCGTTTGACTACCGTCCTATATGCGCTAAAGCATCTAACACAAATGGTAGATTTTGACGCATTGTTGTTGGCCTATCATGGCATGTTTCACAGCGTTATGAGTTACGTAATTTTATTGTGGGGTGGGTCCGCACACTGAAAGGATATTTTAATCTTACAAAAAAGAGCAATAAGAATAATTACTAACACTAAACGTTATGATTCGTGCAGACCTTTATTTAAACGGTTCAGAATATTAACTTGCACGAATCAGTTCATTTATGAATGTCTTGTTTACAGCAAAGAAAATGTAATGTCTCACTACCGCCAGTCGGTATACGACACAAGACATAAACAGTATGCACAGTCTCATTTTCGACACTCTAGGAATATTAACTCTTTCAGGTATCTATCCTTAAAACTATATAACTTGCTACCTACCCATTGGAAAGAACTAAATTATTTTAATTATAAAAAAACTATTAAAAATTTTCTAAAACATAACCCTTTTTACGAGATTCAGGAGTTTATTGGGGCGTTGACTCATCTTTAAACATTTTGGGTATCATATATTGCCTCAATAACAACTTACTTTATTATACGTTTTTAAGTATTGTTTTAGTTTGTATACTTGGTTGTTTTGCTATGTAACAGAAAAAAATTTTTTTTCTTTATTTTTTTTACATGTATAAGTTTGTTATATACACATCTATATATATAGTTTTTCTTGACGTGTGCATACATTGATGTATTCTGTCTAGCTCAAATAAAATATCTATCTATCTAATACCAGAGTATGTTCAGTGACAGTGTAGATTATTTAATGAATACTATAATCTACAATCTACTAATTTTACTCACATGATAACCATATTCCATGTTATGTGGAATTTTGCCTACGAACTTATCAACATGACATCTCGCATTTTGATTATTAAGATTAGTAACAAAAGTTTTTTGTCTAGCGGTTAAGTGCGGATGCAAGCGACGTTACTATTACGTGTAACTCGTGTGGAACCCACAGGCGACAGAGTGCATCCAACCGGCACTAATTTCTAGCACGCGTCTGTGTACCTGTTAACCGGAAACACAAACGAACAGCATACATAAAGTTCTATTTTGCTTAATACCAGTACGCAGAAAGCTATAAATATTTAAATATATAAGCACTTGTTAAACGGTAATTGTAAAGTCCTTCGTTATTTTTAAATAAACTAGAATTTTGGTAAGATTATATTAAATATAATAAATGTATATATTTTTGAGTAATACAGTTGGCCATTTACACTTAGGCTGCTATTTATAGTCGTTTCTTAAGATAATGCCAAGCAATGTCTTAACCAAGACGTACTTATCGTCAAGAATTTGATAAGTACATTTTGTGTTTTATAAAGCGATCTTCGACAATTTTCGGCCGAGAATGTAATAAGAATCACAAATTTGAATTTTTATAGGGTAATTTATTTTAAGCAGTTGTCACAAGTAAAACTGCAGCTTCATAAATATTTATAAATTTATTTCAATTTGTTTATAATTTTAATGTTATGCATTTCTTATTGTAATTTAGCTTTGGAATCGATTTTTATTAACGCTATTTATATTGTGATAATTTTTAAAACGAATTTAGAATCGAAGTTGTTTTTTTCTTGTTGTAGAGTAAGTTATATGAGTAAATATATGGTTTATAGTTATACAAATAATAGCTTATTTTAGGATGTCAGCTAAAAAACATATTCCATATACGCTGAGTGAAAAAATGTTATTAATCAATTTAATAAAATCACATAGCATTATTGATAATAAGAAGACTGATGCATATACGGTAAAAGACAAAAACACAGCATGGAATATTTTAACCGCAAAATATAATAGTCAACCAGAAGTGAATGTGAAGAGAAAAGTAGTACAACTGAAAAAGTTATGGGCTAATATAAAGCACCTGTATTTTTTTATTTTGTTTATATTGTACGTAGTATCTAATTAAAGAAACTTTTAGAAAAAGGAAAGAGAATACAGCAAGAAGACACTGTTTATTAAGTACGGGTGGTGGATCGCCATCAGATTTTGAAAGTGATCCAATACTAGAATTGGTTGATACCGACTCTGCAAACATAGATTTTGAATTTACAAATACTTATGATAGTACAGCCATATTTGAAGAAGAAAGTAATATTTATACATCAAAGTGAGATCAAAAGTAATATGTTTTCTGTTGTAGATAATAAAGAAAATGAAGTGACAGTGGAATATTCAAATGAGCCAGAAATAGGTACATATTATTTATTCTTGACATTGAAAAGGAGTGTTTTGTTATTAATACAGCCTATAAATGCAAATGTACTAATAATTTTTTTAGATGAAAGTACACCAAACATACCGGTGTTGGAAGTTCCATATAATGAAACAAGTCAGAATCAAGAAAGATCAAGTAAGTTTACAATTTTTTTTATTAATTTTGTAACTTACATTTTATAATGGTTCTACTTTGTTGTTAGCTTCAATCAAGCCCAAAACTGGAAGAGAGAAACTGAAATTGGAAGAAATGTTGCGGAGGCAAAAACTGGAGGAGGCAATTGCACAGCAAGCTGAATTGCATGCAATTCGAGTGTCTGCTGCAAAGTTTGAACTGCAAGTGGCAGAAGATAATGAATGCACTTCGTATGAAGTATGAAAAAGAAGCAGCATTGCTGAAGCTTGAGAGATGCCGACAAAATCTGCCATGAGCTGTCTTCGTATCTGTTGAGCTTCATTTACTTTAGAAACAAATTTTATTTATTATGGAGAAATTAAGTTTATTTCTTGTTGTTTGAGATATTAATTATTTATTTTTGTTATTGAGATATTAATTACTCTGGATTTTTTTTATTATAGAATTATTGTTTTTTGTTGTACTGAATTATTGTTTTTGTTTTGATATTAATGTGTAAACGTGGCTGTGAAAATAAAAGGCAAAGATTTTTACAAAGAGAGGTTTTTTAATTTTTATAAAAGTAATAATTGTTTTAATTTACAAAATATTGTTGTACAAATTGTCTCCTAAATTGCAATCCATTTGCTTCATCCATGTTAGGAACATTTCCTAAATTAATCTCTCTTTCCACCTCCATCTCCTCGTTACACAATTCTGCATCATTTTGCCTAATGGCAATATTATGCAGGACAGCTGTGGCACAAATCACTGCTACAGTAGTTTCTAATTCTCTTCTTTCCATTCTTACTCTCAAGCCAATGCGGTCAAATATAACACTATCGTGTGTGGACCCTGGATGTCGTACAACTATATCTAATATCTCAAGGTTTGGACCAGCTACAACCTACATATACATGTGTATAATATACAATTCAATTTACAGAAACGAACTTGTAATACCTGAACGTTCAATGAGAAGCACCCTTTTCTGTTCCTATACACTTCTCCATTATTTCCCCCAGGATTTAATATTTTAATCTGTGTCCCATCAACACACCCACAAACACGAGGAAATGCAGCAATTTCATAAAATTTTGCAATATTCATTCTTTGTGCATTAGGATCCAGTGGAAAATGAATATATTCACGTACTTTTTCTGCAAGTAAAGTGGATACTCTTTTCACTACTAAACTTACAGTGGCTTGGCTTACACCATTTAAGTCCCCGTAAACTGCCTATAAGAAATATATTAATAGAATATAAAGCTTTATATGAAGTATCTGATTACTTGAAATGTTCCTGTAGCATAGAACCTCAAACAAATTAGTAGCTGCATTAATGGCGAGATTGGTAAGCCACGCTTGCTTTCTTTTTGTAATCGTTCTCTTATCAATGGCAAAATTAAGTTTGCTACTATATCTTTAGTGAATCTATAGCGCCGGCGAAAATCTTCTGAAGGAAACCTTTCCATTGGATTCTCACTGTCTCTGATGTACCTTTTTGGTAATCGCATATTTTCTTCTTCCACTCTATTGGCATAATCTAAAAAGTCATCCAATTCATCTTGCGCATAAGCCATGACTACAGTGAATTCTTCAATTCTATAACATTGTATTTGCTAAACAAAACTTTCATGTGGTACTTCATTATTTTTATTTAAAAACTTACTACGTTTAAAATCTTGTCATCTAGAGCGAAGACTTGGACAAGACCGTGATAAGCAACGAGTTAAGTTCAACTTATTGCCAAGTATTGTTTATAAAACAGATAACGGGTGTTAAGCAATTGCTTAGCACAAGCAATTGCTTAACAATCGACTATAAATAGCAGCCTTAGGTAAGAAGACGTCTTAGAAAATGGCGATAGTCAAATTCAATAATAGAAAATAAGAAAGCACTCAACTAAGCAACAAAAGAATTTATAAACTATATGATTGAGCATACAATTAAAAGAATAGAAAACTATATAAAGAGGTTAGGATAAATAGGAATAAATCATTGTAAACTATAGAAAGCAATTAAAAAATTATAATGAATAGACAAATCTATTTGTCAAATGTTTTCAAGCCCCTTCCAAGCGAAACAAATAATTAAAAACAATGGAGTAAATAAAGTCTAGATACGTCACATCAACTATACTTACCATTGCAAGGCATTACTTTCCAAGGAATCAAAAATATTATAAAGCATAAAGTAAATCCTAAAAAAACACTTGTCTTTTAACAATATACAGTAGGGTGGTTCGAAAAATCCTTTTACTTTCTTATACGTAGTATAAGGAAGTATTGTGATGATGAAAATTTTCGACCTCGAGATTTTTGCAGATGTCCACGTTTTGAGGTCCCCTGATACCAAAAAAAGTGGTTTTTAAAAACTATCTGTGTGTGTGTGTGTGTGTCTGTCTGTCTGCCTGTGTGTGTGTGTGTGACCACGATAGCGGTCAAACCGCTGGAGATATCATTTCCAAATTTTGTATTTACGTGTATAATCTCCCTCTTGAGATCTGATTAGTTTTTCAGTAAAGTCGGTAGACCGGAAGTAGCAGTTTATTTCCGTGAAAAAATCGAATTTTGCCAATATTTCGTCAAATACTAAGTTTATACAAATTTATAAAGAATTCATATGTACTTAAAATTAAAATTGAGAACAATTTTATTTAAAAAGTTTTTCGAAATTCCTACCGGAAGTAGGTCTTTTACTCTTATCGAAAATCGGTTTTTTGCGAATATTTCGCAAGTCAAGCTTTTTAGACAGGTACGTTACGTGTATAAAAGTATTTAAAACATAGTTTTCAATATCTTTTGTATAAAAAAGATTTCAAAATTCGGACCGGAAGTAACACTTTTACTCTTACCGAATAGCGATTTTTGGCAAATATGTCGTAAATTATGCATTCTATATATATTTATTAAGAGTACAAAAGTATTTAGAGTTATATTTGCAATATTTTTTGTATACATGAAATTTCAAAATTTGGACCGGAAGTAGCACTTTTACTCTTAGCGAGTAGCACTTTTTTTCGAATATCTTGCAAAGTATGCATTCTATAGCGATTTATTAAGAGAATAAAAGTACTTAGAATAGGATTTTGAATAAGTTTTGTATAAAAAAATTCTTAAGATTGTATAATTTGAAACGCTCATACGTATAAGAAAGTCGTGTGGTGGCCACACCTCATTTTTTTATATTTCAGATCGCTATAGTGCACAAAAGTTACCATTTGTGTAGACGTGAAAAAAGCACTAATTATCATCGAAGTTAGCAACAAATTATTTCATTTTGTTTACAAAACGACCCAGAACTCACCACGGGGAGGTGGCTGCACTTCGAGTTCCACCCACACCCTACCCAACCAAGGGTGTGTTATTTACAATATGTACAAAGTTATTTCGCTTTCTCTCTCTTTATGTTCCCTTTCTAGTCTTTATCTATCGATAAACATCGAAATTTGGATTTGTGTGAAAAAGTTGGCATCGCTGAGCGTGACAGTAATGTGGTTCTAATATAGCCGTCTCTGGAACTGTATCCACACACTTTACTTGAAGCTTCGGTCACTAGCTTAACGCATCTTTCAACTGCCTGTGTATGGCATGGGAAAGCATCTATACTCATAACAAGCTTGAAGTCATTGCTCATATACTGTTTTATCTCTTCATTAGTCAATGTTCTTAACAGTGGAGGAGGAGTCAGTGTACTCCTGTTCCATTTGATAGTTTTAGCTTCAAAATTTGGGGTTGGTGGTTTAAAGATTCTGCTAGAGTCACTTTCAGATATTGCTTGCTTTGCCTTCATGATGCGCCTAAAGCCCAGCTCTCGGATATGGTGGACTTTCATCAGCTACCATAGCTAAAAGTAAATTTTCGGGATGGGCAAAGTAAGCATTCCGTTGTAAAACGGGATCAACAACTTGAAGCAGCTCTTCTGGTAAGTTCCTTGTAGATTCAATAGTTTTGTAAACATGTCTAGGCCCATCTGTGAATTCGTGGTTTATTTTTATGGCAAACCACATAGGCATATAACATTTGAGAATGAATGTGACAATCTCTCTCAGATTTTCAGAAGGGCTTGACACACTGATGTAGAGGCGCAAAACTCGGTTTGCAGTAGAAAGCCATCTTTCATGTGACATTGGGCGAGGATCACGTACTACAAAGTCTTCTGAACAATGTCCTGACTTGATGACTTCTGATATCTCGAGCAAGTACAATTGGTAGTAGGCTACTCTGCTGTTTTTGACGAAGCTGCGCGACCGAATTCCACTTGAATATCAAAGTTTATCTTATATGCTTGGATTTTAAATATATTATTGTAATAGAATTAAACTATAGCATCTCTAAAAGTCGTATGATTAAAATGTAGGCACCAAAGAGTCAAACTTTGAAATTTTGCAAAAACTACTAATTTTACTCATTTTGTACTATGTTGCGCGGCCGGAAGATATGAAACATATGTATAATAAGTGCATATATATTGATTTTACATACTTTTAGTAGTTAATTCATGGTATAGGAACCCATTAAAACCATCTGACATGCTTAAAAAATTATGAAAATTTAAGGTTTTTTTTCTCAATTTGTTGCTAACTTCGATGGCATTGCGCGACTGGAAGACAAATTAATAAAAAATAATAATTAGTGCCTTTTTCACGTCTATACCAATGGCAACTTTTGTGCACTATAGCGATCTGAAATTAAAACAAAAAGTATTTTTCGAACCACCCTAATATACAGGGTCCTGCAATAGTACGTTAGGCTTCCAAAGCTCCTTTACGAATTAATTGGGCAACTTATACTGTATTATAGGCTTTAGCTCCGGAAAATATTTTTATTAATGGCGGACTTCCGGTTGTACCGGAAGTAGATACCAACTTTGTTATTTTAAATGGAACACCCTATGTGCTGTAATGGTACAGCCTATTTTATTTTGTATTATAAGTATTATGATATTAAATTAAATTAGATAAATAGTATTTTAAGAATATTTTAAAATATTTTTGAAATCAATGAATTTATTACTGTAATTTTAATTCACCTGTAGTCATATGAATGTAAATAAGTTTATTATGTGTAACCATCGTGGCACCAAATGTATATGTTAGTGAGATAAGCGCTGCGACATCGATAAACATTCTCACGGCATAAAAGAATGTGTATGTTACTTTTAACTTTATAAAAGTATTTAATGATATGTCAATAAATAAAATCTTGCCAACAAACTTCAAATCAAATGTAATGTAAAATTTTACTTAACGTTTTCTTTCTTTTTAACTAGGTAGATTCCTCTTCCTACAATCAACAATGTGTCTCTGTAGTAATACCTCCTCAAACGTCCGTTTGGAAAATCAGCATACACATCACAGTTCCTTCGTCAGTTCCTGTTACTTTATTTCAGGAATACGTTCTTGCTTTTCCTTTTCCGAGCAAGTACTTCTTATATACTTCATTAGCTCATAAACTCAATTTATAATTTCCAGGTAACTTCATCATAATAATGCACACAACGTCCAGGCTAATCCCTCTATCAAGAATGGCAATATCTGCAACCACATTCAGGCTTTCTTTTTTTCCGGTAAGTTTTTTTTAAAATGACATCCATTTATAAAACCAAATTCTTTTATTTGTAGGTATCTTTAGGTAAATTACCAGTTCATCAACATCTCGTCCAAAAAATTATGAATTTCACTTTTATTACTTCACAAATACTTGGAAAATATGTAAGTAAATTACTATGTAAGTTATTTTAAACTTTTAAGAGAGAATTTCCAACATTAAATTCTTTTTTAAATATCTTCTTTTATGTCACCAATTTTTTACTGTCTATTCAAAAAAATCAATAATCTTTTTTTTCGGTATCTAAGGACCTTTTCTTATTTAAATGACGTATGTGATTTATTTTCTTCTAACATTCCATGCAGTAAATTAAGTTGCATATCTTTATTATATCAATACTTGACATATTGACTTTAATGCGTTTGACATTTGTTTGTTAAATAGTTAATTGATGGGGCTGATACATGTTGGAACTCCATATTTAACTGAATAAATAATAGTGATAGTAGTGATAAATAATAGTGATAGTAGTGATATTATTAAATAATTTTTGAAACCAAGTTTACGTATTTTATTTATTTGTTTGTTAAATTTACCACTCTTTCATTAAGTTGAGATTATAGTTACGTTCAATTAGTATTTACCTATCTCTTACATCCCTATACTATTAAAATAATAATTCTATTTATATAAATGAGGAATATTTTTAAATCAATACTATTTAGTTGAATTTTAGTTTATAGTCTTTAAATGTTATGCATTTCAACAGTACAATATATATTGTTCGATTGATAAAAATACTGTTGAGTGTATTTTAGTTCATATATTGAAGACACATGTTTATTAAATTTTCAAGAATACATTTTTTTATGCTCTTCTAAATCATGCGAAGCAATTACTTGAATTATTATGAAAATTATTTTAGGAATGCATATAACACATTTCCTGTTTAAAGAATATTTGTTACACGTAATAATTACAGTGTTTCTTTGTTAAGAACAATCTTTTGTATTACTTATATATTTTTTTTATAATTTAATTACTTAATTTATATATATAACATTTTTGGAATTGATGTAGAAGTTATAAACAATCATATCTTTGTTGAATGTCTTGGTCTACCTATGCGTCTGAGCAGGAAAGACAATTTAAGAAGATAAGATCCCAATAAAAGTAAAGGCTCTTTAATCACATAGGTATATTTGACAACTTTTTTAGAGTTTCTGGGAAATTTTCTTTCATCTTAACCTGTTCAAATCTGATATACATTAAGTTAATTTGATTAAATATTACTAAATATAACATGGAATATATTTCTAGTGCTCATAGCAAAATAAAATTTGTTTAGCTCTTGTATACCAACATCTAAAAGTTTGAAATTTCAAGCGAATAATTTCATATTTTGACTCTTATATTATTTCCGTTGTACAACGGATGAGTTAAATAAAACAAGACACGACTATTTTAATATCTCCTATCTCCTTCTACCGACTATACGATATGTAGATTGCATTTCGAAACTTAATTTATAGGCTAAATAGACAAATGTTTTTAATTTGGGTATGCTTTCAGTTTTCTCTCATAAATTGAATTTATATGAGATATATAAAGCGACGATTGGATATTATAAATTAAAGGAAGAATGGCAAAAAATATTGGATAAACAATATATTTCGAGATTTCCAATATTTATTTTTAGCAAACTGGTTTGATTATTTGGAATGACAATTTAGCAGAGGTTTTACTTATGTATAAAATATAAGCTTCGCGTCTCGTCACTAATAAGTAAACAAATAAAACCATCGAAAATAGTCTGAATCGTATAGACGGCGTTACGTTATTTCTAGTTAGCTTTCTTTAGTGTAACAAAACGTAAAGTGATCTGAGTCTAATGAATAATGATACTTTATTTCACAAAAGATCACCAAAAAATTTGGAAGCATGTTCGAACACTAATTCAATCATCGAGACTCTTAATGTTATTGCATATATAATGAATAAACGATCGAAAGCGGTATATATTGGTATGTTCTACATACACGCATATTTTAGAATGATGACTATAATGTTTATCTCTATGTTTAATATCTACATATAACACAATGTACCATACTTAAGAACATATGTGTTTATAATGGAAGACGTGCCTATTATTAAACAATACTTTGAGGATGATTCATATTACATAATAATTTTAATAGTGTGGAGGTTAGTAATATTTGTGAAAAATGACACCAAAATATGTGATTTAATAATTCATTTGCCTGGTTTTATTGCTATGAATAGGTTTCCCCGATTCATAAAAATGATTATTTTAGTCATGTATAAAATACCCATTGTAAAGAGTTTCTAGAGGTTCAAATATATTCTTGATGTTATACTTGCATTGCACTTGCCTTACCAGTGCTATTATAGCTTGAAACATCTTCAATTATACCGCGTGAAGAAAGAAAAATTTATATAGAATGTTTATGTAAATTTTATATAAATTTTTCTTTCCTATTGGTATAAAGTATTGTTGTAATGAAAATTTTCATGACAATTTTGCGGTCTCATAAATATAAAAGGAAATTAGTGTGAGTATATACCTTCAAAATATTATTAGGTATTTAATGGTCTTAAATTAGTATTCTGAATATGTGTCTGAACAGTGTTAATCAAATTTTTCGTTCCTGGAGGTGATATAATTTTAATTTCATTGAGTTAAGTGTCAATATCTGAAGTGTACCTATTGATACAGTCACTCACGAAATATAAAAAAAAATTATAAATAAGGGTTATTTTGCCCGTGGCGATAAACCTTGGGTTGCGACCGAAGATCGGCTTGGCTCGTAAAGCGTGGCTCGCTGGAGGAGTAGTGGGGGGGGGGGGTGCCGGCACCTCCCCCAAAAATCTTGACTATTTCGTCGAAAATGTTAATAAACGGCCAAAGTTTACTGTGTCGATTAGTGCAGACAGAATGTAAATTATAAATAGAATTTAGATGCTTTCCACGAAACTACAAATTTAAGGAAAACTTTTTTGATTGTAATTCAGATGAATATGTTCCAAAAAATATCTGCATCATAATAATAAACAAGAATTCGATTTAAAAAATGAACATTTTTGTTAATGTTTTGTTTTTGGCTGCCACTGACATATTTTAAACATTTTGCAAAGTTTTTTTTATTAAGTATGTAGTGTACATTTCAATCTAACTTTACACAAAATTTGATTATTTTTTCTTTATAAATAAGATCCATTTTGGCGGTGGCGGTAAACCTTGCGTCACCGGTATATATTGTATGGGTGTTCAAAAAATACAATTTGTTAAATATTAACGGTAGAACACATTTGCTGCCTTCATAAATTTATCTAGGCTACATTATTTACCAGATTTTCCAGACAACTTTCCAAGAAAAATGAAGCAAATATAATATTTGAAAAACATAACCTAGAATTTAGAAGCTATAGTTTATGCAATTTTAAAATTACAATTTGAAAATAAATAAGGAAGATACATAATTTACTTTAAGCTAGGACACTCTAAATAATAGAAATTGAATACTTGACGATAAAAAGTTATTCCCAATACTTATCTTAAGACAAAAGTACATATAATAATTCCTGGATATCTTGATGAGACAGTACGTGTAGCCATTTCTGATTAACAGAAGTAACTATAGTTTCCCTAAGCATTCCGTCCACTCCAGTCGGAACCATAACCTCTACCGTGTCCGTTTGAACTTGATAAGTACAACAATGCACAAATGAAAAATTTTCATTTGTGCATTGTTGTCAGTGTGGTAAGTATATAAAGTTTATCTAAAACATATAGAAAAACAAAAACACCTAATATCAGCAAATAAGAATACATATTTAGAAGTCAGTAAAATATAAATTCAACGTAGTGTAAAGAATGCTAATAATAAGAATTAAGAAACCAAGACCCGAGGTAAAAGAAATTTACGCTACTATTTATACTGTTAATAAATAAATGTAATAGCTAGCCGAGCTGAAACATATTTTTATGAAGAAAGTGTCATTCAAAATTGCATATAACTATCAAAAATATGTTTTTTAATAATATTGTAATTGCAATTGTACAACGCAAACCCTCTATAGTATATTTGTATAAACGTCACTAATTCCATTATTTTTTGTGATTATTTCGTAATAACAATGTGCATACAAAACAATTGCCGAAACACTTAATTACATCCCAAGTTATTTCTACAAGGTTCATATATCATAGTTTGTAGGCATTTCCGTGTCTCTTTATAATAACAAACAAGGAGCAGAACATCGATTAGAGGAACGCCGCAGAGCGCTAACAATCAGATAAGTACCTTCTAAGTACATGATTAGTGCTGTCATCATCGTGCGCGGCTCTCTTGAAAGTCCGGCCGACGTGTCCGGTCACGTTGGGTGGTTGGATGTCGCCGCTGTCGCCACCACTTATTCTTAAATCTGGCATTGCTTACAACACGCTGACTTGTTACTGGGATTCGGATTAGGATGCTTGTTAAACAAACAGGTAATTTGTTAATTCGCTTATTTAGCAGTAATAACCTGTCATTATTCATCTTTTGATGATTACCCATATTCCGGTTGGCAAAGACAACGACAATATCTCTTTAGTTTCTTCTCTTTTTTTTTTCCGTTCGTAAATATTTTGCAAATATTGTTATGGTTAGTTATAAGTAGAGCTAGGATAGTTAGGCAAAATAAAGTCTCGAAAAAGGCAAAAAATGATTCAAAAAAATACCAAAAAGGCATAAATAAAATATAAAAATGGCAAAAACGTAAAACTAAAACTGTTTATTTAAAAAAATAGCATAAGTATGTATTATAATGATTTAAATTTTCAATATTTATAATTAACTTCTCAAGAAATTTAATTATACAAATAAAAGTTAATTCGTATATAAAATAGAAGAATTTTATTAGAATAGTAATGAAATGTATAAAATGTTAGATAGGAACTAAATTTATTGTAATATCATTCTTATTGAAAGATTTTAAAAAGTCACAATATTAGTAATATTGTCAAGACATAAGATAGGCAACTTAAATTACTATACAAAAAAAATTTCATTATCATGAAAAATCAAATACGTATATGGAAACTAATGAAAAAATATCCTGGTTACAAAATAAACAGGAGATAGTTTGTGAATTTTGACATGAAAGGATAAGAATTATGTAATGAAACGATATTTTTTGGAATAAAGAAGAATTTATATAGAAGAGTTGGTATAAAAGTAATAAATAATGGATTTTATAAGTTAATTATCATCATCTACATGTTTGATAAGTCGTAAACTTGTGAAACTCATATCTTGGACCAAAGTGATTATTGAACCGGAATTAACTTGATGTTGCTTATAAAAATAAATGGAATTGGATCTATAAACTGAGAAATACATAGAAGAAACGTTTTACCGAAATAGAAGAAGCCCATAACGTGTATACAAATACGAGAAAAACCTATTCCATGAATTTAACTTGGACCTTATATGCTGTATTATCCAGACCTTAAGAAACTGTACCTGTAACCCAGAATAGATGTATTTATGAAGAGGACCAGTCCTAGACAGAAATAGCAAAACTGTTAAGTAAAATTATAAACATTTAAAAGAAAATCCTTTCATAATATCATAGTTAATATCAAACATTGAAACATAAAATAAAGAGAATAATAGAATTGGTAGTTAATTTATTGTAAAAATATTTCTATTTTATATAAACATCATCTGAATAGTCATATTTCTATTATTGTTTTAATAATTTTCATTAAGACTGAGAATTTAATTTTGAAATTGAATTTATTGTTATGTGATTAACATATTTTTCCATCATTACTTAATTTATGTAGTTCAACATACATTATATTGTGTTTTTTCAAAAATATTATTTTGAAATAAATATTAAAATAACTTTTACAGAAGAATTCAATCCTGAGATTATTATTTTTTTTTTTTTTTTTTTGTAAGGGGAAAATCCTTTATAGACATCATACATCCTCAGTTGTATGATAGTGTGGGACTCACCAAATCTGGCCTACCCACTAAAAACCCCCATTTCTGTCCTTCTGTGCCTCTGGAACTGCTTATTTGCGTAACTTCGGATAGCACAGATGTCCCTATTGTCCTGCCCTCTTAGGCACGCCGCGCTCTCCACTGCATTTCTCTTGTTTTTAGTACCTTTTCAATGTAGGTGCTCACTATTCTCCATTTGTCTTCGTTGTCCGTCATAACCTTGATGACATTATGTTGGTCCCATGTTTGCTGGACTTGGTTATTCAGAAATGTCCTGTCTTCCGTCCACTTCTCACATATAAACACCGCATGGTCCGGTGTATCTATCATCCCACAGTCTGGACATAAATCGTCCTCAGCCAGTCCAAACCTCTTCAGGTAAGTTTTAAAGTGGCCGTGTCCCGACAGAAACTGCGTCATATAATAGTTTGCTACCCTGAACTTACAGTGCACCCAGGCACTCAAGTCAGTAATGATAGTTTTGGTCCAACCAGCGGTGGACCCCAGGTCGTTTCATTTTCTTTGCCACTGTTTCAGAGTTATCTCTCTCTCACTTTCCCTGGACCTCGAAACTAACTGCTTTGCCTTGGCAGAGAACATTCTCTTGAGTTCCTCCACCAAGAGTGAGATTGGTGGTATACCCGCTATCGCTTGGGCGGCCCCGGTAGACACCGTCCGGTAGCCGCTAATCACTCTCAGCAAGACCCTTCTCTGGAGTTTCTCCAGTTGTTCTTTTTGTGCGTTTTTCGTCAATGCACGTGCCCAAACCGGTGCTGCGTACAGCACCTGAGACTGTACTACAGTATACAGGATCTCCCTACGTCTGCTTGTGGGTCCCCCAACATTAGGCATAATCCTAAGCAGTGCTGCCAGTGTAGAGTCTGCCCTTTCCACCACTCGCCTCACTTGCGACCGGAACGTCAATCGATGGTCCAGAGTGACTCCGACGTATTTCAATTCCTTCCCGGGGGTGATATGTTCCCCTACCACCTCAAAATGCATGTCACCCTGTCTATAAGGCCCCTTGAGGATCACAGCCTCTGTCTTCTCCGGGGCAATATGCAGGTCAATTCCCATCATATTTTCCACTATTTGCTCTACCGACTCGTTTACTTTGAACACAAGCTCCCTCACATCTTCGGCTTCTACTATGAGTGCGAGGTCGTCGGCATATGCTATCGTCTTGGCTCCATCCATAAGTTGCACGTTTAGGATCTTGTCGTACAAAATATTCCATAAAGTTGGTCCCAACACGGAACCCTGTGGCACACCAGAGTTGACCTCCAGACTGCTTCCAGAAGACAAGTACACCCTCCTCTGGTAGAAATAGTCCTCTATGACGTTTATGAGGTAACGTTCCACTTTCCTTCTTCTTAACTCGTTGATTATTTGTATCCAGGATGCGGAATTAAAGGCATTTCGGATATCCAGTGCCACCACTGTCACGTACTTACTCGCTGAGGCCTCCACTGTCCTAATCAGTTCTTCTATCGCGTGTACAGCTGATTTTCCGCGCACAAAGCCAAATTGCCTCTGTGACAACCCACCAGATCTCTCTAGGTCCTCTTCGAGTCTGTATTTTAACAAGCGTTCGTACACCTTTCCTAGGACGCTGAGCAAGCAGATTGGCCTGTAGGTGGCACCCTGCGCCGTTGTCCTCTTCGGTAGCAGTACTACCACGGCTTTCTTCCATTCCACTGGGAAACTTTGGTGCGCCAGCAGATGGTTGAAAACCCCCAACAGCACCCCAGGGATCACTGCCATCATGATCTCCACTGCCTTCGTGCTTAGGTGGTCGGGACCCGGGGCCTTACCCCTCTTCATTTTAGCCACGGCAATTCGGAGTTCATCCTCTGTGAAGGCGACGACGTCGTCCTCCCTTCTTCCTTGCTTTGCAAGGGTATCGGTTTTCAGTGGGAAGAGATCCCTCACTATCTTTGCTCTCTGTTCCATTGTCGGATGATATTGGGGCGACAGTTTACCCATGTGTCGCATTGCTATCTTGAAGCCACCACCCCATATGTCGTCTTCCAAGTCATCTAGAATCCTACTCCAATATTGTTTCTTTGCCGTTATTATTAAGCATTTCAGTTGTTTTTTACAATTATAAACATTTAAAAGAAAATCCTTTCATAATAGTTAATATCAAACATTGAAACATAAAATAAAGAGAATAATAGAATTGGTAGTTAATTTATTGTAAAAATGTTTCTATTTTATATAAACATCATCTGAATAGTCATATTTCTATTATTGTTTTAATAATTTTCATTAAGACTAAGAATTTAATTTTGAAATTGAATTTATTGTTATGCGATTAACATATTGTTTCATCATTACTTAATTTATGTAGTTCAACATACATTATATTGTTTTTTCAAAAATATTATTTTGAAATAAATATTAAAATAACTTTTACAAAAGAATTCAATCCTGAGATTATTATTAATTTTACAAACTCGATTATAATTTCTTCCGAATGAGCTTAGCTAGAAAGACAATAGTATAGTATATACAGTATATTAACTATTTATTTATTGTAGGTAGGCACATGATTCTTCAAACATTGGTTTTTATTATACTGCCAACTAGTCACCAGTAATTTCTCTGTATTCTCCGAAGTCAAACAAGTTCTCGTGCACTGACAATTTATTTGTAGCTTGAAAAGGGCCTTTGTACGTCACATGACGTTTTCGGAGCGTATTTCAGAGAACTGATTTGTTGTGTTGACAGTATATCATACATAGAGTGGAAATCCCCTGGTGAATTTCGGAAATTATTTTTAACTTTTCTTAAGACGGATTTTTTTGCAAAAAGGCTTTAAGTTTATCCTCTATTTTTATTCCTGCTGGTCCTGGGGCGCTCGATGTGAGATATACTGCTTTTTAGATAATATATAGGAATTCCACAAGAGTCAATCCAACTGTTTCTAATTTCTTTATTTCATGGGGAAAACCAACAGAAATTTGTGTAAATACGTTAAGACATGTAATACCTCACTGTCATTAAAGGCTTCTTGTGATTTTCAGTTTCAGTATCAAACTATCTCCTGAAAATTAAACTGGGTAAAACCCACTAAACCTCTAAATTTGGGAATAATCTCACAAATATATAAAACTGGAAATCTCAGAATGCTCGTTCGCGCATCACGCAAAAACTACTAGACGAATTTTCAGAAAACGTTTTTTATTCATGTAACAAGAATCACACACAAATATATACAGCTTGTGTAATGAAACATTTGATATTACCACGTTGCAATTCTGATGTATTTTGGACTTGCTATATCAAGTGTTCCATTACACACGCTGTATATGGTTTTTTAGAATATACTTCAGAAATTTAAAATGTGGATTTTTCTAGGAAAATTGCTATTAGGATTTTTTTTAAATTGACATTTAAGAACGAAATTTCTTAAAATTATAATTTGGTATACAATAAAAGACACGAAAAGGCAAGAAAACAGGAGTTTCCTATAAAAAGGCAGAATCCTAAAAAAGACGCAAAAAAGTCTAAAAGGCATAATAAGGCAATTTGCCTAATTATCCTAGCTCGAGTTATAAGTATACATGATATTGTAGTGCAATATTGATGGAGACAATTTTAGAAATCGTAAGGTCAAAGTCAATTATTTGCGACGAAAAAGCTTCAAAATGGTCATATAACGAAAATGATGTGTTTTGTTAATTTACTTTATCTAAAAGGTGGTGTACTTGTACATATTTTTCTACTTTTAAGGACTAACAAGGAATTAAGAATCTAACTAATTATAATTGCCTAATGTATACATACAGTTGGTTGTTTTGAAAATTTTGTTAAACAAAAGTGATCTAAATTTGGCTATAAATAACTCTATACTCTTAGTAAATCCTTGTAGTAAGCTGTCACGGTTCTCATGCAGTGGTTTTAACTTAAAAATTACTATTAATAAACCAAAGAAAATTTATATAATACGTATTATGACTAATAGTAGAAACTATCAAATTAAAATTGTTCAAACTGCTCTTTCAAACCACTTGGCTCTACAAATATCTGTTCAGAATGTGTGTGCGAAGGATACTTCTGGTGGAAATGCTTACCTTAGGACGATTTCGTATGGCAGCATGATGGGCTTCCGCTGGTGGCTATATGAAATTGATTGGGGCGCTGGCATAGTTGAAAATGATCCGAATTCAACGCATGAAAACTGTATACAAAAAATAATAATAATAATAATAATAATGGTATGAAATGTACATACATGTAATTTAAAAAAATTAAAAAAAAATCAGCCATTGGTACAGAAAATGTCATCGTTGTGGAAGTTTGAAAAGCGACACATCCTGACGAGCGGAGATCCCTGCAGTAAATTTGTTCTAGCGAAGGGAATTAAGAAAGTGGAAGAGGAACGAGCGGACCCTCTGGTAGTGAGAAAGTTCAGAGAGGAAAGGAGATCTGGGCAGTCCATCCATCCGTTGCACAGCTTTCTTATAAATCGCGCTCCATGGATATCGCGTCTATGCTTCAGAGACTGAAGGCCGTGAGTCTCCATTATCAACGAGTAGTCAACACCTCGCGGAGGATAAGTCCCGGTAATCCTGAACGAGAGATATTTCAGAAATCGCCGCTGAACCTTTTCAATGGAGAGCTGCAAGTGAATATATTGCGGAGACCACGCTTGTGAAGCATACTCCATCTTGCTGACCACAAAACTACAATATAACGTATTCAAAACTAATGGGTTGCTAAAGAACCTAGACGAACGCATAATAAAACCCAAAGATCTTGAGGCCGATGCACAAACATGATTAATATGGTTGGAAAATCCTAATCTGCTATCAAAAGGACCACAAGATCCCGGAAAGTGTCATAAATGGAAATATCAGGAACTCTCTAGAAATAAGATCTAATAGAAAAAAATCATAACCAATGGAGCTATATAGCTCCCAAAATTAAACAAAAAACTGTTTTAAAACGGCAAATGCATGAGGACGTACTCAATGGCAGGATTGCAGAAGTGGAGTATGCAACGTTTTGCAAAAATTTAAATAACGAAACAAAAATAGAAAAAAAGAACAAGAACACAAGTTACATATGCAATTCGAGGAACAAAACCAAAGGAACTTGGAACTTAGTTAAAGAGATCACATTGAGTGAAAAAGGAGAAGACTGAAACGTAGGAGATATCGAACTGGAACGGACCCACGGTGCTGATAAAGATCCCGTATCATTAATTAACGCCAAATTAATTGCCATGTGCCAGAACATGCAGGACGAGTCACTGGACGCAGCGAACTTGCACCACAACACAAAAACACTGATGCTACTGCCTGCAACCGCAGAAGAAATATGTATCATAATCTGTGGATTGAGGGATACTAACGCAGTGGAAAATAATGAAATACCGAAGAAATTAATTAAACATTGTAGTCTTGAATTCGCGGTAATAATAGAACCATTAATAAATATGTGTTTGCATAACGCATTTTTTTTCAATAATTTAAAAAGTCAGTCATCAAATTGTTATACAAAAAATATATCAGACCCAGTAATTATAGGCTAATATATTTATTGATGCGCTTTTTAAAAGTGTTTAAAAAAATCATATACGTACGATTATATGACTTTTTGGAAAAATGTAATATACTTTGCAATAATCATAACGGATATATCAAAGGATGAAATACGACTCGAGCTATATACCAAGCAATGGCGGAGATTCTAAATGGTGTAAAAAATAACGAAACCACGATGGGCGTCTTTATGGACCTTACAAAAGCTTTTGATAGCGTGGATTAGAGAACACTACTGAGAAAATTGGATATACGTAAGGGGGAAAGCTTTCGATTTAATAGAAAACTACTTGCGCAACAGAAAGCAAGTATATAGTAGTATCTAGCGATAAAAACAAACGAACATCCCATTGGTGGAAAATGGAGAGAGGATTACCACAGGGGTCAATACTAGGTCCACTTCTGTTATTGATATACGTGAATGACATCCCGAGGGTGACCCCACACGCAACGACCATGTTTGTCGATGACACATCTGTTATTATCAGGATATCAAAGGAAGAAATCATGTATAGTTTTAACATTAAAAGATTTTAGCGAGTGGTTTTACTTTCTTATACGTAGTATAAGGAAGTACTGTGATGATGAAAATTTTCGACCTCGACATTTTTGCAGATATCCATGTTCTGAAGTCCCCTGATACCGAAAAAGTGGTTTTTAAAATGTGTCTGTCTGTGTGTCTATCTGTGACCACGACAGCGGTCAAACCGCTATAGCTATCAATTCCAAATTTTGTATTTACGTTACGCTCTTGAGATTTGTTTAGTTTCTCAGTAAAATCGGTAGACCGGAAGTAGCAGTTACTTCAGTGAAAAAATTGAATTTTGCCAATATTTCGTCAACTACAAAGTTTAAACAAATCTATAAAGAATTCATATGTACTTAGAATTAAGTTTCAGATAAATTGTCTTAAAAAAGTTTTTCGAAATTCCAACCGGAAGTAGGTCTTTTACTCTTACCGAAAATCAGTTTATTGCGAATATCTCGCAAGTCATGCTTTTTAGACAAATACGTTACGAGTATAAAAGTATTTAGAACATAGTTTTCAATATCTTTTGTATAAACAAATTTTAAAATTCAGACCGGAAGTACCACTTTTACTCTTATCGAATAGCGATTTTTGCAAATATTTCGTAAGTTATGCATTCTATATATATTTATCAGGAGTACAAAAATATTTAGAACTGGATTTGCAATATTTTTTGTATATATGAAATTTTAAAATTCGGACCGGAAGTAGCACTTTGACTCTTAGCGAGTAGCACTTTTTTTCGAATATCTTGCAAAGTATGCATTCTATAGCGATTTATTAAGAGAATGGAAGTACTTAGAATAGGATTTTGAATAATTTTTGTATAAAAAAATTCTTAAAATTGTATAGTTTGAAACGCTCATACGTATAAGAAAGTCGTGTGGTAGCCACACCTGATTTTTTCCAAATATATTGAATTCTTGTATTTCAAAAGTGATGAAAGAAAAATTAGATACAATGATACTAATCTTACAACCACAGAAGCGGTGACATTCCTCGGTCTACATATTGATTCGCAGCTGAACTAGAAGAACCACATCAATTACTTAGCAGGGAAAATATCATCATTTAGTTATGCGTTGCGAGTGATATCGGCATCGGTAAATAATACCGCAAGTCATATGTCCATTCTCGACTGAGATATGGCGTTTTCGTTCTGGGGATCTTCTGCTGAGGTGCGGCGGTTGTTTGTGTTGCAGAAAGCTTACGTCCGGAGTGCGTTTAGCTTAAAATATAATGAATCATGTCGAGAAGCCTTCAGGAACAATGGGATACTCATCCTATTTGGAATATATATATATATATATATATATGAGTGCGCGGTATTTGTCTAGGAAAACTTTACCTTTTTTCAAGAACAAGAACTTTCACACTGTTATGATACAAGAGGAGTAGACAATTCTTATTTACTCCTTCCTCAAGCAAAAAAATGAGGTGTGGCCACCACACGACTTTCTTATACGTATGAGCGTTTCAAACTATACAATTTTAAGAATTTTTTTATACAAAACTTATTCAAAATCCTATTCTAAGTACTTTCATTGTCTTAATAAATCGTTATAGAATGCATACTTTGCAAAATATTCGAAAAAAAGTGCTACTCGCTAAGAGTAAAAGTGCTACTTCCGGTCCGAATTTTGAAATTTCATATAAACAAAAAATATTGCAAATCCAGTTCTAAATACTTTTGTACTCTTGATAAATATATATAGAATGCATATTTTACGAAATATTTGCAAAAATCGCTATTTGATAAGAGTAAAAGTGGTACTTCTGGTCTGAATTTTGAATGTTTTTGTATACAAAAGATATTGAAATTTAAGTTCTAAATTCTTTTATACTCGTAATGTACCTGTCTAAAAAGCATGACTTGCGAAATATTCGCAAAAAACTGATTCTCGATCAGAGTAAAAGACCTACTTCCGGTAGGAATTTCGAAAAACTTTTTTAATAAAATTCTTCTGAAATTTAATTCTGAGTATATATGAATTCTTTACAAAATTGTTTAAACTTAGTAGTTGACGAATAATTGGCAAAATTCGATTTTTTCACTGAAGTAAACTACTACTTCCGGTCTGCCGATTTTACTGAAAATCTAATCAGATCTCAAGAGGTAGATTATATTCGTAAATATAAAATTTGTAATTGATACCTATAGCGGTTTGACCGCTATCGTCGTCACACACACAGACAGAGACAGACACATACAGACACAGAGAGAGAGAGAGAGAGAGAGAGAGAGAGAGAGAGATTTTTTAAAAACCACTTTTTCGGTATCAGGGGACATCAAAACGTGGACATCTGCAAAAATCTCGAGGTCAAAAATTTTCATCATCACAATACTTCCTTATACTACGTATAAGAAAGTAAAAGACATTAATTAGTAAAAGTGTTATCTCATAAACAATAAAAATATACAATCATTCGCATGTAAATTTGAAGCAGATGTCCAGCCAGAATTACAAGCGAAGATTTAAAAGACTAATAATAGACAAAGCATATTATATCACTGATTTATTTTTGAGTCAATTTTAAATTGTTATTACATTCTATCACATTATGTGTGTATATGTTGTTATGTATTTGACGTTTTCTATGCATTTTATAATATACGAAATGGAATGAATAAATGAAAACAAACAAACAAAGTCTAATTCATTAATTTTTGACGTGAAACCGCACTATCCTAATTTCTTGTCATTTTGGTACAAAGAGAAAAAAAAGATCATTATAAAATCCCTATGGTAATTAAAGGAATCTAGCACGCAGAGATCTACAAATTTTCACAAAGAAAGTGTTCATGACCGCAATAATATACCGCGTAACGGGGTTCAATTAAAATATATATGTAACATATTTGTATCAATCGCGGATAGAAGTTTTTTGTCTACCATTTATCGAAAGAACATCACTCATGACCGTCGACAGTAGTAGTTATTCATTATATTTTTCCCATCTTAAAGAATAGACTTCGTCTATAAACGCTCCATTCTCGTCCATTGAATGATGCAAGCATTTACATGGTCGGTGGTTACAACTAGATGGAGCAACTCTGTCGCCGCTTTGCTGGGTGTAGAAGGGCGTAGGTCTAAAAGATCATATTAGATAATGGAATAAATAATCCCTTAATTAATAAAAGACGTCCCTGGCTTGACACCTGATCGGGAGATACTCATGGAAATAATAAGCAGGAGAATTTACCAGAACGAACAATCAAACACCAGTCAACAAGTTTATTTATAGTGTAAACAAAGGGGCGAATAATAACATTTAGAAATAATGAATTTAAGGTCTAGATACTCTTCACCGATTGGATATTAATTAAATGACAGATACACATCAATAGGTATGGGCGTGTACTAAATTTCATGTAAAAAATACATATACATATACATACATTCAATTGTACGTCATACAAGATCCATGACAACTCGTCTTGTTTATGTTGCCGGATCTATTCTTATTTCTATCAGTGACATTTGATATAACAAAAAAAAATTATTCACAATACAGTAAGTATAACCTAATATATTTTGTAATTGAAATGCTCTAAGACTTTTGTCTTTCTCAGCTTCCGTCTTTCATAATGTAATCAAAGCAAAAATACACACGAAAATTTGACAAGAAAAATATACCCAACACACACCTTTTTGATAGATATGATTTATCTGCCAATACCGAATTGAACTATTAGTCTATTAAAAACATGAGAGAAATTTAATATTAAAACGGAAATTATGTGTTTATTTGCCACTAATGTGTATATTACAACCAATTTACACATTTTCTAATTAAACTAATTAAACTAAAATTAACATCCAATGTGTTCAAAAAAATAATCGCTAGTACTAATAAATATAAGTAATATTTTTAGTAAAAAAAAAGCAAAGAATATCATAGTCATAAAGGGAAAAAACGTACAAATAACACAATATATAAGCAACGGATATTGTTAAGATATTTGTGGTGGGCTAGTTTTATATAGAAATGTATATTGCGTGACTATCTTCCAATACTCTCTGTGTATGTGTAACGCACACTCGCATGCACATTTCCGATGTTATTTTTAGGCTCTATTCGTTTCAAAATCATTGTTTTCTCCTTATTCTTCGCTGTTGGAAGTTCATTTTATACTGTAATCTATGCGATAACAAGTGGCTCCTGTTTACATCACTTTGTGCATGCACTTGTGTGTGTGTGTGTGTGTGTTTGAGCCTGTGTGTGTGTGTATCTATGTGTGAGAACACCGGATATTGGTAAAATTGGAAACGTGAGCTTCAAGAGTTCGAGATGAAAAAACTACCCAATCAATCATTTTCTCAAGATATTATACCTGTGATTTTTTAAACCTGTTAATAACAAGTAAAGCCCGCTAACAAGAAACCACAAAAAAAAACTACCAACTCCCATACATACATCTTTCTCATCATTTTAATTTCTTTGTGAAAAAGATATTGTATATATAAAAAAACATACATGACGTCATTCACCATTTAGTAAATTTTATGCTCTATCAAAAGAATGTTTTGAAAAGTTTGAACTGTATAGTCTTTCTCATTAAAATAAAACAAGAACGCCTAAAAAGCAAGCCGCATATAACAATAAATTAGATTAAAAAATATACGCACGAATATGAAAGAAAATTTAAACACAAATTTAATGTAGATCACAGTTTATTGAATGTGTTCGACATCACCTAATTCAAGACAATCCTCTTCTACCTTCAAACACACTTGCACTATTACCTATCCTTCCTCATTTATTTTTATTTATTTATGAATGGAATTGCTATTATCGTTTACCTTTAGAAGAAATGCTCCTCTAAAATATTTTCTAAATAATTTTCTACTCTTGATAAATATATATAGAATGCATAATTTACGACCTATTTGCAAAAAATCGCTATTCGATAAGAGTAAAAACTATTTCCGGCCCGTTCTTTGAATTTTTTTTTTTTTGATACAAAAGGTATTGAAAATTAAGTTTTAAATACTTTTATACTCAAAATGTACATGCCTAGAAAGCATGACTTGCGAGATATTCGCAAAAAATTGATTTTCGATAAGAGTGAAATTTCGAAAAACTTTTTTAAAAAATTTGTCGCAAATTTAGTTTTGAGTAAGTTTGATTTCTTTACGTATTTGTTTAAACTTAGTAGTTGACGAAATGTTGATAAAATTCGATTTTTTCACTGAAGTAAACTTCATCCGGTCTACCGATTTTACTGAAAATCTAATCCGATCTCAAGAGGGAGATTATACTCATAAATATAAAATTTAAAACAGTTAAAACATGAACATCTGCAAAATTCTCGAGGTCGATAATTTTCATCATTAAAAATGAATGAAACGCATTAATTGTTATTAGCTTGATAGTAAGCTTATAAACAAATAGAAAAACAAGCTGCCATCTGTGGCTTCTGTCAGAAGATTTTCAATTTGTTGGGCGCAGCAACTAATTTCACCACATGGTAGACAATTTCAACCCAGTGGCGGCTGGTACTAAAGGGCACAACCACCAAGATAAACACAGAAAGAAATTCGCATGATATTCAGTGCATTATTTTATTTTATTATTTTTACGTACTTTTATAAAGATGGTATCAAAGTTTCCTTCCGCACCACACACACTACCGTATGTCAACGCTCAAAACTATGTTCTGGGGCACGATTTCAGATGCATATCTTTCGAGTATGAATCGGCTCGCTCCGCTTATCATCGCCATATGCGCTTATAACTTCGGTTTGGGGCACAAATTTGCCAGACTCCAGTTAACGTCTTGCATTCATTGCGAGTGCATGTTTTCATTGTGTTACCTTGCGTGTGTGATTTCATAGCCTTGAAGTGACGTTTATTACTAATGATAGAAGTTAATTGTGTGCAAGATATTTAAAAAATCCGCTTTAATTTGGGGAAAAACTTCTAATTAAGAAGAAAGGAGGGCCTATTCCAGAACTTCAAATAATCTACACTTCTACAAATAAAACTCGATCTTACAATAGAGTATTGAACAAAAATATATATGAAAAATGTGAGTAGATGTGCGGATATTCACTAATAAATAAACTATTTTGTTTTATCTGCTTAATTTTTAAGAAAGAGGTTAGTTTATGGAATAAACAAAAGTTGAACGATTTAAAGCATATCGCAGAGAGTGCAAAGAAACACGAAAATTATGTTTACCACATCAATGCATGCGTGGATTTTAGTGTTCTAGGCAAAGTGCACATACGTGAACAGTTAGACAGTGCTTATTATCGACATAAAATTAAGTACAATGAAGATGTGAAAAAAAAGAACCTCATATTTTGGGCCGGTTAATTATGTGTATAAAATTTTGCGGGACTTTTGAATTGGCGTTACGAGACCATGATAAACCATTGACGTCGGAAAATCCAGGTATTTATGTGGGCTTAATCAACTTTGCAGCTGAATTAGACGCTGTGCTTTCAATACATATGAAATGTTCACAAGTGTTTAGAGGCGCCTCAAAAACTATTCAGAACGAATTGCTAGATGCAATGTTGCAAGTTTACAAACAGGACGAAATGGATTCAGTTACTATTAGTGAAGGAAGTGGTTTATTATATTTGAATTGCCCGGAATTTCTCTACTGGTTGAAAGTCATAGATGTCATTTGCAGCATCAAAAATAGTAGAATGGATTTTATGTACAAAAAATAGGTCAGTTTTCTGTGTGCTACCCTCTTTCATAACTCACGAGCCGCCACTGTTCCAACCTATGCGTTAACCTACAAGTGTCAAAACATTAAAAGATTAAATGAGTGGAAATGTGTATGTGTAGTGTAGTGCAACCCTAGACAGGTGTTTCAGACTTGTTAGTCCTCATCAGTACGGTATAGCTAAGAAAGTGTGTGTTGATTGAATAATATGTCTAGTATAAAGTTTTACCTTTAATAAAGCCAATAATCCAAAGTCTGTCCACGTCAATTATCAGAATTGGAGGAATGAAATCACTGCATTATACCTATACCAGATAATCTGGTATAGGTATAATAACAAAAATTAGTGAGTACCAAGAATAATATCAGAATCATCAAATCCGATTTATGCGGCAGCCGGCGAACAACGTCCTAAGTCAGCGAAGGCACTAAGTGCAACAACAAAGTAATACAGACAAATCCACAAGTGACACACTAGGATGAGTCTTAAAAATTAGCTTCTGATACAATTCGTGTCGATTATTTTATTATCGCGCCGAGACAAAAGTTTCATTTCATTATTAGCACGCCTACTATACACAAATTTTTCGCAGTATACTAAAATGAAATGAGCAACCTTTGACAGGGTTTCAGACTCGTTGGTCCTCATCAGTACGGTATAGCTAAGAAAGTGTGTGTTGAAGAATATGCCTAGTATAAAGTCTTACCCATAATAACCTCGATAGTCCAAAAAATCTATCGATGTCAACAGCATTTGTCAATAGTCGTTAGCAATGTATTCTGTATCGTGTAAATGTTATATTATTAGCCAGACTTATTAGTAAAAACAGTAAATTATTCCTAGCTGATATATTTAAAAAAAATATAAAACTAATTATTTAAAATGTCACCAATGCTATCTTGACTTAGTGGATTCGTTGACAATTATAATTTGTACGGTTTGTGAAAGGATTCACAATTTTGATAAGAGAGAACCATGAACTTGCAGCAAAATATGAAATACTAGAGGAATTTCGTGTATATTTTCTTATATTCTCGAAATAAGAAAAAGAAATTCTCCAAAATCCACATTAAATATTGAGGTACATATATGGTACATATACCATTTCTTCTGTTTAAATAGAATAAAAATACTACTGATAATTAAAAATTAATTACTACGTTTTAATTGCATATTTTTTATTTTTGGGCGTTACATCCTCTTAGGTACGGAAATATATTTTTTAAGCTTACACACAGAGACACTACATACCAGACTTTACATATTTTAAAAGTCTAATTCTTCTAATTCTTCACCTACAATTCACTATTCAATATGATAATTTTCAATCAAATATTTCTAATAAATGGATCGATAAGGGAACTTATATATCACAATATTTATATTGACAAAGGCCATATATAAAAACAAATCCAATTCAAAGAACAATCCACAAGTACCACTTATACATGCACACCATCGAAACCACTCTTAAATACTTTCTGAATTCAGTGACACGTGACATTTCTATAAGTACATTGTAATTGCATCTTTGTTTAGCAAACATACAAGGGTACCGATCATATAAATCATACACATACTTTACAGGATCTCACCCTCCTGAAACCGAACCCTTATCGGTGGCCTGTTAAAATTACCATGATTGATTATTTCTAATATTAATACGTTCAGGGGACTCAGAAGGGTTAACATTAAATAATGAGTTATAATACTAGTATCTGTAGGTTGTATTAGAAAATTGAAAATATCGATTTATGAAGGCGAGATTTTAATTTACACCTGATAAGGCGTGATGAATCGCGGTCGGTGTTTGTTTACGGTATATTTTTTCACAGAGAAAGAAAAAATGAGAGTCAGACAGATCAAGTTGACCGCTTTTGAGCGATGTAAGAATTTAATGCACCCATATTTTTCACAGATTTATGAAGTCTGTTAAAGGGGTAGGTAAGTTTACTTGAATGGAGAGATTTATATACATACATATATATTATATATACATATATGTGTGTGTGTGTGTGTGTATGCAGTCGGCTGCAATAAAAAAAATTAAACCGCGCTCGTTAGGAAACCAGTGTGTCGGATAGAAAATAAAAGGTTACGATTACGAAGTCCAGTCCTCCGGAAGAGGGATGTAATAACAACCCCCATATAAGCCATATGTGACGCACAAAAAGGAGAAGTCATCGTTTTTCGGTTTATGTGATAATTCGTCATAAAATATATATTTGATGCATATTAATTGAAAGACATTAATATGTGTAATATAATCGAGTATATAGGTATAAAAAATGTTATGTATCTACCAAGTATCTATCTGAAAGCTACTTCGGCTGCCAGATTTCAAAACAGTATCAACTATTTTTAAAGTTTTGAGTAAATTAATAAAACCTATTGATATACAGTCATTTTCTTTTGCTTTTCCGCTTTTGTCAATTGCGTTTCATTATTTGTCAAATGATTTTCCTTGTTTTTAAATGTCAGCTGGTTTGTCAAACCAAATTCCCTTTTTGTCAAATGACTTTCCCTTTATATCAATTGCTTTTCTTGTTTATATATAGATATGTATACCTCTTACATTTTATAAAAAAAATATAGCTATTTACACATTAAAGTGAGAAATTTATTTTGTATTTAGATATCACATAGAGAAAGAAATACGTTAAATTAACCAAAATCATTCGGTTACGTATAGAAACGTTAATATAAGAATATTTTGGTTTGACTTAAATAAACAGCAATGTCCCAGTAACGATGTCTTTTTGCTAAACATTTTTAGGTTGAACTGACAATAAATATTAGTTGCCTGATGAATCAAATAAATTTTCTGTTTAATTTACATAAAAGTAAGTAGTTATATGTACCAAACCCATTTGATTAAAATAAACGTTTGAACATTCGTCACAGTGAATAAGAAATAGTGTTAAAGGGACCAACAAGACGGGTTAAATTAACTAAGGGAGTGTAAATTCAACGCACTTGTAAATTGCGCATGTGCTTAAGAATTACGTTTCTTCCAGAATGAATTTAGAAACATTATCTTGGCTTTGTCATGCAATCCTAACACAGTATAATAACATTTACCGTAATTTATTATAAAATATATAATGTACACTGCAGCGGCCTAAATATCAATGCCCATGTTATTTTCTAATATTAAACTGGTAAAGAAATCAAGTAGGTAGAAGTGTTTTATTGTAGTACAGTTTATATAAAAACGCAGTTAGAGGTAAAATCGTCTTTTATCTGAGCACATCAATTTCTTGTATTGCGAACGCTAATAAAAGTATGGAAAGCACTTTGAGTGGAAGAAATAAATAGATTTCATATGGGCGAACCATCGCATTTGCTGCCAAAGTAAAACTCAGACCACGTTTCTTATTATAATATGAACAAATTAGCATTATTATATCAAGCGATTTTATTGTAGTCGAATTTTAGGATTGACATAGTTCGACGCTACTTGGGTTGTACATATTAGGTTATGTGTAATGACAATCATTTTGACCATTTCTAGAAGAAGATATGTGAATTATTAGAAATGTTGTAAATAAAGAAAGTGCGTTACCTATGCAAATTATAAATGGAATCAAATTTCTTTTACGATTTAAGTTACGTTATGTCTTGCATTGTGGTTGTGCTAAGTAATCTATCAATCAGAATTAATAAAGAAGAAATATGATAGAGTTGAGGGTATTGGGGCTGCCGAATGATAAATGTTATAGGTCTGTTTTGTGCATATTTTTAATATTTTAATAGTCATTTTTAGGAAAATATGCTAGGTTGGTGCTTAAATAGCATATCAATAATTTTTTAACTTACGAACGATACGACTAAAATTGATTATTGTCTCAATTAGGAAAATAGTGAAACTGAATTGAGATTATAGAATTAAGTAGTAGTAAATTAACATCTTGTCTAACACTATTTCAAATTACTATTGTGATTAAATTAATGTCTTTTTTCGATTTATTTAATTAGAACATCAAATTGATGAAGAAGCATTTCAAAATATGAGGGATGAAAAGAAAATATTTAAAAGGTCTATAGGTCTACATACCAGTTGAATTTACAAAGTTTCTTGGAACAAACTTCACCAGGGAAACATATTCTGACTTATTATAACAAGCATAAACAATTAAGTCTGAAAACAAGAAATTTACTAGTCGAAATATTAATAAATGAAGCAATAAATGATAGTGGCAAGTAAGTTAATTATCTAGATAAATCTTCTTTTTCAATGTTTTAGTTTCTAGGCTTGTTAGTGAAGATTTTGATAATCTCTCAAGAAAAATTTGTGAATTGTTCAGTACTGAAACAATATCTACGTATTACGTACCATATGTTGGAAAGCAAAATACTGCTTGTAACAAACCAATTGCTGCTAAAGGAAAATTAGTTGACAAATATAAAAATCTGCAAAGGATATATAATTACATTAACAGTACTGATTGTGATAACCAGAACAAAACAGAAGTCTCAGGTTCAAGTTTTACTTAATATTTTACTTTTTTTCTTATTTTTTAGATGAGGTAAGAGACAGCTTAGATTGGCTGAAAACAAATTCAGAACCGTGGTCGGAAGTATTACGTCATTGGAAAGCAACAATTTAAGAAAATCATATATCCAAAAAACAGTTGCAGAATATATAAATGATTAGCCAATACTAAAAATTAATGATGCTCAAATTCATGTAAGTTTTAAGTTTAAAACTAGAAATTGTTCTATAAAAGGCATACTTCCATTTTTTTATGTAGCTACTTTTTTTTCCTGATTGAAGACGACTTCAATACACAGTATGCCTGTGGCAATGCTTTATTAGGATGCTGGGAAGAATATTTCGCCAGGATCATTAATTTAAGAAATCAAAAAAAATCACCAGATATGATAAATTTATTAAATTCCGAGTTATCGCATGGTAAGTTCTTATAAAACCTAAATTGTTATTGCGGCATATTGTCCATTTTCGAAAGGATGATAATAAAAGGATTATTAATATACTTTATTATGCGTTGTCATTTCTTTTCAGATTCACGAACGTTAATCCAGTGTTATATAATAGCAAATCTTTTGCCACCAAGAGCCCGTATACAAAATAAAGGAAATAATTGGAAACCCTCTACCGAAGAGAGCAAAGAGAGTTATATTGATTATGTCAAGGTGAGTTTACAAACTTTTTTTATGTTGTTTGTGTTTCCAATATTTCGAATTGCATTCCAGTCAGCTTCTGATATACATATAAGTATCGATAGAAAAAAAGAGAAAGCCATTAAATACGGAGTTACAGTCAAAAAATTCGGAATTCACTTCAAAATTGGATTTTGTGTGGCCACAGATTTTCAAAACTATTGTCCGGTATTTTGATCTATTCAAGAAATATTGACACCGAATGATAAAGATATTTTTTTTATTTTAAAAATGTATGACACATGTCAATTTGATGAACATTTTCAATCAAATATGGTGACTGAAACAAACATAAAACGATGTATTAATATGGTAGAATTAATTTATCATAATTCATTTTCACAACATGTTCTATCAGATCAAATCAAGTGTTTTCATATATATTTGTAAAAAAATGTTCAGTATTTTTATTATATGTATATTGTATCCACCTAGCTTTAATAGAGTTTGTACTGACTGTAATATTGTCTACATTTTCTTTTGTTATACTTTCGTTTAATATATTACACATGTTTATCTGCTTTTGTGTTTTATTTATATACCATTATGTGTATGTTTCAGTGGTTGTTAAAGTGCCTGAAATTGTGATGCTTTGCACAATAGTATAGTTAATTTAAAAGTTGCCCTTAGCTTCCTAAATGAATAAATACTGTCAAGTCGGAAAACGTTACTATTTTTTTAATTCCTGATGTTTACGCTTTTTTATAGTGCATAATCAGCAAATAAGAAAATACTATCGCTTGTGAACATGTACAGTCTTTTTCATATTAAAACTAATGATTGGTTTTGAATCAAGTAAAATATTACATCAAATTAAACAAATAAAATTGTTAAGTTAACAAAATCATTTTGTTAATTCAACTCAAGTTAAATGTCAAATTGACTAAATATGTAAGTTGTAGAAACCATTCTGTATTTATTAAACCAATGAAGTTATTTAGTTGGTGTAATTTTATATTAGGCTCACAATAACACATCATTGATGTTACTTTGAGAAATTTAAGATGTTAATACAACGTCAAATTAAAGTTACAATAATCATTTTATATTGTTATTTTAACAAATTCATCTATTTCACATAACGTAATGGTAAGTTTACTTTAACAAAAATATACATTTATTTTAAATAAAAAATTTGCTCACACCAAGAAACATGTTTTGTTAAGTTAAGCACTTTCATAATTGTTATATTAACAACAATTAAAGTAACAAAATCTATTTTGTTAAGCTAAGTAATAGAGTTCTTTGACTGTATTTAACCCAAATACGAGTGTTGAATGTTCGATTTTTAGTTAAATTAACCCTTCTCTTTCTCTATGTGACAAATACAGTGTATCATCTATGTAATATAAACATAACTTAATTCAAATTTTCATTTCGTTTTGCCGGATAAAGTTAGAAAAAATTATGCAACATATAGGAGAACTAATAATACTGCAAAATAAGTGCAGGACATCGGCAACACAAATTATTAAATGCTCAAAAAGGACAGATTTGGGAGTGGGTTGACGTGGGTTGTTCATTAACCCTCCGCCAGTTGCAAGAAAAGTGCTTAAACCAATGGCCACTTCTTCAACAAATATCACGATTAATAAAGCACGCAAGAACTTTCATTATTGTGTTAAAAAAGTGTCACTTGTTACCGAAAGAAGAAATACACCGTACATTATTCAAGCTCCCTTTGGAAAGAGAAAAAATGTTCTTCATTAACGAATACGGAATACAAATATATTCTCCTGTTCCATACGGAAGATCTGTGAGTGAAAAATACCAGAGCATCAAAAATAAAATCACAGTTAAGAGGGCGCAATTATTATATTGCGTTGTAATGAAATTCCTTGTATTTGTTTCAAATTCAAGATGTACTGCACTTTTCTGAATTTCTCACACGGTTAATACAATATTTACATAATGACGGTGTATAAGGAGCTCATATTGTTGTGGACAGTGTAAGATTCCATAGAAGTGAGGAAGTTTTGGCCTTCATGGTCATTTTCCAGTGTTCCTTCCTGCTTATAGCCCTTTTCTAAATACAATAGAAGAGTTATTTAACCAGTGGAAGCAAATAATAAAAAGAAGACAGCCAAAGAGGGAAAATGAATTGTATGAGGCTGTACACAATGTATCTGAGCGTATAAGTCCACAAAATTGTTTCAATTATGTTCAACACATGGAAACATATATTTACACAACTGCTTACAAACAAATGAAATTTTGAATTAAGTTATGTTTATATTGCATAGATATTACACTGCGTTTGTATCTAAATACAAAATAAATTTCTCACTTTAATGTGTAAATTGCTATATTTTTTATAAAATGGTAGAGGTATACATACCTATATATATATATAAACAAGAAAAGCAATTGATGTAAAGGGAAAGTAATTTGATAAAAAGGGAATTCCATTTGACAAACTTAGCTGAGGTTTAAAAACATGGAAAGTCATTTGACAAATAGTGAAATGCAATTGACAAAAGCGGAAAAGCAAAAGAAAATGACTGTATACAAGAGTAAAAAATAATTTAAGATTTGTGTCTTTTGGGAAAAAAATGTAGATTTTGTGTTTTGGAATAGATAGGTTAGAAAAATTAAGCAAGGCGGATAGTAATTCACATCTTCTTTTTCGTTTCTTTTTTAATTCCTCTGACGTGCACTAAATTAAATTATATTTTTAGTTTAGTAATAAATTTTAAAGCCAAACAGTTCTTAAAAGTCTTCACTATATCAATATTTCAAATTCAATCGTTTGAGTCGTCATTCACTGGGAGGCCTTCCCAAAATAATCTTCTACTGGCTGGCATCAAGGCAACGAGAAAAAGTATTATGTTCTTTTCTTTTTTAATTCCTCTGATGTCCACTAATTTAAATTTTATTTTATTTTAGTAGCAAACAATGCTTAAAAGTCCTCGTCTATATCAATATTTTGAATTAGATCGTTTGACTCGTCATTCACTGGGAGGCCTTCACATCAAAGGAACGAGGATTTGTATTATCTTCTCCTTGCTTTCTTTTTTAATTCCTCTGATGTCCACTAACTCAAATTGTATTTTTATTTTAGTAATAAATTTTAAACCAAACAATTCTTAAAAGTCCTCCTCTATATCAATATTTTGAATTAAATCATTTGACTTGTTTGGAGGCCTTTCCAAAATAATCTTCTTTGGCCGGCATCAAGGGAACGAGAACTTGTATTATTTTCTCTTTCTTTTCTTTTTTAATATCTCTGATGTCCACTAAATCAAATTTTATTTTTATTTTAGTACTGAATTCTAAACCAAACAATGCTTAAAGGTCCGCCTCCATATCAATAATTTGAATTAATTCTCGACTCGTCATTCACTGGTAGGCCATTCGAAAATAATCTTCTACTGGATGGCATCAAGAAACCGAGAGTTTGTTTTATTCTTTTCTTCTTTTCTTTTACTTTCTTATACGTAGTATAAGGAAGTATTGCGATCGAGATTTTTGCAAATGTCCATGTTTTGAAGTCCCTTGATTCCGAAAAAGTGGTTTTTAAAGAATTTCTTTCTCTCGAATTTTGCCAATATTTCCTCAACTACTAAATTTAAACAAATTTATAAAGAATTCATATGTAATCAAAATTTAATTTTAGAAAAATTTTATTATAAAAGTTTTTCGAAATTCCTATCAGAAGTCTTTTACTCTTATCGAAAATCAGTTTTTTGCCAATATTTTGCAATTAATGCTTTTTAGACAGGTACGTTACGAATATAAAAGTATTTAGAACTTAATTTTCAATACCTTTTGAATATAAAAAATTTCAAAATTCGTAGTAGAAGGACCACTTTTACTCTTATCGAATAGCGATTTTTTTACAAATATGTCGTAAATTATGCATTCTATATATACAGAGTGGAAATAAAGGAAAGAATAAATGCATTAATTTCGTTAATATTTATTTGTTTAAAAAAATCTCGAAGGGGTATCGACTTTAATTAAGGGGAATATTCTTATCGCATTTTCAGTTTCTTTCGTCAGTTGTTTTTCATGTTAAAACGCCACCAACTTCTTTTTAAAATGACAACCTTTAATTTTTACTTTCTTATACGTAGTATAAGGAAGTATTGTCATGACGAAAATGTTCGACCTTGAGATTTTTGCAGATGTCCACGTTTTGAAGTCCTCTGATACCGAAAAAGTGGTTTTTACATTATTAGTATAAAAGTATTTAGAACTTAATTTTCAATATCTTTTGTATAAAAAAAAAATTCAAAATTCGAACCGCAAGTAACACTTTTAGTCTTATCGAATAGCGATTTTTGCAAATATTTCGTAAATTATGCATTTTACATATATTTATCAAGAGTACAAATGTATTTATAGCTACATTTGGAATAATTTTGCATAAAATAAATTTCAAAATTCGAACCGGAAGTAACACTTTTACTCTTAGCGAGTAGCACTTTCTTTGGAATATCTCGCCAAATATTGCATCCTATAGAGATTTATTAAGAGAATAGAAGTAGTATAGTAGGACTTTGTCTATTTTTTGAGGAGATAAACGTTTTTAAATCTTAGTTTAGGAAAACTTTTGCATAATTTGAAACGCATACACGTATAAGAAAGTTGTGTGGTGACCACACCTCATTTTTTACATTGATTTCGATAGTACTTTCAATTCCCTATCCAACGGTGTAAACCTTTTAAGGTATTACATTTGAAAAAAAAATTAAAAATTCATTAAACAAATCTTGTCACATAAATTTGATGGAAAGATGTGCCTTCAATCTTCCAAAGAGTATAATTTTAAAGAAAAATTGGACAAAAACATTTTTATATTGCATTTTTACGTCAACATTTTACAGATTTCACTAAACGGCGACATATAGAAAGAAGATATCGTGCTACTTTCGTGTGACCAAATTTAAATCATATGAATGAAGTCGGCCAGAATTTCTGCAAGTGACACCCCTATACCTACGTGAAGTAACTCTATTTGATACAAATTGTATAGTTTATCGTAACCTATGTATACCGTTTGCTTTTACGATTAATGTTATTTTCAATTTTTTAAATTGAGGTAAATGATACTGTGTTAATTTTCAATCAACCGCCCATAATAAAAATTATTTAATGTTTTTTTTTCTAAAGCAGGATATTTATACTTATCCATGTTTATACAACGCGATCGACATTTGGCTATTCAAAATGTAAAGAGCATAAATATTTCAAATTGTGTAACATTGCTTTGTCAAACGTACTATCTTCACACCATTAGAATGATTAACTCTAGTAGTAAAAGTCAAATTTTACGAATATTTTAGTTTACGTATTACTTGTACAAATAAATTCTGTATTGTAACTTTGCATCAGATGTAGTATATCTGAACTTTACAGCTTCTAAAATATTCTATTTTTTCAAAAAAAGAGAAATACCTTTGCGATGATACTGTAGTTTATTAATAAATAATGAAACGATTTGATAGCCTTATTTTATAGATGATGTATTATCGTCCGCAAGTTTGTGTTTTATAAAGACTGTTCAAATTTCCGCATGGAAGCGGTATAGAAAAATAACTGAGTAATTTTTTCAAATGGAGAAAAATCAAGTTTGTATAGAATGCCCTTTATCTTAAACGCAGATATATTTCAGATATTGGAATATGTTGACATAAGAGTTATTATAATTATTATTAATTATGAATGCATTCAATTACAATAGCAAAATTAATAAATAAGTTATATATCTATATAGCTATTTGTATTGGTTATTCTATACTGTGAAATTTTTATCGCGTTTGATACATATGAATATTTCTTAAATTTAATAATTACACATGAAGAATACAAGGGCATTCCCAGAACGATTTCCATATAGTCCAAAATCAAATAAAAGTATTTTGCATAAGAATTTAAATGTGTTATATCCAAAAGCTTAGTCTGAGATTCGTAGAAATATTATCATTACTTACGTACTAATCTTTGAATTCAATAAATAAGATCAGTTTCATTTCAGAAATTCTGCTATTATAAAAATAACTTTGCTTTCAATTATCTATTTATTTATTTATGTTTTTCCAACTCACCTATAATCTTTTATTGCTGCTATTTATCTTGTGATTTTTACGGAAAGTGATGTAACTCACTTAAACTGCGTTTTAATATTAAAGGTAAGTCTAAGCGAGGATTGATGTAGAAGGTCCTATATATAACCAAACAGTAGTGGGGAAAGTTTTGTAGTACCGTATTTTGTCGCTACGGGCGTATAGAGCTTCTGTCAGTAAGCCAAGCGTCGTCGCTAAAGATGATTCCATTTGGTTTGTGTGAATCTTTTAGTGACAGTTGTTTTGTGTGCTCGTAGTTTTTGTAATGGCTGATTCCCGTGTCAAAAACAAACATAAAGAAATTGAATACTGAAAATTACCCATACCGAAAAAGTTAAAGAATAAGCTTCTCTTGTCGTGTAAGCTAAGATCAAAAACTTTAGTCGTTGCGAAAGGTCGTAGGTCTCATAAGCGCCACATATTTTTTAATAAAAACATGAAGACAGGGATAGGTCTTATAGCGGCAGCAATCAAACTCAAAAGTGTAATAAAGAGTAGGTATAATAAGTAATAATAATAAGTATAAATGAATGAAAAATCACTGCAATTGTACAACATAAACAAAACAGACAGTCCAAACACAGTCACTTAATGGACATACTTCTTAAAATTCTAGATCTAAATGATATGGCTCCGTAACAGCTGTTAGATAGACACTTCACTATCGACTCATATAATTAATCTAGAGATAAGGTGGTATAATGTTGCATATGCGTATCCATTAACGCAAATACAATAAACTACAATACCTCCGAATAACAACAATGCCTTTGTATACAACAAAGCTAAGAGGTGTTAATAGTTAATTTACTATTAAACTAGGGTTAGAATTACTTATCTTATAACTTCTACACAATCATGCAGCACAGGTACGTTGAAATATGTACGTCATTGCCTGTCAGTCCTCCTGAACACCGTGGTACAAATGTAATCAGGTCACGATATTTATTACCAACGCCCCTGCTTTTCGTTCACTAGCATATATATGCACTTGCAGTAGTATTCCGATGCTGACTTGTTTTGTAATATTTACACATAGACGTTCTACAGCTTGCCATGCAGATAGAGATGCTGTCGTTCACTCAATACTTCAACCAGATGACTGCATTCCTTATTCAATAGTCTAGTTGTTAACTCAATTGTTCGTTTGTTGTTACTTGAGGTTGTTACTTGTAATATTCTACCTGTAATTTACCTTTTGCATAGAAGTCGAATGAAACAATTAACATGTGCTTTTTGAGGTTAAATACAATTGTCGGCGAATCGCCCTTGGAAAATTAGAAATAATTATCAGATAACATGCGTTGCTTATCATCATTAATAAATATGATGCTTTGAGATTACAATTGAACGGTAATTATTAATTAAACTCGCCATAGTATCTAATGAGGCTTTCGCTTTTAAAAAATTCCTAATTTTTCTCTGAATCGTATTTACGTGCCTGTCAACTAGCAAAAACAACCGAATGAATATAGCTCTCTTAAACCTGCGATGCACACATACTTCGAGTACCCGTACTCGGTTATCACACATGCTGCTTGTCACACCGGCTATTTTCAACGATTGTCACTGAATCATATACTAACAGATATTTCTAACTGTTACAGTCGTAACCATCCAAAAATCAACGATCCAAATGTAAGGAATGAAAGAAATAATCAATCTTTCCTCAATGAAAAATCGTTGTGCCTCATAACGTCAACCGAATACCCCATATGTGTATATACGTAGATAGCCATTAGATATTACTTGATGAACTATACTTAGAGCGCTTTCTGGCATTCTAGCTATTCGTAAGCTTTCGCATTTTTAGATGATCAGCTGTTTTGCTCCAGAACAGCTTAAATGTGCTTGAGTATTTAATACTACCACAGGTGTCGAATAAACGAACAAAATAAAAGTACAGTAATATATTTTGAATGTTCAATTCAAATGAAATTTTTCAGCAGAAAATCAACTCTAACTAAAATTACAGCAAACACTAAGGACTTGTCTATCTAGATTTTGTTTTTTGTTTTTTTCGATATAGACATTCTAATGGTCCTTTAAACCAGGACGCGGATACGAACGGTTGATGACTCATCGCCCATGGGCGTACTATTGAAATGTTGTGTTTTTAAAGAGGTTTTAATTTTATTTATATAATTGGATAACAAGTGGCTGGTGATCTATAAAATACAAATACCTTATTATTTGTTCATTTTCTCTTCTGTAAGACTTGTTCTCTTTGAATTAAGTACATCCTTATTGATAGAAAACGTCCTTTCTACATCGCAACTGGTTATAAGTGCGTACTGTAAATATTCTTTTATTTCAGCGTATTTAGCATACACAATTGCCGCAATATTATTAAATCTGGATTTCTATTAAAAACTGCGTCTAACTTTTGCAGAAGGCCACATCCGAAGTCACTTGGAATACTTTTGAAATTATTAACAGCCACATCTAATGTGGTTAATCCAGCTTTTAATTTGAGACTTCGATTTTCAAAATATGTGATAAGTTTAGGCAAGTTTCCAAAGTGTTCCTGAAGGAATAACAACTGAATTTTTAAATTTGGAATTTGTGTTAGTTCCTTGCACTCAGAAATACTTCGAGCATCGTCATTTAAACATGTAACGAAATTTTGTACACTATCGAAATTCTCTGCATAAAAACTATTTCTGTGTATGTTTTAGCAAAGCTAAGTGGCGAACGTGCGATATTTTGGCATTCTGTAACGATATTTTACAGACTTTGTAATAAATTTCGGAATCACTGACAATTCACTTTCATATCAGAAAAAGTAACATAAACAACGTTCTAGATCAAAATAAAAATCCAGTGCATACTTACGTCTAGGTAATTGGGAGAAAACGATTCAATAAACCGGTATTAAACAGACTATTACAAAAATTACGAAGTATGTAATTAACAGTCAAAACAATGAAAAAACGAAACTACCGTAAGTATGAATGAAAATTTTATTTCTCTTGCGAAATGTAAGGTAAATATAATACATTTTAAAAACCCCTCACGCTCCCATCTACGCCGATGAAAAAAGGATTTTACTTATAAATTCCTTATTTTATGGGCATTTTTTGCTCTCATTCTCGGGCACTTCTCGGGCGTAAACAGATGTTGCAGTTCACCATATGAATTAGTGCTATTCAGTAAGCGTGTGTTGTTTACATTATTTCTTTGCTCAGTTGTAACTTCGTCGTAGTTTAAACCGGTCATGTCCGCGCCCTAGTTATTAAGAACCCCTTTCACTTTAAAAGAAAACTAAGCAATTAGTTGCTAAAAACATTTTTTTTCTGTAATACTGGATGAAAAATCTGTCACCTATTCTTCGTTTTTGCAGCAGTTAACCAGTACAAACAAATGTACAATTTCAGTCATACAATGTTTCATCTTCTTCTAGTAGAAAATGTTTGAGGAAATTCAAAAAGTGAATTTCTACTGTCTGCAGCAACAACTTTTTATGGTTTTCTTCCGGCAAGAAAATTTATTTTGGGAAATATCCTTTTAAATTTGTTATTACATAAATTCTTTCAGCCTTTCACATAGGTACATCATATACATTTGTACTACTTCTCTGAATTAGTGAATTAAGTTCTTCTAAGGTCTACTAAGTAGGCAAGCTTTATTAAAAATAACTCTTCGATCCTTCCAGTGCTTGTGGCCTTTCTTGATCAGACACATTGTTATTTCATTTCTCAAGTGATAACTATCTGGATGATGAATATAAACCATTTATGTTTATCTATTCCTTATTCCAAGAATGGTTTGACCACCATTGCTGTAAATTCCACCGCAGTCCTGTCATTCTCAGTTTGAGTTTTCATAGCATCATTTGCAATTCCGAATAACTTATTAGCAATTCGTCTCACTCTTCACATGTGCTTGCAAAGTAGTAAGTATCAACTATTGCATCTTCTAACAGAGTTTTATATAGCAAATAAAACAGAAAATATTATTGCTGTTGATTGCTTCAACAAGCTGTAGCGAATAATTTTTCAATTAAGGGGGCTTACGCAGAGGTGCCAATCAACTGCCGTGAGGTAGGACGTAAGGGGGTGGCGCCATATGCGCTAAAGTAAATTCCGCCGATGTAAGGGATTCGTTAAAATGAAACAAACAGCAGAAATTTTTGCTTTTCTTATTATGTTCTTGCATTAAATTGAACACAAAAGATTAAGTGTTAAATGTCCATTGTGTATGTCAACATGGTAATTTTCTATCAAATGGGTTTGAATAATTCAGTACCAATTCTATACATCTATACATCCTCTCTTGAAAAGAGATACTTTGAATATTAATGACTATTCTAGACTGAGGATGATATACAAATGTCGAAACTAGTTCTTAGAGGACATTATAAATTAATATTGTACAGATTAAAAGAGGAACCTTTATCGTTTATGTTTTTCCATTCACAAAAGATTAAGTAAGGCTTCGTTGGGACTACTTTCTTATAATTCAAATTATTATAGTTTCAGAAACTATATTTTAAAAACTAATTCCAGTCAAGCATGCATTGAGCCTTTGTTTATTTGTGCTTTAAATTTCGTTTTGATATTTCATAAATAAAAGCGGTACTATTGGTTTAACGAAACCTTGTAAAGTCCAGAATTTACATTAGCGCATATGGCGCCACCCCCTTACGTCTTACCACACGGCAGTTAGTCGGCACCTCTGCGTAAGCCCCCTTAAGACAGATTCAACTATTGGTGAATATTCACGATATACAGGGTGAGTCATTAGTAGCCGCTTCTTCGATTACTCTTCTGTGTTTTAAATAAAAGAATAAAAAGTAGTGGAAGATCCATGGTTGCTTGTGGCGCATATTGTAAAAATACTTTAAGCTCTGGCGCACTTCTGGTTTCACCGGAAATGAACGAAAATTATTTTTTTAAATGACTCACCATATATATTTTTGATTTTCTGGTACTGCTTTAAATTGTCTGTTCGACTGTTTTTTCATTTTCAAAATTGAGCCACTAGTTTTTGAGTTATTAATTTTTTTTTGAAAATATTTGACCAAAACACGTGTTCAGAAAAATATCATTTTCACATTATTTTTAAAAGCAAAAACATTAACTTTGGTGGTGTTTGTAGCCAAGAAAATTCTGCATCATTTGGTAAAGTTGCACTCGACAATACTTCAAAAAACTTCGTTTCTTCAAAGCCTACTTCCTGAAATTTTCACATATCAAAAACTTATTTTTTTTAAATGGAACACCCAGTATTTTATTGAGGCATTTTGTTCCTTTTTTTATTCTCTTTCATTTTTTTAACAATGTCCTATACCTATCTTTTGTAATTTCTGAGATAATCACTATAGGAGCTATTAGCGGTCAATTAAAGAACTACGAGCGCTGTTGTTCTATGCACCAAAATATTCGTTCAACCAATGGCGCCCGACTTCATTAGTCAACTGTCAAACAAAGTAAATGTTATATCCAACTATCCCAAAAGTAATAATTTTATAGAATGAAGAGCATCGCATTTAATTTTTTTAATTCCGGCAATATCCAGTTGCAAAATTTCATTTTTGACACTGTTGGTTAACATCGAAATAAAATAAAGGTTATGTTTACTGACATATTTGAAGATGTCTTCAAAAAGTTTTGAAAATCCGTCCGTAGATAGTGAAGATACTCTTCTCCATTAACAGTTTCATCAAAGAAATAAGGTCCAATTATGTAACTACCCACTATTCCTCCCCACAATTTTAATGACCAATGATTTTGAGAGTTTACAGGTGTGATAAAGTGTGGGATTTTATGTGTTATAATAACGGAAATTGTAACGATGAACGTATTCACTTTAATAGAAGGTGGCTTCGTTGGTAAACAACAAAAAATTGAGAAAGCCAGGATAATTTATCTGCTGGCAATTGACAAAATTTTAAGCGATTCTGAAAATTTCTTTCATCTAACCCTGTGTATAAATATGCTACGGGTGAATTTCATATTTCCTAATTATTCTGGATTCTCAAATTTGACTTACATCTAACTGGCGACTAATTTTCTTACTACTAGTATGGGAGGTGTTCGACTACACTCGCAAGTACCATAAACGTCTTATCCTCACCAGTTATTGCTTTTTCCGCTCTTTCTTTCATATTCAATGCTTTCTGTTCATTCAAACCGTCCACTTTATATTTTCGAAGGTTTCTGGCTTCGGATGACTTTTACCAGGGATCGCTGTGCATAAAGTCTGGATGCTAACAAATAGCTTCTTTCAGCTTTACCCAAAACATCAATCATATCTATTAACTCTTCATAAGAATAATTCATTTGGATGATAACTAATAGCGATGCTTTTATAAGTTTGAAATAAATGTATACCGACATCAACAGTTGACTGAGGCAGTCAGTCGCATTCCAGCCGTTATTGGACGAATATTTGGGTGCATAGAACAGCGCCCGTAGTTCTTTAATTGACCGCTAATTGCTCTTATAGTAATTATCTCAAAAATTACAAAAGATAGGTATAGGACATTGCTAACAAAAATAAAATAAAATAAAAAGAGGAACAAAATGACTCAATAAAATACTGGGTGTTCCATTTAAAAAAAATTAGTTTTTGGTATGTGAAAATTTCAGGAAGTAGGCTTTGAAAAAACAAGGTTTTTTGAGGTATTGTCGAGTGCAACTTTACCAAATGATGCAGAAAATTCTTGGCTACAAGCACCACCAAAGTTAATGTTTTTGCTTTGAAAAGCAATGTGAAAATGATTTTTTTCTGAAAGCGTGTTTTGGTCAAATATTTTCAAAAAAAATTAATAACTCTAAAACTATGGGCTCAATTTTGAAAAAGAAAAAACAGTCGAACAGACAATTTAAAACTATACAAGAAAATCCAAAAATACATAGGGTGAGTCATTTAAAAAACTAAAGTTCCGTGCATTTCCGGTGAAACCGGAAGTGCGAAAGAGCTTAAAGTATTTTTACAGTATGCGATACAAGCAACCATTGATCTTCCACTAATTGTTTTTTCTTTTATTTAAAACACAAAAGAGCAATCGAAGAAGCGACTACTACTGACTCACCCTGTATATGTCACCCCCTTACGTCTTACCAGACGGCAGTTAGTCGGCACCTCTGCGTAAGCCCCCTTAAGACAGATTCAACTATTGGTGAATATTCACGATATATATGATATATAACTCTTCGAGAAATACTATTTATTCTATTGTTTGATAAAGCAATGGTGTTTAGATGTTTAGAAAATCTATCACCGAACAACACAATATTTGGCGAAAGATTGTATAACCATAACAGATAGTAGAATGAGTTGATCTGCAGTCATATGTGGCTTATTTCGTTTAAATCAATCTGTACGATGTCAACAAATTTCTCATCTATTGAAATGACTCTGTAGATATTGTGGGTGGGGGGCAGAATTATTCAAGATAAAAGAGGGTGTGCACTGAAAACGCAAGTTTGAAAACTGCCCTTTAATATATTCAGTGAAGAAAAACGACATCAATATATCAAAAATTACTACTTTAAATTTGCAGAAAAAAAATATCCTTTTTTCTCGGAATACGTGGTTTGTTTCAGATTCAGCAAAAAATGAAAGTCTATACATGCGCTTATATATTTTATACAAACTATACCTCAACACTGTATGAGAAAAAAATTAAGTAATAGTTAAAATGAAACATCTTTTTACATGTTCAGTCTTTTTGTTACTTCTAGAAATCGAAGAATTGAGTTTGTGCTTTGAATGACAGACGGTGGTGACCGGTGACCCAGTTTATTGTTGTAAGGGGTGGTTAGGGTGGCGTGCGCCTACCACCTGTGGCCCCCCTGACCCCTTCGGTAACGCGCGTGCCGCGCAGGTGGCCCCCGTCATGTGTGCCGGCCTCTGTCCTCAGTCCGACCCGCTCTCTCATACCAGCTCGCTAATTGGACTCTTCGCAGAATTGCAAAACTATTATTGTCCGCGTGATTGGTCAGTCAACTTCTGATTGACCACTAATGTCATCCGTGCTTATAATATTGCGTAGCAACCAGCACACATGCCACCATTGCCTCAGAGCTATTCAGTCTCGAGTTTTTTTTAGCTTCCTTTTACTTAAACAACATATATATAATTACTAAATAATTTTTTGAGTAATTAAGTGTACTGTAATAATTAGTATATACAATTTTATTTTTAAAATTCATCATGGTTTATACCTAAAAGTCATAATTATAGCGCAACAATATTAATGGAATAAATAACACCAATATTGAAAAAGAAAATAATTATTATGTATTCGAACTGTTTTGTTTTTTATACATGTGTTTTATATATGATTATGAGAAGATATCAAATATTTACTTACTTCTTATATATTATGTACAGTAGAATCCCGATTATCCGAGCTAATGTGAACCGGAGCCTGCTCGGATTAGAAAAAACTCGGATAATCCGGAGAGAATTTGCAAAAGAAATACATAGTGGCATTTAGACAAATTTATTAATCAATTTAAGATGACAAATATGATGTTATTTTAGATTGTGTAGAATGATTACATCGTTTCTTAGCAGCGATATTTCGCCATCTTTTAATCAGTAAGACATCGACGGCCGTTGCTTCTTGTTGTTGTTCGACATATTATAAAGCCGTTTCTAACGCCGCGAGTCCCTCTCCGTGAGACACTAGCGCACTTTCATTGTCTTCACTGTCATATGGATCTGCGTTGCTTACATTCGCTTCATCACTGTGATTTGATTCTGAAATAATATCCTGGTCATCTAAACTTTCCTCTGGATCATCAGCAACGATCCATTCTTGCACTTCAGCTGGTGTCACATCCTCGCATTCATTTAGTCTTGTCAACAATTCGTATAAATTTATTTCTTCTTCTTTATCTTCCTCCTCTTCGGATGCATCAGTGGCCACAATGTTAGACCAAGATTTCTTGAGGATCGATCGCTTTACAGCATTCCAACTTGCAGCCAGCCAATAAACATGTTTTAGATTAATCTCTTTCAAGACTTTAACTAAATCATCAGTTTCACTTTTCTCTAGAGCATGCTGTAGAAGTGAACGTCTGTAGTTCCTCTTTACATTTTCAAACACTCCTTGATCCATAGACTGAATCAAGGCGCTGGCATTTGCTGGAAGAAATTTAACCGTATTATTTCCACTTTTCAAATGTGTTTCATTCGGATGAGATGGTGCGTTATCCATCACCAACACTGCCTTAATCGGATGACAGTTCGTTTTCAAAAATGTCTTTACACTGAGCACAAATTCATCATAAAACCAATTCTTGAACAATTATGTGTTTATCCAGGCACTTTTCTGATTTTTGTAATAAACGGGCAAAGCCCCTTCGACAATGTATTTGAAGGCTCGTGGCTTTGAAGATTTTCCAATGCAGATTAAACGAAGTTTGTGTCTGCCAGAGGCATTACTGCAAGCCAATGCAGTCAACCTCTCCTTGCTGCGCTTGTATCCAGGAGCTGAAGCCTCATGTTTGGCAGCTAGAGGTTTTCTTGGCATCATTTTAAAATTTAAACCACTCTCATCGCAATTGTAGATTTGATCTTTAGTGTAACCTTCTTCTTCTAATAATTTATTAATGTCATCTCTAAATTTTTGAATGCAAGTGCTATCGGATTAAAGTTTCTCACCGCAAATTTGAAGTTCGCGAATTCCATGTCTTTTCTTCCAGCGATCTAGCCAACCGTCACTTGCTGTAAAGACATCTGTATTGGAGTTCGGGGTAGAATCATTAATTTGTTTACAAAACGATAATGCTTTTTCCTTCAATATGGGACCGGATAAAGGAATTCCTTTGCCCCTCTGTTGAATGAACCATGAGTACAAACTGTCGCCAACTTCTTCGTAGTCACTTGGTTTCATGGATTTTCGTTTAGAAGATCCCGAAGCTTGGAGACTATGCCATTGTTCAAGTTTGTTGCGGTTTCGTCTCCAATCTCCTAATGTAACTTTGCCTACACCGTATTCTTCCGCTATAACTTTGATGGATTCACCTTTATCTAATCGTTTTAACGCATGAATTTTGTCCTTTACTGTAACAACCACTCGTTTGCGTTTTTTCGGTAGTAACGACTGTGACATTTTCTCAAAAAACAAAAAAATTAATACATAAAACGAACGATATGTATGTGTAACTATCTCAAGAAACTATACGAAAATGAAACTAGTATACGAAAATAAGTATGTAAGTACATCTCTGCATTAAACGAGAATGGTCAAGTTGGGAGATTCCCGGAATTAAAATGAACACCTGCATAATCAAAACCAATCACTACGCAACGACAAATAGTTTTTTTTTGTTATTTAAAATGAATTTCTCGAATAACTCGGATGAAATGTAGACCAGCTCGGATAATACGGAACCCATGAAATAGTGTGGTCGCTCGGATAACGCGGAGGCTCGAATAATCTGGACTCGGATAATCGGAATTCTACTGTACTCACTACCAAGCAAGTTAGTCGAAAAAATCTTATCAATATACATCTTTGAGTATATAAGTTTGGAAGCAAAATATATCTTTCAATACAAATTTGTGAAAAACTTTTTGACATACATGCCACTTATACACCATGATAGACACATGAAATTCGTTGGTGCTTTGCGGATTTAAAAAACAGAGTATAGGTTGTCTTATAAGTATTATACAGGGTGTTCCTAAATATCATGTACATAAGGAAGGGGGTAACTATTTGGTTTATTTTGTGCCTAAAATTTCATATAAACATAGGTCTGCAAACGCTTCGTTACCAATATGCAGGGTGTTGAAATTTCAAGAATTTTTCACTTTTTACTGTATAGCTCCTGCAGTTTTTTTACGATTTCTAATGTCAATTGTCAAATTAATAAACTCAAGTGATTATCTGAATAAAGCCAGAGCCTGCTAGACCATTTTAAAAAATGTAATTTTCTCTGGCGAATTACAGAAAATTGTTTTCTATTTTTTTTCTCGATAACGGTCAGAGATAAGAAAAAAATATAAGAGATCAAACAGTTTCTAAACAAGACAGAAAATTTATTGCGTATTTTAGAATCTAGCAGTGGCACATCGCAAAAAAGTTCAGGGTGAGAAAAGAGGGCATGACCCCGAAAAAATTATTACCCTGTAGATTTACATAATCATTTGGCATGGCTAATGATGCAGGCCTTATAGCGTAACCTACCTTCCAAATTTGAACAAAATATCTCAAAAACTGCAGGAGCTATACAGTAAAAAGTGAAAAATTCTTGAAATTTCAACACCCTGCATATTGGTAACGAAGCGTTTGCAGACCTATGTTTATATGAAATTTTAGGCACAAAATAAACCAAATAGTTACCCCCTTCCTTATGTACATGATATTTAGGAACACCCTGTATAATGTGTATGTAATAGATTTACGGCGTTGCCATTTGCATTTTAGCGATTTTTTCGTTTTACAATTTCTACCCCTGTTTAAATTCAAATTATTTATTAAATTTGATATCAGAATCCTATAAGCGCAGATTAAAGAGTTTTTTAGCTGTAATTTTGAAAATTATAGCCATATAATAATCAACTTTAACCTAATATGAGTTAAAAATTCCAGTACAATAGTATTTCAACATATTGGCAATGTTATAATTACATGTAAACATATGATCATATTTATATGTAACTATAACATTGCCAATATGTTGATTATAAAATGATGTTTATATCAATATTTGGGCACAACACTGGCATTTTTTTTAATGATTACTGTGAAGTAGTTTCGTACTTTTTAGAATGACTTTTATTTAAAATTGTTGGGCGAAATTATGGACTTCCATGACAGTAACAACATTTGTTGTAAGAAGGAAATGTTAATTATTGTAGATTTTTGAATGCTTTTTGTAAAAGAAAATTCTTATTATTTGCTGAAGCCAACGTCAATTAAAGTTTGTCAAAGCGTCTAGTTTTGATATTTTATTTTCTCGACTTTAATTGAAGATTTCTAACCCATATTTTGCAAGCAGTTATGATTATATTGCTAGTCAGAGCCCCATGTATCGCTTTGATTTAATAATTTTTATCAACGTTAAATATGAGGTCTTTTACCAACTCTAAACTGGTTGCTGTTAACATCTGATACGCTTTTGAATTTTTAAGCAAAAGTTTTTGCTATATTGTCCGAAAGCAACAAAAACCTTTCTAGCTGGTAAAATATAGAGTTCCATCTAGTACAGATGGACTGTACTAATTTAAGGGGAAAGCGCAAAGCGGAGGGAGATAAAATACCGAGAGCTAAAATCTAATTTTTTTTCCCGTGTATAATACACTATTTTTTTCTGTGATGGGAAAAACGACGATTTAATATTGAAAAAACACGTAAATACTTTATATTAAAGTCAGAAAATCAATCGATGTGACATTTCAAGTGACATTACACCTGCGTTGCTATGGAAACCTGCCAATTTAAGCGGGCAAAAAGTAGAACTTTTTTCCCATGGGCAAAAAGTAACACTTTACGCCCGGGTTGATAAAGTGACACTTTATTACCTGTCAAGAAGGATAAAATGTCAACTTTTTTTCCCGTGACAGAAAAATAGTTATTTATTATACAAGGGGAAAAAGTATTAGATTTTAGCTCGCGGTAAGGTTTATAATAAATAAATAAATTACCGAGAGCTAAAATCTAATTTTTTTCCCCTGTATAATACACTATTTTTTTCTGTAATGGGAAAAACGACAATTTAATATTGAAAAAAACACGTAAATACTATATATTAAAGTCAGAAAATCAATCGATGTGACATTTCAAGTGACATTACACCTGCGTTGCTAATGGAAACCTGTAAAATAATCAAATATCTGTCAATTTAAGCGGGCAAAAAGTGAGCACCTTTTTCCCTGGCATATAAAGTGACATTTTATTACCTGTCAAGAAGAATAAAATGTCAACTTTTTTTCCCATCACAGAAAAAAAATACTTTTATTTGTAAGTGACAGTGGCGCATATGTGTTAAAAACAAGCAGACTATTAAAGGAAACATATCCTTATATGCTGCATATTACTTGTATAGCACATACTCTTCAAAGAATCTGTGAATATATCAGAGACACCTATCCGGAAGTTGATAGACTTGTATCCGCTTTTGAAAAAGGTTTTTAGAAAAGCACCATCGAGAGTAGCTCTTTACAGGCAAAAACTTCCATCTTTGTCACTGCCTCCCTTGCCAGTAATAACTAAATGGGGAACATACGTGGAAACTACTAGTTTTTATGCAGAAAATTTCGATAGTTTACAAAATTTCGTTACATGTTTAAATGACGATGCTCGAAATATTTCTGAGTGCAAGGAACTAACATAAATCCCAAATTTAAAAAATCCGTTGTTATTCCTTCAGGAACACTTTGGAAATTTGCCTAAATTAATCACATATTTTGAAAATCGATATCTCAAATTAAAAGATGGATTAACCATATTAGATGTGGCTATTAATAATTTCAAAAGTCATCCAGGGAAGTCAAAAGTAGACAAGAAAAATCTATAATTGACTTATTGCTGGTTAAACGAGCAGATTGGAAATCGGTATTGGATGTAAGGGTGAAAAGAGGATACGAAATAGGCTCAGACCATTACCTAGTCGAAGCAAGATTAAAGGACTCTACGGTTATGATAAAGAAAGAAGGGGCTGGAAAAGTATTTGAAAATATAAGAAGTTACAGACTTCAAGAGGACGACATAAAATATAAATATTGGCAGGAAATAGACAGACAATTGAAAGAACAAGGACATTTGGAGATAGAAAGTATGGAAGGACTGTGGACAATTCTTAAAAACACACTTGTGAACGCAGCAAAGAAGGTATGCGGAAGTGCAAGATACGGAAAAAACAGAAAACATACGCCTTGGTGGAGTGAAGAAATTAAGAGTGCAGTAAAAGAAAAGAAAAGATGCTGGAAAAAATATCTAGAAACTGGTAACAATACTGACCATGAAGAATACAGGAAGAAAAGAACACAAGTTAAAGTACTGATTAAAGTAGCAAAACAAAAATCCTGGACAGACTTTGGATCGAAAATGGAAGATCAAGGAAAGGGAAATTCCAAACTGCTATATAGAACATTGAAAACCTTGCGTAAGTCAGCTGGAACACACCTCCAATATATAAGAAGTAAAGAAGGACGAATTCTAACCGCAGAACAGGATATAAGGGATAGATGGTATGAATATTTTTGCGATTTGTTTGAAGCCGAAACAGGGGGAGAGGTCGACGCAGAGGATTTCTCGCCTGAAGAAGCTGAAGAGACAACATCAAACATACAACTGAGTGAGATAACAGAAGCAGTGGAAAAGCTAAAACCAGGTAAAGCAGCCGGAATTGACAATTTAAAGCCAGAAATGCTGAAATACATGGGAGTTAAAGCTACACGGTCACTACTTAGAATAATAAACTTGGCATGGGAAAGGAAAACAACCCCCGAGGACTGGAAAATAGCAATTATAATCCTCTTACACAAAAAAGGTGACAATACGACATGTTCCAATTACAGAGCTATCTCATTGTTATCAGTAGCTGGAAAGATATACGAAAGAATAATAGAGAAACGATTAAGAGCAAACTTAGAATCGACCCTCCAAGAAAATCAGGCAGGTTTCAGGCCGGGCAGGAGCGCGCAGGACTGGATATTCTGTTTAAGGCAAATTTCGGACAGAATTCTGGGCAGTAACGGCAAAATGTACCTATGTGCAATTGATCTAGAAAAAGCATTCGATACACTTCCGAGGCATAGGATATGGTCATCGCTGGAGAAGAGAGGGATTAAAAAGAGCTACTAAAGGCAGTCAAAAGTATATACACCAACACGAGCAACATAATAAGAACTGAAAGCGGATATTCAAGAAACTTTATCACACTTAAAGGAGTGAGACAGGGCGGAGTTCTGAGTCCCCTTCTCTTTATAACTGTTATGGACGATATTGTAAGAAGTGCCAATAATCTAACAAAGGGTATTTACGTAGGGTCCAGAAACCTTCAACCTGTAATAGCCAAGGAATTCTTGTATGCCGACGACTTGATAATTGCAGCTCCAAATAAAAATGTCCTGCAAAGAAATATAGAAATATGGCACGAAACTTTAAAGAACTTTGGAATGAATATCAATAAAAGAAAAACGGAAGTATTGGCAGTCTCCAAAGATGAAGAAGAAACAAATATAATAATAGATGGTTATCCAATAAAGGTGACAGAAAACTTAAAATATCTTGGAACCATAATCAACCACAAAGGAGATGTAGAGGCAGATGTGAATAATAGAATCAAAATTGTAAACTGTTTATATCATGCACTGAAGTACATATTTTTAAGTAAGAGAGAGGTCAGCAGGGAAACCAAGACAAAGATTTACAAAACAATATTTCTTCCGACACTATGCTACGGCAGCGAGTCATGGGTATTGACTAAGAGGCTGAAATCAAGAATAACAGCGACCGAAATGAGGATTTTAAGGAGAATAGTTGGTGTTACCAGATTGGATAGAATCAGAAATGAGAAGATACGAGAAAAACTAGGTGTAACATCAGCAATAGAAAAAATCCAGGAAAAACAACTTAGTTGGTTTGGGCACCTTACACGAATGAGTAACACGAACCCTGTAAAAGAAATATGGGAGGCCGGCTGGAACAAGAGGAGAAACAGAGGTAGACCAAGAAGAATATGGAATCAGGGGATAGCGCAGCTGCTGACGGACCGGGGAAGTACCTGGAGGGAAGCTCAAGAAATGACTAGGGATAGGATAGGATGGAAAGAATTCTGCAAAGCAGATCGCCTCGACGCCTAACGGCAAAAGAGGATACAGATAAATAATAATAATAAAAAGTCATCCAAGTGACTTCGGATGTGGCCTTCGGCAAAAGTTAGACGCAGTTTTTAATAGAAATCCAGATTTAATAGCATTGCGGCAATTGTGGATGGGGACAATGACACAAAATCTAACTGCTAAATACGCTGAAGTAAACTACTATTTCCAGTACGCACCTATAACCAGTTGCGATGTAGAAAGGACGTTTTCTATCTACAAGGATGTACTTCATTCAAAGAGAACAAATCTTACAGAAGAGAACCTTAAGAAAGTATTGCTAGTAAATATTAATACTCCTTTACTCGACTTGAACTACAAAATGAACAAATAATATGGCATTTTGTATTTTATAGATCACCACCCACTTGTTATCCAATTATATAAATAAAACTAAAACTTTTTAAAAATAGAAAATTTCAATAGTGCGCCCATGGGCGATGAGTCATCTACCTCTAGCGTCCGGTCTATAGTGATTATGCTGCAAGACTTGAATACTCTGTCAGAATCCTTGCTCTGCGATATGATAATCCCAGTTTCATTAGTAGCATCTGGTACAGTGACGAATCTCATTTTTATTTGTCGGGTCATGTAAACAGGCGTAGCAAAAGACTTTTAGGTTTTCAACGATCAGAAAAGGTACAAGAAATACCGTTGCATTGTAAAAAAAAGTGACTATCTGGTGCGCAGCTTCTAGACGAGGAAATATAGAGCCTTACTTCGCTGAGGAAAACAGACGTCCGTTAATCAAGAGCCACTATATTAGTCAAGTACTCACACCGTTTGTAGATGACCTTCGGATGCTTTACAGATCAAGAAGCTTACCCTTCGGGATCCAGTTTTATCAAGAAGATGGTGAACTTGCTACAAGAAGCTTTATGCGGCAGACGTCTGGACACATTGTAATTTCACGTTTAACTGATTTTTCTTTTCCATCTCACTCTCCGGACTTAACATCATTGGATATACCGAGGTCGTCATATTTTAATTTCTGATAGGAAAGTAGTAAGTGGAAAAGAGCGCGACGAATTAAACTAAAGATAGACATAAGCGAGGCTGCCACACTGGACATTTGTAAGGCGTGGGGGTCCCCCGCCACTCCGTTGTTCTCTCTCCACTGTTAGCAATCAGGCATCGCTGCATATGATAAGATCATCTTCTGCATATGATAGAAGTGCAAACCGAAATTAAAATTTGACGCTTACGGTATATGTTTGGAGTATGCTGAAACTATGTGTTTTCCGAGATAACCCTCTGTCTACAATACAACAGTTAAAAGAGAAAATTACAAAAGCAATACGACAGATGCAAGTGCTTTTCTTTTCAGATATGGTGACAAATATGCAAGAACGATAGAAACTGTGTTTTCATCGTAATGGAGACACTTGCACAAGTTATTCGTATGGCTAATACTAATAGTGTTAATTTATTATTACATATTATTTTGTTTAATTAATTTTTTTAAGTATTCGAATTCTTCATTGGAATAAAATTCTTTGAAACGATTATTTTACTCAATTACTATTAGTATAATGATGAATTCTCGAGTGTATTTTGTCCAATAATAGAACAATAACCCTAAAAACTGTTTACCGTGCACTGAAGCAATGTAAACAGCACACAAAATACACTAATTGGATCTATTTAAATCAGTACGCACAACGTAAACAGTCATGTTAATGGGAATGAGCGCGTTCTTTTGTTGTTCGGCAAATAATCGGAAACACAAACAAATCTCGCTTGCATTCGACATTAATAATCGATGTACATATGAACCTTTTATTCCACGAGTAATACATCCCGTTTTGTTTTTTCATCTTTTTTGTTTTCGGCAAATATTATAATGTTTGCGTATTGAAATAGCATTGTTTATACGAACGACTGATAGATTTTTAGACGGGAAAATTTGGGCACGTGTTGGCCTAACTATGTTTTAATATCCCGCATAATAGCTACCCTGCTACTTATATATGACACGTGTCAGCCGTAACGCCACTGTATCCAATCTGTTCTTGTTGAATAATTGTATATTTCCTGAAATACTTCCTTCTTTAGTCCACAAATAAAAGGCGAAGGAATCCTATAAACAGACGAAAATAACTACAAACTATTATTCGGTTGAGTTATGTTGGTGAAATCCTGTTTTAGTTTGTCATATAATAGAATAGATACAAAATATACGTCATAATAATAAAAATAATAAAAATGTATTAATCATAACACTATATGCTTCGATATCGTCAAAATATTAACGCGCCATAAAAATATCAAGAACGATAACAAAATCAATAAGCATAAAATACAAGATTTAATTATACAGAGTGTTTGTTTTGCACGCAATCACAAACAACTTGTGATAATATTGATAATTAAGGATTTCTTGAATTACTGAATATCTCGTACGCACAAGTATACTACAATTTCGTATATACTCTGACCGGCAAGAAAAACCTGCCACCTTAAAAATTTCACACGAAAACACATACACGTCGCACGTACACTGACGAGGCCTTAAAGGTCGAAATACGGTGTCTGTGCGTTTATTGTCGATAATGACACTAGATGTGTGTGTGTGTATTCCAACACATGTATATATGTATATACGTTTTATGTATAAATGTATATATATCCTACTATCATTAGCGCGTCCGTACAGTGTAAATTTCCATTCAATAGAGCGTCTGCCTACATAAAGCGTCCGTATATGGACGCTCTATGCACTTTCCATGTAAAACTTCGTTGACAGACTTACATGGTGATATAATGTTGTTTAACAAAATTTCGGAAGACGCTATTTTGTCGACACTAGGCATGTAATGTAACCATTAAGCGTATACTATTAGTTCAGGGTATTTCTACTCGAGGCGCTGCATCGTGTGCCGTATGTTTTGAATATACTCATGTCTTTTATATTCTCGATAATCGAGCGTCCGGACAATTTGGCAACGCGGACAGAATAGTTCGTAAAGGACACTGGTCTTTATTATGTAAATATGTTTGTATCATAAGCTAAGCTGTTTTTTACTTTCTTATACGTAGTACAAAGAAGTATTGTGATGACGAAAATTTTCGACCTCGAGATTTTTGCAGAAGTCCACGTTTTGAAGTGAATTTTACAGTCAATTCGCATATCTGTACAATATGGACTACGTTTTTGTTCGAAAACCTTTAATTTTCACTATATGTGTACACCTATTGAGATATCGTGATTGATGTAATGTAATTGATTGCGATTTTTAGGAAAATATGAATGTGCCATCATTTTTGTTTTACCACCATGCAGTAATGGAAGTTATAAAAGCGAAAAATTGTACTTTAATACTTTATAATAATACTTTTTGTAGAAATTTAGAAAAATATTGTTGGCAAAAATGAGGGAAATTCTTATATACAGACATGAACACAAAAATCTAATTAACAAGGAAAAAATTAAAAATTATTGGTATGATATTTTCGTTGAATACAATAAGCCGAATTTATGGAACGTGAGTGAGGTTGAATGTAAATATTAGCAAGTTTCTAGAAAGCAGTTTTGTTCCATTTTTATGTTATAATTATTTCTTTTAAATAATTGAGTGTTTTATTATAACTGACTAACTGATTATACTTTCAAAGCCATGTTTTGTACCTATGTGTAACAGTGGTTATAAATCCAAGAAGGAAAAAATGTAATTATTTAAAGTTCCCGGGGTCCACCTTAACAAATTGCAAAAAAAATACTTGTACTGAATAAGAACTTACCTAAAAAGACTGTGTGTATGGAAATAAGTTTAATGCAAATTATATTATTTGCAAATTAAAAAGTTTACATATTTAATTATGTCCTTTTGTTGAAAAACCTATAGTTTAGTAATGCTATCATTAGGGAGCGGAATCGAGCGAGTCATGACTCATCGCCCATATGGGCGCGCTATTCAAATGTTGTATTTTTAAAGAGGTTTTAATTTTATTTATATAATTGAATAACAAGTGGCTAGTGATTATAAAATACAAATTACCCTACTATTTGTTCATTTTCTCTTCTGTAAGACTTGTTCTCTTTGAATTAAGTACATCCTTGTAGATAGAAAACGTCTTTTCTACATCGCAACTGGTTATATTTACGTAATGGAAATATTCTTTTATTTCAGCGTATTTAGCATACACAATTGCCGCAATGTTATTAAACCTGGATTTCTATTAAAAACTGCGTCTAAGTCACTTGGAATTATTAATAGCCACATCTAATGTGGTTAATCCATTTTTACTTTCTTATGCGTAATATAAGGAAGTAATGTGAAATTTTCGACTTCGAGATTCAAATTTTGTATTTACGTGTCTAATCTCCCTCTTGAGATCTGAGTAGTTTTTCAGTAAAATCGGTAGACCGGAAGTAGCAGTTTACTTCAGTGAAAAAATTAAATTTTGCCAATATTTCGTCAACTACTAAATTTAAACAAATTTATAAAGAATTCATATGTACTTGAAATTAAAATTGAGAACAATTTTATTTAAAAAGGTTTTCGAAGCTGCTACCGGAAGTAGGTCTTTTACTCCTATCGAAAATCAGTTTTTTGCGAATATTTCGCATGTCATGATTTTTAGACAGGTACGTTACGGGTATAAAAGTATTTTAAACGTAATTTTCAATATCTTTTGCATAAAAACAATTTCAAAATTCAGACCGGAATTACCACTTTTACTCTTATCGAATAGCGATTTTTTGCGAATATGTCGTAAATTATGCATTCTATATGTATTTATCAAGAATACAAAAGTATTTAGTGCTAGATTTGCAATATTTTTTGAATATATGAAATTTCAAAATTCAGACCGGAAGTAACACTTTTACTCTTAGGGAGTAGTCCTTTTTTCGAATATCTTGCTAAGTATGCATTCTATAGCGATTTATTAAGAGAACAGAAGTAGGTACTTAGAATAGGATTTTGAATAATTTTTGTGTAAAAAAATATAGTATAGTTTGAAACGCTCATACGTATAAGAAAGTCGTGTGGTGGCCACACCTCATTTTTTAATTTGAGATTCGATTTTCAAAATATGTCATTAGTTTAGGCAAATTTCCAAAGTGTTCCTGAAGGAATAACAACTGATTCTTTAAATTTGGGATTTGTGTTAGTTCCTTGCACTCAGAAATACTTCGAGCATCGTCATTTAAACATGTAACGAAATTTTGTAAACTATCGAAATTCTCTGCAAGAAAACTATTTCTTTGTATGTTTTAGCAAAGCTAAGTGACGATATTTTACAGACTTTGCAATAAATTTCGGAATCACTGACAATTAATTTTTATCTCAGAAAAAGTAACATAAACAACGTTCTAGATCTAAATAAATGATAACTAAAAATGTACGCGTATGTTATTGAAACATACACATTATATTGCGAAATATAAGGTAAATATAATAAATTTTAAAAACTCGTCACCCTTGTACCTACGCCGATGAAGAAAGGATTTTATTCATAAAATTCCTTATTTTATGGCAGTTTTTTCTCTGATTCTCTGGAGTAAACAGATGTTACAGTTCGCCCTATGAATTAGTGCTATTCAGATATAATGTAAACAACACGCAGTTGTTTACATTATTTCTTTTCACGGTTGTGGCTCCGTGGTAGTTTAGCTCGCTCGATTCCGCTCTCTAGTTATCATACAAACAAAGTTAGTGTAATAAAAATATTTTTTCGAAACTGCCTATCTCAAAGGAAAGTAAAAAACGACGAACAATTGTAACACTATTCAAGTCCAAAAAAAGAACAAAGGTAGATATGGACGATAAAGTAGATGATCCAGAGCCAGTGAGTGGATAGCCCGTTATTATTAAACGTAGGTCTAGTTTAAAAAAAAAATCTTGGTTTAGAATTCTGATTGATCCTAATAATTATGACTCATTGACGTTTTCCTTGTAGAAACGCAGGATGTTTCTCGAATAAACAACGTGTAAGGTAATTCCGGGTTAGATGGTGAACAAAATTTTAAAAGGCTGTATTTTATCACTAATGTGTATTTAACATACATAAATTAGGCTTTCTTTCCTAAAATATATAAGGAACATAAACGTAACTTCTAAAGTACAAAAAAATGTAAAAAACAAATTAAAAAAAATAAAACTTCTTTTTTCCCAATTCACCATCACACCTTCAACCTATGGGTGTGATGGTGACACCTTAACGGGACAGATGGTGGATTGGAAATTGGAAAAGTCATTTTGTTGGCCTTTTCTTTTTGTCCTCGTTTTTGCCACAGAGGTCGCACATGTTGCAAAATTTGGTGCAATCTTCATGTAAACATAAACTGCAAATGGTACACTGAATCCAATCTACTTGTTTTTTGGTGAGTAGGTAGGATTCACCACAACCTACACAGCAATATTCTTCTTCTTCGATCTCTTCTTCGTCGTTTAGTTCAATCTCAATAGATGATTCTGAATCCGAGTCTTTGTAATTTTTTACGGAATTTACTTTTTTTAGTGCTTTTGTTTTTTTGTTTTGGTATTTTTCTTTGTTTCTCCAGAATTTTTCATTTTCTTCTTGTTTTGTTTAGATTTCAAGGATGCAATTGAATCAGGGGAATTAAGAACCGCTGCCAATTGTCTGGAATTTTTCCTTACTTTTTCGACTTTCTCAACAACTGGAACTGGTGATATTTGGTCCAACATTTTTCCTGGTGTTATTAGCTGATCACCTAATCCTTCCTGATCTGTTGAGTTTTTTCGTGCAACTGAAGCAACAGATGTTGAAGTACTGGGTTGAAGCGGCATTTCCTCATCTTCACTTGATGTTTTTCGTCCAACTGAAGCAGAAGACTTCGATGTAGTAGGTTGAGGCGTTACATCTCTTGTTAATCGTTCTTGATTTTCCTCTCTTGTTTGGTGAGTGTTAGCTTCTGCTGAAGGATCTTGTGTGGCTAAATAGGCGTATTCGGGAATAGCTCGAGGATTAAAGGGGTAAATGCCCGTCGCCCTAAAACCGGACGTAGCATTATCACGCGTAGTGGCTTTCTCCCACGCCTCAGACAGTAGTTTACCAAAAGACAACCTGTTTATTCTTCTGCTTGGGTTCAGTTTCATGTAGGTATTGCAAGCATTGTAGTAAAAACTTTTCAAGGCCTTGAAAAATGATTTATCAAGTGGTTGAAGGTAATGGGTGGTATGACTTGGTAAACATAGTAATGTGATGTTTTTCGACTCTGCATATTCCAGGGTCTCTACTGAACTACAATGAGAGCTGTGACCGTCGAGTATAAGCAAAACATTGCCTTCTGGCTTTCTTGGTACAAAATGGTTTTTCAGCCAAAGTAAAAAAATATCGGTATTCACATATAGTGATTTTTGTGACATATAAATAGTAGAACCCGTTGGCATGCCGTCTTTATATTCAGCCTTTTCATTTTTACCCTTGAATATACAAGCCGGTGGAAGAAAGTTTCCTTCAGCATTGCAGCAAGAAATGACTGATATCGTTTCGCCTTTTTCACCAGAAGTTATGCTTGAAACATTTCGGGATCCCTTTCCAGCTATCACGTAGCCTGGTTTGTTATTGAGCTGTAATCCGGTGTCATCAACATTGAAGATATTAGCTGGCTTGTTCACCAAGTCATTGTTGACCAAAATGTCTTGAAGTAAGTCAAAATATTATATTAACAGCCTCTTTGTTTAAGTTTCTCACGCGAGCTAGTGAAATGCCTTCAGACTTCCGTACACTAAGCTCAGGGTTTCGGCTCAAAAAAAGACGAAGCCAATCAAAACCAGCCATTTCTTTATCACGGTTAAAAGTGTGCCGTACTCCCAACTGTTCTGCCAATTTGAATGCCATAGAACGCACTTCATTCCGTGTTGGTGAAAATCCAAATCGTTGAAGCTTCAGAATGTGCTTTACAAGCTTCTTTTCAGCTGCTTCGCCTAGATGAGACGATGGACCCATTGATGTTTTCTTAAAACTGCCTTTAACAAGCCTGCGTTTTAACGTTGACCATGGAATGGAGTACGTTTTTGCAGCTTGAAGTATGTTTTGACCCTCCTGAACGGTACGGGCTGCTCTGTTGAGTTGATCTTCACTCCACTGACCCCTTGAAGATCTTATTTGTCTTTTGTAGAACGTCGGCATTCTTCACAAAACTGAAATAATTTAAATTTACTATTCACCATCTCTACCAAAATTGAGTTCACCAACTCTACCAATTGATATGGGTGAGATGGTGAACGCATCTGCGAATGAACAGATATTTGCCGACGATTGTTTTGAGGTTAAGTAATTTGACAAGACATGAAAAAAGGTAGAAAAGCCAAAACAAGCTGTTGTTTTACTGAAATACATCGGCAATTCCGACATTGAATCAGGCGTATAGAAAAGTATTGGTGCTACAAAAACTTACCTTCCAAATTATTCACGTATTTCGACACCGACCGTTATTTTCCTAGACTCAATCACAATAGCTGATTACAAACAACACGCTTATAGGTTACAAGCGCCCTCTGTTAAAAATTAGTAAAACTACAACGATTCACCATCTGACCCAGCTCACCATCTAACCCGGAATTACCCTATATAAATTAGGGAAAAATCCAAATTTCTTGGCATTGCAGTCGAACTGGATTTTTCATATAGTGGGACAAGTTATAATTTTTTTTTTGAGTTAACTACAATAAAAGACAACGTTGTCACGAAGAAAAAATTACCATTTCTGAACAATTTATATCATCTCCCCATTTCTTGAAAAACATATTCTCATTAAAGACCTTCCTTATTGGGGAAACACAAACTCTACAGAAAAGTTGCAAAATTTGATTATAACTTTTTAATGAAGTATCTGCATGTTATGTACATTTTACACAGTGGACAATACTACGAATTCTTTAAGTCATCACAAACGTATATCTCGGTTAATATCTGATGGCACTCAGCATGCGCGAGACGTGACTAAAATATGTATCATGTGCTTTAAAAACATCGGTATCGAAAGCAATACACTACGATAAACAAAGTGCAATTAAATTAAATACCGACTAATGTTTTCAAGTCGATCTTTAACCCTTCATATGTAGCGAAATCTATGTCTATCTCTCACGTTTCATACTGCGTTCTCCTTTTTTATCTTAAAATTGTCATCAACGCAAGTGCCATCAGGTCTTAACCGAGCTATATAGTTGTTGTCCTTGAATTAAAAAAAAGACACTAAAAGTACAATTATATCAATTCAAGTCAATAATATAAATTCATTTCTGAACTTTACAATGCATTTTGATCAAAGGTAAAATGAAACATCATTCTAGCTCTAAACTAATTTTCAAGATATTTTTATTTGCTAACAATTTTAACATTTACATTTTATGGTCTTTGTTTCCAACGCTCAAACGCAATGATTTTTAAATGCATATGTCTTTACCTTTTTAAGTACAACAAACACCATATATCTACGCATATCAATGAATTCATATTAAATAGTATTAAGAATGCGCTACTTCTATATGTGTGATATATGGTTTTTATTATTTCTCTACTATTATTTCTGTCAAGTCTAAATCATCATTAGACAGCAATTTATAAATTACCTGCAATAGTAAATATTGATAAAGTTAGTCATGTTGAGTCACAAAATCAAGTTTTGTTAGATATATTTCCTTTGTTAACCATTGAATTCGAAAACTTCTACCAAACCATCTGTTAGGATAATATTGGCTTAGAAAATGAGGCGTCGGGATCACACGACTGTCATAGATGTATGTGATCCGAATTAGTTTTACAAAAGTTGTTCTAAATGAAGTTTTAAATACTTTTAACAAGTTAAGAAATTAGTATAGAATGCACAATTTGCGAGGTAATTACAAAAAAATTCTGCTCGATAAGAGTAAAAGTATTGTTCCAAATCAAGCTTTAATAGTATATTATGCAATGAGCATTTAATGATGGCTATTAAGACAGGAGGAAGAAAATTGCGATACGGGCCGAAGGCGAGTATTGTAATAAATACGAGTGTGTTCAGTTACCTGCAGAAGTTGGTTTTTGATATAATTTTGTTCAAATTTGACTATTTTCACGAATTATTGTTAAATATAAAAAGTGTATTTCATTGTTTCTTTTTCTAATGTAAATTGAAGTTTTGGATGATATGTGTTAAATTGTTCTCAGCAAATTTTTTTTATAAAAGACATTATTATATTGAAAATAAGTAGTGTTTAAAGTAAGTTCTAAGGCTATAATAAATTCTCCTTGCGGCAAACTAAATTTTATAAACGTTATGTATGTAGATGACTGTATTTTATGTTTACCAGCAAACAAAGCTGAATATATTTTAGAACAATTTAACACATATCATCCAAAACTTCAATTTACATTAGAAAAAGAAACAAACAATAAAATATACTTTTTAGATTTAACATTAATTCGTGAAAATAATCAAATTTTAACAAAATTATATCAAAAACCAACTTCTTCAGGTAGATATTTTAGTTATGAATCTTACCAATCCATGTCAATTAAAAAAATGAGGTATGGCCACCACACGACTTATTATTATTATTATTATTATACGTACGAGCGTTTCAAACTATACAATTTAAAAAAAAAAATTTATACAAAACTTATTCAAAATCCTCTTCTAAGTACTTTCATTCTCTTAATAAATCGCTATAGAATGCACACTTTGCAAGATATTCGAAAAAAAGTGCTACTCGCTAAGAGTAAAAGTGCCACTTCCGGTTCGAATTTTGAAATTTCATGTATACGAAAAATATCGCAAATTCAACTCTAAATACTTTTGTACTCTTAATAAATATATATATAATGCATAACTTACGACATATTTGCAAAAAATCGCTATTCGATAAGAGTAAAAGTGGTACTTCCGGTCTGAATTTTGAAATTTTTTTTATACAAAAGATATTGAAAATTATGTTTTAAATACTTTTATACTCGTAACGTACTTCTCTAAAAAGCATGACTTGCGAAATATTCGCAAAAATCTGATTTTCGATAAGAGTAGAACACCTACTTCCGGCTGGAATTTCGAAAAACTTTTTTAAGACAATTTATCTCAAACTTAATTTTAAGTACATATGAATTCTTTATAAATTTGTTTAAACTTAGTAGTTGACGAATAATTGGCAAAATTCGATTTTTTCACTGAAGTAAACTACTACTTCCGGTCTACCGATTTTACTGAAAATCTAATCAGATTTCAAGAGGGAGATTATATTCGCAAATATAAAATTTGGAATTGATATCTATAGCGGTTTGACCGCTATCGTGGCCACACACACACAGAGAGAGAGAGAGAGAGATAGAGAGAGAGAGAGAGAGAGAGAGAGAGAGAGAGAGAGAGAGAGAGAGAGAGAGAGAGAGAGAGAGAGAGAGACAGAAATTTTTTTAAAAACCACTTCCTCGGTATCAGGGGGCATCAAAACGTGGACATCTGCAAAAATCTCGAGGTCGAAAATTTTCATCATCACAATACTTCCTTATACTACGTATAAGAAAGTAAAAAGCGTTGTTATTTCACAAATAGACAGAACAATCAAGCTAACGAGTTCTAAATATAGACCAAAAAATCTTACAACAAATGAAATACATATTAATTAATAACAATTATTCATTAAACTTTATAAATTCCATTATTAAAGACAGAATAAATAAATGTTATAACAATAATATAAATAATAATCATTCAAAATCAACAGATATACAAAAATATGTAGCCATTCCTTATGAAAAAAATGTATCAGAAAAAATTAGTAAAGTATAGGTCCATTTAATATCACAATTGCACATAAAAATCATAATAATTTACGATTTTTGTTTAGTAATATTAAAGATAAAGATCCTTTCTTTAAACAAACACATGTAGTTTACAAAATTCCATGTGGAGATTGTAATGGTGTATATATGGGTCAAATCTTACAATATTTATCGGAAAGACTAAATGGACACAAATATGCAAAAAACATTACGGAAAACATACCAACATTACAAAGCATAAGTTTAAATTTGATGAAACTAAAATTTTATGTAAAGAACATAATAACAAAATTAGAAACTTTCTAGAACATATACAAATAAAGAAGCATGATAATGCAGTAAATGACCGAACAGAAATTAATAATTTGGCAATAGCCATATCATTCAATAATTTAATATAATGTATTGAGTCTACTACATTTACGTATTCTGGGTCGTCTAGGATACACCAATATTATTTATTCTGTACCATATATTTGCCGCCAATATCGTTGTCAAAAAAGTATTTGTCAAATATATGTTAGAGTTTTATTAATAGTTATTGGAGTTTTTAATGTTTTAATTAGTTAGTTTATGTTACATTAATTGAAAAAGATAATATCTATATTATCGAAAAGTTTTAATTTCTTATTTTGTTTTTGAGTTCATTTTAGAGCCGCTAAACCACGAAAAGAAACTGTATACCGTAGTCGTCAAATTGTAATTTCGGTTTATACTTCTATACCATGCATACTAGTCACGTATTTAAGTCGTTAAACATTAACTATTATTAAAAAAAACATGGTTCAATTTACGAATTCACATGATTGATTTTTTTTTAAACTTTAGCACCCTACATTTCAAAAATTAAGACATTTAGGGCATATGTTCATATGAAGTTTTTTTCATAAAATGGACTCAAGAATAACCCCCTTAAATATTAACATGTTATTAGGAAACACCCTATATGCTGCTCACCTTTAGCAGTTTTAATTCTACATTGAAATGCAATAGCGTTACAATATAAATGGATTTAATAAATGCATTTAATAAATTTGTATAATTTCAGCTTATTTGTGGTATCATATGTCAAAAATTATTTGGATATTAAATTTATTTAATTGTTTTATTTATACACTTTTTGAAAATGTTGTTTCAAATTTTTTAATACTACATTATTATTCGACATTTTACAATACGCATACATTTACGATTAAAGATCTCAACACTGATTAAACATTTTCCAAAAAATATCAACTATACCTACCATTAAATGCGTATAAACCAGACGTGAAATTTTCTTCTTTTAAAACGAAGGCAAATTTCACAAATGTGTAATTAGCTGATTGCGTGGGAGCGCAATTATGAAACGTCTACTTCGATTGAACACCGTTCTCTTTTTCCTAATTTTGGTTATTTAGAGCTTCAACGTTGGCAATCGCGTGCATTATCCGAATTATACAGTCAAGACGGACGTAGTCCTTCGTAAGTGGTGAACTTTTTTTCTTCCTTATTTCAAACAGCACACCAAAAACTACATACTCCCGGTCTGCCGATCGTTAAATTGGGTTTGTTTATTTTTCAAACTGTATTTTTGTCCACGACACTAATAGAACCTTTAATACAAGATATTGAAAATTATACGGTTAGAAGCGCAGACTTATTATTTGATGTTAAATAATAACATAATAAAGCGAGTTCAGAATTATTTATGCATGAAACTATTCAGCTCAAAGTGTTTCAATTTATTACTTATGCTAATTAACGAGTAGTGTAATATCTGGTAGAGTACGAAGGATAAAGCATATTTAATTTGCAACAACTTTCGTATAAGACATTGAAACCGCACATGTATAAGTCATTTTTTTATTGTAAATAAAGTCCTGATGAAATTAGTAAACAACATAAATACTCTAAAGTATATAATACGCAATTTAGGTCAAGGGTCACTTGGACTACGTCAAAAGTTGAGTAAAAGAATCGTGAAGAAATTAAGACTCTACTGAAAATGATAAAGAAACTAGAAAACATACATAATCCCATGGTCTACGTATACAGGTTTTAATAATTATATACGTTCTCTGAATTCGTAGATATGGAAGTCAGTAAGGAAATAATATTAGCAAATACGTCTCATCTTTTATGATAATGGCAAACTTGTATAAATACACAGGGTGAAAACGAGCTGACAAAGTAAATTTACTCTATAATGCTTAATATAATTAAAAATTCGCGTACTGTAGTTGATATGGTTGTCATTACTTCATAATTTATAAATATACAGGGTGAGTAATTTAAGCGGGTAAGGCGGATTATGCCTTTATTTCGAAGCGGTCTTTTCCTTGTGATAGCTGTTCATTAGGGGCACATTTTAAAAATATTTTGTATTATACAGAGTGTTCCATAACTTGGTGGCTAACCATAGTTATAGTTTTTTAAATGGAACACCCTATATATTATTGCATTCTTGTATTCCCCGTATAATTTTTAGTCAAAAAGTAATAAGATAGTATAGGCCTAAAGTGTAAAGTTTTTGACTTATTCCCATTTTTCTGAAAAATTCAATGCTTGTATAAAATTATATTTCTTGAAAACGACGTATTAGATGGAAAAAAAATTTTGCAGTATTGTTTACAATAAGAGGTCCTAATAGAAGCATGTTTTATTTTTTTACAGTTACTAACTGCATGTGCAGGAACCTGGATTAAAATTATATTACACGTTTTAGAATAAAAGTCAATTTTCTTAAGTGGAACACCCTGTATATCAGTTCATTTCTGAATTGTTTATTAAATTTCATGTCAGAAACATGTAAGACGTTAATACTTTAAATGTGACTATTACTGAGCTACTGTCGTTTTTTGATATGCTTTTGTTAGCTTTTGCAAAAAAGTCAATTTTTTCAAATGGAACACCCTGTATATTATTTCATTGTTGAATTGTTTATTAAATTTCATGTCAGAAACATATAAGACGTTAATACTATAAAAGTGACTATTACTGAGCTATTGTCGCTTTTTGATATAATTTTGTCAGCTTTGTGGTTTTAATTAATATAGTATAGTACTGTCCATCTAATACGTTGTTTTCGAGATATATAATTTTATACAAACATTGAATTTTTCAGAAAAATGGGAATAACTCAAAAACTTTACAGTTTAGGCCTAAATTTTTGACTAAAACTTATACGGGGAATTCAAAAATGCAATAATACATAGGGTGTTCCATTTAAAAAACTATAACTATAGTTAGCCACCAAGTTATGGAACACTCTGTATAATACAAAATATTTTTAAAATGTGCTACTAATGAACAGCTATCACAAGGAAAAAACCGCTTGGAAATATCTTTACTCATTAAGGCATAATCGGCCTTACCCGCTTAGATGACTCACCCTGTATATACCCTCATACAAGGTGATCCATACATCATTGGCACAGAGAAGATATACTTTTTGAAACTGAACTCCTGTTCAAATTTGGATTTTGCGTTTCAATAGATATATTTTTTATTAAGAGTAATTGTTTGTTAAAATCTTTTTAATTGTGAGCATAATACTCACAACAACAATTGTGAGTATTATGCTCCTTTTTGCATTTAGTAATTTCAACGTACTTGAGTTTGCATATGAACACGTGTCACCGAGGTTAGCAAAATATAAATGTCTTAGATTCATGTAAGTAATTTATTAATTAACATCAGTTTATTACACTAAATAATTGTCAACATTGTAGAGGTCCTGAAGATGGAAAAAAATGTTTCCGAAATATTGACCAATGAATAAATAGATTACTCTATTATTGTATTTCATTGACCGAACAATCCCAGTGAATAGTTATTCACATCTTACTTTATATATATATATATATATATATATATGGTAATCCGTAGGTTTTCGCGGCAGTTATGTGAGTCGTTTCTGCTTCGGGAATTGATCCGCGTTATCGTAGAGTCCGTATGTGGACTTCTGCTCTCTCGAGCTTTCGGCACTCTCGCTGTTGCCATTATCAAGAAGTTCTGCTTGTTGCTGTAGATCGTGTCGAACGACACGATCTACAGCAATTGCGAATATCTAGTACCGGTCATAGGCGTCCGTTTTGGGTAGGTTAACGGTTATTTTAAGGCATAACTTTTTTGTCTTTAACTTTTAAGCATTTGTGACACTAGATTATTAAATTTTCAGGTATTCTAGTACTAAAAGATACTCTTACTTTAAGTCGGTAGGATACACCGTTTTCTAGAAAAATCGATTTGAAAATTTTTCGTTTTTTCGTCATTAAAATTCAATTTATTATTGTTTGCACTAGTTCGCTCTGAACTGCCAACAGAAATAAAACCTACGTTTTTAATTGTCAAATTGTTGTCAGTTCGCGAAGTTTATCTTTTAATTTTTTACTTTGTAGCATTCAAACACAACGATTTCAATTAAAAAAAAACGGTTTTTACTAATGAAGAATACGCCGATATGCATTTAGTTTATGGCGAAATGAGGTGTAACGCTCGAGCAGCGCAACGTAGATACGCTGAAAAATTTCCCAATCGTCAGCATCCCACTCACTCAACATTTACAGCTCTTCATCAACGATTAAGAGAAACAGGTTCAGTGGTCCCAAAAAAAATGAAACGGAGACATAATGATGTAACAGCAGAACATGAAGATGTTATTTTAATGGAATGGTTGAGAAAAATCCAGAAATTAGTGTTCTAAGACTATCTACCATGTACCCCACAATTTCAAAATCTTCCGTAGGAAATATCTTACACAAAGAAAATTTATATCCTTTTCATTTTACAAAGGTGCAAGCACTGCTAGAAGGAGATTTTCCTGCTCGTGTAGAATTCGCTAGATGGTTACAAAATCAGATAAATCAAGATGAAGATTTTTTTCAGGTACATTTTGTTTGGTGACGAAGCTTCATTCTCGAAAAATGGAATTTTTAATGTACATAATGCACACTATTATTCTTACGTTGGTGACAATCCCCACGTTGTTCAAAAATTTAAGCATCCGCATAGGTTTAGCATAAACGCCTGGATTGGAGTAGTTGACGATTATCTACTTGGACCTGTGGAATTACCTGCTCGTTTAAATGGTGTTGATTACTTACATTTCCTGCAAAATATTTTACCTGATTTGTTAGATGAGGTGCGTTTAAATATTCGGCAAAACTTATGGTTTCTACAGGACGGCTGTCCGTCCCACTTTAGCAGGAATGTACGAGACTTTCTAGATAATAACTACGAAGACCATTGGATTGGAAGAGGCGGTTCAGTTGCTTGGCCAGCAAGGTCGCCGGATTTGAATCCTTGCGATTATTGTGTTTGGGGATACATAAAAGCATTTGTTTATTCCGTTCCGATACAAAATCGTGCACAACTCTGGCTAAGGATACAAGATGCTTGCAACGAATTTAGAAATAACTTTGGAATTTTTGCAAGAATTCGGCGTTCTTTAAGCAAAAGGGTAAATTTATGCATAGAGACTAATGATCATCACATCGAGCATCTTTTGTAACTATCTACCTTTGATACTTTTTCTTTTTTTGTTAGTTTCGTTCCATTGTAATAAATACTTTGTTTTTAAAAACCTTCAGCTAAAATTTTGTTTCAAATTGATTTTTACTTCTTTTCCCAAACTTTTTTTACGAATTGTGTGCTGCATTTATTGAAATAAAAGATGATTTATTAAATTAATTTTCATCCATACCTTGATAGTCCTAGCCAACTTCGTCTCTAAAAATAAGTAGGTACATAATAAATTGAATTTTAATGACGAAAAAACGAAAAATTTTCAAATAGATTTTTCTAGAAAACGGTGTATCCTATCGACTTAAAGTAAGAGTACCTTTTAGTACTAGAATACCTGAAAATTTAATAATCTAGTGTCACAAATGCTTAAAAGTTAGAGACAAAAAAGTTATGCGTTAAAATAACCGTTAACCTACCCAAAACGGACGCCTATGACCAGTACTAGAAATTCGCAATTGATGGATTCGATTCATCTCTGGAGGATAAATAAGCATACCAGTTTTTGTTTTTCTAAATAGAAGCGTTCGGGAGATATTAAAAAATAGTTATTTATGTAACAAGTCAGTAAAGTGATACTTTATCGAACGAGTCTGATTTACGAGCCAAGCGAGTGAAGCGAGCGTGGCGAGTAACAGACGAGTTCGGTAAAGGTACTTTACTGACGTGGTGCATACAAAATTTTATCGCCAACCGTGAAAATTGTAAATTTAAGAAATAAAGATATAATAACTTATGACAGTTTATGACAGTGACAAGCGATTTATTTTTAAAGTCATCAGTCATGGATACGCTGACAGATATTAGCGGCAGGTAAAGTACTTTATTGTACAGTACGATAAAGTGTTCCTTTACCTCCGTAAAACGCTATGGTAACGCATCACTTTACTGACGGTTGGCGATAAAAATAATTACAAGGCGCCATCTTCAAAGAGCTCTAGCTCCCTTAGGAAGCATTTTCGGACTAGGGTGAATTGAGTTAAATTGTATTAAAAGTATCTGAGGAATCTCCGGTCTTCGTTTGTCAGGAGAGTTTCTGGACACCCTGTATAATGCAGAATTGTATAAATCAAACATGAAAAGTGTTAGTTGAGGTGTGTTAGCAGCCATAGACACCTGGCTCATTTGGTTTCTTTAGTATGGCATAACCAAGAAGGTGTGTGTTAATTAAAATAATGTGTAGTATGACCTTAAGGTAATAATTAAGAATGTCAATTCCAGAAAAAACCCATAGATGTGCACCGTGTAAAACAAGAGTAGTTAGTAATATACTCAGTATTGTGTAAATTGCAATGTATAATGAAATACATAACGAGACATTAATTGTAGTATAAAAAACAGTTTTTTAAGATAGACAGACAAAAATAGACAACTACACTCTAAGTATTTACAACAAAATATTATATCACATTTCATTTATGTATTTCCATGACACTAATTGTAGATTACTTACTAGATTGCGTGTCGTTTAAAAGCAATTTAATAGGATTCCAGCGTGTAATAGATACTTTAATGATAAATCGTCTAATGTAATACACAATTCATTTTCAAAACGTATATTTTCCTAGTTACCGATATCCTCGGGAGATGGTTTTATTTTTATTCAGTCCACGCACTTTTAGATCACCTGAACGCACGAGTCATAGCGTGTTGATCTTCTCAAAGACGCACCCGAACTTATTATCGTAATTATCACAGAATAGGCTTACATAATACCCTGCAGAAACTATTATGTGCATCAATATATGTGTGTGTTTTCTCTGTATTATCTACAGAAAGATAAAATTATTTTCTCCATGTAAATCTAAACGTTATCGAATTAAGGGTGGCATATCAAAAACTTACCAAGGTGTGAGCATTATGACATTTTGATTTGGGGTTTAACTTATGCACCTAATTTCCGAGAAAGTAAAACTGAATATTTATGAGATCCTAGATTTAAAAATTCTATACTATAATGATGTATTTATTATGGATCTATATGTATATTTTTTGAAAATATTGTTGAATAGTAAATATTATAAAGTATTAAAAAACATATATGTATTATTGCTTGAAATAATTACATTGATATATAAAAGGTTAATTATTTTTACCACAAATCTTATATTAATATAAGAGTAAAACTTCTATTTTCATGAATTTATGTTACGTATGCTAGATGTTGGCTTTGTATTACTTTAAAATTTTGTGATACATGGACTATTTTGGTTTATTAATAGATTAGGAAACGCATTTCAGTGTCGTTTCTGATCATTTCTAACACCTCTAAGGGAAAAACTAAACCTAAGTGCACTCGTCATTTTGTTTAGGAGTTATAATGACGTGAAATATAAAAATCGAAATGAAGAAAATTTTAAATTAAGCAGATGCACAGAGATTTAGAGCTTACAGCCTTAAATAACTTGCCAAAATTATAAAATGTTGACGAAATTGATATTTTACACTACAGTGACTCTATACACTGTGTTTGATCAAAGATCGATAGGATTTTAAGGTAACATACTACACAATAATTACAGTAATGGACAAAAATTTTGTATATCAATGTTTGCTAAAAAACCGGAAAGAAATATTGAAAAGAGCAGTCAATATTTTTGCGTTGGCTGTATGAATGAACTTGATCCCGCTATGGTATGTTTGTTTACATTGGAACGAGAGTTGCACATCTCATATGCCATAATTTAGTCAGAGCTACCTCCCCTAGCGCCACGAATCCCTTTAGTACCAATGTTTCCTATTTTTAGAACTGTATTTTAAGTACTCATCACAATTTTAGGTCAATCGGCCAAAGATACGACTGTGTTATTGTCGCTGGCGTTGTGTTTAGTTAGGTGAATAATTTTTCTGTTGATTATCGTTGTTAATTATTGTTATGGTGTTTAATAATAATGAATTGAATGACATGCTACTTATTTATGGTGAGAGCCAACAAAATACACTTTCCCGAAGGAGGTAGGCGCCAGTATGCGGATGTGTACTATGATGTACGTCCTACAAATGTCGCGCATATTTTCAAAAAAAAAGGAATTTAAAAAAAAAATTATGGAATTCGCAGTAACTAACGTGAGTGTACTTATTTTTCTTATAACTTCTATCAATGACAAAACACACTGTATAAAACAGTGTAGACAATACGATCACCACGTCCAATTTCCGCCATTAAGATTCCAAACATATAAATTTACCATTGAAAAGATAGAAAAAGTTAATAAATATTCTGTAGAAATCTAAAAAAGTTTTATATCCATTATAAATATTGAATATAAGAACGATGAAGAAGAACTAAATACTTATACATATTTTATTTACTTATAAAAAACACTAAATTATACATTTGGGAGTATAAAATATGTCACTATAATTATTTTAAATATATCATATAAAACAAGAAAATGGGTGTGCTTAAAACCACACAGCAGAAGTGTAAACTTCATCAAGGCGAGGTTAATAATACGAAATACAACTTTTTTTTGTTCTATATTACATTTAAATAATCGTCCGCGAAGTTACCAATTTGCGAACGCAACACAGTTCGCGAAATACAATTTCGCGGCCCTTGCTATGGCAGCGGCCGTTAAAATAAATACACATTTTGACACATGTTTAATCACACATTCTACGACTTATTTTGACAACTATCAAGTATTTGTAGTTTATTATATTCGTCTCATTTTCATGGTAACGCATGTAAAGCAAGTAAACCACTTTAATTTAGCACCCTTATAACTAAATTAAATTAAATTGTGTCTCAATTTAAATTAAATTGATTGAAAAATTTAACGGTTGTCCAAAAAATTGTGTGTATATCTTGTCCGCGAAAAACTTTAACGTACTCGAGATTGTCTTGCCTCGGTCGCAAGTATTATTAAGGACATTTTCGGACGCATGTATATATATAAATAGACGAAATAAATACTGGCTTTCGAATCCCGCCCTTGGTCTAATGGTTAAGTGCCGGCCTCTCACCCAGGCGGCTCCGGTTCACATCTGCTCTGGGACATGAATTTATTTATTCATTTAAATTTCAATTTAATTGAAATTACATACCTCTATATAATATATTTATTTATCTTGTTTCCTTAGCCGACTTTACCCGAAGAGCGTTACATATCCGAACGTTACATATCCGAGCGTTGCAGGTCAGTCTTGGTCACTGCCTACAATCAGCGCAAATCAGCGCAACGCGCCTAAGGAAGTTTACACTTCAAAAACATTTTCAAATGAAATACCTACATTATAAAAAATGTCTCCATATACATAGCCATGGATTAACTGCTTTGTTTCTTTGTAAGACCTCATTTCTCCTACTTGCAATTTCCGGCCTAAAAGAAACTAATCGGTTCACAATATGCTTTTTTTTCAATTTTGGCAAGTAGCAATGTAATAACAATCTATATTTTACATATTATTAATGTAAACTTATTTTATATTTATATTCTCATCATTGACATTATTCCAATTCATAATAAAAAAATCTTGCAGTTCACGTACAAAAATGTTAACTCATTACAAATAAACAGGTGTGGCCACCACACGACTTTCTTATATGCATGAGAGTTTCAAATTATAAAAAATTGTTTTAAATAGTTTTATCTCCTTAGAAAAATAAGCCGGTGAGTAAGTGTGTAACTTCAAATCCAAATTATAAGAATGTTTCTATATAAAAATTGTTCATAAACTTGTTATAAGTACTTCTATTCTCTTAATAAATCTCTATAGAATGCATACTTTGAGAGATATTCGAAAGAAAGTGTTACTTCTGGTCCGAATTTTGAAATTTCATTTAAAAAAAAATATTCCAAATCCAGCTCTAAATACTTTTGTACTCTTGATAAATATATATAGAATGTATAATTTACGACATATATGCAAAAAATTGCTATTCGATAAGAATAAAAGTGTTACTTCCGGTCCGAATTTTAAATTCTTTTTTACACAAAAGGTATTTAAAATTAAGTTATAAATACTTTTACAATGCTTAAATAGTTTTTTATACTTGTAACGAAAATGTCTAAAAAGCATGATTTGATTTTTGATAAGAGAGACTTACTTCCGGTAGGAATTTCGGAAAAGTTTTTTAATAAAATTCTTCTCAAATTTAATTTTGAGTACATATTAATTCTTCACAAAATTGTTTAAACTTAGTAGCTGACGAAATATTGGTAAAATTCGATTTTTTCACTGAAGTAAACTACTAGTTCCGGTCTGCCGATTTTACTGAAAATCTAAACAGATCTCAAGAGTTAGATTATACTCGTAAATACAAAATTTGGAATTGATATCTATAGCTGTTTGACCACTATCGTAGTCACACACAGACGCACTGACTCACAGCGAGAGAGAGAGAGACGCGTTTTTTGAAAACCACTTTTTCGGATCAGGGGACTTCAAAACGTGGACATCTGCAAAAATCTCGATGTCGAAAATTTTCATCATCACAATACTTCCTTATACTACGTTACGAAAGTAAAAAGCATTGTACCTTTTTTAAAACATTTTAAGTGGGACACTTTGACACACTTTTGTTTTCTTAATGCCGCTAATAAGATTTAGTTGAGTCGCTCTCGCAACCGACATGCGCCACTAAATTAAAATGGTGTCAAATTTGAGATGTTGCAAAATTTTACCTGTCAAGTAATATAACCTACAAAAAACATTTCAGGACTGTCATAAATAATAATATTCATACACCTTCTGACATATGTGTATATAAGTGAACTGTAAAAAGAGCTGATGAATCAGTTAGTTTTTTATTCTCTCGCTTCCTTTTGCTGCCCATACACTTCTTCTAACAGGAAAGTTTTTCATGAGAAATCCTTTCTCCGGGTCTGCTAGTATGTACAACCATAAGCACTACATCCAAGCATTTCTGTAACAAGAGTTTAGAAAATTTGTTAACACAAGATATTAAATAACAATATAAAAATTGTATTACCTAATTATATATGTACTCAATACAAATTTAATTTCAATGCTCACTTTATGGATTATACTTACATTAATTTCTTCTATAAACACTACACAAAACAAGGTCAAAATTGCCCAAAATAATAACTACAATATATTATAGGCAAACACTAATTCCTAATCCAAATACTATTAATTATAGAAGTAAAAATTTAAATGATCGAAAACAATAACTATCACAATATAAAATTCACACTTTATTTAAAAACAACTTCTAGATCACTTTCAAATGCAGGAATAAATACAAAATAAAGGCACACAACACAATATTTGCAATATTGGTCGGTACGACGTGATGAGTTCATCCAGTCCAAAATGACACTCTCAATTGCCACACTGTCTTGCATAGAGTCACTGTATTTTACACTATTTAAGACTTTAAAGAAGAAATAATTTTAATATCGGCTGATTGCTTTAGGCAAAATGCAGGAATAAATACAACTAGCGCAACTGCTTAAATAATCTTTTTAGCGAAAACACTGGTCACAAAGGTCAATCAACGCCAGGATTGTTGAAGAACGCTTTCGAGAATCACTGAAATGACTGGATCATTTTTACAAGATCAGTGTCTACCCAGGATAGAGTGCAGACGTACTCTTTTCGAGAAGTGGTACAGAAGCAAAAGCACGGGAAATCAGAACAGCTGAGCATCCTTGAAGATATAGTTCCCTGATGCTATCAGTTCAAGTGCTTGGTAGTCATGCTGGATGCCCGACTCACATGTAACTCCCATGTGCAATTATTTACCAGTCGCGTGCGATAGATGCTTGTCGCTTTCATTGCGATGATGATCAGACGAAATAAGCTTGATCCTGACTATCAATTGTTTGGGCGACTGCTTCGAATTGCTACTTGGGAGGACTCCGGTGCTTGGATTGGTCCTTGATGGTCCTAGTTCACTAGGAACAACAACCTCCGCCAAGATACCAAAATGGAAACAATAGAAGAATCATCCGTACCGCCACCAAGACTAGAGACGTTTGACGGTGAGTTATTGACCTCACACATATTCAAGAAAGAAGAAAGAATCAGAAGTAAATTTAAACTGATTTTTTGAAATGAGCATATGCATTAAAACATCATTAATTTCAACTCTATATACCACCACATCAAAATAGAGTGCCAAATTCACGGGGCTACTTTATAAATTAATAGGTCAATTAATTTAAAAGAAATATTTATATGTCCCTAAGTTTCTTAATCAATGAAAGATTTTCAGTTTTATAAATTTTTCATTTTCTTTTACGACATATAAATAGCGCCCAATACGTGGAGAACCACAAAAATATATTTAATATTGTGTTGTTTAATTCATTATACAGGGTTATGATAAAGTAACGCACAAAACTCATAAAACGTACAGTGTTCATTTTTAAAAAAATGCAAAAACACGTCAAACAGTTTATTTTATTCCGCGTCTTTTAACATAAGTCAAAAAAATAAAACGTCAAATTTGTCAAAGTTATGACGTCTCAATATTTTTTTTAAATATGAAGCTTGGTTTTTTTTTTACTTTATTTGATAAAGCTGTGACACTTTGACACACTTTTGTTTTGTTAATGCCGCTAATAAGATAACCACATATATTATAAAGTGAACGTTCAGTAAAGCTAAGTTTTGGAAAACATTTTTCTTGCACTACGGTAGACATACAATTTATGATGTAATACTTTTATTTGATCCTCATTAAAAACTTTTCGTAGTAAAACAGCTCCTTGTGTTGTTTTTTCTTTAAAGATGTAACTTTCTTCTTGTACTTATATAATTTTATTATTATTTTCTTATGAATTTCATCATACTGTTCTTTTTTTTTAATAATAATACACTGTTATTTTGTTCTACCATATTTACAGCTGCGAGTGATGTTTCTATGTCCTCCAAACTTTATCCACTGATATCAGTCTTTGATGGTCCGGCAAAAGATTCTAATTCTGGTTGCGCCACATTTTCTTGTATACAGGTAGGTACCACAAGGACATCTTTATGAATCCGTAAAGTCTTTTTACTGGTGGTTTACTTACATTCTTTGGCAAGACAAATGCATAAATTGTTGGAACTGCGTTCACTTTCAAATTTCTTATCCATCCTAACGTGTTTTCCCCACATAGTTTCATCAAAGTGAACTTCAAAACGAGCTGATGAATCAGTTGGTTTCTTATTCTCTCGCTTCCTTTTGCTGCCCGTACACTTCTTCTAACAGGAAAGTTTTTCATGAGAAATCCTTTCTCCGGTTCTACTAGTATCTACAACCATAAGCACTACATCCAAGCATTTCTGTAACAAGAGTTTAGAAAATTTGTTAACACAAGATATTAAATAACAATATAAAAATTATATTACCTAATTATATATGTACTCAATACAAATTTAATTTCAATGCTCACTTTATGGATTATACTTACATTAATTTCTTCTATAAACACTACACAAAACAAGGTCAAAATTGCCCAAAATAATAACTACAATATCTTATAGGCAAACACTAATTCCTAATCCAAACACTATTAATTATAGAAGTCAAAATTTAAATGATCGAAAACAATAACTAGCACAATATAAAATTCACGCTTTATTTAAAAACAACTTCTAGATCACTTTCAAATGCAGGAATAAATACAAAATAAAGGCACACAACACAATATTTGCAATATTGGTCGGTACCACGTGATGAGTTCAACCAGTCCAAAATGACACTCTCAATGGCCACACTGTCTTGCATAGAGTCACTGTATTTTACACTATTTAAGACTTTAAAGAAGAAATAATTTTAATATCGGCTGATTGCTTTAGGCAAAATGCAGGAATAAATACAACCAGCGCAACTGGTTAAATAATTTTTTTAGCGAAAACACTGATCACAAAGATCAATCAACGCCAGGATTGTTGAAGAACGCTTTCGAGAATCACTGAAATGACTGGATCATTTTTACAAGATCAGTGTTTACCCAGGATAGAGTGCAGACGTACTCTTTTCGAGAAGTGGTACGGAAGCAAAAGCACGGGAAATCAGAACAGCTGAGCATCCTTGAAGATATAGTTCCCTGGTGCTATCAGTTCAAGTGCTTGGTAGTCATGCTGGATGCCTGACTCACATGTAACTCCCATGTGCAATTATTTACCAGTCGCGTGCGATAGATGTTTGTCGCTTTCATTGCGATGATGATCAGACGAAATAAGCTTGATGCTGACTATCAATTGTTTGGGCGACTGCTTCGAATTGCTACTTGGGAGGACTCCAGTGCTTAGATTGGTCCTCGATGGTCCTAATTCACTAGGAACAACAACCTCCGCCAAGATACCAAAATGGAAACAATAGAAGAATCATCCGTACCGCCACCAAGACTAGAGACGTTTGACGGTGAGATATTGACCTCACACACATCCAAGAAAGAAGAAAGAATTAGAAGTAAATTTAAACTGATTTTTGAAATAAGAATGAAAATTGCTACTGTTACTGTTAATAACAAATTCTTTAACCAAGAATAAAGTCATTTACTCTACTTCTTTAGAGAAGATGGAAATAATATAAATCAATAAAAAATCACTACCTGGATAATTTATAAGTAGAAACTTGTTGAAGCATCAAATAATCGCAGTAAATAATTTTTGTAACAGATTTCATCACAGCTTCCCAAATTGTATGAGTAAATAAAAGAAATGATCATCAATTCTAAAAACTTAAAAATAATAATTTTTTTCTTAAAATATCAAAGATAAGAAATATAACTGATATAAAAAACGAAAACGTAACAATAGCAAAACTCTTATTAAGATAAAAAGTAAATAATTCCGTAGTATTGTAAAATAGAAAAGGAAACAAACTAAAATTCTGAAAGAAGACAATAAATTTGTATGAACTAAACAAAATGTTTTAATATAATATATACTATAAACGCAGAAACAATGAATTTAATTGGAAGTTAAGAATAAAATCATTAAAGAAAAATGAATTTCTACAAGTACTTAATTATTTATTAAATGCTCAAATAAGCTTCCCTCTTGAGCTGAGCAGTAACCCAGCTGATTATAAAAATTTCGACGGACATTTGTTAACATTTCCGGGGTAACATGATTCGAAAATTCAATAATTTTGGCGCGTAATTGTTCTAAATTGGATGGACGAAACGATTTAAAAACGTGTTTGCTAGGCGCTAGACATCGACCCGACCGTTGACAAAATTCAAATGAAATGCGCAAGTACAGCTGCTATATCCTAAACGCGAGTCAGTCAGCTTCACTACACTCGACCAATAGAACAGTTTGTATATTGCTTTCTCGTACTAACTCATACAAACTCTCGGTGTCGTCGTTTTATCACACAGTAAAGTGCATCCGCAGCTTGCCGGCAAACACTTGGTATAAATAGCGCCCAATACGTGGAGAACCACAAAAAGATATTTAATATTGTGTTGTTTAATTTATTATATTATAGTCCTTTTGTAAAATAGCAAATGTACTTAATTTACAAGTACATACATAAAGCATATTTTTTAATTACTCTTTGGAAATAGAGATGTAATTATCAGTGGCAGTTTTACAATTAAATTTATACCCCTCCATTTATACTATTTAACTATTAGTTCCGTTTAATTTAATACAGTTTGACTTGATAGCAAGATAATATGTCATTTGTTTTTAAAATTAAATTTCATTCAGTATATTATATAAGAACATGTGTTCATAATAGAAACTGCCGTTGTCAAATATATCCACACTTGCATACAAGAAATCAAACGAGTATCTAATAATTTCTATTCAAACAATAGGGACACAATTTGGTAAATTACACACCTATGCCGATAGAAGTTCGCCAATTTTCAAAACCCTATTGAAAATTAACCAATTAAATAATTTTCTATGTCAAGAGATGGCTAAAGATTGAAATCATAAATTACACTGCGCTACCAAATAGAATACGATGCATTTGGAGCCTTGATATTTCACCATTGTGATCTGCCAAATTATATAATTTGGAACGGGTGAGTTCCTAAGATACTAGGAGAGGCGATTTTTTCAAGCCGTGATCGTAGTCGAATCACTTTTTTTTTCTGTGAATCTTTTTATACTCCACGGTTATAACAAAATAGGTGGCGATCTACGCGGCCCAGGCGCCTTACTGCAGCACTGATCATCGATAATGGTTCAATAAGTAATCCCGGCATTAACTCGCTCCAGACCTATACTTACAGTTAGCTAATTGGGGTGTCCTGAAAACCAATTATGATTTTTAAAGTAAACAAAGTTATAGCATCCGTTCTACTAAATAGGTAACCACATTTTCGATAACGATTTAGTTCCTCAAAATTCCAAATATTCATAGACTTACGAAAAGTGTGATCGACAAATACATATTTAATTTTAACAACCAATATTTCCTTTATGTTATTTGATCTGTGCAAATAAATAATTCTTCTAGTTTTTTTTTGTAAGTTTACTGTGATATGAGCTAATTGTAATAAAAAGTAAAAGACTCTTTTAAGTTTATTCTTTAATAATATTATAACTCTTTTGAAATAATGAAACGTGAATTCGTTAACTCTTCTGTACAGATTGTCTCACTTCTAATTCTATTGTAAAACTCTTATTGTATTTTTTGAAGTTGGTAACAAGTAAAATATGACACCAAACCACATTTAAATATATATAGATAAAAATTAAATGTTGTTTATTAGTAAGAATCACTTGACAACGACTGGGCTGATTTAGCTAATTTTTTTTTAAATATTCGTAATAGTCCGAATATGGTTTTTGAGGAAAGAAAAATTGAAAAAGTTGCCATGAAAATTTGGAAAAAACCGAGTGATTTTTTTCTATAATTTGTGTAGTTTAGAATTTGTAGAGTCCGGCTCTACAAAAGTGAAGTGTCGAAAAGTAAAATATTGTCCGTTGTTAAACATGAAATTGTGATGATGAAACTAATAATAAATTTCATCGATGGACAAAATTAATGATTAATCGTAGGTATTTACGTAGGTCGACATATATAAAATAACAAAAAATATGTCATCCAATAAATGTTATGTTTGCCAATTGAAATTCAGAAGGACGGAAAGAACGGTAAAGTGTTTCATATGTGAGGAAGAGAGGCATGGTAAATGCGCGAAAGTAAGCGGCGAAACAGCTAAAAAATTAAATAAAACCGATATAATTACACATGTGTGCGATATTTGTCGTAAACTAAAAGTTGGTCAAAAAATGAATGAAACAGATAAAAAACTTAATGATTGCCTTCAAACAATTTCAGATCAAACATATTGATTCATGAAATTTTAAAATCTATTTCGATCGCCTGAAATAAAACGAAAAAAAGGACTTTATACAGTGATACTGTAAAAAAGTAATCATGATAAAATTATTATAAAACCAAAAAATGAAACATAGAAAAGCCAAGAAACAAACACAGAATTGAGAAATAAAATTGACCATACTAAATTGTTAGTAAGTGTAAAAACAATTAAAAATATAAGCAAAGATGGTATTTTGGTTAGTTGCGGTGATACTACTTCCAGAGAAAAATTGAAAAATCAAACGAAAAAAGAATTGGGAAATAAATATGATGTGTTAGATCCTAAGCTTAAAGATCCACAGATTATTATAGTAGGAGTGGAAAAAGAATATATTTACATACAGCCAGAGGATATTATGCGCGCAATTTTTAATCAGAACGACTTAAAAATACTAGGAAGTGATATAAAGGAAAAAGTAAAGACAAATAGGCAGTATCTCAGCAAACGGAAAATGTACTATGGTTACATAATAATTGATATAAAATCAGATTTATTTGGAAAAATGCTACAGAAAGAAAAAATTAATATATATGAATACATAAATACAATAAAGTGTTAAAACTATGCCGGTTATAATAATTTTGGGACGGATTGCACAGTTACTAAAGCATGCGGCACGTGTGCAGGTGAACACTGTACAATTGATTGTATTAATGGTGTTGGTGAGGACGAGAAGTGTGTAAATTGTATGAGGATGGTTGTAAAATTAAAATTTGATTTGGATGTTAACCATAGAGCACTTGACAGAAACTGTCCCAGGTAACAGCGAATTCTAGAAACACAAAATTAAGTATATTTAGTGCAAATAATTATAATAGGTAAAAGAATAGAAAAATAAGTAATTTTTTTATATATAAATATATGTACTAACGTCAAAAACAGTTTTAATTAGTTAGCTATAGAAATTAGAAATTGTGTATAATTTAAAGTAGGTTAGTTATATAAGCCTGTTTACTGTTTACTGTTATTTTTTATTAGGTGAAATTGTTTCATGTAAACAACAAAATATGTTTATGTCAGAAAATGTAAAAATAATAGCAATTACTAAATAAACGTATATTATTATTATTATTATTATTAACTCAAGGCCATCTCACGATTGGAACTATGGATATGCGTGATTCTTTTTTTGAGAGAGAGGGAGATAAAGACTTTTAAAAACCACTTTTTCGGTGTCTAGGGACTTCAAAAAAAGAAGATTTCTTTTCTTTTTTATCCTGCAAATAACAATATACCAACATAGCTACAAACTTCGTTATTAAAAGCCATGCATGTATGAGAATATTGTTTAATCCTTCGCATCACACGTCCACTGGTTTTGAATTAGCTTGCTATAAATGTTTCCCCTAATGAAAAACGACATACTTTTCCAGATAAAATGAAGAAGTTGTTAATAATTGTAAGCGATAAGATTCTTGAACGCTATTATTTGGCTCTTAGTGTAATAAGTATGTATTAAATCCAAATATGCAATAATATCCATACATGGCACAAGTGGAATACCGTCTATAAAATTGAGCAATTGAGGTTGAAAATTGTTGTCATTACAGTACTTCTTTATTTTACAAAAAGACAGTTGCTAAAATTTTATTTATACTAATTAACTATATAAATTGTTAAACAGAGTTGGATGCTAAAACGTCTAATACTAGTTTTGAAATTCACTTCTCATTTTGAATAGTACACATGTGTACTCTAAACCTGTAGAATTCATGTGCATTAACACAGTGTAACAAACTTTTGTTTGTCCGTGTATAGAATTTGTTCTAGTTATTAAAATTTGCAAGTTGCCTTTATAAATTAAGCATTTCAATACTATTACATTTCTGAAATTATGTGTTTTTTAAAAGAAATATATATAATTTTTTACGTATATATTTTTCCATAAAATTGATGATTTTAGGTGAAGGGCGGTTGTGTTAATCACGTGACTTATTCACGTGATAAACTTGTGCTCGGGATTCAATGAAAAGATTCATTCGTATGCGCAAAACATGTATATAAAGAGCCCCGAATTTTGAATATATTTAACTTTGAACGCTGCCTTCACGCCTGCTTCATGATTCACTTCGAGCTTCGTATGCTGCCGCCTGGCCTGCGTTACAGCTCTCTATCTACGCATATTCAGCTGTCGCTAATGACCTGTTGATTAGATTCGTCCGCACAAATGGTGTCTTTATAGACCTGGATTCCCTCCGTATAATCAGCTCTCGCTAATGACCTGACTATTATAATCCGCCCGATGTCACCTCGGATCCTGCAAGCGGTATTAAAAGAGAAATACAACACTTCATGAGACATAACAAAATCAACTTGCCGCAGGAAGAAGGAAGACGCATTGTTGAAAATTGAGCTTCCGAATTTTGATTGTTTGAAACAACCGGAAATCTTGCAAATCAAAATAATTGAGATGACGTTAGAAATAATATTTAAAAACATATTTAAGTCAGAAAAATGTGGTAAAATTATAGACCCATAACCTAACATTTGGGTCCCATAATTCCTGCATGTTAAAATTATAATTTGGAAATAATAAAAGCATCAAAAGATCACTAATAAAAAAGACATATAATTTGCCTTGAGTTAACAGTAATATTTAAAATAAATAATCTGAATATTATAATTATGAATGCAACAGTATTAATATACATACTTAAATTTCAATGCACAGATGCTGTTTTGTAATTTTAACATATTGTAGAGTTTCCATTCGTATAAAACACGTGTTTAATTGAACATAAGTTAGTTATGGTGCTTTTAGCAAAATATCCAGGTTAATAAGAATACACCAAATCACATGGTATAGCAACAAATTTCTAGATGTTCTCCCTTTTGATATGCACACATTGCCTAGTATCTGACTTGTCCATGAAGTAACACATTATGTAGTTAATCTTTATACAGGGTTATGATAAAGTAACGCACAAAATTCATAAAACGTACAATGTTCATTTTTGAAAAAAATGCAAAAACACGTCAAACAGTTTATTTTATTCCGCGTCTTTTAACATAAGTCAAAAAAATAAAACGTCAAATTTGTCAAAGTTATGACGTCATCAATATTTTTTAAATATGAAGCTTGGTTTTTTTTTACTTTATTTGATAAAGCTTGTTTTTCTGCATTATAAAGAAATAATTGAAGTAAGGGTCACATAAGAAAAAACTGAGAGAATTAATAAAAAACAAAATAAACTTTATTATAGTAATAATATTTAAATTAACTAAACAGTCCATTAAACCAAAACGATTTCTTACAGGAATTGTTCAAACTGTGTCCCGTTCACTATCTGACATAGGCCAAGACGATGGTAGACCTGATTTACAGAGTCTTCGATCATCTGCGGAGTTATACGAGTCATTTCATGTCTAATTCGTTCCATTAAGTCTTCTAAATTATCTGGTTTTTTCTTATGTGACCCCTACTTCAATTATTTCTTTATAATGCAGAAAACAAGCTTTATCAAATAAAGTTAAAAAAAACCAAGCTTCATATTTAAAAAAAATATTGATGACGTCATAATTTTGACAAATTTGACGTTTTATTTTTTTGACTTATGTTAGAGGACGCGGAATAAAATAAACTGTTTGACCTGTTTTTGCATTTTTTTCAAAAATGAACATTGTACGTTTTATGAATTTTGTGCGATACTTTATCATAACCCTGTATAAATAGCTCTTAAGAAACCGTATACTTACGTATAACGAAAGAGATTTTAAAAGAACATTCTTATAATAATCGCAGTAAATTCGGAAATCTATCTACTAATTTTTGAAAGTCTCTGAACCAAGTGATTGGTTTTACTCTATCTGATGACCTTTAATTGAACTCAACGAAACACCCACGCCCATCAATGGCTTCATCAATGGTACCTTGGATGCGGTTTCTGTTTACACATTTACCGACTTTAAATTTCCGATCTTGGTAGACTTGTTTTAATCGTTTTTTGGTGTTTTATATTCGTGGGTTTATTGACCATGAATGTGGGAAAAAATGCACATAAGTTTAATGCAGATAATAAAAAACGTGTCGGTTTTATAGCAATATAAGTTTTTTTTAGTTCCATTTTAAATTTAATCAAAAATATTTCTTTTCGTTCTATCATTAGTTGATAAAAATACATATTTCACTCTAAATTCATGGGTTTATGTAATATCTCAATCAAAATTTGAAAATAAACTATTAAACAATTTTGTGAGTAAGTTTTTATATTTTTATATCTAGCCCAAGTTACGAATTTACCATAAATGGTGTTGTATCTGTCTTTTGATTTTGTAGGTAATAAAGTATCCATTGCAATATTGGCAGCTTCACGAATTTCAGGAGATGTACATTGTATTTCTTCATCAGAATACATGTTTTAGAGTAGATTTTAATTATGTATTCAATTTTTGGATATGACTAATTTTAAATTAAATGTCAATTCAAATAATAGGTACTGACAGGTGTGTCATAAATGATAACGTATTTAACAGTAGGTATTATTTAAGAATTCGTACAAAAAATATTGTACAAACTTCGTGCGTGAAACATTTCATGAATTCGTGTCCATAAAGCGCTCGCCTTTAAAAATAGCCACTAATTCGCGAAATATGTTTTTCCGCACTTGGTTCGTAAATAACTATTGTAAAAATATGTCTGTGTGCTCGTCTATCTCTATATATGACCATGTTAACTACCAAACTGTTAAATTTGTCTATACAAAACCTCATATTTCAGTATATAAATTTTCTTTCAAGTTCTTATTAGATTTTCAATTAAATTTGTAAATGAGCAGTAGAATAATTCACTTCAACTCAAAAATCAAATTTCATAAATACGTATCTCACCAACTACTAAGTTTTAGACAAACTTCTATGTGTTACAGAAGTACTCAAAAGTGGACCAACTTTATACCTTTTCAAAATAGATAATTTAGATAAACGTTTGTAAACAAACTCGTAATTCGAACAGAAAGTAACAGCAGTTTTCTTGCAAATATTACGCAAACCATGCATTGCAGATTTATTAATAAATTATTTAGACCTAAAATTGAAACAATTTTTGTATAAAAGGACTTCAAAATTGTTAATTGGTACAGAAAGCAACCGTTTTACTCATATCGAAAAGAAACCCATTCTGCAAAAATGTCGCAAATTATGCATTTTACACAGATTTATTAAAAGTATAAAAGCATCTAAAAGTTTTTATAAAAAAATGGACACCTGAATACGTGCGATTGCGACCAACAAATATCGGGCAGTAATTTTTCTAGTTTGTAAGTATAATTATTAATCTGTCATTTTGAGAAAAGTCATGCGTCGTCATGTACCTTTCCTCCGTAGACAAAACTAAATTTGTTACCTTGTAGAAATAAGGTCCAGTGGCGGCCCGTGATTTTTTGGGACGGGAGGGCACCGGGGGGTCCGAGTGTTTAATATCAAAAATTAAGTACAGACAAAAAATAAACTCAATCTGCTATTTAATTACTTGTTTGAAAATAAAATCCATCCGCCGTTTCTTACAATCAGCAAAATGATTAATAGCTAATTCATTGAAGTTTGGTGTTGATGTCAGTAATTGTTTTTCAATTCAACACATTGCTAAGGCATATGGTCTGCTTTCCCGCATGGTATTTCTAGAAAATGTTTTTAGGTATTCTCTTCAAAGTAGAAAAACACCGTTCACTTGATTTTTTCTATTTTGGTTATTAAAAGTTCAAAAAAGCCTAAAATGACAGACGTTTCGTTCGAACATTTTAAATATTTGAATATAGGCGGTGTTATATGTAATTATGATTAAAACGTCTATGGAAACTGTAACTTCGTACGTGTTCGGACGTCTTCGGAATGTCAGTGGAGGCCTTGCTTTGACTTCGGCCAACTTCATATGGGTTCGGACGTCTTTGGAATGTCGGTGAAGGCCTTGCCTTGGCTTCGGCAAACTTCGCTTGTGTTCGGATGTCTTCGGAATATCGGTGAAGGCCTTGCCTTGTCTTCGGCTAACTTTGTTTGTGCTCGGACGTCTTCGGAATATCAGTAGTGGCTTTGCTTTGACTTCGGCCAACTTCGTATGGGTTCGGACGTCTTCGGAATGTCGATGAAGGCCTTGCCTTGTCTTTGGCCAACTTCGTGAACATTTTAAATATTTGAATATAGGCGGCGTTATATGAAATTCTGATTAAAATTCAGATTGATTTATGCATTAAATTATTTCAAATTATCAACAAAAAGGACGAAATAAATAATTACACGCCCCCAAAGATTCGCAAAATAGCAGAAGACAATTTACAAAATCTTTCGCCAACATAGTCTCGACATATTTCAAAAATAAACTTTTATAATAGTTGTACTATTCAACATTGGAAGTAAATTTCAATAGTAGCATCAGAAAACTTATCATCCAACTCTGCTTAACAATTTATATTGTTAATTAGTAAATAAACTGTTAGCATGTGTACTTTTTATTTTTTATACAACTTCTATTGCATATGTTTGTTACATTAAAAGCTTACATTTTGACATTTAAATATATGTAATTTGCTTCCATGTTTTTTTTGTTACCAAAGTCAAAACAACAAAATTAGCGTGCGATAAAGTATTTGCAACCAAAACGGATGTCGTAAAGTGAACTTTATAGCACCGAAATAAAAAAAAAGCATTTGCACATTACACCCACACAACCAGTCTGATAAACTGTGAGAGCTTCTATTGAATTTTCTCGTCACGGTTTTATAGTTTTCGAATTGTGCTTCTAATTTAATCAATAAATCTGGTCTAGGGAGATCTAGATTTTTTAATTCTATTTTAATGTCATAGCTCAGTGTGTTATTTTCTATCATTTCGATTATGTTACTAACGCAATTCATAGTTGCATTTGCACCGATAGAAATTACAACATACACTCACCGCTGTATATTGTATACTGGACCGCCACCCGGACCCGGCACCATAGAGTAGTGCCCCGCCGCCTACATATATACCCGCGCTACCCGCGTCAGTTTCATCGCTTGATTTCTCATACAGACGGGGCAGTCGTGCGAGATGCCCCGGAGTCTACGTCAGACTGCGATTTTTAAACGCGCTGAAAAGACGGACTGTTACTTCCGAAAACATATTATTTGTTATCAAACAAATCAGAAAAATTACATACAAATTAGATATTTATAATTAATTTATCTGTTAAAAGAAATTTGTCACCGGGAAATTTATCGAGGGCGGCAGTGCCCCGTTGCCCTCCCTGCAGCAGCCGCCACTGATAAGGTCCTTCTGAAAGGAACGTGGCTACATGATTTGGAAGCCTCAAAATGCACTGTACACATTAAAAAATAATATTTATCCGACTGGTTATGGGTTGCCTCAAAAAAGGGTATTTCTTAGAAGACCAATTACTTGTGATGAACTAAACAATCGGTAACAGATGTCATTGAAAACATACCTAGGAAGGCACTGCCGTTTATACCATAGAACAGGGATGCCCAACTCGTAGTTCGCGATGTGGCTCATTTTACTAACCCGGGTATGAAATGTCTAAAAAATTATTTGCTCTGTAAAACACAATACCGTTGTTAATGGCCATAGTTGTTCAGACATTTCTTTAGTTTAATAGTTTTATGTATAGAAAAAAAAACATTAATTGTAGTAAAGGAAGATATACTGTCAGTTTTGCCGTTAAAAGGGAATACACGTGGGTACGACATACACCAAGTTATTAAAAATCATATTACAGAAATTATCTTCGGCTTCAAAATTTTTTTAGCCATAACAACAGATGGCGCACCTGTCATGATTGGTTCTGCTGTTGGCTTCATCATGTTTTGTAAAAACGATGCTGAGTTTCCAAATTTTTTCACTACCACTGTATCATACATCAACAGGTATTATGTGCAAAAGTCCTGCATTATGAACACGTAATGAGAGTTGTTCTAAAAATTGTCAATTCTGTTCGTGCTGAATATTCAAAAAACTGACCGATGAACTTGATGCTGAGTATGGAACTTTAATTTTACATTCTGAAATTGGGTGGCATAGTAAGAAAAAAGCCATGCATCGATTTTTAGAGCTTCTTCCAGAGATAACACAGTTTGTAGAGTCTAGAAACGAAAATTATGTAGAACTTGTGATCATAGCTGGTTATGTGATTTAGCCTTTCTTACAGATATAACAACTAAAATAAATATACCCAATCGTGAACTTCGGGGAAAAGGAAAAACTATTATTGAATTAATAGGAAGGATCAACGCATTTAAATCAAAATTAAATTTGTGGATGAGTCAAATAAAGGGATGTAACTTTGGTCATCTTACAAATTTGTAGCACTAACTTAAAAAATATGAGAAAATTGAAAGAAATAAATATTTTGAATCTCTCACTGAGCTCAAAAATGATTTTGAAATTAGATTTTCTGATTTTCGTAAAATTGAACCAATTGCTTCATTCATTTTAAATCCATTTGTTATTACTGAAGACCGCAAGAATTGGTCCGATTCCAGCGGCAGTACATCGGGAGCAACCTTAACGGCGCGCGCCTATCGTATGAGTATGTATGTCGTGAAATATGTAGTTTGTACACTGATAGAAAAAAAGCGTTAAGTTAATACAAAAATGCATAACTTGAACACTTTTGTGTAGTTAAATATGAGCAAGAGACCAGTATCTTCATTCAATGTTCCGAAAAGTGTTAAATTTATATTGGAAATAATAGTTGAATGAACATTTTGAAGCTGTTAAATATGGTTAAATATAAAATCATGGGGATAAATTGCGCATATGTGTCGTTAAGTGCGACTTTAGCATAACTACCCGCATAATGTTATTTCTTTTTCGATAATGTGTGGGATAGAGAACAAGCTAACACGTGCTCCTACTTACTTCGATTCCAGGCTCACAAAAAACACACAAAAACTCGTTGTTGCGTTTGTAACATTTTAAATTTTGGAGGAAGATTTTAAATCTTGTTTGAAATACTATTTATTCAACTAAAACTACACACTTGCCGGAATACCTCTATTTTCAATCATAAAATATTTTAATGTGCAGGGAATTCACTTTTTCTTTGGGTAAACACTTTTTCTGTTGAGTTAACCGTTTGCAATTCAACATTTCGAAATTGGTTGAATTACCATTTTCCTTTCTCTCAGTGTAATAGGCAGTCGTCGTACGGTATTGTTGCATGATCATGCATTACAAATACACGTACCTAAAATTCGGTTACAACACATTTTAAATGTCGAAAGTTCGTGAGGATGCTTCAACGTGTTTGTTTGCCAATAATGTAAACAAATTTTTATGACAGTTCCCCGATGTAATCTATAAAGGGACTGGGGTAGTTTAAAGTTACTCTAAATAACGCCCATTTTTATTTCGGTAAAGCCGATGTAGTTACGCCACTGCTACCGGACCACACTTGCGGTCCTTAGTTATTACTAATATTTCTGAAATATCACAACAAATTGCAAATAAATATAAAAGCTAATAACTTAGAGTTGAAAATAATAGATTTTCAATCTAATCTACAACTGAAAACAAGAATATCACAAACAGACTTTTTATACTCGTAGATAAGAAAAAGAACTCTGCCTGGGGCAGTGGTGGGGTGGATTGACTAGCTCCGACAATGTCACTGTCGGTCCCAAGCCCGGGTAAAGGAGGAGGGTTGTAACGACATCGGTTGAACGAATCCTAAAGCGCGGCCTCGGAATTCGGACGGATTACAAGGAGGACGACAGAAGCAACGAAAAAGGCAAATGAATGTAGGATGCTGGAACAGACAAGGTTTGGGTACGAAGGAAGAACAGGTATTTAAAGATGGATATTGCAGTACTCAATGAAACAAAAAAGAAAGGACAAGGAAACAAATATACGAATAAGTACATATATTTCTGGAGTAGAATAGACAAGATGCAACGATCAAGTGGCTATAAAGAAGAAATGGGAAGGAAACATATTAGACTGGAACCCAATAGACGAGAGAATCTTAACCATCGAATTGAGGATGAAAAGAAGACATATAAAAATCATCGGAATATATGCACCCACCGACGGCTCAGACATAAATACCAAAGAAAGTTTCTTTGAAAAGCTATCGGAGGAACTGAGAAAAATAAAAAATAATCAAGAAATTGTTATGTTAGGAGACTTGAACGGAAGGGTTGGTAAAGCCCTGGACAGCAGGATAATCAGACGACAGGGGGAGGATGTAGTAAATAACAATGGAACAACAACAAAAACATTAGAAATATTCTCCAATATATCTAATAAGTGCTTAAAAGGAGAAAACATACCAAATGACTGGAAAATATCCCTTATACACTCGATCTACAAAAAAGGATGTAGAAAAGATTGCAAGAATTATAGAGGAATAAGCGTTACGTCATCAGTGGGAAGACTATACGGAAGAATTCTCAAAGCTAGAATAGAGAAAGAAATGAGAGAGATAGAAGAACAAAGCGGCTTTAGATCGGGAAGGTAGGTCATGTATAGATAATCTATAACTGGAATACCTTTATATGACCATGTCAGAAATGAGAACATCAGAGATAGAATGGGAGTGAAAGAGACTATTATAGATGCTATAAATGGGAGGCAGCTGAGGTGGTATGGACATCTGTGTCGAATGGAGGAAGAAAGATTACCAAGAGTATGGAAATGGAATCCACCTCAAAGGAATAAACGAGGCAGACCAAAAAGGATATGGATGGAAAATATAAAAAAAGAGATAAATGGCGCTTAGGATGCGAGAAGCGAAAATAACCGCAAAAACTCGCTATATAGATGAGAAAAAGTATCCACTCCTAAAAGAAACTTTTCAGAGACTACACTGCTGCTTTGGATCAACTTACCTGTGCGAAAGTGATTTTTCAACGATGAACTTGTTAAAATTAAAGCTGAGATCCAGGACAACTGATGAATATCATAATGACTGCATGACTTTAGCTATAGCATCGTATGTACCAGGGTATATGAAACTGGCAGAAGAAATGCGGTGTCAGGTATCACATTAATGTTCTTCTTATATTTAATTTGTAATTGAATTCTTAATAAAGTACGCATTTTCTTTGACATATTACAACTTTTTGTGCATTACCTCTTTACCTATACGTTTAAATTGAAATATTCAAAGCGATTTATATGTAATTATAATAATTATTTTAAATACTTAACTGGCTCAAACCCTGCTAAAGGTTGTGCACCACTGCCACAGAAGAAAGACTAACACTTACTGAACAATACGGTAGCGGTCATATTTAACATTTTCCTATGTCTTCTCGTTACAATAAAATCCCGTTTCTTTATGAAAAAATTGGTGTTTTTATTTTCGTACATATTAAAAATTAGACTGAGAACTTACTTTAGAATAATAATAATAACGTTAATATTACCTTATTAATTAATTTGACGTTTTTGTGGTCAAAAGCGTGATTTACCGAATTTCATGGAAAAAAGTCTTTAAATGTCAAATAAGTGTCTAATATTTATTGTCCGCAATTGCACACTCGACCTCGAGATTTTTGCAGATATCCACGTTTTGAGTCCACTGATACCGAAAAACTGACTTTTCAAAGATGTCCTCTCTGTGTGTGTGTGACGATAGCGGTCAAACAGCTAACGAGTATAATCTCCCTCTTGAGATCTGATTAGATTTTCAGTCAAATAGGCAGACCGGAAGTAGTACTATACTTACTTTAGTGAAAAAATCGAATTTTTACTAATATTTCGTCAACTACTAAGTTTAAACAAATTTATAAAGAATTGAAACGTACTCAAAAGTGAATTTGAAATAAGACTTTTACACTTGTCGAATAGCGATTTTTTGCTAATATCTCCGTAAATAATGCATCTATATAGATTTATCAAGAATACAAAAGTATTTAGAACTGTATTTGAAATAGATTTGTATAAAATAAATAAAAGAAAGTCGGACCGGAAGTAAGACTTTTACTCTTATCGAGTAGCGATTTTTTACGAATATCTCGCAAGTATGCATTGTATAAAGATTTATTAAGAGAATAAAAGCGCTTAGAATAGAATTGTAAATAATGTTTTATAAAAAAATCTCCAAAATTCGAACCTGAAGTAACACATTTACAGGTACTTTTTTTGCATTTCAAACACGTATTTTATTTCAAACGATATTTCAGCAAGTACTAACCAACTTCATCCCAGCAAACATCTCGAGTTCGAAACTGTTCATGATCACAGTACCACGTATAAAAAAGTAAAAAAAATATTTGGATATTAAATTTCTCATTTTTTGTAGGCCTGTAGAAATAAATTAATTCATTTCTAAAGATTTAATAAGTAGTGTCATAACAACGGCTCTGAACAGATCTACTTTTAATGATCTTATCAGTAAACAAACAGTTTGTTCGTTATTTAAAGAGATGAAAAAGAAGGGACTGTGATTATAACATTTCAAAGATATCATCTATATTTATGAACACTTTTACATAATGCGAGTTCTCATGCCATTTACATTTTAAATCTATACCTTTAGGCTAAATCTCAGTCGACGAATTGTCGAATTTATTTCGTTTTAATAACAAGTTAAATGGTTTTTATTACCTGCACTGAGAGGAAAGGTACTGATGACTTTATTTCTACAGCTACAGTGTGTCGGTAGCTCGTTTGAAATGTATATTGAATTTAAACATCGAACTTTAGGCGTTCATTTTTTCTCATTGAGTCTTCATAATATATTCAGACGTATATATTTGCGTCCATGTTCGATATTTCCGGAAGGTATTCTTTACAATATATGTTTAAAAATTAATCAACCTTTATTATGGCTTGTCTTAGTAGTGTGATTTTCGTTGCATATAACATATAATTTGTCTACGCCTGAGCAGATCCAATTTTGTGATATACATAGGTACATATTGTTGCGCAGGAATATTCCGATCGTTTACCCTTTTACATTCTACGTATTGCTGTGACCCTTGTAAATTGATAAGGTTGTGATATTATTAAAATTCTTTATTCTTAAATTCAAGAAGGATCAAGCATATATCCCAGAAACTTAGCCTTATGCTACTCTAGGATATTATAATTTCTGCAGAAATGTGGGTTAGCCAATTTCGCACTTCAATAGCGCAGTTAAGGGGATATTAAAGCGGTCGAGAAAGCAAGATATCGAATTTATCAGTTTTTTTTTACTATTGTTCAAGATAGAAATGTGAAATTTTCTGTACAACTGCAATATAGATATGAATACACGGAAAGCTTGTCAGATTATGTAATTTTTTGTCACAACCACCTATTTTTTTTATTCCAAATTAGAGTAAAATGTACGTGTGTTTCTCCGTCAAAATCTGAAAGAATTAAATGAAATTGATCAAAACGGATGTAATTCCCGTGTAGACCAATGTTTTCTTGTGAGATATAGCTTTTTGAATTGCGGAAAAAAGTTTAATTTGAGTAATTAAATTAAGAAATTCCGGAATGCTGCAATACTGAATTATTTGTATTTTAGCAGCGCCTTCAGCTGCTACGGATATGCATTTTTTAAAATTTTTAAAATATTTGTTTGAGTTGTGTAATAGACATTTTATATATGTGATTTAATGATAAAATAATTGTCATATACTAGTATATTATGACACTAGTGCATAATCAAGCTTTTAAAGCACGAGTAACGAGTTTAAAGCCACGACGCGAAGCGGAGTGGCTTTAACGTTACGAGTGCTTTAAAAGCTAATTATGCACTGTGTCATACGATATTTTTTAGTATAAATGCAACAATAATAAATCAATAATTCCAATACATATTATCGAGTGACATGTACCTATATGTCATTTGACATTTCCTGACATTTCAATGGACTATTAAACGCTTGGGATTGGCTGTTACCAAGCAACCTTTATACGCACGCCGTGCGATAAAGGCCCGATTATGCACGCTTATGGGTGTGTTTTGATTGGTTTATGATGCATGCATACTAAAAATATATTTATTTTTCAATGTGTGATATCGCCTGGCTTTTCTACGAACTGGATATTTATGCCGCAGAAATTTCCCAGTTGACAATATTAGTGCCCGATGAATGAAGCTCCGCATCAGTATTCGTCTTTTCTTTAATTTGGGGCGCGTATTCCAAATTTTGTATTTAGTAGTATAATCTCCCTCTTGAGAAATGATTAGATTTTAAGCAAAATTGGCAGACCGGAAGTAGTAGTTTACTTCAGTGAAAAAATCGAATTTTGCCAATATTTCGTCAACTACTAAGTTTAAACAAATTTATAAAGAATTCATATGTACTTAAAATTAAAATTGAGAATAATTTTATTTAAAAAGTTTTTCGAAATTCCTACCGGAAGTAGGTCTTTTACTCTTATCGAAAATCAGTCATGCTTTTTAGACAAGTACGTGACGAGTATAAAAGTATTTAAAACATAATTTTCAATATCTTTTGTATAAAAAAAATTTCGAAATTCAGACCGGAAGTACCACTTTTACCCTTATCGAATAGCGATTTTTTGCAAATATGTCGTAAGTTATGCATTCTATATGTATTTATCAAGAATACAAAAGTATTTATAATTGGATTTGCAATATTTTTTGTATATATGAAATTTCAAAATTCGGACCGGAAGTCGCACTTTTATTCTTAGCGAGTAGCACTTTTTTGATAATATCTTGCAAAGTATGCATTCTATCGAGATTTATTAAGAGAATAGAAGTACTTAGAATAGGATTGTGAATAATTTTTGTATAAAAAATTCTTAAAATCCTATAATTTGAAACGCTCATGCGTATAAGAAAGTCGTGTGGTGGCCACACCTAAGTTTTTCATTAAAATTTGGGAAATCATTTATAAATTCTTTTTCACAAGATAACATAGTAAAGGCATTTAATCTGTCTTTTTTCATTGTATTTCTCAGGAAAGTTTTTATTCTCTTCAGCCGTGAAAACTGGCGTTCCGCTTCAGACGTTGTCATTGGGATTGTAATGACAATTTTTAAAAGCTTAACAACTTCATTAGGTGTCGCTTAATCCATCCAGCAGAAGGCCTAGCAGACCTACAGCACTGACTTCTATATTTTGCCTAAATTCTTCTCTAGAATATTGAACACTTAATTCAGTTCGTAGTCTGCTTTCATTGAGACATGGATAAAATTTTACTGCTTCTTTAAAGCAATCTTCCGGAATTTTTTTTTGAAAGGAGGAGAACTGTTTAAAAGAAATTAAGTTTGCTAATATTAAGTGCCCTGTATACCGAAATCTAGTTTTTATTTCAAGCAAAATAATATCGCACACTTCAATAGTTTCCCTCCGTCTTTGGCTACCATCAGTTACTCTTCGTCGCGTTGATGGTCGAGGAGTAAGTTCTGAGTCATTTTGTTTAACCAACTGATTATCTGTGTGTGTTCAAAATTATCTAAATTATTCTTGATCATCTGTATTGACATTTTTTAATTGATTAAACAATATGTCCACATGTGGCATAATTTTATGAAAGGAAGTTAACCAATAGATAAAATTTTCCTCCTCTAAAATTCGCAAATTGGCACCAGCTTGATGAATGGTAGTTCGTAAACTAGCTTCTCCCTCGATTTGTTCTAGAGCTTGAATTATTTCTTCTCGGTGCTCATATATTGTATTCACTGTCCTAGAATTGAAGTTCCATCTTATTTTTGAAGAACGAGGTAAGCTTTTTCTCTGAAGGAATTCTTCCAATCTTGCAGCTCGTTGTGGTGAAGTGGAGAAAAAAAGTACATAATCCCGTCAGATTGGCAAAAAAATCTGCAATTACTACTGCTCGATGTAGCATGTGACATAATAAGATTTGTCTGATGTGCGTAACAATGTACAAAATTGGCCCTTGGATACTGGTCTTGGACATGTCTTTGCACGCCGTTAATAGCACCACTCATGACTGCTGCCCCATCATAGCTCTGTGCAATCAGTTTTTCTGGGTCATCAACAAGCAAACTAATTTCGTTAAGGATGGAAGCAGATAAAGGATTAGCATCATGTCCACTAGGCAGAAGAAATTTCCAAAATCTTTCGACCCGTCCCGCGTTCACAATATATCTTAAAACAACCACCAACTGAAACTGATTGGACACATCTGTGGTTTCATCAGCTATCACAAATATGAAGTCGGTTGCTTTAATTTCACTGGAAACTTGTCCATGATACACGTTCAACATTGCATCAAGCAGTAGAGGTGTTGCTTTTCTCTTTTGCGCATTAATTTTTTGGTAAATTGTCCAGGGCTTTTCTGCGATATTGCCTTATATATTATGCCAGGATAATTATGTGATCCTGCTGAAAAACTCACACTTTCTGCTTCGCATCGAGTTTGGTATGAACCTCTGCTGGCTAAATTCAATCTTTTCCCACTCACAAATTTTGCGACAACTGAATTGTAGCACTCTGCAGCATTATTATCCATGTTTAGGAGAAGACTATCAGCATTATGCACTAAGCGGTACAACAGAATTTCGACATCTTGCAAAAGACCACTTTCCGTCATTTCATTCACCCACTTGCGTTCATCCTTACCTACATAATATACTCGTATATATTAAATGATACACTATGAAAAATCCACTTCCAGAATACTTACCTTGACAAAAATATTGTTTACAATTCGAATGGTCTCCAAATATATGTTTGGATGAATTGAGAATATCAGAACGCAGTTCCCTCACTTTTTGTTCATGTGAAATATCTTCTTTAATCCAGTGTTTAACAGCACATTGCCTCAGCTAATTTTCTTGTTACGCTGCTATCCCCGTCTCCTATAAGATATTTATATTTCAACCCGTGCATTTCAATGCTGCTTTTGAAACCCTCTACAATTATTTCTGCTTCTATTGCAGTGGACGGTTTGCACCAATTTTTGAAACAGGTATGAGGTTTGACATCTTCTTGTTTTTTTTCTGCACGGGAACACATACAACAATATTTGTTCTTGATACCAAGATATAATATTTTTTTGGATTTTTGCCCAATAATAACTCCCTAAAAATGAAATATTATGTTCTCAATGTCTTCATGGAAATACATGTCAAACAAAATTGAGGAAAGTACTAACAACACCTGATGACGCACTGTAATTCGTCCGATATGAACGCTTACACCAGGCTCCATCTGCTACTACAGCGATATGTGTAATGCCGTCTTGATCCACGTCTCCTACTTCCTTTGCGAGTTGAGCCTCTTCCTTTCCTGCTGCCTCCATTAAATCAAATGCACTTCCACTAATGAGAGGAGAAATTTCATCCTGAGTTGCAGCAAACTTTGGAAAACTCATACAAGGAATGTTACAAAATGCAAGAATTTCCTCCAGCTGCGAAAAACCACCTCCTGAGGATATCATTTCCAAGACTGCTGCTTTGTTTATATCAAGCGAATTTTTTGATGCACTATCTGTGCTTACGGATGATGTTTCCTTGCACATTGCACATTGTAAATAAAAAATACTATTGAGACCAAGTTTCTTTTCATTTATTATTTTCAAATTCTCAGTACTGCAGGAAAACAATGGATTATGTTTGAATTCCACAATTGATTTAAAGAATTGTTCAACATCAATTATTCTTCTACCAGAAACAGAGTATTCAGAATGTGCACTCTCTTTTATTATTTCAATTCTAAAATAAACTCAAAACGCAATTAATTTATAACGAACAGCTCTGTATGTGCTTATGTTTACAGGATGTTTCCAAAGACAAGCCTAAGAGCTTTTGTTTACATGAAAGACCCCCTTTAATTTTTGACAAGGAATCACCCTCTAAAAACTTTCCAAACTTATTTGGAAACATCCTGTATATAACTTGCTTTATAATACAAATAATAATTTATATAGTTGCTGGAACTGCCTACTTTGAAATATTTTCATTTGATAAGTCAACTTCAGGTTCACGTTCAATCGCATGTAATATATCCATGTAATCTTTATCAACATCCTCATGACTAACCGAACTTGAAAGAAAAAAAAATAAATATAATATAAATGATTGAGAAAGGTATTGAATTTACGTTTGGCAAACTTGAACGGTTGATGATGGATCACTCTCATTGCTCTTATAGAGTCTTTTTAACACTTGCCTGCTTCTATTTTTCCGCTTTGAGGATAATCTTGGATATTTCTTTAAGTTTCTGTTGCCTCTTGCCATTGTGAATACCTTTACGTCACACTCTACTTCGGCACACAACACCAAAAAGTGTCAAAAAATTAATTCTCCAAATAATAAGAACAGGGAACAGCCCTAACTAGTATTTACTGTATGTGCGAAAAGCCAGCAAGGATCGCGATATAACTATACTTATCACGGAAAGAAAAACTTTTATTGAGTTGATTGCGTAATTGTGGAAAGTGTCTCGTTCACATATGCACATACAAATATTTTATTGCAGCAAAAAAAAATTGTCAGTTTCATATACATTCTTCGTACATTTCGTAGAGATGTCTTTGAATACATCTATTGCACTTGTTTAAATGGAATACTTTAATTTTTGTTTATATATAGTATTTGCCAAATATTTGCTTTTCTAAAAGAAATAACTATAGCGAAATAACCTTCCTTCATGCAAAAAAACGCTAAAATCAAATAAACTGAGGAAAAATACAAATCTGCTTGTATGAACAGACTCTTTTTTGCTAGTATAATCGACCATCGTATTTGTCACGATATTCTGCTGCCGTTGATTTGAATAGTTCAGTTGTTTCTCTGTATTCGGGTGACGGAAAACAACACATTCATTTCAAATATGTGAGAATGAGATGGCTTGCATTTGGCTCCTCCTACGGGCCAACACCTCTAAAAGCAATTATAGTGAATTCCCAAATACAAATCGACTTTAATATCCCCTTAATAGTGATTCTAATGATCCTTTTCTCTCAGGGGCAGAAAATATTCTTTCTCCAAAGTTGATACTTTTAAGTTCTCTACAGGTCAGATATATTAAATAAAATACAGAAATATCTTATAATACAATTTATTAAACATACTAAATGGGTTCAATTTTACTTTATAGGTATCCTCCGGAGTGATAGTGTGAATCCATCTTATGCATTATTTAGCCCTATTATACTTATTTCCAAAGATTCTAATTTTTACTTTCTTATACGTAGTATAAGGAAGTATTGTGATGATGAAAATTTTCGACCTCGAGATTTTTGAAGATGTCCACGTTTTGAAGTCCCCTGATACCGAAAAAGTGGTTTTTAAAAAATGTCTGTGTGTCTGTGTGTCTGTGTGTCTGTCTGTGCGTGTGTGTGTGTGTGTGACCACGATAGCGGCCAAACCGCTGTAGATATCAATTCCAAATTTTGTATTTACGTGTATAATCTCTCTCTTGAGATCTGATTAGTTTTTCAGTAAAATCGGTAGACCGGAAGTTGCAGTTTACTTCAGCGAAACAATCGAATTTTGCGAATATTTCGTCAACTACTAAGTTTAAACAAATTTATAAAGAATTCGTATATACTTAAAATTAAAATTGAGAATAATTTTATTTAAAAAGTTTTTCGAAATTCCTACCGGAAGTAGGTCTTTTACTCTTATCGAAAATCAGTTTTTTGCGAATATTTCGCAAATCATGCTTTTTAGACAAGTACATTACCGGTATAAAAGTATTTAAAACATAATTTTCAATATCTTTTGTATAAAAAAAATTTCAAAATTCAGACCGTAAGTACCACTTTTACTCTTATCGAATAGCGATTTTTTGCAAATATGTCGTAAGTTATGCATTCTATATATATTTATTAAGAGTACAAAAGTATTTAGAACTGGATTTGCAATATTTTTTGTATATATGAAATTTCAAAATTCGGACCGGAAGTAGCACTTTTACTCTTAGCGAGGAGCACTTTCTTGATAATATCTTGCAAAGTATGCATTCTATAGCGATTTATTAAGCGAATGAAAGTACCTAGAATAGGATTTTGAATAAGTTTTGTATAAAAAAATTCTTAAAATTGTATAGTTTGAAACGCTCATACGTATAAGAAAGTCGTGTGGTGGCCACACCTCATTTTTTAAATTAAAAATAATCTCAAAATATTATAGGTTATTTATTTTGAAAATGATAGTCAAATATTGGGACAACTTGTAAATACAAAAATCACTGTTCATATTTTACATTGAAAAAACATTCTTGTCTTCAAGCTTCGAGACTTTTAATTGTTACATATTTGGTAATATATTAAATTACAATTCTAATTTCTTAATACGTTAAAAGTAATATTGCTTATTGAAAAGTTTTATTTAAATTGGACAATTTATTCATATCAATATTCATACTAACTTAATTTACTTAAGGTGAGTTAAATATACTGTTAGGATATCAAGAAATTCTATTCTACGTATATACAAACATAATTTTGTTAAAGTGAAATTTAAAAAGAAATAACTTAGCTACGAGAGCAATATAACAGTTAACATCTTTAATGACTTAAAATTTATCGAAGAGGAGATATTTTTGTTTCCTCGCATTTTTACGAGTGTAAGTATGCCTCTAAATATGTATCAATATGAAGTACTTCTTTCTTATAAGCTTATATTTTATCGGTTAAGTATCTATACATGTATATTTTTATATTTTACCTTTCAGTTACGTCTGGTAAATTAGCTTGAAATCCTGGTGAATATTTATAGATGTGATTTCTGAATATTCTGTTCTTCAATTAATACAGGAAAACAAATTCTCCTCCAAATCTGTGGATGTTCGATGGATTCGCTGAAGCTTTCATAAGAAGAACTGCATGTATTATTTCCCAGAATGTGAATAATTTTATTTTCACCGGCCGGCACGTTACCATTAGACCAGCGCGGGTACTCGTGTGAGAATTATAATATTTGTATATACCGATAGGTCCAGCTCGGAACGAGCCATAGTCAGCAATGAGTGGCAACACCGAAACCCCCACCGAAACCCCTCTACCCGCAGCAGCTTCAATTGCAGTTAAGAATTTAGTAACCGCGCAAGGATATAGTCGTTTGCATATTCGTTCTGTATACGTAATTTGCCCATTTGTTTCAGACATAATAAGGTCCAATTTATTATTATTATTGTATTCTTAGCTGCTACGGAAAAGTAATTTTAAGTAATAAAAAACAATAACGTTTTCTAAAAGATAAAAGTAAAAAAATCAATAATTCTGCAAAATAAATTCAAATTTTAAGAAAGTCACTCAAAATAGGATTCGAAAATACCGCCCTCTCTTGCCAAACAATAGCCGAGCCTATTGTAAAACTCCCGCCTCACTCCCTCGAGATTTCTAGGGGTTATTGTCTCGAAAAGGCGAAACAGTTTAACTTGTAACTGTTGCAAGTTCGGGATTGTTAGAAGACCGTAAAGATTTTCTTTGACATAACCCCACAGAAAAAAATCGCAGGGATTGAGGTCGGGTACTCGGGTGATCGAGGTGGCCATATTATCGTACCCCTCCCGGAAATAACACAATTAGGAAAAGTGTTTTCTAAAAACTCTCTTACTAATCTGCTGTTATGCGCGGGACAACCGTCTTGCATAAACCAAATTGCATCAAAATCGATGTTTAGTTGACGGACAGCAGGAATAATTCGTGTTCGCAGCAAATCTAAATATTTTATTGCATTCAAATTGCTGTCGATAACAAATGGCCCTATAATGTTATCACCCAAGATACCCGGCCAAACGTTAAGTTTTTCGGGGTATTGAGTTTTAACATTACGAGTTAGATGTTTATTTTCTCGAGACCAATATTGCACGACTGAGGGGTTATGCTTCCCATGACGTGGAAAAGAAGACTCGTCGGTAAACAGAATATTTTTTATAAAATATTCGTCCCTGTTAGCCTTTTCCATTACGGACTCACAAAACTCCATTCTTGCAAAATTGTCCTCGGGAAAAATCTCCTGGCACTTTCGAACTTTGTAACTTTTATATTTGTTGCGTTTTAGAATCCGCTTTACTGTACTTCTACTAACACCGATTTCGTCTGCAATTTGCCGTGTACACTTAAGGTCGCCCATTTCAACTAAGGAACAAACCCTCACGTCTCTCTCCTCCCGATCGGCAGGTATTAGAGGGATATGAGGCTGTTCGTCAATTTGTTGGCATTTGCGGCAATTTACAACTACACAGCCATATTTCCTAAATGCATTTACGATCCTTTTAATCGTCGAATGCGAAGGAATAGGCCGATTTACGTACTCTACAGCAAATAAATCAGCGGTTGTTCGACAGGAATTGCCTGCAAGATACCACGAAACTATTTGTACCTTCTCTGCGGTTGTATACACTAACATGATAACTACCTTTACGTATGCACAGCTAAATACGAATGACGGGACATCTGTTGCGCTCGACCATCGGAATTAGGTTGCGCACGCGGAGTGGTATCGTACACACGTTGCCACATAGCATTACGTTCCATACGTATATTGTTGCCTATGTATGGCCCGTCGCGGGCTGGACCTATCGGTATACATGCGTACGTATGAATTTTTGAAGTGAAAACTTGATCAGACCGAGCGAAATGTACTAGAATAATGTATACACAATAATAATAAATATATATTTTTTAAATGTCATATAGAACGAAAATGGAAAATGTAAATGTAAATGAATATAGAACAAAAAAAAAGTTGTATTTCGTATTATTAACCTCGCCTTGATGAAGTTTTCACTTCTGTCGTGTGGTCTAAAGCACACCCAAAAATTATTATTTGTACTTTTTGTGTAGAACATAAATTTCGAGTTGCACTTTTTTGGACTTTAAAAGAAGAAATGAACGTGCTTTTTTTATCCTCTATACAATGATATATCATTAAAAATAGATAACATATATGCTATCTATTTCTAAAACAACAAAGAAAATATTCAAAAATGTATTTTGTTAAACAGTTAGTAAGCCTTGATATATGAAAACATAATCGAATATAATGTCACTTAAATATTTTATCAAGAAAATTTTTGTGTCAAACATGGCTTCATTAACTAACACCGAAAAATTTGAAATGTTGAGTTGTTTCTCCTAAAAACACAGTGTAGAAGCTGAACGGATGTACTTGAGGTACTTTATTTTATTTTTGTTATCTACTGTGTGTCTACTTATTGTTAGAGTGTTCAATATCCTTGTAAAGAGGATAAAAAACACATTCATTCTTTCAAAGACGACTCGACATTCCATATGAAAAGTTAAGGGTTAAAACTAAAAAGTGTAAAAATATCCAAGTCGATATTTAAATTCCGCATAAAAAGCATGTCAAGAAAGTGCAAATATAAATGATGTGTCTACTAAAACAAAAAAATTATTGCTTGGAAAAGAAATTAGATAAGTATATTTTTTCTTCTGTAAGTCCTGTAATACATGGAAATTTGGAAATTGGAAAATATTTTATAATGTCACTAGTCCTTAGGAATAATTCATCTAATTTAACCAAACAGGTAAAACTGCAACTACAATTTCTGAGAAAATTAACATAGCATCCTGCGTTATTCACATCACTCAACACATCCACATTACGCACGAGTGGTTTTTTTTTGCGGATTGTAGGGTAATTCCGGGTGAGATGGCCCTGCGGGTGAGTCGACTCGGTCTCATATTTTGCAGACACGTTAAAATTTTCCCGCTTTTTATTGTAGCTTCCTAACTACCCGTTACATTGCTCTGCTGGTACTTGTTTGTTTGCGTCTCATTGGGAAATTGGGTAAGTTATTTCACATATTAGAAATAAGTGACCTAGGAAATATTCTGACTGTTACTTAATTTCTGATTTAATTACATTTTGCCAAGCAGTAATGACTTTTTGTCAGTGCGATGTGTTATTATAGTATTTAGAGGTAAGGTTAATTTTCGTCTAGTGAGATGTGAGCGGTGGCTTATGTAGAAAATCAAATGGGCCATCTCTCCCTCACTTTTGGGATAGATGGCTCATTTTATTAAAGGATAGATGGCTCGTTATTAAAGCATGCATACCTATTATTGCAAAATATTAATAGTGGAAGAGCACCTACGCGAATTTCGCCTCATTTGTATTTGATTTGATTGTATTTTGATATTTTCTTTTCTTTATTGAATAAAGTCTATTATTATTATATAATTACTATTATTATTATTATTATTATTACTATTATTATTATTATTGTTATTATTATCATTCTTAGTAACATGCCGACTGAGTATAAAAGAAAGAATAATACTGCTGGTGCGAGAGGATGCTGGACTGCAGATCAACTTTTGCAAGCTGTCGAAGCAGTAAAAAATGGTACTATGGGCGTAAACGCTGCCTCTAGAAACTTTGGCATACCAGCTCCGACGCTGAGGAGACGAATGAAAAATAATGATTTAACTAAGAAGACGCTAGGACCGCCTTGCACCAACGAGAGAGAGTGTAAGATCTATGGCGTTCCATTTAGCCCAACATTTGGGTGTCAAGCACAAATTTAATTCAGAGAAGGAAGTGGCCGGGTACGATTGGTTGAACATGTTTCTAAAACGTCACACAGATCTTAGTGTTAGAAAATCCGAAGGTGTTCCATTAGCTCGCAGTCAAGGAATGAACAAAAAAGAAGTTACGTCGTATTTCCAGCTGTTGGAAGAAGTTTTAATTGCAAACGATCTTGTGAACAAGCCAAGCTAACATATTTAATATGGACGAAACAGGCCTGCAATTAAATAATAAGCCCGGGTATGTTATTGCACAAAGAGGATCAAAAAATGTCGCTGCGGTTACATCATCTGAAAAGGGCGAAACCATCACTGTAATTTCTGATTGTAATGCTGAAGGCTCATTCTTACCGCCTGTATGTATTTTTAAAGGCAAAAACAAAAAGCTTGAATGCGAGGATGGCATGCCTCCAGGTTCGGTAGTATATATGAATGAAAAGTCTGCTTACATTAGCACTACATTGTTTTTCAAATAGTTGAAGACTCATTTCACACCCAGAAAGCCAGATGGTAAAGTAGTTTTAATTGTGGATGGTCACTCAACCCACTGTAACTCCGTCGAAATGTTAGAATATGCTGAGGAACAAGGAATAATCTTGCTGTGCCTTCCTAGTCATACCACCCAGTTTCTTCAACCTCTAGACAGATCAGTCTTCAAAAGTTTAAAGTCTCATTATGCAAAGGCTTGCAACTTATTTGTCAAGACAAATCCAACAAGAAAAATTAATCGGTTAGTATTTGGTCAGTTACTAAGAGATGCTTGGTCTAAAGCTGCCACTGTGGAGAATGGAGCATCGGGTTTCAGGGCAACTGGCATCTACCCGTACAACCCAAATATGATTCCAGACTACGCTTTCCAAAATGAAGAACAACCACCAGAACAACATATTGTTGATGCTACGGAAGATATAAATAATAATAAAGAACCAGAACCTAAGTTACCTGGTTGTTCACAAACAAACAACGAAACGACTCCATTAAAATACACACCAGGCACAATGTTGAACAAATTTAATCCAATACCTAGCATATCAACACATGATGTGGTTCTGCAAACACGAAAACGAGGAAAACAAGTTGCTGCAATTTTGACATCATACCAAAACATAGAACAAAGAAAAAGCAGCGAAGCAAAGAAATATAATTAGAAAAATCTCGAGCAGCAAAACGTGCAAAAAGAAGTATTAAGTCCAAGTCGAAACAAATTCTGGATGATTCATCTTCAAATGACCACTTGTCTGATTTTTCTACTCGAGAGTCTGATGACAGTCCAGAGGAAGACGACACTAATGCTGAATGTGTAGGATGCGGTGAGCTATATAGCTGCACATCGAAACAAGACAATTGGATTCAATGTGTAAAATGTTATCAATGGTTTCACGAACGATGTTCAAAATTTTTGAACTTATGTGACCTTTGTGGAAAAGTTTTATGTAAAAAAAGGCAATAATTTTTTTATAAATGTGTATTTTGTAACTAGGCCATGTCACCCTGAATCATGGGTCATCTCACCCGGACAGTCCGGGTTAGATGGCTCTTATACATGAAATAATATTTCACTTTTGTTATATGGTTTCAACTGTATTTACCTATTCAAATAAATTTTTGTACTTTAAAAATGGTTTAAATGTACAGTGAGGTAATTGTTTTAAAAAAAGTGGGTCATCTCTCCCGGACTTACCCTACCAAAACAAACCTACCACTTTTAACAGTTTCGACATTAAAATCAAGCTGTTTAGATGGATCACTTTCATTGGAATCATCAGATACCTCTTGAAAAACTATTGAACGCTTAGAGTCTGATGATGTGTCAACGAAAATTTCCTTTGAATCTTTAGCTTTCATCAAAGCTGAGGTCTGTCTTTATTGTTCACTTCTTTTGGAAAGATTATTTAGAGACAAGGGTGATGCAGCATGACATTCATTTTTCGATGTTTCACTAGGGTTAAGACGATTTGTTACTGCAGACATTAGAAAATCAGCATCTAAAAGAGCGTTTGATTCAAATGGCCAAAGGTCGGTTTTCTAGAAAACTTTCACAAGTTATTGCAAAACAAGTTAAAAAAATATATTAGTTACACGTCATTTCTGTCAATTTGAACTTAAAATATCCATTGTTATACAAGCATTGCAATACACTGCAGTAAGTTTGGAACAGTCCCATTCCTCCTGCACTTTATGGTCCCATGCTTCCTCGACGTAATAAAATTAAAAGCCAATTACATGTAAGTATATAACGTTTTGTACAACATTATTTTGTCAGTGGCTAAAATATACTTCGTTATAAGTTATGTATAAACTTAGGTCGACTTATTAAGCGAATAGTTTTTTATTGTGAAAACTACGACTACTTAATAACTAATTAACAGTTTATTACATTCTGTTCATATACCGTTTGATTGGACGACACCAGAGAGGTCTACCAACTGTGAAAACTCGGAAATATAGTTTCTTTCACAATAAGGATCGGTATTTCCAACTTCGATTAAAATACTCGGTTAACTAATCATTGATTAAGGGTAATCATTGCTCATCTCTAACCGATGTTTTTGAATGCAAAGAAATTTTAAGGATTTATTGTACGAAGTTTGCATTTCAGCTGAATTTTGTTCGAATAGTATTGGGGTCATTTTCTACATTTTAATTTATTCTTTATGTTTTTTGCCGTTATTTTATTTTTTCAAAGATTATATTTTGTATAATTAGAAATTTCTTTTTAGTAGACAAACTGTGGAAATTTATTTTGTGAAGAGAGTCAAAATGAAATGCTTTACAAAAACTATCATTAACAAGATACAATGAAACACTTGATTTATTTTTTAATCATAGCTGCTTTCTTTCGCCACTGTTGTTCATGAACATAGTGAACATGTTTAGCATTTCTCATAAACATCTTTGTTCTTTCGCTTTGATCATTTTATCCCCTCTACTCAATTTGTAATCATGTTTAGTAATCCCCTCACCCCTGGGTATCATGGAATTTTTATGTTTGCCATGTTCATTATGTTTATGTTAGTAGGTATAACCTCAAACAACAAAAATGAACGTTCAAAAAGTGGAACTCATCTCAAATGAAGGTTATAAATTTGAAGTATTTTTAACACAATATGAAATTGAAAGATTTGAGACAGGTATACTATTTTTAATACTATTAAAAATCCATAGCTTATATTGTATCCATAGCTTGTATAGAACCAGAATTTGCAAACGAATTAGTTGGAAAATATGATACATTGAGAAAGGGAAACATAATTCGAAGTGTACGAGCGTGTTTAATGAAAAAGAAACTAAATCATTGAGAAGTCTCTATAATGAACATTTTGATGATGTTGCATGCACAAAGAAAAAAACATATATGGTCCATAATCAGTGAAAAACTTGCTTCTGTAGGCATAAATAAGTGTGCAAAAAAATACCAGAGAAAGTGGATAAATTTAACAAGGGTTTACAGGTCCATAAAACATAATTCAAACAACACAGGACGTGGGCATACTACATATAAATATTTTAATATTTTGGATGACATATTAGGAAAGAGACCATCAAATTGTAGTAGTACATATGTAATAGATTTAGGTGCATCAACATCTTTGCCTGAAACTTATTCATCAGCAGCTTCCTCATTAATAGATAATCTACCCGATGTTAATCCTACATTTGAAGAAACTGGCAATACTAATTGTGAAGAAAAAGAGAATAATTCTGAAACTGTACCTCCAAAAAAGAAAATGAAAAATTAGACACAAGAATATTTCAAAAACAAATTATACTTTCTAGAAAAAAAGAATTGTGAAAAAGAAATGATTAAAGAAAGGCGACATCAGGAGAGGCTAGAGGTAGAAAAAAGTAGGAATAACATAGAGGCTGAAAAAGTACAATTGCTAAAAGAAATTTTATCAAAATTAAATAGTTAAAAGCTAATTATTTATATTGAAATTATATATATGTACTTTACTTTATTGACTGTTTAATATTGACGTGTTACGTTTTGTTAATAGTTAGTTTTCTTTTAGTTTTTAGAGAAACAAAAGACAATAAATGTTATATATAAATACGTTATTGACTGTTTAATTTTCATGTGTTACATTTTGTAAATGTTTTATTTAATATTTTGGAAAAGATTTTTTTTTTGGTTTGTAGGAAAATAAAATTATATACATTTTCTATATAATTATATTTACTATTTAAGTTTGACGTGTTACGTTTTATTAATATTTTAGTTTTTCGAAAAACAATTAGACATAAATTCATGTTCGACATTTAAAAGCACATGTATCGATGTAACATAACCTCTAACGAAAATAGATGAGTAGAGACAATTTGTGTTTGTTACTTCGCTCCGTGTTCGTTCGATGAATCGGTTTAAACACGGATTACTGTGAACATACCACGCGATCATTTAAATTCTAAATTATAGCAGGCGGGATTTTTTTTATTAGGTTGTCCAGAATGTCAATTATTGATTAATTAACATTTTGAAACGTCACTTTGACAATTCAAATTGTACCTAAATTAGTACTTATATACCAACTTAATTTAAATTTCACAGCCTGCTCTAATTTAGAATTTAAATGATCGCGCGGTATGTTCATGTTCACAAAGTGTATGTTTACGTGATTGAAACGAAAGAAAGCAGCTCATTTTACTAATTTAATGATAACAGCATGATGACAGTAAAACACATTTATGCAACAATATGTTCAACGTTACTATAGATAACCTCAAAATAAGTTGCTTTCGGAAATGGTTCATGAAAACTTTATATACCTGTATTTTGCAATGTGGGAATATTCTTGAAATTTAATAAAACGAAAAAAATAAGAAAGTAAAACTTGTATTGAATTATAATACTAAAGATGTCATGAAGATATATAAATTTCAACAATTTTACTGCGGCACGTCAATCAAAATCATCTAAATATAAAATAGCAGTCATCTCTCAAAATTCCCTTCTCATAATGTGTTTCATCAAGCTAAATACAGCAATAATCACAACCAAACGAATTTCTTTCACAAATAAACTCCACAAAACCGATAAAATGTTAAGTATTTTTATAACGTCACTGCTTAAAAGTAAAATATGTCAAAACACGATTTATTTTCATTCACCGCAAGAGAGCAACGGTTTATAATTATTGTAATCAAGCAGTGGTATTGAAGAGTACGATTTTTTTCCAACGATTCCACTTCAAGATAAGAGCGGAAGGACTAGAAGGTGCCTCATCTTGAATAAAAGTCAATATTTATATAGGTACGTCACGACAATGCAAGAAAGTTCTTAAAGAATCAGAAGCTATAAGGTAGTCATTAGGGTTATAGAGTGGGGTACCGTCATTACGGGCAAAACCTGGACGGTATTGTTTACCGTCTCGACCTTTTTCAAACAGAAAAGAGTATCTATATTGTAATCCAGAAGATAATTATTATAACACAATTGAATGTTTATTAATATGGCATGTACAACATACAAGGAAAATGGTCTCAACACGTAACCGGTTTTCATTGTTCAATAAATATATATATTTAAGTTTATCCCGGGAACAACGGTATTTTATGATTCAATAAATCGGAAATATAAACATCGACTATCTATATCTATGTATATGTAGTACGTAAAAGACACGTGGTTGGCAGAATATTTCAAAAGTACGTTTACGTATGTTTATACTTTGTTAATTTTACTTTAAACAATAGAATGTACGTAGGTAATATTCATATAGGAAAGAATAGTATGTGTTAGTATATGCTGCTATGTAATAATCGTATACTATGTATCAAGTTTTATGAACTTCGTTTCAGTCACGCGTTTTATAGCACGAGCAAAGCCTAGCGGAGCGAGTGTTTAGTAAAACGAGTGACTAACGAGTTTCATACTATAGTTTTTCTACAATGGGAAATAATCAAAATAATGCAAAATTACTTTACTATTATTGCACTACATTGAGCTATTTTCACAGATTGATGAACAGAGTCAACCAACTTGATTTTGAGTTGTAACGAGACACAGTAGTTGGTGTCTGTGGTGTTCATTAGCATATCCTTTATTACGTTAATTTAATGTACCTAAGACATTCCCAAGCTTTTCCTGGTAGCTATCAGTCCTGTTCGCCCACAACCACTTATGCACAACAAGCGCCTCCGAACAACGTGTAATAGACCACCCTGATTATTTTACTCTTTATAACAACAACAATGATTAATAACAACAAATTTTATTTACAAATCATTTAATCAAATGCATATTACAAAAGTATCAAATTAAAATTATACTCTTCCGAACGTCAAAACTGAAACTTAAGAGGAAAATTTACTAACTGCATCTGGGCAAATAGAAAGTAATGCAACTTGTTTTACTAGCGGGACGGTAGACGCAAGGGGGTGTGAGTAGGTGGAGCTAGACGATATTCGGGTTTCGATCAGAGCGCTTCGGTTTTATTCACTGATTCTGTCGCTATGTAGATCGGAAAAAGACGCTCCGTTCTGAAGAGAAAAAATTGGCGGTTCTAAACTGGTAATTTAATAGTAATAATAATTAAATACGACTACCTTCAAGTAGGCTAACAAACAACGTTTTCAAAACAATTATTAAAAATTACGCGAAACAGCTACCGTGACAAAATTTGATTTTTCTTATATCGTTCATCAAATGTGCAGCTGGCGCGTAGAGGTTGTTTCTTTCTTTTGTGTACCAGCCTTAGTTAGTAGACATTAATCGTATGTATGCATTTTTTGGCTATTTCTAAAACACATAACTTTTTTAAGAAAACAAATTAATACAAAAACTGGCCTTGACATTATAAATTTATGCATCGCAAACCCAAATTTGAGATTCTAAAATTACAAAATAAATTTAAAAAACACCAAACGGCGATGCCTTACGTGTTACATAGTTTTCGATAGGTAAACGTTCCTTCGAAATTCTTCTAAATTGCTAACAAACATAGACGATAGCATAATAAGACATATCAAATAATAGAGATAGAGAACGTGATTACTCGTATGCTTTTATTAATTTTCGGTCATCAAATAAACAATATCATAAGTGATGGAGATTTCTTTTTCTACACAGATCTAATTAATATCGCGTGTAGTTTGTTATGAATGATGGAAATGGGCGAAATAATTAGCAGGTTATTACCGACAGCTGATTAGGAGGAGAGTATGCATTTCCGGAATAGCAGCATTAGTGCGGGCGGATTAATCTACAGGTTATTAGCGACAGCTGATTAGTCGGGAAGAATGCAGGTCTGCAACGATAACATTCCTGCTGACGGATTAATCAACAGGACATTAACGACAGGTGATTATGCCGGATTTACACAGGTCAGTTTGGCAGCGTAATAGGTGAATCATGAAGCAGGCTAGAAGGCAGCTTTGGAAATTAAATATATTTGAAATCAGGATTTTTTATATACCAACGTCTTGCGCATACAAATAAAACATATTATTTTGATCCCAAGCATGTATTCATCACCTGAATTACGTGGTGTTAAAAAAGTTATATTCCAGGTTTATTCTCAGATAGTTAACTTTCTTGTTTTAAATAGAACATTATGTATATTAGGGCTTTATCTGACGTAAACGTTCATTGTATTATGATTTCCTGTACCTAACATCTTTCTAGTTTTTTGTATTTTATTTTTCATGTAACTATATTCAAAATGTTTCTTTTAAAGTCAAGTTTCTAGTTGTTTTGTAGCTTTGGATATAGCAACTGTGATATTTTGTGTTTGTATTGTTTTCGTTTATAACGTGTTACCTTTTTTAAATTGTTAAATATTTATTAAACAATATTTACAATACTAATTACCAAAAATGGATGGCCTAGTACTCCATCTATCAACGGATAACTAAACATACAGTCTTGGGGATATTTAACATCTATAGGTAACGTCGTCTTATTAAAATTACAATTGGTATACGTTCACTCTCACTGACAGCTAATTAGATATTAAATTTAAAACAAAGTGTGTGTGATAAACTCATATGTTTTAAATATCTGCTGAAAGGCTGAAAGTGAATTTTATCCACTGTGAATGCTCAATTACGAGTCGTTCAATTTACGGAGAATAACCAGGATACGGTATGTTTTAGCATTTTAATTCCCTAATATTTATTCATATATTATCTCTTAGCGTTAAGAGTAAAAGAAATCTTACTACGTCAATCTTTTATTTACACATAAATAAAACAGAAATTCAATTACACAAATTTAATACATATATTTACAAGAAGATCTCAAAGTATTTGTTATGTACAAAAGCAAATAGAAATCATATATATCGAAATTAACCTTGCATTTATTAAAAGAAATTTATTCGCAATGTGTCAACAAATGTTAACGGAATATTCAAACATCGATTATTAAAATATACGGTCGTAAGTTTTTTTTTCTGAATTGAGATTTATAAACTTATTATTTATTTTGAGAAAGGTGACATTTATATAAGTCTAGCAAAAACGTGAATGCGTCGTCTGGCATTTGTGTTCGTTTTATTGAAAAGATATTCGACAAGAATAATATATTTTCTTAGTATTTTACGTGAACCTAAAATTTACTTTAGTACAAATGTAATTTAACAGAAACCTATCTGACTTTATTATTTATAATAAACGGAATAAACATGTGAAGATTCGTTCGGAACGGAATTGTTTTCTTTCCACAGTCTGCCAGGAAATAAAACAATTTGTGCAACTTTCTCTCCAAACTGCCAGAGAGGTTAAGGAAACTGTAAAGGTACTCTCCAGTCTGTCAGAAAATTAGGTGAGTTCTTCTCGGGCTGCCAAGAAAAATCTAATTTTATTAAAAAAATCGTCGCCTTGTATAGGCTCGGATTTGCACAAACAATAACCAAAAAATAGCGTTTTTTTTCAAAGTATCATGAACTGTATTCAAACGCATGACATATCACGTGCGAAAAGCATGAACTATACTCAAAGGCACGACATTATCACGTGCAAACATGCATTTAGGAAATTAACAAAATTATCGTCTTTCGCTTTACTAATTTATTTTAGACAAAATAAACATATTTTAGAAAATTTGTATTAAATTATCGAACCCATTAATGTTAAAATTACATAAAAAGCACTAATACAAATTTGTTCGATAATTTATACAGTGACGGACAAAAGTCCGTTACACGTTTACGCAATTTAGTTGAGAATTAGTTGCAAAGACAATACCTAATTGTTCGAAAAATTTGAATATAGTTGTAATTTAATGTCTTTCTATACAAAATAATGCAACATAAGCAAATATAAATACTTAACAAAATTTTGTCTCTTCTCGACTTTTATTATTTAATTAATTTAATACTATTACTCTACTATTACATATTTAGTTGATTATTAGTTGACATCATGTGCTCTTATTTATGTGCAACTGTAACTGATCAAAACATGAAACGTTGGATTTCTTAGAAAAAAGTTGTATTCATCACTCCTGAATATAAAATACATTTTGTCTGAATACGAATTTCACTATAAGGCGAAATTGCTGGCTCACCTTAAGCAATGTACCCGCCATCGAAAGCACCTGTCCCGATATTTCTGAAAAGATAGGGTTTTTAGATCGCGTCGAAAATTTACATTCGTACAATAAATAAAAGGAAGTTTTTACTAATAGGTGTACTTCTTCTTTCGTATAAATTATTACTACCTCTTGTTTAGGAAGATGTATCGCTTTATTAATATTCGGTTTCTTTTGTGTTCAAGTTAAAAGGACGGAAGAGAAAAAGATTCCTCTTTCTGTGGCAGATCGTTCTTATTGTAGAAGATACGTTTTTTTTGTCAGCGAAATTATACGTTTCTTCGTTTTTATACAAAATAAATTATAGTTCTGATGTGTACTATAGAAAATACATACATGTATATACTACTGAATATTATTTATTAAACTGAAGTCAATCATTTGCGTGTTTCTAACAAAAACACACGAAATATTGGTCTAGTATTCGATCTTATTATTAATTAAATAAGTAATTGATTCCTTTTATTTTTATGTATTACTACTAATATTATCATTGAGAATCTTTAATCAAGGTTATACAAAATATAAAGACAAATATTAATGACAGTATGACATTTAATGATATAACTTAAGACAGACGTTTTACATTCCATGGCAAACCTTTACCAATATAATTTTTGATCTCGCGATATATTACGTACCAAGTTTAGAAAAGTGATGTTTTACTAGACGAGTATGTCAAGTTTGAGCACGAGCGAAAGCACTTTTCTAACGTGGTCCGTATACTATTTTTCTCCATTTTGTATTAATATTTATAAACATTCATTTAATTTCCTGCTACATTATTCTGAATTAGCGCATAGTAGCAACCAGTCTGGTATTGTTTATTTATATAGTAACAATAAACGAACATTATATTTGCAAGCTACATTTGTGAAATATTTAATAAAATAATGAGTTTTTCGAAAGAAAATTGTTTAGAAAACAACTTAGTATACATTTTAAATGCTGCTCGAGAAGAGTCTTTGAGCTTGTTTCCTTTACGATCGAAGGAAAGATATGAGAAAGTATATAAAATATTATGTAAGTGGAGATTGACTAAAATGTACAAGGAATTGATGAAAATTAATTTAATTCGGGCGTATTTTTTGAGAAGGTAACTATTTTGTAGAAGTGAAAGAATGTTTTTCGCATTTGCATTAGTTTTTTAAGTTTGAATATTGTACCATAATGTGTATAACAATGCTTAAGAGGGGCGTTTACTAACAAATAGAACCTTATGCAACTTATATTACTCGCGGGACGGGTAGACGCAAGGGGTGTGAGTAGGTGGAGGTAAACGATATTCGGTTCTGTCCCAGCGCTTCGGTTTTATTCACAGATTCTGTCATAGATAAAGGAATACTACAGATGGGAAACATAATGTATAAAGAATGAGTACTTACGGAACTGTTGATGTTGTTTTATAATAAGCCAATTTTCGCTTGCCAATAACTATTATATTATTATACACTCGAATATTATATGTATACAGGGTGTCCCAGAAATAAAAAGACGGAGTAGCAGATATGTAACGTCAGAACAGAAATAGGCCCAAATATACCACAATAACGAAGAAATTAAAATTTTAATTTTCTATGTTGTTTTTTAGATACAAAAAATTACATTACGGACCTGGCACAGAATGTATGTTTAAAATTCACGTAAGAATGTTCATTTGTAAATAGAAACGAAGACGCATTCATAGAGAAAAATACGCTTTTATTTGCATAAAACGGGAAAAAAACGTTAAATCGTAAAAACATATTTTTTGCGGATGTGTCTCAATAACGCAGCTATGTCGTCGGTTATTGACCCAGATGGGTGACCTACTTTCTTGCAGGCAATAAAAGGTTGTTTTTATTTTTAAAATAGGAAGGTTGTTGCTCTTTAATGTGTTCGTAGTTGGAAACAGCTGATTATTAGAATATTCAATAAATCATATTTTTCTAGCATGTTTAAAATTAAAGTAAGTAATGGTTTGATATTTATTATGATCTATTCCTCCTCCTTTTTTTAACACAAGTAATATGGTGGTTCTGAAAAGCACCGATTGTGAAAGTGAAGCAGGTGGATATTTAGTGCAGGGTCGGCGTAAGGCCAATTGAATTCTTTATTATTGTTTTTCTGCCGTCTGCGCACGAATAAAGACTTGATATTTTGAGGGTACGTTTTTACACAATCTAGCTTCCGATTTCTGCTACTCCGTCTTTTTATTTCTGGGACACCCTGTATATGACATTTAAATGTGAGTGACAGTTTGTAATTAAACTGTCACTCGCATTTAAGTCTGCAATAGCCCACCGATTCCGATAGATTTTCGTCTTCGCTAGGACCGGTAGAGATACCGTAAAGCGAGAATAGACGACGCGATTAGCTTGGAAAAATCTCGTGTAAAATATATGTGACAATGTTTACTGTTTAATGTTTTTTATCTTTAAAAATAATTACATAAATTTGATTTTTTCTTTATATCCTACATCAATGTTTCTTTTGTGTACCAGCCTTAGTTAGAAGACATTAATCAAATTCATGCATTTTTGTGGTTATTTCTAAAACACATAACTTTCTTAAGAAAATAAATTAGTACAAAGACTGACTTTCACATTATAAATTTATGCCTTTTGCATCACTAACCCAAATTTAAGATTCTAAAATTACAAAATAAGTTTAAAAAACGCGAAACGGCGATGCCTTAATTTTCGATAGGTAAACGCTCCTCTTAAATAAATAATGTTCTGTCAAATTGTGTTTTAATGGCAGTGACACTACTATGCAGTAAAGTGACATATTTATGCAGTAACACGGTTCCTTATACTACGATTTTGAGTGTAATAATACAGCACTTTACCCAAAAAAATGCGAAAATAGTTATTGAGGTATCAAGGGATTAAAAATATATTATAGTCGAGACATGGATATTGTAACCATGTCGAGATTGTAATATTACTTTCCTCCCGTGTTGCGTACAACACTTTTTCGCCCGCGTTATCATTTTTACTTTAAAAACATTACAAGAGTTCTGATATTAAATAATTACAAAATGCACTATTCACAACTTTTAATTTTTGACAATCTACTGGTGTTTTGTCAACTGTCAAATTGGAATTAAGCCGCAGTGATAAATGTATTCGTAATTATGTTGAATATGCAACACAATATACACCACAGCGGTTAGTATTATTTTTCTTTCTCTATGTAATGAAATTTTCTATCTATTCATCATTGTTCAGCACAGGGATGTATTGTATTTGATTCCCTTGAGTAATAATATCTAAGGTTACGTCTTTTAGTAACTCATTTATGTTCTCTTTACATCTGAAGGGCGGAAAAATTATATTACTAACTACTTATTCAATTACAATGCGAATAATGTAACTTTAATCAGTAATGTAGTAAAAGTTATGTTGTTTTGCGGAAAACTTCAATGAATACATTTACATGGTAAACTTTCGAAAAATTGCTGGTTTCCATCAATCCAGTTTAAAGTGACATTAAAATATTAATTTATCTATATGAAAAACTATTCTATTTTAAATTATACTTGAAATGTTAAACTGGCAATTAAGAAAACGGTCCTAATTAGATTCGTTAATATATGTTTTTATTTTACATCAATAGTCCTTACTTCGTTCTGTCATATAATATACATAATGAATAGTTTAAAATTCACAGAACAAATAATAAATAACATAAAATATATTATATCCCAATCTAAAAAGTCAGAACATAAGAGCATCATCTTAATTAACCCCGAAAATCATCACAAATTCGGCCTTAATTGGAACCGAATTATAAAATCGGTTCCCATTTATGCATGTGTGTACGTTGAACAGCGTACCCCTTTTTTGGGTGGTCCACTACGCCAAACGTTACATCTACTGTTGCCACAAAGAAATATGGTACAGATATTTTATTTTTATACGAAACGCGCCTATAAGTCTTCTTAAATTAAAAGGTATTGGACACTTTGGTCATAATATTCAAGTTGTTTAACACATCATTTGACAATTTCGGATTTTTTTTCGTTTGATTTGAAAATGTGTGGTACTGGGTTAAAACATTGCGTACGTATGTGTGTAACACGAGCTGTTCATCGGAGTTGGATAATTCGGTTCGTGTCTCGTTTATCGCATTACTGACCCACACTTAGTAGATAGGTATGTGGTTTTACGGTCACTTATGCACACTACACACTGTGTAGAGGAGGAGACGAATCACTCTTAGGCGGTGAGATACAAAACTTTTTTCTGTTCGTTTTGGAATCAGTGATCGTGTTTAAAGTCTTATGTTACTAAACTCTTGACGACTTGGGTGTTCATGTTTTATTAATTTTAATTATCCTTTTTCTATTGCTGAATATTGATTTCTGGAACAATCAAATAAATGAATATCATAATACTATAGTTATACAACGTGTTTCAAAAAGAACTTCATCTCAGTAGGTTGTGAGTAACTAGTACTTCCAAATTATAAGAACTTGCGTTTATTTATAAGTAATTATTTATCTGTCAGTTTGGCATTTGCCATTTTGTGACTAGCAATATATTTTTTTCTGACAAATACGTTTTTTACTTAAGAGGGGCGTTTACTAACAAATAGAACCTTATGCAACTTATATTACTCGCGGGACGGGTGGACGCAAGGGGGTGTGAGTAGGTGGAGGTAGACAATATTCGATTCTGTCACAGCACTTCGGTTTTATTCACAGATTCTGTCATAGATAAAGAAGTACTATAGATGGGAAACATAATGAATAAAGAATGAGTACTTACGGAACTGTTGATATTGTTGATGTTTTATAATAAGCTAATTTTCGCTTGCCCATAACTTATATGATATAAACACTCGAATATTATAGGTATATATGACATTTCTTCTTAATTACAAACTGTCACTCTGACTTAAGTCTGGAATAGCTGACCGATTCCGATAGATTTTCGTCTTCGCTAGGACGCGTGGAGGTTGTTTTTTTTCTTTTGTGTATCAGCCTTAGTTAGTAGACATTAATTAAATTCATGCATTTTTGTCGTTATTTCTAAGAAAATAAATTAGTACAAAAACTGACGTTGACATTATAAATTGATGCCTTTTCCATCACTAACCCAAATTTGAGATTCTAAAATTACAAAATAAATTCAAGAATGTGGTGTGACCACCACACGACTTTCTTATACGTATGAGCGTTTCAAATCATACAATTTTAAAAATTATTTTATACAAAAATTATTCAAAATCCTATTCTAAGTACTTCCAGTCTCTTAATAAATCTCTACAGGATACATACTTTGTGAGATATTTGCAAAAAAAATGCTACTCCCTAAGAGTAAAAGTATTACTTCCGGTCCGAATTTTGAAATTTCATTTATACAAAAAATATTTCAAGCCCAACTCTAAATGCTTTTGTACTCTTGACAAATATATATAGAATGCATAATTTACAAAATATTTGCAAAAATCGCTATTCGAAAAGAGCAAAAGTGTTACTTCCGGTCCGAATTTTGAAATTTTTTTTACAAAAGCTATTGAAAATTAAGTTCTAAATATTTTTATACTCGTAACATACCTGTCTAAAAAGTATGACTTGCGAAATATTCGCAAAAAGCTGATTTTCGATAAGAGTAAAAGACCTACTTCCGGTAGGAATTTCGAAAAACTAACATTGTTCTCAAATTTCATTTTGAGTATATATGAATTCTTCACAAATTTGTTTAAACTTAGTAGTTGACGAATAATTGGCAAAATTCGATTTTTTCACTGAACTAAACTACTACTTCCGGTCTGCCCATTTTACTGAAAATATAATCACATCTCAAGAGGGAGATTATATTCGTAAATATAAAATTTGGAAGTGATACCTATAGCGGTTTGACCGCTATCGTGGTCACAGACACACACAGAGAGAGAGACATACACACAGAGAGAGAGACATCACAATACTTTCTTATACTACGTATAAGAAAGTAAAAGTGGGTTGTATTGTTTCAGTTTTGGAAAAGCTCCATTCTTCATGTGGGCAACTGGTATTATAAAATAAAATTAGTCATTATAATGAACTAAATATTGCACTTAAAGAAAAGCTGTAACATAATGGAGCTCTATACCATTATGTCAATTATTTACATGCAGTTCGAGAAGCGGACACATCGAGTGGTCAACTGGATTTGGTATTTCGTGTGGGGACATTTTAAAAGTATTAATTGGCCGCAAAATTGAACGAATTAAAAAAAGTATTCAGGAACAAATACTCTATCAATACTAGCTGAGGTAATTGAACATGTATTCCAAAAACATACTCTGACAAATTATTATTAAATATTGTTTGTAATTATTTTATTTTGTGATAAAAGTAACACCGTCGTGGTTTATCTGAAAATATTTCATATGTAACTTATGATACTTTTGTACGGTTGTAAAAAGAAACAAAAATACTATGAACTTTTGAAAAAAAATATTGGTACTTAAAAAATAAGAGGTTATTATCCGATTTTATAACGTTACAAAACGAAAATGAATGACGTTAGATTACAATTACATTATACAATTGTTGTATAATTCAATTTACCTACTGATACCCTTGAACAGTTGAAACTAATACAAGTTATAACTATTTCACTATATATATATATATATATATATTTAAATAAGTATTATATTAATAATACTATTATTTCTTGGCCTTTATTATATTCGTGTAGGTAAATTCTTGGTATTAGGCCTTTTTAACGAAATGCAATAAATACTAGGTTTTAACGTTTCGACATTTTTTAATATTAATGTCTTCTTCAGAAAATTAAGAATAGGTATAACAGTTAAAATTGTATAAATAAAATGTTTCTCTTAAAATTTTGTCAAAAGACTTGACATACATCAAAATATATATTTTGATGTATGTCAAGTCTTTTGACAAAATTTTAAGAGAAACATTTTATTTATACAATTTTAACTGTTATACATCAAAATATATATTTTGATGTATGTCAAGTCTTTTGACAAAATTTTAAGAGAAACATTTTATTTATACAATTTTAACTGTTATACCTATTCTTAATTTTCTGAAGAAGACATTAATATTAAAAAATGTCGAAACGTTAAAACCTAGTATTTATTGCATTTCGTTAAAAAGGCCTAATACCAAGAATTTACCTACACGTATATATATATATATATACCGGGTGTCAACGATATCATGTATCAGCACGCCATTTATTTATTAGTTAAAATAAAACTTTGAAATTCGGACCGTATATATGAGTGATTGGGGGGCTTCTTCAGGTACACTCAGTTTTTCTATAGCACTTCCGGTCAAACCGGAAGTGACGTTAATTTTGAATTTTTAAATACAACATTTATTATTTCTGTTCATATTCTGTTTCTTCTGAAAATTTGCCATCTAGTGCAGGTTAACTTTTGACATTTCTGTCAAAGATGGCGGTATCTGTTAAATTTATCCATTAAAGTGAAACTGCTTCGCAACGATTGTCGAAATGTAACAACCATCAAAGTTAGCTTTGAAAACAATTAAGAAACGTATTTTTCACATTTACACGCATTGGCGAAGGAAACATGTATTTCACGTTGAAATTACTAAAGAAAATAGAAAAAAAAATTTTCATTTTCAAATGACAGGTACTCGTTTTTTTAAATAGTAACACCTATTTTTTATTACAGTGCCATATTGGCATAATTTTTAGCTTTCAAGTGATATAAAATATGCTGTGGTTTAGTGGTAGACAGGTAGTACAAAACATAAAATGTTTTAAAAGTAGTCTAATTCCAAAGACTACTTTTAAAACATTTTATGTTTTGTACTACCTGTCTACCACTAAACCACAGCATATTTTATATCACTTGAAAGCTAAAAATTATGCCAATATGGCACTGTAATAAAAAATAGGTGTTACTATTTAAAAAAACGAGTACCTGTCATTTGAAAATGAAAAAATTTTTTTTTCTATTTTCTTTAGTAATTTCAACGTGAAATACATGTTTCCTTCGCCAATGCGTGTAAATGTGAAAAATACGTTTCTTAATTGTTTTCAAAGCTAACTTTGATGGTTGTTACATTTCGACAATCGTTGCGAAGCAGTTTCACTTTAATGGATAAATTTAACAGATACCGCCATCTTTGACAGAAATGTCAAAAGTTAACCTGCACTAGATGGCAAATTTTCAGAAGAAACAGAATATGAACAGAAATAATGAATGTTGTATTTAAAAATTCAAAATTAACGTCACTTCCGGTTTGACCGGAAGTGCTATAGAAAAACTGAGTGTACCTGAAGAAGCCCCCCAATCACTCATATATACGGTCCGAATTTCAAAGTTTTATTTTAACTAATAAATAAATGGCGTGCTGATACATGATCTCGTTGACACCCGGTATATATATATATATATATATATATATAATGTAAATCAAAATGTATAAATGAAAATGTAATCAATAAGCATACATTTTCATTTATACATTTTGATTTACATTTTATATTTGTCATTATTTTCTAATTGACAACCAGTTGTCATATTGTTATTAGTTTTATTTCATTGTATGCCACTACTACCAAGAAGATTTTCAATTTTTCAATACATTTGTATATTTGGCAAAGAATTGTAATATATTTTATACATATATATATATATATATATATATATATATATATAATCAATAAAGGAATTATCGCGGATACATAAAATAAAACAAGAAAAGAGAATATTGGGTGAATTCCGCTGTAGTGCAACCGTAGACACGTGTTTCGGACTAATTGGTCGTCATCAGTACGGTGTAGCCAAGGAATAAGGTTGGATATCTTTGGAGATAGAAGCATACACGGAAGACCATCAGGTGACAGACTACCATTTGCAGCTTCAGCTTTTATTCCTTGGCTACACCGTACTGATGACGACCAATTAGTTCGAAACACGTGTCTACGGTTGCACTACAGCGGAATTTACCCAATATTCTCTTTTTCTTGTTTTATTTATATATTATTATATACATATATCAATAAAGGAAATATCACGGATACAATATAAAAATAGGAAAAAGAATATTAATTATAATAATAATTTTTATAATTACTATCTAATGTCTGAAGAAGGAAAGATTAAATTTCCGAAACGTCACGTAGATTAATGTGTTTTATTTTCAACATCTTTTAATTTTTATAAAAAAACAAAGGGAATATAAAATTATTCCTTGGCTACACCGTAGTGACGATGACCAACGAGTCTGAAACACGTGCCTGCGGTTGCACTACAGCGGATTAACCCGATATTCTTTTTCCTATTTTTATATACACATATATATATATATATAGTAGTTTTTTTTTTTCGATTTACTATTGGCATATTATATTACTGTTTTTTACAAACAGAATTTGGGTTTTTTCCCTTTTTTTTTTATAAAAATTAAAAGATGTTGAAAATAAAACACATTAATCTACGTGACGTTTCGGAAATTTAATCTTTCCTTCTTCAGACATTAGATAGTAGTTATAAAAATTAAAAGATGTTGAAAATAAAACACATTAATCTACGTGACGTTTCGGAAATTTAATCTTTCCTTCTGCAGACATTAGATAGTAGTTATAAAAATTAAAAGATGTTGAAAATAAAACACATTAATCTACATGACGTTTCGGAAATTTAATCTCTCCTTCTTTAGACTTCTACTATCTAATGTCTGAAGAAGGAAAGATTAAATTTCCGAAACGTCACGTAGATTAATGTGTTTTATTTTCAACATCTTTTAATTTTTATAAAAAAAAAAAGGAAAAAACCCAAATTCTGTTTGTAAAAAACAGTAATATAATATACCAATAGTAAATCGAAATATATATATATATATATATATAATTAAAAGAGAAGGTCTTTGCCGTTGAAAAACTCAATGTAAAGCTTAATTATTGGGGAATCCAGCATAAAAACAAAATTCAGATGTGCTTTATCCATACATATGAACAATAAAGATCATACGCCGAATTTCGAAAATGTTAAAGTCCTTCAGACAGTGAAAAGTCAGAAATGTAGAGAGTTTTTGGAGATGGTCGAAATTAATAATAACCCAAATTCTATGAATTTCAAAGCTGATACAAACAGTTTGAGCTCAATGTATGCTTTTTTGTTGGATAACGAACGCAACGAGAACGATAAATCAGGCACGAGTGTAGCTCGGGGATAGACAATACATATTATTGCGCTTCCTAACGGAAACCTAATGACATGTTCGTCGTACAAATTTGCACTGTACACGTACAAACTCTGTGTACATTAGACACATAATTATTACCTCCAAATCTTACCACTTAACGTTTCTTATGTTCGATGTTTCTTTTGTGCTTGTTTTGTTTTGTATGTGTAGATTTTTTACCAAAAAAAAGTTGTTTTTAACGTGTGTATCAGATATTTATTTTAAAATTTATATCGTAGTTTTGTTTAGTATACATTTAAGAGATGCACCTGTCGATATTAGTGTAGATGTATTTAAGTAATTTTTGTCCACATCATAGTTCACATTTGTAAGTGTTCAAAACAGTTTTTTATCTTTATTTATATAATAGACTTTTTATACATTTTTATAATTACTGACTAGAATATTCAATTTCTTTAAGTTAATCCCTGAGGAAGCACACACACAATGTGCGAAATATTGGAAGAAAAAAATAAAGAACTAAATTGAATTTTGTTTTTATGCTGGATTCCCCAATAATTAAGCTTTACATTATATATATATATATATATAATTTCCACCGCTACTCTACGTGCTGCAGCTTCGCTAATACGAATAATTCAACTTGTGCTCTCGATCTTTATATTAAAACACTTAGGCACGAATTCCTTACATCAAGTGTTCGTACTACACGAACGTCTGCAATATCTGTGTAGTACGGTTTTGGATATACGTACAGTTCGGATCCGTAGATGTACGACAATTTATTTAAATCACGTGTATTCGTACTACACGTGTACACTTTTACACACTAATACTTTCATACTCTTATTTAGAAAGCATAACTTGCGAGATATTCTCAAAAAAACTATTTCCAGATAAGAGTAAAAGACATACTTCCGGTAGCAATTTCGAAAAAAAATTTTTATAAATTTCTGTACACACTCTTTGTACTTTTCCAAGGAATACTTGGAAACCGGTCGAAACTTAATAGTTGACGAGATATTGACAAAATTTGATTTTTTTTGTGAAGTAAACTACTACTTCCGGTCTACCGACTGCTCTGAACTGACCAATATATAATATAATTATTAATTAATTCAGAAAAGTATTGGACATTGGCGTTATTTTCTATTTTTAAAATCTAATCTAGTCAGATATGCTAATTAAATTACAAAATAGTCTAGTACACAAACCCATTTCCTTTTCACTACAATTTGCTGGATGTAGACATGTGACTGTATATTTATGTTTTATGAGCAAAGTAAAAGTTATATCGCTTTAGAAAATTAACGTCAATTCCTGCAAGCGCGTTCATTAAAACGAGGTCGAAAATGAACGACTGAAGATTTATGTAACAAGGTGTATTCATATAAAAGCCGTTGTCATCGGAAAACAGGTTACATAATGTAAACAAATGAGTGCGGTAACGGTCCATGAAATGGGGTTGATTTGCATACGGAGGAGCTGTCGACAGGGGCCTGGGAGAATCGTACCAGATACCATCTACAGGGGATGAATTTATAAGCCAAGTGCGTGGGCAGGTGCCAGGGTTGGACAACCACCTGAAACACCGTCGTCACCGGTCTTCCTTAAAGTATATTTTTTTCACTTAAATTTACGTTTTTGATTGACATTCTAAATGGAGTTCGAATTTTTTCATTCAGACTTATAACTATTTATAATAGAATAAAAAATTTAGTTTGCGAAATATATACACGGGCGCAAATATATTCAAAATATATACGTATATACAGGGGTAAGTCAAAAATTTAAGAAATCGAACATTATAGAAGACAACATGACAGTGCTCGCGTTTTACAGGAAATTGGAAAGAAGATGTAAGCGGACGCAAAAAGGCGCTTTAAGCTCGAAGATATTGTTGGATATCTAGTATAACCAACCCATAATCCAGAAACATGTACATATACGAGGTGTGTAAATTAAGTAATAAGACTGGCAACATAGAATTCAATTTTGCAACACTTGGGACGCGGCTCCAGGTAAATATGTGATATACTTTGAATACGCATTTTAACTCGCTGGAGTCATTTGGTTATCTGTAGCAATTTTTTATAAGAGAATTTTAAAAATGAGTGACGCCAATTTTGAGCAACAGTGTGCCGTAAGGTTTTGCATCAAACCTGAGCACGGTTCAACGGAAACTTTTGAAAAACTTCAGCAGGCCTACGGAGACAGTATTTGGACAAAGGCTCAGATTTTTAGGTTGATTAAGGTATTTTCAAAGGGAAGTCACTCGATTGAAGATGAACTACGCACCCGAAGGTGTACATCTTCAAGAACCTATAAAAATGTCGATAGAATCCAGAATTTTATGCGTCCAGATCGATGGTTGACTGTCAAAATGATCGGGGAAGGGTTGAATTTGCTCACACCATTGTTTATCAGATTTGGTCAGTAAATTTGGGATGAAAAAAATCTGTGCAAAAATGGTTCCAAGAAACCTTTCGCAGGACCAAAAGATATCAGGAGAGCAAGGCGCCTTGACGTTTTGGAATCGATTGAAAATGATTCCTATTTCCTGGAACGTACATTACTGGTGACCAACCTTGCGTGTTTGAGTACAATCCGAAAACCAAGCGCCAGAGCATGACCACTCCAGAGCACACGTACACCTCTCCAAGATCAAAAAAGCAAGTATGAATAATCACGAAAATGCAGCAATTTCAGTATACGAATTTATGGCAAGTAATCATATTGCTATGACTTCGCAGCCTTTTTGTTCACCTGACTTGTGTTCTTCTTAGTGTTTCCTCTTACAGAGATTGAAAATCACCTTAAAGGATTTTGGAAAACTCAAAAACATTTGGCTGCAACCCACTAGCTAAAGGCTCTCAGTATTCGATACTGGTATCAAGATTGGAAGAACCGTCTCTAGCGCTACGTGGTCTCTCAAGAGTGTTAGTTATTTTGACAGAGACAATATTGAATTGTAATTCCATCCGAATAAAAGAAATTGAAAAAATCCTTCTGATTACTAAACTTACACACCTCGTATACCGGGTGTCCAGTTTAAAATGCAGTACATGGGGATATTGAAAACCGTTGGAGATACAACGTCGGTTAAATGGGAGAAAAGTTGCGTATTCATTTGTTCATGAATAATCCGACATCAGATTTTGAAATTTTTGTTTCATTGGGCAGATACAGGGTGAAAAAGAAAAAAAATTCATTTTTGAAAATCTTCCATATTTTGTTTCCTAGAAGAGATAAATTTACAAAAGTTGTAAGCTAGGGATAACAAGTCATGAGGATTTTAAAAATGATTTAAAAAATCTAGGTCTACTAGATTTTGCGTGACAATAATCAACTTTTGTTTTTCGTATGGCAGCCATATTGGATTTTGACATTTTTAATATCTTCAAAAAAAATCCTATTTAATGATGTATAACATGTTTATGTTCAAGATAGTAAAAACATGAAAAATAGAGAAAGTAAGATTTTAACATAGTAGGCCATGGAACTGTGGATATCTTAAGTGTATACTGATAAAAAACAAAAAATAACAAGTATTGTTAAGATATCTTTAACATTTTATTTATTAGTATTCATTAAATAAATGTGGTTAGGTAGCTGAATCATTAATGTAACAACTGTTCAAATAAGCCACCGTTCATTCGTATGCACAATCTACATCGTGTTAGTACTGCCTCACAAGATTGTCTAACCATGTTCGATGTCATTCCATTCACTGCTTCTTCAACTGCTTGACGTAATTCTTCCACATTTTCATAAGATCTCGAATACACCTTGTTTTTCAGATAGCCCCATACAAAAAAATAAAGAGGTGTGAGATCCGGGGACCTAGCAGGCCACCCTATTGGTCCTCGGTTACCAATCCAGTTATTGTAATATTGATTATTTAAATAATTTGTAACCAACAAGGAATTGTGTGGAGGCGCTCCGTCTTGCTGAAACTTACATATTTTGCAACATGGCAAGTGGAAGTTCTTCAATTCGTTCAGCAACATGTGTGCGCAAAAGTTCTAAACACCTTTCAGAATTTAAATTCTCATTGAAAAAGAATGGACCGATAACATGGGTATCAATAACGCCGATCCAGACATTAAATCCCCATCTGACTTGCTGTCTAATGCCACAAACTAGGTGTGGATTTTCATAGGACCAAAAGATAGTATTTTTACGATTAAACATTCCAGAGTTAGTAAATCGACTCTCATCAGACCATAAAATTTTCACAAAAAAGTTTGGATTTTCATTATGTTTTTCGATGAACCAATGACAGAATTGTGCTCTCCGTATTTTGTCACCATTTTGAAGCCCTTGACTGGCTCTTTCACGATAAGGTTTGAATTTGGCACGCTTTAAAATGGTACCAGCTGTTGACCTAACGACGCCAAGTGTATTTGCAATTACCCGTAAAGACGTACGGGGATTTTCAACTACTGCTTGAAGAACAATATTTTCATTGTTGCCTTTTTTTGAGTTTGACAAAACTTCCATGCATTATCAAATTATCACGCAACCGGCGAAAAATGCTTTTTTCTGGCTGCCGCCTTTCAGGGTATCTATCGAAATACATTTCTGCAGCCAATTCATCATTTCTTCCACACAAAATAAAACACTCCAGCATTTGATATTTGTCACTATTTGTAAAACGATCCATCTTGCACAGTACAGATACTTATAACAATACAATGAGATTAACAATAAGATTACTGACAGTTCAAAATAAACTTCACAGCTTTTAGAGTTGTTTAATACAAATATCACATTTATTATCACGGCCTGTTAAAATCTTACTTTCTCTATTTTTCATGTTTTTACTATCTCGAACATAAACATGTTATACAGCATTAAATAGCATTTTTTTGAAGATATTAAAAATGTCAAAATCCAATATGGCTGCCATAAGAAAAACAAAAGTTGATTGTTATCACGCAAAATCTAGTAGACCTAGATTTTTTTTAATCATTTTTAAAATCCTCATGACTTGTTATCCCTAGCTTACAACTTTTGTAAATTTATCTCTTCTAGGAAACAGAATATGGAAGATTTTCAAAAATGCATTTTTGTTTTTCACCCTGTATCTGCCCAATGAAACAAAAATTTCAAAATCTCATGTCGGATTATTCATGGACAATTGAATACGCAACTTTTCTCCCATTTAACCGACGTTGTATCTCCAACGGTTTTCAATATCCCCATGTACTGCATTTTAAACTGGACAGGGTGTATAATTGCTGTTTGAAGAGAACAAAAAATAAAACACATTTTGTTTGAAACTATATCAGAGCGGCTTAGTTTACGAAAAAATATTAGTTATCTCGTGACTTCTACAAAGATGTATGGCTTTTATATCGAACGACTTAGTACTTTTTTGACAAATAATATCATTTAAAATTGTATTGAAAATGGCAAGACAGGAAAAAACTGCTGATGAAAATGGAAGTAAGTTTCTTTTTATCATAGAAATTTAGTTGTCTATTGGAAATACCATCGTCAAACAGAACATGGCAGATAAATATACCTTCATAGTAAAAGAAAGCTATGCTAAAAATCTAATCGACTTTATTATATAAATACGCCATAAAAAGCATGAAATAAAAAATAAGGTAAAATCACAAAATCACATTCTCATTGAAGTTAATATTATTACTAAATAAAATCATTTTTATCAATATTTATCTCACACACAAACAACATAATATATAATGTGGAAGAATTTCCGAACCACTAAATTTTAGCGGGATTCTTAATAGTTTTCAAGTGATAGTTTCGACATATTACGAAGATGCTTTGGTGGAAAATGAGACTCGCCTATCAGCGTCAGTTTGTGAAAAATGGGATCTTTTTTGGAGTAGCCCATAGGTATATAAAAAGATATTTGGTTTTAGATATCGTCTGACAGTTAGTTTGAGAAAGTAATGTTTCCATTACTTTGTTACATTTGATAAATTTTAATTTTCAATGGTAACAATAACTCGCTACACACCAGAAAAAAAACTGCAAATTATTAAATGGTACTATAGTGGTCATTCTGCAAAGGAATGCATAATTTTATTTCCGCAAATATTTGCAGACAGACCCGTACCCTGTGAGCAAAGCATTTTACATATTTTGAATAGCTTTGAAAAATGTCTAATATGTGTTTAAATAATAGCACAAAGTGTAATCCTAGAGAGGTAAATCCACTAAAAGCTGAGGAACGAAAAGAGCGCGATATAATGATTTGTAGCACTCTCGAAGTAGAGGATACGCTATCTACTAGAAGTGTTGCTGAGGAATTGGGTGTGAGTAATAAAACGGTCGTGAACATATGGAAGCGAAATAAATTAAAATGTTTCAAATACTCGAAAACGCAAGAAATATTTCTCGATGACAATTTTAGAAGAATGGAGTTTTGTGAAACCGTAATGGAAAAGACAAATGAAAATGAGAATTTCATCGCAAATATTGTATTAACAGATGAATAGTCATTTCCATTAAATGGAAAGCACAATCCTTCTGTTGTTCGATATTAGGCTAGGGAAAATCAGCACAGATATTTTGCTAAACACACCCAAAATCCCCAGAAAGTGAATGTCTGGGTAGGTATTTTGAGTGACCATTTGCTTGGTTCATTTTTTATTGATGGTACGTTAAATGCGGACAAATACCTCGATATGCTACAGAATCAGATACTTCCCGCTATTGATAATACCGGAATAGATCGGGATATTATTTGGTTCCAACAGGACGGTTGTTCTGCACATAATGCGGTCAGACTAAAGCATTTTTTAATGAATACTTTTCCTGATCGTCTCATTACTGGAACAGGAAACATTCGTTGGCCTCCGCGATCTCCTGATCTATCGCCAAATGATTTCTTTTTGTGGGGATACATCAAAAAATATATATACAGTGCACAAGCTGGCAGGCTAGAAAACTTAGATATTTTGAGAAGGCTAATCATAGAGGCTTTTGAATCCGTAACAGTCGATGTGATTCGTAATGTGCGAGAAAATTTTTAGAACCTATACAATAACATTTTATTTTTTAGTATTGGTTAGAGTACATTTTTTATTTTTATTAGAATTCCGTTCTTAATAATATAATAATTTACTAAGAATTAATGTTTAATTAGAATTGTGCTTTTATTTTCTTACTGTGTTGTATTGTATTTCTGTTTAAAAGGACTTTATTGAAATAGTGCCCTGTGAATTCACAACTTTATTGAACTGGTAGTACTAGAGGTCGAATGCGCATCATCCAGAGATGCTCAAAAGCATACCTTGTTTCCTTGTACCATGGCTACGGCCACGATTGGGCGTTGTTGCCGGTGTGCCTAGTATACATATATGCTATCCCCAATATGAATTTACACATGCGGTATATTACAATATAACCTAATTTTTCTATGTATCATTCTATTTCAATTATGATATTCCTAAAATCTTTCGTATTTTAAATTATTATATTGGTTTTACGTTGAAGATGACCAATAGTTGTTAAAGATTAATTATCAATTTCAATATGTAAATATTTTACACAACCTTAAGTCAAAAAGCATTGTAGTTCTATCAATTCGTCAAAAGAATGTTATTTTCTTTCTAGTAGATTTATACTGCCTTGATGAAAAGAATTTCCATGAAGTTATAATAAGTTCCTGGATGTCTCAGCTCCCTCAACACTTGAAGATTGTAGATTGTATTTCCAAATGCTACCTGTTATCATATACTGCAGTTCTCGGATAAGAAATTTTAATGTACCCTAAAATAAATACACTTCTTGGAGAATAACTTCTGGACTGGAAAACACTTTTCAGACTTTCTAACTGGAATACAGTATCAGAAACTATCCTTGTACAAATGGTTCAACAAAATGGTTAAATTTGCATCATATTCTGGATATCTGGACTGGAAAACATCTTTCTAAACTGGATAACGGAATCAGAATCTATCCTTCTCCAACTAATTCATCAAAATAGGTAAATCTGCATTATATTCTGGACTGGAACACTCTTGAAAACTCTTCCTCTTCAAATAGGATCCAACATGATATACTCAACTGACTCGGATCAGTATTTTATAAATTAAGTGTAAGTTTTTTAATATATTACCAAAATCTTCTTTGTGTGCGTACTCGTTCAATATTAATCACTTAACAACTCTATCAGTTATTTATTATTAGCCTTTGCTTCCACTTAAGTTGGAAATTGTATATAATTTTATTTATACGTCAAATTATGCTATATTAACACTTTTAGTAACTTTTGTAACTCAAAATTATTATAATATGTATAAATTTCGATGCTATTTAAGCAACACCAAAATTATACATTCGCACTCAATTAAGAAGAAAAATATTCTTTTTTATTTTTTTAAAATCACCTAGACGATCTCCTCACATTTTTAAATTCTCCAATGGAAAACTTCCACATACCTTTAATATTCAATATAGTTCTTTTATATTCTCTTTTAAATATTTATATCCATTTAACTTATAGAATACACATTATTTAATTCATTTTACCTTTTTAAATACCTAATTTCAATACTTTATATCACATTTTCTATCATATTTTTATTACACTTACCTAATATGATCTGTCAGAATCAAAATGTCACTTCCTCTTGTTCAAAAAATAGCCGCGAATCTTAATTCAAATTTGATTATACTCAAATCCCAATAGATTATTATTTTACTTTACATATTAACGTTCATTAAACAATTTTGTACAATTTCATAATACATAACATTTTTTTTAAGAATACTAATATTTTTGATTTCTTCCTTTCAGATTCTACAATTATTATACAGGATGTTTAAAAAAGATGCGGCAATATTAAAGAGGTTGATTGTCCAGGTCATTTTATACAAAAAAGTTTATAATAAACAAGGTCCGCAAACGCTTCGTTACCGATCTACAGCGTGTTGAAGTTTAATTAACAGAAACAGTAAAAATTAGATTTCTCCAAGACGGCATTAAAGATCATAATGAAATTTTAGGCGTGTTATTTTTCAAGAAAAAAACAGGACGCCGCTGATTTCTCTAAAAATAAAAATATGTTTCTATTTTTAGAGATTAGGATTCTTGCATCCGAGCTCGAGGTGGTCACTTTGCACAGTTATTGTAATTTTTGCTTGCTAAAATTGTTGGTATGGTAAAATATTTGTTTTTGCCCTTAAATAAAACCCTTGTTATTAAAAAAAAATCTGTAATAAATGTACATGCACTAATGTACATTTATTACAGATTTTTTTTTTTTAATAACAAGGGTTTTATTTAAGGGCAAAAACAAATATTTTACCATACCAACAATTTTAGCAAGCAAAAATTACAATAACTGTGCAAAGTGACCACCTCGAGCTCGGATGCAAGAATCCAATCTTCTCCTCATCGACTGGCGAACTCTCTCAAAAACAACAGGATCGGTTTCAATTGAGTTGCACCCAGCAATGATTCGATTTCTTAAGTCTTCTACGTTTTCCAATGGAGTAGCGTACACCAATGACTTCAAATGGCCCCACAGGAAAAAATCCAGGGGATTTAAGTCCGGGGATCGTGCAGGCCATAAGTGTGGTCCACCTCGGCCAATCCAGCGATTTCCGTATGCTTGTGTTAAGAAATCACGAGTTACTTGACTAAAGTGGGCTGGTGCGCCATCGTGCATATACCACATTGCATCTCTAATTGCTAATGGTACGTCCTCCAGAAATCCAGGGAGCGCGTTTTCCAAAAAGTTGCGATACACCTCTCCGGTTAGTCTCCTTGGTAAAAATACCGGTCCAATTAGGCAGTCACCCACAATCCCAAGCCAAACGTTCAAAGAAAACTGATGTTGAAAACGATTTTCAACAATTTCATGTGGATTTTCGTCACACCATACATGGTTATTATGGAAATTGCGAATTGCATTTCTTGAAAAATTCGCTTCATCGGTGAACAGAATCAACATCAGGAATTGAGCGATTTGAACCATTTTCTGCAAAAGCCATTGACAGAATGCAATGCGAGGAGGAAAATCAGCAGGAAGTAATGCTTGAACGCGTTGTATATGGAATGGGTACAATAAATTTTTCTTCAGAATGTGCCAAATAGTCCCATTACTTACATCCAAAGCGTCAGCAATTTTTCGAGTAGAAGTACCTCGATCTTCTTCAATCATGTCTAGCACATCCTATTCCAGCTCTACCGTTCTTGCTGTCCTTGGCATTCCTGCTCCTCCATTTCGTCTTAATGTACCTGTTTCATAAAGACGCCGATGAATACTTTCGAAAGTTTTTCTATCAGGAGCAATACGGCCAGGAAATCTTTCAGTATACAACCGCCTAGCTTCTAATGCATTTCCATCAGCAAGTGCATAAATGTAGTGCATGTCCGTCATCTCTGCATTTGTACAGCGATTCATGATAAGGAAATTCAACAAATTCGACACATACAAAATTATTAATCATATGTCATTCAATATGTCAGTGAATAAAACAGGACTGTTTAAAAATATTTTTGTAAGCATGATAAATGTACATGCACTAAAATGTGTTTTTTTTTACTAAAAAACGTTACGTCGTACGATAAAAAGTTAATAGAGCTTTTTCCTTCACAATTGAACAAAGAATAGAAACATATTTTTATGTTTAGAGAAATCAGCGGCGTCCTATTTTTTCTTGAAAAATAACACGCCTAAAATTTCATTATGATCTTTAATGCCGTCTTGGAGAAATCTAATTTTTACTGTTTCTTTTAATTAAACTTCAACACGCTGTAGATCGGTAACGAAGCGTTTGCGGACCTTGTTTATTATAAACTTTTTTGTATAAAATGACCTGGACAATCAACCCCTTTAATATTGCCGCATCTTTTTTTTTGAAGTAATTGGTGTACGCTACTCCATTGGAAAACGTAGAAGACTTAAGAAATCGAATCATTGCTGGGTGCAACTCAATTGAAACCGATCCTGTTGTTTTTGAGAGAGTTCGCCAGTCAATGAGGAGAAGATTGGATTCTTGCATCCGAGCTCGAGGTGGTCACTTTGCACAGTTATTGTAATTTTTGCTTGCAAAATTGTTGGTATGGTAAAATATTTGTTTTTGCCCTTAAATGAAACCCTTGTTATTTAAAAAAAAAATTCTGTAATAAATGTACATGCACTAAAATGTGTTTTTTTTTACTAAAAAACGGTACGTCGTATGATAGAAAGTTAAGAGAGCTTTTTTCTTCACAATTAAACAAAGAATAGAAATATATTTTTATTTTTAGAGAAATCAGCGGCGTCCTATTTTTTTCTTGAAAAATAACACGCCTAAAATGTCATTATGATCTTTAATGCCGTCTTGGAGAAATCTAATTTTTAGTTTCTTTTAATTAAACTTCAACACGCTGTAGATCGGTAACGAAGCGTTTGCGGACCTTGTTTATTATAAACTTTTTTGTATAAAATGACCTGGACAATCAACCCCTTTAATAGTGCCGCATCTTTTTTAAACAGCCTGTATAAAAAAAAGAAAATTTAACGTTCCACCGTTACATATTGTAACCAAAACTTTACACAACACATCATTTATTACTATAATAATAATTTTTATTAAACTTGCAAACCTTTGAATAAACATTAAATCAATATAAATGCCATTCTTTTTAAGAACACGAATACAAGTAAATTATATTGCATGGTTAAACAAACCATGTCAATATGTATAAATCAAGATAAATGTGGTAAAATAATATAATAAGCAATTTCGTTTAATATCAAACTAAATAATAAGGAAATAACCAATGAGAAGAGCTTCCAGAAAAATAATTTATGTGACGTGTCATAATGTATCGCTAAATGATACTGCGAACACACACAACTTGGAAAGTTATGATGAATAGTCAGACCAGAGCAAAGCAATTCTAAAAACAAAGAACGACGGGTCTATCTAAATGATCGTAACTCAAAATAGTAGGCTGTATTTGACGGGAGAGTACAAATTAGCGCCCTATAATCAAGACTAGTCCCCACATCGTAAAGTAGTGAGACTATTTCAATTCCGGCCTTCTTGCGGGCAAAATAAACCGCCACCATGGATGCTTTTTCAATTTTTCACTTAAATTTATAACTTATTCGGGACGGAGTAGGCGGCACTGCGGGCAACATCAGGTCACGCTTAATTTATTCTGCGTCATTTCGGTAAAGCACCGCAAATATAATGTAGTAGATGCCCTGCGACTAGAGAGCATCACATTGTCTGTCGATTCAGCCAGAGATCTTACCTGGTCTTAGATAGGTCAGATAGGTTATTAAAACGATATCTGCAACTAATGCTACACCAGGGTAGACATTGCTTCCTAATTGTAATGAGACCAAGAGAGTTACGCCCAGAATTAACGCGGGGAATTATAAAGCAAAATAATTGAGCAATTTTAGCCTTCATTACAGATTTTTCTCTCCACGTGGATAGTAAATTAGATTTATTGTGCTTTAATTGCTTTAAAATGATTGCGCTACTTAGTAAATTGTTATTTTGTTTCTTGGAAAACAAGAATAGGAAATATTGCACATATTCGAGAAATCAACTTACACATAAAGCAAAAGAAAATTAATCTTCTATGATGAAAGTGTTACTATAATAGGCACAAAATTCACAATACCTATAAGTACGAGTTTAAGACCATTTTAAGCATGGAATGAAACAATTTTCGTAATACAAAACAACTGCTCAAAATCTTTTTTATCATAAAAATTTCCCAGTGTGTGTGACTCAAACCAACAATACACGTATGGACGGTATGTCGTCTGCCAACTGAGCCAACGAGTTAGTGTATGCATCAATTTCTTTATACTCTTGGCACGTGTATATATGAACGTTGCAGCCGGCGTAGTGATTCATTCATTGAGGAAAAATACTATGGAGACGCTGTAAAGCATCTTTGCTGTACTCTCAAAACGGGAGCATTGGACGGGGCTTATTGTGAGACCAATATGGCTGCCTCACCTAGTCCAAACTACTCAAAATTATAATCTGTCATCCCACACCTATCAGGCCTACACTAACCTATAAAATGTTTTCGAGACGAATTCTTCTTATCAACGCCGTCTCTGCTGTAGCAACTACGTAGAGCACAAGAAACCATAATGTCTTTTAGTATTTAATTTATTATATAACTCTAATACACGATACACTTAACAAACAGTCCACTTTTTACCAACACTACCTGTTTGACGTAAGTGTAGTATCAATATGGCGGACCTGTATCCGGTTTGATCACGTGACGTCGTCTCCCTACCTATTCTTTCTCAATGGATTCATTTATTGTTTAGTTGTTGAAGAAAAAACATGGATACTACATATATGCTGTATTTCGTGTTATGTCAAATTAACTCAGTTGAACAAAAACAAGAATTCTTCTGAAGTTTTGTCATGCCAATGATTTGGCTGTTTCTAAACAAACCGTTGAAAAGAATTGATTGTGAGCTTCCAACTCCAATGCATTCAAATTCTTCTGCAAATTCCGCGGTCGAGGAAGATATAAACGATGTTTGCATGAGTCATTTTCAAGTGATTTGACATATGTTCCTTCTGCCCTGTTCAGATCTGAATGATTTGATACGGGACTTGGGTTTAACTAAAGAATAATCACAAATTCTGGGATCTCGATTATATTCCACTACAAGAATCTCTATATTGAAGAATCGTCACGAAAAATTCAGTTCATTCTACAAAGTCAAAATCAGCTTTTGTATGAAATAAGTATTGAGCATAACCAAGCAAGTCTCAAAGGCGTTTTACTTTATAATAGTAACTCGAAACCATCAATTTCAATGGCTCATTCTAGAAACACAAAAGAAAAGGATGACAGTATGTCAACTATACCTTTGGCAAATCTATGTTGACCTTAAGGTTATTTTCTTATTACTTGGATTACAATGAGGGTTTACCGAATATTGTTGTTGTTTTCTTTTATTTGTGGGATAGTTGAGCAGTTCACCATCATTACCAAATACAAGAATGGCAGCCACGGACGAGCATTGTTCCTGGAGAATTTAATGTATAATTTGAGCCGCTAGTGGATTCTAATTAGGTGATTCTAGCCTTTCTACACATTAAATTAGGATTGACTAATCAGTTTATCAAAACACTAAAAGGGGAAGGCAACTGTTTTAAATACTTAAGGAATAAGTTTTCAAAGCTGTCTGATGCGAAAGTTTGCGAAGGAATATTTATTGGTCCACAAGTTAGGAAGCTGTTCAAAGATGAAAATTTTGAACGCACCATGAACGATTTAGAGCCGGCTGGCAGCATGGACTTCTTTTAAAAATGTTTGCAAATATTTTCAGGGAAATCAAAAGAGTGAAAACTACTAAGATATCATGGCTAATTTGCTAGAAAACTATAACAATTTAGGGTGCCAAACGTCGTTCAAAGTTCATTTTTTGCATTCACATTTCGATTTCTTTCCTGCTAATTAAGGAAGGACTAGTGATGAATTCGGGAAAAGATTGCAGACATTGAGAAACGTTATCAAGGTAGGTGGGATTCCGTCATGATGGGAGAATTTGCTGTTTTTTCATTAGAGAAAGCAAAAGCAACATAAAAGAAAGAAATAACTATATTTATGCAAAACTTTGAAATATCAGCAATTTTCCTTTGTGTGCAATTAAGTGTTTTTGTCGAGATTGTTGTACTTATCTATTATTCTTCTTATATAAGAGATTTTCTAAATATAATATTATCGCTTATCTATTAGAGGAGTATACCGATAGGTCCAGCTCGGAACGGGCCATAATCAGCAATGAGTGGCAACACCGAAACCCCTCTACCCGCAGCAGCTTCAATTGCAGCACATTGCAGTTAAGAATTTAGTAAGACTTAAACCGCGCAAGGATATAGTCGTTTGCATATTCGTTCTGTATACGTAATTTGCCCATTTGTTTCAGACATAATAAGGTCCAATTTATTATTATTATTATATTCTTAGCTGCTACGCAAAAGTAATTTTAAGTAATAAAAAAACAATAACGTTTTCTAAAAGATAAAAGTAAAAAAATCAATAATTCTGCAAAATAAATTCAAATTTTAAGAAAGTCACTCAAAATAGGATTCGAAAATACCGCCCTCTTTTGCCAAACAATAGCCGAGCCTATTGTAAACCTCCCGCCTCACTCCCTCGAGATTTCTAGGGGTTATTGTCTCGAAAAGGCGAAACAGTTTAACTTGTAACTGTTGCAAGTTCGGGATTGTTAGAAGACCGTAAAGATTTTCTTTGACATAACCCCACAGAAAAAAATCGCAGGGATTGAGGTCGGGTGATCGAGGTGGCCATATTATCGTACCCCTCCCGGAAATAACACGATTAGGAAAAGTGTTTTCTAAAAACTCTCTTACTAATCTGCTGTTATGCGCGGGACAACCGTCTTGTATAAACCAAATTGCATCAAAATCGATGTTTAGTTGACGGACAGCAGGAATAATTCGTGTTCGCAGCAAATCTAAATATTTTACTGCATTCAAATTGCCGTCGATAACAAATGGCCCTATAATGTTATCACCCAAGATACCCGCCCAAACGTTAAGTTTTTCGGGGTATTGAGTTTTAACATTACGAGTTAGATGTTTATTTTCTCGAGACCAATATTGCACGACTGAGGGGTTATGCTTCCCATGACGTGGAAAAGAAGACTCGTCGGTAAACAGAATATTTTTTATACAATATTCGTCCCTGTTAGCCTTTTCCATCACGGACTCACAAAACTCCATTCTTGCAAAATTGTCCTCGGGAAAAATCTCCTGGCACTTTCGAACTTTGTAACATTTATATTTGTTGCGTTTTAGAATCCGCTTTACTGTACTTCTACTAACACCGATTTCGTCTGCAATTTGCCGTGTACACTTAAGGTCGCCCATTTCAACTAACGAACAAACCCTCACGTCTCTCTCCTCCCGATCGGCAGGTATTAGAGGGATATGAGGCTGTTCGTCAATTTGTTGGCATTTGCGGCAATTTCCGACTACACAGCCATATTTCCTAAACGCATTTACGATCCTTTCAATCGTCGAATGCGAAGGAATAGGCCGATTTACGTACTCTACAGCAAATAAATCAGCGGTTGTTCGACAGGAATTGCCTGCAAGATACCACGAAACTATTTGTACCTTCTCTGCGGTTGTATACACTGACATGATAACTACCTTTACGTATGCACAGCTAAATACGAATGACGGGACATCTGTTGCGCTCGACCATCGGAATTAGGTTGCGCACGCGGAGTGGTATCGTACACACGTTGCCACATAGCATTACGTTCCATACGTATATTGTTGCCTTTGTATGGCCCGTCGCGGGCTGGACCTATCGGTATACTAAAAAGATTTGGTATTTGGTTTACAACAATTATTATAAAAAATTTAAAATTTCGGCTGGTGTTATCAAATAAGTCATTCGGTGGCTCGTGCCTAAATGGTACAATATCACACTCACATTATCTCTCAACGTCTACTTGTTTATTATCGTATTATTATTATAAAATGATGTATTAATCTCAATCAGTCGTTTTTCGTACAGCATAGAACCTCCTAAATGGAAAATATCTCTACGTACCGTCTATTTTAGCCAGTGTACGTTGTCTGTTAATACATTAATGTACCTAATTTTGTTCATACCTTACACAATGCAAATTAAGTTTTCCTTCAAGAGACGAAAATTTGACTAAATTCATTTAATTTCACTTAAAATCAATTATAGAATACAATTTTTAGGATATCATTCACAAGAGTAGATAAATTTAATTTTTGTACTACATTATTATTAAAACAAACATATACGAGAAGAGCAATGTTGTTATACGCAGGTATTAGAAATAAAATTAATAATGAAACTACATTAAAGCTTAAAAACCGACAGCAGGAATTACTTGAGGCATTAATTAAGCACTACATTACATGTATATTAATATCTTACTGACAGAAGAAATATAATCGCCACGAGGGAACAAGCAATTTAACAGATCGAAAGGAAAAGAAAGGTTACAATCCTATCCCTTCTAGGGCCGAAATTAGCGACGGTCATTTTTGCCACATTAAAAAAGTCACCCGTGTCATAGACGAAATTAGTCGGCACCACACAGTTATATCGCTGTCGGCATATCTATACGGCCTCTACTAAAATTCTTTCTTCCAGATCCTGATATGAGGGGGAAAAATAATTACCCGTCAAACTTCTTATGTGCATTTACTATAAAAGAGTGAGCATTTTCGGCCTACGCATATCATTGTGTGTAGACGCACACGCACAGGTAAAATAGAACACTGGATACCGAAATAAAACTGACCTAAGTCAAGGATTCTCGAGATGGGCTACATAACAAGATTCCCAGGCTTTTACGACTATTATTGCAATTGAAACTGGTCAACGCTATCGTGAGAAATTTTCTATTGTACATTTTTATTATCAACTTGTTAATTATTTCATCTATACACAGGAATATAGTAATATCCTTAATAAAATACGAATAAATTAATAAAATATAACTGTAAATAGTGCTTTTAAATAATTTCACAAAATTATCAAATTCTCTACCTTTTTCCGTTTATTTTTCTCAACTTGATTCTGTTTATAATAATAATACCACACTTAAAGAAGTACAACTAGTCAACTGGGGATTTAACATTTTTCATCAGATTCCATTGGCATAAGCAGTTTTTGTGTGAATCTAGTAAGCAATGTCTGAATTAATTAGATTATAAGCCGTGCTTTGAAAGATATTTTCAGTGTTTTTGTAAAAATGACGTTTTTTTTTTTTAAAAATATGAGATATGAATACTGTGGTAGAACATTTTAACAAGTATTTTTGTAAAGTAACGCATAGTATAGTACACGATGTGCCACATGAAAGCAATATAGAATTTAATCCATTTAAATTTTTCTTACAGCCAATTGATGAACACGAACTGCGTAAAGTAATCCTAAATTTAAAAAGTTAATTTTCCACTGGTTGCGATAATATAAATGCCTGGCTACTTATGCACTGCATTGATGAGGTTATAACCTCATCAATGCAGTGATTAATTAACATTAAGGGAAATATATATATTTCCCTTAATGTCATTAATCAATGAATCGTTTTTGGAAGGTTTTTTTTCCCGGCGCGGTTGAAAATAGCAAAAATTAAGCGATTATTTAAAAAAAGATCAAAGGAATTTGTTGAGAATTACTATCCGATATCTTCGTTAAGTGTTGTATAGGTACCACCCCAAAGTTGGGTGACACAATGTAGAGAAACCCCTATCTCTAAATTAAGATATTTAATTTCAAGTTAAACTTTAATACATAAAATGTAAAATTATTTGTTTTGCCAGCTCAACTCAAATTATCTCAGGGCGATTAGAGTTAATTGAAATTATTAAGTAAAAGAGGTTCCTGTACATTAAAAAAAAATACCATTTAAAAATTTTAATAATTCTTATATTAAAATCAATGAATCTTGTATCTATAATTTTACAAACAATACAAGAATAACATATATTTAAAAAGCAATTCTAATACCTTTGAATTAGATTTTCTTTTTTTTTTTAATAATTCTTAAACTAACACAAACATTTCTGTAGGTCGTTTGTTCGATTCAATCGTAAGCTATAAACGCCAGAATTTATTACATACAATGCATATTCTATATTATACGTGTTTATATCGGTACTTGTGAACATATCAAGTTACTTTACACATATATTTGTTAGACGATATTTATTTAATGACTTTCTATTTGAAATTTTATTTTTACAGTCTCTCCTCCTTTATTACATAAAACATTAGAGTCATTAAACAATAATCATTTAAATAATACCTTATCTAAATTCTTTCATCTACTATATTACTATTCATCTACTTTTTTTCATCTACTTTTTTTGTACTGTTTCCAGCAGGAACTTCAGGCTGCTTATTATCGACGAAATCTTCTTTATTTGTACGATGTTTTCAACGGCATCATCTGCTTATTCTGCCACTCGAAATACAATCTTTATTTTACCAATATAACACATTGCACAATTACTTCTTAGGTACAACTATGACCACTACTTTACTATGTTTTCTCGGTAGTAAATTATTTATTGAAGTTATATTAACAATGACTCTTATGCGTAGTCTAATGTTATGAGTTAGCCTTTTGATACGATATTTAACGTATCTTGCTGTGGACTCTCTCTTTTCTCACTCCTATTTCCCTTTTATATCAGAATGTCTGGGGTTTCCCGGTTTCCACAAAGTTCAGGGTTTCCCATTCACATTTACACGCACATACGCGTTCATTTAGCCGTGGGAGTGTATATTGCTACTGAAGTGTTTATCACGTTAGTATAAACTTTCGGCGTCACCTTTTTTTTACTCATAAATATATACAAAACCTATGACTAATATCTACTTAATAATACAATAACACATTCCTTGATTTTAAATATTATTTCCCTTCAACATATTAATAAAAAAAATATACTTAATTAAACCCTTAAAAGAATAATAAAAATTATAAAATTAATAAAGTGAAATGGGCTGTACCATTACAGTGCATTTGCAAAAATTATTGACAAGCTGGTAGCCAATAGACCAGTACAATTTATGCAAAAGTATAATATGTTTAATGATCACCAACTTGGCTTCAGAAAAGGTCGCAGCACGTTTCAGCAGTTACAGAGGTTTTAGATGCATTATACAAGAACATAGATAAGGAAAAGGCGTGTGCTGGAATTTTTGTAGACTTTAGTAAAGTATTCGATCTAGTTGATCAGAGACTGTTGCTAGAGAAATTATTAAGGTATGGTATTAGGGGTACGCCCTTGAAATGGTTTCAAAGTTATTTAGAGGACCGCAGTCAATACGTTCAAATTGGTAGCGCTATTTCGGGGAAGTGCACTCTCAAGAGTGGGGTGCCACAGGGGAGCGTGCTAGGGCCTCTATTGTACATCATATACGTGACTGATATTCCATCAGATTACGTCATCATGTAGGATGATGACATTTCACTTTTGGTTTCCTCTGAGCAGACTAAAGACTTGGGTCGGCATGCGTCTAATAGTTAAATAACTATTTTCTGGACAACAAGTTTGTATTTAATATAAGACTGTATTTATTGAATTTAAGGAAGCGTCACGCGATCGGAATTCAGTTTTTACCATTGAAGGAACTGTTTCAAATAGAGAATTTAAATCAACGTAATTTTTTTTTTGTTTTGATATCGACAAGACGGATTAAACGAACATGATGGAGACCAGCGATTGCAATTTTGTGATGAATCAATGTGATCAAAATCCTTTTTTTTAAACAACGTTATTTTTATCCAATGAAGCCATTTTTTCCTCGGTGGATTGTTAATATCGCCATACCTGTCATGCGGGACAATCCTTACTGGATTTAGCAATCACACAGTCGACAACAAGACAAGTTAAATGTGGTGGGAATGATAAGATGGCGTTTTTAGGGCCTTACTTTTTTAAAAGAACTGATTGCAGCCCTATATTTAAACTTTTTGTTATTTGATTTGGTACCAGCAGTGGCAGCTCTTTGTCCCAACAATTAAGATGGCGACGTACATCATCAGAATATTTGTCCATCAATACGTCGATTCTACATTTACAGAAAGATGGATAAAACAGCAAGAAACAATTGAGTGGCCAGCTCATTACCTTGACCTAACGCCCTCAGATTTTTGATATTATTGAGGTATAGGAAGTGTTTACCTACTATCGTACTGGTTAATGCCAAATGGTTGGAGGGTGGCACTTTGAACATTTGCGTTAAGTTTTGTTGATTAATTGATGAATTTGTTTAATATTATTTGTATTTTTTGTTGTTTGTTTTTTGATTACTTTTTTTTTACTAAATTGTTATGTAAAGTAACAATTCTTTTACGTCACCGTTTAAGCAGTATGAAGGTCTATTAAAAACAAAATAAAAGGAACGAAGTTTGTCATTTAAAAAAAGTATGATGACCTCATTCTGTAAAAACCAATGACATCGATCAAAAAAAGCTTTTGTCCAAAGACGGCATTTTAAAAACAAAAATTGACCTGTCCTGACAATATAGAACGCTTTTATTAATTTTATTCCAAACTTTATCACCACACTGTCTATATTTATCAAAATTACAAAAGTATTTAGAGCTGGATTTGCAGTGCTTTTGTATACATGAAATTTCAAAATTCGGACTGAAAGTAACACTTTTACTCTTAGCTAGTAGCACTTTTTTTCGAATATCTTGCAGAGTATGCAGTCTATAGAGGTTTATTAAGAGAATAGAAATACTAAGGATAGGATTTTAAATATTTTTTGTATAAAAAAATTCTTAAAATTCTATAATTTGAAACGCACATAAGAAAGTTGTATGGTGGCCACACCTTATTATTTTTAAAGTTGGGGTGATTGCTTTCATTCAGCAGACACAACAGTTGCGCAACTGTTCAGTGATCATGTCCACTAGACGAGCGCTCACTCTGAACATGTTCAGGAGCGGCCGTCATTTTTGTGAGCGGAAAAATTCTACGCTCACTTAGTGTCTTCGAATGCATCAATGGCGCATGCGTATTATGTACGCATGCGCCATTGATGCATTCCAAGACCAACCTAATACATAATTTTGAAGAAAGTTACTAGAAAAGTAAGATACAGCAAAGGTTAAAGGTATTGTGCAGAAATAAATGTATTAAAATATTGGAGTTTACCCAGTATTTTATTCGGGGTTGGAAAAACCAACCCTTCCACTAAAAACTACGCCAAAACTCAATGCAGAAAAACAGTTTAGTATTATTGTTTATTCGGTTTAATCTGTATAATTTTAACATATGGCAGCAATGAAAAGTACCAGATGACAGACGATGACATAAAGGTGAGCGGTCCCGTCCAGCAAACACTCAACTGTTGTGAAGTGAACGGTTGGAGCGGGATCGGTTCCCGATCCGCCTGCTGAATGAAAGCATTGTCACCCCACCGCATAAGTGCTGTTCGGAAAGTTTACCACATAGTCGTGTTAATAAATTTGACATTCACATTGTGTTATCTTAAGCATTGTTTTTATTTCTGTGTCCTGGGCGCCAGGACAAAATACTAAACTTGTAAGTGCGCCGCGGACTGGTTAAGATTGGAAGCCTCATTTGCATAGATATAGTGTATTTGCTATCTAAACAGCATTAGCTAATTGCGGTGTCCATATAGAGAAGTCTTCCTTTAATTTTTGAATCCAGTGTACATTATATAACACAAATTCTTCCAAATACCATTGTAAGTGGTTAATTATAGTGTTTGTCAACAATTTTATCTTCACGCCAATTTGGAATATTTTTCTCACACATCACGATGAAAAAAAAATTCTTTTTCAATTAATTAACAACCTTTTATGGTTTCAGAACGTGAAGAAAGAACCAGCCGACATAATATTACATAGCGATTAACCAACTGAGGCTCATAAACAACATCCATATTATCTACCTCGCAACAAAATGTGCGACGAAAAATTCCATAGCATGAAGAAAAAAGGAGAATTAACCGCGCTACGGTCCCATTGTTTGTTTATTATCCCATAATGATGTCATAACGAAGCATAAACTGATTTAACTAGAAACAGCGCGCCCTCGTAAAAATCAATTATCTCGTGTATAGTTTAGGTTTGTTTACGGAAAGTATGGCACACAGGATGTTTTAACAATATCTGATTTTAGTTTACGTATTCAAAATATCATATCACTGTTTGGGAAGTACACTAAAATTACTAAATATTCAGGCAGTTTAGAAATGGATTGAAAAGGAAAAAAATGAGGTGTGGCCACCACACGACTTTCTTATACGTATAAGCGTTTCAAATTATTGAAATTTAAGAATTTTTTTTACAAAAATTATTCAAAATCCTATTCTAAGTACTTCTATTCTCTTAATAAATCGCTATAGAATGCATACTTTGCAAGATATTATCAAAAAAGTGCTACTCGCTGAAAGTAAAAGTGCAACTTCCGGTCCGAATTTTGAAATTTCATATATATAAAAAATATTGCAAATTCAGTTCTAAATACTTTTGTACTCTTGATAAATATAAGTATATAGAATGCATAAATTACGACATATTTGCAAAAAGTCGCTATTCGATAAGATAATTTTGAATTTTTTTTTATACAAAAGATATTGAAAATTATGTTTTAAATACTTTTATATTTGTAACGTACTTGTCTAAAAAGCATGACTTGCGAGATATGTATTCGCAAAAAACTGATTTTCGATAAGAGGAAAAGACCTACTTCCGGTTGGAATTTCGAAAAACTTTTTTAAGACAATTTGCCTCAAACTTAAGTTTAAGTACATATGAATTCTTTATAAATTTGTTTAAACTTAGTAGTTGACGAAATATTGGCAAAATTCAATTTTTTCACTGAAGTAAACTGCTACTTCCGGTCTACCGATTTTCCTGAAAAACTAATCAGATCTCAAGAGGGAGATTATACACGTAAATACAAAATTTGGAATTCATAGCTATAGCGGTTTGACCACTATCGTGGTCACAGACAGACAGGCACACAGACATTTTTTTAAAACGACTTTTTCGGTATCAGGAGACTTCAAAACGTGGACATCTGCAAAAATCTCGGGGTTAAACATTTTCATGTATTTAGGTGGCAAGATTTAGAATATTATGCAAATATAAAAAAATGAGGTGTGGCCACCACACGACTTTCTTATACGTATGAAAGTGTTACTTCCGGTCCGAATTTTGACATTTCATTTATACAAAAAATATTCCAAATCCAACTCTAAATCCTTTTGTACTCTTCATAAATATACATAGAATGCATAATTTACGACATATTTGCAAAAAATTGTTATTCGGTAAGAGTAAAAGTGATACTTCCGGTCCGAATTTTGAAATTTTTTTTATACAAAAGATATTGGAAATTGAGTTCTAAATACTTTTATATTCGTAGCGTACCTGTCTAAAAAGCATGACTTGCAAAATATTTGCAAGAAACTGATTTTCGATTAGAGTAAAAGACCTACTTCCGGTAGGAATTCCGAAAAACCTTTTTAATAAAATTGTGCACAATTTAAATTTTAAGTACATATGAATTCTTTAAATTTTTTTAAACTTAGTAATTCACGAAATATTTGCAAAATTCGATTTTTTCACTGAAGTAAACTACTACTTCCGGTCTGCTGATTTTGCTCAAAATCTAATCAGTTCTCAAGAGGGAGATTATATTCGTAAATACAAAATTTGGAATTGATATATGTAGCGGTTTGGCCGCTATCGTGGTCACACACACACACACACACACACACACACACGCGCGCGCGCGCGCATACACACACAGACACACAGACATTTTTTAAAAACCAGTTTTTTGGTATCAGGGGACTTCAAAACGTGGACATCTGCAAAAATCTCGAGGTCGAAAATTTTCATCACCACAATACTTCCTTATACTACGTATAAGAAAGTAAAAATAAATGAAAATATAAATAATAATAAAACCGTGCTTATGCGTTTGAATGAAGTTGCATGACCAAATAAGGTCAATTTAGAATCTGTCTTGAAAATAAATACTTAAACATGTTTCTTCTAAAGACCGGCACGGTCACAGACTTCAACTCACAGGGGAATCGAGGTATGCAGCTTAGCAATTGTTTAAGAGAAACTTCTTTCAAAGTAAGTGGCTCTATGGGGTGGAATGGAAATAATGTTTTTAAATCTTATATTGATATTGTGAATATCAGTCCTATATTTAATTTTAAAGGTTTAGTATGTAGGCTTATTCAAAGCAATAGTCTTATGGCAAAAAACACTACCAATGAACCTATTTTCTAAAGTTTAAAAGTTTTTCCATCAACTGACAGTCGAATTGATTGTTTAAACTCCAACGAAATTTTACCAAAAACCATCACAAGTGTTTTTGAAAAATTCAATTAGAGTGAATGTTTACGGGAATAATTAAACAGTGAATCCAAATCAGCATCAATAGCAGGCACCGCCTCCAACAAATCACCTCGCTTAAACCTGTGATATATCTGAGAGTCATTAGCATACATGTTATATTTGCAGGTATGTAAACAGCTCATATTGCAAGTGTTAATACTGAATAGTAACGGACCGAGAATAGAGCCTTGCGGAACACCAGCCCACAAACACCTAAACTCCGAAACCTGATCTCGCACTCTAACTCTAACACACTGACGCCGATCCCTTTTTTAAGGTTATATCTTCCAAGATGGAGAATACTGGAGAACCGACAACAGCACTTCATGATCTATAGTGTCAAATGCTCTGTTGTAGTCTAACAAAACCAATATCACACCCTCAAATAAAGAAAAATTAACAAAATGTGTGACAAATTGAATAATGTATGGGCAACACATCCTGATGAAATTAATAATACCAATATTATCAACCCCAGTGTAGAGTACAAATCATGCAGTTAAGATAAGTATACAAAAAAGAAACATCTAAACATTTTTCTGATAGATAAATGAAAGGAAAAGAGAGAATAATAACATGTGAAAATAAGAATTCATATAAATAGAAAAATATATTGAGAACTCTTTTTTCAAAGAACCCATTAATATAAATTAAACATAAGGCACACATGATGATTATCTGTTTTTCCAGACAACAGACGGACTAAAGGGTTCCGAGTCCGAAAAATGGAAATATTATGTAGATGGTTTCTTGACAAAAGAAATAAAAATGTTATAGCAACTGGTAAAATAATTAAGCAAAAAGTAAAACCAATTTATTCAAAAGTCAGAGAAAATTATAAACAATTTACAGCCAGTGAAGGATGGTTAAAACGCTTAGAAAACAGTTCAGAATTCGTTTTTTGAAAGTTTTTGGGCAAAATTTATCAGCCAGAACTCATGGATTTGTTTAAATTATAGTTAAAAAATGAAATAGAAGAACTTGGTATTACATTGGAGCAATTGTACAAGGCCAGTGAGAAAAACTCTATTGGACATTGTTACTAGACAAAATATTTGTCTCAGCCGAAGAAAGAACTGCTGCTGGGAGAAAAACAGAAAAGCAGGGAATAACATGTTTCGCATGCACTACTGCTGCGGTCTCATAAAGTTAAGCCATTACTTCTCGGTAAAGCTGCGAACCCAAGTCATTTAAAAAATCAAATCGAAAATTTTCGACTTCTAGATTTTTGCAGATGTCCACATTTTGAAATCCTCTAATACCAAAAAGGTTGTTTTAGAATCTCTCTCTCTCTCTCTCTCTCTCTCTCTCTCTCCCTCTCTCTCCCTCTCTCTCTCTCTCTCTCTCCCCCTCTCTCTCTCACACTCTCTCTCTCTCCCCCTCTCTCTCTCTCTCTGTGTGTGTATGTGTATGTGTAACCACGAGAACGGACGAACTGCTACAGTCATCAATACCAAACTTTGTATTTATTAGATTTTCAGTAAAATCGGTAGACCCAAAGTAATACAATACATTTGCAATATACGCATATATCATCGCTCACAAGTTGAGTGATGCGGGCTGATTGTGCATGGCGGAGCGTAAAAAGTTGCAGGCATTATGTCTCTATCATGGCATGCTCTTATACGAGTATATACCTCCAGCATATCTTTATAATAGGATTAGATTTAGATCAGATGTACACAATGTGACCACCAGATTTCGCGGATTAATCTCTCCCACGCCCCATAAGACTTCGCTATATGAACGATATTTTACATATCAGGTATACTGTAATTATAATTCCCTACCATCTGAGTTTAAGTTTCTCACCGTTTCCAAGTTTAAATCTAGACTCAAGTCGTACCTTTTACTCCGGTAGGGGAAAGTAGCCTATGATGGCATACTTAACTTCTATGCTCTGTTACTTTGTTAATTAACAACATAAAACTTTGTGATTGAATATTTGCTTCATGTACAAAGTAAGCGTTAACGCTACTTATATAATATCAGCATTAGGTCATTTCTTTTTCTGAAATTGCTTTAGGAAAAATTGTTTGACTATGCCATCATAGGCACCCGTTACGTCCTATGATGGCGCACGCTCATAAATTCAATACAACTTGACTTTTTATCTTTAATTTTTATTAGTGAGAATAACAAGAGAAAAATTACGCAAACAAAAGTAACAATAGATCCTATAAAAACAATAAATCAACAATAATTCGTAAAAACAAACAAAAATAACTATAAAAAATTAACATGACCTCTGAATCATTAAAATAAGGAAAAGTTAATGGCATAACTCGCAAATAAAAACTTTAATTTTTTTATTGACACCAGCACAGTCACAGTGGCACCAGCGCAAGCATTTCTGGCAACGGATCCAGGACTCCTTATAACGGGACTGAGAGTAAAGTCCATTGCAGTATATGCAAGCAACGTCAGATTCGTCATCGTCATCGATATTGTAAGGATCATTAATATCGTTCTCATTTTCTTTCTCGTCCTCCTCTAAGATTTTCCTTCTTTTCGCTTTTCGGGCCAGCTTCTCTCGCTCTTGTCTAGCTGTTACATCTGCTTTGTCTTTCAATTCTATGATGTCGGGAGTTGCGTTCAAATGACCACACTTTTCGGGTTTTCGCCCTTTGTTCGTTTTTGTTTTAGGGACAGCTACTGGCAGCGGTGATAGTTCTTCAATGCTCAATTTCATTTTTTTTATAGACGTAGGACCAGCAGCTTCCAATTCTAAGGTTGTTTGCAAGTCTTCTATTGGTTGTTCATTGTGGGTGGCAACGGGTTGTTCATGAGCTTTGTCCGTAGTGAGGGCTGGCGCAAACATCCAATCCTCGAAAATTTCAGGATTTATGGGAACAATTCCTGCTTTGGCAAAAGCTTTTATGGCATTTGCGAGAGTGACACTCTTCAAATAGGCTTTGGTAAAACGACTGGCAACCTGGAAATGCGTCACTACCCTCCCTGGATTTTGTTTTAGCCATGTTGGTATTTCTTGATTGTAGTAGGTGTGCAGCGGTCCGAAAAAACCGATATCAAGAGGTTGTACACGGTGGGTGCAATGCGCCGGGAAACAAAACAAAATAATTCCATTATTTTTGGCCATTTGAAGCACTTCCAAGCTCTTATGACTTGAATGGCCATCTAATAGTAGAAGCACTTTATTCTGATTAGAGGCCTTTGTATGGTCTGTGAAGTGTTGTAGCCATTTTATGAAGATCTCGCTATTCATCCAGCCATTTTCTTGACAAAATGCTTTACTGCCAGGTGGGGATTTGTCCATTAATTCATTCTTAAATCGTTTTCGTGGAAAAATGAAAGCTGGGGGTATAAATGTTCCTATGGCATTCATTGAACAGACTACAATCAAGTGCTGCCCACGTTCGGCGCTACTAAGGGTCCCCACCTGCTTTCGCCCTGGCGTTGCAAATATTTTTTGCGGTCGTTTTTGCACGGTTCTCAGGCCCGATTCGTCAACATTATATATATTCTCTGGTGGAAATATATGCTGATTCATAATAGCAGCCAGTTTAATAAAGTATTGACTAATGTTGTTTTTATTAAAGGCCTGCGCTCGAGCATACGATGTATTTTCTGGGATCCTTAAAAAGATAGTAGGGTGCCTCTTCAAAAACCCACTAACCCATTTCTTACCGGCCCTTTCGGTTTGCTTATTAAAATCATGCTTGATCTTGTTTTTTTTCTGCAATTTGGAACACAAGTCTTCTAAGATTTTTTGTCGTTAACCCAAAAAATCTTGTTTCCATGTCTGTAATATGCTTGATTAATTCTTTCTCTATATCTTCACACAGTACTGTTCTGCGAACTCCTAAATCTCCTTTTGTAGCACCGCAATTATTCTGAAACCTTCTACGTAGGAGCCCATATAGGGAGCCATCATAGGGGAAAGCTGACTTTTAAATTAAATCATCCTAAATCCCCTTTACCACCAATATAACCTCAAAATAAAAATGATTTACTACTGAACATTTGAAACACGCTCCTGCGCATGCAAGGGCGCGAACTAGCGCGCTACAACCGGTAAATTTGAATTTACAGCTGGTATGCCATCATGTGCACCATGCCATCATAGGCTACTTTCCCCTAATGGGTTGACGCGTGCTGCTTGCTGGTTATCGTTATGGATGTTCACTTGCAAATGATGTTCAGTTCATGGTACCCATTATCGAGTTTTAGGCTATGTTAGTTTTTAAGCAGTATTTCTTGTTGTACCTATATTTTTACTTATTTATTATCAAGGTCAAGTAAACAGTTTTACTGAAGATCGCCTTGCGATTACGTTTCTACATGTCATTATATTTTTGTTATTTGTACTTTGTACTTAATTTTTCTTTGTACATAATAAAGATATTTATTATTATTATTATTATTATTATTATTTTAATAATAAATAGCGAATAGTTAATTCGACAAGCAAATTTTTAAGAATAACTTTATCCGTAAATCGCTTGTTAACTCTATCCGGGGACAATTGTATGTAACTTAATACATAGAGAACGCATTTAGAATATCTCGTACATCTTAATGAAGTGTGCGACAAAAATAATGCATGATATACATATGTCTATAGGAGATACTCAAAGAAGCAGATTAACAGCTTCCCCTACATTTTATTTCATAACTGAAATAACTTAATGCGAACACGAAAGGCAATAATTCTGTTTAAATGTAATGAATGTGTCAGGGAAGGAAAAAAGAGAAATACTGACACATAAACATGCCTCAATGTTTATTTACGATCATTTCGCCACTCTTTTATCTTTCCTCCTGCTTTTAGACATTTTTTCCGAACATTCAGGAGCCGACTGAACTGACCGATGATATTTTATGACACTTGTTTCGCAAACTGTCCCATTTCTGTACAAATACTTATTTATCGGAAACAACTCACCGAAAACGTATAGAGCTTCTTCAGGTTATTTATTTGATGAGTGTATGCTGTGCGAGTTTGGCACAATTAAGTTGAGGGCGCGTGCGGCAATCTACAGTGCACTTCCGTGCAAACTTTTTGAAATGACAGTTGGTAAGCGATAACTCGTCGACCGGAACCGCCGGCAGATTTTAGGGTTCCGGATACTCAGATAGTCAATCAAGAATCGAACCGATATTAAAAACGCAATTCATGAGACTAAGTTAAATACATTGTTACCTTTTTCAGAATGTTTAAATATTATAAAAACATCTATCTGTACTTTATATATAAAAACAAAGATAAATTATTCCGACACGTGTTTGTTGCTTAACAAAAAATCAACACGCATTCAAAACTGCTTAATGGCGTAATTAAAATATAATGGACTAGATAATAATAAAGGACTTATATGTGCAACTGTTAAATATATGCAAGTTGAGTACAAAAGTATTTAACACTGCTACGCTTTAATTTGCAAAAATATTCCAATCATGTGTAAAATAGACATCTAAGTCCAATTGCCTTTTTTGTTGAGAGGAGGTGTGGTTTGAAATAATTTCTGTTCAATCTACCCATCTCGGCATCACAATAATTCCGTAAAAGTCTCCATGAATCCCAAGATAATGTTTCTTCATACATCTTCTTCATCTTTTATCAGTTTGAAAGCATGTAGGATATAGATGCAAACACAGCACTTGTAGTACTTACATCAGCTTTTAAAGCACTAATTATATGAGAAATAGTTTCAGAATTCCAGAATTTTCCGTTTCTAATATAGCTATCTTAACAGTATGTACTTGCAACGAATTTAACAAATTATTTTGTCCATCTTTTGCAATTTTAGGAAAAGGGCACAGTTTTCACATGCTCCGATCAACTGAACGTATTCCTGTAGCCTTAAAACCACATGCAACATTGCTGAATGTTGCAGCTTTCTCATAAGATTCAGATATTAATCCAGCAATCTTAAGTTGTGTATCCTGGTTTACTTCGCATTAACTTTATTATTTCCTGATGATAATAGATCTCTAGAAGTTTGAAGAAAACAACATTTAGAAGTTGCAACTTATAAGTGGTATAATCATGACTCCATTTCACGTGCCAAAGTAATTGGTTTCTAAATATTTTGAATGTCTCGTATGATCATCAACTAGTACTACGCATTTACTTGATTATTGCCTGGTGACAATAGATCTCTGGAGGCTTGGAGAAAACAACATCTAGAGGTTGCAACCTAAGAATGGTATAACCATGACGCTATTTTCACGAGCCAAATTAATGACTTCTAAGTTTTTTTAATGTATCATATGATTATCTAATACTAACAACAATGTAGCGTCTTTACCTGGTTTCATGTACGCTATAAAGTGTTTCAACTATTTATCAAAGGGCCCGGCGTTGAAGTAGACAAAATCTGATATTTCAATCAAACGTCAAAATGAGGCACCATTAGGAAGAACGGAGTGTATCCCATTTCTTGTAAATATTCTCATGGGTGGAAGTAGATTGCCAGAAGCACAAGTATAAGCATATCTACACTGTGGAGAAACTGGATTCTTCAACATTGTAAATGAACAAGACATATATTTTATTATCATCTACGATTTCTTCTAGCATATCGAAGGAAAAATGTCGATTCTATTAAATTCCTTGCAACGAGCCATTAAGACCACTTTTGGTTAACGTAAAGTGAGATTGGGATACCGCTTCCTCCCTGATCTTTTCTCTTTTTTGATAAAGGGATTTTTATATGTGGGGTTGCTCACCCAAGTTTCAGAATATAATTTATAGTAATGCCGAACAGCAACTCCTTCTTTATTACAAAATGGGAAACTAATGCCACTCTAATGTTAGAAAGTAACACTAACAACCACCTATTAATTACACCAAAGCCTCTACGCACTACTCTTCGTTTACTTAACCTCTCCTATACATTAAAAATGTCCATTTTTTGGAATATCACACTTTTTATAAAATTTATTCAAACCAATTTTTCAATTCCTGTACGCTTCTATGGCATTTTTAATATTTTAAGGGCTCTATTTGTGATGCTAACTCTTTTTCCTTGTTGAAACCTACAACTAAGTTAATTGGTGGGATTTAAGTAATTTATACTAGATACTTGTAACCAATAAAAACAATTCAAAAACTAGTTTTGCACTTCTACTTATGACATACCTTGTTCCTAATCTTTTATAATGCGCAACATGATATCTCAGAGCCAGTAAACTTCCACTTTTCAAATTATATAGGTTAGTTGTGATGCGCACATTTTACAGAAATATTTTTTTGAGACTTACACTACTCTAAATTCCATAACAATATCGCTACAAGGCAAGTTTCCTAAATTGCAATCGTGCCATTTAGAAGCTAGTGCGATATCTGCAAGCTTGCCGTATTTTGTATACCAATGGTGGTATCACACATATGGTGTTTTGTTGTTAAGGTTATTAGCATGTCGTGTCTTGTAGAACTGTCTTCTTAAATGAAAATATAAACGGGCCACGTTTATATTCCCATTAGATTTACCAACTGGAGGATTCTAAATTATAATAATTCTTTCGCTTTCTTTGTAGAGTCTTCCCTAATAAATTTAGGACAGTGTTTCCAGTACTTTTGCTGCTGCATTCTCATTGCTTTTAAAGCTTTGATGATCTTTTAAAGTAACTTTGTTGTAGTTGTGCTTATTAGTATAACTACTCCAAACTACTTTGTAAGCGTAGATTGAAATTGGCATATTCTTTGCTTGGATCAGCGATATGTGATGGATGGAGTTTCGAAATTATCCTTCCAATCAGAAACCACCACAAACTCTTTCATAATTACTTTTTACTGGTCTAAAGCTACCCCGCACAGTGAGAGGAATGGCTATTCCAGCCGCATAAAATTATTTTCTTTTTAGAACCATTACCTATGTAGAAGAAAGAGTCTTCAAAAGGTATTAATCACAAACATCAGTAGTTACATTAAAACACAAATAATTACAAAAAAATATTTGAAAAAGGAAGTCCATCTTCTAAAATTAAAATTAAGTAAACTATAAAGACTAGAGTCTAGAATATGTACCTAGAAAAAAGGATATAATGTAAACACAATAATAACGGGAAAATTATGTTGACAGCACATGATTTTCTTATACGCATGTACCACATAATATTTCTCTTTTTTAAATAATTCCAATAGATCTTTGAAATGCAGACAGATTTGTTGTCTTCATACATTTACTTAAACTAAATCATTTCAGAGATATTTTAAGTATTTTTTTAAGTGTTACTTCCGCTTTTTAACAAGGAGATCTGCAAAAATATCGTAATCGAAAATTTTGTGTTCACAATTCTTTGTTATACTTAAGAAACTAAAATGAATCACGAGAAGAATACATACATATCTACGCGCTACTGTTCAAATTATATTACAACAAACTTTCAAAATATATCTTGAAGATATAAGTACATTTTCGTAATTAATTCCAGAAAATATATTATATATAAAGCCTCATTAAATTTCTCTAAAGAGGGAAATATATATGTAACCTATTGTGTTGACCACTTCTAGAATACCAGAAAAGACAGTATAAATCAGGTCGAAGATGTTAATCTGCCCTGAAAAGATACCACTGCAATTAAAGCTGTTTACACTTATCGAGTACCCATTAACACTTTAGGAGGTAGATGTTATCGCTTACTTGACGCTGAAATGTTAATTTAAAGCATACTGAACTCGTTTATTGTCTGACGGTAGCAGACGTATTCTTCACAAATTGACGTATTTATAGTTATTATTGTCGGCATATTATACATTGCGTTTGTGTATATGCGATCAGCCATCCCATAAATTATAGCTGATTTATCATCAGGACAAATATATAACTATTTATTGTGCATTTTTTTTAAATACTTTCTAATATTCATATAGGTCATATAGTCATATTCTTAATTTACACAAATATAAATCATTATTTACTATTAGCTATTGTAATGAGTTATGTAGTGACGTAAAATATTGTGTATGTGACTGAAATTAAACAATATACTTTCTGGAAGAAGCTATTTGTGTCTGGGAAAACGGAAAGTAAATGTAAAGAGAAAGGGAAGTGAACGCGAGAGAAAGAGAGAGAGAGAAGAAGCGATTAGAATGAGCAGATTTCCCATCGCATTAAATGTACCTATATAACATGCGATCGAAACTGATTGGCATGATCTTATTCTATTTCCGCGGACTTGATATCTACTATCACCTTTTAATATGAAGTTTTAGGGAAATCACTAAATATATGGTGCGACAGTGAATCGGGCGATTTGGCAACAGCGCTTATTTTGGTTTGGCTTAAGTGAGGAAAACAATGCTAGCTATCCCTCCATCTTTTGGGGGTCTCCTAATGGGATCGCTTGTCATGTGGTTTGTTATTTCTGACAATCTTGGCCAACCGAACCTCCGTCATTCTTGTTACATGCTGGTTCCATTCTCTGCTACGGCATCTTATCCATCCCACTATATCTCCTAACTTACACTCCTCCCTGATCAGTGTGTTCCTTGTCCGGTCTTGTAGGCTGTGTCCAGTGGTTGTTCTCAGTATCTTCACTTCGTTAGTTCTTGGTATTCGTTTTGACGGGGAGTTTCTGCCTTTAATTCTGCGCCTTAGGTCATCACCGGTCAAACATCCTTTGTATATCTCTGCCTTGCCATCAACGCTAATGTGCCTGTTTTTCCAGATACTTTGTTTCAGGTAGCCTGAGATCACCGCTGCCTTATTGGTTTGTTGTCTAACTTCTTCTGCGAGGTTCCCTTAGCTTGTGATTTTGTACCTAAGATAGTTGAAGTGCATGACTTCTTCGATGCTGGTATTGTCTATTGCAATTTTGCATCGTCGTGGGTGTTTCGTTATTGTCAATGATTTTGTTTTGGTTGTAGAAATCTTCATATTGAATTTTCTGCATGGATATTATAGGCGTACAGCATTTGTTGCAAGTCGTTTTCGCTTTCTGATATAAGTGTAGCATCATCTTTTGCCTGTCTTGCCCCATCAGATATTCTGATCTAACCCTGTTAACTTCATCTATGTTTTCGTCCATTATCGTGTTAAATAATAGTGGACTAAGACTGTCCCCTTGTCTTATTCCAGCTGTGATTGCAATTTCTCTTGTTAATATGTCGTTCACCTTCAAATGTGTTATATTGTTCAGGTCTTTTATTAGCCTTAAATGTTCTGCAGGAGTTTCTTCCTTTTTACCATTGCAAGGACGTAATTCAGATTAATCTGATCGAAGACCTTAGTAAAATCAATAAAGCAATGATGAAAAGCAGGGTGTTGTATTCTATAGCTTTTCTGATATGCCTTATGATGAACAAAGCATCCGTTTTTGATCGGCTTTTACTAAATCTCTGTCGCGCCTCATTTATTGGTATCTTTGAGGTTATTGAGTCTGCGACGATGCTGGTTAGTAGCTTGAAGAATGTGCTCTGGACAGTGATCCCCCGATAATTTGCGTGGTCTGTCTTGTCGCCTTTTTTAAAGATGGGTACCGTAGTGTTTACTCTCCTTCTTTAAAGACTTTATTGAATAGTTTTGTATACTTTTAAGCCATTGGTTCTCCGGCATTTGTTCGTTGCAGATTCCATCTTCGTTTGACGCTTTCCTATTTTTTAGTTTCTGTATGCAGTTTTAACTTGTTTTTCGGTGAAATATTCAGGTGGATCTTGTAATCCATCCTCTGATTCACCCTCTTCTATATCGTGTTCATTTCCCTTTATTGTTTTTCCCCTTCGTAGACCCTTTGGAATATTAAATAAAGTAAATAAATAAATGGGAAGTTGTGAAAAAGCATAAATTACGATAGTAAGAAGTAAGTGAAATTGTAAGAATTTAAAAGTTACTGATTTTAAACGTGAACTGGCAGAATGTCATGAAGAAACTTCTTGAAATTAAACAAGGCTTTAAGATGAACTGATACAAAGTAGGAACGATCTAGAAAATAATTTCTTTAAAGTTCCAGGATAACACTTTATTGTAAAGTTGAAAATAATGGAACCAAACAATCTGGACTTTTGCGAAGTTTCGCAACATCTACTAAAGAATTCTCAAGCGATGAAACAGAAAATTCTAGAACATGCTACTCGTCTTTTAGAACAATTGTAACAATTATTTAGAAGTTAAATTAGATGAACAAAGATCTAAAATAATTGAAGAATGGAAGTTACAATTGCAAATTCCAATAATGACGAAGTACATAAAACACAATCCATGCGTAGATGGATGAGGATCAATAATAAATAAACTTGTTTTTCTTTGGCGTAATGATGAAGTTATACATGAAATGGCAGCATCAGATGCCTCTGTTTTTAGAAAACAAACTGAAACGATTTTGGAAGCTCGTATGAAAGAACATTAAGGATATGGTCTGAGTAATGTGTAATAGTTGCGTTTGTGATAAAGTAGTAGTAGTAGTAGTAGTTTATTAGTTCGTAATTAAAACATTACAGAGCATCGTCAAAGATAAAATATAATACTTTACAATACAAACAAAATGAGTAGATAACATTTACAACATGAAGTGAATGACAATTGTGATTATTCAAGCAAGGAAGTCTGCGATTGTATACATTCCATGTCACTCAGTATATCCCTCATCTTCTTCCTGAAACAGGTTATAGGCAGCGTTGTTATATCTGCGCTTATGCGGTTGTATAGTTTTGGACCCCAGTGGTCCACAGGCAGTTGGGAACGTGCCAATCTGTGATGGGGAGTTCTTAGTTGGTTACTCCCTCGGTATATGGTGATTGTACCCATTGGTATCGAACACGTGTCTGTTAGTGTGAACATACACCACCGCCGCAAGAATAAATGCCGATGGCAAAGTAAGTATCCCCCGCTCTCTAAAGTAGTTCCTACAGCTTTCACCATACTTCAAGCCGCGCAGCGATCTAACTGCCTTCTTTTGCAGAGCGAATATTCTAGCCGCACCCGCTGTATGTCCCCAAAAAAGGATTCAATAGCTTAGTAGGGAGTGGAAGTACGAAAAGTACGCCGCTCTAGCTGCCTCGTATGTAGCAATATGTTTTAATCTTTTAATAGCGAACACCGCGGAAGTCAATCTGCCAGATAGATCGTCCACATGTAGATTCCAGCTTAGGTATAAATCCATAGTCAAGCCCAAAAATTTGGGATTCCCACATTCTTCTAATGTTTTTGTGGCAAATGCCAAGGATTGTATTTTGTCAGGATTCGTTTTCAATCTGTTTGCTGCGAACCATCCCTCGGCATGTTGTACGGCTACAGTGGATTTTCTCGGCAGCTCATCCTGTTCCCCAGCTCTGACCAGCAGCGACGTATCGTCGGCATATACACACAACTCCGCATCCGGAATATTGATTGGCATATCATTGATATACACAAGAAACAGGAGTGGGCTAAGTATTAACCCCTGAGGCACTCCGTATTTTATTTCGGATATATCAGAGACTCTATCGTTCCATGCCGTCATCTGAGTTCGTTCTGACAGGTATGATTTTATTAGTTTTAATGGGAGGCCACGCACCCCATGATGTTCCAATTTTTCGAATAGTATGTCTGGAGTTACCGAGTCGAAAGCCTTGCTAAGGTCGAGCATACTCATTTCTGCACACATCTTATTATCTAGTGCCCCAAAGATGTAATCCAAGGCTGCTGCCTTGCCACTTATTACAGAGTGTCCCTTCCTGTATCCATGTTGCTTGCCGGTTAGGAATCCCTTAGTTTCAAGGTAGTGCCTTAATCTCTGAGCAATAGCCTGCTCAAAGATTTTTGATACAGCTGGCAGAACACTTATCGGTCTATAATTTTCACACGAACTTGTATCACCGGGTTTGTATATAGGGATTACCTTTGCTAATTTCAGTTGTTTGTGGGAAGGTGCCTTGTTCAATACATTTTTTAAGGATATCCGCAATAGGTGTGCTTATCTCGTCTCTGATTTGTTTCAGTAAATAACTTGACACATTGTATACATCCCTGGTACGCTTTGCTTTGAGGTTTATGATAATTTTACGTACTTCTTCATTAGTAACTGGCTCAAGATAAAAAGAATCAAAATTCTCCAAAGACTGATTTTGCAGGTCTATCTTTCTTTGTATATCATAAAACTAACAGTTGACCGGATAATTTCAATAATTTTGTCCTAAAAGTAAAGTACTATTTCCAGTTTACTGTACTAGCCCCAAATATCTACAGAAATATCAAAATCGAACAGTATTATGATCACAGTATTTTATGATAGTTACTACTAGGTGTGAAGAAGTAAACGGTGTAAAACTATATTTAATTACGAATATATTTATTAATTACTAATAAAAACTTATAATTTAATTTAATCGGTTCAGTAACTTACAATGTATTAAGTGTCACATATTTATAAGAGACATACAAACATAATTATAAAAGAAAAATCATAGTGTATTATTAACTTTTAACAATATCGAAATCTATTTACCACAAACACTTATAAACGAATTGTACAGATCTCTCTAATACCGCAAACATCAACATCATTCGAAGCAATAATATGTTCATAGCAATAGTTTCCGGTGGTTTCGCTCAATGTTAGCGAAGGCGAGAAAGAATTAATGGTTCGGTGTTATTTTGATAATGGTGCCATATATCGCCCAACGGGGTGCAATTATTGCATTAAGCGGGATATTCGAGACCACCACAGTAGATTTGTGAAGGGATTGATTAGTTCCCAAACATAAGAATAATGATTAGTTTAATTCTTTGAAGGAAACTACTGCTATAATTTAGACAATGGTGTCGTGATAAATTGTCTTCATTATTTTATATGTCTCATGATGAATGTTTTTATACGGCTTTTAAAACAACATAAATTTCGATAAAGGTTTAAAAATCAATATTAATAATGTTATGATTGTGAGAAATATTAAGGTAATACTTCGTGTGAAAAAAGAAGCCTCTTTAATTCTAGCAACACATTATATACAAAACACAAAACAGGGACGGTGCAAATTCACAACACAAATTCAATATTATAAGGACACCGCGTAAGGTTTCAGTTTGATAATTTATTGAGGAAACTTGTAAATTTCAAAGAACAACTAATTAGCGAACGGAAGTGAAGCCTTCCAATGATCGACTTTCCGGTGTAGGTACAAGGATGATATTGTGTCATATTTGGTGGTAGAATACATTAAATATGAGAAGTTTTCTTAACCGCAACGTCACTGTCAGTGACGTAAACTTTGTTACCGAACGTAAGTCTATTATATAAACGATGTGGATTTACAGTTTTGCGAACATAAAGTTGTAATACCCGATATGCTTGTGTACATTCCGTAGAACTGATAGAGCTTCGAAACGTGTTCGTTTAGAGCAAATTCTTTTATTAGATTTTGTTTGAAGGAAGTAACTCTGAACGTATGAAGATTTTGCAAATCATCAATTGAAGAGTGGAAGGTAGAAAGGGCATATATGCCAAAATCATATTTTTAAAGTAATCGATTAAAACTAAATTGGTTTAGGTTTGTTAAATACAGGGATTCAGAGAGTGTTTGCTGACAATTTTTTATTAAATATATTAAAATTATACATATCCAAAAACAAAACAAAAAAAACAAAAAATATTGAAAAACTAACTACCTATTATGAATGTAAAGAAAAAATAACTCTTCATAAAACATATTTTAGGCGTTTCCTTGCGTTTCTAAAACATCTTCAATGTTAAGGAGCTTTTTATAGAAACGTTCGTGTTCAAGATGCTTAAGGTAAGGAATCATGCTTTGAAGCGGAACCTTTTTATTGTCAGAAACCTTATTTTCATGTGGTAGTTTGATCATATTAACCTATCTAATCAGCCAAGGTTTATCCTTTTTTTAAAATATTGACTTTACACCTTCGTGAAGATCAGAGTAAGCGATATTTATTGTAATAAATGAAAGATTTGCTTGGTTAATGCTTATTACTGAAGATTTACTGGTATTCAACTTGGTGGTGTTAAGATACTCATCCTCAGCTTGCTTTAGATCCCAGAAGTGACGTCAGTGATATCGAACGCAGGATTATATCTAGCTGATTTAGCTATTGCGTAAGGGTCTGAGTATATAAATGCTTTCGACACTTTCTTGCGTTTTTCTATCAGTGCGATATCTCCATCGCAAGGCATGAAACTATGGACGCTGATAAGACATTTTTGTTCGAGAGTGTAGAAGTGGCCATTGGCACAAAATTTTGTTTTGACTTCCGCAATTATCACACCATATTGCCAGATTCTTCTTAGAGATCAGTCCGTGATTTACAAAATAGAGGAGATATGATGCAATTTCGGTAGTTCCTTGAGCCGGTACTCCCTTCATGCCATATACACACATGGGCTACATTATTATCAGCAATATGGACGCCTAAATTATACATCGACAGCTGTGTGATGTAGAACATATCACCGTGTGTCAGTGATGGAACAAACATCACTTATAAATCCATGTAAAAACATTTTGTACTATCGGGATCTTTAGATTCCACCGTATCTTATTTTAGCACCTCCTTGCTGTCTCAGTTTTGCAGTGGTTTAGGTCCAGTTGAAATTTTGCAGATTGACTGGACTCAATATCGGCTTCTATTTGAAAATGTTTATCACACGTACTGCACGTATTAACACGTGGCCTATGGAAAGACAATTTGGTAACATCCTTGATAAACCCAGATCTGTAAAATTTATAGGTGATGGAACGTGCGAAATGCTTTAAACAATCTGTACATATTCAAGTCAGGGCTAATGTACTCCTTTTCCGAATTAGGTCTTGAATAATGACCTACGTCTTTTGGGATCATATTAATGTGAGCTTTTATTAACGACCGATCAAATTCAGAAAATTGTGAAGCAGCATGTCTGGTACGTTTATCATTATAACAGGCTTCACCCAACTTTTTCTTTATAATAAGCATACGTAACCTTTTTTTATTAATAGCAAAGATATCCTGAAATACTTTTTTACATACAGAAACGAGTTTTCCTCTGACGACGACTGTTTTGCAAATCATATGAAGAGTGTCACCTTCTTTGAAAGCCATAAATTGCGAGTAAACCCATTAAAAAAATACCATGTATCTTCGCATCTTGTCCATAAAACTTTTCAAAAAGGGAACGTCGTCTTTCGTAAGAAATATCAACATCCCAGTTTGCATTTACATAATAACGATGTTGGACTTTCGACCTTTCAAGTGAAAATGCTAGGGGGTATACATTAACCGCCATCTACTATTAGAGGCTGACACTTGAATTTTAATGTTGGTACTTAGGACTTTCTACAGGACTTAAAGCATGGTGCATTCAACCTTTCTATGTCAACAGCTCAAGTTTGAAAAAGGCACCTAAATGCCTTATTTAAAACATGAGAATAGTGCTCTTCAATTGAACCTTTTAATTTGAAAATTATAAACTCTAACAATAGATTAATAAATAATATATTTTTATTAGGAAAAGATATTAATATGCAATTTTTTTGTAAATTCAAAATTTTAGTATGTGAATCCTGTCATCTACTGGTCAACGGAATCAGAGATAAATGTAAAAGCAATTCGGACCGCTATTAGGCACTAGTTGACTTCTGTGTACTGTTGACACACAACAAGTTATTATTGTCCCAACCAGAATTACATCTACGTCTTCATTTTTCTTAAATGTAATTATTATAACTTATGATTACATACATAAAATCTGAAAATCTTGATTGTCATTCTTCTGAATCGAATCGAATTTTGCAAATATTTCGTCAATTACTAAGTTTAGACTAATTTATAAAAAAAAAACTTAAAATTCGGACCGGAAGTATCACTTTTACTCTTACTGAATAACGATTTTTTGCAAATATGTCGTAAATTAAGCATTCTATATATATTTATGAAGAGTACAAAAGTATTTAGAGTTGGATTTGGAATATTTTTTGTGTAATTGAAATTTCAAAATTCGGACCGGAAGTAACACTTTCATACGTATAAGAAAGTCGTGTGGTAGCCACATCTCACTTTTGTTGTATACAGCTTGTGTAATGCAACACTTGATATTACCAGGTAAATATTGCAACGTCGTATTCTTTGGCTGTATTGGGAGTGCGACGAAAGACAGGAGAGAGTAGAGATAACTGCTATATTGCCAGTCGATCCACGCCACGTTGCAATTCTGAAGTATTTTAGACTTGCTATATCAAGTGTCGCATTGCACAACCGGTATATGGCTGATGTACAACAAGCTGCACAACAATAAGAATATATACTAACGCTTAATAGAATGATAAACCATCTAGAAAATGTAAAACGTAATCGCTTAGATTACAGGAAAAGGTGTAAATTATTTCATTAGACCTAATTTACGCCACACCGAAAAATTTCATAACGATTAAGTCTTCGATGGAGCAATTAACAACCGTTTAACTACGTTTTATTCTTTTTTTTGCAGAGTCATTTGACAACAAACATTCGATTAAGTCACATCAATGGCACAGATCATTGTGAATAATGACGAGGACTTATATAATACATATAATACGCGCCCGCCTGGCCCGGTGGTCCCCCGTTGAGACTCTTGTGAAAATGTTTTCGTAAATTTAGAGAATCCACTTGACGGACTTAATTTCCAACTTCTTGACGTAAAGCACGTATAGTTTAAAAACAGGGAATGTTGAAAAAATTAGTTACATCATTTATTAATAAATATTTAAAAACTATGATATATAGAATTTTTGTTCTAATAGGAACGCTAAATATCATTTGTTCAAGGAAGTACAAATCAATCTGATAAAGTAATGTTACCTATTTATGCCCATTAAAACGCGCAGTGTAGTTGATTGGTTAGCTATTGCTTCACAACTTGAAAGTATATACTCTTATACAGGCTGATCTATAAATCACTGATACAAAAAGATATATTTTTGAATATTGGTCATCCACATACAAGTTAAAAAACTTGGATTACACATTAAATATAATACCGCATGTGTCAATTTTCATTAGCTATAGGAATTCAATGTTTACGTGCGATTTATACGTATACAAGTAACACGTGGCAACATGGCACCCCTACCAATCCCGGCAACAATCGACATCACAACGATTTTCTCCGATCTTCCCACTTCTCCCCACCAGATTTTACATTCAATGTTTAGCTGCGAACACGTTGCGATCTAGTCTGCAATAAAAGCCGCCTTATTACTGGAACGGGAAACATCAAATGGCCGCGGCGATCTCCTGATCTAGTAGTTTATTATTATTTTCAGAATCCTTTTTTATTTACCTTATTAGGGTTATTTTTTAATTTTATGAGAATTACGCTTTTGTTTGTGTCATGCAGCGTGAACGCAGTTAATAATTCTCTGCATTTACTGAAAGGAAAAAGAAAAACAAATCCTTGCAACTCGTAAATATTATTTCTGAACGCATTACAAACACCCAAGCCAGTGGTCGAATAGTTACTGCTAAGCTAACTTGTATTTTCGAGCATATATCGGTCACGCTGGCATTGGAGAGGAAACTAGGGGTGCCACGTTGTCACGTATTGCATGAATTGGTCGCCTATGGCTAATGAAAATTGACACATGCTGTATAATGCAAGTAATGGTTACTTCAGAAAGTCTTCCATACTGTACGGTTTCATTTCACATAACAACAGAAATGTTTTATTTATAAATACAGTTACAGTATTAATGTCTGTAATGTTCTTTGGCAATTTGTTAAAAAAAATTAATCCTGCATACCCCAAACTATGCGCGGATCCAAAAAAAAAATTGACAGAGGGGGCACAAAGTAGTGTTGCTAATTATGTGACTTTATATCAAATGTTATTTTCATTTGTTGCTTACAATTAGATTATAAATAGGGACATTTAAATTGCTGATTTGTAACTTAACAGCAGACAGTAGTTCTAAAATAATTGATTCAATTTTAGATTTTGATTTTACTTTAAAGGAAAAGAAAAAAGAAGGAAGCAAATATAAAACAAAATCAAAGTGGCAAGATTTTATTCTTTTTCTTGGAAACACATTTTACTAAAATAATAATATTCTTTGCGGAACCCACTTCTTGGGGGTTTTATCGGCTCGGATAGACACTGAACAGGTGCAATTCCTGTTTTACATAAAATATAATTGTGATTTTCGAGCGTGCTTCTTCGCAATAAATCTATAACCTCTTCAGGATTTACATCCATCTCTTTGTTTATATTCATCATACTTAGACCACTCAATCGCTCCTGACCCATAGTCGATCTCAAGAACGACTTAATTCTTTAAAAGTACTGAAAGATCTTTCCGCAGTGGCTGTTGTCACTGGCAATACACAATGAATTTTCAAAATGCATTTTATATTAGGAAACATTGAAGCCAATTTGAAGGCCTCCATTGGGTTATCAACCTTATGCGATTGTTTCATCCTTAGTTCTTTCCATAAATGTAACTCTCCGGAAAGGGCTGTACTTGGAGAGGATAAGTCAGATAAATAATTTGAGCGCCTGCAATAATGTCTCCATCAGAGAAATTAGATTCAAACTAAAATTTTGGAACTACTTGCTGAAGCTTCTCTGCATAAGTTGGTTTTGTGTAGTTTTACTTATATAGGTAGCATTTTGACCCGCTGTTCGCAAATGCTTTTCAAGAATTTTATCCTCTGCATCCACCCAAAACTTTAACAAAGCCTTAAAATTTCCTTTATTTATTATAGTTTCATTATCGTCATCTACATTATTTAAAAAACTGGATCCGTCATCCCGATGACCTCTTAAAGGGACATTTTGCAAACTGCAAAATATTATAGTTTTGATAATCGGTAGTAATTTTTGCCTATTACTTTCAATTAATTTTTGTTTAGCACTATCTAATGCAATCTCAATATTCATTTTTCTAACCTCAACGATATCAACGAAATTTTCAGACTAATCACATTATTTTTATGACATTTTTCTAAAGTTTCGATGTATTTAACATCGAAACGTTAAAAATTCGATTTTTTACTGAAGTAAACTACTACTTCCGGTCTGCCGATTTTACTGAAAATGTAATCAGTTCTCAACAGGGAGATTATACTCGTCAATACAAAAGTTGGAATTGATAGCTATATCTCGAAGTCGAAAGCTTTCATCAGCACAATACTTCCATAAAAGCTATAGTATTCAATCACGAGAGTGTGTTACTTTTAAACAAACGCACGAGAAATATAATAGTAGTTATACAACGAGTCAATAATGACAGTTATTATTCCCGAGAGCTGAATTTACGAACCGAACCGCGTAAGCGGCGAGGGAGTAACTCAGCTCGAGGGAGTAATAGTCATTATTGCGAGTTAGTATACACTACTTTATCGACGTCTAACTGAAAATTACTAAAAAAAATCAAAATAATTAAACGAAAATGTCAGATTACTATATCAATATGATGTTTGACGGTTAGACAGTTAGCAAAATGGCCGGACTTGTCTATCGTTACTACGACAACGTTAGGAACTTTATGTTCTTATTGGCGGAATGCAGGGAATAATGGTAACGCTATGGCCCATTATTCCCTCGTCGCATTTCATTATTCCCTCCGGGTATTATGAGTGTTATTATTAGCCAATAGTGATTAATATAATACCTACTTTATTGTTTATTCGTCGATAAAAGTACATAAATAATCATGCAGTGTAGTGATATATTTATCATATTTACGTTAAATGTGGATAACATTATACATCGAGCTGTGAAATTGTGACAATAAAGAGTAGCTGTGAAATACCGTCCATAATGATGATATCATAGAGACTTGTTATTTTGGAAGTCAACATTAAAAATTGAAACTAAGGTTAATGTTATATGGAGAAAGTGAATAAGAACAAGAACATGCATAGAAGAAGCTTAATAATAGTCACCTATTAAAGCAATAAATAAAAATATACATATTCATAAACCTATTGTACCCGAAGGTGTACGGTATATTGTCTAATGTCTTTTTCCATAAATAAACTTAGCCCACTGTTTTTTATCCTTTGACAGTTTCAGCGCTTCTATCCACGTTATGCTTCTCTTTTCCAGTGTTGTTGCTGCAATCTCTTTGTTACAGGATTTCTTGGGTCTACCCCTATTCCTCCTATTGGTTATTTTCGCTTCCAATACATTTTCACTTATTTGTTGTTGTTATCCTAATCAGGTCAAGCCATCTAAGTTGCTGGTCTTCAATCCTATCAAATATTGGGTCACTTCAAGTTCTTCTCTAATTATAGCGTTCCTTATTCGGTCTTTGCGTGTTTCCCCTTTTACTTTTCTCAGGTATTTAATATCTATTGCTTGTATTCTGCTCCTCAATCTAGCTAATGTCATCCAGCTCTCGCTGCCGTATGTTAGGAATGGTCGGAACACTGATTTACATACTGATATCTTTGTTTTGCGACTAATCTCCTTTTTTGCTTAAAAACCACCCAGAAAGTGCTGGATATTCTTTCGCTTACTTCCTGTTGCATGTCACCATATCTTTCTATTTGGACTCCCAAATATTTGAATATGTTCACTTGTTCTATTTTCTTGCTGTTAAATTTCTATTTTGTTTTCTTCGCTATCCTTGCTGATTACTAGTATGTTTTATTTGTGTTTATTTTCATATTTCTTTTGGATAACTCCTCCTGCCATATTACAATGTTTTTCTTGAGATCTTTTTCGCTTAGTGTATGTAATATTAGATCGTCAGCGAAAGCACAATTTGAAAGCGTAATTGGACTCAGTCGTTTGTATCCTACGATAGTGTTTCTCGTTTTGTCTTTGGTGGCATTAATTGCGTCGTCCATCACCATTATGAAGAGCAAAGGACTAAGGACAATATATCTAGCCATCCCGGATTTTGAATTCATCGGACTTTATATTGTTTTCTCTGACATAACTAGTGTTTTTATCATAGAGATTCTTTATTGCTGCTCTTCGATGTTTATGGATGCCTCTTTCTTCTAAACTGTCCCACACTATGTTTATTGGTTCTTTGTCGAAGGCTTTCTCAAGCTCTATAAATGCCTTGTATATGGGTTCATTTTTTATCCCGTGCTTTCTCTATTAACTGTTTGATTGTGAAAATGTGGTCTAGTTCACTTCTGCCTTTGCTAAACCCACTCTGGCTTCCTTCTAGGGCGCTTTCATATATTTTGGATATTGCACTTAGCAAGGTTATTCCCCGGTAGTTTGCGCAGCCTTTTGTATCTTCTTTCTTATATATAGGGACTATTGCTCCAGTTTTCCAGTTCTTTGGAACTTGTGTTGTTTTCGAAGCTTGATTGAGAAATTTTTCTAGCATTTCTTTGCCTTATTATCCCAGGTGTTTTAACATTTCCGGGGTTATCTAATCATGCCCTGCTGACTTTCCTCTCTTGATATTCCTAATTATTTCCTGTAAGCCTTCTAAATTTATCAATTATAGGACAGGCTGCCTTTATCAATTTCGAAAACAAATCATTAAAATGATGTTATGTTATTTACCAAAAAGACAGAATCAGGTATAAGTCAAAGGGATCTTACTATTATTAAATTTTAATATAAAAAAATGTTGAACTGATTTTGACTCTTCATACTTTTCTATATAATAGTAAACGTGGTTTCTTTCAATTAAATTTAATTACATTTTACAGATTATATATAATAAATAACCTGGCAACACATGTCTGGGATAGCTTCGATGAAATGACAGCAGAACAAGCTTTTGAAAATTTTAATAGAGTATTTTTCTATTATTTTAATAAACATTTTCCTATAACCAGGAAAACATATAAACTAAATTGTCGTGACGGGGTAGACTATTGGAATACTCCCGCATTAAGACAAATGGGTAACACTTTGGACGCTCTGGGAACAATGGCCCAGGTAACTATAGATGAAGACATATACATAGCATATAAAGAATACAAGAAAAACTTCCATGATCAAATAAATAAAGCAAAACAAAATGCAAATCAAATATATATAAATGAAGCATGTAACAAGCAAAAAGCTATATGGACGGTCATCAACAGGGAAACAAACAAAACTAGAAATAAAGGAAAATCAGATACAAAACTCTCTGCAAACGAAGTTAATAACTATTTTACGGGCATTGGAAAACAGATCCTAATAAGCACGGAATCACATACACAAATACAGAAGTACCTAGAAAATATGAGACTAGATAATAGATGTTCGTTCTATTTTAAAACTATTACAGAAATAGAAGTATCGGAGGTAATAAGAAATGTGAAAAACAAACAAACCAGGGATGTGTATGACGTTACAACAAATATCATTAAAGAGGTAGAAACTGAAATAACACCTATTCTAACAACAGTTTTCAATAAGTGTGTCCGCGAAGGTATCTTTCCAGAACAACTGAAAGTAGGAAGAGCGGTTGCAATTCATAAAAAGGGAGATCCGAATGATTGCAGCAATTACAGGCCCATCATTATTCTGCCTGCAATTTCCAAAATTTTAGAGCGGTTGATAGTAGACCGTCTACTAGAATACTTAGAAAGAAAAAACTATATATCTAATGAACAGCATGGATACAGGGAAAACAAATCCACAGTGACTGGAATACTGGAGGTGATGGAGACTGTAATTGACGCCTACGACAATAAAGAACGATGTGAACTGACATGTTGTGACCTCAGTAAGGCTTTCGATATGGTAAATCACCAAATTCTACTACAGAAACTATACTATTATGGTATTAGAGGTACGGAACATGATATGCTTGCCTCCTATTTGAGGGGAAGATGCCAGAGAGTGGACTTAAATGGAGAAATATCAAATACCAGACCAATTCATAATGGGGTACCACAAGGATCGATATTGGGACCAATTTTATTTTTGATGTACGTTAATGATCTCCCAAAAAATATAACACCTAAACAAAGCTGTCTCTATGCTTATGATACATCCTACGTAGTAACTGGAAAGTCAATTGACGAAATTGGAAAAGAGAGCAAACGGGTTATGGAAGAAATCACAAAATGGTTCCAAGATAATGAACTAAAATTAAATGAAGAGAAAACACAGCATCTCTGTTTCTCAGCAAGAAATGAACAGTCATCCCACGCCATTCGATATCTGGGGCTCACGATTGATAATAAACTCACTTGGGACATGCACATATCAGAATTAGCTAACTCGCTAACGATAGCTATATATACTATAAGAAGACTGAAGACTATTGCTACCCATGCCGCTGCAAAATCTGCCTATTTTGCGAACTTCCACAGTAGGATAAGCTACGGAATTTTGTTTTGGGGCACATCACCTGCAGCAACAAGAATCTTCTGCTTGCAAAGAAAAGCAATTAGAGCTCTTTGTAATCTGAAATACACGGATGGTTGTAAGGAACATTTCAAGCAAGAAAGAATACTGACCTTGCCTTGCCTATTTATACTTACATGTATAAAATACGTTAGAAAAAAACCAAAAAAGGTATATATTGAATGGAGGGCATCATAACTACGAAACCCGCCACAGAAAAGAGTTCCAAATCCCATATCACCGCCTGCAAACGACACAACGCTACGTAGACTATTGGGGGCCCAAACTATATAACAAAATCAAGAACCATATTGAAGAGAGGGACAAATTATTCATAAAAGAAGTGGAGGAAATTTTAAGCTATCACAGCTTTTATTCAATAGAAGAGTTCCTCAAGTGTGACTTAGAACATTAATGACTTTTAAATACATTAATGCATTATATACACATTATTGTTTGTTTTATTGACATATACAGCTCTAACTGTGCATTTTTAATTAATTTACTGACTTTCTTGTAATGGTAATTACACGAATAAAATATTATTATTATTATTATTATTATTAAGAAATTATCATTATTAACAAATATAAGAACTAAATTAAAAAGTGTTCGCGATAAGAATTTAGCCCTCCTTTCAGTCAAAGACACTATGTAATTAACCGCAAAAGTACATACAATTTTTCATTAAGGTAACTCATAATTTCACAATATTCCATTATTACATAAGATTATTTGCAACTTTCTTGGAAGAAGATCAAATGTTTGAATTCCTTTTATGACGTTGATGTATCGCCGTTGACCGATAAACAAAAGAGTTTCAAAAAACAATTTCCTGTAGAATTATGACACGCCCTTGTTGAAATAGACGTCGCCGGTATTTGTTTTCCAAAACAACCCTTGTCCCTATGTCCCTTGATAATTGGAAGGTAACTGACTCTCTGTACGGTGTCATCTCACAGGTATCATTTGCAAAGACCTGTAACAGCGAGATTTACTACTGTTTGAGATAAAACAACAGGCTTTCTGAATACAGTATCTTATCTTTTCACACAAGCTCACCGGTGCTTTAAAAAAATTGAAGTGTGTTATTTTTTTTAACACAAGATTTACAGTTTTCACTTACATCTAAGCCCACAAGTAAATAATAATTAATATAGATATTAAAAAGTAGCCCTGAATTTAAACTCAGTTCTAGATAATGACATTGCCCAAGAATATTACAAAAAGTATATTATTAAGATACTCCAAATTAGAAATTTAATATTAATTGTGATTGCATATTTATATATTATATTAATAACATTGCTTAATCTAATTAGTCAAAACTATATACTTTATTTTTAAGAGTAAATGTGTAAATTGTATGCAAAAGTTCATGAAAAGTGGGAAAAAATAGAAATAAGAAACAAGTCGACCATCTGTTAATCCCCATATGTAGAGCAGCCGCCAACCACCACTTAAAAATCACTCGAAAAAATAATCCTCCGGTCAAAAATTTTAAGATCATCTCCCTATACGTTTACGAAACAGAAAACTCTTGTGGTATGTCTTTAACAATACAACTGTTCTAAGTAATTATAATGTGCATAGAATGTATCTTTCTTTGTTTCATAAATTATTTATCTTAAATTTATGAGTATGTGTGTACATTTTTATCGTATGTGGATCCTTCATTATAAAAGCCACATAATTGGCGATTTTTTATTCATATGAACATGTCAAATCTATTGCTATCTTAGGTGATGAAATTTTAATAATATAAAGTTTTTTATTACTATAATTTATATATGTGTGTACCTAAGAATACAGATTAATACTACATGAGGTGGAGGAATTAGAAATCAAGATAAAATACTCTTAGATTAAAATTTAGAATTAGAGAAATTTTAATTTGAATTTTAAAGCGAATTTTGAGAATTTTAATTTAAAAGTTGCTTAAATTCATTCATTTGTTAATTTCCTTATTTTATCTTAATTTGTACAATAATGATGAAACTCATAAACTGAAACAATTCTAGTGGTTATATATATATATATACCTTTTAAACTCTGTGTGTGGAATTTTATTTAATTATTTACAATTATGAATTGTATATATCTGCTTCCATATTAGTTTTTTAAAGAGGATTTTAGGTTTAATAAAAGAAAACAAAGAAATATCACGAATAAAATTTATAAATAAAATTAAGAATATATAATTATGAAGCAGACGGTATCTTATTTACTCGTACAACGACTGTTAAAATAGAAATTTCTTTCATTTTTGCAATTATTAAGTTTATTTCAAACCATCTATTTTTCATTTGATCTACTTTTGCATTTCTTGCTGTTTTCTCTAAATTTCTCATCTTAGCAATTTTAATTTGTTTGTTAACATCTTTGAGAGGACTGGAACCGAATGGTTTACCTCATTCCTAAAACGAAATCCCACTTTATCAATTCGCGTATCTGACGCTACAAGTTTAAGCCGGGCCACATCTTTTAATAAGACAAATGTCAAGAATTTTTTTGATAAATTGGAAACTGTTTTGAAAAAATACAACTTAAGACCATCACAAATCTGGAACATGGATGAAAGCGGCGTGACCACAGTCCAGAAGCCTAGAAAGATTGTCGCAACAAAAGGAGTCAAGCAGATTGGAGCATTAACATCTGGGGAGCGTGGTACTTTGGTCACTCTTGACGCCTGCGTTAATGCAACGGGAAATTCAATTCCGTGCATGTTTATTTTTCCCAGAAAGTTTTACAAGGAACATTTTGTACGAAATGGTCCCATAGATTGTATCGGCACTGCAAACCCTTCAGGGTGGATGACTGCAACCGATTTTCGAATTTTTATGTAACATTTCATCAAATCTGTAAAGCCGACCCCTTCATCTCCAGCACGTCTCCTTCTTGATAATCACCAGTCTCACCTTGCCATTGAGGTGATATCTTTAGCGAAAGACAATAATGTTATCATGTTTTCATTTCCACCACATTCCTCGCACTGCGTCCAGCCTCTAGATGTCGGTGTATATGGACCATTCAAGACCTACTTTGCCACATATCAAGATGCATGGATGCATAATAATCCTGGAAAAGTGATGACGATCTACGACTTACCATCAATCATGAAGGAAGCACTACCTTCGGCAACAACCCCAAATAATATCATAAAAGGTTTCTCAAAAAGCGGAATTTACCCTTACAATAGAGAAATCTTTCAAGATTCGGACTTTGCAGCGGCCTTTGTGACAGATCGTTTAATGCCCGAGACTCCTGAAAGTGCCATAAATGCCGATGAGCCATCACTAGACATTAATCCTGAAAATGCTGGACCTTTGAGTTGGCACGAGATTGCGAGTTCAATACAAAAGACAGAAGTTGAAGTTGCTAAACTGTCTAGGCCAGGATCCAGTTCTGAATTCTCACCTGAAAGCCTAAAGCCATTTCCAAAAGCACCGAAAAGAAAACAAACGACTAGAGGGCGTACCCGCCGTGTGACTGCAATATTAACATACACTCCCGAAATGAATGCATGGAAGGAAGAACAAAAAAACAGAGAACTGTTGTAAAAAAAGAAAAGAAGAAACAAGTGACCAAACAAATATTCAATGATGAAAGCAACGTGACAAAATTGAAGAAGAAGAAGACGAGGAGGAAACATTGTGCCTCATGTGTTGTGAATCCTATTCAAGTAGTTTGCCTGGGGAGCAATGGGTGCAATGTTGCGATGTAAATTATGGGCCCATGTTAACTGTGTTAGAAATAAAAAAATGTTCTTATGCAGAAATTGCGACTCGGACGATAGTTTGTCAGACTGAATAATTTTCTTTATTTTTTTTTGTCACAGAATTTCGAGATTAGGACTTATAAACTCTTAATGGTATCAAACAATAGTTTTATTGATAAATTATATTAAAAAAACCTTGGCTGTTACTTTTTGCCCCAACTTTGAAGTTGAAAGTAACATGTCACTGCATATATACATATATATTTTTTGTTACCATGCTTAACAAATCATATCAAATAAGTGCTTCCAAAGTAGCTTGAATGTCTGATCTATCGTTTAATCAACATGGATGTCCAAAATTGGGCGATAATTAAAAAACAAAAATTAAAAACATAGAAATGTTACTTTCATCCCCGGTCTCCCCTACAAAGATTCGTTCATATAATGCTTTTTTGTATATTTTGTATTTAGATGTAACAGTTAGTATTACTGAATCTCTAACAATTCCTTTTCTATTCAAATGTACTGATTTGATTCGATGCTGTTCAACCCATTGTTTGTATTTGGACAATCTATTATACGGTTGGAAGGGTCGGGAGCGATCACAGTGAGTGAAGTCATTAACAATTTGAATGGTGAGAGATAATTGATATCGGAATAAAAAGTCAGCGAGATCCGTGATTTTTTATTCCCAGCAGTGGACCTAATCTGTACTGACTGAATGGAAACCGTAAAACCCGTTACATTTCATATTATTTGGATCGGGCTGGGCAGAACCAGGTAGATAGACACTGAGAAGCGCGCGACTCAACATGTGTAAGGAGACCCGCCTGCGCCTCTGTTCGACATATGTTAGGGGCGGTAGCAAATCACACCGCCGATGACATCTCTACCGGCACCCGAAATTATTAGATACAAAATTATTTCTATTAATGATTTGTGATCTATACAAGATAATATACATGAATATATTATTACGATCATGGTTGTTAATTTTGAATAACTATGAATATACCTATACTACCAGCGTTTCAACTTTCAAAGTTTCTTGTATAATACACATATTTTAGCGCTACATAATACATAAATCAATATTTTCTCATTTCTGATATATCTGCAGTTGAATTAAATACTGGAGAAAATTACTTGCCTAGTTACAAATGAATAAAAACTTTACATCTATTTAATATCAGAATTAAAATATATTACAATACTCTGCCTCAGAAAAGAGAGAGTTTTTTAAATATCCCGCCAAAACCCAGAACACATAACTTAAAATATAGTAGACAATTTCATATGAGATGTAAACAGTGGCAAATGTAGTACTTTGTTTTTATTATTTGTTTGAAAAAGGGTAAATTTATATTGATAAAATAATTTTACAAAACTAACTTTTTGGATCAATATGTAAAATCTACTTGAAATTAGAAGTGAATGCTATTTTCTTCAATACGAAAGTATGTAATTGCCTATATAATATATAAGGTGAAATTCAAGGCGGATAGAAATGAGGGAGAGAGCATATAGGGGAAAGTTGCCTTAAATGGACCAGTTTGCAGATTATTTGTTATTGAGGATAGGTAAAGTAAAAAAAAGTAGGTTTAAGAAACGCAAACAAAACTTTATCATATTAAGAAACTTTTGACAACAAACATTTTGAAGAAAAATTTTTTCTTTGAAAAACAAATATTTCGTTGCCTGCTTGCAAAAGGACCAATTTAAGAAACCCATTGCCTTAAATGGACCAGCAGTTCCTTAAATTGGACCATAATCAAAAATTAATGTTTAAATATATATTTCATTACATTGTCATCAAGCACGAGGGACAGTTATAGATTTTGCGTTTAGGACTGACATTGACACAGTCTGCATGTACCCAACATCGATACAGCATACACCGGATCATGTCCCTTTGGGCTTCTTCATCACAGATGGTACAAAACCACCGGTCCTCGGTTACTTTAGTTTTCTTTTGCGTTCTTAATTTCTTTGTTTGTTTATTTTGAACGGTTTTCTGAGAGACACCTTCTTGCTTTTTTTCTTTCTTCATCGTCAAATGATTTTTGTACGGGGAACTAGTAATTTCAGCGGCCTGTTGTGGTCCTCTTTGTAATGCTTGTTCAAGATTTCTTGGTTTTGGTATAGGAGATATTTCTTCAACTGAGATATTTAAATGGGTTTGCGACTTGCTCCCACTTCTTTCATTTTCAAATAGTTTCTTTTTTGCCACCATAGTGTTTTCGTGAGCCACTTCATTTTCACTGCCTTCTTCTTCCTTGCAGGTATCCCCTTCCTTGTTTTCGTTACTTTCTTCGCCGGCGACGACATGAAGTTCTTCCAAATTATCTGCAGCCGCGAAATGGTGATCGCCAAAAACATGACGATGAATTGGCCAAATTCCGGCAGCTTTGAACGCATTTATAGCCGTTTGTATGCTTGCAGATTTAGCGTAGGCCTTTCCAAGTAGTCCGGATACTTGAAACATCGACACTTTTTACCGGGATTTATCCGTAACCATGTTTCTACACTTTGTATGTAATATGTTTCCATAGGTTTGAAAAAACCCACATCAAGTGGTTGTAATCTATGGGTCGTATGACCTGGCAATTGCAACATAATAACACATGTTCCCGTGCAAGAAGTATAGATTCTAAATTTTTACTGTGCGTGCTGTGACCATCTAACAATAAAAGTACTTTCTTTTCGATAGTGGGTTGTCCAATTTTAATGAAATTGTCTAACCACTTGGTAAAAAGATCTGTATTTATGTAGCCTGTTTCTGAAATTTCTACCATACTTCCGGGAGGAGCACCATTGGCTAGTTCTGGAGCCATTCTTCCTCTTTTAAAATGTATCATTGGGGGAATGTATTGACCCGCGGCGCTTACACAACAAACTATAGTCGTATTTACACCCCTTTCCCCGCTTGTTACTGCACCAATCTGCTTTTTTCCTTTATTACCCAGATTTTTTTGCGACTTCTTCTGAACAATCGAAAACCCGCTTTCATCCATATTGAAGATGCGGGTAGCGTCAATAGAATTTTCTGTGCATATTTTTTCAAGCAAATCAAAAAAAGTTATTTACATTTTTTCGATTAAAACCTTTTACTCTCGCTAATGATGCTTTTTTCGGCTGCCTCAAAGAAATAGAAGGGTGACGCTTTAAAAATGAATAATACCATTTTTCCCAGCAATCCGTTTTTCGTTAGGTATTGAAATTATGCTGTAAATTATTCTTGGCTGCAATTTCGTAAGCAAGTTTTCTGACGTCGTAGGACCTAATCCGAACATGACTTCTTCTAATTTAAAAAGATGCCTTTCGAGTTCATCTTCTATTTCTTTTGAAAGTGTATATGCCTTTTTTTTTAACTATGTCTGGCACCTCAGTTTCCATTTTTGCGTATCGCTGCACAGTAGCTTTTGGGACGTTGTAAATTCGAGCACTGGCCGGTTCTGTAAGCGTTAACAGCTAAAATAAGCTCTTGTTGCGTCCATTGTCCATATTTTCCTCTCGCCCTTTAACAAACATTTAATTTATTAGATATGTATATTAACGTTTCTTAAAATAGACCAGTTCATTTTAAGGATAGCAGTAGTGGTCCATTATAGGCCACTACTACATGAGTAAACCTTCTCATGAGAAGGTTTAAATAATTGTCGTTTAATGAAAACAAATGTTTTTGCAGGTATTGAAATATGGAAACATTGCTAACCAACTACAGTTTTTCATCGACTAAATAATAATTTAAATCTACTTACCGTTTCTGCATTATGTCCTTAGTGGCTTAGCCAAAAAATAATAACCGCAACAACACAAACTTTATTGCGCCTGAGTGCCTGAACAACTATAACAGTGCCCCGTGCAACTGACTCTTTTAGGTTTTAATGTTACTATGCACCTTGTAAATAGATGGCGCAGTGAGTACCTTTTGTAATTTTCGAGATATTACGATGGTCCATTTTAGGCGGTGGTCCAAATTTGGTAAACTTCCCCTACTCTTCTTACGTGAATTACAAACTTCCTATGTTAAACTACAATTTATTTGCCTTCAATACTATCATTTTGTGGTTAATTAGATTGAGGTTAAGGATTTAGCTGTTTTATATTTCATTTACTACTGTGGATTAAAATAGTTGAATGTGCCACTTTTCATTATACCAAACCAAGCATCAATAAGAGTACAAGGCAATTGAAAACAGAAAGAGTAAGGTTATAACCACAAGTTCATGAGAATATGTCTTTTATATTAACATTAAAATTTGTTAATTCTAGGTTTCCAAAAAAAAAAGAAACCATTGGAAGACATCTGTGGCTAACGACAAAACATAGGCCAAATTTTCAAATGAAAGTAGTAGACTTTTTGACGAGAGTTTTGAGAGAGATTGCCGTAATAAATATATAATTACTATACATCTTAGTGAATGTGCTATACAAGCACGAATATAACGTGCATATGAACATGTAGTAATATAATTAGTTTTTGATTAACACTTACTTGAAATTAATGAGTTTCCAGAATCTGTGTCAAATACCTACTCGCCTTTATGTCTTAATTAGTTCTTAAGCTGTCCTATCACATATTCGTGTTCTTCTTAAAAGGACGGATTTATTTAATAACACAATAAAAAACAATAAAGCAAAGCAAAAATGTAAGAGGGTAGTTTATGGCTTGGTTATAAACGTAAAATGTCAAATCGGGCGGACTTATTTTTCCATGTTAAACTTGCCTACGAAATCTATACGCAAAAATATATACCTATTTAGCGCGATATTTGAATCACTCCTTCTTATTCTGAGACAAGGTATAGAAATAGAAAATTGATGGCAAAAACATTAACATGTTAATGGGATAAAGGGCCCAAGTGAAATTTTTAATTTTTTTTTCAAATTTTGCAGTTTTTGTATTACATGTAGGGGTTAAGTGCAGATTCAGCTTTTAAAATCACCAAACTAGCAAATTCTCTAATACTTTACGATATTTTATGTTGATAAAGGGGTTATGTTACAACATATTGATACAAGTTAATACTAAAATAGTTGTCATATTGTAATTAAGTTCACCAATAGTTGTGTTCAAATTTGAACATACAAGATAAATCCTTGTTAAAAGATTATTATACCCTAAAAGTCAGTATTGCTTAAAACAAAAAAGTTCAATATAATAATATAACGATATAAATGTTAATTCAATGCAATTCTTGATCTAATAATTTACATTAAATTTAATACAAATCATTAAGTTTAGCACACGATAGTTATTACAATAACCATATGTTTCTATAATAATGCGTATAATTAGGAAGATAATACAAATAATTCGAAAATATAATTGCAAGGATAAATACACCCCAAAGCTATCATGCAAAGATTGCCAATTTTTGTAGACCCTTTTTTATACACTCGGCACGTCAGCAAAATCATACTTATGTTATACCTACACGGCTACGCCTTTATGACAATAGAAGACGCTTACCACCCGCGTACGTTACCAATAGATCAATTAATCGAGTTTTTCAACCGCTAACATTGGTGTCAATTAAACATTCCTCGGATACATCTATTGATATACCGTGAAAATCATACAATTTACAATTTAGATTTACATAGATCATTAATGTAAACACTAAATATCGCAATGCAAAAATGAACTGTTTTTCGTTTTGTATTGAAAATGAGTTAAATAATTGCTTATAGGAGTATGTATTATTAAATAAATAAATATAATTAATAACTAATGTTAATGCGCTTCTTGGTATATTAAATGCGCTATTAATTAGAAAAACTTAGTAATTGAACTGAAAACACCTACGAGGAAAGAATAGAACAGGAGAGATAATAAACTGGTGGGGGAATAGGTATTATTTAGACGGAAGTTACCACTTTAAGGCAGGTCAGTTATGACAATATTGACCAATCATAATTTATGGAATGAGTATTTTCAATAACTTGTCATATATCCGGTATGTTTGATTATGTGTTCAGTGGCGTAACATACATATTCTAGGCATGTCTTTTTATGTTTTTCTTTAACACAGTTAGAATAAATGTTACTATATTAAAAAGAATTGAAAACATAATACACTCACGATACTTGTTTAATTACAATTGGACTAACAACCTATTTCAAATGATTATCGAGAACATACGAAATGTACATATACCCTATACAAAATATTTATGCACGCCTATGCATTGCGGCGGCCATATTGAGTTACCACTTTGGACAAATATTTTTATTAAGGAGACTCCCTCCTGTTCTATTCTTTCCTCGTAGGAAAACACAGTCGAAAGGACAACTGTTAAAAATGAATTGCTTCGCAACGACGTCAGTGACAGCTCAGCTGAGCATACAGGTATGTAATAAACAAGTATAATACCGCGCGATCATTTAAATTCTAAATTAGAGCAGTTTGTGAAATTTAAATTAAGTTGGTATATAAGTACTAATTTACAATTTGAATTGTCAAAGTGACGTTTCAAAATGTTTGATTTAGAACATAAGACTTTTCTTACTGAAAGTTATTTTAAAAACGCCGAACGACAAGAGAATGGTGAATGGACATATTCAGTACCGCACTGCATTAATGATTTTCAAAATGCCTTCCCTAATTTTCCTGCGGATTATCAAAAATTAGTCCAAGAAATTTACACATGTGTGGCGAAATTTCGTAATGTTGGAACTGTAGGTAGGAAAGCTGGTAGTGGCGCGCCCAAAAAAGGACTCCTGAGATTGTAGCAGATATTGCAGAAAGAATGGAACAGTCTCCCAAAAAATCTCTTCGCAGATTAGCCCAAGAAATAAGCCTTTCATATGGAACTTGTCAAAAAATTTTAAAAGAAAATTTAAATCTTTATCCCTATAAGATTAACGTCGTTCAAGAGCTATTCCCTCGAGATTTTGCTGTACGAATAGAATACTGTCGTGGTTTTTGAATAATTTAAATAACAACAACACTTTGGATTTAACATTTTTTTCTGACGAAGCATGGTTTCACCTATCCGGCTATATAAACAAACAAAATATGCGTATTTGGTCTTCGGAGAATCCTCATGAGTTTATTCAATCGCCTCTCCATCCGCAGAAAATTGGTGTTTGGCTAGCGGTTTCTAGAAGGCGTATATTTGGACCTGTGTTTTTTGAAGGAACGATAAATGCTGAGAGATATCGAAATAATTTACTTGAACCGTTTTTACAAAATCTTCATGATGACGAACTTTTATATGGGTATTTCCAACAGGACAATGCAACAGTTCACAAAAGATGGGAAAGTATGGCTCGAATTCGCGAGTTCTATGATAATCGAGTCATTGAATTTCCGCCTCGCAGTCCGGACTTAACGATTCTTGATTATTTTATTTATCCGTATCTGAAAAACACAGTTTACAAAAATAACCCACAAAATCTTGAAGAACTACAAGAGGCAATTTCTAATGCATGTAACGCTATAACCGTTCAGATGTTGGCAAATGCTTTTGAAAATATGAAACGGAGGGTTAACAGTTGCATTGCAACAGGGGGAGAACACTTTGAACACCTTTTGTAATTCACAATAAAATTAATTTATCTTGTAATGCTTTCATTTCCACTAAATTTAAATCGATTACACATAAGATTCACAAATGTCACAAAGTATAACATAACCACAAATTTCAATTAATGAATAATTGACATTCTGGACAACCTAATAAAAACAATCCCGCCTGCTATAATTTAGAATTTAAATGATCGCGTGGTAGTACCGCGAGATCAAAAATTATATTGATTTGCCATGGAATGTAAAACGTCTGTTTTAAGTTTTATCATTAAGTGTCATGCTGACAAATATTAATGACAGTATGACACTTAATTATATAACTTAAGAGAGACGTATTACATTCCATGGCAATTTATTTGTGATAAAAATTCCGGTAAAGGTTTTAACACATCGAGTTGACAGTTCTGTGATGTTATGGCGTAAACGTCAAATATAGAAATGTCAGTTTTTTCGGCGAAAGGATTATATAAGAAATGTTAAGTAGTAAAGACTTCAAGGTCTGCACTCCACCATAATTGAGGAAAATAGTCCTTCCGTAACAATCAAGATATCTTAGCTCAAATTGAGAAGGAAATGAAATCACTATTTCATCAACGCGGCGGCCTATTATTTCACAAAAATATCGAAATCATGAGCTTAATATTATCTACTACTTTACGGGTGTGAATCGTTCTCTTTTACATTATCAACGTTTCTTTTTCCAATAGGTTATGTTTAGAGAAAGCGAAACATTACTACATACCACAAACACTATTATTTTGATTCGAAATAAAAACAAGAAATGTTCTTATAAACACAAAATTGTAATAATTCTGCAACTAACTAGTATTTATTTAGAACCCCTGAGCTTTCAAAACTTTGAACAGTCGCTCGTCTAGGCATAGACGAAATGTGGTTTTGCCAATAGTTCTCATCATGAATTAATTCCTCCTAGCAATCTTTATTTGTTGCCCAGTTATTAGGGTTTTGAGACCTGAAATTTCTTTGATAAATTTTCTTAATAAGTAAACCCCAGACACTCTCTCTTTGATTTAAGTCAGGGCTGTGTGATGATCACGGTAACAATTCTACATTATTACCTGCAAACCACTCTCTAATACCTGCCGTGTGCACAGGGCTATTATCTTGTGCAAGTTACCGACGGTAGCATAATCCAAAATATTTTTGTTGTTAATTATTATCAATATATCACCCTTAATATATGTACTGTAGGTTAGTTTAAAGCTGTTCATGAATATCTTAATAAGTACGCACACATTTATAGTGAATCATAAAATTAGGAGACCCATTATGCTAGACCGCCCGCCATATCTTATTTTGCAGTTCTTTTCTTTATAATAGCATATTTCTTAGATTTAAGATAATTTCAGTAATTAAGCGTATTGCACATAATTGTTATATTGGAAAGTGACACATGAAGGGATATCTGGAATTTCCCTTATAGTTTAAGTATAGTAATGTTGTGAAACAATTTTATTCAATTTCTTAGAATAACCGTATTTAGTTTTGGTGGGAGTAATTTATTTCCCTTCTGCAACAGAGGGAGAAAATATGATGAAAGTAGTATCTCTTCAATGTGCAACAAGTAAGGTCACAACTACCAAACCATTTTCAATAATGTAAAGTATTATGTTTAAATATAACTGTGAAACTAAAGAAACAATCTTTTATTAAACAAAAGAAGTAAAACCCAGCACAAAACTCAACAGTATCTATATATTTTTCTGAGTTAAAGCGACCTTGAATGTACTATGGTGGACTCCCCAAGGTGGACACCTAATGTAACCTGTGTAACAAGTACTTAGTACATTACATATATTGGTATAAGTCAAAGTGACACAACTGACTGAAACGCCACTAATTATTATATACTAAAAGCCAATTGTCTCGCTCTTTTTAACACGAACGATTAAAACGGCAAAGCTATACCCCAAAATTGACGAATTGGGGAGACAGTTTTCTGAGAACCTGGCGCATCTACGGTGGGAACGAAAGTGTCACGCGACGGGGACCACGGTCCCACGTGCCTTAGGCCATTTTTCACGTCTCCGAAGAGAGAACGAGGGCCCGAAAGGAGTTTTTGAAAATTTTAGAACGTGCAGAAAAAGAGTATGAATCATAGTATTTTGCCATAAGGCCTACGTGTAAAATAAAAAATATGGACTAGGTTCGATTTTAAAATGGCGGTGGATCGATACAGATGACCGTGACACATCAAACTTCGGATAAGGTTAAGTTAAACGCACGAAAAATTCAATTTCAGGTTATAAATTATCAAAACCGTCAAATCAGTTTGAGTTCGCGATATGGCATTTGCCGGGAAACGTCAAAATTGGCGGAAAGCACCAGTCGTGTAATACACAACACATAATGACTATCTATTCACGTTTATCGATCGGTTGTCAAGTTTAAATGTCAGAAGGCCGACAAATAAAGGGATTATGAAGGGAAAGTGGTACCTTTCAGATACGTATTAGTGTTATTATTATCAATTGTTACTATTTCTTTTCTATTTATGAATATATGAACAATGCCGACGGATATGATAAAATAAACTTAAAGTGTATTATCGCACGTAAGTACAGTGACAAATATAACGATCTTTCTATATTTTATTAAGATATATTAAACACAAATCGAAATGTCGTCACTTCTCGCGAAAGAAGTACCGAAGCAAGCCTAAATAAAGAATCATCTGAGTTTTCTTTATTTGTCAGATGTGTCCGAAACACTTCAAAATAACATAAATACATCAAATATGTAAAATTCCCATAAGCATTTATGTAATTTCGTTTATCAATTCAGTTATAAAAGTAAGCATTTAAAGTACGCGACTATGCGGGTTGGCACAAACTAATCAGAAGTACATTTTCGGTTAAATGGTATTAGGAGCCAGCAAGATTTTTGATTGGGTTTTACAAAGTACATATATATACAACTATTAAAGCGTAATATGAAAATTAATTAATTCTCTCAATGACCTGTAAGTTTAAAGCATGTTTTGTTAAAGTTCATCATGTTATGTTGTTAATTTCATTTGACAATTGGAAAGACAATGTTGTTAAGCACTCTCAGTCTGACATTTCGTTCTCACAAGTTTATGTGTGAACGAATACACAACAACGAAGTATTGTCACGATGACAGGTGGAACGACAATTTGGTTAAACATCAACTTTTTATTGTCGTATAAGTGTCACGATGACAGTCTGTCAAAAAATTTGAAGTATACACTATTTTTATCGTAAACTTGACACAAGGCATGGTACTACCAATTTTATAGAACGAATAACATGAAACAACATTTCATTGCCGAACCGTCTTGGTTTTTTTTTGTTTTGGTCTGTCGACGTTCACCTTGGGCTAGATGCACACAATTAGACAATTAGACTTAGCAATCAGTAAAAACATTAACAAAACCATAAAGATAGAAACTGAAAGTGTCATGAGCTCTGATCATATTCCAATTATAATAACTTGGAACGAAGACATAACCGAAAGAACATATCACACCTTCAAGACAGACTGGGCCGGCTACAAAACAGAACTAGAACAAACCATCACTGCAGTTCCTAAAATACAAAACACTGCAGAATTAGAACAGACCATAAAATCACTACAAGATAAAATAACAAACGCTGTTGAAAATAACACCATCAAAATAGAAAGGATATATAAATCAGGTAGTCTACCACATCATATTAAAGAACTAATAAAGGAAAAGAACAGAGCTAGGAGAAGACAAAACTATACTAAACAACCTTCAACATCAAGTACATAAGGAATTACTGGAATCGAAAAATGTAGAATGGCAAAGAACACTCGAAGAAATAGGTGCAGAGCCCTCTAAGACATGGAAAATAATCAAGGCAATCAAAAGAGAACAAATACAAATCCCACCACTTCAATTCAATAACTCCACACAAGTCACAGCAGAAGAAAAAGCAGAAGCTCTAGCGGAATCACTAGAAGAGCAATTCACTCCGAACTTGGATGAAGTAGACATGCAACACGTAATGCAGATTCACAAAGTAGTAAGCAGAGAAATACGTGAACCCCACTCCCCTAGCAACGACCCAGTCACAGCCGAGAACCTAAAAGCAATCCTTAAAGCATTAAATCCCAAAAAAGCTCCTGGTATAGACAACATCACCAACAGATCACTACAAAACCTCCCCCCAAAAGCAATAATGTCAATTCTAGCAATAGCAAACTCCGTTATCAGACTCCAAACATTCCCAAAGATATGGAAACATGCCAAAGTAATAGTTATACCTAAACCAGGAAAACCAAAAACAATACCAAGCAGCTACAGGCCCATAAGCCTGTTACCATCCATTAGCAAAGTGATAGAAAAAATAATCCTACAGAAGATAAAGTACCACTCTGATAATCAAGACATAATACCAGAAGATCAACATGGGTTTTTAGAGAAGAACATTCAACGATAACACAACTTTCAAGAGTCACTGAGACTATCCAAGACGGATTCAATAAAAATCAAGTGACGGCAGCTGTATTTCTCGACATAGCAAAGGCATTTGATAAAGTCTGGAGGCAGGGACTCATATATAAAATGATAATACACAATTACCCAACACACGTCATAAAAATCACGAACAGTTTTCTCTAAGGACGCTGCTTTCAAGTTAGCATCCAGAACACACTTTCCTCAATAAAACATCCAACAGCGGGAGTCCCCCAGGGCTCATGCCTGTCACCTCACCTATATACAATATTTACAGCAGACATACCAGTATCAAATCCTACAAGATACTTAAATACGGCCACCTTTGCAGATGATTCGGCACTGCTCTCAACATCAAGATGTCCGACGAACGCGGTACAGGAACTCCAAACGCACCTAGACAACACGATAAAATGGTTCAAACAATGGAGGACAACAATAAACGAAGACAAATCCCAAGCAATAATCTTTCAAAGGAATCTGAAAACAACAGGCAACGAAATAACCATCAACAACAACACTATACCATGGAGTAGAGAAATTAAATACCTGGGAATATACCTGGATATAAAGCTCAATTATAACACACACATAGCAAAAACGATAACCAAAACCAAACAAACAAGATGTCAACTATGGCCTCTTATAGGCAGAAGAAGCCAGCTGAACACGAACAACAAAATTCTACTTTACAAACAAGTATTAGGTCCAATATTCACATATGCATGGGTGCATATGTGCAAGACCAACATCAAAAAACACCAGTCTTAGAATGATACTAAATGCTCCATGGTATATGAGAAATAATCAAATAATGAATGAAACAAATACCCCAACCATTATTGACTACATCAAGGAAAGAGCGCTCAGTTTCTATAACCAGATGGAAAACCACTCAAATCAAAATCTTAAAAGAGCACTTGCTCATCAATTATCATCAATTATTATTATTATTACTATTGTATCGGTCATTTATCGTATCTTTAATGTCTTGGACACATCTCTGTCATCTTTCTACATACAAATATACATACTGCGTCTTTAATTTAAATTTAGAGTAGCTTATGATATCAATATTAATTTGGGAATACTGTGCTATAGTAATGTTTTTCATTTTGACTACTGTCATAGTTAAGTCAATTTATTGAAAAGTTCCACAGTGTTTTCAAATTAATATTGAAATCGTAGGTTATTCCAAAAAAAATTAATTGAAGGCACGGTATGTCTACAGTGACATTCAATTTGACAATTCATTCTCGCAATAGATCGAACTGTCACCAACATGACAGTTTGCAAGAAAATTTAACGTATGGGCAACGTTTATCATAAAACTTGAGACAAATAAAGTTAGAGTACTACCAAATTTAAAAAACAAAGAAATTTATATATGATACAACAAATCTTGATCATACAACCATCTTAGGTTTACCTGTTCGGCCTACTTACATTCAACTTAGACTAGGTGCACACGCATTATATCAAACTTGAATGTCAACGAAATGTTCCAAGTAATCAGCTTTCAGTAAATTCTATAGAAATGTTAAACATTTTATGGGAAATTTTTTAGTTAATAAATCCATTTGTCTATAATTATAGATGCCACAATAATGTATAATTAATTTCTAGAGATATTTCATCTAATTTGCATCTTCATTCATAAACTAATTAAAAGAAAATTTATAACCGTTAAAATTCAAGTGCCTCTGCGACTGGCAGTAGTCACGTTCCAAAGAAGCAATTCAAACTCGAAGAGTTTCATGGAATAACAAAAATAGCAAGTATTCTATTAAATTAATGTGTCCTAAATAAAAAAAAGGTGGAAAGAGTAAATTGAATAATCAGCACTTGATGACTTATATCGACATTTTATGACAAACATTATGGAGCACTGATGAGCTTGATTATTTGCAACCAACGTCATATAAATTTATTTCTATTGACTATTGTCCCGGAAGCCCTACGTTAATTGTAATTCAAAGAAACGAATACATCATGCTGATCAAAATTGGTGAACATAGTATATTATTAAACTAAAATTAAGTAACAGTTAAAGGGTGTAGCCATCTTTACTCATCTATTATTATTTTAACACCGATATATTTAACTAGAGCATACGCGAAATGTTGGTCAGCTCAACATTCACGTTAGGTGGCTTAAATGTTACAGGAAACGTCAGAATTGTCAGAAAAAGTCCATCTGACTTTTGATTAATGTTGGCAATTTCACAAAAATTTAATTGCAGGTTATAAAACGTCAAAACGATCAATCGATTTCAGTTCGTGATGAAATCTGAACTGCTTTCATGATTTATTTGAATTATTTCAAAAAAAAAAGGTTAAACACCCTGACATCTGTCTGATATTTCATGGTTCATGTTTTTAAGCTTCATCGATATTTATTGTAGACCTTGACACAAAAAGATATGAAATTACAAATTTTATACAGCGAAATGACTAAAATATTAATGAGAAAAGTGCTATCAGATCCATTTTAGTTTTGCCTATATATCGTGCCTTCAAATACCTACTTTCCGCATTAGAGACGGCCATGCTTTTTTTTAATGGTTGGTGACAGTGCATAATTTTAATAGTTTGGTTATGTCATATAAATAATAATAGGCGTCTATAATTTGAATTTAAGTATGACAACTGTCAGAATTTGAAGTTTTCAAAAAATTAGCATGTACACCAACATTGATTAAAAACTTCAAAAACAGCCTACTCTAATGCGAAAAGTATTTGACGGCACGGTATTAGACAATTACCTTAAAATATGATTTATATTATTATTACTAGGTGACAGACGAATCAAATTCCAATGTAATGACAATGGTTTTGTAACTATTCAATTTACTAAAGTAAATATTCCAGTCTAATTCAACAATTACTTCTACTAAATAGTTTGATTGTCAGTAGAAAGTTTGAAGAATGGGCAGCGTTCAATCATTTAATGCGATATGTTTGAAAATACACCACTAAATCAAATTGTTAATCAAACATTCTGATGATGGTTGATGATGATCGCGTCCCAGGCTGGTGGCTCTTATTTCGATGGATTGGTTGTAATCATGAACTACCTTTTTGTGTTATTTTTCCTTAAATACTTAATAAAAATCACAAAATGATCCAACAATTACAAATTATATTCTTTTTACAGTGTGTGTAAGCAAAATGTTTACACAGATATTCCAACGTCGGTCAGTATTATTTTTGGTTATTGTTTTTAGTTCAACTACCAGCGTCACTACTAAATATTGAAATTATAATAGGATCGTCTCAGCAACCGACATAGCCAGAGCACGATCTACAGGCGACGACTCAATGTCACTGCAAACTCACTTTGACAGGAACAATTTCAGAGCAGACAAATGAAACTAATTATTAATATGGAAGCCAGTTATAAATTCACTATTATAAATAAAAGTAATAAGTCATACTTATTCTATATCAACATTTTATTTAAAACTTGATTCTTCTGTGTAATGGGCATGCATTGTTCACAAATTTGCATTATAACAAAAGGTATGTCAAAAGTATGTTTGCGGGCCATGATAATTGGCAGGTTAAATTATGCAAAATTAAAATAAATCTGATATTACATTTTCAATAATGATTTAGTCCTTTCATTGTGTAAAACTAATAAAACTATGAATCTTTTAGTGTCAAGTCTTAGTATTACGCTAAATAGCATCTAAATTTCAAACTCCAACAACGAAAAGTCAGACTGACGTTAAGATGCTTTAAATTGTCGTTCCACCTGTGACCGTGACAGTACTTCGTGGACAAAGATATACGTCTATACAAGGTGTGCCAAAAGTTTAGAGAATCAAAAATGATTCTTTTTGGCGTTTTACAGCGAACTGTAATAAAACTGTAAGCGGACGCGAAAGGCGATTCAAGCTCGAAGAGATTGATGGACAGCTAGTTGAAACCATATTTACAATACATAAAAATAAAAGAAATACTATAGCAACTAAAAGGTGTCCACTTTAAAAAGTCCACCGTTGTACCACAAAACACCTGGACCATTGACGCTTATCCACCCCACACATTACCAGAACAGTATCCACCTCTGTTCCGAAAAGTTACATATTTTACTTGATACCTACAACTTCTTGGCCGGTAGAATTGCAAAACTGAAATTTTTTTTTGGTCTGAAAAACAACATTATTTTTTTATTCGGCGGCAAACTGTTGATGATGACCCAGGGGAAGTTATTTAGAAATGTAGCCTGCTTGTCGTCTGAAATGGTTGCATCTTGCTCAGCTGAAGAAATTTTTGGACGCCCCGATCCTTCTTTTCTATTAATACTCGCTTCTTATTCCACCTTCTTTTAACCCTCTGCACAGTGATTATGGCAATATTATAATATTGAGCTACTGCCCTTATTGACCAACCATCTTCCAATTTTGAAAGGATTAGAACTTTGTCGCCTTCTTATAACTTTGACAATCCATTTGTTACAATATAATAAAAAAGTGACATTGACAAGAGCAATTTAGAAGTAAGGAAATTGGTTGTATCGATTTTATTGAAATCATCGTAACAATAAATATTAATAAATAAGTTGAATAAACAAGTTTTTGTTCGTCTTGTTAATTAGAATGTAGTTGAAGGGCAATAAATATGTTATAAAAAATTAAAAGTGATCAAGCAATTGATTGAAAATGAGGTTGGGAAATGACGGCGGGTAGTAAAATTCAAAAAAATATATGTATATATAAATTAGATAGTTTTGATGTAGAATTTAATTAAATTGAAAAGTAATATGTCAAAAATAAAATTTCATTAACTTATTCTTTGTTGATAGCTGAAGTTTAATATTATATGAAATCACTTTTCACAGACCATTGAAGATCATAAATATTCAAGTATTCAAAATTACAACATCAATAAATCTTGTAGAGACTATTGGAGTTCCTAAAGTATTCCATTACTCCTCTATCAAATCGCATTTATGTTCATACATGCTAAAACGCGTATGTATACATGAGATAAGTGCAAAATCGAAATTTTCATCTGCAGCAATAGAAAACAAAAAAAAGCTGCACATCTAACAATCGATTACTACAAACAATCCATGAAGAGAAATTTTAAAAAATAAACTGTAATTAAACGAGAAACTTCTGCAAACACATTTAATCATTTAATACATAATATTATAAAACAATTCAGATAATTAAGTAAGTTATTCATATAATTAATTTTTCATTTGATAAAAATGGCTAGAGAAACGTAACCTAACTTGGTACCATGCTTTTCATTATTTTCCTTAAAATAAAAAAGAACGCTTTATCATTAGTATACTTACTTTCAATAATTTTTAAATTACTTTCATTGAAGTCATTCTTGCGATACTATAACTTATGAATGCCTTTCTACGACACTTTAATAAAATGTACATAGTATATAACCCTTAGACATAATGGTTTTTTATTTTTGTAAAACACTCAGTAGGAATCCTTTGTGAATTCTTAGCGTGTTTTACGAAGATACTTTTAAGCATGCTATCATTATATGGAAGCACGCGTTCTACACAGGTATACCGCTTGCAGGCATAAGTTTTAGGCCCCTTTTTTGCACTAGAGATTCCAGGTACACACATATATTGCAGAAAATTAATATGTATAAGACAAATTGAAATTTAATAATCTAAACACATATATATTAAACATGGCATATCTGAGAGGTATTTTAAATAATTTGATACGAATTAGAATTACATCTGAATAAAAAAAATATAATATAATGATAGTTGATCAACACGCCCATTGACAGAATATAAATTACATTTATAATAATACTGATACATAGAAGAAAACAAAAATACGAAATGTGTAGTAGGAAAATCAAACAAGGTCCAAGAAATCAATTGCAATAGAATATAACAATGGCTGGCGGTGATCTCTCAAAAAATATGTCTTCAACGTATTCATCGACATGCAACTTTGGTAAATAAAATTGTTCACGATTAGCATTTTCTCTGCTTCCTATAGAGTAAATTTGGGTGGAAACTTCCTTCAGCAAACATCGGTAATATAGTGCAGTATGGCTATTAATTTATAGTACTGAATAGAGGTGGGTCGTTCACGAACGAACCGGTTCACTGAACCGAATCCCAGCAAGGAACCGAGGGAGCCGGTTCACTAAATTTCAGTGAACCGGATCTCGGCTCACTTGGGTCGTGCTTAATTTGTATACAACAATCTGATAATTTGTCAAATTTGTCTGCATTATAGCTTCACATAAATTGTTTGTCAAACATTTTGTATAATTGGTGTGCGCGCAGTCTAAATAATCCCGGTTCGTTTGAGCCGACGCGACGGCGCCGAGTATTACATGTCCTACACGTTCCTGGAACGGTATGCTATTACGGATCCACACGGTTCAAATGAGCCGGTTCCGGGACCCGGCTCACAATGAGGATCTGAACCGAGTGAGCCGGGTTAATGAAATGAACTGTTTTGCCCACCTCTAGTACTGAAACTTTCAAACATTATGCAGTTAAAATACTACTTAATAATAAATTATCACTTAAGTATTAGCGTTACAAATAACACGTTCCAAGTGCCTTCCATTACGTTAAACGCACATTTCGTATCATTCTTGCATATTTGTGACCATATCTGAAAATAGAGACTGTTGCGTCTGTTATAGCGCTTCTGTAATTTCCACTTTTAACTGTTGTATTGTAGACGGAGGGTTATCTCAGAAAATCCATAGTTTCAGCATACCCTAAAGATATACATCTAATGATGTTAAGTCCGAAGAGTGAGATGGAAAAGAAAAATCGGTGAAACGTGAAATTACATTGTTTCCAGACGTCTACCGCAGAAATGTTCTTGTAGCATGTGCAGTGTGGCACGTTGCCCCATCTTGCTGAAAAAACTGGCTGCAGAAAGGTAAGCAGCACATCCGGATGTCATCTACAAACGGTATGAGAACTTGAGTAATATAACTTTTGTATAATTAGAAACGCTCACACATATTAGAAAGTCATTTTTTTCCTTTTATTTCTACCATTAAATTACGCAAAGTGGTTGCGTAAAAGCTACATTTATGGTTTCACCTTTTTTCATGTACTCGATCAGCAAAATTCCCGGCAGATGAAGTGACTTTAAATTTCCTAGGCTGGTCTTCACTCTTCCTATGCCAATGCATACTTACCTTCAAGGCCTGCTTACTTTCAAGATCATAGTTAGATACCCTCGTTTCATCTCCAGTAACAATGCGGTCGAAAATACTCGTAGAATCTTTACCACAGAGCATGATACAAATATATAAGGTATGCTACAACTTTGACTCAAATTCGTTCTATTTCCGCGCCGGACGCAGCTACGTCATCAATGTTGCGTCATCCATCATATTTTTGAGTCTATCACAGCTATTTATTTATTTATTGTTATTTCCATTTATATAAACATGTATGCTTCAACTCCAGCCACAATTTGTATAAATACATAACATTTACGAGATCACAGTGATTAACAACTAACCAAGACATACTGAATAAAGTTCTCAAATAAAACATTTATTCTTACGAAGTGTTAAAAACCCCAAAATGTGAATTTAGTTGAACAAAAAGTGTTTGTAAAATATGCTTGTTTCTTGCTAAAACAGAAGACAACATGGAACGTAAGCTTAGCCATGTGTAATTTCAGTAAAACTAAAAAGCAAAAAAAGAAGAAATACTTAAAATGATTTACGTATTGTTTATACTAAATAAAATCATTTTCAAAGCTCTCACAAAGACATAGTACATGTTATAATCAATTGTAAAAGGACCGAAATCATCGTTGTATCCATACATAAAAAAGTAGAAAAGTATTTTCAAATTGAGTCATTTTCTTCATATCCAATTTATGAGTTTTCATATACATTTGCAACATTACATTAAATTGCAAAAACTTTCTTATGATATAATATTTACAACAATATTTACCCGACGTAAACAAACTGTCAGGTATAATTTTATATAAATTTAGAAGTAATGACGTGTTGTTTGAATTTTCTCGAATGTATATGCGTATATTAGAATTTTTCTAATTAAGCATTGCAAAATAATTATAAACACTGGCGTAATAGGGCGACGAAATGTTATAAAGATAATAAATACTGTTCTTAATCTTTGCACATACAACACACGCATTCTATGCTTTACCTACATGTATGTACCGAGTAAGAACGCTAAAGCTGGTTTCTTCCAAGTGGGTAATTTCCAAAAGAATACTATATTCTTCAGTAGTTATTACACATCTGTATATAAACTCATACCGTAATATATTGAGAATTGTTTGAATTTTCGAAGCTCCGTAATTATATACACACGCTGGCAGGACCACTTTACATTTGTATTCAACTGCCAAAAAGTGTTCATATAATAATATTCATTGCTACTATTATTTATACGTGGAGGAAGACAAACGCAACCATAAATTATTTTAAACGTTGTATTTGTGTTTTACTGTTTTCTGTCCAAACTATTACATTTGTTTCTTTTTGTCTTGTTTGAGCAGAGAAGTTCCAAATAACAGGAAAGTGCAACGGTTCTCTTCCTTATTCTTATTGTAATAATATTTTGTTATTGAAAAACATTAAGAAACATAATTTTACATACTTTAATTAAATATTTTTAAGACGCATCTCGACATATTATTCAAAATGAAGAAAATTAAAATAAAAAATATTTCTTGATTCTAATAAGGATTACGTGGATTAACACACAAAAAACGTGCGGTAGTTCTCATATTGTTGTAATAGCAACCAACCACAGAACTTGTTAAGCTTTACGCAACTTTATTTTAATTTAAGTATGTTTCCTGTTTTTATATATGAATATTTTTTGTATTATTATATTTTCTGTAATATATGTTCTATTTTATCATTTTCATTTTCACTTTCTTCAGGTCCAAATTTTGAAAATTATTTTGTAAAAAGTTATTCAAAATCCTGTACTAAGTACAATAAATCTCATATATTTGTCAAAAAGTGCTACTCGATTAGAGTAAAGGTGTTACTTCTGGTCCGAATTATGAAATTTCTTTTATACAAAAATTGTTCCAAAGCGCAAGCTTAAATGCATTTATACTCATAATGCCTAGAAAGCATGACTTGCCAGATATTCGCAAAAAGCTGGTCGATAACAGTAAAAGACCTATTTCCTAACAAACCTATTTTTTAACAAAATTTTTCTCACATTAACTTTTAAGTACATTTGAATTCTTTATAAATTTGTTTAAACTTAGTAATAATTGACGAAATATTGGTAAAATTAGATTTTTTTACTTAAGTAAACCACTACTTCCGGTTTACCGACTTTACTGAAAATCTATCAGATCTCAAAAGGGAGATTATACACGTAAAATATAAAACTTCGAATTGATTGCTTCAACCGTTTGGCCGTTATCGTTGGTCACACGCACTCACTGACTGACTGACTGACTGACAAACAAACATACAGACAGACAAGACATTTTTCAAGAACCACTTTTTCGGTCTCTGCAAAAATCTCTAGGTCGAAAATTTTTATTGTTCTCAGAGTACTTTATTAGAATTAACAGAAACTGTAATTAAAAATTGTATTTACTTATTGTATTTGATGATTTCAGTCACATTTCTATTAATATTTCAACAATGTATTAAGGATGGTCATGTTTTAATATATGTAAATTTCTAACCTGCAAATCATGTTAATATTTCCTTGTAATGTCGTGATTAGGTATGATAAATTTGGAGTGTGGTATTAGAATAATGGTGTAGATTTTCCAGTTAAGAAAGAAAGTTAAATTGTGTTTAATTGTTTATTATAAAATTTGCTTATAAAACTCCGAACTTGAGGGATTTTGCTTATATCTGGGAGCAATCTAGCAATAAAAACTGAAAATGGTACTAGCAGCATGAGGTATGATTAACCCACCACTATTAAAACGTTAATCTATAATATATCGGGACTACTCAAATAGTGTAATTTAGTATATAAGGATAAAACGTACTAAATAAATACACAAGAATTTAACCAAATTTATGAAGATATAAGATAACCATTTTATTTAAAATTCATAATTTGGGGCAATTCGCATGAATAATTAATGATTTAAACTAGTTTAATGGATATCCGGAGATATTTGTTTTTTTTAGATAACTATTTATACATAATTGTTTCGGGCAAGCACTCGACCAATAAATCGATTTAATGATATATAGGATGAAGGTTTGTGCAATCAATAAATCAATCATATTCAATAAGTATATTACGTGTTTTGGGGATATCATTGACCAAGCGAGAAAGTGGATGATTATAAAATCATATCAGGGCAGAAATAGTTTTTCGTAATCAGTTTAGCTTTGGTGACTGTATGAATTAGGTTTGTGCTTACTGAATTCACAAAAGAGTCTAGGTGGAAGGCGCCTAATATACCAGTGAGCTTGAACAGGGAATGGAACAGTTCCTCATGTTGTGTGAATGACTTGGGTAACTGAAGTAAAACCTGGGCTAATGCTATTACTCTTTTATTAATTATCTAAATTAAATATTTGATACTTGTTTTTCATGCTACTTTTACCTTGTTTATTTTTCATTATATGAAACTTTACAGAAATTATACAACTTTGTATATACATATACATTTAAAATAAAGGATGTTAAAACTGTTATGTATATTTAAATTCCAATAAACCAGTTTAATTACTGTTTCGTAACTCCGAAAACAGAATGTATGGGTAGGTATAAAGAAAACACTATATTGTAGCTTATAACGTTTCGGAAATATTTATTTCCTTCATCAGATAATTGCCACACAATGGACCAAAAATCTCAGTATCTAACATTAATTTAAATCAAGGAGTATTTTGACAATCACTAATTATAAAAGTCTGTCAAACATCAAATTTATAATGGCTAGATCGCTAACAAACATCGAAAACAGCACTGTGAATTCAGTAAAACAAACATATTACAAATTTTGGACAACATATCTAAAAATGTCACGAAATGGCAAATACAAAAAGAACGCATTATCAACAATAATGGAAACAGATATGAAACCTCAGATTTGTTTTGTTTATATCAGATAAATTGAAATTGTAAGTTTTAGTAAATAAAATGTTGAAACAATATGTATGATTTTATTAAATATTATGGTTAGTTATAAAGTATTAGACAAATAATTTTGAATATGGTTAAGAAAGTTAACTTTTGATCTTATTAAGAATCTTATCAGTAATGAACTGTTTCAAAAGAACGTATAAGTTACTGAAACTCCTGCAGTCAGTTTTAGAATTAATGTTAGTGATGTCAGGAATCGCCCTCAGGCTTGTGGTTTGGCAGCCCATGTGTTTCATACGGGTCACACCATCGACTATGACTTGACCAAGATTTTGTACCATCAAAATAACTTGACTAAAAGGCTGTTTTTGGAGACTTTGTGCATTAACGTTATTGAACCTAACATTAATTCTAAAACTGACTGCAGGAGTTTCAGTAACTTATACGTTCTTTTGAAACAGTTCATTACTGATAAGATTCTTAATAAGATCAAAAGTTAACTTTCTTAACCATATTCAAAATTATTTGTCTAATACTTTATAACTAACCATAATATTTAATAAAATCATACATATTGTTTCAACATTTTATTTACTAAAACTTACAATTTCAATTTATCTGATATAAACAAAACAAATCTGAGGTTTCATATCTGTTTCCATTATTGTTGATAATGCGTTCTTTTTGTATTTGCCATTTCGTGACATTTTTAGATATGTTGTCCAAAATTTGTAATATGTTTGTTTTACTGAATTCAGAGTGCTGTTTTCGATGTTTGTTAGCGATCTAGCCATTATAAATTTGATGTTTGACAGACTTTTATAATTAGTGATTGTCAAAATACTCCTTGATTTAAATTAATGTTAGATACTGAGATTTTTGGTCCATTGTGTGGCAATTATCTGATGAAGGAAATAAATATTTCCGAAACGTTATAAGCTACAATATAGTGTTTTCTTTATACCTACCCATACATTCTGTTTTCGGAGTTACGAAACAGTAATTAAACTGGTTCATATACATTTATATAAATATATTGTATATATATATATACATTTATGATTTGTTTATATTAAAATGGCCAGATATTAATTAGTTTGTTAATACTGAATTGTTAACTTTTTAAATTCTGTTTTATTTTACCTTTTTCCACAAAACGAACTATATTTCAATAAAGAGAGAATGAACTCTGCAACTGAGAGAAAGATATCAGGGCACATTACAATCATATGAATGGATAGAAAAGTAGATTAAAGTAAACCCCAGTAGAACTCACGTTATGCAGTAATATCTTTGCAACCTGGTGCACTGTGTTTTATATATGAGTATATAGAATCCATACGCAATATATAGGTAGTATATAACAAGGGGTACAGCAATATGTTTGTATATGTAATTTTGTAAAAGTGACTATCATATACTGGCCCACACCGGGTTATTTAAATAAAAGTGTATTGAATGCAATTTGTGTTTTATTTCACAAGACGGTACTTTCATAATAGGAAATTTCCTCAACGCATTACAACATTTACTGGGAATGAATCGAGATCTGTGGGGCGAGTTTAACGTCAGCCTGTTTATTCACAGTTTAGTACCAACTTATCATTCAGTCTCGTTTATCTACCCTTAGATTAATTATACGCACCTTGTATTTATGCGACTATGCAGTTATTCCTTAATAATAATGTTTATTCACTCATACTAGACATCAACACTTTAGCATTATAACAATATATGTAAAAGCCGATACTTCTTTCATTAATTTCTTGCCTTCGGCTCTAGCTAACGGTCAGAATTGTACATCTTGTGTTCAATGTATATTAATTTACACTTTTCCTGAGAATTAATGGTCTGCAAGTATTTATTACCAGATCTCCGTCAAGATTCCGAATTGTAATTTGAGCAGGCGATTGCGCATTATTCAAACTATCAACGTCAACAGAATTCACATCCTCTACCCCGTGAGACGCGTTGAATTCTTCACAACGCTAACGGCACGATGAAAATATATCAAATTTATATTGTGAAGAAGTGCGAAAAAAATGAATAAAAACAGCGATGGCATTCCGCATTTTATTATTACACATAACAATTCATTAATTCATATTATCCACCGACGGTGAAGATTCGATGACTTTCAATTCCTTGGCCTGACAGTCATTATTTTGATTATAGACAAACAATTCGAACGTGTTGTTATTGAAGACTTCCGATTTGTTTTCCATATACGATCCTTTATTTGAAGACCGATTGATGAATCTGCAACTTTTTTGTGCAGAGAAAAATTTGGACTAATAAAAATAAATATGCACCTCCGAAATACAATGCCCTTCATTTTATACTCCCCCACTAGTTTCGTAATTTTGTTTGGAAATATTTATTCTATGTTGAATTATTATTTTCCAAGCTCTTGTGCGTTCTATAATAAGAGGACACTATTCATTGTGCCGATTCACACATTACTACAAAGTTGTACCTCAATTATACGCTGGGAATCAGGCCCATTACGGAAAATCGAAAATCGCGGTTATAAGAAGTTGTTTGTAAACATTTACAAACGTCGCTGTTTTATTTATTTTCCTAATCTGACTCCATAATAACGCTATTAGCGCATCGAAAATGATGCGTTATAGATTATATAGTTCAATTGAGTTTTGCGAGGGTGGTTACTTATAAGTTGTAATTCTAATGTCAAAAACTCAAACGAAGTACAATATTTTACAAATATAATAGTGTGTACGTCGAAAGTTTTTCTAGTTTTAGAAATATATGTACATATATCATTATGGGCAACATAAAAAAAAATGAAGTTTCAACGATCCATTCTCAGGTAAACTACTCGTATCTGTTGATAGAATACTTTGATGAAAATTGTTGTTTCCATCAATTGTAGTGGTTTCGCTTGAATATCCTGGAATGTTTGTGTTAGTCTGAGATCCGAGCCTATGAGATATTTTATATTTTTCTTTAATGGTCCTCGATCGTGGATCTGTGAATGGTTGAAAAATACCAGATTTTTGATACAAGATATCTTTGTTGATTTTAAATTTGGCAAAAACCTTTCGTCGTTATCTTTTATGAAGAATTTAGTAATCTACCCCGCAGAATAATCAAACTTAGAAAAAAATTATCTGATTAAAGAAAATTAATTAAATATAAATATTTAAAACGAGTTTTCTCAAAAATCCTTTGCAGCAGATTTGTTTGCTTTAATTCACGTTAAAAATTGAATAAAAAGCTACCCCGCTCTGCCCTTATTTTTGGATCAACTATTCTCTACTTTGTTTTAAATGAATATAAAGTAAATTAAAATTAGGCAACCGAAATTACAGTGAATGTTTTTCTGGTAAACATCTTTTCCGCGGTTACAAATGTATAAATATCTTATCATAATAGTTATTTATGTATCAAGGGAGTTATAAAGGCGCTAATTGCCGGGGGCAACGGGGTTACTATTAGTTAGTTGCCCAAGGTTATTGTCACCTGATAACTCTCGTGATAAATAAATAATTTTATTTCTAACTGATTTTAAAGCAAAATATGATCAAATTCTGCCTTCCTAAAATTTGGTCCTAAATTAAGCTAACTCAGTTAACTGGGTACGGTCGCCATGGTTGTAATTGTTTGGTGAAAATACGATTTTGTTCATTTTATCAAAATGAGTGACACCACAGGCAAAAATACTGGTATTTCGGAAGATTTAGTAGCAAAAGCCGAAAAATCTCGTGCTACATACTGCCAACGAAGTCCCAAGATTCTTATAAAAATGAATATACCAAATTTCATGAGTGGCTAAAGATGAACCAACCAGGAAGCAAAATTACTGGCATATTTTCAAGATATTGTACGTTTTTATCATTACAAACTATGTTATTATTAATTTTGGTTTAGATTTCTTGCAGTCCGAATCGTATAGTCCTAATAGCTTATGGACTAAGTGGTCAATGATAAAAACTATGCTGACAATATACAATAACGTAGATGTTACAAAAGCTTATGAATTGGAGGCGTTTCTTAAGAGAAAAAGTAAAGGTTACGTGCCTAAGAAATCAAGTTTTATCTCGGGATAACATTGTCAAATTTTTGAAAGAAGTTCTTAATGAAGTCCATTTACTAAATAAGGTAAATAATGCATGAAATTGCTTAGATTTATAACGGATATTATTCTATAATACAGGTTGTTTTAATTATGGGATATTTCGGAGGATGTCGAAGCCAGGAGCTGCTGAATATGAAGGTTGGAGATATTGATGATAGGGACTCCGTTATGGTTGTTAATGTTCCAACTAGTAAAACGGGTATTCGAAGACAGTTTACAATTGCGGAAGAAAATGAGTTTTCTGCATTGCCTCTGGTCAGAAATTATATGTCGTTGCGACCGCCAGGCATTGAAAGATTCTTTCTAACATATCGCGAGAAACGTTGCACAGTGCAGCAATGGGAAAAGATATGTTTGGAAAAGTTCCGAGCAAAATTACAAGCTTTTTGGGTTTACCAAATCCAAATTCCTATACGTCGAAGTTATGCGACTGCTTTAGCAAATGCGGGTGCAAATATGACAACGTTGAAAAGACACGGCGGATGGCGGAGGAGTACTGTTGCAGAGTTATATTTGGCAGATAGCACTGAGATAGAGAATAAAACTGCACGATTGTTAGTTGGTGTGCAAGATGAGTCCATAGAGTCAGAGATAACAGCAACATCAGTTTCAAGTACAGTTTCTAGTTGCAATTCAATAGAAAAATCAGGTTACAATTTCAGTGAAAACTATACCTACGAACTGCAAATTTTTCTTTTACAATCAAGAAAAACCTGAATAGAACATTCAAAATTTTGCAAATAAAGACACAATTAGACACTTATTATCTGTAGGTATTATTAATTAATTTCCTTTAGTTACAAAATTTTGATTTATGTTATATTATGTATTTATGTTATTTCGTTTTATGTTTTTTTTTAAATCAATTATTAATAAATGTTTCCATTTTACAGTTTTTATAAATAAATAAATCAATGAAGCAACATATCAAAATTAATATCCCAAGGGAAAAAGAAAAATTCTCAAGGGAATTATGAATGGCATAACGTTATTATTGACATATAATGGATCTGTAAGAAATAAATGAATTTTTATCGCCAACCGTCAATAAAGCGATGCGTTACGATAGCGTTTTACGGAGATAAACAAACACTTTATCGTACTGTACAATAAAGTACTTTACTGTTGCTAATATCTGTCAACACAGACACGATTGTATGACATTAAACATAAATCGTTTGTCGCTGTCATGAAATGTCATAAGTCATACCTTTATTTTTTAAATTACGAATTTTTCCTGTTGAAGATAAAATTTTGTATGCACCACGTCAATAAAGTGCCTTTATCGAACTCGTCTTTTATTCGCCTCCCTCGTTTCGCTCGCTTGGCTCATAAACCAGACCCATTCGGTAAGGGATCACTTTACTGACTTGGTACATAAATAACTATTATTCGCTTATATATTGAGTTATTATTTCAAATATTTATTATACATTCCCTATGTGTAATACGTACTCCGACATCCTTCGGTTATTAAAGTATGTGCTATGGATGGAGGATTCTATATGACCCTCAGTCACAGCTGTGGACTTCCAACCCCCATGATTTCTTAAGCTCAACAAATCACCACCATGAATGTGTTGCACTAGATCTTCTTTGGCAATTTCAAAAAACTTTCTCTTTCGGAATTTTGCCTATAATATTGATACTCATTGGAATATTAATACACTGACCATTGCGATAAGTCAAGAAAAATCGCTTATGACTAGTATTTATAGGCCGTAAGTTATAATATTTCTTAATTACATCGATTCGTATTGTATCTGTAATTACGAAGAATCTCGGAAAAATATTTTTTGTTTTAGGTAAGAATAAAAATAATGATGGTGTCAGACTTGTAGTCAGTGTAGTCTACAGACACATTGGTCAGCTTTTCTCTTCTACAAGTTCCGTTGTAAGTGACCTATTATCAAGATTACCTACAAATTAATATCATTCTATGCTGGTAGATGTGATAAATGTTCTTATACTTTTATTCCCAAATATATTTTATTATCTGCTTCTTGTATAAATTTAATAACATCTATTTCTTCTAAGATTTTAGTTTTTTGGTAAGTAACATTGTGATTAACGATTCAAAAAAAATTTCTAATACTGCGATATTATATATATATATATATATATATATGGTGAAATAAAACAAGAGCATAGAATAAACTGTCCATAAAGTAGATGGTTTATATTTAGTGTGCTGTAACTTAAAATAGGCAAATCAAGCGTTTTCTGATATAACATGAAGTTCTTTTTCTTTACGCCATTCTTCAAAGTTCATACAGCGTGCCCCAGGATTGATGTTACAAGAGGTGCGCGGAACTAAAAATCTTTGAATCTCACTTTGATCTTTTGTAAGTAAGCCCTGCTTGGTTTGAAACTTATTTTTAGTATAGTTTCGAGTTTGTGAAATCACGTAGGCTTAGACAGTTGAGCAAGATCTATTTCCGTTTCAGGTAAAGTACCTTCCTCGTTCACAGTATGCTAAAATATTACTAAGAAAAGTTGTTCAGAATGACAAACTATGGCTCTGTATAACATTGCAGAAAGATCTACCTACTTTGATTAAATCGTTATTTTTTAGATTCAATAAAATAGAATTATATTTATTCACAAATTAAGTGTACAAAATGTAATAATAGTATTGCTGTACAATCAATCTTACTATTATTACATTTTGTACGCTTAATTTGTGAATAAATATAATTTTATTTTGCTGAATCTAAAAAATAACGATCTAATCAAAGTAGGTAGATTTTCCTGAAATTTTGTGTAGAGCAATAGTTTGTCATTCTGAACAACTTTTCTTAGTAATATTTTAGCATACTGTGAACGAGAAAGGTACTTTACCTGAAACATAAGTAGATCTTGCTCAACTGTCAAGGCCTACGTGATTTCACAAACTCGAAACTATACTAAAAATAAGTTTCAAGCCAAGCAGGGCCTACTTACAAAAGATCAAATAGTGATTCAAAGATTTTTAGTTCCGCACACCTCTTGTAACATCAATCCTGGGACACGCTGTATACTGCTCCTCATAATTGCTACGAGATTTAGTAAATTATTCACGCCATTTTCAGCAATTTCTTTAATTTCATTACTGAATTTTGTAGGTAGGACTGGTGTATTAAAACACAAAAATAACTTAATATTGAATTTTATTACTCAGGTATGTACATTAAATTCAAACAATTATAAAATAAGTCAAACATGTTTTAATTCGTAACAATTTCTTTACTTTCATGTGTCTTAAAACTAGAATAATGAAGGAAGTCAAAAACCATGTTTTTGAGATTTCATCTTCAGAGTGGAAAAGATGTTTGATAATTGGAAAACATATAAATCTCAAAGACAAATATTTTGAAAAACAATAAAACAAGTTGCTCCAAGAAATTTCTTTCTTTCCTAGTTTTTATAAAACCTTAAAAAGCGATGTTGTATATAGTTAATAACTAAGCTTAGTTTTATTTAATGATAATCGTATATTGTTGATAGAGACAAAATTACACGTGTTCCTTTTTAATTATAAATGTGAAATGATTTTTAACAAATTTGAGAATTTATTCGCATCAATTATGGAAATAAAAGCGCAGCTGAACACCTTTCTCGTTTTAAATGTGCATATTATTTTCTATCAACTCATATGTCTCTTGAAATTATCGAATATTTTAAGACAGAACACCCATATTGAGCCTATCGCAGCGAAATGCTAATCGCTTAGCGTCATCGTAAAATAAAGTTAACACGATCTCACAAATCCGATACTGTACATCCAGGGGAAGATATATAACCTTACCTGTGAGAAGTGACTGCCACAGTGATCACGAGACCGGTGAGAACATCTCTTCTTACGCACATTGAATAAAGAGGAGCAAGTATAGTACATCTTTTCCTTTAAACGTATAGTATGATAGGTTATAGTCGTAGAATATCCAATTTCTTATAAAAAGGGATTTGTTTTTTGTCTGCATCTTAAGAATAAACGTTTATTTAAAAATTCGAATGTCAAGTTTTCGTTATAACGTCAAATTCATAACTTGTTTCTACGTAAGCTTATTTATTTACATAATATTCCAAAAATTGTATAAGTGTGTTATATAATGAAGTTTTGTTTCGTAAGCTCCACTACCTCCTTCGTGCTTGGCTGCTCCGAGAGCACACATACAGGGTTCGGCAGAATGAAGAATCCATTTTCAAAATTAATCCATTTTGTAATATAATGAGGTATTAATTCATATTGCTATGGTTACAACAATGCAACCACAATTGTAACATTGATATTAGAATAATTGTAGCATTGCCGCACGTTGGGCATAACCATTAAATATATATGCTGTAACCTCAACGTTACAAAAATTGCATAAATATTTTTTATGAATGCTGAGAATGCACTAAATATCGTCATATCTTTACCTATAAGTCTATTTCCTAACAGCATTTTATTTATTCCTGTGAGTTCTAGCAGTGATCTTTCTTCTTTTACTATGGTGTGTCTCTTATTTAGTTTATATTTGGATAAGATCAATAATAAAAATAAAGTTTAAGTTTCATAAAAATGTTTATAATCCTCTTTTTATAAAAACAGTAACAAAACATTGTTATCATGTGGCTATATCAAGTATTTTTCTTTCACAATAAAAGAACATAAAAAAAACATATTTTTTTTTACTGATATGAGAAAAAATATTATCCTGTTATTTTTACTTTTAATATAACAATATTTATTGAAATAATTAAACATGTCGAAATATAAGCAAGTAATAAGAAAAAACACACTTGGTATTGTTTCACAAATAAATATAATTAAATACTTAATACTTCAATATGGAGGACATATTGAAAAATCTTTTAATAGAACATAAAAATGAAATTATTAAATACAAAAATTAACTAACAATAATAAAACTAAAGTTTAACTTGAATTCAAAAACAAAAACTTAATACATTGAAAAACTAATAATGAATTTGTAGTAGTGTATAAAACCCCTACTCTCATTCTTTTTACTATTGCAAAAGATCTCAAAATTTGTACGTCTAACGAGTTCAAAAGACAGGATTCATCTCCCTCTCCATTCATTTTCGCGGCCTTATATAATTTAAAACAAAAGATAGCTACTTATTCACAGCGCCACGTCTCTTCAACTAACATTTATGTTGGTATCGTCTGCTTCATTTTTTACTTCCTTTAAATTTTCTCAATCACATAAACACATATCCCGCATTTGACAGTTAATGTATACACAAATGGCGTTACTCAAAAATTGTCTATTGAAAGTTCACACACACTTGCTATTCTTCGTTTTCTGTGGGTATGTTCTTCTTTTTTCTTAATACCATCCCTCATTATACTTGTATAGGAATGTATTGCCTCTCTCATTGTTAGTTATATATTTCTTTTCCCATTGATTAAAGTTATTCTTATCTTCTTTTTGTAGATACCTTTGTTGGATATAATCGGGAACACATTATGTACAACTGGAATTTTCTTCATGAAAACTGTATTACAAGGAGTACTCGCAGTTTTTCTCTGCTTCTAGTATGCCTATTTGTAGACAACTACAAACAATATTATTGTTATTTCTTCTTTGCAGGTTCTTTTTTTAAACCACACATGATTTGCTCTGCTATCTTTGAAGCCCTTGTGTTTGTACATACAAAACTTCTAAAAATGTATCCCGACTTCTGCACTTATTACCACATAAAACTCATCAATGTATCGTCTCGAATAAAGAGTACTCTTCCGTATATATCCATTTAATGTTTTTAGTTATAAGAATCAGGTATTTACTACACTTTTAAATATGATCATAAAACTCTCTCATGAATTGAGATTATTGTAGAAGTCTGAAATCTAATTTTATACATTTAAATTAATGTTTTCATCTCGGGCATGTCTTGTTTGACCTTGCTCATACAACTTAATGACATTTAAATGATTCACTCTTTTTTACTCTCTCTATTATTTACTTTTAGTACATTTTTATTTTTGAACAGTGGTCCATCTCTTAAAATGTTTAGTGCCACTCTAACGCCTTGTGAGAACTTTGGGTCTGTTCTTCTATATTCAAACCATACCTTGTGATTGTCTTTTCTATAAAAATATAGAATGCATATATTTATTTTTTTTGTTTGTTTTTATTCCTAAATTCTTAATATTTAAACTTAATTTTTATATATTTACATTTTCTTAATGACATTGCCCCTTAAAGGTTAGGCAACCCATTTTTACTTGTTGTAATACTTTAAACTTATACTTATACTAGAATATACGTTCTAAACGAAAAATTCTATAACTTATTCTATAACTTAACTATTTAATAAATTTTATAATTCTTAAAAATATAAGGATCACGGCAATATGAAGCAGCCATGGTTTGGCGATAAATGGAAATTTAAGACACTTGTCAAAGCGTTTGCGCAAAGTGTCAGTTTAGTTCAACGTTTTTTTTTATTGTTGAAGTTTATTTCGAAAATAACAATTCTGTTGTAACCACCCAGCGTTTATTTCGCCGTCAGTTTCATTTAAATTCACGGAATCTAGTTACTTGTCGAATAACAATTAAAAAGTGAGTACAATATTTTACGATATTGCTTACTGTGCTGGAGAAATCCCTAAAGGAAGAACACGTTCTGTACGCACACGTGAAAATGCTGAAAGGGTAAGAGCAGCTGTGTTCTGAAGTTCTAAAACAATGTGCTGAACGACAGGCAATAGCACTTAATATTTCAAGATATCGCCACATTCTAAGTCGTACAAAAACCTCTGCCTCATGATTTAAGAATTTTGAACAATTCGAAGGGCTATTTGCTGAAAACCCAAACATCGCTGATTGCTTGCTGATGTCTGATGAATCTCATTTTCATCTGTTCGATTATGTTAATAAACAAAACTTTCCTTACTGAGCGACGGATAACCTCAGGAATTCCAAGAATTGCTGCTTCATAGCGAAGAAGTTACTGTGTGATGTTGCCACGTATAAAATTACAAAACGGCCTAAGTGGCAATATACGAGGGTCACGCTATATATTTTGAGATACAAGAAAACCACAAGTTTTTTTACGAAAATGATTTTATTTATGTTCAAAATAATCACCTCCTGCATCAATGCACTTTCGTAACCGAAGCTTCCACAACGTAAAAGCTTGAAACCATCCATCTTTTGGAATGCTCTCAAAAAATTGATGAATTGCTTCATCCATCTCATCCTCCGACGTGAAACGTCGACCACGTAAATGTTTCTTTAAGTTAAAGAACAACCAGAAATCACACATGGCCAAATCAGGCGAATAGGATGTTCAATGACATTCAACTGTCTGATGTGCACTGTGCGACGATGCGTTGTCATAATGCAACATTAACCCGCGAATATTGACTGACCCAAGAACTGCAGGTAAACATTTTGTGGTGTACCAGTTTGACTGTACGTTGATTTTCCAACTTGATTGCTTTTACTAATCCTGTACTACGAAAGAAAACTGCGTACATAAGTTTCTTGACAGCACTTTGCTTTTTGGCCATTGTCGGTTTTGGTGAATCTTCGTGGATCCACACACGGCTCTCCTGGCGGGTCGAAATATCGTAAAAAGGGATGTAGGTTTCATCACCTGTTATTATTTTAGATAGAATACGATGTCAACCGTTATTTAACATTTCTAACGTTTTCCGAGCGATTCTTGCTCGCTCTTCCTTTTGGAAATCGTTAAGCGTGTATGGCACCCAACGTGTTATAATTTTTTTCATGCGAGGGTGATCATGTAAAATTGAATTTACAGTTGCGAATCCAACACCAAGAGTTGCCTTAATCGCTTGATAGGTGCATCTAGGATCTTCGTATATCATACGTCTCACTCTCTCAATGTTTCCAGCGGTAACTGAAAAACTAGGCCTACCAGCACGTGCCTCATCACTTTTAAATTTGCTATACCAGTGAAACACAGTTGTGCGTGAACGACTTTCATCACCAAATGTGAGTTTCAATGATTCAAGGCTCTGTTGTTCACTTCAACCGACCTTGAAATCGTAGTAGATCATTGCACGCACATGTTCTCTTGACAAGTCCATGTTTCGATGACAAATCGTATACCAAATGTGAGTTGCAATGATTCAAGGCTCTGTTGTTCACTTCAACCGACCTTGAAATCGTAGTAGATCATTGCACGCACATGTTCTCTTGACAAGTCCATGTTTCGATGACAAATCGTATATACCGTAAACCGGGGCTAATTTGTACAGGTTTTTGAACGTTTTATGATAAAATTCTTTACAGGAATATGATATTCACAGGGATTGTCTATAGTTAAGACAATATAAGTCTTGTCAATACGTATGTATAATAAAATGAGATAAATAGTGGCTACAACATACATATATTTAAAAAAAAGACGTGGCAAAGTAGCCCCAGGAAATGGGGCTACTTTGTCAAGTAATCACTTTTTAATGAAAAGCTGATTTAGCCCCCTCGTAGGAGCTTCTTTGTCAGTTTAAAGTCGAAAACCCTAGTCATAAAGTACGCACTATCAATGAAGACATATATTTGATATAATATTTTAATATTTAAATTATTTCTGGTAACAAAATTTGCTACAAAGTCGGCCCCAGGATGATTGTTCTTCCATTCTTTAACGGTTCTGTCTGGTTTTTGGACATATTTGGCCACTAATTGAGCAACATCATGTGAAGTTAGTGGAAATCCCTAATTTGCAACTTGAGTGAGTGCGTTAGTTATTGCCTGCTCATCTTCAGGACTTAAGGTGGTGGGATGTCCTGGATCTCCCTGATGCTTACCAAATAGCTTATTGCGAAGCGTACTACGAGAAATTTTGTGCCGTCTACTGGCTTCTGCCTGACTTTCGCCCTTCCTAATGTCAGCAAGTGCTTTTGCCAAATTTTCCTGGCTGAAGTTTGCATAGGGTCTTGACCCTACACATCTTTTATACTTTCGCACCATTTTCTGCAGCTACTCTTTAATCAAACTGAGAGAAAAAAAAAGAGCATAACCTATACAGCAAAAAAGAAAAGAAAAATACAAACTGAAAATGGTCAATACAAAGTAACCCCGCGTGACAAAGTAGCCCCGGTTTACGGTACCATGTTTGCTCTATGACGGCAGCGACACAACTAACAATCAGAGCTTACTACTTAAGGATGGTGGTATTTAGAAATGCAGTGTTGCCAGATCTAACTTCTCTAGTTCCGTGGCATCTCAAAATATATAGCGTGCCCCTCGTATTAAGGCTTTAAGGTTGCAATATAACACTTTAAATAAAAAGTAGAAAAAGTCCAAAATTGATCTCAACCAACAATATCAACATACCTGCGTTCCCTAATCGTTAAGGCTGCTGCCTGCTCAGAGGAGAACGGTCGTGATCGAAACGGGTGTTAAAAATAAAAGGGAGCCATGATAATTTAAAACTCGTCAAAGGTTAATGTTTGTGAAATTGTAGATGTTATATTTATATGTTAATAGGTACTTCAATAGATATACGGTATCGGTAAGCAACAAAATAAAAAAATTAAACCTTCAATAACAAGAAAAGTTAAATAGCAAGAATAAATATGGCGATATTGAAATTACAAAAGTATTAAATGATTAGAACAAAGCGGCAAAAATTAAATTACAAAATGTTTAATGACTGATAATAAGTTGATAGAATTTAAGTATTGAAGTTACAAGTAACAAAAAATATTTTGCAAAAAAAGCAAATCAATAATTATACACCAGCAATCCGGTGGCGTGTTACACCCTGTATGCTATAAGAACGTTCGCATTAAAATCAATAAAAAGACAAAGAGATATTGCGTAACTTTCAACATCAACTTCTCATGATCAACATGATCACCGGATCTCTCATCAGCTGGTTTTATTCTATGAGAGTACTCAAAATCAAATGTGTTTTCCAATCGACCTCACTTTAGAAAAACTTAAACATAATCTCCAGAAAGAGGTTCACGCAATACCAACTGAAATGTTGGCCCGGATAATGCAAAATTTTTGTGCTAGACTTTAACAGCGCCAGCAGCGACGGGGATATCATTTGACTGATGTCATATTTAAAAGATAAAATTTCCATGTTCCCTTTTTGTTCGATTTTGAAATAAAAATTGACAATTAATAGAAACAACTTAATTTAAAATGAATACTTCATTCTGCAGGACCCTGTATATACGAAAATCTACCACCAGGCACCCAAGCCGTGCCGCCACAAACACTCCACCAAGTGGAACAGGAGTCACCACACGCCAGAGGTTAAGTCCATAGTTATGTATTACTATTAGTACGTCTCTCTCTTTTCCTTCTCACTCTCGTTACTAGGTATAATCACAATTTTATTATTCATAATATAGTGTTGGAAATGTCTTTCAAGGCTGCTGTAAATATTTTGCGGTTTAGGAAATATCAGATCACCTTGAAGAACTCAGCTGTGTGTGTACATCTTTCATTTATACGGCAAGTTTGTAAACATATTTGATGCTCTTATGAATTTCATTATTAATGATTCATTAATGTGAATTATTATTAATGAAGTTTTATTATTGTGCACTCCTTTTCTATATGAACTTTAACTATGCCAAATCTCATACTCCTCTGTGTGCGCAATTTGCTTAAAAAGGGGTACAAAGTTTTTTCGTTACGTATTAATATATGTATAGATTACACTTACTTTATAAGATCATAATATTTCCACAACACCCTTTTGAATATATATGATTCTCGTCATGCTAATAATTCTGGAACTATAATTAGCATGACAAGAATCATATACACGCAAAACACCTCTCCATAATGAAAAGGTATTTTACAGTATGGTGCGCAGTTTTGGGACAAAGAATAATGGGGCTCTATTTTTTTCCAAGATGAAGTTGGACACACACTATCGGTAAATGGAGATCGATACAGGGAAATGCTTGAAATCATTTTTTACCACGTCAAGAAGAAGATCACTACTACTGATTTCAACGAGATGGTACCACTACCCATATTGCCAGAGCCACAATTACTCTCTTGAGGACGCATTTTCCGAATCGATTAATTTTGAGAAACGGAGACTTGAGATGGCCCTCAAGATCCCCAGATCTCACTGCCCCAGATTTTTATCTTTGGGGCTATCTCAAAGAAATAGTTTTTGTAAATAAGCCGCAATACTTGGAACAACTTAAAGCGAATTTTAATAGGCGAGAGATTTTGTCGATATCTGAAGAAAGCTTAAGAAAGGTCATGGAAGATGTGGGATATCATTTGTTAGACATCATTTTTCGTAAATAGTTGAAACAAACTTCAAGAAACAAACTTTATATTATGAGTTACAAAATATAAATTTCAAAAATTACTTTCCTTATACAGGGCAATCCAAATTAAGTGTTCACCATTGGTAACTTTGTTATTATTAAAGATACAAGATTGTTTAAATTAGCAAACTTGTAGTACTTTTAACGCTCTTTAAGATGGAAGAATAAAAAAAACAAATGAGCAACGCGTTTTCGAGTTTTTGTATATTATATCATTTTCTGCTAGAACTTTAATTTTTAAACAAAAAATCTTATAAGAAATTTTTTACTGGGATTAAAAATACTTGAGTTATAATGAATACACAAAAACAGCTAGGTCAAGAGCATTTCTATGTATCTATGAAAACGACGATAAGTCTTTCTACCAAACGTCAAATATTAGTACAGTTTTATTAGTTTTTCACTCATAAGTTTCATTGTGCTAGTTATTAATTTGACAAAAAAATGATTTTTACCCATTCAGAAAAGTGTGATATGTTAGAATCTTATTTAGTGTGCAGAAAATCCTCTAGGAGGGCAAAAGAACACTACGCTGAATTATATCCACTCCGAACACAACCACATGAGCAATATTTTCTGTATTTTCTGAGACTTTACCGAAAATTTAGAGGCAATAAGAGTGTTTTTGCCAAAACAAGGACAAAAAGGACTTTTATAAAAAGCGAGGCCACGGAAATTGCAGTTATCGCATATTTTGAGGCCAACCGTGAGAATTCCATACTAGATATTGTCAATGAATCTGATTTGAGTCACGGTACTTGCATAGGATTCTGAAGAAACACAAATTCATTCCTTATAAGTACAAACCAGTTCAGGTTTTTTTGCCAGGGGATCCAGAGAGAAGAATGTTTTTTTGCCACTGGTATCTTAACTTTTGTCGCCAAAATGTAAACAACTTTCGTTATATTTTATGGACCGATGAATCGAATTTCTCAAATTCTGGAATGTACAATAAAAAAAATGAGGTGTGGCCACCACACGACTTTCTTATACGTATGAGCGTTTCAAACTATACAATTTTAGGATTTTTTTTATACAAAACTTATTCAAATTCCTATTCTAAGTACTTTAATCCTTTTAATAAATCGCTATAGAATGCATACTTTGCAAGATATTCGAAAAAAAGTGCTACTCGCTAAGAGTAAAAGTGCCACTTCCGGTCCGAATTTTGAAATTTCAGATATACAAAAAATATTGCAAATTCAACTCTAAATACTTTTGTATTCTTAATAAATATATATAGAATGCATAATGTACTACATATCTGCAAAAAATCGCTATTCGGTAAGAGTAAAAGTGGTACTTCCGGTCCGAATTTTGAAATTTTTTTTATACAAAAGATATTTAAAATTATAATTTAAATACTTTTATACACGAAATGTACCTGCCTAGAAAGCATGACTTGCGAGATATTCTCAAAAAACTGATTTTCGATAAGAGTAAAAGACCTACTTCCGGTTGGAATTTCGAAAAACTTTTTAAAGATAATTTGTCTCAAATTTAATGTTGAGTACATTTTAATTCTTTATAAATTTGTTTAAACTTTGTAATTAACGAAATATTGGCAAAATTCGAATTTTTCACCGAAGTAAACTGCTACTTCCGGTCTACCGATTTTACTGAAAAACTAATCAGATCTCAAGAGGGAGATTATACACTTAAATACAAAATTTAGAATTGATATGTACAGCGGTTTGACCGCTATCGTGGTCACACACGGACACACACACACACACAGACATTTTTTAAAAACCACTTTTTCGGTATCAGGGGACTTCAAAACGTGGACATCTGCAAAAATCTCGAGGTCGAAAATTTTCATCATCACAATACTTCCTTATACTACGTATAAGAAAGTAAAAATCATCATTACTGGTCAAAGGAAAATCTTCTTTTAGTAAATCCAAGACGTCCACAAGTCCGTTTCAGTTTTAATGTTTGGTGCGGTTTAATCGGTTCATGGATTGTTGGTCCTTTCTTTTATGAGGGCACTCTAACTGGTGAAAGGTACATAGAATTTTTGACTGAAATTTTGAATAATTTCTTAGACGACCTGGATCTCATAAGTAGACAGAATCTGCATTTTCAGCAGGATGGCGCACCTGCGCACAACTACAGAGGTACTCATCAACTTCTAAATACTATTTTTAACACTTCATGGGTAGGAACAAATGGTCCTAGTCAGTGGCCTCCCCGATCGCCAGATTTAACGCCGCTTGATTTTTTTTTATGGGGTTATTTAAAGAACCAGATTTATAAGCAAAGGTACGAAAACGTAAGCGCCCTAAAGATTGCAGTTAGTGAAAAGATAAACCAAATAGATGGTAGGACCATACTGAAGGCAGTTCGAGAAGTTCGGAAGCGTGTACAAAAATGTATTGAACTACAAGGTGGTATTTTTGAAGATCTTCTATGAAAAAATCAGTGATTTTTATTTTCTTTTATTGATAAGTTTATGTATAAAATAAAGTTTATAAAACTAATTTAGCTGTTTTCGTTTATTCATTATAACTCAAGTATTTTTAATCCCAGTAAAAAATTTCTTATAAGATTTTTTGTTTAAAAATTAAAGTTCTAGTAGAAAATGATATAATATACAGGGGTTTCCATTTGAAAAAAAAATATTTTTCGGCAAAACTCGAAAACGCGTTGCTCATTTGTTTTTTTTATTCTTCCATCTTAAAGAGCGTTGAAAGTACTACAAGTTTGCTAATTTAAACAATCTTGTATCTTTAATAATAACAAAGTTACCAATGGTGAACACTTAATTTGGATTGCCCTGTATATTTTTTTAATTTTAATTCGTGAAGGTACTTTTTCACCACCTTGTAAATAAGATCATATATGAAAAAGAATATTTAGTTTCCTTTCAGTATTTTTTTTAATTTATCTGCGTGTTTCTGTATTTGAGGGAATACAATATTTTGATTCTTAGGAACATCTCGTCTAGATACGTATATGATGGCACAGACAACTACAGGTGCCATATGTTTTTAAAGCCTTTATCGCTTCTCTATAGTCGTTGTTTTCTAGTAAAATTCTTTGACAAAAAACCGTACATAAGTTATGGCATCGGCACCATCACCACCTATCATGTTAAAGCTCAATTCCACCCCTCTCTTTTGTTTGTTTTGATCGCTGATAATACCACGCGATCATTTAAATTCTAAATTATAGCAGGCGGGATTTTTTTTATTAGGTTGTCCAGAATGTCAGTTATTGATTAATTAACATTTTGAAACGTCACTTTGACAATTCAAATTGTAAATTAGTACTTATATACCAACTTAATTTAAATTTCACAGCCTGCTCTAATTTAGAATTTAAATGATCGCGCGGTACTAGTCTGAAGACTCCTGGTTTATTATTACTATTTTATACTGCGCAGAATTGTATGATAAATTATTTATCACAATTATTAGTATTATCTGATTTACGGTCTTTTTCTTTTGGTTTTCCCCTTTTGTCAATTGTGTTTCACAATTTGTCAAATGACTTTCCCATTTATTATAATATGGCGGCGATGTGTCAAATAATTTCCTTATTTGTCAAATGTGTTTCACTATATGTCAATTGACTTTCACGAAGCGTGTTAATCATTTTATATTCATCTATTATGGAGAATCGTCGAATTAATAGTAAAATAAGTAATGATTTAAGAGCTTTAATAATTCGTTCTATGAACAACGGGCTCACGGCAAGTAATATTGGAGAGCAATTTGGAATTTTACCCAATACAGCAAGAAAGATTTATTCTACATACCGGAGAACCGCTAGTGTTCATAAAAGAAGTGCTGGTCACCGACTAAAAAAATTATCTGTGTTACAGATAAATGAAATTTGCAATTGGATTGATGAAGATTGCAGTTTATCACTTCGTCAGTTAATAGAAAGATGTTTGACGCAGTGGCCACTTCATCAAATATCGCTATCGACGATTAACAGAGCACTTAAAACTTTCCATTATTCGTTTAAGAGAATCTCTCTTGTTCCCGAACGAAGAAATACACCACAAATCATACAGACTCGCTTTGAATATGCTATCCGGTACAATAGAATCATGTTCGAAAGGGAAAAGATTTTTTTCATTGATGAATATGGAATTCAAGTTAATTCTCGAACTTCATATGGAAGATCATTTAAAAATACTCGAGCAACGAAAATAAAAGCTCAACTAAGAGGGCGTAATTATTCTGTGGCTGCAGCAATGAATATAAATTCACTATATTTGTTCCAAATCCAAGATAGACCATTCAATACAGTTCATTTCTGTGAATTTATTACAACTCTAATTAATCATTTACATAATGATAACATACAAGGCGCCTTTTTTGTTATGGATAATGTTAGATTTCATACAAATGAAGAAGGTGTCAATCTTATTAGAAGTCATGAACATTTTGAAGTTTTTTTATCTGCTCACAGTCCATTTTTAAATCCTATAGAGGAATTATTTAATCAATGGAAACACATAATAAAGAGAACTCAGCCGACAAATGAGGATGAATTATATGCAGCAATACACAATGCTTCTGAACAAATAACTGCAGATAATTGTCTTCATTATGTTCAGCATATGGAAACATATCTGGGTGATTGTTTAGAACAAAATGAAATGTTAAATTAATTGTTTCTTCATTTATATATTTCGATAGTTTGTACTGTGCATATTTGTGATATTTGAAAATGTTTTGCATACATGTATGTTTTTATCAATTTCTATGTACATTACACAAGAATAAATTAGATAACATAAAATTTCAAATGTATACTTTATTTTCAAGGGTACGTCAATAACTAAATGAAAATGATTCACAGCTTGGTAAGTAGTTATTAAGCAAAACATATAATTTACATACATGGGAAAAGTAATTGATATAAAGTGAAAGAGATTTGACAAAAAAAGAATTTAATTTGACATATATGTCAATATGACAGGAATTGGGAAAGTCATTTGACAAATTGTAAAACACAATTGACAAAAGGGGAAAACCAAAAGAAAAAGACTGTAATAATCACTTCTCTTTTAAAAGAAAAATATTCAATAAATATGTTACTTAGCTATGAAAGAAAAACATATTTACTAAAATATATATCAACAAAGAAATAAATAGTGCAATAATAACCCCGGAGATTTTTGAACTTAAAAGAAGAGTATTTAATTTTCGAAAATATCGGTTATATTGTTATAGGAGTATGACCACAGACTAAACAATCCAGACCGGCAACTTAATCCTAGATTTTATCCAGAATACTCATCCTTGTTTAGCAAACGTAAATTTCAATACTCTACCATCTTTGTCAGATTCACTGAACTTGGAGATGAGATGGCGCTAGCGTCAATTGAAATGTTTATTATGCTGTGGATATATGTCATTCAAAACTACATTTCAAATTTGACACGTTTGACATTTTTTTGCAATCCTTTGTCGTACATCGTATTAATTATATGTTGATACAAATATGGTGTCCAAGTGTTTAGCGTGCGGGTTTGGATAGTATGAAGTTAACAAAATACACAGCTTTAAGATAAGATTGGCATTTCCTTTGTTTAAGAAGCGCATTTTTGACATGCTCTTTGCCTTGCAGGTTTGATACCTTTTGATTTGTGTATTAGTATTATTATTACTATTTTGTTGTTGATTTTATTTTTGGCAATCTGTATAATATCAATTTTATATACTATAGACTTGTAATATTAATTTTCTACATCTGCATATTTTTCTGTTATATATTTCATTTGCTGTTAGTTTAAGGCACAAATTTAAAATCAGCATTTTAGTAATGAACTATTGCTGAATTTGTTCCTTTTGGTATATATTAGTTTGGTCTTTATTTGTTATATTACACAAGATTTGTATTATTATTGTCTTCTCATTATTGGTTGTGTAATTTAATTTTATTATAGTTTATTGTATAAATATATGTATCAATAAAAACTATTATTATTGTATCCCTATGCTTTCCTTGACAGTTTTCACTTATTAGATTATTATATTTCTCTTAATCTTATATAGAGTAGTAGTTTATTGTGTCCAATAGGTCACCGTAAGAGGGATGTTATAATACATGTAAGTAAAAGATTAATATTTATATTTCGTATCACATATTTAATATGTATCACCACAAAATTACACATTTTTGTGTATGTTTTTGTTACATAAATAACGTATTTAATAAGCGTATTCTAAAAACAAGCTCATTTCAAATTTCGCGCCAATATGCTGCTAGCGCCATCTTCGTACCAAGTTGACTGATGTGTGACAAGGATAAAAGATCTTGGATATTTTTTTTTCAAGTAGTTGCCGGTCTGGGTTGTTTAGTCTGTGGTATGACTATTGAATCTTTTCAAGTGTAGCAAATAACACAAATTTTTGTAAAATGTGAGTACTATAAATCATAACTAATAAGTAATACAACTGAGAATATCCTTCATATAAATTTATATACATACGTATTTCAATTTTCTTTGCATAATTGCTCAAAAAATATTCATCATAGCTGTCGCAATTTGACAAAGTGTTACTTCAATAATGTATTCTGAGATAATTTAAAATACACTATGTTCAAAAATTTTATGACAAATTATTTTCTTTATCATAATTATTAGTATTAGTAGATATCTGATTTAATCGCTTCTTTTTTAAAAGAAATATATTCAATATATGTTACTAGGCTATGAAAAAAAACATATTTACTAAAGTATATATGAACAAAGAAATAAATAATCCAATAATAACCCTGAGATTTTTAATCTTAAAGAAAAGCCTTTAATCTTCAAAAATATCTGTTAGATTGTGGCTATTGAAGCTTTTCAAGTGCAGCAAATTACACAAATTCTTGAAAATGTGAGTTTTATAAATCATACCTAATAAGTACTATAATTGAGAATATCCTGTATATAAATTATATACATATATACCTATTTCACTTTTATTTGCATAATTGCTCAAAGAATATTCATCATAACTGCCGCAATTTGACAAAATGTCACTTCAATAATGTATTCTGAGATAATTTAAAATTGACATAATCATCGCAAGACTATCGTTACCTATTGTAGTTCCATTCATATCTTCTGGTGATATAATTTCCCATTCGCATACTTACGTTATCCCTGTGTCGATCTGGCATTCGGTCTGATCTTTTGTCAATATTTATTTAACCGTGTGTTGTAAATACTTCCTATCGCACTCGAATCAAGGGGGTTTGGTTTTGGTCATCAGTAATTTGAAAGGATCGGTCGGGGTAAGTAAAATCTACCACTCGGCGTCCAGTTAACAAGACCTGGTTAAAATAATCGCTTTCGAAAAAAAAAGTCCGATCCCGAAACAATAATAATCCCATTAACGCTTAGGTAGTGTTCTTCTTTCCTCTCAGTTTCTTCATCTTCCTTTCGGCAAGCATAAATCAAAATTTATAGAGCTCAGTTAATGTTATGAAGTTATTTTCTCCAAATTACACCACCTTAAAGCAAATATTCACTCTCGCCAACATATAATTACATGTGCTAATACGTAATGCCCTCAACGATGGAAATTTGTACTGCATTTTTTTTTCATTTTGCAAGGAGACGATGTAGATGACGTCCATTGAAGTATATTATATACATTTAAGGCAAGAAGACTTTTTTTGTTATGTATGGATAATATACTTAAGCTTGTCATTTTATGTGTATGAATAACAAAAAATAAATAAAATTAATGGTGTGCAAATACGAATTTAATAAGCACGAAATGATGAACTTATAGGCAGGAACTTATACCTGCCTACCACATCTGTATTTGTGTGCTTCTCATTACCATTAAGTGAATGAAAATAATGCAAATAAAATACTTTCTATTTATATTATTGGCTTACAAATTCCTCAAAATACAAAGTTTGTATTACATATATTATAATGATATTAGGACTAATTATAATTTAAATAATATTAATTTTAATTAATAACAATTGGAAGTAAATTCTGGTGTTCCACGGACCCCGCTCTGGGACGAACTACTAGCAAACTACTACTACTATCATACAGATATAGTACAAAGCGGAAGATGCAATAAAACGTGTATTCAAAACCAACGAAAAAATTTAATTCAATTTATGCTAAAGTTTAATCTATTTAATGATCATCAATTTGGCTTTAGGAAAGGTCGCAGCATAGTTTCAGCTATCACAGAGTTTTTGGATACATTGTACAAAAACATAGATGAGGGAAGGACATGCCCTTTTTGTAGACTTAAGTAAAGTATTTGATCTAGTTGATAGCCTACTCTTGCAAAAATTATTTAGCTATGGTATTAGGAGTACGCTTCTGAAATGGTTTCAAAGTTATTTGGAGGACCGCAGTCAGTATGTGCTAAATGGTGACGCTTTTTCTGGAAAATGCACAATCAGAAATGAGGTGCCACAGGGGAGCGTTCTTCGGCCCCTTTTGTACATCATATACGTGACTAATCTTCCATCAGATAACGTCATCATGTACGCGGAACACATTTTTCTTTTAGTTCCCGCTGAGAAGACTAAAGACTTGGGGCGACATGCGTCTAATAGTTTGGGTGTCTTGAATGACTATATTTATGGAATTTAAGGCAGTATCACGCGATCAAGATCGATCTCATCTAGTTAGGGGGCCTCAGACGACTATCGTTCAGGTAGACAATTCTAAGTTTTTGGGTATAACTGTGGATTCAAGCAACATGCAATTGGAAATAACATATAAAAGTTTTTTGCAATAAACTTACTCCCATATGTTTTGCTCTGGGCTGAGAGATGAAGAGAATTCTGCAATATTGAGGATGTTCTATTTTGCTTATGTTCATTCAGTGATTGAATATGGTATAATAGCATAGGGATCATCAACAGATGTGGTTTGCGTGTTTAGAATTTAAAAGAGAACACTGCGTGCTATGTCGAAAGTATCTGCAAGAACGGGTTGTAGAAATCTGTTCACGGAGCATAACTTTGTGACTCTACCGTGCGTCTATATTTGGCGGCTGCTGTTGCATGCTGCAGAAAATTTTGATAAATGGCCGAAGCTAATAAAAATATGTTCTCCACTTGTAATCCTTGCACGCTTGAGATTCTTAGGCATAGACTAAGTCTAACGGAAAAAAATCCAGGTATTTAACCATTAAATTATTTAATAAATTGCCAAATAATTTCAAAATAATATCATATGACAAATTCAAAGTTGCAACTAAGGCATTCTTAATTGAAAGGAGTCACTACTCAGTAAATGAATTTTTAAATGATACATTGTTATGATGGTTTTTGTGTTTTATTTTTTTCTTTAATGTGTGTACATATTGCCTCTCACTAGACGGATGCTGTTATTCTAAATGAGCCTTACAGATGGACTGACATACGTTTTGAGGTAATGGGGGAATAAATCACCTCTAGGAATGAGCTGAAATAACTCAACGTAACTTTATACCACAAACTATCTTTCCGACAGCAAGTGAAAAGAGTAGTGGCGAAGACTGGTAGCATTCCTTAGGATCATGCCCAATGTTGAAGAACCTACCAGAAATACAGGCGATTCTGTAAGGGGTGATATAGATGGGCAGGTGCTATACGTAGTACAACCTAGGCAAAAATTGGCAAAAAACGCAAAGGAACTAACTGGAGAAACTCCAGAGAAGAATGTGACTGCATGATCAGCAGCTATGGAACAGTTTCCACTGAGGCAGCTCAGGTGATTGCAAGAATACCACCCTCCTCTCGATAGAGAAATAGAAGATGGACAAATAGTACCATCAAAACAAAAAACAAAAAGATAAGTAATAATAAAATAAGTAATGATAGATGGCAGGTGAATGGGAATGAAGTGGGATCCTAATCCAAGGACTTTTATTCGCGATTTAGACACCTAGGCGCGTTGTAGGTCTAGGAGCAAACTTTTATATGACATAGTTCTTCTCAGGACATGGTCATTTTAAGGCATACCTAAGGAGGAGTTGATTTATACTCAGACTGCGGGATCGTCGATACATGGACAATAAGTGGACAATAGAAAAAGGCCTTCTAGCAAACGAAATATACCAGTCTTAAATAAGCTCAATGTCATTGGGAGTATAACAAGAAGTAAGGACAAGTTGACTATTGAGGAAATAATAATTTTAGTGAAAATGCAGAAGAGAATGCAAAGACCAAATTCACTGCTAGAAAACACTTTAAATTGCGCTTATGGGAGTCAGTGTCAAATTTGACACTTTGAATTCGCATAGGAGTGGAAATTGCAAAATGTAGAAATCGCTATAATGTAAATGGGGGCGGCGTAGATCAATTACAGACGCATTATATACTTAATTTATGTATTAAAAAATCAATACAATCTTTCTTTATTTGGTGCTAAAATTTACTGCAATTGACATACCTTCCATATCGTTGGTCTTAAGACCCGACATAACTTCTTGCCGCAACTACACATAAAAGACGCATTTTAAGCGTAATACCTGAATACTTGAATTAATGGCATTAAATGTATGTCACATGATTCTAAAACAAAATTTTTGTTTACTTTGTAAAATAGTTAGAAAAAGAAACAAGAAGAATGAGTGTGCTTAAAACCACACGGCGGAAGTGTAAACTTCATCAAGGCGAGGTTAATAATACCGTAGATAATACGAAATACACGCATATAATATTCAGTAACGTATTAAATAAAACATATTCGCACATTTATTACATTTACGCGAGCGTCCGTTTCGTTTGGTCAGTTCGGACGTATGTGTACGTATAAATAGACGATATAAATATTTGCTTACTGTCCCGGTCTTGGTCTAATGGTAACGTCTCGGCTTCATAACCGTGCGGTCTCGGGATCGAACCTGTTCTGGGACATGAATTTATTTATTCATTTAAATTTCAATTTAATTGAAATCAAATAATAATAAAATTGTTCCCTTAGTCGACTCGAGCCGACATTACCCGAACGAGCGTTACATATCCGAGCATTTCATATTCGAGCGTGACGGGTCAGTCTTGTTCACTGCCTACAATCAGCGCAACGCGCCTAATAGTATATTATTCAACGAGTTTGCGTGGATAATTTTATTACACGAGGATGAAGTTTGCAGCACGAGCGCAGCGAGTGCTGTAATCGTCCGAGTGTAATAAAATATCCACGCAATGAGTTGAATATAATGCTTTATCTACTAATATATTGGCGGTACACGAAATATTATACATTTCCAGCAGACAGAAAAAGCTGTAGACGTGTTAAGATTATAATTTGATTAGAATAATAATAAGCACGCTACTTGACATTTAACGTTTGACGTTCGATGTCATTCAGTGCCTACGCAACTAAGAAAAAATCGCTTTTTTTCCAGTGTTTATTTGAATGTAATTGGTTATATTTTCCCGCCTATTTTTTAATTGGTCCCTGGAAGTGTTGAATAATATTATTCAACAGTTTCTTATCCAATCAAAAACACTTTACAAACACAGTGTTTAATAATGAGGTCTAATATCGGTAGAATTTTTTCATGTATTATTTGACATTAGTAGATAAAGAAGTTTACACTTCAAAAAAACCCTAAAAAGCTAAAAAAAATATAGAACATGGCCTAAGCCAATAACTTTTTGGCTAACTCGACTTGACAAGTGTAATATAAGAGTACTAATTTTCGATTGATCAACCTTCTGGTCAAGAAAATGATAAGCGTAAAACAGCTATTAGCCCTTTATCTAGGTAAAAAATGAGGTGTGGCCACCACACGACTTTCTTATACGTATAAGCGTTTCAAACTATACAATCTTAAGAATTTTTTTATACAAAACTTATTCAAAATCCTATTCTAAGTACTTTCATTATCTTAATAAATCGCTATAGAATGCATACTTTGCAAGATATTCGAAAAAAAGTGCTACTCGCTAAGAGTAAAAGTGCTACTTCCGGTCCGAATTTTGAAATTTCTTGTATACAAAAAATATTGCAAATATAACTCTAAATACTTTTGTACTCTTAATAAATATATATAGAATGCATAATTTACGACATATTTGCCAAAAATCGCTATTCGGTAAGAGTAAAAGTGTTACTTCCGGTCCGAATTTTGAAATCTCTTTTATACAAAAGATATTGAAAACTATGTTTTAAATACTTTTATACACGTAACGTACCTGTCTGAAAAACTTGACTTGCGAAATATTCGCAAAAAACCTATTTTCGATAAGAGTAAAAGACCTACTTCCGGTAGGAATTTCGAAAAACTTTTCAAATAAAATTGTTCTCAATTTTAATTTTAAGTACATATGAATTCTTTATAAATTTGTATAAACTTAGTATTTGACGAAATATTGGCAAAATTCGATTTTTTCACTGAAGTAAACTGCTACTTCCGGTCTACCGATTTTACTGAAAAACTAATCAGATCTCAAGAGGGAGATTATATACGTAAATACAAAATTTGGAATTGATATCTACAGCGGTTTGACCGCTATCGTGGTCACACACAGACACACAGACACAGACAGACAGACAGACAGACACACACACAGACATTTTTTAAAAACCACTTTTTTGGTATCAGGGGACCTCAAAACGTGAACATTTGCAAAAATCTCGAGGTCGAAAATTTTCATCATCATAATACTTCCTTATACTACGTATAAGAAAGTAAAAAGCTGATTTGCAAAATTGCAAATTTGCAAAACGATAGCTTAGATACACAAAATTTGCAAGATAGTATACTCGTGCACATCCTTTGCTCTCAAAGCATGATTTTTACATATTTTACTTTCTAACTTACGAAAAGTTCAAGTAAAAATAAAATTTCCTTTTCAAACATAGATAGCCTTAGAAACAAATGTTCGAATCATGCCTGCGGTAACATGTTTACAATTTAATTTTACTAATTAACAGTATCAATGTCGATTAAAAAGAAAATAATACTCAATAATTCAGAATATAATACTTTTACATTTTGTAAGAAGAACAGCCACTATTACTGTTACAACACAAAACTATTTTCGTCACATTTTAGTTGTCTATAAAACATTGCTCATATTATTACAATCAAACTTGAACACGTCGTAAAATTTAATAACAATAGTAATAATAATATATCTTTATTCCAGAAGAAAAATTAATACCTAATTCACTCTCCAAAATTTCATTAAAATAATTACAAAATAACGCGGATAAGCGGATAAAACATTTATTCTCGCCGTTGAAAACACTCTAAAAGGCAGACGAATATTGAGGAGCAGAAAAACATTTTTTGTTATCATACTATAAAACAGAAATAAACACAAATATTTGAAATATATCTTCACTGATAGGTGCCTAATGTATTTTCATTCATAAACCAGTTTAACATATACTCCCACTTATGTAACAAGAAATGGGCGGCAATTCTCATTCTTTGACGTCATTATTGAGAGTGGTCAAGATTCATAATCCAAACAAACCGCACATTTTTCATTTTTCTCCTGTGTAAATTATATGCTGTAAAAGTAATAGAGTATTCTAAGTATTTTAATAAATCGCGCCTACATAAATTTAGCTTTTAAGTGATAGGTATGATGTATGAAATGTGTTTGAATGATTTACTATTGTTTAACACAGAAAATACTTGTATTTTTAGATTTATAGACAATATATTGTGTTTACAACAAACTGTGGCTGTTTTCTCTGAAAATGTTTAGTAAGTAACTTAATCTTTTCTCATTTATATTCTTCAAAAAAAAATTAAAAACAGTCACTGTTTGTTGTAAACACAATATATTGTCTATAAATCTAAAAATACAAGTATTTTATGTGTTAAACTATAACGAATCGTTAGAATACATTTCAAATATCATACCTAACACCAAAAAGACAATATGTACACAACTATAAAAATTACTTTGAAATAGTCTCTTCTTAAATTCCATATACTTTACACGCGATAAAAAGAAGTATCCGAGTTGTTTGGATTGTGAACCCTGACCGAGGATAATGGAACGTCAACAGAAAATACCCGCATTGAATACAATCTATCTTTATGAATACTATTTATATATATATATATATATATATATACACGTAAAACGACGAAGTGACACCAAACACTTAACTGATGTTCTGGCACCCAAAATTTTTCGCGCTTTATGTGAGCAAGTGGCACCCTATATATTATCAATGTATATATTCCTTGTGACACCATATATACTAACATGATAATTTATTAGGAAGGTAAGTTTTTTATCGTTGAGGTTCTTTTTATAGGTGCGTGTTGCTTAGCCTGGGAAGAAATAAGATGTCCTATATATCCACGTCTATAGGCGCTCGTGTTCTGTTTTTTGTTGTAAATACTCTACGATTATTTGAAGACGTTCTGTATAGGTTGAAATAATAAGTCAAAACAAAATAGATAATATTTCATTTATTAATGAATGTGATTTAGAAATAGAACAAGAAAATATTGCACATTGTGCGCATTCCTTTTTAAAGATTCTCATTTGCTTTTGATTTGGGCTACACTTTATTAGATGCTAAATATTTCTTTGAAAACAAAGTTAGCTCAGGTGCGGATGGGTATGAGGAGTTGTTGTCCAAATATTTTTTTCATGTATTTTTAGTACGTGGCGAATTAGATGATATCTTTCAAGTCATGTGGTATTTCTTCTGTAGATTAACTGAAATTCTTGTTAGTATTGAATACATTGTATTTAATAATACCAATATCATCTATTATATAAATGTACGATACTAGCAAAATCGAAGGACTAAGTTTTTTATTTCTGTTGTAAAATTTAGAAAATGCCGATTAATACGTTTTATAAAAAAAGCTATATTGATATATATATAATCATGTAAATAAATTTAATGGAGTACTCCGCTGAAAATGCAACTGCAGACACGTGTTTCAAACAACTTGATTCTCGTCAGTGCAGTGTAGCCAAGAAATAGAATAGGATAACCTTGAAGATGAAAGCAACAATCAGAGACAATCACAGGAGACAGCCTACCAATTAAGGCTTCAGCCAGAATGTTCTCGATACTGAGGATAAATCTAAACGTCCCCGCGAGGTAGACATTGTCCACTTGCGTGCCATCTGAACCCGCAGGGTATAAAATAAAGAAAAAATCAATGCGGATCTTAGGATAATTATGTAAAGAAATTTAATGAGGTAACTCCGCTGAAAAAGCAACTACATTCCGTCTACTATTAAAGATTACAGTGAAAGACAATCTGCTTGCGATTCACATGCCCTTTCAATTTTTTTGCTATATGTGATTTTGTTGTTTTACGCATAGACGCATCTTCATGAAACTAAGACATTTGTACTAATGTTAGTTCATGTGACAATATCGTTTATTTCACTGACTTGTGTAGCACATAATATTCTACGAAATATTAACTCCGAATCAATTATGAAATTGCCTCTACTGGTCTTTGCCTTCAGATTGTTTTCGTTAATTTTTTTTTTCTGTTTTCTCTATTTTAGAATTTTAATGCACAACCGTTACACTTAGAAACACCTAAAGAAAATGGCGGTAATTCACGCCATACACAATATCTTCTAATAATGCTGCGTTACGTGAGTTGACGGTAGTATGTCTATCTTGTCTAGTTACCACCTTATAAAGCCCTAATAGAGGCGCGCCTCAATTTTGTACGTTAGAAAAATATTCGTAATTAAAAAACTATTGGTCCTAGGTCAAGTTTTTTCCCAAAAACGTTTCCCTTATTTTGTCTACAATTGCTTTGTGGCATGTATATAAAAATTTCTACAAATAAAAATATTTGTCTCTTAGTGAAAATGTGAATACCTTCGTAGCGAAATAACAGGTACACTGGTATTTAAACCAATATCAATATACAATATTTCGATAGGGAAATAATATCTCTAGAAGCGCTTATTTAGGTACTTCAATTAAAAAAAATAAAGTCGATAACTTAATTAAATTGGCAGATATGCCAATGTAAATGTTCAAAAACACGAATTTTAGGAATTGTCAATTTCTGATGTTTTCCGAAATAAAAAAGATCTGCACCACAGAAAAATGTCGTCAATAGCTATTTTGCATGTAGATTATTTTGTTATAAATGCCTGTATACAGTCTCACATGGTTGTACGCCGAAAAAAAACGACACATTTATGGTCGATTTCGCTCCACTAATGTAAAAACTCGCTGTCTGAGGTGCCAGATAATAGCGTTAAATCTTCACAAATATATTATAGTTCATGGTGCCACTACGTAGCATTATATATTATTGTGCGTGGTGCCACGACGTAGCATTATACATTTGCTATTCGCGCGCCCTCTGCAGATTATATAGCTCAACTAAAATTGAAATTTTATATAAAAATGGTCGAAATGGCACCATCCCCAAATTTTGTATGACGGATCCCACGACTTATTAACGCTCAAATACGCGATAAAACGTTCTGGCACCTTCAAGTGGAGCCAGAACGTATATATAGGTGCCACTTCGCCCATATATATCTGAATTTGGTGCCTGTACGTACAAGTACATATATATATATATATATATATATATATATATAGAAAAACGTTTCGTTACTGCTTACCGCAGAATGATGGGTTTAGCTAATTAGTAAATAATACACAGTTTCATATGTATGTGACGTTTCGATCGTATTTCACGATCTTCATCAGACCTTTAATTAAAAGAAAAAAAAACCAGGATATACAATATCGTCCAACATTACGTCATTTATCGACTTACACTAACAAGTACTGCTTAAGAAAAAACGTCCAACAAAGAACACATTACAAAAATTACTCCACCACAGTTACACCCATAACATATTAAAATGTAGTATAAAATTTCTTGATATATTAAAATGCAGTATAAAATTTCTTTTAATTTAAAAATAACAACAATTTGCGTACATATTACTGCTCGCAGGTATGAAACCAAATGCGTATATTGACCCCAGGTCAATATACACATTTGGTTTCATACCTGCGAGCAGTAATATGTACGCAAATTGTTGTTATTTTTAAATTAAAAGAAATTTTATACTGCATTTTAATATATCAAGAAATTTTATACTACATTTTAATATGTTATGGGTGTAACTGTGGTGGAGTAATTTTTGTAATGTGTTCTTTGTTGGACGTTTTTTCTTAAGCAGTACTTGTTAGTGTAAGTCGATAAATGACGTAATGTTGGACGATATTGTATATCCTGGTTTTTTTTTTCTTTTAATTAAAGGTCTGATGAAGATCGTGAAATAAGATCGAAACGTCACATACATATGAAACTGTGTATTATTTACTAATTAGCTAAACCCATCATTCTGCGGTAAGCAGTAACGAAACGTTTTTCAATACATTAGTCAGTTGACTGAAAGCCACTTGATATCTATATGTATATATATATATATATATACATTTATACGCAAAACGTATATGTATATATACATGTGTTGGGATACACCCACACATCTAGTGACATACACTGACGAGACCTTAAAGGTTGAAATACGGTGTCTCCGCGTTGATTGTCGGTAATGGCACTAGATGTGTGTATATATCCCACCACATGTATATATACACATACGTTTTGCGTATAAATGTATATATATAAATAGTATTTACCTCTTGATGTTAGTTCTAGCATTTAAGTATTTAACACATTTCATTTTGATTTTATCTTTATTTGGTTTTAAAGCAAGTTTAAGTCTACTACTGTTACAGTTGTTCAAGCATACATTTCGTATCGCTAATATTAGTACCCAACAACTCTTTGCCACAACTATACCTTTTAGAGATTTAATTATATTTTTAATTCCTGTTATAATTAATTGTTTTTAAATTTCTTAAACGACTTATGTTCGTGTATATCATAATTGATACTATTGTCATCTACTGTCGTTTATTTTAATATGATTCCAAAACAGAAGAAAAATAATTTATTATTGTCACACAACACATTACTATCGAATGTAGGACAGGAAGCATCAATTTTGGTCGGTCATTTGTATCAAAATATTTCTGGTTTATGTATTTCAGTAATTGCTTACCCCCGTGGATAACGGACCCCTTTAACGACCACAATGATATTAATATTTCTCCACTAAAACACGATTCTTTATTTCATCAAGACCGACCCCGAGGAGAAATTCCCGTTTCTGGTAATTGATTTCGTCGTACCAACCCGTTATAATAATATCAATTACTTTCATTAATAAATAGTCCCTGTTCTTCTTTTTTTCGTTTTTATTATTATTACGTATACAATTTAAATCTATTTCTGTAACCAATTTTAAGGTCATCATAAAGCAAGGACAATAATTATGGTGTGTCTAATGAAATGAAATTGTAATTAATTAGGATGTTGTTGTCGATAATTCCTAAAGATTTTATAATGGCAGGTTTTTAATAAGCGAATAGAATTTTCTATTTAGTTTACGGTTGTTTAATATGACCGGACTATATACCGGGTGACTATTAAAGATTATAAATTTTGTTCTTCAATTAGCAACATATATCTAACATTCCTACATTCCTACTTATATTTAAAATCCTTTTTTTTCAGATCCATCAAATGAAACAGATAAAGCACTTGCCAACGGACAAATTAGCTAACATCTTTTTTTTACTGCCGAATATAACATTTTTATTGTAGTGACTTATTTAAAAGCAAGGACATGTTCGTTTTCAAAATTACTATGTCTGCAAATTCTGCTATGACTCTACAATAAATTAATATATACCAATTTGCATTACTTGTAAATGTAAATACCAAAGGAACTTAGAAGGAGTTAAATAACAAGGGTACTACTAACAAACAAAATCATAAAATTTCAGATACCTGAAGTTCATGTCACCATATACAGGTTATTACAATTTCTACTTTATTTTTAGCAAAATATTCTCAATCTGTAGCTCACAAAATAGACTATTACTAAACAAGGCTTTAAAAGTTACTGAAGGTATAGTTACAGAATATGTATCTTCAAGTAACAACGTATCCATACTTTCATTTTCTCTTCGCCATATTTCCAGTAAAGTAGATATCATAACCTAAATAGTAACCAATTTTGACATGTAGACTTAAGAGGAGCGTTTACCTATCGAAAATTAAGGCGTCGCTGTTTCGCGTTTTTTAAACTTATTTTGTAATTTTAGAATCTCAAATTTGGGTTAGTGATGCAAAAGGCATAAATTTATAATGTCAAGGTCAGTTTTTGTACTAATTTATTTTCTTAAGAAAGTTATGTGTTTTAGAAATTACCACAAAAATTCATGAATTAGATTAATGTCTACTAACTAAGGCTGGTACACAAAAGAAAAAGAAAAGACCTCTAAGCGCCAGCTGCACATTTGATGTACGATATAAAGAAAAAATTAAATTTATGTAATTATTTTTAAAGACGAAAAACATTAAACTGTAAACATTGTCACACACATTTTACACGAGGTTTTTTCAAGCTAATCGCGTCGTCTATCCCCACTTTACGGTATCTCTACCGGTCCTAGCGAAGACGAAAATCTATCGGAATCGGTCGGCTATTGCAGACTTAAATGCGAGTGACAGTTTAATTACAAACTGTCACTCGCATTTAAATGTCATATATACCTATAATATACGAGTGTATAATAATATAGTATTTTCATCGTAAGAATAGGTGCACGTCATCAATGACGTTTGCACAATGTTGTCAAGCTGATGCATATAAAATATAAAAATGATATAAACAACTGTCAAATTAGAAGTATAGGTTACGAAAACCAATTAGTCAATTGAAAGTTTTTATTGAGGCTGGTGCATTAATTACTAAAACAAACTAAACCATTAAAAAATATGATTGTATTACATAAACAAACATTAGTTCATAAAATGATCCACTAATTTTCGATTTTCAATGGCAATTTTTTTATCGCAAACTGTATTTATTTCTAAGCATAAAAATCGATATTTAAAAAAAAAGTGTGATCTTAATAATGCTTAAAAGATTTGTCAGAAATACATGAAAAATGAACTTTAATAATAAGTAATAAATAATCAAACGCAGGAAGTAGACTTTATTATTGTATTTGTGACACATATTAAATACAAAAGCATAAAAAAAGTAATATTAAGTTCAATCTGAGAGTTCATCTTCACTTGAGCTGTCCATATTCACATTAATAATAAATTTCCCATGATCTTCACGATCAACTGCAACTTCCCTCTCCCACCATTTGTATATTTCATTCTCTGTGTGTTGTATTGTTTTCCTCCAAGTCTCTGGTGTGACAGATTTTAAGGAATTTTGCCATGTTTGTTGTACACTTTCTATACATCGTCCTTGCTCTCCAATATGTCTAGCATAATAACTTTTTGTTATACCCCAAATGTGCTCGATGGGGTTAAAAATGCAGTGATATGGTGGAAGACGGAGTACCATATGACCATACTGTTGTGCAAGCTGATCTACTTCATAAACAGCACAAGGTTTATTTCTGTAGAAAATTAAACTTTATAGATAAAGATATATGAAAACAGTTTGATGCTACTCACTTGTCAACTAATTGAAGCAGTTGAATTTTCAATAAACTCTCATCATATTCAATATTGTTTTCCGTTAACCAATGTTGAATGGCAGCTTTGGTGGATGCAGCTGTGGGGGGCTTATTTAAAATTGTAGTATGGTAACTAGCATTATCTAAAACTATTGCAGATGGCCTTTCAAGATGGCGAAGCAGTTGGTGCTCAAACCACCGCAAATAGTTAGTTCGGTTCATCTCTCCATGATAGTCACCATAGGTACTTGCAGATGGAAATACAAGGTCTGCGCCATCAATAAAACCATCTGAGTTTCCAGCATGCAATACAATAAATCTATAATATATGCATATGTAAGTAATTAATTAACTAATAGAATCAGTTTGTTACCTTTTTCCACCAATTTTTGATTTGCGAACGCTTCTTACATCCTCATCTTGCCATGATCGTGCCACCGTGCCATCTTGAAATATCCATGTTTCATCAGTAAAAACAAACTGATAATCTCCAGACTGTTTTATACGAGTATATTCTGATAAAAAGTTTACACGTTTCAAAGCAATATGTGGTATTTCCATTAGTGCTCGTTTTGGATCATCCTTTTTGTAATGAAAGCCTATATTTTGGAGGACTTTCCACAATGAAGTTTTTCCACCTGTGAAAATATCCCTCTCACGAAGTACAATACCCAAGGATTTGAGAGTAATATTTTGCTCTGTAATTATTCATAAATTAAGTGCATTTTAGTACAATACATATTTTAGAAAACTTACTGTTTTTATGCATATCATACACAGCATTCCTTATAGCGCACTCAGCAAAGTTATCAACATCAACAACAGGCTTCCCTTTGTCACGCTTGCGTTTGGGACTGACAAGCACATTTCCTTTTTTGACCTCGGATGAAATTTTACTTACAGTTGCCAAGCTTACACCCAAAGTTATAGATGCTCGCTGTAAACATATAAATAATTGTAGTACAGTATATGACAAAAATTTGTGCTGTTTACCTCTCGTACTGAAGATAAAGGTAATACAAGTTCACCATGGTCACGTTCTGCTTCAAACTGTGCAACTGTAGATGCAATCATTGATTTGCAACGACTACAACACGCTTTTGGCATAATTGTATATGAATAAACGTCTTTTAGTTATGAAAATAACTGTTTTGTAAAAAGCAGGATCATAAACGGCAAAAATTAATAAAGAACATTTTTGTGAAACGAGTTTTTCTTTCTAATTAATTAATAAAGAACAAGTGTGAAAATATTTAACGCGCTATAACCTAAATGACAGACATATGACAGAACGGTATTTGACAACACTGCCCTGCTTACTTTCAGTACAGACAACTGTTAAAGGTGCGGTAGTGTTGGGTAGAGTATTAAGGTTGCATTTATAAGAGATGGCGTTATAGGTACTTAGTATTTGGTATATTGGTCATTCCGAAAGTTCTGTTGATGACGTGCACCTATTCTTACGATGAAAATACTATATAACAGTTATGGGCAAGCGAAAATTGGTTTATTATAAAACATCAACATCAACAGTTCCGTAAGTACTCATTCTTTATACATTATGTTTCCTATCTATAGAATTTCTTTATCTATGACAGAATCTGTGAATATAACCGAAGGGCTGTGACGAAACCGAATATCGTATAGCTACTATATTTAGGACAGCTGACTCGTCGGCCATTTTGGAGATAAATGTCAGTTCATATCACGATACACTTATACCGGTATGCTCACTTTAGCTGTCAATGACGTCATTGCGGTCAGATTGACAGTTCTCATATAGGCTACATTTTGACGCAGTTATCTCCAAAATGGCGGACGAGTCAGCTATGCTTTATATAGTAGTTGTAGAATATCGTGTATCTCCACCTACTCACACCCCCTTGCGTCTACCCGTCCCGCGAGTAATATAAGTTGTATAAGTTTCTATTTGTTAGTAAACGCCCCTCTTAATTGTAAATTGAAGGGATAGAGAGAGTATATATATATATATATATATATATATATATATATATATATATTATCTATGGTATTGAGTGTACGAATTTCGATTCTTTTGATACATGATATGGTAGAACATATTTTATACAACGTGTTTCAAAAAGAACTGCACCTAGTTGCCCATAAATTATGATCTTCCGCATTCTTGAAGTGCGAATATAGATTAAATAGTATAAAGGTTATCCACCTTTTAAAATTATCATCGAGCGATATGGTGATGAAATTAATAGCAAGTACAATTAGATTATTAATTTATTTAAAAAGGTAACTTTAATTAATTATAATTTATAAAAAGTGTTCAAATACTGACCATTCTGTTGAATGTATAATGCAGTACGACGTTTCCTGTTGTCAAACAAATTCTGCAATACATTTGGTGTTATTTCGTTACATTTAATTATAATTGTAACCCTAATGAAGTAACCCTAATTGAACTCGTCCTGTTGCACTTGGGTTAAATGGTGTTGATAACTGTTCTCGGTATCGTTGGTTATTATTGTTATAAACTAGATGTCTTGGAGAATTATCATTTTATTACATTACTACCAACATTCGGTAAAATATAAATAATAATTGCAATCTTTTGTGAAAACTAATGACATTCTCACTCCACATCAATATAGTTTCACAGAAAATGTGTCTATAGAAAAACGCTATTTATAGTGTTTTTGATTACATTTTTGATGACTTGGATAAGAAACTTGACTTGACAAAGGAATTCGATGTCAATATTATCAAATAAGATAGAGGGCATAAGTCTAGTTAAGTTTCTTGTGCTTTTTATTATCAATATTTTATTTAAAGTAGAATAATTATAATTTTCGGGTAGATCGAACACCTGCCAAAAATCTAAAGTTAAAGTTAAACAATAGCATTGTAGCCGAAGAAGACCTAACAAAGGCTATATACAGCTGGAAAAATCTTCCCATTTGGCAAAAACAAAATTATTTTACACTTCGCTAAAACTAAAGTCTGCCCAATCCAAAAATAAGAATCGGTTGAGGTCCTATGTTTTCACTATCAGCAAAACATGCCCTTACCATACATTCCTTTCGGAAATGTATTTTATGAGGGACAATTATGGCTTACAATGTTTGTGTTCATTTAGCGAAAACAGGTTATAGCAAATTTTATATATACGATGAAATAACTGCTAAAAAGCGTTGGAATGAAGTCATCTCTTTTCTGTCCGAGTGCATAGATACTCTTCCTCCATCGACTGAATCATTCCTACTCTTTGATAACTACTTCACTCTAATATTTAATTAATTAAATTATTAATACTACTGGCAGAAATAGAGTAATAGTGCGTCAATTTGCTGAACCTGAACACAGCTTTTACCTAACCAGTAATACATTTTTCGGATTAAAAGCAAAAGAAAAGCATAAAAAAAAGTAATTTATGGGTATGAGGGTTTGGAAAACTTGGTCAAAAATACATCTAAGAAATAGTAAAAGTGAACCAAAATGTGGTTCTGAACTTTTCTGAACATTTCAAAAGTTTCTTGGAATGGACCAACAGAAACGAAAAAAAAAGATTTTCTATTTTTAAATACTGTGTTTTCAATTATGAAAAAACCATCATCGTAAAGTGTTGCCAGAATGTTTTTTGAAAAAAACAGGAACTTCATAATCGTTACATCCAAAAAGACCTTATAACTAAATATCCTCTACACACCAATCAAAATGTTCGGTCTCTGGCTGAAAAGTATCTAAGAATGTTCAATGCTATTAGGAACATGTCTGTTGGTCCAGAAATGCCTCAAGAAAACATGGACAGTGACATCGAAACAGCAGAAGTTGAGATGTTTTAAACTATATACTTTTTTCAACTAGCTTTTGCCATATAATAAGTCTTGCTCTCTCATATCAGCCTCATTTTCCATAATTTGCAAACGTATTTTCTAGTTTGTTAAGCTTCCTACTTTACAAAACACTGTCTTTGTTAACAATATAAAATTTAGAAAATGGATTAATTTTACATATAACGTGTGTGTGTTATTGACGCATTCTAATTTGGTAATGTTATTAAATCGGCAATTTAGAAAGGTCTTCCTTCGTTTGTTCCACTGCCAGAGTCGTGCCTAAATATTTAATTTATAAAATAAACATAATTTTATAATGATGTGATCATGCTTAGATATAACTATAACATTGCTAATATAATGAAATGATATTAAAAACGTGTAACTTTTAGTAAACGTTTTGTTAAAGTTGTAAATTATTATGTTAAATTTGACAATTGTGCTTAATTAAAAGCAGGGGCAGAAAATTGAAAACATAAAATTAGTTAAAATTCATATGACCGATCTTAATACACCCATTATAGCAATACTGAACAATATATATAAATATTTATTGCACAAATTTATTCCGAGGAAATATAAAATTCTTTTATATAAAATAACAAATGTGCCACCCCATTGTGCGACCTTAGATAAAGGGTGTCAACTAAACCATTAGCAATTTCATAGGGTTGAAATTATGACGAGCCACCCGCAACGTTATGGTAGCGAAAAATATTAAGAACCACGTATAGACAGACCTCACGCACGCGAAAATCACCATGAATTCTCTAACAGTGACATAATTTTATATATTAAAAAACGTTAGACCGTACTATAACTAACAAAGATAAATTAGAAACTTTTACCAAGTAATTAATCTGCAACATAGCGTCACTAATGATGTCTTAATATCTGCATTATCTCTGTTCATTAATCACCGGACGAATTCTATTCTTCATCCCTTTCTGCAAGGAGGTACGTCTAACTTTTATAACACGATAATAACGGAATCCCTACCCATAAGTGTACCATAACATTTTGTGTGTGGGTTTTGATGGCGGCAATGTGAATGCAAATGAGCAATTTTCATAAAATTACAGTTTTCTAATGAGGGGCTCGATATTTAAGGGTTAACCATATATGTCTTGGTGGGTGGTCAAGTTTTAGTTCCGCATGCGGCACCACGCCCACAAACCAAATATTCTTGGAGTGATTGATGAAATTATCAAGGGTTCATTATTGATGATCGTGTTGCCAATTAACTAGCTTCTGTGCGCTATTCGAAAAAAGTCGTCTTGGTTTATTATAGAGACAAGTTGCGGTTTTGAGAAGAGACATCGTTATTATTATTTTTTTTGATCGACACGGTTTGTGAAAGACCTTGCGAAAGGATTTTGAGTTTAATTCTTTACTAACGCTTGCGCAAAGTTCTAGGATATCGATTCATTGGCAGGTAAAATCTGTAGTATGTTAAAATATAGCATAAACATTTTTCTATCTTTGAAATATACTTACTGAAATCGGGGAACCAGTTTATGCACGTCACACGTAATGTATGGCGTTATTTTTTGCATTGTTGTCAATTGCAGGCTGCCTTAATTTGAATTAGTATATAGGTTAGGTTATGTTAATGTATGTTTCAAATTTCTAACTGAAAGTTTAAATTTAAGGCTAGAAGAAACATATATGTCTATAGTACGTAAATATGTTGATCGTTATGAATTGCGAAGAAAAGAAAAGGATAAGTTTTACAGAGAGATCGTAATTGGTGGACCGTGCCGCTTCATAGGCTGAATTGTATTTCGTCCGTGCGACATCTATTATTTTACGTATGAACTATTTTCAAGATTTTTGTTAAATTTACTCATTTTAATAACTCAAGAAATACATTCAATAATTGAAAGTATCTTTATTAAAAATAATTTAATACAAAGATCGATATTGCATATAGGTAACATTACATATTTAGAAATATTATAACATAACTTTTACGCTTCTTGGTCACACATATGGAATAACTGCCTTGTATAAATCACCTAATGCAAATTCAAACTTACTGATAGAAGACTTACATACAATGGGCCGTATGATTTTCCTTTCGTTAGAACTTAGAGACAGTCGTTAAGGCCTTAACGACTGTCTCTAATTTTTCTCAATGATTTCCCTTTAATTAAGCATTTAGCGACTGTCATTTGTGGTTATTTATAAATAAAATTTTAAACAACGACAAGTGATGTTTAATATTTTCGTTAACTTGACATTTCCAAAAAAATGGCTGAATTAGATAACATTTTGGAAGAAATTGAGTTAATTGATAATGATATGAATGTTATTCCAAGAGAGAATGGCTATACGTATCGCTTACGGAAAAATCCATTTCAAGAATTTTCCGAAATTGAGTTTAAAAAAAGGTATCGCTTGACAAAAGATACCGCTCAATATGTGGTAGATTTAATAAGAGATGATATAAAATCACAATCTAATAGGACAGTGGACGTCAGTCCAGAACTGCAGTTCTTAATTACTCTTAGGTATTACTCCATTATCATTATCAACTGGAATTAGGTAAGTGAACTATTATTTCTGTCAAAATAAAATCTGTAATAAATTGGTCATCATTGCATGGTTATGGGATCTGAACTGAAGCATTAGCGAATTTTCTTCCCACCCAAATAGAGACCGAAGGCACTAATACTAACTACTATTTACGATTTTTTCTAGGAGATTTGCACGGCATCACGCAATCATCAGTTAGTAGGATTGTATTCAAGGTATCTTTGGCTATTGCAAGACAATTAAGACATTTTGTACGCTGGCCTAATAATAATAACGACTTGAAAAGGAGATTTTATGAAGTTAGAAACTTTCCTGGCGCAGTGGGATGTATAGACTGCACACACATAAAAATAAAAAAAACCAGATGGACACAATCCTCGACTTTATTTGGGTAGAAAAGGATATTATTCTTTAAATGTGCAAGTAGTATGTGGCCCAAATACCGAAATATTCAATGTAGTTAGCCGTTGGCGTGGAAGCGCTCACGATTCTAGAATTTTTGCATACAGTCGTGTAAAAGAGGATTTTGAGGTAGGTAACTATCTACTTCAAGGTGAAAATTTTAAAAATCACCTTACCATAAATATAGTTATCAAATTATAATCTAAATTACTTCGTATCTATTTTTAGAATAATCGTGGACAGGGAATATTGTTAGGGGATAGTGGATACGCATGTACCCATTACATGTTGACTCCTCTATTAAACCCAAGAACGGCAGCTGACATCGCTTATAATGCAGCTCATAAAGGGACAAGAGTAAAAGTTGAATGTTGTTTTGGACAGTGGAAAAACATGTTTAAAGCTTTAAGAAGAGGTCTTGAAATTAAGTTGTCTACCTCAAAAATATGCATAGTGGCTATGGCTGTTCTATATAATATAAGACTAAACAGAGATAACGATTTTGAGGATGATTCGGAAGAAGAATCAAGCAGTGACGAAGAAGAAGAGGATCCGCCAAGACCAGTTGTTCACAGGAGAAGAGGTTTGTTGTTCAGAGATTAAATTATACGTCGATATTTTGATCACCGCAGGGTATAGTTTGGATGGTCATTGGTCAATACGAAATAAGAAATAATTATTAATTATTTAAAAAATCACACAGCAATTGGCGTTTTATTTGTTAATTAGTAATTTTTCTATTTCTAATTTAAGTTTTTGAATTTCTAGATCTTTTATCATTTTTGTTTTCAATTCATTATCTATTTTCAAATTCAGTTCTTGTACTCTTAATTTATGGAGTTCTTCTTCGTTTCCCAACTTTGTTTTTGTTAGTTGCATTTCCAGGTTTATCAGATTACTGTTTTTTTCAATTTTTTCGTTAATTTGTTTTTCGTGCAGAGAAATCATTTTAGCCTGTGTCTCCGTCATCGGAATTATTTTCCGTCGCTTAACTTTTCTTCGCTTCGCTTGATTTTTGCTGGGAAAATAAATGAAAGTTAAAAAATGATTGAAAATTTAATTAGGTAAGTATATTAATAAATTTGTATAATAGATGTAGGTACCATCGATTGCAAAAAAAATAAGAAAATGTACAAATTTATCTGGAAACACCTATTATGTATTATGTAAGTACCTAATTGAAAATCAGAACTTATGTAATTAATTTTGAAAGTGTAATTTTTTTGAAGCAGACTAAACGTATTATTATACGTGAGTCCCTCAACTTACCTGGAGACAGTAATTAGTCCAGTGCTCGGATCTACAAGTCCTATATCGTCTTCTTCGCCTGTATTATTCTAAACAATACGAAAAACGTCTAAATTATTTTATAAAAAAGACGACCGAGCTATACCTTTATGCTATTGTCGTCACAGTCAAGTACTGGTGTGTCTTCCTCGAAGTCGACATGACATATATCTGCAATTGCCCAGTCTAATTCCGTTGGCTCGGTAGCAGAGGACGGGCCGGGGCCACCTCCAGTTTTTTTTAAATTTCTCTTATAAGTACCTACTACAGATTTGGCCTGTTGCTTCAATCTGTAGTACGCACTTCTCAGGTTCTTGACATCTCTTTGAGAAATGCCAGTTTTTCTCATTTCGGCACCCAATCGCTCCCACAGTTCATTTTTCTTTTTGTTGATCTTGGGCTCCGAGCTCTTCGACTCCAGAACATGCTTATGTTCTCTGACATAATCAATCAGAGTAATTTTTTCTTCTTCGGTAAAATTTTTTACCCTTTCCCTTTTACTCCTAGAAAGACATTAATTGTGCTAATGTTACGTGACGCAATTAAAGAATTAAAGTACTTACATTATTTTACTGCCAGTATCAATAAACAATCTCAGTAAAACTTAAATAACAGCACAAACTTTTTTAAATTTAAAATAACTTTGTAACTGACAGCGCATGTCAAATTTAATTTCTCACAAATTCCGGCGTTGCCAAACATAATTTGCGTAAAGACGTTATTTAGTTAACGAATCTATCAAACGAAGGAAATCATAACCCTTTCGTTAATTTATTCTTTAAACAGTTGTTTAGTCAAATCAATTATTTAGATAACGACGCGTTAACGAAAGTTTCAACGAAAGGAAAATCATACGGCCCATTATTTTTAAATAACTCACAAAAAAATATAGAAATATTTACAGGGGATATCAATATAAACTTAAAGGCTTCAAATGACAGTACAGTAAATGAATACCTATGCCTAATGGCGAATTTCGGTTTCCTTCCTTACATTAAAGACACTACCAGGTACGACTCAAATACTTGCATAGATCACATTTTCCTAAAAACTAAAAATAAAAATTATGAATTAACGTCATTTGTTTTACATACATTTGTAACGGATCACTATCCAATTATGCTGAACATTGCTTCGAGTCAAAAACATAATGTAAATGTCACGAATGAAAATATTACGAAGGCAACAAGACCACAAATTAATTACGATTTATTGAGACAAAATTTACAATCCTGTGACTGGAGCGATATTTTAGAATTAAAAAACCCTGAAGATGCCACTAACATATTTACAAATAAACTTTATGATAATATTGAAATATCAAGGATGGCTCCCACAAATAAAATAAATAGGCTCAAAAAATCAAAAGAATGGATAACGTATGGCATCATAAACGCAATTGAATATAGAGATAAAATGAAAAAGACGCTGCAAAAAAGAAATGATCCTGATCTAAATAATTACTATAAAAACTATAGAAATTACCTTTCTAAACTAATTAAAAAAGTTAAATATGATTATTACAAAAAACAAATAGCGGAAAACCGAGGGGTAATTCGCTGGGGAAATCTGGTGTACACCAAGAGGGAAATCATGGGGAAATCATGAGGAAATCAGAGGAAATCACTGCAAATTATTATACTGCGCATGAGTCTGCTATGAGTCTGATCATGCGCAGTTTTTATATCAAAGAAATAAAAATGAAGTTACAATCTACTGTGATATTTAGGGTTCTTTATATTCAAAACTAGTGACTGATTATAAGATAGTGTAAAGTCTGTGAGTGTGAATAGTGGTGTTTTAGGTGAGTACATAGAATCGGTAAAAATAAACAGTAGTTTTTGCACTTAACGAAGGTTACTGCAAGGGTTATTGTCAATATTATAGCCGCTACTTTTACAGAAATATGGCACCTGAACTGGAGGATGAATTTATTCTAGAACTTGAAAATTCTATTGGTATTAAAATTCCAATTCAGCTAAAGAAATTGCTAGCTATAAATGGCTACACAGACATAAATCTAATTGCCAAGATAACTGAAGAGAATCTTTCAGAAATTGAACATTTTGCAAGAGTAGATTTGCCTTCTTTAATAGAAAAATCGGAATACGACGACTATTATGGTGTTTTTTCAAAAAACGTTGAATCATTTAAGATAGTTAGCGGTCACAAGAAAATTTTGAGAAGGATTCAAGAATATTATAAATCTTCGTATAAACCTGATAAACTCACTAGTGCCAATGTGAAATGTAAGACATTATCTAGGAACAAACCAAATAGTTTATTGTCTCGGTCACCAACAGCCCCTCTCGCAGCCCCTAGTACCTCGAGTTTATCAGGTCAATTCACCGACACGGCCGAAGATGCGCCAGTTACAAAAATTTGTACAAAAATTAATATTTCCGAGGAATCGGACAATGTCTCAAGAATCGTACTAAATTGGATTAAATCAAAATGTTGCGCTGAAAAATGGCTCGACCTCCAAAATGAGTGCTCGAATATTAAAGTTAATATTCATTATGACAATCTCAGTCAAGATTTATTAGGTAATGGTTTTGTTTGTGCATTAGTGAAAATGTGTATATTTATATTACGAAACAATTATTTTTCACGTAAAATTGTATGCTTTTGTTCAGAAGTCCCCGTAAAAATTTATAAGCTTGCTAAAACTGCTAGATCGCAGAAACGTTGGGTTATTTCAAATTTTCAACGACATTTCAAAAAACATCTCGAAAAAAACAGCTTGGACAGTTCAAACTTTTCCGAAAAAGCAGAGAAGGGAATACTATATTATTTTAAACCTATGGAGAAGTCAGCAAATTGTTCTAGCTCAGAAAATTCAGTTTCAGTAATTGAGGATCTCACCTCGGATCTCACAAATTCATCCGTTGCGTCTTCTTCTAAAATAAATATTATTTCCGATATCATAGTTTCTCCAAGTTCTTTATCAACTCTGTCAACAGATAAACAACAAGACGAATGTCAAAAATTAGGTCAAAATATCACTGAAGGCAATTTTCTCGATAACAATGAGAACAGTGATAATTTAAAAATTACAGCTACACCTGAACCTGCTATTGAAAATTACGAGGCTCCGCTGTTTAAAGAAAAACTTTTAAAGTCAAAATGGTCCGAATATAAATATTCAAGACAGCAGAGAAGCCAGAGACTGAGAGAAAAAACTCACAGCGACCAACAAAAAATTACAGAGTATTTTCCTTATTTACAAACAGTTCAAGAATTTTTTAAAACAAATTCTCAGGCGGAAAATCAGTTTATAGAAAACTTTACAATCTATAGTAATATACAAGCTCAAGATTTCCAAATAAGTAATACATTTTTGAAACTACTCTACGATATGTCTCTTAGAAACTCTTCGCATACATCTAATCGAAATAATTATGATGATGCTCTTAAAAAGTTTGCTCTTTATATTTATTACACAGGAGGACGTCTTCTGTATGAAACGCTACACGCCAATCTAAGAAATATCCTGCCATCGATTTCATGTCTTTACAGATATTCGAGAGGAAGTGGTGGACAGTTCTTCGAAGGTATTTTCTATTTTGAACAACTAAGCAAGTTTTTGGAAGAGCGGAATCTTCCTAAAAAAGTCTGGATTAGTGAAGATGGTACTCGCATTACGTCTAAAATAGAGTATGACCCAAAAAGCAATAACATCACGGGTTTTGCTTTACCTTTGCATAAAGGCTTGCCAATAGTAGATACATACATGGCTACATCAGTCCAAAAAATCCAAAGTTATTTTCAAAATGCATCAAAATCGAAGTATGCATACGTTATTATGGCTCAACCGATGTGTGATAAAGTGCCCGCATTTTGTTTATCCGTATTTGGTACTGACAACCGCTTTACGTTCAAGGACATCCAGTCTAGGTGGAATTACATCAAAGAAACTGCAGAAACCTTTGGGATTACCGTGATGGGTTTTTCATCCGATGGAGACACTCGGTTGTTAAAGGCCATGCGTGTTAACTCTACTTTGCCCACTCCTAAAGACGAAAAAAATAATTTGAGTAATTGGAAGTGGTTTCAGATGGGTCATGAAAGGTGTGAGAATAAAGTATCTTATGTTCAAGATAGTGTCCATATTGGAACAAAATTGAGAACTCGTTTTTTAAAACCCAATATTATATTACCTTTGGGAAACTATTTTGCTTCCGTAAACCACCTTCAAGAACTAATAGATACTGTTTCAAAAGACCAACATCTTCTCACTGTATCAGATCTTAAGGCAGATGACAAAATGAATTTTTTAGCTGTTCAAAAAATGTGTACACCAAGAGTACGTCAGTTACTGTTAGACAATGTTCCCGACAGTAAAGGGACTATTGTTTTTTTAAAAATTATGTATTTTTCAACTGAAGCTTTTATAAACAAGGAATTACCAGTTGCAACGCGTGTGTACTATTTATGGTATTGCGTTTTCTTTTTGAGGGCTTGGAGATTTTGGATTGCCACAAATAAATACTATAAAATTCAAGAGAACTTCTTATCTTCGAATTGTTATTCATCAATTGAGTTGAACGCTCACAGTTTAATAAATCTGCTTTTAAAGGTCCGCGATGAAGACATACCAAGTGATCTGTTTACGCCATGGCTTTTTAGCAGTCAACCCTGTGAAAAGCTGTTTCGTGCAACGAGGTCTATGACATCGACATATTCCACCGTTGTAAATTTCAGCATTAGGGATATCTTATATCGGATTGACCGTATACAAATGATAAATAACATAATCAATGAGTTGAGCGATGATAAAGGTGGAAATTTTGTTTTTCCTCGAGAAAAGAAACGAAATACAATGATTATTGGAAATTTAGAATCTGATTTAAGTACTATGACTAACGACGTAATTGAAATGAATGTGGAAAAATCTTTAGTGGACGCTACTGAGGACTTGAAAGAGTTGGGAATTTGCCTCTCCAATAGCGACTGCTTCTATGAACTTGCAATTCCACTGAAGCAAGAAGAGATGCAAGAAATGATTGACGAGAATGAAAATGACATAGATGATCAGCAGATCACTATTTTTGACGAACAAGACAATTATTCAACTATTTACTCTAGAACAATGATGGACCACGACGAAGAGTCAAAAAAAGAAAAAACGGACATAGATAGTGATCTCTACTCAGATCTGTGTAAACTATCTATTAATGCTTCCTTTGGAGATGAAATACAAATAAAAGACTTAACGGAAATAAAAGGCAAAAAACTTCACGAAAAAGATAGTTGTTTGCCCGTGATTATCAACGAAAAGTCTTATGTTATTAAGAAATCTTCTCTTTGCTGGTTGCTAGAAGAAAAACCTGAAAAAGTCAGTACAGACAGACTCAGGCGCTTCGTTCAGGGTAAATCTTCTTCAAAAAGTTCCCTCACTGATAGACCGGAAAAAACGAAAAAATTATTGTCTCAGCAATATGGAACAAATGGACAGAAAACACGAAAAAGAAAAATGTTACAGTCGACTGAATCTCAAGATTCAAAGATGAAGTGCGAGAAAAGCCAAAGTCAAAGCCGGGGCCGAAGCCGAAGTGGCGGTCGAGGTCGAGGTCGAGGTAAAATTTCATCTATTAAGAAGATGAAATATGACAGTGAATCTGACATTCTGCCTGACAATTTTTCAAGCGACACTTCCAGTGACAGCATTGATTCAAAAGAATTTTGTAACGATGATACTGATGACGATTATGTACAATCTGACGTAGAAGATGAGGAGATCTGTATACTTTGTCAAGAATTTGGCAAAGCTGAAACGTGGTATAGATGTACTGTTTGTGGAAAGTGGGTACACCGCCAATGTAGTGGAGCGGAATCACCCGAAAACTATGTTTGCGATTTTTGTGCAAGTACTTAATGCTTACTTTTTGTGAGAATATTTTTATTTACTTTAATTAAAAAGTAGTTAATGTTTTTTATCAATGTTTGTGTTTTTGATATTACGATGTTTATTTTTGTTTTTTTTTTAATTTGTTTTTTTAATAAAGTATTTATTTTCTGTAAATTTGGCTTAGAATGACGTTAAATAATAATAGAAGTATGTAGTGTGTGAGTTGAATAAAAAAACTGGAAAAATCAACAGGAAATCAGGGGAAATCATGAGGAAATCACGGGAAATCACTAGGGAATCATAGGTAATCACAAGGAAATCATAGGTAATCATTAGGAAATCATGGGTAATCCTAAGAAAATCATGGGTAATCACAGGAAATCATCAATGAAAGGGAAATCTGGTGTACAAAATTTTGTCAGCGAATTACCCCTCGCGGAAAACCAAAACAACATTGGGAGAATATATCAAATAGTAAATAGTGTGACGGGTGGTGAAGGTAGAAAGAATTCTAAATTAAGGATTCTTAATGATAATAATGATGAATTTATTAATGATATTGAAATGTCAAACTATTGTAACAAGTACTTTACAAATGTTGGTGTGGAGCTCGGGAGAAATATTAGAATTCCAGCACAACCCTTTCGACTGAACCCTAAGAACGCATCGATTGCATCAATGTATTTAAGACCAATAACAGACAATGAAATAATAAAATATATATCGACTCTCAAATCAAATTGTGCCCCTGGTAAAGATGGAATATCCAGTAAACTAATAAAAATTATTCATATGGAAATTTTAATTTCACTAAAGCATATTATAAACTTGATATTTCAGACGGGCATAGTTCCATCTCATTTTAAGGTCGACATTATTACTCCTGTACATAAGGGAAATTCAAGGGAAAAAATACAAAATTACCGCCCTATCAGCCTCATTAACAACTTGGGCAAGATATTTGAGAAAGCAATAAAGGGAAGGCTTACCGGGTTCTTTGGGCTAAATGGGGTTTTGTCCTCCCAACAGTTTGGTTTCGTCAATGGAGTCAGTATACAGCCGATGCAATACAATATCTAACGTCAGAAATCACAAGGAACCTTGATATGAGTCACAAAACAATAGCCATGTTTCTTGACCTAGCCAGGGCATTTGACACGGTCCATCATAAACACCTTCTTAGTGTCTTAGAGTACTATGGAGTCAGGGGTACCGTGTTGAGTGTTTTTCGGAGCTACCTCTCTCCTCGATATCAACACACAATAATAAATAACACAATCAGCTCTCCAGAATTAATAAAAACAGGTGTACCCCAAGGGACCATACTGGGACCAATTTTATTTATTACATACATAAACTCTCTCTTAAGTCTCCAGATTGGGGGTCAAGTCTCATCATATGCCGACGATACTGTCTTAGTATTTCATGGCAACACATGGGATGAAACAAAAGAAAAAGCAATAAAAGGTTTTAGAATCATTAAACATTGGTTAGAAAGTTTCAAACTATCACTTAATCTACAGAAGACTCATTATATAGCATTTTCCCCAACAAATGTAAATAGACCAAATTTTGACAGAATTTGCCTTAATGAACTGGAGTCGATCTGTGCATGTGAAAAAGTCAAATACCTGGGGGTGATAATCGATCAACATCTAAAATGGACTCACCACGTTGAATATATTGTAACAAAAATAAGAAAATTAATATACAAGTTTTACATCCTTCGAGAAGTACTGAATAACAGGCAATAACATTAATCTACAAAGCGTTGGTGGAGTCTTTGCTTCGATATGGCATTACAGCCTGGGGGGGTACATATAGGACAAACCTAAGACCACTGCAAACTGTACAGAACTACATTCTTAAAGTAATTTCAAAAAAGAACAAATGATGTCCCTCGAGAGATCTGTATAATGAAAAAATAATGAATATTCAGCAGATATACATTTTATCAGCATGTACTTACAAGTACAAACAAGAAAAATCAGAAATTTTTATAAACCACCTACATAATACACGAAGCAGAGCCAATCATAATGTCAGCATGCCGAGAGGTTATAAAACATTAGGCCTAAAATCACTACCATTCACTGCCTCAAGGTTTTTCAATCTTTTGCCTGTGGACTTGAAGGAATCAAGCAGCATGAAAGTATTTAAAAATAAGTGTTGGAACTTTATATTTAAAAATGATTATATGTTTCAAAAAGTTCTATACTAATGTTACTGTTGTATAATTCCCATAATGGTTACCTCGATGGTTACTGATTTCTGATTTTGGTAACAAACTTGGAATGGTTTCGGTCTGGTCTGGGTGATGTTTTGTGCGTTTTGCTATTTTTGCTATTTTTACTTTTATATTTTTTTGCTGTTTGGACTGTGTTGCATTCGTTTCGTTATTTATATTCCGGTTTTTGGAATAAACATGATGTTTAGGGCAATATTAGTGTAAACAAATAGATATTCAAATATGAAAATATGTTTATTTTCAGCACATACAGATATTAAGTTATCCAGGTGCTGTAACACAATTAAGTCTATTATATTAAATGAATATTTGGTATTGTAACAATAATTATTGTAAACTTTATAAATACTATTGAAATAAATAAATCAAATCATATCAATCATATGTTTAAAATGAGATCCTTCATTTTGTAGACACACATCTACGTCTTTTAAGAGAATTGAAAACAGTTTAAATCATTTCTTCTGTTGCACTGTTAACAGCATTTATAATAGTATCTTGTAGTTATGGTAATGCATGTAGTGGAGTCTTAAAGACAGTGTTCTTTAAATACCCAAAGAGGAAAAAATCCTGAGGAGTCAAATCTGGTGATCTAGGAGGCCATCAATTTCTGCTAATCAGTCGATTATTATTAAAATATCTTTGGAGGAATTCAATTGCAGCATGTGCAGTGTGAGCGGTAGCACCATCCTGCTGAAAATAACCAAATTGTCTTTCATTGTCGTCAATTTGTCTTATAAATGGTTCTAAAAAAAGTGTTCTATACCGTTCTGCATTTATTGTATCATGGAAGAAAATTGGCCCTATTACTCTTCTTCGTGATATTGCACACCAAACACCTATTTTAATAGGATGCATGTCAGTTTCAATAAAAACATGTGGGTTTACGGATGACCAGTGTCGATAATTTTGGGTTATTGACATACCCGCTTAGAAGAAACCAGGCCTCCTCTGAGAAAAATGTGATGTCCAACAAATTATCATCCGCAAGATTATTATTAAACCACGTACAAAATTGTATGCGTTTATCAAAGTCTGTTGGCAACAATTTCTGTACAACAGTTACTTTATCTGGATGTCAGTGTAGTTTTTTAGTGGCTTTATGGCATGTTCCATAAGAAAGTCCTATATGAACATAAAATCAGAATTAATAAGTTTTCTGTATATCAAACAAAGTAATATTTTACTTGTCTGGGCTGATAGTCGCCTTAATGTACAATGTACGTAGAGTTGAACAAGATGCGCATGCCAAGTTTTATTATTTATCATTAAAATGAAATAACCCTTTCGGTCACGACCTTTTGATCTTCAATATAAAATGTTCATATTTGGGGAAAAGAAAATGAATTTTTTACAATAATTTTTTATTTTATCCAAATTGGCCTAAATATTCAAATTTTTGAAAAATTGAAAGTACTACTGGTAGTACGCTGACTGTAACTCAAAGGGCATACCCATTACTCCAAATATTTTCTCATTTATAAGGCCGACAGAATAGATTGTTATATTTAAGAAAAACAAATACAAAAAACATTTATTTTGAGTGGTACAGCATGAAACAATCTTGTTTTTGCACAAATAGGTGCACTTGGCATTTCACATAGGATATAAGTGTATTTCCTGTGCATTTAGGATATTTGGACCGTGTTTGTGAGTGCTTTGGCTTGTCATCAATAACTGGGAAGTGCCCAATCTTGTCCAGCCTCACTTCTTTGAAGGGGGTGTGTTCTAATCGACGTCTACTAGTGGAAAAGGTTGCCAGAGACGCTGACCTGCTAGACGTAGGAGATGTTTCACACGCTGAAGGCTATCCCCTTCTCCTCATCGGGATTTTGCCTACAAGGAGGTTCTATGTCCATTTTCTCCTCCATTTGCTCCCCCATCACTTGTACAAATCTCTTTTTCATAACCTGATTTAACCAGTTTATGTAGGTATCAGAAATGTGTAAAATATGGCTACGCTTACCATCTGAGGGGGACTCGGAGGCAGTTTCCCATCCCTCAGTATCCTCATGACTTACTTATTGTTCTATGTTCTCAATCAATTCATGCAGTTCCTTTTCGGAAAGTGGTTTGCTTCTAGGCATTTTCGAGTGGAAAAAGTAATACATACTTGAAAAACAGCAAAACACAGAAAAGTTGTGTTACGTTTCCCAGCGAATTTCACAACTTTTTGACCACGCTGTACTACTAGTAGTACAACAGTTTTTTCGCAACCAAATGCAAAACAAAACTATTTCAGAAAAAAATTCCAACGCCTCCTGACCGGAATTGAAGCAAATGAAAATGTAATAACAGAACTCTGTCCCAAAGGTGATGGATTGGTAGTATAATGGAAATTTTTTCAATGATCATTATATTATCATAATCTATTTGCCAAAGAGAGTTGGCTTGAGTCTGCATTAGAATTTCTACTACCCAAGAGATGTCACAAAATGTCGAAAATATTAATAAAACAGCCGGAAATTTTAAAAAAATGCATTTACTATATGTAGTACAAGGTGAGCGAAAGGGTTAATTATTAATATGCTTTCGTAGAAAAAAAAGTCAAATAAAAAGAAATGCTGATAGTAGGATTTAACAAAATCTGAATCTGAAAAACAATGACAAATTGGAAACGTAGGGAAAAACAATTTTACAGAAGATAGTTGGAGGAATAAATCTATAGTATTAATGAATACAAATAAAGAATGATAAGATATAAGAATGGAAATTGAAAAAGAAAATAGACATTTAATCATATAAACATTACTTTCTTAGAAGTAAAACATAAAACTCGCAATTCATGCTGAAAATAGCATTTATAAAATTAATACAGTGGCAAGAAATTCTCTTAATAAAGTAATAACCCGTTACTAATTGCTTTAATTAAAACTTCGAGTGTTAAACGTATATAACCTAATGCTGTCTAATGGCCGGTAATTGGAATCGAGTTGAAACAATATTTTATGGGTGAAAATGGCGCAATATCTACGGTAAACTACAACAAACAAAATAAGGTTTATCCATTTACATCGGTTTTCATTAAAGTGCATTAGGAAAAATGTGCACAATTTGATGTAAACCTATCTAAAATGTAACAACCAATAAATAAATAAATAAACAATTACCATATACATACACTCTGGCTATTAAGGTCAGTGTTAGTCATTTTGAGACCACACAAGCGCTTCTAACATGGCTTACCGACTATCGAAGTAGCGGGGACCCCTTGCAATACCCGCTGAATCACCGCAGCAGCTCATAGACATTTTTCAAAATATTTTTTGTATTTAAAGGTGTTTAGATAATATGGTGGGCAATCCACTCCTATCAGTGCTTGTTTATGAAACCAAACAAATTGGTATTACTTACAATTACAGCAAATTCTTATCATCTACCGATTACCGACAGCTGGCTTAAGGTATTCATCAAGGCATGGAGCGGTCATAGAATTTTTGCTGAATATTTTTGAAGTGTAAACCTCTTTGGGCGCGTTGCGTTGATTGTGAGCTCTGAACAACACTGAGCCGTCAACTTCGGCTATGTAACGCTCGTTCGGGTAAAGTCGGCTCGAGTCGACTAAGGGAACGAGAGAAATATATCATATAGAGGTATTTAATTTCGATTAAATTGAAATTTAAATGAATAAATAAATTCATGTCCCCAAGCAGATTCGATCTCGGGCCGCACGGGTGAGAAGCCGGCACGTTAGCATCAGACCAGCGCGGGACTCGTAAGCGAGTATTCATATTGTCTATATATATATATATATATGTAAATATATATTAATTTTATTGGACGATTTTTAGGTCGTTATACTAGTTTTAAATAATTTTAAAACTCGCTAATTTGCAGTGTTTGAAAATTATAATTTTCTAATTTTACCACTGACTATTAATTAATTAGGTAATTTTTTTTTAAAAATTACCGACACGGCTGAGATTCGAACTCAGGACATACCGATTACTAGCCGGTTGCTCTACCAACTGAGCTACCGTCGGTGTCTGACTTCGAATTTATAAATCGTACTGATATATGTATATCAAGTAACAGATGGAAATGAGAATGTATATATTAAGCACTGAACGTCCATGTGCCAATAAAATTAATATATATTTACATATATGAATTAAAGGTCAATAAAAATTTAATATCACATATATATATATATATATATAAATAAAGAAAAGAAATATTGCGGATTATAGAATAATAAAGTATAAATTTCATGGGGTAACTCCGCTCAAAATGCAACTGCGGACACGTGTTTCGAACTACTTGGTTCTCGCGGCGACGTTAGATTCATTCTCAGTATCGAGGACACTCTAGCTGAAGCCTCAATTGGTAGGCTGTCCCTTGTGTATGTCTCTGATTGATGTTTTTCAGCTCCAAGGTTATCCCATCCTATTCCTTGGCTACACTGCGCTGACGAGAACCAAGTAGTTCGAAACACGTGTCCGCAGTTGCATTTTGAGCGGAGTTACCCCATGAAATTTATACTTTATTATATATATATATACACGCGATTATATATAGCGGCCGCTGACATAGCAACGGCCGCGAAATTGTATTTTGCGGACTGTGTTGCGTTCGCTAATTGGTAACTTCGCGGACGGTTAACCAAAAAATTTGTTGTGTGTGTATGAGACACTATCTCTATAATAATATAATATAATATTTCGCGCTCAGGTAAGTTTTAGCATGTTTATTAAAATGATATGGATGACTCGGAAACTGATCAGTATATTTCGGGTGTTAAATAACGTCCACACGCATTTACTATAATTTGTATACCAATGCAAAACAGAAACGTTGAGAATAGAGCATTGCTTTAATTGCTCATTATATACGAATTTATAAGCATTTAATTCTTTTCTGTTACACAGGATGGATGAAGAAAATCAAATCGATGAGAAATTAAAACGAAAAAGGGAATTGTCTAATGTGCGCGTGAAGAAATATCGTCAAAAGAAGCACACTAAATCTCAGCAACTGAATTCGTCGATGCAGGATGACCCTAATGTAATATAGAACGAAAAAAAAAGTTGGATTTCATATTATTTACCTCGCCTTGATGAAGTTTTCACTTCTGCCGTGTGGTTTTAAGCACACCCATTTTCTGGTTTTTTTCAATTGTAGGTATTAGGAAACTACTACTACATGTGTAATAAAGCAAAACATAATAATAATAATATTCTGTATTATACAATTACCAGTACAATCTCACTTTACATTTTTATTTGGGATGTAGCCGTATTTTATAACAAAACTAATTACATACAATAACTTTATAAATATGGAAAGAAAAATTAATATTACACTATTTATAAAATGTGAAAACATTTGACAAAGGGCACATTCAAAGTTATATCAAAATTATTATAATACCAAAGATTACGTGATTTAATTAGAGAAACATTAAAGTTAAAAGAAACATTTGTAGAATATGAATGTACTTAAAGAAATGCCGCTACTGCAACAATTGCTAGAAAACTAACATAAAATTATTACTGTAAGCAAAATTCTAACAATTATTTTAAATAAAATAATTACATATGCATATATTATTTGTGGATATTTTCATAATTTACAAACTTTTATAATCTCTAGCAGCTGAAATTGATAAAACTCTACACACATCTATTAATGTTTTTATTATAATACTAGTATGGTTTGATCTTCATCATTAGCGAAGTGCTTTATCACTAAATATATGGAATTTTAATAAGTAATAACACTTTATTAGGTAATAAGATTCAGATTTGAATCCATGAATAAAATCTGTAAAATCTCGGAAATTCATTCGGATTCGTTATAGAATATAATGTGTCAGAAATAATAAATGAAAATAGTTGTTGAAATTCTTATTGAATATAAATTTTTTTTCCTTTAACTTGTTGGTAACTATTCACAAAGTTGTATACTATATATGGATTTCAGAATTACTAATTACTAACTGTAAAATATGTTGACTTTTTGAGAACTTTTTTGTCGTTTTATGCACTAATTACACTGAATTGAAATGATAAAACACCTGTTGTAATTTTAACAAACGAAATTTACTGATTATGTTATTGTGTTATATCTGCGTATGCTTATATTAAACTGAGCACGTTTTTCCACCCTAAAGTTGAAACTGTTTATAGAGAGAGAGTGGATGAACCTCACATATACATTTCAGAGCACATAGTTTATTCTTCCATTTACTATCCACAAAAAGCTGTCACATATCACATTCATCCATTCCATAACTCCAAGATACAGTGTGTTTCAACCACGAAAGCCTATGGCATTATACAGTAGCATATAACATAGTCTTCCAACCAAAAATCTAAACTTTTCAGAAATTGTAACGTAGCACATTTATCCACTCGCCTCTTCAATTTTTATTCTATATACAAACTGTTTACAGTACAGTATATATTTAACAACACGAATTGGCGATATACCGGCTGCCCCAAAAAAGTGTATACACGTTTGTAAATTTTGATTAACTTTTTTCATTTTCAGTTAGATCCTATTGAGAAATAATGAATGGACAAGGCTCAACATAAAGAAAAGAAAATTCATGCTCAGTGCTATTGGCAGTACAAGAACGTAGCTTAGGTGCAAAGACAATTTAGAAGGCAGCATAAAACCGATCTAACATCGCAACTTACCAATACACGAGTCAAAGACAAATTTGAGGATGATAGAACTGACGTATACAAACAACGTTCAGGAAGAATGTGGACGTCCACAGATCCTATGAGATAGGCAGAGGTGATAGAAAATTACGTTCAAAATCCAAGATTATCAGTTCGGCCAGCATCACGTAAAACAGGAATTTCAAAATCGAGTGTTCATCGGATTTTAAAGAGAGCCCGTTTTAAAAGTTATATTCCAACTTTGAACCCTGCCTTTGACGAAGATGTCCCCTGACCGATGAATTGAATTTTGTGAATGGCGCCTAGGAAAATGTGCAGAGGATAAAGAATTTTCCCGGAAAGTTGTTTAGAGCGATAATATTAAAAGAGGCAATTAATCGCCACAACGGTATTTATTGGGCAACTGAAAACCCACACTTGACCAAAGAGCATCATGTAAATTTCCCGGGATTATAGTATGGTGTGGGTTGTCGACGCTAGTTTTAATTGTTCATTTTTTGTTGATAACACTATTGCTAGTACTGTTTATTTAGATATGCTGCGGGAATCAATAATCATTCCGTCAATTCGAGAGATATGGGGGGATGCAGAGTTTCATTATCAACCAGCTGGAGCACATCATCATTATCATCGAGATGGGAGGACCTACCTAAATGATAATCTGCCTAACAGGTGGATCGGCCGAAGAGGTTACGTTGAATATCCTCCAAGTTTCCCAAACCTTACCCCAGCTGATTTTTTTTTGTGAGGAAAAATCTTAAAAATAAAGTCTATCGCATAAAACCTGCAGAAATAAACGAAATAAGAGAATGTGCTGAATTATCAAATGAAATAATTATGAAAGTCTGTGACTCAGTTAGTCATCGTTGTCAGCATTGCCTAGATCAGAACAGACATCAATTTGAACATTTACGTTAACTACATAATTTTATATGCATCATCTTCTATGTAAATCAAAAATTTTCAAAATACGTTATAGGCCAATCAAATTAATATATTTTGAGGAATTAATTTCCAGCAAGCTGGAAATCATTTTAAAACCTCTATTTGGTCCTAAGTGCGTGTAATTTGAGTTTGCACCATCCCAGGTGGTGAGCTTAACGTTTAGTAGCCGAAAAACCGCCAAATTGTTGCACTTTTTTTATTTTTTTGCTTGTAGCTGGAAAACGGTGCGTCGGAGGGAATATGTCATTCTATTTAAAAATACAGAGGACTAAATTCTGCGTCGACTGACATTTAAAAAATCAAATTCGGTTTAGTGGTATAGCCAAAATCGAATGTTAAAAACGAAAAAAAATTCGTATTTCGGTGCAACCTTACATTATGCGGCTTTCCAAGACCACATATCTTGAAAACAGATACTACTATTGAAAAAACAAACAGAAATCTGTGTTCTACGATTTATTTTCACCAGTATCTGATCTACTAAACCTTGCAGATACTGCCATTGTAATTGATGGTGGTTTCCTTTTACATCGAGTGGTTTGGCAATCCAAGGAAAAATTTTCAACAATTCTCTTAAAATATGTGGACTACGTTAATAAATACTACAATCCTGCCAGTACAACCATCGTTTTTGATGGCTATCCTGATGCGGCATCAGTAAAGAGTACCAAATCAGCTGAGCGGCCTCGCCGTAAAAGCAAGTACTCTTCTGCAAATGTAGTGCTCACTGAAACGATGAACACAACCATGCCGAAAGAACAATTTCTCTCCAACGACAATAACAAAGAACGGCAGATTTCCATGCTGCGAAATTGGTACAGAATGGGTATAAAGTAAGGCAAAGTGTTGAAGATGCTGATACCCTTATTGTCAACACTGCCATTCAGTTGACAGATAACTTTGCGACGGTCATCATAATCGGGGAGGACACCGATTTATTGATTCTATTGACCGCCAAAGCACCAAATTCATCCACCATTTACGTCATGAAACCTGGAAAGGGAACCTCTCAGAACACCTTCTACTCTCCCAAGTACTTCAACTTCTCGTCCGTTGTCAAATAGAATTTTCTGCTCCTACATGCAATCAGTGGATGTGGTACAACCTCTGCATTATATCGCCAAGGGAAGTTGAAGTTTGTCAAGCTTCTTGAAAAGAACACGACATTACAAGAGACTGTCAAGGTTTTCCATCATGAAGATGCCGATCCTGAGGTTCTCATTTCAGCAGGTCAACGGTTCTTGGCAGCCCGCTATTCACCTCAGGCAGATGAGACCTCCTTGGACCAAATCCGCTACGAGACATTTTCAAGATCACTAACAAAGCCAACTTTCGAGCTGGCTTCTCTACCTCCAACAAATGCAGCCGCCGCCCAACATATTCTGCGGGTGTACCTTCAAATCCAGGGCTGGTATGATAGACCAAAGGATCCTCTGAACTGGGAATGGAGGAGAACGGACCTTGGCCTTCTCCCTATCATAAACACTAAGGATCCAGCTCCAGTTGAAATTCTCAACACTGTTTCCTGCAAATGTACAAAGGAGTGTACAGGGAAGTGCAGCTGCCGAAAAGTAGGCATGAAATGTTCAAGAATATGCCTCAACTGCAACGGCCAGTCATGCTCGAATTCAGCATTCTTCAAGGATGAGGATGTGACTAATATTGCCGTAGAAGCAGAAATTGGTGAGGATAGTCCCGTTGAAGATAATCCCGATAAAGAGAACCTTGAGCTTCTCAGATGAAGGACCATCAACATCTAAGAAAATGCGAACATGAATGCTGCATACCTATCGATTTATATCATCTTTATATTCAAATTTTCATCAATAAACTTTAATTGTTTTTGTTACTTCATTGCACCTAAACTAGCTATGATTAATTTGGTTATTAGGAAATTAATAATAATAATAATAATAATAATAATACTTATTAACGATTTAATGGTAATACAGAACTTTGATAAACTTAATATTGATTTTTATTTGTACTACTCGAATTTCTACTCAGGTTATGCATATTCCTTTAACATTGCAAAGCAATAAGAAGTACTGTTTTGGTGCAAAATGTTGATATTTTTTTACCTTAAATGACATAAAATTACTCAAAACGTCGAAAAAAACGATTTCGAATTGATGCCAAATTTCAAATTTTAAATGAATGTATTTAAAAACTAAGGTATCTATGTAACGTGAAATTTTATTCTCTACAACTTTTATTCCATGGACATTTTCATAGTAGTATCTGTTTTCAAGATATGTCGTCTTGAAAAGTCACATAATGTAAGTTGCACCAAAATACGAAATTTTTTTCGTCTTTAACATTCGATTTTGGCTGTACCACTAAATCGAATTTGATTTTTTAAATGTCAGTCGACGCAGAATTTAGTCCTCTGTATTTTTAAAAAGAATGATATTTTCCGTCCGATGCACCGTTCTCCAGCTACAAGCAAAAAAATAAAAAAAGGTGCAAAAACTTGGCGGTTTTCGGCTACTAAAAGTTAAGCTCACCACCTAGGATGGTGCAAACTCAGATTACACGCATTTAGGATCAAATAGAGGTTTTAAAATGACTTCCAGCTTACTGGAAATTAATTCCTCAAAACGGATTTTTTCGACTTAATTTTATTGGCCTATTAATAAATAATGATTTAATATTCATTTAAGTGTGTATAATTTGTTTTTTTTTTGGGACACCCAGTATTATTTAGCACACAATTAAGTAAAACGAATATCTAGCATAAGAATCTAATTTCTTATACAATTTCACTAGCAATTCAATAGAATATGCAAGATTTATTTACAGCAATTACAATCTATTAAGTGGATCTGTCAACAATGGAAAAATAGCAGATTTTAGATGCAAGATATTTTTGTTGATTTCAAATTTGGAGAAAACCTTTCAACGTCAACTTATGAAGAATTTAGTAATCTACCCCGCTGAAGAATCAAATTTAGCAAAAAATTATCGGATTAAAGAAAATTAATTAATATGTCAAAATATTAAAAACAAGTTTTCTCAAAAATCCTTCGGAGGAGATTTGTTTGCTTGGGTTCACGTTATAAATTGAATAAAAAGCTACCCCGCTCTGCACTTATTTTTCGTTCAACAATTCTTTACTTTGTTTTAAATGAATATAAAATAAATTAAAATTAAGCAACCCACATTACAATGTCTTGTTATTCTTGTAAAAATCTTTCTCGCTGTTACAAATGTGTAAATATTTGGTCATAAATGAATTTTTATTCGCTTAGATATCGAGTTATTATTTCAAATATTTATTATATATTGCCTATGTGTAATAAGTACTCGGACATCCTTGGCTTATTAAATTATGTGCTATGCAACCAATATTACATTTTCGATCCACTATATAGGACCCTTAATTTTAATAACTGGCGAATAAGTCATGTACCATTTCTCCTAATAATTAACTAATCTAACGCAACAGTCTTAAATTAAGACATTTTATACCTAAATAAAACATTTAATAACCCAACCAAAAGAAAATATTTGTATATAATGCACATCACCTTTAATTAAAAGTAACGGGTTAATAATAATTGGAATCAATCAACTGTCATCCCCTAGAAAAGCACCTCTATACAATTAAATAAATTAGAAGGGTTGATGTCTAAGTTAACATGCACCTATTTTATACAAAACAACACGTTCTGTGAGAAATAAACAGTTTTACGCATCAAGAAGTGTCAGTGATATAAATTATCGTAACCGTGATATGCTGAATGCAATAACGGTACTGGTTGTCTTTCTTGCCGCAGAGGTAAATGCTGTGGTGCTCCGGAAACAGAATCGTCATATCCTTTGTAAAGTCCATCGTAACTTGAATATCTAGGCGCGCTAAAGTATCCTCTATTATAGCCGTTGTTTAAAATAGGATTTTGATATTGTGTACCGCTTTGTAAAGGATATTGTCTATCGTTGTACATGTAACCATAATTGCTACCAAACCTACTCGGATTATTGTATTGATCTCTGTAAGTTACACTTCTAGGATTATTTACATCTAATGTGGGTGTATTTATGTTGTAGGCTAATTGAGAATTTGTTAGAGATCTTGGTAATGTATCTAGTTTTGTCACGACTGGATGAAACCCATTAGCATCTGCTGTATATTCAACTAGCCTTGTAGATCCGTCAGAATCTTTCACAGAATATGCCCCGCGAACTACACCATTTTCTCGCTTCTCCCATTTGATATTGTGATCTCCTGTGTCCTGATTGGTGATACCATAATTGTAGTTATAAGCATCTGGTTCCTAGACAAAACGAAATTTAAAAATAGTGAAGTATTCAAAAAAAAACATGTAATAATTGTCATTCATTTATCAAATAATCGAAGGATCTTCGGCAAGTAAACATTAGTAAAAAAATAAAACCTGTTGTATTCATAGATATTTACTGAAGGGAATTATTTATATAATTGTATTAACATAATAAGAGGTATATCACACAGACACTCATTCACATAAAGTTCTAATTTGCAATATACGACATACAAAGACTCTCCGTGACTCTATTAGACATATAGAAATCTGAGTAAACACTTAATTAACAGTATATTAGAACATACAACGACGAATTATCAGATTTCACGTACTTAAAGTCAGGCGTTCTCCAGGGATCTATCTTGGGCCCACTACTCTATTCTATTTTTACATCGCAGCTGTTGTTGTTTGGTAACTTTTCGTGTGCATTTCATTTCTGTGCAGATGATACCAAGGCACCAAACAGTTCTTAAAAAGATCCTTTCGGTATAATTGCGCACTCATTATGAACCGTTTACGTTATCAAATGAGACAATCACCGCTTAATTCCTTTAAATCTCAATTAAAGCGTTATATAAGTGATGGCCTGATTTCAATCGAAGGATACTGATTTCTCTGATTACTTGAGCTTTAATCGAATGTTCATCTCTTTCGTTTTTTGTATCTACTCTCCTCTCTTTATTTATCCTGCAGGTACACCTGGTAGATCAGGATACCATAACGGGTCAACTGAAGGTGTAACCTTTTGGTTCTTGTTTTTTTATGAAAATGTCTGAACATATATCCAATATATTGCATCTATATTATGTTAGTAATCTGTAATTTTGATATGTTCATTGTTAAATATTTGTGAGGGACCAATAAAGTTTTATTATAATAATAATAATAATTATTATTATTATAACCTAAAAATCCTAGAATTATTAAAAGTCTGTATTGAACAAAACTGTTTCCAATTTAATTATAAATACCAGAAACAAACAAAAGGCTTGGTTATGGAAATCCTGTTAAGTTCACTTTTGGCAGAGATTTTCGTAGAACACTTTGAAGATATAATTAGTACTAATCCCTTATTCGTTAATTGTATTTAATGCTACTGATATTATTTGATTCAGAACTAAATAGGATAAAAACTATTGCGTTAAATAATGGATACCCGACTAGTCTAATTAATAATACGCTTCTGTAGAAACGAAAAATATTAATTTTTCCTCTATATTATAATGATTTAAATTGTCAATATTTATAAGTATAAAATCAAAATTAACATCTCAAGAAAATTAATTTATGTTATTCAAATAAAAGATCATTCGTATATAAAATAGAAGAATTTTATTAGAATAGTAATGAAATGTATAAAATGTTAGATAGAAACTAAATTTATTGTAAGCTCACTCTTAATGAAACATTTTAAAAAAATCACAATATTAGTAATATTGTCAAGACATAAGATAGGCAACTTAAATTACTATACAAAAAAATGTAATTATCATGAAAAATCAAATACGTATATGGAAACTAAGCAAAAATATCTTGGTTACTGATAAACAAATAGATGGTTTGTGAATTTTGACATGAAAGGAACAGAATGATGTAATGATACGAGATTTTTGGAATAAGGAAGAATTTATATAGAAAAGTTGGTTTAAAAGTAATAAATAACTGATTTTATAAGTTAATTACCATCATCTGCATGTTTGATAAGTCGTAACTTGTGGAACTCATATCTTGGACCAAAGTGAATACTGAACCGGAATTACCTTGATGTTGCTTATAAAAATAAATGGAATTGGATTTATAAACTGAAAAATACATATAAGAAACGTTTTACCGAAATAGAAGAAGCCCATAACGTGTATACAAATACGAGAAAAACCTATTGGATGAATTTAACTTAGACCCTATATGCTGTATTATCCGGACCTTAAGAAACTGTACCTGTAACCCAGAATAGATGTATTTTATGAAGAGGACCAGTCGTAGACAGAAATAGAAAAATGTTAACTACAATTATAAACATTTAAAAGTAAAATCCTTTCATAATAGTTAATATCAAACATTGAAGTAATATCTTTATAAGATAAAGAGATTAATAGAAATGATAGTTAATTTATTGTAAAAATGTTTCTATTTTATATAAACATCATCTGAATAGTCATATTTCAATTATTGTTTTAATAACTTTTACTAAAGAATTCAATCCTGGGATTATTATTTATTTTTCATACTCGATGATAATTTCTACCGACTGAGCTTAGCAAGAAAAACAATAGTACAATATATCCCAAAGTAGCTCACAATGAACCTAGTAAATACAGTTGCAATACATATACATCCATAAATATTGATAAGATAATTAATAAACCGAATTGATAAATATATTAAAACAATAAGGACAGGACGGTAAAGCATTGAACTCGAAGAGTCTATAAGCTCACTTATGAATGTAGTAAAGTATATATAGGCCAAACAAAAAGAACATTAAAACAAGGATTGCCGAACATAGGAAAAGCTATACTGACAAAAAAGAGGATTTTACTTTCCCTAACTACTGTTTAGAAGAAAACCACAAGGTCAATGACGACTTTGACATTTTACAAGTTCAAACAAAAAATAAAAAACTTGATCTCCTGGAAGCAATGAAAATAAATAGATACAATAAATTAGGGTTAACTCTAAATGAATAAATAGATGTATGTCTCTCCCTTTCCTTCTTTTAATTTATAATTTTATACTAAATAATTGTAGGTTACTGAAACTTTGTATATTTGTAATTTTATTTAATTTTATACTAAATAGCGGTAGATCACTCCCCACTTCTACCGATCAATTAATGTTAGCTTTAGTATTTCATCCACCTGATGAAGCTACAGTGTAGCGAAACAACATGTAGTAGTTACTATAATTAACAATTTTGAAACTCTCAGACCCAGTGTTGTTATTAATTGTAACTGTTAGGGATGGAAGAAAATAACGCAAGTGACAATTTGTTCAGTTAATCTTGCCAATGAACCAAATTAATAATAGTGTAAAACGTAGTGTTTCTGAGTCAATATCAAATCACCAGCTGAATAAAACTGAATTCTTAACAGTTAACAGTAATGCAAGAGAAAACTAAAGCTTAACAAAAAAAGAATAAACAAAGTTCAGGCATGTCATAAAATAGCTATTGCCACAATAAGTCACACAATGTGCAATATTGTTCTTCGATTTATTGATATTAATATGAAGAATTAATTAAGACATTAAATTGATTACTGCTATTATCATTTTGAAAATACACGCTTGCTTAATAAAATCTACGTCATAGGCTTCCACGGTTATCATTGAAACCTTCTTAGTTTCTGGGTAGAGCCTGAGTCGTTGTCTCTGCTTTTACTGCCGACTTTTCGTACACTATATTCAGGGACATCTACAGGGCTTCTACTGCTGCGATAACCTGAAACAGTCTGCTTCATCTCTTGGGCACCCCAACGCTATTGTTGGTTTGATGGTCTGGCTGTTTAGTTGTTTTACTCTGTTTAGATTTGATGTTTAGTGACATCATCTACATGATTCGTATATTGTTTATCACCAGCTTGTATCGGATAGGTTTTTTGCCAATGACACTGGCATTTGTCTTTCGTGTAGATATTGTCATGTTGTATTTATTCGCTATCAAGCAGAAAGTATGCGCCATAGTAAATTATCTTAATCTCTTCCTCTTTTATTTATTTTTCTATAATTGTATTGAATAGTAGTGGACTAAGTGAGTCCCCTTGTCTTATACATGTTGCTTGCTATAGGCACTTCGTCAGTTAGAATACCATTTATTATGGATTGTTTAAGATTTTCAAATGAAAAACTTTAAATTTATGTATATAGTATTAAAGGCACTAAAAATGTATATAGCTTTTAAATATTAAATATAAACTATTAGCTAATATTTTATTAAGAAATCTCTGACACTATAGCTTTAGTTATACATTATTTATATTACAAATAAGAATATGATTGATTTGTTTTGTATTAATGTACGTTACTTCTTTGTCCTATAATTGGTTTGATACTGTTGGACTAAATAAATTATTATTATTATTATTATTATTATTATTATTATTATTATTTTAAATAGGCAATGCTGTACATATTTTACTTTCTTATACGTAGTATAAGGAAGTATTGTGATGATGAAAATTTTCGACCTCGAGATTTTTGCAGATGTCCACGTTTTGAAGTCCCCTGATACCGAAAAAGTGGTTTTTAAAATATGTCCCTCTCTCTCTGTGTGTGTGTGTGTCTGTCTCTCTCTGTGTGTGTGTGTCTGTCTCTCTCTGTGTGTGTGACCACGATAGCGGTCAAACCGCTATAGGTGTCAATTCCAAATTTTATATTTACGAATATAATCCCCCTCTTGAGATCTGATTAGATTTTCAGTAAAATCGGCACCGGAAGTAGTAGTTTCCTTCAGTGAAAAAATCGAAATTTGCCAATTATTCGTCAACAACTAAGTTTAAACAAATTTGGATTCATTTATACTTCAAATTAAATTTGAGAAAAATTTTATTACAAAAGTTTTTCGAAATTCCTACCGGAAGTAGGTCTTTTACTCTTATCATGCTTTTTAGACAGGTACGTTACGAGTATAAAAGTATTTAGAACTTAATTTTCAATACCTTTTGTATAAAAAAAATTTCATAATTCGGGCCGAAAGTAACACTTTTAGCGATTTTTGCAAATATTTCGTAAATTACGCATTCCATACATATTTGTCAAGAGTACAAAAGCATTTAGAGATGGATTTGAAATATTTTTTGTATATATGAAATTTCAAAATTCGGACCGGAAGCAACACTTTTACTCTTATGGAATAGATATTTTTGCAAATATTTCGTAAATTATGCATTCTATATATATTTGTCAAGAGTACAAAAGCATTATGGAATAACGATTTTTGCAAATATTTCGTAAATTATGCATTCTATATATACATATATTTGTCAAGAGTACAAAAGTATTTAGAGTTGGATTTGAAATATTTTTTGTATAAGTGAAATTTCAAAATTCGCACCGGAAGTAACACTAAAAATTAAATTTGAGAAGAATTTTATTAAAAAAGTTTTTCGAAATTACTACCAGAAGTAGGTCTTTTATTCTTATCGAATATCTGTTTTTTGCGAATATTTCGCAAGTAGTGCTTTTTAGACAGGTACGTTACGAGTATAAAAGTATTTAGAACTTAATTTTCAATACCTTCTTTATAAAAAAAACTTCAAAATTCGGACCGGAAGTAACACTTTTACTCTTATCGAATAGCGATTTTTGCAAATATTTCGCAAATTATGCATTCTATATATATTTGTCAAGAGTACAAAAGCATTTAGAGTTGGATTTGAAATATTTTTTGTGTAAATGAAATTTCAAAATTCGGACCGGAAGTAACACTTTTACTCTTATGGAATAACGATTTTTGCAAATATTTCGTAAATTATGCATTCTATATATACATATATTTGTCAAGAGTACAAAAGTATTTAGAGTTGGATTTGAAATATTTTTTGTATAAGTGAAATTTCAAAATTCGCACCGGAAGTAACACTTTTACTCTTATCGAATAGCGATTTTTGCAAATATTTCGTAAATTATGCATTCTGTATATATTTGTCAAGAGTATAAAAGTATTTAGAGTTGCATTTGGAATATTTTTTGTATAAATGAAAATTCAAAATTCGTACCGGAAGTAATACTTTTATCCTGTAGAAATTTATTAAGAGACTGGAAGTACTTAGAATAGGATTTTGAATAATTTTTGTATAAAATAATTTTTAAAATTGTATGATATAAAACGCTCATACGTATAAGAAGGTCGTGTGGCGGCCACCCCTCATTTTTTTTAATTAGAAATATGCACAATACAAAATAAAGATCGACCTATATGTGCGTTCTTTCTAAAAATTATTTTTTGATTTTTAAGTACCTACATTACCGTATAGCAGAAAACTCAGATAGTAACCATTCCAATTATTCAGAGAATATACATTCCATATAAATTCACACAAACAATATCATGAAGCTAATTGCAAAGCTACATTGTAAATACGCAATAAAGAAATTTTCAAATATAAGTGAAACAGAAGATATCAATAAGAAGAAGAATCTAGTCCACCCATATCTGGCACAATCTAAAAGAAACCTTGAAAAATTGCATAGGTCCATTAGTACTTACTTAAAAAATTAATTTAGCTTTACCACACCAAACAATAATTTCAAAATATATATGAAGAATAAAATTGTTTTATAATTGCATTTTTCTTTATGACTACCATAAATTTATACTTTTTATTTATAAATTATTTTTAACAAGAACGTAACATTTCATAAATAGGTTATGAAATATACCTATGCATACAAACTAATTATCTATTGCATTACTCTTTGCAATTTATTCCACTATTTATCCTATTAAAATTACTTTTAATTGGCTTATTTAATGAATATAATTATATGGTGAATAATCTACCTAAAATTATGACTTGGTAAAAGTGCGTCATTATTTATTATTATTTAGATGCATCTTATATTCCAATAAAATGTATTACCAGCTAGAAACAATAACCTATTAATGCATTTCTAAAAACTCCAAAAGTAAATTACAATTCGTTATGTAACGAATTGTCGGGAAAGCTCCTATAATACTAGTTATACTCTTTATACTGTGGAAGGAATAACAAATTTTACCGTTAATTTATGTATAGATTTCATTAGTGGCAATTTACATCAAATATTTGTTTTATATTATAACCCTTATTTTGAATATTTAATACTTTGTTGAGGACATCTTCATTTGTATGTGACTAGATAAAATAAAACTATAATTAGTTGACAAGGATTTCGAATATATGAGGAATTATTTTCCTTTTATTCTCACTCTCTTGTGATATCAATAATGAAAATATATTACTACATATTTTAAATAATTTAATAATAATAATAATAAATTGCCTTTATTCAAGAAAATAAATCACGTTGAAGAAGCGTGCCGAAGTTTAGCTATTAGTAGTCAACCAGAGTCCATCAAAACATACAAGACATAAACATAGTACCTAATCAAAACCATTCGCAACTTATTTTGCTCAACCAAACATAATAGAATAGGGATAAATTAGTACTTCTGTAATGTATAACACAACAAGTTGTATGCATTCTCTTCTTAAGAGGCTTCTGTACGGTTTAACAGCATATGCATTTACATGTAAATGTGCGCCAAAATATCTCATTAACCAACGAACCTGTACAAAATGTATTGTAAGATATCAAATATATACATTGTTAGGTACAACCCATCCGGAGCTTTTTTTAATATTCAGTTTCGTTTCAATATAATTAAATATCAGAGTGAAACGGTAATCAGCATAATCAATGTAGCATTTGAGTCACCTTTTAAATAATTAAAAACAAATTTGCTCCGGTCAGATTAGAGATTTATAAATGAACAACAAGGACATTTACATACAGGAATAAAAATAATATGTATTAATTTTTTTGTTGATGCTACTGAAACGTGCATTTTCCAACTATACAGTGGCGCCTTCTGTCGGGCAGTTGAACAATATGTAAAGAAATGAGATGGAGATAAATGGTGCGTACTTCCTTTGTACAGATTCTTCAGCTGGACATACGATTATTTAGAATTTAATACATCCAAGTATGCCACAATCAATTTAATTAATATTGACGTCATTGATTGGTAAGTACACTGGCGCGCAAAAAATTCAAGCTAATTTAATATTATTTAAAATTTCTGTCAGAAATATTAAAACTTATTTATAACTACTTGATAAGAACGTAGCACGCTAAATAATGTTTAAAACAATTGAGAATCATTGTTATTTGATTATTCCTGTGTGCGTTACGCAGTTGATCTCTCTTAATGAGTTCAGCATTTCAATCAGTTAGAGTGTGTCTTCTAGTTTTTTTGTTTTATTTTGTTTTATTATTTTTTTTTGTCGAAAAATTGTTTCCGAAATTTAAATTACTTGAATGCCTTAAGATGCATGTGAGTTAAAGTGAAGCAACTCAAATTATTGCTTTAATAAGATGGACGAAGCTACCAACATATTGCAACAAGGCTTAGGATTAGTGTTTTCAAAGTTCAACAGGTGCATGTATTAACGTTATCAGGAGACTTGTGTATGTATACGAAAATCCGGATCAGGAAGGAAAAAATCCACTTCTCCACGGGCCGATCGTTTTATTTTATCTACTGCGTTACGAAGAAGACATATTACTGCACTAAGAATCCGTAACAGTTTACATTAGGTATGTGAAACCATAAGTGAACAGTAAAAGGAAGTTAAATTGAAAGTTATAGACCAGCAATTGGCCCCAAACTTCTCCGACATCATCGAGTACGTACTTGTATTTGCCCGAATTCATCAAAACTGGTCTTTACAATAATGGAGTCGCGTTTCATCTACAGACGAGTCACGAATTTGTGTATTTGGTGCTGATGATCCGAATCGAGTATAGAGATGACCAGGAGAGCGTTATGCTGAATGTAACATTTCCCATTTTGTGAGTTACATTTTCAAGGAGATGCAGTAATGATTTGGATTACCATTTCTTTTGAAGCCCATACGGAATAAGTCTGTATTGATGGAGGCACTATTACAGGAAGTCGATATGTAGAAGACATCCTAGAACAACATGTTTTACCTTTTCCCCTATTCATCAACCATGAATTTAGTTTAATGCACGACAATACTCGCCCCTACGTGGGAAAAACAATTACTATCTACCTTAAGAAAGTGCAAATAACAAAAATTGAGTTAGTCCCAATCTATATCCAATCGAAGACATTTAGGGCAAACTTAAAAAACGAAATTCCTCTCCGCCCAATCTCCACAAACTTAAAATTGCAATAAAAGAACTGTGGGAAACTATATCTCCAGAATCTATCCAAAAAAATATAAGAGGTATGAAAGCAAGAATGCAGGCAGTAATAAGAGCAAGAGGAGTAAACATGTCTTATTAATATACCCGAATAATGCCTTTTAATTTCTTAATATTCAATTATTTTGCTGTTTATTTTTGGCAACTGTAACTTAACTTGATAAGCTTGTTAATAATCTCACATTTTTATGTTTCTTTACCAATGCAAATTTATGAACTTTCCAGAGTATGATTTGTTAATAAATTAACTAACTGCAAAGTAGATTTATATTAAAGATTTAAACAGTTGGATCATTTCTGAGAGAAAATTTCTGTGAATCGATTTTTTTCTTGGCCAGTGTATATTCCATATATAGTTAGGTCGCTCTCGCAACCGAAATGCGCCACTAAATTAAAATGGCGTCATATTTGAGCAAAATTTTACCTGTCAAGTAATATAACCTGCAATAGTTATTTACGAACCAAGTGCGGGAAGACTATTTTCTCGCATAGGCGCACTTTGTTTTTTTAATTGCGCGAATGCGTGGAAGATGTCTTCACTGAAGTGGTTTGTACAATATTTTTTGTACGAACATTAAATTAAGAAAATATTATTGATTAATGTCATTAGTATCATACCTAACCTAACCTAACGTAAAATAGATTACCTAATTAATTTAATCATTTCATGTACGCAACTATTACTCACCTTTCCCTAAAATTAAATAATTATATTCTTACATATGGCAAACATATTTATTCTTATATTTATAAATTTATAGTACATTTATTGCGTTTTTTGGTTTAATTACAAATTATTATGAACTGCCAATATTAATGTCGATGTGGTGAAATAGATAGCGCTTGAATGTCGCTTAAGATGTCGTTAAATAGATGTCGCCACAAATTTATTGGAAGAATTTTTAATTATTACTTCTATTTCCCCAACTTTTAGTGAAGAATAGTCGATGGAAGTAGTATTTTATAGACTAAATTTTATTTCTATCAAGTTAGATGTCCCAAAGAGCCAGTGTTTTTTCTTTACAGTCGCCTCGACCGGGAAATACTCTTTCCTGGTCGAGGGACACATGCGCCAAATGTCACTTTACAGGCGGTGAGTACAAAAAAGCCATTGCAGGACTGTAAAAAGTAATATTATTCATATACCTTTTGGAATAGGACATTTCTTTTCACAAAATTTTGTGGCGCATGTCAACCGCGAAATTTAAAAGTTTCGTACTACATTGTCGTACGTCCGTAACGGGGCCGATTCCACCACTTGCACTCTGCATGAATATGCAAAACATGATTACAATAATAATAGTTTACCAAAAAATAAAACAAGATTGAAGTGGCGTTGATTATAAATTAATTAAATGATTTGGGTATTCAAACTTCAACCTAACCTCAAAATCAGATTTGACGTTTGCCAGTTTGTTTATTATTGCGGTATTATTTGGTTTATTTTTGCCCTTCAACGATGAAACGTGTAAAACATTATAAGGGGGCTACTAAAAAATGCGTTTACAGTACCTGTAAGAGTGATAGCAGATATAAGAAGCCTGATCAAAATTACACATTTACCAAATTTCCTCGGCCCTGTTTGCATTATCGCAAAGGGGAAGTTCCTGACAGTGAAAATCATGTATTGATATGTGCTGTTTGTAAGAAATATTAGTTACAGTAACAATTATAGCCATAGTTTGAGCATCTTATGTGTAATTTTGTGGAGTTACATATTAAATATGTGATACGAAATATAAATATTAATCTTTTACTTACATGTATTATAACATCCCTCTTACGGTGACCTATTAGACACAATAAACTACTACTCTATATAAGATTAAGAGAAATATAATAATCTAGTAAGTGAAAACTGTCAAGGAAAACATAGGGATATAATAATAATAATTTTTATTGATACATATACTTATACAATAAAACATAATAAAATTAAATTACACAACCAATAATGAGAAGACAATAATAATAATACAAATCTTGTGTAATATGACAAATAAAAACACTAATATGTACCAAAAGGAACAAATTCAGCATGCAAATAATAATACTAATACATAAATCAAAAGGTATCAAACCTGCAAGGCAAAGAGCATGTCAAAAATGCGCTTCTTAAACAAAGGAAATGCCAATCTTATCTTAAACCTATGCTTTTTGTTAACTTCATCCTGTCCAAACCCGCACACTAAACACTTGGACTGGTTATTTGTATCAACATATAATTAATACGATGTACGAGAAAGGATTGCAAAAATATGTCAAACGTGTCAAATTTGAAATGTAGTTTTGAATGACATATAACTACAGCATAACAAACATTTCAATTGACGCTAGCGCCATCTCATCTCCAAGTTCACTGAATTTGTAGTACGAAAGTTTTGGCCCTTCGCGCATGCGCATTGGGCGAAAAGAAATGTCCTATTTGTCATAATTATCTTTTGACGTTTGTTATAATTGTCATCTAAACATTGTAAATTTGTCAACAACGCTTGCCTCCTAAAGAGTATGTATTAATATAGTCGGATCGTTTTCGCAACCGACGTGGCAAAACTACGAACTAAAGACGGTGATTCAATACCACTACAAATTCCAGTCAACCGGAACAATTTTAGAACAATAAAATTCAAATAATTAATTAGTATTTTAGGATAAATAGCTACGTCTAGTAAAATACTATCACATGAAATTCAGATAGAAATTAAATATTATACATAAAATTATTAAATATTACTTTTCTATATCAATATTTTATTTAATACATGGCTATTCTGAGCATTGTTGTCAGATTTTTATTTTCACGGAGCGGATGACACTTGACAAGCGTAGCGAATATTAATGTGAATGACATTGTGGTCATCTTTATTATCACAATTTTAAGTCCCCTTAGAAAATTTCAAGTGTTAAATCCTACACCGTACGAGAAAGAGTAATTTGTGATGGTAACCAGATGGCGATGCGAGTGTGTCGTTAAGTTGAAGCAGTCAAGTGATCCAAACTATCGCAAGATTATTTCATAGATTATTTGTAACCTGTGTTTGCAAACGATCTGCAAAGAGCAAGATTATGTACATGAAACTGAACAAAGAACTTTTATTACACATAATTACATGACCTGTTTGAGATTTTACTAGTACATTGCATATTAGTACGTTTTGCAGGTTGGATTTTATAACCTAATATATGACAAAAGAATACAAGCTAAATATTGTCTGAACGTGAACTTATAAAAGGCATAAGAAACGCTGATTATTTTTATTCTGAAGCAAATCTTTCTTAAACAACCTCATTAAAAACTAATCAGCACACTTTCCTGTTCAGAAATAAATCGAATATATTGATCTCAATTTATATAAGACAAGGTAAGTTTTATTCAACAGAAATGTTTGGTTTTATTTGTAATTACTTTGTTATCTAGCATAATCAACTGATAAAACGAATGTTGCATATAAAGAATTGGAGATGGATTAAATTCAGTATCTATATCAAAGATCAAAGACAGATTTCGGAATCTGTTAACTTACATTGATCTGTTGAAGAAAAATTCTATCTAATCGAAGAAGTAGGTGACTCTCACTAAGATTCTAAATGTTTGAAGATTATATACTATTTAGAAAATTTTCAACTTTAAGAACGTATAATTGTGTTGACTAATAGAAGAATTGTAGATGATTGATGTCAGCACCTGTCTTTCAAACATAGACGGAAAGCATAGAGAAACATTAGGAAAAGTTAGGCATGACACATTGTACGAGACATGTGTTCCTATTAAGAAATTTAACTGTTGTGGAAAAAGAGTGCGCCGGTTCTAAAATTAAATAACTGAAGTTAGTGTTTCTCAAAGAAATTGATCCAGAATAAAATAATGATCGAGTTTAGTAATGTGACAACAATATAAGCATTTGCATAGGGGAATGCAGTTAAAACATATTTCTGTTATATTATTTTTATAGTTTTTCGAAAATAACTTCTGTATATTTTCTGTTCGCTTTTAATTTTGTAATTATTTATTGTTATGAATGGAATTAAGATTATATAATTTAAAAAATATGTGATGGTATTGTAATAATATTAATGTAGTAGATTATAAATTGGGATAGTAAAAATACTTGTTCATTAAAGTTGCTTGGTAAGTTGAATTCTGATCAGTAACAAAGATTCAGCTTATGAATACTCAACATTTGAAATACTTTAAGATGTTGAATTGTTTAATTCAGCATTAAATATAATATTTAACTACAAGAAATGTATACTAGTTTAAAGCATGTTCACAGAACAGTGGTACCGTAATAAGACAGAAAGCTATCTAATCGAAGAAGCAGGTGATTGTCACATAATAATAAATGTTTGAAGATCAATGTGATATTATTTAGGAAATTTTCAAGTTTAAGAAGGGTTAAACACGTTGACTGTAATAGAAGAATGGATAGAATTTATACTAGTTTAAAGCTTAAATAAATAATAATGATGAGTTTAGCTTAATCAAAAATGTTTGATTAGCATGCAAAAACTATGTTGTAATCAATGATATACCTGCGAGAAATGTTTCAAACAAGTTGCTTTTAGTATGTCAGTGAGTATGGTAAAAATCATAGTGAACAGTAAGAATCTGGCAAAAAAAAAGTTTTTATAATTGGTGTAATACTTTTCTGACCTTGTTGCATGTAAAATTACTTTAATGTTAATGCATTTAATGGATATATCTTTATTGTCTATAGTAAAACTAACTGGAACATATTTACTTAATACATTTCTGAATTTAAATGAACCCCAAAAGTTCAATTCTGTCTGAAAATCTTACCTTTATTGTACTTATATTTAATTATTAACAGCAGACAAATTCATACAAATATAAAATAATCATTATATTCGGTCTCTAATAATAATAATAAGCCAAATTATTATCAAATTAATAGTTACATATTAGAATTATTGTCGGTAGTGCTAAAATCACAAGTCTAATTGATTATTTAGGGTTATAGTGTCAAAATTAATATTACTTGACAGATCAAATTTTGCAACGTCTCAAATTTGACGCCATTTTAATTTTGGTGGCGCATGTCGGTTGCGAGAGCGATTCTAGTATACCTAATATATCATGAAATATTAATTAGTTAGTTTAATTTTATTGCATTGAAATTGTTCCGGCCGATCGAAATTATAGTGGTATTGTATCGTCGCCTCTACTTCGTATTTTGGTCGTCTCAGATGCCAAAACGACTTGACTATAGGAGCATTTAATGCATGACTACAGGCGGCCATATTGATTTCAATTTGACAGCTTCTTAGAGGACTCTGTGTTATTTGGATAAAAATCTTGAATTGGATTTTGTAGGTTATATTACTAGACAAGTAAAATTTTTTGAAATATCAAAATTGACGCCATATTAATTTATTGATGCATGTCGGTTGTTAAAATGATTCTACTATAGAATTTTGTTGTGTGTGTTTTCCTCATAAAAGAATGGCAATTACAATTAAAAAAAATAACTGAATGTTATACTTTATCTTATTTTCTCAGTTCATATGTGCATATTAATAATATCATAATATCTTTGTGAAGTTAGTGTTTTATATACAGGGTTTTCAAACTTAAGTCGGCACTATTGCTATCTTCGTTATTATTGGAGCTACGAAGTCGCTTAAATAGGCAAACTAGTAGTATTTTTTTCGCTCATTACGATGGTGAAAACGGAATAAAAATTGAACATCGCTTTCGCGAGTTATGTCAAAAAGTTAAATTTTTTCAAGTGGAACACCCAGTATACAATATTCTCAATCGATAGGAAACTGAATTCTGAACAAATGGTGTCCTATGACCTTTTATCCTAATGTCAAAAATGCTTGGAGTACGAGGGAGGTGTTTTTCAGCATCTAGTTTAAGTTTTGTTGTATTTTTTAAATATTTATAGGATTTATTATTATTACTATTATGATTACCTAAAATAAACAATACTTCATTGATATTCCCCTTGCTTTTTATTTCATTGCTAATACAAAGTTACAGCTAAGACAGCCACGAATTTGAAAAGTCATCAATAGCTTTGTCATTTTTGACATTAGCATAAAAGGTCATAGAGCACATTTTGTTCAGAATTCAATTTCCTATCGATTGAGGATATTTTATACTGGGTGTTCCATTTGAAAAAATTTAACTTTTTGACATAAGTCGCGAACGCGATGTTCAATTTTTATTCCGTTTTCACCGTCGTAATGAGGGAAAAAAATCCTACTAGTTTGCCTATTTAAGCGACTTCGTAGCTCCAATAATAACGAAGATAGCAATAGTGCCGACTTAAGTTTGAAAACCCGGTATACCTTATACCGGGATATCAACAATTAAATTGGTCAATGGTGGTCATGGATTTTAAAATTATTGTCGTAGCGTGCATCGTACATTTAGGTGTCATAATTTTTTGAATGTCAAAATCTGTCAAGTTACTGTGTTGAAGTTTTCTAATCCTGCACGGTTTTTGAATCATGGTTCTCACTACAGAGCACAAAATTTACATGATTGAAGCCTATTTTCGAACGGGTGTGCTAGTTAGTGCATGGAACTTGGCAATACCATGCCTTACAAATTGTGTTGAAGTGTTTCGCGAAACTGGTTCTGTGACGCATAAAAAAGGTGCTGGTAGACCAAGAGTTCGTACAGAAGAAGTTATTAATGACGTTCGTCAACGTATGGAAGAAGAGCCTACAAAACCTTTAAAACGTCTCTCTCAATAAATTCGGCTTTATTATGGAACATGCCAAACGATTGTAAAGAAGGACCTGAACATGCATCCATATAAGATGCAATCATATCAAGCTCTTCTGCCTGCAGACCACCCCAGACGCCTTACATACTGCCATTGGTTCGTTAATTATTTAATGAATGACGATCTGCTGAACTTAACTTTTTTTTCTGAAGAAGCTTGGTTCCACCTTTCGGGATACATCAATTCTCAGAATATGCGAATGTGGAGCACTGATAACACGTATATTTTTATTGAAACGCCACTACATGCTCAGAAAATTGGTGTTTGGATGGCAGTTTCTCGCAGAAGAATAATTGGGCCAATTTTTTTCAATTTCACCGTCAACGCAGAAAGGTACAAAAATATTTTTTTGACTAAATTTGTGCAACAGTTAGACGATGATGAACTTCAATACGGTTATTTCCAACAAGACGGTGCAACAGCACATACTACATGAGAAAATCTTGCTTTTCTCCGCGAGTTTTTTGATGACCGGCTGATAAGTTTGCATACGGAAGTTGAGTTTCCTACGAGATCACCTTGTTTGACAATTATGGACTATTTTATCTTTACTTATTTAAAAAATATGATTTTCGCAAATCCGATGCATAATTTGCAAGAACTGCAACAAAAAATTGTTCAGCAGTGTGCAACCATAACGCCAGAAATGCTGCAAAACGCTTTTCACAGCATGAGGAGGCGCGTAAACTTGTGCATTGAACAAAACGGGGGACATTTTCAACAATTATTGTAATTTAGTTTTTCTGGTTAATAAAAACGTTATTTATTTCATAACTTGTAGTTCATTATCATTTTACAGCTGAACTAAGTAGGTAACACATTTGTAGATTATTGATAATGTCATTGTAGCTTGACAATGATTGAATTATTTCAAAAGGATGATTTAAACTAAGACAAGCGTTGTACATTCCATGACCAACATTGACCAATTTAATTTTTGATATCATAGTACTATTATGATGTTCTATTTTCTAATTTAAATATGGGTATTAAAAATGTTAGTGTAGGAAATAAATACGGTTGTTAGTTTACCATTAAAATCTAGAACTTACATAATTATTGTAATTGGAAGCGTACGAATTATCCTTATTGCTGTTTATCAGTCTAAGTTGAATGGACCTTGTATATGGCATAAATAAGAAGATGAGGAAAACCTTAAAACAATAATAACAGCATTAGTTAACACACACTTTGTTTAATTAATATTTTCTTACGAAAATTACTAACCGAGAAATCGTACTTTACAGGCATTTTACATTAACCGTGCAACATTCGTAAAGCTAATGAATTTGACGTAACAAAACACGTGTCTATATACGAAGTAGATTTTTCCGTGGTGATGATTTAAATGGACGGTAATTTCGGTGTGAGTGTATAAATATTATTTACGGTTTCGTTGAGTCCTTCACGTACATAACAAAATTCATTACAATGAACGAAATGCAAATGGAACTACATACTGAATAAATTAAACAAATGTAGTGTGTAAATGTATGTTTTTACTTTTAGTTTCTAGTAATTTTAAAAACACGACAGATACAGAAGCAATTAATTTATATACCTGCATGCATATACGGTAATTCTAGAATAAGTTCCCAGTTTGAAATTGCTATAAGGTTGGTAAATTTTTATTATGGACAAAAATAGAAGCACTAATTTGTTCATAAAGAAACGGGACAAAAAAGTCGTTTTGTTCAATTATCTCGGCCAATATTGACTTTTTTTTAAATACTTTTGAAATAATTTCGAACAAACCTAGAACAACCTGAAACAACCGTCAGAGGAGCAGAATAACTTCACAAACCCTATTTTTTATACATAAGTTACAACTATTTATAAATTTAGTTATCCCTTGACATATTTCTGAATTCTGAAAGTAATTCGTACTTGTCTCTTATTATTTAATACAAACATCTGTGCGATATCTGTTTTAAAATATGTAAACAACTCATCTTAAGGGAACGAAAATAATTATATTTGTAGAAGTATATCTGCAAAATTTTCAAAAATAATTATCAACTTATACCGAATGAATATGATATGCAAATAGATGAGTCTATTTTTTGGGTTTAAAATGAAATCCTTTGAACACAATTAAATATAAAATATAGATAATTTTGTACCTATAGTACACACCCGAAAAATCTATTTACGAATTATGTCTGAAAAACGTAATTTTGGGCCCAGGAAGATTCATGGTTACTTGGAGCGCATATTCTAAAAATACTTTAAGCTCCGACTGACTTCCGGTTTCACCGGAAATGCATGGAACTTAACTCTTTTTCAAAATTGACCAAATACTTTTTGAGTTATTAATTTTTTTTGAAAATATTTGACCAAAACACGTGTTCAGAAAAAAATCATTTTCACATTGTTCTTAAAAGTAAAAACATTAACTTTGGTGGTGCTTGTAGCCAAAAAAAATCTGCATTATTTGGTATAAGTTGCACACGACAATACCTCAAAAAGCTTTGTTTTTCAAAGTCTACTTCGGGAAATTTTCACATATTAAGAACTTATTTTTTTTTAATGGAACACCCGGTATTTTATTGTGGCGTCTTGTTGCCTTTTTTATTCTCTTTATTTTTGTTAACAATGTCCTATAACTATCTTTTGTAATTTCTGAGATAATTACTATAGGAATAATCAGCGGTCAAATAAAGAACTACGACCGCTGTTCTATGCATCCAAATATTCGTCCAATAAAGGCTGCAGTGCTGCCAACTGCCTGAGTCAACTGCAAAAGAAAGTCGCTAAACATTTATGTCAAATTTAAAAAAGCATCGCTAGTAGTTATCAAAATGAATTATTCTTATGAAGAGTTAATAGATTTGATTGACGTTTTGGTTGAATCTGAAAGAAACTCTTTGCTAGCATCCAGACCTTATGCACAGCGATCCCTGGTAGAAGTCAACCGAAGTCAGAAACTCTCGAAAGTATAAAGGAACGGTTCGAGTGAACAAAATCTACTGAATATGAAAAAAAGCGAACGAAGTCATTAACTGGTGAGGATAATAAGTTTATGGTACTTGCGAGTGTAGTCGAACACGAAACACAAAAATTAGTCGTCAGTTAGATGTAAGTCAAATTTGAGAATCCAGAATAATTAGGAAATATGTAATTCTTCCGTAGCATATTCATACACAGGGATAGATGAAAGAAATGTTCAGAATCGCTTACATTTTTTGTCAATGGGCAGCAGATAAATTAGCCTGCCTTTCTCAATTTTTTTTTGTTTACCAACGAGTCACAATGTTCGTTATTATAACACATAAAAACCCTCACTGCAAACATTCAAAATCGTTAGTCATTAAATGTGTGGGGAAGAATAGTCGGCAGTTACATAATTGGACCTTATTTCTTTGATGAAAATGTTAGTGGAGAAAAGTATCTTCGTTTACTAAGGACGGACTTTCAAACTTTTTTGAAGACATGAACATTAAAATCAAAAAAGCGTTTACAAGGATATGTCGAAACGTTTTACGCAACGTTAGTACTTCTTTGGAAAACGAAATACCTCAAGTGCATTGCACAAATTTGTGGTTATGTTAAACATATTCTTTAATGAAATTTGTTTTTCTTACTTTTGATTGTTGTTACGTTGCTCAATAGTTTTACGTTATTTAAATTGCGTTATTTTGTTGTTAATTTTTTTCTATCAAAGTTTTAGGACATCAATTTATAATTTTGAAAAGCCCCACCCATCTCTTATGAAGAGCTTCAACAATGAAAGAATACGAGCAATTAGGCAAATTAAATTGAAAATAGCAGCAGTGTTTCATGCACCGTTTAGTAGGGCGGCATCTTCAAATATGTCAGTACACATAATCTTTATTTTATTTCGTTGTTAACCAACGGTGTAATAAATGAGATACTGCAACTGGATATTGCCGGAATTAAAAAAATGAAATGCGATGCTCTTCATTCTGTAAAATTATTATTTTTGGGATAGTTGGATTTAACTTTTACTTTTGTTGAAAGTTGACTCAGGAAGTCGGACCCCATTCCAGCCTTCCATTGGTTGAACGAATATTTGGGTGCACAGAACAACAGCGCTCTAAGTTCTTTATTTGACCGCTAATTGCTGCTATAGTGATTATCTCAGAAATTACAAAAGATAGGTATAGGACTGTCGACTGCAACTTATACCAAACGATGCAGAATTTTCTTGGCTACAAGCACCACCAAAGTTAATGTTTTTACTTTTAAGAAAAATGTGAAAATGATTTTTTTCTGAACGCGTATTTTGGTCAAATATTTTTAAAAAAAAATTAATAACTCAAAAACTATTGGCTCAATTTGGAAAAGAAGAAACAGTTGAATAGGCAATTTAAAGCCCTACTAGAAAATCCAAAAATATATAGGGTGAAACCGGAAGTGAGTCAGATCTGAAAATATTTTTAGAATATGCGCCCCAAGCAACCATGAATCTTCCATTAATTGTTTTTTTTATTAAAAACACAAAAGAGCAATCGAAGAAGCGGCTACTAATGACTCAGCCTGTATATACATATATACATAAAATTATTGTTAAACGTAAGTGCTTCGTTAAAATACGTTACGTTTTTACTTTCTTATATGTATTATAAGAAAGTATTGTGATGTTGAAAATTTTTGACCTCGAGATTCTTACAGATGTCTCAGTTTTGAAGTTCACTGATACCAAAAAAGTGGTTTTTAAAAAATGTGTGTACGTGTGTGACCACGATAGCGGTCAAACCGCTATAGCTATCAATTCCAAATTTTGTATTTACAAATATAATCTCCCTCTTGAGATCTGATTAGATTTTCAGTAAAATCGACAGATCGGAAGTAGTAGCTTACTTCAGTGAAAAAATCAAATTTTGCCAATATTTCAACTACTAAGTTTAAACAAATTTATAAAGATTTCATATGTATTCAGAATTAAACTTAAGAAGAATTTTATTATGAAAGTTTTTCGAAATTCCTACCGAAAGTAGGTCTTTAACTCTTATCGAAAATCACTTTTTGCCAATATTTCACAAGCCGTGCTTTTTAGACAGGTACGTTACGAGTACAAAAGTATTTAGAACTTAATTTTCTATACCTGTTATCTAAAAAAAAATTCAAAATTGGGACCGAAAGTAAAACTTTTACTCTTATCGAATAACGATTTTTTGCAAATATGTTGTAAATTATGCATTCTATATATATTTATCAAGAGTACAAAAGTATTTAGAGCTGGATTTGGAATATTTTTTCTATAAATAAAATTTCAAAATTCGGACCGGAAGTAACACTTTTACTCTTAACGAGAAGCATTTCTTTTTTCGAATATCTCGCAATGTATGCATTCTATAAAGAGATTTATTAGGATAATAGAAGAACTTAGAATAGGATTTTAAATAACTTTTATATAAGAAATCTTAAAATTGTGACTTGACAGGTTTATTTTTTTAAGAAGATAAAATTATTTAAAACTCAATTAAGTTTTGTATAATTTAAGACACTCGTACGTATAAGAAAGTCGTGTGGTGGCCACAACTTATTTTTTTCATTGCAAAATGGACGTAAACAAAATAGCTATTGGTACACCACACGACTCAATCCCCTACATGATTCCTGCAATTGCATTCATCTAAAATCAAAAATGGAAAAATCTACTCTTGCAACCTTTCGAACAGAAGTTCGATTTTTGACCGACAGTAAAGACTTTAAACTTTATGTTTAAAACGGAGGAACGTAAACGATATTAAATTATTATATTGATTAATAGTATTTACTGAGGTATTTATTATAAAAAATCCAAACTGTAAGTTGTTACTGTACTTGTATTCCACCATGTGTTCCAAATTTTAAATCGATATCCGATCAATATTAAACGAGATAAACGGATAGTACGTAAAGAAAACCAAAATAACAATATAAATCTTATGGGAGTACTTGAATGTTTTGCCTTTATCAGCGCTATCTCATTTACGCAATTTCTCACTCTTATATTGGCGTCGATGCTGTATACTAGAAGGTCAGAAGAATGTCAAGAATATATAATTTATATTTTTATGCACAACACACACATTTTGATGTAGTACCTACATAATATTACAGTGAAAAGTTTATTTTTTAGATAATTTTTCGCTTTAGCAGAGAGCTCTTAATTACTAACACTATAAATATATACGCTCCCATAGTATCATATTTAGACTTCTGGAAATAATGCCACTATACAAATTTAGTTAAATTAAATCGCCCATAAAGAGTAAACTTACTAATTCATAAAATATGCATAAATGAACTAACGCTCATATTACCCTGGAAAACATCGTATGAGGGTAGACTATATTATATTTTCTCTGTTTCTTTATAATAATAAGAAAACTTTAAACCAGAAATTTTAATTTTTTCAATCTCTAAACTTAAGAATCTAATAATAATTTGATCTAACCTATATTAATTTTCATTTATACACTAAAATTCTTTAATACAAAAGAACAATAATAAAATTAAAAATTACAGTTGCTTAAACATATTGAAACTCACTGTATGATGCTATCTGTTTAATAACTATAGTGCAAAATACTAAATGTTTTTCACTAAATAAAATATATTATATTTATGATAATTTATTGGATTTTTTTAATAAATATATCATCAAGTAATTTAAATAAGTTTTCACTGCGATACATATAACATAAACTTGTTGATCATGTGCTATTTTATATTATAGAATGTCACATACGAATAGATTTACTGATTAAAAGGAATAATTAAGTTACTCTAAATAAAACGATATCATGTCTTATTGATTCTTTAATTAAAGTTTGGCACAAAATACAGTTGAAGTATTCACAGCAATCTTTCATCTTAAAACACTTAATACTGATTTGGTAGAGTGTCTTATATACGATAACTTACAACTAATTAACAATACAAATATTCTTTTACAAAATTATTTACAAAATATACACAAACGGTCAAGTTACTACTTAAAGTAAAATGTTAAAAGCATACAAAATTACAATAATAATAATAATAATAATAATAATAATAATAAAATAAACTTTGGCACAAAAACTATTAAAGGTAACCTTTTGATTGGATAATTTACGGACGTTGTTCTAGAAGATCGTAGAGTGCCAGGATGTATGTTTGTGCCATCTGTAGTGTTTCATATTTTGATAACTGTCGATCCTGTCCAAGTTGTGGAAGAAACGTTCTCAAACGGTCAAAGGCTTGATTTAGGTTCTGCATTCGTCTTCTTTCACGTGCATTCGCCGCCAGTCTTCTTTTTCTTAATATTAGCGGTGTTACACGATTTTTCGCACGAGCTTCTGGACTTAAACTTCTGTAATCTTCGTTCGTGCTATCGTAACTACTGCCGGTCGAACAATTCCCCCAATTAACAGGTGAACTTTGAGGTGCCGACATCATGTACACATAACCGTAAGACTCTGGTGTTTCCATGGTTTACACACTGAATAATTATCCGTCGTATTCAAAAACACACGATAAAATATAAAAATTCTTTTTAAATTCTGATCTACTTCGAACCGTATTTGTGGCGAATATGAGGGATACACTACCTGTTGGGCCTTTATAAAAGGATCACATCCCCTACCCTCTTTCGTATAAACGCCCCTTAGCGCGTGCCGATCTACCAATGGGGTTACATGAACGACGTGCACAAAAAAAGAAAAATAAATTATTCACAAACTGAACGGTGATTATGCACATGTTACACAAAAGGATCGATTTCGGTGGTTTTATTTCTAGACGTTATTTTTCTTATTATCGTTGATGAAAAGGAGTATATAACAACTCCTAAAGATAACCACGCAACATTATTGTTATCTAAATAAAATTTTTAATACATGTCAGATATTACTTATAATTAAAGGGCGGAATATATGCACGTCAATTCAGTTAAAATATGCGCATATATATGCATCGTTTTTCTCTGAAATATGTAACAATATGCATTTATTTGTCAAAATATGCAATTATATGCCTTGAATATAACATGGAAAAATGGAAATAAAGAAACGCCGACTCTTACAAAAATTATTTATTTTAAGTAAAATTAAAAGAAAAACATAATAGGTACAATTTTCAACCTGAAATAGTATAAAATGTATTTATAACGATATATTTTTCAAAATTTTCCAATAAAAATGTTTGCCTTCTGTCTGTAAAAATATGTTTGTACAAAGAAAAAGTTCTTTCAACATCTACCGATGTGATCTGGCAATATTTTAATTTGGGTAGTAAGTTATAAGGCCAAGGTATTACTTCGTTGGATGGTTTACTATCAAAAATATTTTTGACTTCCATTAAATACTTAAAACCTTCATTCTTTCCCACAATAACTTCGAGTTTCCTTCTTACTTGATTTCCTACATCACCGGGAACTTTTTTGCATTTGTCGGAAAAAGTTTCAACAATATTAATTGATTCTCTTAAACTTATATTCCTACTTTCTAACGAAGTTATTATATCTGGTACAAAACTAAAATTAACCTTAATAAAAACAAGTTCCTTAGCTAAATTTACATTTTTGAATAATGCTTGACTTTGCACTACACACTGCGAATTGTCTTCTAAATCTAAAACTATGTCTTTAATGGCTTCAAAATGGTCTGCGTAGAATATCGCGGCCTTAATCCATGTTCCCCATCGAGTAATTACGGGCTCTGGAGGTAAACAAACTGCTGGCAATTTCTCTCTATAGATCTGCACTCTTAGAGGTGCTTTCAAAAACACTTACTTTACATTTGAAATTAATTTGTTCACCAAGGGATATACTGTTCTAATAATTTCTGCAACTCTGTTTATCCCGTGTAAAAGACAAGTGACATGTACCATATTGGGATAAAATATTTTTAAGTTTTGGCCTACTTTACTATATACGGCGCTGCGTCAGACAAAAACACTAAAAACTTCTCCACTGGAACTGGATTTGGTAAAAAAAAATTTGATAGAGACTGCTGAATAAATCGAGTTACGGTCTCATTATTTGTTTTGTCTAACTGTTTAGAAGATATTAAAAATGGTTTCCCTGGCTCATTTTCTTGAAGCCCTCCAATCATAAGATGTGCGATATATCGACCACATGAGTCTGTGCTTTCATCAACAATAATATAAAAATGTTCATCGCCCAGTGTAACTTTAATTTCTCCCATTACGGTTTCGTATACTGTTTGCACATTCTTCTTTCTAAGTGTGGATTCGTCAGGGATGTTTTGATTACAATATTTTTGCAAAAAATCTCTGAATTGTGTATTTTGCAGTTTCTTCAAAGGTATATTTGCTGCGACTACAGCTTTGCATAAGTCTTGATGAAACACCTCCTTTTCACTCTTTGGTTTGACATTTTGAAATGCGGTTTGCACACACTGCTGAACAGGCACTGATTTATTTTTCTGCAACTTAGCTTTATGCATAGCTGTTTTCAAGTGTTGATCAATTTGGAACTTCTTTTCACAAACAATTATTTTGGCACAAACTTTGCAAAACACTTTATCCCCACTAAACTCCAACTCAGGAAAATTTTTAATCCACGAAGCGGCTTTCGGCATTTTAGGCGTTTGAAATAAAATATTTTCGAAATCACTCTTTTCACACTGGAATCTATCGACAAACTAAACTATACAATATAAATATAAAGGAATAGACCACATCTGCTCTCCATTAGGCAAGCTGATTACTTGGAAATTCCTAAACACCCAATAAATGCCGGCAATAAACCATATAATAATAAAAACTATACATTATAAATATAAAAGAATAGACCACATCTGCTCTCCATTAGGCAAGCTAATTACTTGGAAATTCCTAAACAGGGTCGCACTTAATCTTTTCATAAAACGAAAAACATAAAAATATGCACACAAATTTTATTTTTGCCGAAATATGCAATTTTTTGTGAAATTTGTTAAAATATGCAAAATATGCAAATATATGCACTTTGCATATATTCCGCCCTTTACTTATAATTAATTAAAACTCTTTTTCTAAATATAATTCCAAGTCTATTCTTTAGAGTAGTAGTATACTAATTTGAATATTGTCATATTATAAGTTATAGATTGACGTAAATTACTGTTTATTTATTTAGTGTTTTTATATACTAACTACATTTTGATAAAACTGGAGTGGTAGAAATATAAAATCTTCTACCTTGCCGCTAAGTGTCTCAGGGCAGTGTTTCGGGCCCAGTTCTTTTTCTAATTTTTATTAATAATGTTGCAGATTTTCTGAAAAATTTCGAAATAACTGACACTGATACTAGCGCTGTCGTGTCGGCTTTATTTATTTTATTATATATTTGTGAAACTGAACGACAGTCAAATATTCTATGACAAAAAATGCCTCCGTGGTTTGCTAATAATAAGTTATATCTAAATAATGACAAGACAAAATTTATGGTTTTTCATACAATACAAAATAAGGCTCAATTGGATTTACATTTATTTGATGAAACATTGTCTTGTGATGTTCGTTATCGGGATATTATAAGTAAATTAAACGCGAGTTGCTATCAGATACGTAATTTGAAAACTTTAATTGACTGTAATTCCTTGCTATCGTTTTATTTTGATGATATTCACTCCAGACTGATGTGTGGCATTAGGTGCTTACGGCATTGTGTGCTGCTAATAGAAAATACAATCCCGTCTAATGTGGTTTCTCATTGGGCTCAAATAAAAAAAAAATTAAGTAATTTCTTAAAAATTATTTATTAATATTGTTGCACAACACAATACACAATATAAGTAATAAAATGAGGAACATAATAGGCAATACAAAAAACTATTAAGAATTTCGAAAATACAATCGCAGAAATATCAAAGCCTCCAATGTTTGACTTCCAAGCCTGCTTCGTAGTTTATGGCCAACATAAGCGGCAGCTGAAAACGCTCGCTCAGGTTCTACACTAGTTGGAGGAATAGACAATAGATATTTATATGCTAATTCTAAGTGATATCCACGAACTCCTTAATTTTCGAACAAGCTCATTTCGCGTCTGATACTATTTACCAACCCCGATTAATTTTGTACTTCAGGATCTGGGGATTCCATGCTCTTATTAATTTCCAGCTGTCACTTTTCCTTTAGTGTCAATTGGGGTTGACTCATTATCTGTTTGTGATCCTGACATTTCTTCCTTTTCCGTGTCATCTCGGCTATTTAGTCTTTTAACAATACTCTTTATTTGCTTCCTCACTAAAGCCTGTGTCAAGCCATTCCAAATCCGATAGTAACTGGTTTTCATCATCTTTTCGTGGACTTTGTAAATAATTCAACACACCAGTTAAATCATCACTTCATCGTTGCTTTATGCGTTCCACTAAGGATGTTTTCATTTTATTGGCGAGTTTTTCCTAGACAATTGCTTTATTAGATATCTTAAAGATGATATTTTCACATCCTATCAAACATATATTGACAGTATTCAGCATTCTCTCGTTGGTGACCCTAAATCTTTTTGGAAATTTGTACGATCCAGACGTGGGAGCTCCAGAATTCCTGGTAAACTCTTTAATGGCGACATCGAATTCGACGACCCTCAGCGAATTGTTGATGCTTTTGCGTCTGTTTTCTCTGGTGTATTCTTGCCAGATGCTGGAAGTTGTGACATTCGAGATATGCATTAGAATTTGCCGTCATTGAATATCGGGAGAATTGCATATGATGATGTACTAAAACAGCTGAAGAAATCAAAGAATAGCTTTACCTCCGGACATGATAATATTCCCAGCTTCCTTCTTCGTGATTGTGCGTCTATTTTTGCTCAGCCTCTTTGCAGAATACTTAATTTATCTCTGCTGACATCTGTCTTTCCTCAGTCCTGGAAGGTAGCTTGTATATGTCCTATACACAAAAAGGGAGATAATACCAATATTAATAATTATAGACCAATATCAATCCTACCAAACTTTGCCAAGGTGTATGAGGCTATACTTACTATATGAACATATATACAGCAGTATCAAATCATTTTTGTCGCCGTGCCAACATGGTTTTATGTCCAAGAGGTCTACCACTTCGAATCTCGCCACATTATCTCAGGCTTTATGTGCAACACTGGACGATGGGGAGCAGATGGATGTTATTTACACTGACTTCTCTCGAGCTTTCGACACCATTGAGCATGCCGCTCTCCTGACTAAAATGAGTTTGTTCGGTTTCAGCAACTCACTGCTAACACTTCTTGGTTCTTACCTTGCTGAAAGAAGTAACTTCGTTTACTATAATGGCTACATGTCAGGGATGTATGTTTCTACCTCTGGAGTTCCCCAGGGGTCCAATCTTGGACCCTTATTATTTAACATCTTTGTCAATGATTTGATTACTTTAATCGATTGTAATGTTTTGGCTTATGGGGATGATTTAAAAAAATTTCATCGTATTGATGGGGCTCAGGATGCTGCCTTTCTTCAAGAGAACTTGGACCGAGTCACTCATTGGTGCTCTTTAAATAAATTGAAGTTGAACATCGACAAATGTTGTTTTGTTTCGTTTAACAGAAAACCCAGTAGATTTTGAAACAATTATTCTATTGACAACATCGCAACTAACCGCAAAACGCATGTCAAAGATCTCGGAGTTTCATTTGATGAAAAGCTTACCTTCGCCGATCATGTTTCCCTAGTCACTGCGTCAGCATTTCGAGCATTGGGTTTCATTATCCGCACCTGCAGAGATTTTTACAACATAGCTACACTCAAGTCACTTTATTATGCACTGGTTGTTAGCAAGTTGGAATATGCCTTTGTCGTGTGGTATCCTATATATAATTGCTATATTAATCTAATTGAATCAGTACAGCGAAGATTCCTAAAGTATTTATGTTATAAAGTAGATGGATCTTACCCTCCTCGTGGATTTGACTATGAGTTGCTCCTGTATCGACATGAGGTTGGGTCGCTTGAAGCAACGCGACACCAAATTAGTGCTAATTTTGTTAAGAATATCATTCTGTTTAAGATAGACTCTCCGGATTTGTTAGCAGAAATTGGCTTTCGAGTGCCCCTTCAATGCTCAAGGGTGAATGAAGCGCTTCTGCTTCCCACTGCCAGAACAAATATTCTGCTGAGGGCTCCTATGGTGCATTCTGCCAGGAACTTCAATAGCCTTATTGATGATATTTTTCATTAGTTGTATATATTTTAATGTTTGTTGTTGTAAATTTTCACATTTGTATTATCTTTATGATTTGTTTGTATTGTCTGTATTGGAGTGACCTGTTGGGCAATTTAATAAATATTATTATTATTATTATTATTATTATTATTATTATTACTATTATTATTATTATTATAAGAAATTTCAAGGGGGCATCAACTGTGCATAAATTAGCATCTCGCCGACAGATTGCTTCTACTGTTAATTTAATTGGGGTCAGCACATCAACAATTTTATTTACCAAGTCAAAATCAGCATCTTCTAAACTGATTGGATGGTTGAGATCTATAAGAGCTTTTTGAATGCAGGTTTTTACAAGTGAAAATCGTTCCAGCATGGTTAAAAGACTATTCCACCTGGTTTTACAGTCCAAAAGAAGTGACAGCTCTTTTTCATGTTCAATCTTCAAATATTTTTGAAGTACTGTTTCATTTTCCAATGAAGATCTTTTAAAATACACTACAACTTTGAAGATTTTCTTTATCAGCTCTAGCTGCTAATAATGAATTTTTGCAGAAAAACAAATTATCCGTTGTATGGCTGAAATTAGTTCTAGACAGTCACATAGGTCTTATTTCAAGCAATGGAATATTCAGCCCATGCCTGCTATACATATTATCGAATTTTTAAATTATATACATAGAAATAAGCATTCATTGAATTTATCTAGAAATTGTCCCCAAGTTTTGGTTTAAAAGTTTTTATTGTCTTACCTGAGTGATTTCAAATTAGAATGAATGAACGTGTGTTCAAGCGTAGTATTGGGGCATTCTTGATTGTGTTTACTTTATTGATGAATATTTTGATCTGTGTAGTAGATAAGGAATTATACATGTATACCAAGAGAAATAAGTAACCGTACACTTCACGGAGACTTAAAGTGGTATGGGCATGTTCGCCGTATACTAATGCATAATAAACACGCCCATACCACCTTATGCCTCCGCGAAGTGCACGATTTTTTCTCTTGGTGTATACCTATAATTGATTGTAATTAGGTCAATGTCGATATTCCCGAGATCACAGAGAGTATTAGGCCCTTGGAAGACAGAAGTGTTAATGCTATAATGTATGCATGACGGAACATTTGTCTATGTTCAAGGGGAGATCATTTAGAACACACCTTTCACATACTTTATCAATGTGAGGTTGTAATTTTGAACTCTGGCATTCAGATAGTTTACGCAGGAACATACTTTGAGAACATCAGCATTGTATGCCTACATATAAAAATTCGGTGATATCATTAATAAAATTGTTAAAAAATAATGGACCTAGAATGAATCCCTAGGGTACTCCTGATGTTGCAGTAATGTAGTTAGATCGAAAATCATCAAATAAAACAAAATGTGTAGGCTGTACAAAATAGGATCTAAAAAATAAAAGAAGATTCTGTGAGATGGGAATTGTTGATAGCCTATCCAACAGGATATCATAAGTCAACTGGTCAACATATTTAGAAAAATTGGTATGCAGTTATGGGCAGTAAAAAGCAAACAAGTACTGATGCTGTTTTACGATATTTTCGCTAGATTATTACGGGCTTCAAAAAAATACGAAGTGGCATGCTGTTTCTATGTTTCACTTCCTCAAGAGTCCTCTATACTTCCACGTTGCATTAATCGAGAGTGACGCTCATCTGAATACAGTCACGTTGTCTAATATGACATATAGGAAAAAAGACGTGTAAGAAAATTATTTGAACTGCATTGTGTAAACAGCCCGAACACTGATACACTATTTTATGATTTCTTGAACGCTGCTCTGTTCTGGAGTATGGCGAAGTTCGTCTATAAGAAGTAACTGTTTAAGCTAGATAAAAAATTATACTTAGTACAAGTAAAACAAGAACAACATCTAGTCACTTTTCGAAGGCCAAAGATTAATTTTATTATTTAAAATTGTAACTATGTACTATGTTTTATGTTATATTGCTCATTCTCTGACGGCACACTTCTCATAGACTTTAATAAGAGATGATTTTTTAAAAAAAATAGATTTCTATGCCTGCAAGAGTAGGATAAATAATTTAAAAGGAAACTAAAATGAGATTTCCAAGAAAGGTGCTTTGCGTTAACATCTGTATAGTTGAAATATTGAAAAAACCAACTAATTATCAAGTTGCAACACTGTTGTATTTTCTGGGTAGGCAGTAATAATAATAATAATAATAAAGATTTTTTTCCTCCCTTCATTTCAAATTAATCTTTGTTATAAGTATAGTTTTGTAGGGTATATAATAAGTAAATATTAGAAAATACAGACTATGTTGATTGGTAAAAAATTATAGTTCTATAGCTTTAAATTTTTGTCTTATCGTTAAATTATATTTATTAGAATTTAGAAAATTGGTTTGAAAATTCTACTTGATCACAAATTTGTTTTAATTAATTTGTAATACATAATACATTTTCAATAACGAATCAAGTAACATTTATTCGTCTTTTCTCACAAGAAACGTAAATATTAAATAGGATATGTTTAAAAACATGATCTCAGACATGTATAGCAAGCATTAAGAGACAGACGAAATACCAACATATCAATTCATTGCATGTCGTGTAACTATTTACATATGGAAATAAAAACTGCCTATTTATTTTATATAAAACGACTTTGCAAGAGCATTAAAGAGTACGATTTCCTCTTACAACCCGACTTCCATTGTAAGTAATCAACTGGTTACTTTCCACTGCACATGACCGTACAACAAATCTGTCTCAGAGCCATTATCGATGCCAGTCGCAATAAACCGAATGACAAAGATTCGTGACTGTTGAACGGCCCTGTATAAATATTTCCTTAAATTAAGATGTTTGGAACGATAAGTTAAATAGGGTAGTGTGAGGAGATGTTAATACCCGAGCAAAATCCTCGAGACTAAAGGAAGGAACGCTGTCAGATCTTAAGAGATTTGAAAAATCAGAGAAATGACATTAAAAATGCCATAGCTATAACGATCCATTCAATATGACGAGTTTCCCTTTCTGACCCTTATGCTAAACATAAAATAAAATCAATATATGTCTAGTTTTTACTGTACTATTAAGTAAATTTCATTACAGAAAAATAATTAAATACTTTAACAATATACAGGCTGAGTCATTAGTAGTCGCTTCTTTGATTGCTCTTCTGTGTTTTAAATAAAAGAAAAAACAATTAGTGGAAGATTCATGGTTGCTTGGCACGCATATTCTAAAAATACTTTAAACTTTGACGCACTTCCGGTTTCAACGGAAATGCATGAAATTTAATTTTTTTAAATGACTCACTCTATATATTTTTGAATTTTCTTGTACTGTCTTAAATTGTCTATTTAACTGTTTTGTCTTTTTCAAAATTGAGCCATCAGTTCTTGAGTTATTAATTTTTCTTTGAAATTTTTGACGAAAACACGTGATTAGAAAAAAACATTTTTTCATTGTTTTCAAAAGTAAAAACATTAACTTTGGTCAAACTTATAAAAGCATCGCTATTAGTTATCATCCAAATAAATTATTCTTATGAAGAGTTAATAGGCAGCAGATAAATTATCCTGGCTTTCTCAATTTTTTGTTGTTTACCGACGAAGCCACCTTCTATTAAAGTGATTACGTTCATCGTGACAATCTGCGTTATTATAACACATAACCCCCCCCCTCCACTTTATCACACCTGTAAACTTTCAAAACCGTTGGTCATTAAAACTGTAGGGAGGAATAGTGGGTAGTTACCTAATTGGATCTTTTTCTCATTCATGAAAAAAATTTTCTGTAAAATTATTACTTTTGGGATAGTTAGATTTTACCTTTACTTTGTTTGACAGTCGACTAAGGAAGTCGGGCCCCATTCCTGCCTTCCATTGGTTGAACGAATATTTTGCTGCATAGAACAACAGTGCTCGTAGTTCTTTAATTGACCGCTAATTGCTCCTATAGTGATTATTTCTGAAATTACAAAAGATAGGTATAGGACATTGTCAACAAAAATGAAAGAGAATAAAAAAGAAACAAAATGCCTCAATAAAATACTGGGTGTTCCATTTAAAAAAAAATAAGTTTTTGGTATGTGAACATTTCAGGAAGTAGGCTTTGAAAAACAAAGTTTTTTGAGGTATTTTCGAGTGCAACTTTGCCAAATGATGGCTACAAGCATCACCAAAGTTAATGCTTTTACTTTTAAAAACAATGTGAAAATGATTTTCTTCTCTACACGTGTTTTGATCAAATATTTTCAAAAAAAATTAATAACTCAAAAACTATTGGCTCAATTTTGAAAAAGGTAAAGCAGTTGAAGAGACAATTTGAAGCAGTACCAGAAAATCCAAAAATATATATGTGGAATCGTTTAAAAGTTCCGTGCATTTCCGGTGAAACCGGAAGTGCGTCAGAGCTTAAAGTATTTTTACAACATGCGCCACAAGCAACCATGGACCTTCCACTAATTGTTTTTTCTTTTTATTTAAAACACAAGAGAGCAATCGAAGAAGCGGCTACTAATGACTCACCCTGTATATATAAATTTAGTAAATACGCCTGATGGCAGGCTTTTCTCTTAACAACTTTTCTCGATGCGATTCAATACGATTTAAAGATTCGAAATCATGCGTCCACGGCGATTTGGTGGTTAGGGCATCTAATTAGCAACTGGGATGTCGTAAGTTTTTATGTCAATTTATACTTTATACATTGTTTATAGGTCAGATGGATCACCTTATATATTATCTAATATATACTCTAAAAAATAATCTATATATGTACAGTTCTGTGCAATAAATTGGCGTACACTTTATGTACGCTTATGTAAATATGACAAATTGAATTGACGCTATAATTCCATTTGTCAACATAACTTAAGCCATTTTCACAATGGCAAAATAATGTCAAAATTAGCAATAAGACGTGTACGCCAATTTATTGCACAAAACTGTACGTAATTTATGCTATAAAATATTTTTTTCAGATATTTTTCTTATGGATTTAGTATTATTAGTATGTTATTTAGAAAAGTAATACTACTAAACAGTATTAAAAACACGCTTTCCAAGGACATGTTTACTTCAAATTCCGGCATTTGGGAGGTAGTAAGTAGTTTGTCCTTTTGGTTGTGGTAAGAATTATATAATACTCACATCACGCGATACAATCGTACCAACACTTCCTGTCTGATACATTTTTAATGTTGTACAGAGTCTTCTCAGAATAAAACCATGCCCGTACCAATTACGTGATTTTCTTCTCACATTTTTTCTTTCTGTTTTTAAGAGAAGACGATCTGGAACAACCCGTTGATTTTCTCGTATTTAATGGTGGAACGCGAGTAGCAAAATTTGTATCACATAAATTCCATGTTTTTTCATTGTGTCCAACTACTTTTTTTCAACGCCATTAACTCTTAATATAAACGGTTTGTAACAAGACTAAGTGGAAACAAATGATAGTGGTAGACTTTTAGGTGTGATCTGATCCTTGTTATCTAGACGTTTCCTCGTTTTAGTAAGGTGAAGGGGAAAAAACGTTAAGAAGGCCGAGCGGTGTCTTTTGGTCACGGCTTTCTTGATTACCGTACCGACTTTTATGTTTTGGATTCTGTCGACGTAGTTCGCATATTGTACGAATCGTTGGTTTCTTCTATTCAGAGTTGCAATTGATTTGTTCGTTATGCTTTGATTTCAATTTCCGTTTTAAAGAAAAGCTTGTTTGCAGGGGATATAAAACTTACGAATCATATATTTAATGTAGTTGATATTTAGTTTTTTTTTATTAATTAAATCGGACAGTTGTAACATTATAAGTAGTGTTCGGACCTTTATGCACAAGAAGTGCTTGAAATATGCGCATAAATATGTCACGTTTTCCCCAAAAATATGTCGAGTAAATACTTCGTTTGTAGGTACCAAATAAGAATTTGATGCACTTTATTGTGATGTATTTTGCATGCTAGAAATCAAGGAAAACCCAGTAAAACAACAAAAATTAATGAAAACATAATATTTACACATAAAAAAGTAATAATTATAAAATATTTGATGATAATAATATCATATTATACTCGTACATATAAAGTAAAAATATATATTATATAAAATATTAATAACTGGCTAACCCGACAGACGCTTTTCTGTCCTTTACGCTAGGTGGCGGAATGAGTTTGATTTGGTTGAATTTATTAATAATTCGGCCACAGCGCCACCTATCGGGTCCAGATTTTGTGATTCTATTTTTTAGCACAAAACCAACTTATATTGTGAATATAAGTCAATTTGGCCCATAAATATAGAATTTGTTAATAACTTGCCTACAGCACCACCTATCAGACCGGATTTTGTGATTTTCTGTTTTGGCACTAAACCAATATACAGGGTGAGTCATTTCCGCTGGTAAGGCCTATTATGCCTTTATGAATAGAGATATTTCGAAGCGTTTTTTTTTTCTTGTGATAGCTGCTCATTAGGAGCACATTTTAAAAATATATTTTGTTATATAGAGTGTTCCATAACTTGGTGGCTAACCATTGTTATAGTTTTTTAAATAGAACACCCTATATATTATTGCATTTTTGTATTCCCCGTATAATTTTTAGTCAAAAAGTAAGAAGATAGTATAGGCCTAAAATCTAAAGTTTTTGACTTATTCCCATTTTTCTGAAAAATTCAATGTCTGTATAAAATTATATTTCTCGAAAACGACGTATTCGATGGACAAAATTTTTTGCAGTACTGTTTACAATAAGAGGTCCTAATAGAAGCATGTTTTATTTTTTTACAGTTACTAACTACATGTGCAGAAAACTGGATTAAAATTAAATGACATTTTTTTGTATAAAAATCAATTTTTTCAAATGGAACAGCCTGTATATCACTTCAATTTTGAATTTCTTATTAAATTTCACAACAAAAACATGTAAGACGTTAATACTTTAAAACTGACTATTACTGAGCTATTGTCGCTTTTTTATATAATTTTGTCAGTTTTATGATTTTAATTATAGTATAGTATACTGACAGAATTATATCAAAAAGCGACAAAAATGAACTGATATACAGGCTGTTCCATTTGAAAAAATTTACTTTTATACAAAAACTAACAAAATTAAAGTAGCATTTACATCATTACATTTAAAGTCAGAACTGATTATGAAAGAGTTTGAAAAGTTGTCAGTAAATCCGTCCATAATATCCTGAGGAGATTCCAAACGACAATCGCTATATACCATATTACTAGGGATATTACTGGACTTTTGCATATACGCCGATAGAATTCCTTTAGGTTTAGGTTAAGAACAATTCTAAGATTAATTCTGAGTCATGAATCGTAATACGAAGAACTTGTACGGTCTTTAGATAAGCCACACGAGGCCATCAAATTTGAAAATATGCCGCTGAAAATAATTGAAATTTTTTAAATCTCTTTTTACAGTAAAGTATGTTTAGGTAGCACAGTGTTCATGTTACTATTCGATTAATACAAATACAACATTTATCAGCAAATTTCGTTTCACATTAATGACGTAATGCATATTTTCTTCTTGGATGAGCTTTACTACCGGCCTATCGCTATACAAAATAAATTAAAAATGTGTCTTAACACGAAGAATATTAACACTACCCACAATTGCATCGGTCTCGGTACCTGAGGGAATATAATTTTTGCACTCTCTTTTATATTTAGGTATCTAGCGTGTCGGTAATGTGTAATATTTTAGTTGAAATGCCCAAATATACATATATATATATATGTATACGCGATTGTCATTTTAACCGCAAAAATAACGAACCGACCAAATCGACCCAAAAAGTATTATATATTATTTACATTTATTAAAATACCGTATTTTTTCAGAAATGAACAATTTATACTTCTCTGAGGGCGGTTTCTTTTTCAAAGTTATACACATATACAAATAAACACACATGCACTCCAAACCTATGCCCAAAAAGATGGCACGCAATATATTGCCCGAAGTTCTCTAGTAGACTACATTGCTTACGTTCACTTAGGAATTCCACAGGTTTTCCTGGGGCGATGTGTTTCGGAACTTGTGTTATGTGAAGAAAAAGTATCATTTTCATATACGATTATTTCACGCGTAATACAATTAAAGTGGGTCCAATTTGTACAATTTTCTTTACTTGAAATATACACTCATTACTTATAATTTAGGTGATATAAAGTAAGAGAACAATGGCTCACAATAATACTAAAAACTTAAAACCAAATTGTTATAATGTATTTCAAGAACGGTTTTGTCATTATCACAAGTACAACTAGCTAAGCAGCGATTCTCAACCTTTGGGCCGCCCTTTTTCCTGAGGGGGGGGGCGTAATAAAACCAAATGAGGGCGCGAGTATATCGTGAAAAAATGAGAAAAGATATTATTATAAATTATTTAATTTATTGAAGAAATGTAATAAAATACGTTCTGAAAAAAATAAAATACACGTTTACACTGATATAATAAATACACCTATCAATAAGATATGTATATCAGTGTATTTACTTAATAATTATCAATATTAAATTAAAAACAAGATTAATAATTATTAGTGACTCATGCAGGCCTGTCTTGCAGAGCAAAGTTTTTCGAAAAAAGGTTTAATATTAGAAATTGACACTCTAAGCTTTTTTTCTATATACCGCATGTCTCAAATAGGGATTCAAAGTTTACATGCGATCTATACGTATACATATAATACGTGGCAACATGGTGCCCCTACCGTCCGTCACCAGTGCCGACAACAACCGACATCACAACGATTTACTCCGATCTTTCCACTTCTCCCGACCAGATTTTACATTCAGTGTTTAGCTGCGAACGCGTTGCGATCTAGTCTGCAATAAAAGCCGGGAAACATCAAATGTAGTAGTTTATTATTATTTTCAGAATCCTTTTTTATTTACCTTATTTTTAATTTTATTAGAATTACGCTTTTGTTTGTGTCATGCAGCGTGAACGTAGCTTAATAATTCTCTGCATTTACTGAAAAGAAAAAGAAAAACAAATCCTTGCAACGCGTAAATATTATTTCTGAACGCATTACAAACTCCCAAACCGGTGGTCGAATAGGTACTGCCGCTAACCACGCTAACTTCTATTTACGTGCATGCATCGGTCGTGCTGGCATTGGAAAGGAAGGAAGGGGTACTGTACTATGTTGCCACGTACTGTATGGATTAATCGCCTATAGCTAATGAAAATTGACACATGCTGTATAGCTGAGATCGTATTTTGTCTTTAAAGCAACCATGGCAGAAAATCCGGTTTCGCAAAGGTAGGATATTGAAAATAGTAGTACTATACGAAATGCCCTTGTTTTTTTTGTGCAAACAACTTATCCTCTAACCCTGTACAAAATTCAAAAAGTTATTTATTACTAAATTGTCTCTTGATTTCGGCACTTGCTGTAAAATCTATAAAAATGTGTTCTTAAGCAGTTGAGAGACCTTCGGCAGTATTTTGAAATAACTCCCTACCCCACTCGTAACTTGGAAACAAGTTGAAATCTGCAAGAAAATACCTTTTAAAATTATTTGCCAGCATGGTTAAATGATTTTGAATGGTTACAAAAACAACTTCCACATGTTGTTCTTTAGCCTTGTAAGCTTTAACACATTCATATATATTTGCAAACATTTCTGGGCTTTTTGCTTTACATTTCTTCTCCAAAATTCCAGTTTTCTACAAAAAGTATTATCTTTATCACTCTCATCCAACATATTGCTGTGATCTTCTTATCATTGAAATAATAATATGAAGAATTAGTTTAGTTATTGAAAAAGAACACTAATTTTATTTTTTAAATTGTATATTTAAGATTTTAAGCATTGTTTGAAATATGTAACAATAAGTAGAATAAGTTGCCAAGGAGGCACTGATGTACCAAAAATAAACATGAATTGTAGATACACATTAAATGAATAAATATAAATTCAAATATAAATAATGGTGCCAATTCAGAAGAAATATTTTTATAATAATACTTAAGATATAGTAACTACCTGTAACTTAATATATATGTACAGAAAAAGGATATAAATTAAAAATACACTTATTAGTTCTTGCATGCATATCACAAAGGCTTCAAAGAAAATGGAAACGGTCATGTGTGGTTTAAAAACCTGCAAAAAGAAAAATACAGTGTTAATGTTGAGAGCACTCTATAAATTGACGTGCTACCTGAGAAGAAGAAGCATGGTTGGAAATCAGAGAGAGGTGACAAGGGTAACGGTTCTTTGTGGTGCGAGCTCCGTAAGAAAAATCTCCGTCGTATACGACGTTTTTCCCGTACTACCAGACCAAACGATTCCTAAAAGGAGAATTAGAATAAACATTAATACATGGAAAAAGGAAATATATAACAAACGATGAAAAAGGCAATGCATTCATATACAAGTACAATGAGGGTCTATACTAAAGAAGAAGGAAACAAAGATGTACTTACTAAAGATGAAACTTAATAAGTCTGTGAAAAACAATAATAACAAACAGTTCAAGTCATCGCCATTAGTGTGTAGCTGTCAAAGACGATGTGCGTGTACTGGTGCAAGTATGACAACCTGAAGAAAACAAACAAGAAAGATTTTTATCATGAGCGTTTTAAAAAATCAATGTCAACCAAAAATTTAGTTTGATTAGAGAGGCGCTACAGATTGCCGATAGTCAATTGTTTTGAATATATAAGGCAAGAAACAAGAATAAACATGCAGATTCCAAGTTTGTAATTCAAGCAGTAAAGACGCGAATTTTTCTAAAGAATTAATAAATCTAATATAGCGAAAGTGAGAGTAGGGTCGATATACACTACTTATCAACTCACAATTAGATAATTTGTATTAAGATCCAGAATTCAATTTTAATTTAGTTTCTTTTAAATAATTTTCATTCAATTAAATTTTTCTTTTCTTATTACTAATTTTTAAGATGGAGGATATCAACAAGATAGAATTTGATAAAATATACGATAAAATGAAGTAGGTTAGGAGACAAATAATTCAATTTAGGGATAGTTAATGGTGCTAGACGTGCTGAGGGTATAATGTGAAAATATTTGGCCTAAGTAAACCGTTGGTGTCATTAATTAGATGAATATTATCTTGTTTAATAATAATAATTCGTTATTTTAAAATAATAAAAGGATAGTTAGTGGTGTTAGACGTGCTGAAGGTACTATGTGAAAATATTTGCCTTTAGTATATCGTTGGGCATCATTAATTATTATATAGTCATTTAATTTAGAAATTCAAATAAAATAAATACGAATAAACGGGGATGTTCTTGATGGGCAGGTGCTAAGCTGCTAAAGGTACAATGTGAGAATGTTTACAGCTCGCGATTAGTATAGGCCAGTTTCAGAGCATTCACGTTGCAAGGTTCTAGATTATCAAGGCACTATGAGAAAATGTATATTTTTGGAGAAATAGAATCGGCTTCTTATTAATAAACAAATTATCAAGAATCAATATTTTTTTATTTAAAGGAACAAGATAATTATTCTTTCCGTTATCATTATAGATGTATAGGTATTTCACAATCATTATAACTCTAAAGTGAGTACAAATGCTTTCCTTTTCTTTTTCTTTGTAAAACAAATATACATATATACATAGAGATGTAGTGTGGAAATGTTATTAATGATCGTCAAATCTTTACAAAAATATAAATATAATTTTTTTATATGAGATGTAAATACTTTGTTTAATTTTGACCTTATCCCAAGTAAAACTAAATAAGAGGTGCACCAGAATATAAGAAGCAAATCACTGCAAGAACTCATAAGAACATAAATAAAAATGTTATGCTGGTAGGTATAAGTTTATAAATAGACTATTATATTTTTTATTATTCATCAGCATTGTTGCATCCACAGCAATATGTGTGTTTGCTCCTTGGAGTTGAAGATTCAAGGTATTTAATTTCTCGAATATGTCGACCAAGTAGCACAATTTCATCACAAATCTCGAAATTTCGAATTATTTTGCTCTTTGGTTGCAGACTGTGTTACTCTGTGCTGACTAATTTACATTTATTGTTTCACATTCATTTAGGGGATACGTAAGAGTAACACTTAGTAACTGAGAGGTTGAGTGCTATTTCTTTCTGTAGAATAAAGGACTTTGAATTTTAGTTGCGCCATTCTTGCTAGCGCTTTACCTACCTAAAGTGGTGCAGCAAAGTGTGTCTTTATATGTTGCTGTGGTCAAAGTCTTCTTAGCACCCTTTTATTTGGATCTGCTTTCATTTTTATTTGGACGGTTTGGCTAAATGGGAGTTTGGGAGTGAAATGAGAGGATAAATGCTATTGAATATGGTTTCCCATCGGATCTGTGAGATAAGAGAAGACCAAGGCTTTGTGTTGACAGGGTCGCTTTTATGCAAATTATGCTATTACTAAATAAACTTATTTAGAGCGGGATTTGGAATAATTTTTTTATATAAAAAATCACAATTCGTTCCGGAAGTAACACTTTTGCTCACAGGCTTATAAGAAAGATGATAATACGTAAAACTTAATTTGAAAAAACTTAATTGTAGAAAAAATTCGTATAAAAGTTCGTGAGACGCTCATACCTCTTTGTATGTTATGCGCGTTTGTATGTTACATTTCTGGCATATAGGAGAAATAAGTAACCGTACACTTCGCGGAGGTATAACGTGGTATGGGTTGGTGTATTATGCATTAGTATATAGCGAACATGCCCATACCACTTTATATCTCCGCGAAGTGTACGGTTACTTATTTCTCTTGTACGTTCAAAGTAGCGTTCCAAGACTATGTCGAGAGTGAGTCGAGTGGTAAACAGCTGTGGATTTCTGGTGTACAAGTATGTAGATTACCATGGATTACAGCGGATGTTAGTGGATTTCTATATATGTCTACAGATTTCCATGGATGTCTGTGGATTTTTACGGATGTCCGTAGATTTCTGTGGATGCCTGAGGATTTCTACGCAACAAATGCGCATGCGTCAGTGCGCACGCACCTCGTAAGTGTTGTGACTGTTGGGGTTTTAAGTTTTAGTTATGTTTGACTGTTTGTCACCAAACAAAACCAAGAAACTCGATGTAATAAATGTCTTCCTGCAGGGTTAATATTTGCGATAAATATAATTAAAAGTGAGGTTAAATACAATTTCATTTTACTACGTTTTCAGTTCTCTGACCTTTTTTGCCACCTTGCATTGTAACCTCATATACTATTAGCATTCTTCACTATGTACAATACTTACGGGATATGTCGCTTTTTAAAAGAGGTATATTGGTTCTATTAATTGAGTTAGCAGACGGTTCTTGGTGGAACATTTTATTAATAACTATTTTAAATAAAAATATAAATAAAAATAAAACTCTTGAAAACTTTCCACAATTTTTATTTAGTCTTTGCGACATATGTTTCGGTAATTTTCATACCATTCTCGAGTCGAACCTGGGTATATTGGGTTTGTGACACATAATATTTGTTTATACACATATATTCTTTCTTCTGTTCTTTCTCTTTTCTGGTTATAAACATTTACAACCACTAAATAACACTTCACATCAGTTTTATTATCCTGTAGGTACTAATGTATATTTTTTTCTGATACATTCACATTATTCTTAATCAAGATTAAGAGCCGGCTTGTCCAACACCGATTAAAATTTTGGGTTCACTAATCGTCGATTAAGCCTAATCATTTATTATCTCTAACCGGCATTTTTCATAGCCAAATGTAGATTAGTTTAAAGAATGATAAAATATAAATAAAATATTTTTCAAAATTGAAAGTTTGCAAAGAGTACATTTTAAGATTTAAATAAATAGCGTGTATAATTATTTATATAGAAAGAACACTATTGTTTTATTTACCTTAAACCACAGCTTATAGTAATTTACAAACATATTAATTTTATAAAATCTTTGTTATTAAGTTAACGGATGAAAGCGTCATCGAGATTTAAGAAAAGGCAGAGGAGCGAATAGGCACTATATTTCTTAGCGTAAGCATACCATCGACGTTGTTAATAAGAAAGACAGAAATGTATAATAATTAAAAATGTTTATTATAAGTATTAACTAATATTAATATTTTAAATTTCATATAAATATTGACACGATAATAAGACATTTTCTCGCAGTACCAAAATATACCGATTCTAGTAGCTTTTCTTTCGTCCTACTTGAATAACTAGAAGGCAGGTTAAAAACGCACAGTCACGTAATGTAGTTAAATTTTGAAAATATTAATCCGTTGTTATTGCGGAACGATTTTTTACTGCCCCTAATCTTGTGGTGTAAAGTTCACCACATTGTAAAAGTGCAAACCCGATTATGATCTATTGTGCCGACATAATATGTTAACGATTAACCATTGCCTCAGTTCCGTTTTTAATTTCCTTTGTATAGAGGTTGTATCTTTCTCAGTTTTAGATATAAATATGTTCATTTTCAGTAAAGTCAACTTTACAATTTAATATTAAATACAATATAGAAGCGTGGACGTACAATCACCACAATTACAAGACCAATTATATCAGTATAAAAAGGTCACTAAATAGACTGCTGAACAAACTATACTATACAAACAAATCGTTTTTTATGCATACAAATAGCAACACTATATTTAATTTGAAAAAACATCAAAAGAGGTCTCTCAAAATAGTTAAAAAATTAATTCTAGTACAACGATAACGAAGAATTCTATATTACTTTCTTATACGTAGTATAAGGAAGTATTGTGATGATGAAAATTTTCGACCTCGAGATTTTTGCAGATGTCCACGTTTCGAAGTCCCCTGATACCAAAAAAGTGGTTTTTAAAAAATGTCTGTGTGTCTGTCTGTGTGTGTGTGTGTGTGTGTCTGTGTGTGTGTGTGTGTGACCACGATAGCGGTCAAACCGCTGTAGATATCAATTCCAAATTTTGTATTTACGTGTATAATCTGCCTCTTGAGAACTGATTAAATTTTGAGCAAAATCGGCAGACCGGAAGTAGTAGTTTACTTCAATGAAAAAATCGAAATTTGCAAATATTTCGTCAATTACTAAGTTTAAACAAATTTATAAAGAATTCATATGTACTTAGAATTAAGTTTGAAACAAATTGTCTTAAAAAAGTTTTTTGAAATTCCAACCGGAAGTAGAGCTTTTACTCTTATCGAAAATCAGTTTTTTGCGAATATCTCGCAAGTCATGCTTTTAAGACAAGTACGTTACGAGTATAAAAGTATTTAAAACATAATTTTCAATATTTCAAAATTCAGACCGGAAGTACCACTTTTACTCTTATCGAATAGCGATTTTTTGCAAATATGTCGTAAATTATGCATTCTATATATATTTATGAAGAGTACAAAAGTATTTAGAGTTAGATTTGGAATATTTTTTGTATAAATGAAATTTCAAAATTCAGACCGGAAGTAACACTTTCATACGTATAAGAAAGTCGTGTGGTGGCCACACCTCATTTTTTTGTACTAAAATAGCTATCACACATGGAATGATATTGTAACGTATTCGGGTTCGCAATAAACAACTCGTGCAATTTATTTATTTAAAACAGTCTGTATTTTTACATACGTAATATTAATTACAATATAAAAATATAAAAACTAATATTTATATCCGTATATTTAAATCACTTCTATTTATATAACACGGTAATATTTATGTCTTTATTACACTATATTTATGTTTATTCTTCGACTACCACTCAAAGAACTATTTATTTATTTCTACTTTGGTCTGTTCCGCGCGAGACTACTTAAGGACTTTCTTATTCCGGAATTACTCATCCATCCGTTCCACTGCCTTTATATACACATACGAAACATCTGGAAGCATTCGCGTAAACTCCATCTTCCTCTCGATGTTTGTAGAACATTCGACAGACATTCTGTCTCTTCGCAGTACATATATAAATGGATGTTTTATTGCTTTATTGTTGTTTACATCTCGTTTTTTGTCGTCACCCGGTCTGCCTCTTTTTGTGGGGCATATTTCGTCACAATATTATTAATAATAGACAGAAAAATGTAAGGGAAAAAACCATAGTTGTACTTTCCGATTTAGTTAGGCTTATATACACATGCACGTTACAGGTAGGTACTTGTATACTTGACACTTTTTATATGTTGTGCAAATATACTATGACCGTATTAGTTGTGGTATTACTGCGAGATCAAAAATTATATTGATAAAGGTTTGCCATGGAATGTAAAACATCTGTCTTAAATTATATCATTAAGTGTCATACTATCATTAATATAATGACAAATATTATTTGTATAGAAAAATGTTAATATCAATACAGAATTCAGAAAAAAATATGAGTGGCTTGAGAACCCATAATTTTCTTTTGTGTTGTTGCCGTGATGTTTTATCAAATTATTTACATTTAATTTCTAAAAAAAATTGCACACAATCAACTTTTCAATTACAAACATTTTATAAGATATACTTACTTGGATTATCTTCTCTTAGCTAGTATATACAGATTGTCGTAGTTAAAAGTTAATATGCATCTTCAAATACACACACATAAACATGTACCTATGTATGTATGTATACAACACCGGTGGTGTGGGGAGATAGTGGGGAGATCGAGAGCGCGCGCAGACATGGCATTCTTTCCGTAACTTTAGAGCGTGAACGTACATAAGTACATTGTATCTGAGCAGACTCGCAAATATTAAAATAAAATGCCCTTAACTGTCGAGGAAAAAATACAGATTCTGTTATGGTATGCCAAGGATAATTCGTACAAAGACGTGCAAAATTTATTTGTTGCGGCGTATGAAAATCGTCCACCTCCCTCTGTGCCAGCTATCCATAAGATTGTGAAACAATTTCGTACAGAAGGTTGTGTTAATTCACTGCATACTAAAAGACACGTTGTGCACTAAAGCCTCGGTACCCCGGTGTCCCGATATCACGCCCGATATGAACCTGTACTCCCCTACTATCGTACCCCTCCATTTCATGTTTGCATGCACTTGTGTGCGTGTTTGTGTTTCCCTATATCTACTTTTATTTCAGTCAAACGGTATACATACTTGGGCTATAAAAAAAAATAATCTGGTCTTTAAGTTTTTTTTTATATAATAAATGGCCGCAAAATATTGTTCAAAGTGTGACAAACCTCTATCGAAAATATCAATAAATCCTGGTAAAGGTGCTGTAAGATCATTTTCCGATACTGAGTTTATGTTAGTGTAATTTTTGTCTAAGAAAAGTAATTCAGTATACTACAACTATAAATCCGTTTTTCAATATGACCTCCTCTTCCTTTTAAATCTACTTCACTAGCTGTTTCTTTTGCAGTGATATTGCCTCAACTGGTGACGATGGAGGAGAAGAAGAAGAACAAGACAATTCACGTTGTATTTCTTCACAGTCTGGTAAAAAAATTTTCCATCATTTGATCAGTGTCTGGTTCATAATTTACAATTAAAACAATTATTCTAAATACTATTGCAGTTCGATTACAATTATAACCATCTCAATATTGTGATAAGACACCTGCTATGTAGACAGTTATCCAGACATAAGCACTGAACATTTTTTAGCATTTTCTAGCTAGTAGTGTGTAATTAATTGCAAATTAAAATATCGTATATTGGGTAAGTATTTTAGGCAAGTATTTTAGGCAATGCAATATTTCATTTTGTAAGGATTATACATAGGGTTTCTCTTTTAGGTAAATTTTTTACATTTGGTTTAAAAAAAATAAAGAAATAATGTAGATATATATTTTCATATTTCATGTGTGTAAGAGAGCATAATAACACTTAACACAATACCTGAGAGTAACACAAGATAAGAAATCAATTGAAACTAAATCTGCCATTGTGTGGGTCAAAATAACAAATAATTCAGTATTATTAAATATGGATTGATATAGTAAACTATAATTTTCGTATTAAATGCATATACAATATGTCTCACTAAGTGACCATATGGAAAACTTTTTTATTATTAATTTTAGGAAAAAAAGTTATTCTTCATAAAAACTTCTGCATGTTCTAAAATCTAAAATACAATCAGCAGATATTAAATTTTTTCAGTTGTATACTAGGTATGTCAAAAATATAAATTTTACTCAAGAGTAAAGTACCTTTATATTTGACAATATCGAATAATGTTATTAAAAAAAGTTGATTAGAACAAGAAATTACGTTCAAATATGCAATTTCATCCATTTATATGGAAAAATTCATTTTTTCTATTTTTGCCTACAATAACAATGCAAATTTAACTGTAGTTACATGGTATCTAGGATGCATTGACATACAAATGATTTGTTGTTTGCTAGAAATATTTGACAGTGAATGTCAAAACGCGTTAGAATTTATATGACACAAAAACATGGTAGGGTTATTAACTTGTGAAGCGAAAATAGAAATTGTTTTGATTGTGGGAGAAAACTATAAAACAATTTCGCAATTTAAACACGTAATGAATGCATGTATATTTATTTTGCAAATAAGAAAAAACAAAAAAATACTAAGTTGTGTAACTAATATAATATTAATAATAGAAGTAAATAGACATTTAATTTTCACTCATTCCACTAATGCCTCGACATATCCACCCTCTCGTTCAATACATTTAATCGTTCTTTTGGCAAATTGAAGTAATACATTCTTTATCATTTCTGGAGAAATTTCCTGGCATGTTACTATAATTATCCTCTCCAATTGGTTAACATTTTGAAACGGCCCTTTCTGGTAAACTTTTTGTTTCAAGTAACCCCATAAGAAGTAATCAAGGGGGGTTAAGTCAGAAAGGTCCTATTAATCTGTTCTTATAAATGCCACAACATACGTTCGTCTTAAATGAATATTGGTCATAAGACTTTATTATAAAATTGGAATTTTCTTTAGACTACCAGCGACAATGTTGTGACGAGACAGTTCCATTTGATGAAAATCTTGCTTCATCGGAAAAAATTATACGCCTCGTAAAAAAAGTGTCCTCTTTTAACTCTCCTTGGATGAGTGAGCAAAAATCAAAGCGCCTATCATAATCCCTATCTTTTAATGTCTGAACGATTTTTGGTTGGAATGGTCTGTATTTATTTAGTTTTAAAATTCTTGCCACTGTAGGTTTACTTACATTTTGTTGCATCAACGACTTCCTTTTGCGCAATGACATTTTTGGATTTTCTACAACAGACAGCATTACTTCAAACTGCGTATTCTCATCAGCAACCAGCTTTTGGCATTTTCTATTATGATTATTTTTAATACTTCCAGTACTCTTAAATTTATTTATTATTTTCGTAACAGTTGAATGATTAATATTTTTATTGGGATATCTATTATTAAAAATAATTGCTGCTTCTCTATGCGTTTTATACTTTTCTCCCACAATCAAAATAATTTCTATTTTCTCTTTAGAAGTTAATAACGCTACCACATTTATGTGCCATATAAATTCTAACGCGTTTTGACATTCACTGACAAACCTTTCTAGCAAACAACAAAGCATTTGTATGTCAGTGCATCCTAGATAATATGTAACTACAGTTAAATTTGCATTGTTATTGTAGGCAAAATAGAAAAATGAATTTTTCCATATAAATGGATGTAATGGCATATTTGAACGTAATTTTTAGTTCTAATCAACTTTTTTAATAACATTATTCGTATTATTCATTAGTCGCCGGTATTGGAACGGATAGTAGGTACAGATTGCCATACATATACATACGTATACATCGTACATAGGTATACATTGACCCCTATGCCTAATGATATTTGACACAACCGGTATATATAGTTGAGATATAACGAGCAGTCAAATAAATCCGAAGTCGAAATAGGTTGTACACAAAAAAAACATATTTCCTAACCGACGCATTTATAATATCAACATACATATGGTGGAAACGCGTTACATTCCGTAGCACGTCATACTAGATCCATGACGACTCACCTTGTATATGTTATTTCTGTCAGTGACATTTGATATAACCGAAGAAAAAAAATATTCACAATACAATAACTATAACGTAATATATTTAGTAATTGTAATCCTCTACGACTTCAGTCTTTCTCAACTTATTTATTATATTGATTTGGATTGTCGAAAAACCTTAAATGTTTCATTACGTATCCATATTATAATTTTAAATAAGCAATACTGACGCTATTCACATTTAATTTAACACATGATTATAGAAAAGTTGGTAAAAATCCTCGACTGTTTACAGAAACCTCTCGGCATTATATTCAATGGACGCAAATAAATAGTAAATACACTTCTAATAAGCACTGTTTTTAAACAATTTATATCAAAGCAAAAATAAACATGAAAAATTTGACAGGAAGAATATACACAACGCGCGTCTTTTTGACAGATATGATTTATCTGCCAACACTGAATTGAACTATTAGTCTATTAAAAACATGTTATAAAGAAATTTAATATTGAAACGAATATTATATGTTTATTTGCCATGAATGCGTATATTACGATCAATTTATTATAAATCTGCTATTTAAGCTAATGAAATAAATGCCCTCAAGTATAATTTAACAAAGTAACTTTTTTAGTTTCACTAATACAGTTTTAACAACATGTAAACGTCATCGACGACGTGCAACGGAACTTAACGCGTCTCCAGTAATAATTGTCAACCCTAACATTTTTGCTATTTGGTTGTCAACATTGACATTTCACATTACTACAAATGCGCAAGTTATGAAATACGGTTCTTCGTGCACAACTTACTTCGACTTCGGATATATTTGATCGCTTGTTATATATAGATCAGTAACGTCCATTTCCTTTCTTTTCCAGATATGTATACGTTTGATTTTTTCCCTTTATTCTGGCAATTAATCTATATTTATAGAAATTAATTAAATACTATTTAAATGTTATTCCTGGGCAATATGTAGAAGTATCTAAACTTAAATATTAGATTTATATTTGAAAACTGTGAAATGGATATTTTTATTAAGGGACTTGAAAATCTGGCATCTCTCAAAAAGTAATAAGTCAGCACTTTCTCTAGTGCTATCTTCACCTTTGCTGTTTAGTTTTTGGTACCTGCAAACCTCACCAGATGACTCTGATTATTACTGTCATGTAGATTACTAAATTAGCTACCTATACTTTACCGCCTTTCTCGTTTTCATTTTGAATGCAGTTGAATTTTAATTAGCCGGTTTCGCATAAGTTTTCACTTATTCATATTTTAATATTTTGGTGTGTTTAACTGAAATGTTGGTTTATTTTATTTGACTATTTTAAAGAATTAGTGTTTCTTTCATTCGTTTGTATAAATTTGTTTCTATTATAGTTGAAGTTTATTAGTGTCAATTTTAGGTAAGTGTCATATACCTAATTGTTAATTAAGTTCTACGAGTAAAGAATAGAACAGGAGAGAGCATAACGTGGTGTGGAAATAGGTATTTTTTTAGACGGAGTTACCCTTTTCGGTAGGTCAGTTATGTCCGGTTATGTCAAAAATGACATTTTAGTGTTTCTATAATGGTCAATTGTGTGGCTTGTGGTCGTTTAAAACGGCAAGAACAAAGAATATTAATTTTTCTCTTCATCAGTAAGTTATTTTATTGGCATTCAACATAGGCAATAATAATTTAAAAAGAGGTATTTTAAATAAATTGTCATATATCTGACATGTCTAATTATGTGTTCAGTGTCGTAACATATATATCCAAGTCATTTAATATTTGTCATATTTTTGACGCAGATTTCATTTAAACCCGTTTATAATATATTAAAAAGAAGAAAAGAATTGAAAACATAATACACTCACGATATTTCTTTAATTATTTTTGGACTAACAACCTATTCTAAATGATTATCGAGAACACAGGAAGTGGACATATACCCTCTACAAAATATTTATGCACGCCTAGGCATTGCAGCGGCCATATTTAGTTACCAAATTTAGACATATTATTATTAAGGAGACTCTCTCCTGTTCTATTCTTTACTCGTAGATTAAGTTATATACTATTTTGTACTATTATTATATAACTACATATTATACTTTTTTAATAAGTTTTAATGTGTATTTTTGTAAAATGTTCTGTGATATTATTTTCCTTTTCCAACGTGTATTGCATTTTTTTTGAGATGACATTTTATGCAACAAAATGTTCTTATAAAATAATTTGCAGCAAAATATTTTGGGATGGCGAGGCGATACATTCAATTCAATGCTAACGTGGTCTATTCGAACAAAATAATACCAACCACTGTGAAGCAGAGCTTCACCCAAAATTCTTTTCTTAGAAAATGTCATTTTATATCAAAAAATACGTGTTATTTTTCCATAATTTTTGTAGTTCTATAATCCTCGCATTATCTCAAATGTTCTTCATATTTCTCCTTATTAATTCCAGCTTTACCATTCTATTCCTTCTGAAATCATTATGGCGTATCGCTCATATTCTGTTCGCAAATGTATGGACAATAAATCTCCCCGACACTCATTTTCTGATCCCTGTAAATATCCAGATTTATTTGTTAAATGGGTAAACATTTGTAGCAATAGAGATATATCACATTTGTCGTATATATTGCAGACTTTTTAATTTAATGTATAGATACGGCCACCAAGATTTCAGCCAAAGCTTTTTGTAGTTTATGTTCTTCCATATAGTTCTTAGTAACAGTTGAGAGTACCTACATGAATAAAACACTTTAAAAATGATATTGCGACAAAGAAATCATAAGCAAAATACAAGAAGTCCAACGAATGAAGAACTTGAATGGGGTGGAGAAATTAGAAATACAAAAAACAAAATAGTAACAGAAAAGTGCTTTGTGTATTTTATCTATTTTTTTTTGTTTGAATAAAGACAATTTAACTTTTGTAACTAATGTAGCTTTTTGTTACTTTTCGATTATCTTTAACACACATTGTTTGTTTATTGAGTATCCTTTAATTAATCTGCAGAATATGTATGTGCATAATTGTCAAAAAAAATATACCGGTAAAATGGGGTGGCTTTATGCCACTTTTTATGGTTTTCAAAGAATTTCGGACAATTATAGACACCAAAAATGTTTGTAAAAATTAACGATATACTTTGAACCTTTGGTTACTAAATTGTGTAAAAAAGACTTAGAAATTTTCATTCGTTTTTCTAAAATTATTTATAACAATTGGCACAATTTCCCCCCATAGGATGGGGTGGCTTTGTGCCAGCTACTTGTTTACTGTTTTAGCACAATGCCGCCTATTTACAGGCTGAAAATGTGCCAGGCCCAGCTTCATATTATAGTGAAACTGTATGGTATGAGTGACATGGCCCAATTTCACCCCAATTAGTTTTATCTCTGTTATTTTTGTGGTACAATCTCGCCCCAAATAAAAGGTTTAATGAAAAATTTTTTTTATTTATAAAATATAACAAAAACTAGATATTCTTACAAACCAAAATAAAACAAAAGAACAGCCAATTCTCACATAGAATAGTAACTAATAAAGATAATTAAGCGTATAAACTGAATTTCAAAATAGGTAGTGGCACAAATTCCCCCCTTATATTGTCGGAATCTTATTCAAGGTGACACACTCAGGTTATTTTGCACTACTCGACCACTGCGTATTCTTTAAAAGATAACCTATATAACACCTAATTACGTGTGAACTTTGAAACGGTCATTATTAAAACACTTTAGGCAAGCCAGGAGAAAGTATGCGATAAAACGAAAATTTTGCAAAATCTCACCAACTTAATAACTTGACGGAACAGAAATGGAGGGTATTGCATACACAAACCATACATTTCATTCTATTCGCCTCTAATATCGGTATTCTTGAACAAGAGTTCGGGGCGGTAGGTGAATCGATGTGCCGATATGGTGCGAATATACACGATCAACACGTAGTGGCACAATCACGCCCCGGCAGGCACAAAGTTACCCCATTTTACGGTAATCTCCAGCTCAAATAAAGATTTGTATAAGACATTATGTATATGAATACAACTCTAATATTTTAGTAAGAAACTTTTTCTTAATTATATTTAAGTAATTTTAGATAAAAGAAGTTTATTACAAAAATATTAGGATTTTGTTCATAAACTATAAAATTAAAACCATTAATTTGTATGTTCTATGCTTAATTTCAATATTTGTTGTCATTTAATTTAGTACCTGAAAATTTCAAGAGATGACGCTGATAGAGTTTGATAATATTATTTTTAAGGAGACTCTCTCTTGTTCTATTCCTTCCTCGTAGAAAATAATTTACTGTATTTATAGGAATATAAATAAAATTATAAATACAAAAAATCATTGAAAGCTACTGGATGGTAATATATCAGGTATTCAGAAAAATTGGTAGTCAAATTAATTCCTGAAAATTTGATCATGTCCGAGATAGAGTAATTATCGACAGACAGCAATTGACATTTAATATTTAATACAAATCATAGATTTAAATTAGTACACACGATTTTTTGTTCAACACCTACTCAGAATTTTTCTGAACACCCGACATAACAAATATTTTCGACATTTGCAATGCTAATGTGGACATCTGAAGTTTGGAACTGATATTACAAGGATATGTTCGTTGGGTTGCTCGATAACAGATGCTCGATAATCATTATTTGTTTATGTTATCATCCTGTGCCATATATATTTTTCAAACTCTCTGTTACATACATAAAAAAATAGGTGAAATCATGGTTGAAATGTAATTGAAATAAATGGCAACGATAAATATGTGACTATTAAGCATTTATTAAATAATATGTCACCTTATTTAATAAGGGCAAAATAGAAATATGGATTTTATAAAACATCTTTTGGAACAAGTAAGGACACACATACCTAATGAAATATATTGAATACAGTTTCAAAATATTTCAGAAAGCAGTTCCTGAAACTGGTTTGGACAGAACAATTATAGAATATTTACTATCTTATTTATCATCTATGGACACTAATAATTTTACCAATAAAGCCAGTGTTGGTGAAAGAGAAGGCAGATGTTTTTCTGGTTTTTTAGCAAAGCTAATGTTATCATAATTATATATAAAATATTTATTTTAGATTTAGTTGCTAAAAGGAACTTTTATTTTACTCATGGCATAGGCCGATCAGGGGACTTGACTGAACCACAGCCAAAAGCTGTAGGTTCCAGTATTCTATATAAATTAACAAATGAATTATTAAGTGATTTAATGAACGTTTATGGTAGGTTTTAAATTATAATAATAATTATTAATGTAAATAGAATCTAATTGTAGATATTAAATGTAAATGTCTTTTGGTGCCTATTCCATTAAGCATTACATTGAGATTATGTTTATTGACTAATACATTAGAAAAGTCATTGCAGTATGTAATTTGGCTTCGTGAAGACAACGAAATTATTTTTAATGCTATTATAAGTACAGGTATGTGTATAGTTTTTTTTGTGTACACCAGTACACAAAAAAATGAATTGTTTTGCTACATTTGTATCTTGTTTATAGGATGTACAGTTATTGTTTCAAAGTCCATAAATGATATACTACAGAAGATAGAAGAAATTGATCCGGATCAAGTAAATTGCATAATTTCAACAACATCCTGCTTGTATCCACGAAAGGCAGATAATGTTGCCAAAATATCAGAAATATGCAGTAAATACAAAATAACCCATATAATTCTTAATGATTGTGGATTGCAGAATAAAGACATCATGAAGAAAATTAAAAAAGGACAGGAGTGAGTATACTTAGGCTAATAAAAAAAAGTATTTAAACCAACATTAAATGTTGATTAGCAATTTGAAATAAAACTACTTGAAATGCTTGTCAAGCAGTTTGGTGTACATTGCTCTCAAACATTTCCACATACAGGATGATTATCAAACATACGCAAAAATTCAAGGGGTTATTCCCTGGATTATTCTAAGAATATTTCGTCCTTTGATAATTTTTCAAGTCACTTTGTTTCGAAGACATTGAAAAGAATATCATTTTAAACATGGATTTCATTTAAATACGCCTCGTGATTGACCACTCTGTATATGTCGAATTTGTTGCGGCCAGTGAAATATATACAGGTGTCTCTAAGAGGTGCGGAAAAAACGCTACCACACATTTCTGAGGGCGATCTAACCCAACTTACCTCAGTCCAAAAGTGGATGCACCATTGCATTGAATTGCCACAAGAATAACACCAAAATTACAGAAGCATATGTGTCCATATACGGAATGAAATTTTTATATCCAGATTACTCATAAACGGCTGCTCCAATCAACTCCTACCAGGTATACCTTTTCTAGGTAAAAAACATTGGAGAATAAGAATTTTTATTTAAAAGTTAAATACAGTGTGTCTCAAAAAAGTTATTACGTTTTAAATGGATACAATATGCCGCAGGTGGCGCCCTCTACATTTTGCAATGAAAATGAGAGCAGATTTAATTTTTTTACCCCACGAAACCCCCCCTACCCAAATATTGTGACAATATACCAATTATTACAGAATATATTTATAAAAAACTAAAACCAAATTGAACTTTTGACACTCTGTATCTCCGAAAGCATCCACTTTTGGACTGAGGTAAGTTGGGTTAGATCGTCATATTTTGCCCTCAGAAATGTGTGGTAGCGTTTTTTCCGCACCTTTTAGAGACACCCCAGTATAATGGTTCCTGCATTGGTTCAAATCTCTCAACTACTGCTGCTGTTTTTTTTTACCGATGAAGCGAATTTCTCAAGAAGTGCAATAAGGAATTCTCACAATAACCACGTATGGGCTGAAGAAAATTCACATGAAGTATTTGAAGATCGTTTTCAAAATCAGTTCTCGTTGAACGTTTAGGTTGGAATTGTAGGTAACTGGCTAATTTTATAGTGTTTCTACCAGCAAGACTTACCGGCGAGGTGATCGCAAATTCTTGGAATAATCGCTACCTCAGTTTCTGGAGGATGTACCATTGGCAACAAGAAATGCAATGTGGTTTATATACGATGGTGCACCAGCGCATTTTAGTGCGTTTGCTCGCTAGTTTTTAACAGAAACATACGGAGATCCCTGTATTGGTCGAGGTGGACCTCACTTATGGCCTGCTCGATCTCCGGACTTAAACCCCCTGAATTTTTTCATATGGGGCCATCTAAAGTCATTAGTTTACGCCACTCCAGTGCAAAATATGGATGATTTGAGAAATCGGATAATTGCTGAGTGTAACTCAACAAGAAACGACCTATTCTGGTATTTTTGAAAAAGTTGAGCAGTTAATGAGGAGAAGATAGAATTCTTGCATCCGAGCTGTAGGTAGTCATTTTCAACAGTTCTTGTAGATTACGAAGCTTTATATGTAATTTTTGTTAATAAAATGTTTTCGTCGAGAATTTTTTTCGCCCTGTATCTTCGAAACAAGGCGGCTTTTCAAAAATCATCAGAGAAAATATTCTTAGAATAGTCCAGGGAATAACCCCTTGAATTTTTGCCGTTTGTTAAATAAACAGCTTGTATAGCAAAGTCCGTGACTGTACCTATATTGCATTTATAACTGATTAATAATGTAATAAGCCAGCATTGTTGACAAATGCCAATAGGTCTATGAGTATTATTATTTATGACAGTCCTGTTATGGCGCTTGTAGGTTATATGGACAGATAAAATTTTGCAACATCACAAATTTTACGGCATTTTGATATATTGGCGCATGTCGATTGCCAAAACAATTCAACCATACTGCAAGTCATAAACAAGATGGTTGCAAGTTGACATTTTGACATAGTCCCCTATGAAACGATGTTAAATTTATCGGTATTTTTCAAACGCTGAAAGAATAAAAAGGAGTTTCGGAAATTCCGATAGATGTCGCCGGCAAGAATTGAAAATTTTGAAAGTATTACGTATAAGAGTACTGTACCTTTTTCTCAGTCTTCGTGCTTGTGCGATATGGGCATCATATCTGCTCTCGTACAACCAATTATGTCACGTCAGGTAATTCAAATTACCTTTCACTATGCTTTATTTAACACGAAATGATGTAATCTACGCCCATGTCACGACCAATGTGTAACAGGATTTACTTACGGATAAATTTAGATAAGTATCTGAAAATGTCTAAAATATATCATATTAACCAAGCGGGATTTCCAATATTTTTGAATTTCAGTATCTAATTAGACCCATATGGAAACATATGCATACTTATATAGACAGCCAAGTTCATCATTACTCCACGAATTGAAATAATTGTTTTTGTCGGCAGCAGCGCTACATTAGAGAGCGCCAATGATGAAATTTTTAACACTAATGATTTTAAACAGTCCACTCTTTGAGGTGAACTGTTTAGTCTAATATTTCAAAAAAGGGAACACGAATTTGCGTAAGCATCTTTGATTTCAAATTATAAAACAAAAGAGAATATTGTGATGGAATATAAGAAAATGTGTCTTAAAAATATTCATATAAATAGTTTCTCAAATATGTATTTGTATTTATTTAAAAGAGAATTATTGAAGTCTAGTCGAAGATTAACATAGTGCGAAACCAAATGTTACTGAAACAATTAGTAAATTATCCGTGAAATATAAAAAAATAGCATTTTAACCATGTCAAGAACCATTCAATATAGGCTCCCAACACGTAGTTGAAGAGAATTTTGATTATTTATTAATAAAAGAACTTAAATCTAGAAAAAAAATTAATATTTGAATAGTCAAATGTAATAAGGTTGAAGATTACATATATTTTTTTTCATTTGGGGATGTTATTTGTGTATTATGTAAATAAGAATGTTCATTTTAGTGGAATTGGAAGAGGAAAATAATGTTAAGATGTTGTCAGAATTAATAAATATGTACATAAGTATTTTAAGAGAAGCATGTAATATGTTCCCATTAGAAACATATGAGATTCACACACAAATAAGTATGCCATGAAAATTGGAAAACAATTGAGGGCAAATAAAGCCAAGCCATGAAATAAAAAATGCAAAAATTATCAATGTACGAGATTATCGGAAAATTCTGTTAAAATATTAACTTGATGTAATATATTGCTCAAATAAAGTGTCATCCTTATTATTATTTCGAAAAAAGAGTATATGAAAAAGATGCAGTCACTTCTATTTTTCGTTATGTTAATAATGTAAAATATTTTTTTTTGATGTTTTAACAGGAGTGGTAGGGTTGACTTAATTTTGCAAAATGCCGGAGAAAACTTTATGGTACCAGATGGATCAACATTGGTAATGTCGTTTGATGTAAATATACTCGAAAAGGTTGCTAAAATGTACCCTGGTCAGTGTTTATTTTGGAAACAACTGTACTTAGTATACTTTATAAATTCCAGTTATGAATTGTAGGACGTGCATCCAGCAGCTCAGTAATTGATATTTTCGTAACATTACTATCATTAGGTAAAAAAGGATACATCCAACTTTTGAACAATAACGAACATAGTTTTCAGCAATTTCTAGAAGGATTAACAAAAATTGCTGAGAAATATAAAAGCTACATCAGTTCAGTTTCTTCTAATGATTTATCAATTGGTAAATAATATATATATATAGAATATCGGGTAAATTCCACTGTAGAGAAACCGTAGACATGTGTTTCTGACTCATTGGTCATCACAGTACGGTGTAGCCAAGGAATAAGGTGGGATAACCTTGGAGATGTAAGCATACACGGAAGACCATCAGGTGACAGCTACAAATGGCGGTCTGCCACTTGAAGGTCTTATTCCTTGGCTACACCGTACTGATGACGACTCATGAATAAACACGTGTCTACGGTTGCTCTACAGCGGAATTAAAACATTTCAGGTATACTTTTTACTAACGTATATCTTTCAGCATTAACGTTCTGTACGAATATAAAAAATTTATCTACAATTGAAAAAGAACATTTTCCTCATGTTCAAGTTAATCTTGTAAATTCTCCTGAGAAAAAGATATTGAATAATTTTGAATTTGAAGGTAAACAAATATATCAGTTTTTTTATATAATTCTTAATGTATTGCATTTTTAGGGTGGAGAACACATGGAATATGTAGCTCCATTCCCTTTGTAACATTTCAGTTATCACTAGCAACATCATCAGAAGAAATTCATTCTTTACTGGGGAAAATTGATGTGTTTATAAGCACTTTACAATGTTAAAAATAAAATGTTATGTCAACTAACTATTGTATTCTTGTACTTAAGACAATAATAAAGTAAATCATAAAGTAATTTGCTATGAATTTAAAATAACCGTACATTGGACTAAGTTCCAGTTTAAACATAGCGAATATCTGTTTACGTTGATTAGTTGATTTATATCTTTCTTGTAATGATTGCTATAGTTGAGTCGTTTTGACAGCCGCCACGGTCAAAGTACGAACTAAAGACGACGATTCAATGGCTATATTCAGCCGGACTAATCACTAAGCGCTTCGAGTTCCATCGCTGGAACTCAGCGCTAGGTCGTACTGAATGGTGTATAAATAATATTCCCGCTAACGCACGCGTAGTGTAGTTTGACTGTTTGAAATTTATCGCACATAACCCCAATAAGAATGTCCTCTGTGGTGATATTAAATTGCAATTGAAGCCAATTAGATTTGGGAGAGATTAGTGGATTTTATCTATTAAAACAAAATTAAATTGTTGAGGAATTAAGTTCTAAACTGTTCATCTAACATATGAATAAAATTAGTATCAAAATAAATAATGCCAGTTTTACGTTTTTATTTTTAATACTAATACCACAGTCTAATACTTCTCCGCCAAATTTACTGTCAGCATATTAATACGTTTGTTCTATTACTTATTATGCTCACAAAATATTGCGCGGGGAAGTACCATGAAATACATAAATCTTGAAACAAATTTATATTATAGGTTCATAAATTCAAAACATTTACTTACAGAACTAATATATTGCAACGCGAGATATGATAAACATTTATTATTTTAATCCAAGTTAGTTTTCCATTGTTAAGCTTATGTTCTGTAATACATATTTTCAAATTTTGAAGCTCCCCTCCATTTTCGCTTACTTTCTCAGCGCTTTTTCTTTCCGCTGGAAAAAATGGCGTTCGCTTGCTGCAGCGCTGAGTTCTAGCGGCGTACTGAATGCAATTGCTAGGTCAGCGCTGCCAGCGATGTGTCCGGCTGAATATAGCCAATTTCATTACAAATTCCCTTCGACTGGAATAATTTCAGAACAATAAAATTAGACTAATTAATTAATATTTCAGGATCTATAACCTCCGCTATTAAAACACTATTATGTACAGAGGCCAGTTACAAATTGAATATTATAAATAAAGTTATTAAAAATTACCTCTTTATACCTACATTTTATTTATTAATTGGCTATTCTGTGTAGTAGGCAAGCATTGTTGACAAATTTATATTGTTTGGATTTGTAGCAAACATCAAAAGATGTATGAATATTTTACTTATTATTTATAAGTCCTGAAATAGTTTTTGTAAGTTATACTATATACTTGACAAGAAATTTGAGATTAATTTATTGACGCAGAGCGATTCAACCGTATTCAATATTTAATTTGTCAAGCACATTTTATTGAAATACATATTTCTACTTATATTACTTAATTCTCACTCATAATGATTTAGAATTAAGTATATATTCAATAGATACCTATAATAAAAAGAAAACAGTTTTGTATATAGCGTTTTTTGGCTAGGGCATAACTTTTGAAGATATACTCCAATGACATCACTGTTTCATTATTTATAATAGATTTTTTCGCGAGTCTATAGGATCTAAATTAAATAGGTACTATTAATATGCAGGCCGTATACCGTTGTATATGAGAGAAATATTTGAAGGGTAAATCACATCACCATTCCAGACAATTAGATGCAATTCCGACCTCTAATCTATATATTAATACGTGAAGAAAAGACGTTGAACCCCCTTTTAAGCAAATTGCCCGCACGGAAGAGTATGAGATTTCGCATAGTTAATGTTTGAAAAATAGTAGATTTTTGATGCAAAATATTTTTGTTGATTTTAAATTTGGAGAAAATAAAATAACACATTCATTGTTATCTATCTATATATTAATACGTGAAGAAAAAACTTTGTAGCCCTTTTTAAGCATTGTGCGCACGGAGGAATGTGTGATTTGACGTAGTTAAAGTTCATATGGAGAAGGAGTGCAGAAAGGTCAAATTTATGTATGTAAGGTGAATTTCGACCACTGGGCGACCACTAGTAAAAGTAAAAAGACAAACAATAAAAGGAAACAGTCAGTGCCATAGCGTGGGGTCAGCCGCCCGGAACGGAGGAAAATTTCGCCGCTCCCTTATTTAATTATTTCATTTTAAAAGACTAAAATACGGGTATACAGTAATTCTGAAGAACTTTTCGGCAAAAACAATTATCATTATTGTGTAGACAAGATAGATTGGTTAGCCTGAAGGTACTCATTGTTGATTTTAAATAACTTTTCATCCATTTCAATTTTGAAAAACTCCTCTCACAGCTGGCATTGCTTATGGCAATTGTGAGGAATATTCGGAGCATTAAGTTTAACTTGAAGTCCTGCTCGTCAATTTCGGTAAATGCGTAGTCTAGATTACATTTAGTATCGTCCGAATCCAGTAACATAGCCGGCGTTAGATAAGCAAACTTATCCACCAAATTGTGCAACTTCTGAAAACGCTCACGAATTTCTAGAATTATTCTATCTAACGAAGAAAACAGCTTCCGCCTCAATTCATTTTCACAAGGCAAGTTGGCATCTCTAGTTTTATCATCTTAAATGTGCCTTCTCGTTATGCGCCGCTGAGGTTCCATGGTAATGCCAAGACAAAAATATGAAATGAAATGGTTCAAATTTTTACAAGGTATTATTATTTATTGTGAAATTTTGCCGCCCCCACTACGCTACACCACACAGTGGTCTGAAACGTCCAAAAAGTTGGTCAAAACCTAAAAAAACATTTTTTTTTTCAAATAGTTTCTTGTGTGGTAGTCGGTAAACGAGGTGCCTGCGCATCTATTTCTCGAATAGCAGATAGATGGCGCGCCTACGGGACGTGTAGTTGTGTGTGAAAGTCGCGGTTGTCAAAACTTGCTACGTGCAACGTTCAACAATAAACGAGAAAAACAACATTTGAAGTGCACATAAAAATTCGTGAACGTGCAAATATCTTCAACAAGAAGATGGAGGATGCGCCTGATGATTGGTATAATGTTTTGACACTTAACTTTTTTTAAACAATTTTTTATAATTTGTTATTAAAAATTTTCCGAAATTGTCAAAAAAGTTATGTTTCCGCGAGACTCCGCGTTGTTCGCTGATTCATTTCCCAGATGAATGTCTAACTAACTAGAAAATTGAAAATTCAGGTGCGACTTTCTGCGATTCTCCTCGCAATTGATTTATTTGTATTTGGTTGCGCGGCCCTATACATGTGACACGTCACATGTATAGGGTATATAATTACATATTTTTAATTAATCTTGAAGAGATTTAATATGCGCACGATCCGAACCAAATAGTAACTTAGAAGAAGTCACTTTGAATTATTTAAAGTGCAATTACCAAGAAATAATCATAATTATTATCATTATTTTCATTATTATTATTATTATCATTATTACTATTGTTATCATAATTGTTTTTGTCTTTATCGTAAGTATAATTATAAAAAGTATAATGAGAAACAACACAAAATTTATTAAGCCAAATTTTATATTATTTTATCGTATTTTTGAATATAAAACTGGCAATTTAAAACCCCATTTTGCAATTTACCATTTTTACCTCAAATCTACAATCAGAAGGTAAAAAAACTAATCATACTGATTTTCAGCCAAATCCGAACCTTTTTCGAGTTTTGACCAGCTTTTCGGGCGTTTCAGACCACTGTGCGCCACTGTGAAACAGTAATAATAATCCATGAAAAGTACTAGAACTGACTGAACCAATTCCAACAGAGAACAGGGAACGTCAGTATACAACAGACGACACGATGATACACAAGAGTGAACAACAATTGGCAAAAATATTCTTACCATATGTAAAGACAAAAGAAATTTAAAGAGCACAGGGCTTACAAAATGTGCGCCGCAAGCTAGAGCGAACAAACAAACCGGTGAACCTTAGGTGTATTATGTATACTAAATAGGTACGTATAAAAATATACTTAATCAGACATGTATATTTGGTCATAGTATTAAAAACGCAATTAAAAATAAAACAAGTCTGTTTTTTATGTAATACATAACACAAAATAAACAAGTAGTTATATATAATGAAGACGGGCATATCTCCATTAAAATTGTAGGTAAAATAGTTTGCCGATCCAACCGAACCCGTCAAAAATTGGAAATCAGGTTTGTTTATCAAATATTAAAAGATATATATATATACCATGCGCTTGCCGGCGACCTGCGGATACAGCTTACTGTGAGATAACGACGACACCGAGAGTTTGTATGAGTTAGTACGAGAAAGCAATATACAAACTGCAGTACAGCTGCTATCTATCCTTGTTGCCCTGATTAAACGAGAGTCAGTCTAGCCTCAGCGTAAATGTACTCGAATCCCCTCTTTTCCAACACTACACTCGACCAAAAAGAAGTTTGTATATTGCTTTCGCGTACTAACTCATACAAACTCTCGGTGTCGTCGTTTTATCTTACAGTAAGCTGTATCCGCAGGTCGCCGGCAAGCACATGGTATATATGTGACATCATCTTCATGCTAATAACTAAACTATTTCAATCATAAAAGTGACTTTTCTAGTTCAGTTAATACAATTGATTGATATACAACAAAAAAAAAAAGAAAGAAAGCCAGTTATTGCTATAAAAGAAATAACTAACAATCATGGCATAACGCATAAAAGCTAGATTGCCTTTAAAACGAGTAGTAGAATATATAAAGTACGAGTAGTAGAATATATAAAGTAAAATCATACAATTCTTATATCTATGACAATTCAACAAAATTATAGAGATTATCTTTTTTTATTGACAGTAAATTGAGGAAGGACACACCACCAAAGGTAATAAATAATAACATTTTACATTTAGTACATTGTATTTATTTTGAAATTAACGTTTGTTTGATATATTACATATCAAAATAAAAAAAATTAAATAGGAATAATTTATATCATCAGGTTTTTAAATGCCATTTTTATGTTCTGATATTTTTCACTATTTAAGGTTTACAGTGATGTAAATATCTGGGATACAAACACACCTCACGTATATGATACCGATTCAACATCCAACAGACAAATCTCTCCAAACCTAATCCATAGCCACCACGAGTACATGTTCCATATTTTCTTTGGTCAGTGTACCAATAATAAGGTTCAGGATCAATGCCAACACTCTTGTACCTATACAAAAAATTCATTAGTATATTTAAAATTTATAATTTCTGTGATCATAAGTTTAACTGTCTTCTTGAATTGGATGGAGAACAGTTTTACGCATAGTCAAGCAGCTTGTTTCATGTAACTGGAATATTTTCAGCTTCATGAAATAAAAAAGTATTGCTATAGGTATGTTAAATTAGTGCATTGATTATATAATGCACTACTATGCATAACTATGGGTAAAATTATTCTTCGTTACAATTCAAGACGTTTAAACGGTTGACTACGATGGTACGTCATAGTCGAGCAAACGACTGGTCAATCCGTGTATTCAAGGGTAAACATACGGTCGAGAAATTTTAAAATCAAATTTCTCTAATTAAATTTATTAGTGTCAAGTAAAAAGGGTATAATTTTAAAAAATCCTTACGCTTCAAGTAGCTCATCCAAATCATGTATCCTCATAGAACCTCCAACAATTTCTCCAACGTTCGGAAGCAAAACATCAACGCTTTCAGTTAATGTTTTATCCTCGGGACATCTTGACATATAGAAAGACTTAATATGAGCAGGAAAGCGGCATAACATAATTGGTTTATTGATTTGATCCGTCATTTTTCTTTCGGGCATTTCCGGTATATCCTATATAGAGATTTAAAATTACGATATTAGATTTTGTAAAATGAAGTAAACTTTACTTCTATTCATGCAGTTTTTGATATGGACTTAACAATGTTATTCATAGTTTGATATAAGCGACACACCATCTTCTTCAATACAATATGGGAAAAATGGCGCTTTACTGTAAGCGAAAAACAGTACAATAAACGCCATTTACAATTATATCCGACTTTTGCGTAAGCAATAAAATAGAAATAAATAATTACTTAATATTTTAAGATAATATAACATAATATAGATACGGATGATTAGGTGTGAGATTAATACGAGATAAATGAAAGATTACTCCAGAAACAAGTTACCTATTCAACTGATACTGTGATTTTTCTTCTATTTACAAAATGAGGAAATGCGCTAAAGAGATGAAGATTTTCCAATGTAAACGATATAGCTTTCCTCCAAAAATTGGAACACCTTTTAAGTCAGTGTATAATCAAAGCTCTAACAAATTGAAAATATCCAAAATAACCCCTATTCACAAATCCGGTGACACAAGAGTTCCTAACAACTACAGATCTATTTCTGTATTACCTGTTTTATCCAAATTATCTGCGACTTGTCGAAAGCATTCGACTGTATCCGCCAGGATATTTTGTTGGCGAAAATGTAACGCCTACATGTCAGACGAAAATTCTTAGAAATATTAAAATCCTACTTTAGGTAGTATACAGTGAAACTTCCCATAGGCGGACACTGTTCGTTCCGACAAAACTGCCCGTTTATCAGAGAAGACAGAAAAATTAAGTAGAAACGCAAAGTTGCCAATTTTGCTTCAAAATGTAATGATAGCTCACTAAGCATACCAAACGCTTGAACATCATCTTTTTCAAAACAAAATTCTTTTAGTTTTTTTATTTTCAGTAGACCATCTTTATAGGATACTATTCTTTTCTCATAATCATTAGTTCTAGGAATTTCTATTTCATCATCACTGTTTTGACTTTCGTTTTCTAATTTTCGGGCAAAATATGGTCTGGATTATCGTCCGTCTTCTGTATACAAATTGGCGTCAATATTTTATCCTGTACATCATTACTTCCTAATTTTCCCATTAGCGTACACATTTCAGCCACTTTAGATAAAGAAATTTCATCTTCAGGATCATATTGATCACTTTCAAACTCCTCATTTACTTCCTGAAATCCTGTTTTCTTGAAACATCATCCCATGCTTTTTTAATAAAATAAATCGCATCTAATACGCTAATATAATTGGTTAAATTAAGTACAGAATCAGAACTCTCAAACTGAGATAAGATGTGTTTTACTATTAAAGCAACGCGAATATTTTTAATTGCGCGAGGACGTGCTGATTTTCCGATAACCAACAGTTTTTCTTTCTCCCCTGCCATATTCACACAGTGCACTATAGTAAATCTTTATTTCGATAACATGTCGCCCATATATCTTTCGCCTCTTAATGCCATCGTCTTTGTTGGTAGTGCCCGAAAAAATAACCCTGTTTCGTCCAAATTATCAATATCGCAGAGTTTGTACCCTTTAATTACTAACGGCAACCTTTTTATGAAAGCTTCGATATTTTCTTGATTTGCGCTAACGGCTTCGCCAGATATCATGCGGTAATGAATGTATTCAAATACAAATCCGTCCGTTTAATGGAAACTTTGCGGTCAAAAAGCAGCTAAAATAACTGTCCGCGCCCGTTCAAGGGAGTGTCCGCATAAGAGAAACCAATTTATTAGGAATTCCCTACTCTTAAATTCGGGACCGGACAAAATGCCCGTTTAAGGGAAGTGCCCGGCTAATAGAAGTGCCCGTTAAGGGAAGTTTCACTGTATATAAATGGAAGTCTGATTGAAGTACTAAGCACAGACAGAATAGCGCAGATATCATTTTTAGGTCCTCTATTCTTCTGCATATACATGAATGACCTTCCACAGTACATTTCGAATCATACAGTACTTCACGCGGATGATGCGACGTTTGTATGCAGAGATAAAGAGCAACAGCAGCAAAAAATAGATGAAACTATAAATAAATCTTTTGTTCGATATTCTTCTAACAGTCTATCACTCAATAAAGACAAGACAATCCAACAACTACCATTTACATCCAAACGAAGTACAACTGCAGAAAATACAGGATATGCAAAACTGTTGGGCATATATTTGGATACGAGAATGACTTGGACAGCCCATATCGATAGTCTCACAGGTAAACTACAGCACTATATGCTATCAGAAGAATACGTAACATTATAATAAAGAAGCTTCCTTAATAATCCACCATGCATTCTTCCATTTAAGAATGAGCTATGGGATACAACTGTGGAGCGAATCGGCACATGCTAATGATATTTTTATCCTTCAAAAGAAGGCACTAAGCATGATAGAATGCGTAAACCCGTCGTTCGCACACTGTAAAAATGTATTTATAAATAACAAGATGATGTCACTGTTATCAACATATATATACCGTGTGTTTCAAAAAGAATTTCATCTATACTCCATTCAGTCTAAGAATAAAGTAGATGGCGCTACAATATGAGCACAGTTTACACACGATGAACTTTGTATTTTGAAAACAAGTAAAACATATGTTTACTGTCAGATGGATAGCAGGGATATACATATCTGATATCATTATATTTTGACATTTACGTACATTTTTATACAAGTTGGTAACTCATTCCTCAAGAAAAAGGAATGCACATGTCGTCTAATTGTACTTTTTTGTGCTTCATCCAATTTATTGTAAGTATGACGATAATTTCTTTTTCTTGGAGGAGAAATTGGAACTCCATATAATTCCATTTCTTTAATAATGCAGTACATTGTATTCCTATTAATACCCACTTCCTCTGCTGTTTGATTGACTGCAGCTGTTTTAGACATATTGTTTTTATCCTTAATGTACACATTATAAGCCATTTGCCTTTGTCCAGATCTTATGTGTTTCCCTTTACGATTTTTTGAAGGACCTGGTAAAACTGCTTCCGCCATACTATAGAATATTAGCGATTACGAAAAGAAAGTTAACGAAATTGATAAAATACCTTAACAAATGAATATTTCACTTGCGAGTTCTAAGAAGAACTATTTTTTAAGAATATTAACAACAAATAACTATGTAAAATACGGAAATCGACAAAATCTTTGAACAAAACTGTCAGTAAACAAATTTTTGACAGAACGAGCTAAATGCGATTATTTTGCCGGTGTAAATGCACACTCGATTTCAACCAATCACAAACGTTTATTTTAAGCCCTATCTTTCCCAATGCTTTATTCTTAGACTGAATGGAGTATAGTTGTCCATTAATTTCTCATATAAATTATAATCTTCCGCATTCTTAAAATGCGGATATAGATTAAATAGTATAAAGATTATCCACCCGTCACTGTCAACATTTTTCATCGGGCGATATGTTGATGAAATTAGATTATTAATTTATTTAATAAGATAACTTTAAAGATCTTATATTAAGCAAACAACTAAGATAAATAACTTATTTGCAGAAATTTTAATTGATTATAATTTTTAAAAAGTGTTCAAAATGGTCACCATTCTGTTGAAAGCATAATGCAATACGACGTTTCATGTTGTCAAAAATATTCTGCAATACATTTGGTGCTATTTCATTACATTTAATTGTAATTATACTATTCTACGACGAGATACAGGTAACCATACTCCGACTTTAACAGGATGTAATGGAACTTCGATGCCATTGTTTGGATTCTTTATACATGTTCTGTAATTTTGTTTAGTTACAAACCCCCTTGAATGAAACCATGCTTCATCAGTAAAAAAAACTTAGATCTAGAATTTCGTCATTATTAAATTTCTTTGAAAGAAATTGCAATAATCATGCCTACTAGAATGAACTCTAGGTAAGAAATGATGAACAACCGATTCTTTGTATGCATACATATGAAATAGACGCCTCAAAATTCTATGATCGGTACTAAAAGATACTTTCGTTTGAAGTGATAAACGACGAGCTGATATATGTGGGTTTTCTTCAACAAGGCTTTCTACATGGTCAACAATATTTTGTTGTGTACGTGGTCTACCAGAACTTTTTGTCCTTTAACACAGATCCTGTAGCCAGAAACTTCTTCACGACTAGGCGAATGTGATGATGTAATGTCGTATCCACAACTCTATTAGAAACTGTCGCTTACAGTATGCGTAGAAATAGTGCCATTCTCCATTATGAAATTGTGCACTTCGTAAATATGCTTCAACAATAGAAATATTTTCTTGCAATGTGTACATTATTTACTAGTATTGTTTATTAAGTAAAAAAATATGTCAGAAACAATTATATTGCTAGTCACAAAATGACATTAGATAAATAATTATTAATTATATAATAAAAGCCATTTATAAATAAAATGCAAGTGGCTTATTATAACTTGCAAATGTGTACTAGTTACTCAGTACTTACTAAGACAAAGTTCTTTTTGAAACACATTGTATAAACAACTACTCAGAGCAAAATCATAACTGTTGTTAGACTTACAGAGAACAGAAACAATAATAAAACCTCAACTGAGACCTAGCATCTTGGTCCAAATACCAAAATACAGAATTCTTACAAAGCGAGAAGTCGACTCGTGAATTTAGAGTGTCTTAGGATGTTTATTATTAAAAATTGTTTCTACACCATTACGGAATTCATAAAGAATTTAGATATAATTAATAATAATACATATACAAGGTGTGTATAAATTGGCGGACCCACTACACGTGGCGACATTCTTGGTCAAATTTTGAGTTAAAAGTCCTAATCCTAAAACGATGTATCAGGCTTCCTTTGTCTTCAGAATGAATTTGAAAGAAACATACATTTGGCAACATTGAACACGCATGTGCTAGTTATAATCTTCGGAACATTTTTACACGTCGTCATGTGAACCTGACATTTTAAATTTAAAAAAGAAACAAACGAAATAAAATTGGTTTCTTAGATTACATATTTATTACGAAAATATTCCAAAGTTTAAAAAATTTATGATAATATTGACTAATTTTTGTACATCTTCTTCACAGAAATCAATGTAATTATTACCTACATAATTGTTCGAATTGAAATCCATCAGTTTTGTAGACATAGCTGCAATCTTTGTGGTATCGTTTGTACTATTCGCTCAAGTCTTTCTGGTGTGATTTCTAATACTGCGGCTTCAATTCGGGCTCTAACTTCGTCAGCGTCCTATATCGGCATATTCGTTGAACGTAAAATTCATAATAAGCAAACAGAACAACTAGTAAACCCGAAAACTGATTAAAACTATACAAATAAATAAGCAAGTGGAATGAAATAGGTAGATTACAAAGTGTCAAAATTTGACAGTAGTAATGTATTTGACTAGAACAACATTAGGCTGCCTACTTATTGTTTTACAACGTTGTCAGATGTGTTTTTCGTCAAAATAAGTTAATAAACAAATATTAAAAACAAACTTTAAAATCAAAAAGAAAACTTTAACGAAAGGATAATAACAACAATTCTTCTTTCTTCTAAATTGTAGCTCTTTCTGTCAACAAATATCGAGTAATAATGCTTATTTCAAGACTGAAAGTCCGAACTTCAGGAACCTCGTGCAAAGATATGGAGCATGGTACAACATTTTCGTATTAGGATTTTGGACTCCGAATTTAACGAAGAATATCGCCACGTGTAGTGGGTCCGCCAATTTATACACACCTTGTATACACATACATACACAAGACCAAACGCACATACACAGAATACCATTTCATTTATTGTATATTATATGTATTCATGAGCTGGTAAATGAAGATTTATTATTATAAATTCCAAGAATACTTGACGGTGTTCAGTTATTATAAGCCCCAAGAGACATATTTTATTAGTAATAAAATACGTATTGTGTAATAAATTATTTTTCAATAATGTAGACTCAAATAACGCAATATCTCAATGAAGAACATATTACTAATGTCACCAATATAAAACCCAATGATTCAATTTTTTTACTCTCTTATACGTAGTATAAGGAAGTATTGTGATGACGAAAATTTTTGACCTCAAGATTTTTGCAGATGTGCATGTTTTGAAGTCCCCTGGTACCAAAAAATGAGGTGTGGCCACCACACGACTTTCTTATACGTATGAAAGTGTTACTTCCGGTCCGAATTCTGAAATTTCATTTATACAAAAAATATTCCAAATCCAAATCCAACTCTAAATACTTTTGTACTCTTCATAAATGTATATAGAATGCATAATTTACGACATATTTGCAAAAAATCGTTATTCGGTAAGAGTAAAAGTGATACTTCCGGTCCGAATTTTGAATTTTTTTTTATATAAAAGATATTGGAAATTAAGTTCTAAATACTTATGAATTCTTTATAAATTAGTCTAAACTTAGTAATTGACGAAATATTTGCAAATTTCGATTTTTTCACTGAAGTAAACTACTACTACCGGTCTGCCGATTTTGCTCAAAATCTAATCAGTTCTCAAGAGGGAGATTATATTCGTAAATACAAAATTTGGAATTGATATGTACAGCGGTTTGACCGCTATCGTGGTCACACACACACACAGAGAGACATACACACACAGAGACATACACACACACAGACATACACACACACAGACATTCTTTTAAAAACCACTTTTTCGGATCAGAGCACTTCAAAACGTGGACATCTGCAAAAAGCTCGAGGTCGAAAATTTTCATCATCACAATACTTCCTTATACTACGTATAAGAAAGTAGAAAGTGGTTTTTAAAAAATGTCTGTGTGTCTCCCTCTGTGTGTGTGACCACGATAGCGGTCAAACCACTGTAGTAATCAATTCCAAATTTGGTATTTGCGTGTGTAATCTCCCTCTTGAGATCTGATTAGATTTTCAGTAAATTCGGCAGACCAGAAGTAGAAGTTAACTTCAGTGAAAAAATCGAATTACTACTAAGTTTAAACAAATTTATAAAGGATATATATGTACTCAGAATTAAATTTAAGAAAAATTTTATTATGAAAGTTTTTGGAAATTCCTACCGGAAGTAGGTCTTTTACTCTTATCGAAAAACAATTTTTTTGCAAATATTTCCCAAGTCATGCTTTTGAGACGGGTACATTACGAGGATAAAAGTATTTGGAACTTAATTTTCAATATCTTTTGTATAAAAAAATTTCAAAATTCGGACCGGAAGTAACACTTTTTCTCTTATCGAATAGCGAGTTTTGCAAATATCTCGTAAATTATGCATTCTATACCGGGTGTTCACACGAAAACTTTATATTGAATTATTTCTGGTGTTTTTGAAGACAAAAACTTGAAATTTTGGGTGGTTGTTCAGGATATAGGGGGACAATGAATAGTGTATTTCATACCGCCCCATCGGGTCACCCGCCGCCGCCGGCCACCCCCACTCCAATATTTTAAATGACACCCTGTATTTTTTTTGGTGGTTTTGAAAGAACACAATTTTCTTGATATTCCTATGTGAAAAAACTAGTAACACACATTATGACATTTATGAGATATTTAAATTTAAAAGTTTCAGATATCAGAAATTATTAACTCCGAAAAATCATAAGTTAGTCATGGAAATACTTAAAACAAGATTTATTCACAACATTTTAGTTAAATTAAATGCTCAAATTGTTCACCGTTTACATTTAAACATAAATAAAGTCTATTTTCAAAAGCATTTCTAACATTTTCGAACACTTGTGGCGTTAAATTTCGACATTCCTCTGTTATTCTATTACGTAAATCAGCTATTGATTGTGGCGGTGTCTTATAAACAACAGACTTCAAATGTCCCCACAAAAAGAAATCTAGGGGAGTTAAATCGGGGGAGCGAGCTGGCCATTCAATAGAGCCTCTACGTCCAATCCAATGTCCTGGGAAAATATTATCCAAATAATTCCTAACGTCTAAACAGTAATGTGGCCCAGCTCCATCTTGTTGAAAATATAATTGCTCCTCCTCTATTTCATTCAAGTTTTCTTCTAGACACTGTATGATAAGAGGATGTATTAGCTCTTCCAAAAATTGTAAGTACTTAGGTCCATTTAAATTTTCCTGGAAGAATATCGGGCCAATTACTTGGTTATTAAGAATTCTAGCCCATACATTAATTTTTTGGGGATATTGTGTGTTGCCTTCTCGGAAAAAATGGGGTTTTACGTCGCTCCAATATCGACAGTTGTGTCTATTCACAAGACCATTTAAGTAAAAGCAACTTTCATCACTAAAGCAAATACTTCGCAAAACATTTCCATTTTGCCGAATCATATCTGTCATTATTTCACAAAATTCGACTCTTCTGTCGAAATCACCGTCCCCCAACTCTTGGTGAAGTTGAATTTTATAAGGGTGCATTTTGTTTAATTTTAATATCTTATGGCAGGTTGATTTTGGCACTCCCGAAACTTCGGATAATTTTCTCAACGAAAGCTCTGGGTCTAAATTAATATGCCCAAGAACTGCTAGTTGCATAGCTTCATCTAGTACACCACAATTATTCGTATTCCGTTTTTTATTATTTACAGATCCAGTTTGCAAAAATGTTTCTATTAGCGTTCTGACATAAGCAACAGATACGTTTCTGTTTGGATGGTTTTCATTGAATAACGTCGCCGCTTGGGAATAATTTTTGTTTGCAATCCCATACAAAATCACTATTTCAGTTCTCTCTTCAAGAGTATAAACCATTTCAGCGAAAAAGCCGAAACTTTAAGAACAATTTTACAAGTATTAATATTAATGAAACACAAAAGTCACAATTTTGACAATTCTAATTTAAAGCAAACTATTTCCATGACTAACTTATGATTTTTCGGAGTTAATAATTTCTGATATCTGAAACTTTTAAATTTAAATATCTCATAAATGTCATAATGTGTGTTACTAGTTTTTTCACATAGGAATATCAAGAAAATTGTGTTCTTTCAAAACCACCAAAAAAAAATACAGGGTGTCATTTAAAATATTGGAGTGGGGGTGGCCGGCGGCGGCGGGTGACCCGATGGGGCGGTATGAAATACACTATTCATTGTCCCCCTATATCCTGAACAACCACCCAAAATTTCAAGTTTTTGTCTTCAAAAACACCAGAAATAATTCAATATAAAGTTTTCGTGTGGACACCCGGTATATTTTTATCAAGAGCACAAATATATTTAGAGCTACATTTGAAATATTTTTTTGTATAAGAGAAATTTCAAAATTCGGACCGGAAGTAACACTTTTACTCTTAGCGAGTAGCACTTTCTTTCGAATATTTCGCCAAGTATGCACATTCTATAGAGATTTATTAAGAGAATAGAAGTAGTACAATAGGATTTTGTTTATTTTTTCAGAAGATAAAAGTATTTAAATCTTAATTTTGAACAACTTTTGAAACGCACACACGCGTAAGAAAGTCGTGTGGTGGCCACACCTCATTTTTTTAGAATGGTAATTATGATTATGCCATTGGAAAATGTGAGTACACGAAAATTATTTTATTAGACATATTTGTTTTCTAAAAATAAATGCCTTACTTCACCGTGTTCGTAAAAACTTCCATCTTCTTTGGTAATGTTGTGTTCCTTAAGATATTTAATAGCATCGGAATAATCCATGCGAAGGAATGGACGAGTGGGAATTTCGAAATCCGGATTGAGTTCAAATACGGCATCGCCCATTGGTGACTTCAATACTCGATCGACAACATCGCAAATTAAATCTTCTAATCTATCAAGTAAGTCATCGAAAGTAATAAACGGACATTCCGCTTCGACATGAGTATATCTAAAGGGATTCAATTTATTATTATTTTTTGTTTATTTTATTCTTATCCAACTTACTCTGCCAAATGTCTGCGTGTTCTACTCTGTTCTGCTCGGAAACTTTCAGCAATACAATAAACATCGCCCATCGCAGGTAGACATGTTTCCAGATATAATTGAGAACTCTGTGTTAAATATGCTTCTTCTCTAAAATAGTTCATTTACATAACGTATATGTATATATGTTTCTCAAAGCAAGATATTACTTTATTATTATACTTTCTACCAAAATGTACAAGAAGTATTTCTACACACGTTTGCAGACTGTGAGAAAGTCGGTGGATGGCAGTTCAAACACTTAATTTAATAATTGTATTTGCTCAGCAAATGGGTTTTTGTCTATTTTGTGTTAACAATAATTTTTTTATCAAAACATGCATACACGAATTAATTCGTATATAGATGAATTGAGTGCACATTCGCACTAAGCATTGCAAACAACAACGTACAGACACGTGTTTCAAATGTTACATAGATCTCGTCAGTGCACAATCGTGTTGTCCCAATGCCCGTAACTTGTACCCTCAGTGCTCATGCATTGACGATATATATGTAAGATCGAAACACGTATCTGTATGTCGTCATTCTCAATGCCAGCTTGGTTCAAATGTGCATTCATTCATCCACATACGAATTTTTCGTGTATGTTAGTGATTTAATAACATTGGAACTTTAACCAAGTACTTACTTGTTACATTTTGTAATAAACGAGATGGAAATATTGTCATAATGTCCGTTCAACAAGGAAAAGACATCAAAAAAGTAGATGGCTGTTATTTAAAGAAACCATTGAGGACGTCATTACTCAAAAACAAATAATTGTTGAAAACCAACTCTTCATACAAAAATGTGTATTTTTATTAAATAAAATCGACCTGTACTAAGATTTTTCAAACAAAATCTTATTATGCGTTTACTGAATTTATTCCGTACTGTATAGAAAATTCTTTATATAATATATATTGTATAACACCATTACATATAAGCTTCACCGACTGTGCTATGCTTCAGAGGTAAATGCTCATCAATTCATGATGTTACAAATATACACATTTACAGATTTTCACGATGATTAATAAAATTCAGTTAACTTTTAAAAATAAAAAAATAAACCAAAAGGTAATTGCGTATCTATTGTCTGCCCAATATTTTCCTTAGTGCTCTTAATTTGAATTTAATACATACGAATCAAATCAGTACTCCCTAGTCAAGTGGCATACTGAATGTGAATACTTTTACCTTTCTCCGTTATACTGAATTTATATGAGACGGGTTAAGCGAATTTTATATTTTATAGTTACATAAATTAACGGAAGAATGAATTAAAATGAACAAAATACTTACCCAAAATAATCCAGTTTAAATAATGTAGCACCACCTTCTACTTGCGTTTGAACAATATGCGGCGGTGTTACTTCACAGTAACCTCTGTCTCTATAGTGATCTCTGTAAATAAGATTTAGATATTAGAACTAGTAGAAAATTGTTAAAATCGTAATTTGTGTTTTACCTAAAAGCCTGCAAAAGTACAGATCTCATTCGTAAGACTTTAGATGTGTTCTCACCACGAATCATAATATGTCTATTTTCTGCTTGAACATCCGGTAAAGCTTCCTCATTAAGTAATGATTCGGCTCCTCCAGGAGGCGCTAAGCCGATTAATTCCCAATAATCCACGTTAAGTTCATGACCACCAGGAGCCTACAAAAGGTATAATTAATAAATACTATATGAATACAACGTTTCCAGAAGTTCGCGGACAAATTTCAGATAGAACGATTCTACGATTAATTCTGACACGACAATCTTAATACAAAAAACTTGTACAGTTTTTCAATAAGCCACATGAGGCCATCAAAGTTGATAATATGCGGCTAGAAAAATTTTAATTTTTGAAATCTTTTACAAATAACCATTGCTGTTTACTGTAACATAGATTTATGCAGCACATTAATGATGTTGCTAATTGATTAAAGCCAATATGTTATAATTGAAAACTATAATCGAAAATCTGACATTTGGGTTCTTCCTTTACAAATAAATAAATTTGGTTTTAGTGTTACTTCAAGCTTACTATGAAAATACTTGCTTTTATCTCCATCACATCAAGAAAATATGATATACACATAATAGTATAATGTTGACTAAAATAATATGTGATAACAACTCACAACACATGCAATTATGTTAGCTGACAAGAGTTGTGTAAAGAAAGTACAGTCTGAAGTTTGCATGTTCATATTTCTGTTGAAAATGCAATGAATTTCAAGCACAAATGACAAAGGACTCTTTTTATACAAGCAAGAACAAATTGAGCTTTCATTTTGATTTGCATTTCAATCAATCTATCTTTGTATTTCAAGATGTAAATAAATAAATTAAATAGAATTTTGTACATTACTGCACTTAATAAAAATATACTCACTGTTTTTCCTTCAGGAACTGTAATTAATGTTCCAAATACTTTAATGGTTGATTCAGTAGATAATACAATTGCATTATAAGTTTGACACAATTTATCAGCTAAAACGCATTGTAAAAATCCTGTACCATCTCTAAGCGTAATGAACATGAGTGATTTGCCTTGTCTTCTTATTCTATGCGCCCACCCATAAAGAACAACTCTTGTATCTCTATGATCTTTACTATCTTGAATCTTGATTCTTGTTGCCTTCGGTAAAGATTTATCTTCTGCAGTAATCAGTTTCTTCGCTTCTTCAAGATTCTTATGTCGCTTCTCTGCATCATCTGCCTCTTTCTTACTTTTATCAGCTTGTTTATAATTTTCTCTAGTCCATATCTTTTGTATTTTTTTTAGTTGTGATTTACTCGCTGGCTCAAATTTATCATCTGTTCCATTATCAACATAAATAATAGGGAACGGCTCAATGCCTACTGATCGCATTGCCTTAAGTATGGTTTTAAAAGGCTTTTCTTCAGTACCGTTACCATCTTCATCAGATCCTCTTTTTTCAGAAGTGTATATAGCTAAAAAATATATAAAGCTGTTGTATTAAAAATTCACACAAAACATATTGTAGTGTAAATTAGAGGTACTATTGCATCACATTTTTGTTAAAAGCAAAGCTACGAATTAAATCAATACTTAAATAATTGAATAAAACATACCCTCCGGCATTTTATTTTTTTATTACAAATAATAACAATGTCTTTATACAGTGCTTAATATCTTGTCACACGTGTAAAGCAGTTTGCAAGTTTGCAGTGGTCTGCAGTATGTATAGAGTTCGGTAAATACAACGGAAAGTTATTTTACCGGTATCAGGAATTACGTGTATTGTATTACGCAATATATGCAATACTTGCAAAGATGCAAAAACACATTCACATATTAACCTCAATTCCGTGCAAGACGGGACAAATCTTTTCGTGTCTTCGTCTTAGAAAAAGTACAGTCTTAAGATCTATAGCTCTCCTTTATTATCTTAAGGGGTTTATAATATAGCACATCCTTTTCTAGGCGACCGACGTAGTCAATCCAGTTTAAGAGATTTTATAATATTTAAGTCGCCTACGTTGGCAGAAGTGATTAATTACAAATTGCTGTCAAATCTCATTTGATTTTAAAAGATTGGAGTTTTTATTTATGTTGTTTTCGTTGGTCTATTTTTTGCGTTTATTGTTCTATATTTTTTAATATGTTTTATTATAGAACAGTTGTATTAACAAATATTTTTATATTTTGTTACCAGATTAGATTTGTTAATTTATTTCAAGAATTGTTTTAATTTATTCTCTGGATTTTGAAATTGATATAAAAAAGAAATTTATAGGGGTAAAGAACAACTAACTCTGAATTTCTTCAATTAGTTTAAAAAAAACTTCACCCTTTAACACACTATGGCTTCTATAATTAAAGGAAACATGCGATTTTTAAACTCCATATATCTCTTTCACACACTGTAGTAGTTTCCGGTCGGGTTATGTATCTCAAAAGTTAGATACCGCGTATATACAACTGTTCCAAAAGTCGGGTGCTGTAAATATACAATGCCTCTCAAAAGTCAAAATTCTAGTGTCTACGAATATTCAGTTTGACACAAATGTCAGATGTTTTGAGGGCACAGGATAATGATTTGCTGCGAACCAAGTATGTAATAGCAGCCATCAGCCTGTCTGAATACATACAGAAATCGAGAGCACTCAATTTAAGGCGTTCTGTCGCGAGCGTATTTATTGTATGGACCTTCGTGATGTAAACGGACAGGTACCTTAATTATGCGGGACAAGCGTGTACGTCTTGAGTGGTTTTTACATCCCAGAATCATGCAATGTAAGTGTGCCTTTATAATGAGAGCGGTGACAAGAGATCAATAGAAACCAAATCGGCCATTATGTCGGTACCCTGTGGGTATCTGTCATCAAATGGTATAATAACCTATAGTTCAGTATGGTTAAATATGGAATCCATAATTGGCGTCTTAGATGGATATGTATTTAAAAGCGTGATAAGTAAAGATAAGAATGTAACTGCAAAATACATGTTTGACACAAGACGCCATTATGTAGGTACAATTTGCGTCAACCTATCAGAAATAATCTTAACTTGTCATCACTCGAATCTGATAATAATGGCACTCTATGCAATGTCCGCGCCGAACGCAATCTCCAGACAGAGGAGTGGTATTGTTAATATAACGTAACCAAGATGATAATTAATGCAAGATTACGACTTTAGTAAAGCTAAATTTTCACACCCTAAAAAAAAGTAAGATGGCCGATTCAATATGACCGCTCGCACAACTAAGTAATCTATACCGTTTGACTGAAATAAAAGTAGATATAGGGAAATACAGACACGCACACATGTGCATGCAAACATGAAATGGAGGGGTACGATAGTAGGGGAGTACAGATGAGTTCATATCGGGACACCGGGGTACCCAGGCTTTAGTGCAAAACGTTGAAAGCCAGTATGTAGACGTTTGCTTTAAGGAATTGCTACGCTCTTTACGGCTTTTGTATAATATTTTGGTAACTGATGTATAATGTATTAACATTGAACTGAAACAAAACTCTATAAAATTTGTAACTAAAATAAAATTCTTATAAAAAATTAAATAAAATTCTCACATTTAAAACGAAACAAAATATTAAATGAACTATACAAAATTTAATGTTGAAGATGTTCAAATGTCTGTCCCTCTTGCATCAAGCAGTACCCTAAACGATTATAAAACCCATTTCGTACATTCGATAGCATTTCAGGAGTAATCATTTGTATGGCGTTAAGAATTTGTTCTCTTAAGCCATCCAAATCAATCGCTCTATTTCCTTCAGCGGTATTAATATTTGCGAGTTTGCTCAGATACAATGTATGTACGTTCACGCTCTAAAGTTACGGAACGAATGTGTTGTCCCCGCTCTCGATCTCCCCACTATCTCCCCACACCACCGGTCTTATACATAGGTACATGTTTATGTGTGTGTATTTAAAGATGCATATTAACTTTTAACTACGACAATCTGTATATCACAGCTTGTAATAACGACATATTCAACATGTGACGTAGTAACTAAATATTAAAAATACATATTAAAGAGCAAAGAGGGTATAGTTCTTTCAAAGATATAGCTACTATTAGCTACCCGATATTTTATTAATTATTAGGTCTATCTTAAATCTTTGCAACTGTTGCTATCATACATACAAAAAGAGTCGATACCCAACCAGGACAGTGTTAAAGGCAAATTACATAATGCCCATGTATTCTATACTCCATTCAGTCTAAGAATAAAGTAGATGGCGCTACAATATGAGCACAGTTTACACACGATGAACTTTGTATTTTGAAAACAAGTAAAACATATGTTTACTGTCAGATGGATAGCAGGGATATACATATCTGATATCATTATATTTTGACATTTACGTACATTTTTATACAAGTTGGTAACTCATTCCTCAAGAAAAAGGAATGCACATGTCGTCTAATTGTACTTTTTTGTGCTTCATCCAATTTATTGTAAGTATGACGATAATTTCTTTTTCTTGGAGGAGAAATTGGAACTCCATATAATTCCATTTCTTTAATAATGCAGTACATTGTATTCCTATTAATACCCACTTCCTCTGCTGTTTGATTGACTGCAGCTGTTTTAGACATATTGTTTTTATCCTTAATGTACACATTATAAGCCATTTGCCTTTGTCCAGATCTTATGTGTTTCCCTTTACGATTTTTTGAAGGACCTGGTAAAACTGCTTCCGCCATACTATAGAATATTAGCGATTACGAAAAGAAAGTTAACGAAATTGATAAAATACCTTAACAAATGAATATTTCACTTGCGAGTTCTAAGAAGAACTATTTTTTAAGAATATTAACAACAAATAACTATGTAAAATACGGAAATCGACAAAATCTTTGAACAAAACTGTCAGTAAACAAATTTTTGACAGAACGAGCTAAATGCGATTATTTTGCCGGTGTAAATGCACACTCGATTTCAACCAATCACAAACGTTTATTTTAAGCCCTATCTTTCCCAATGCTTTATTCTTAGACTGAATGGAGTATAGGTATATTATGTAGGAATACAATACTAAATACCGCGAGATTAAAAATTATATTGATTAATGGTTTGCCATGGAATGTAAAACGTCTGTCTTAAGTTATATCATTAAGTGTCATACTGTCATTAATATTAATAACAGTATGACCATTTGCGTTTCACTCTACGAGTAAAGAATAGACTCGGGAGAGAATAGGTTGTTAGTCCAAAAATAATTAAAGAAATATCGTGAGTGTATTATGTTTTCAATTCTTTTCTTCTTTTTAATATATTATAAACGGGTTTTAATGAAATCTGCGTCAAAAATATGACAAATATTAAATGACTTGGATATATATGTTACGACACTGAACACATAATCAGACATGTCAGATATATGACAATTTATTTAAAATACCTCTTTTTAAATTATTATTGCCTATGTTGAATGCCAATGAAATAACTTACCGATGAAGAGAAAAATCAATATTCTTTGTTCTTGCCGTTTTAGAACGACCACAAGCCACACAATTGACCATTATAGGAACACTAAAATGTCATTTTTGACATAACCGGACATAACTAACCTACCGAAAAGGGACTCCGTCTAAAAAATACCTATTTCCACACCACGTTATGCTCTCTCCTGTTCTATTCTTTGTAGGTTTCACTATTTGTCAAATAATTTTCCATGTTTTTAAATGTCAGCTGCGTTTGTCAAATTACTTTCCCTTTATATCAATTGCTTTTCTTGTTTATATACAGGGTGAGTCATTAGTAGCCGCGTCTTCAATTGCTCTTTTGTGTTTTAAATAAAAGAAAAACAATTAGTGGAAGATTATAATACTTTAAGCTCCGACACACTTCCGGTTTCACCGGAAATGCACGGAACTTAAGTTTTTTAAATGACTCACCCTATATATTTTTGGATCTTCTTGTACTGCTTTAAATTGTCTGTTCAACTGTTTTTTCTTTTTCAAAATTGAGCCAATAGTTTTTGAGTTATTAATTTTTTTTAAAAATATTTGACCAAAACACGTGTTCAGAAAAAAATAATTTTCACATTGTTTTTAAAAGTAAAAACATTAACTTTGATGGTGCTCGTAGCCAAGAAAATTCTGCATCATTTGGTAAAGTTGCACTCGACAATACCTTGTTTTTTCAAAGCCTACTTCCTGAAATCTTCACATACCAAAAACTTATTATTTTTAAATGGAACACCCATTATTTTATTGAGGCATTTTGTTCCTTTTTTTAATCTCTTTCATTTTTGTTAACAATGTCCTATACCTATCTTTTGTAATTTCTGAGATAATCACTATAGGAGCAATTAGCGGTCAATTAAAGTACTATGAGCGCTGTTGTTTTATGCACCAAAATATTCGTTCAACCAATGGAAGGCAGGAATAGCGCTTGACTTCCTTAGTCAACTGTCAAACGAAGTAAATGTTAAATCCAACTATCCCAAAAGTAATAATTTTACAGAATGAAGAGCATCGCATTTCAATTTTTTAATTCCGGCAATGTCCAGTTGCAGTATTTAATTTTTGACTCTGTTGGCTAACATCGAAATAAAATAAAGGTTATGTTTAGTGACATTATTGAAGATGTCTTCAAAAAGTTTTGAAAATCCGTCCGTAGATAGCGAAGATACTCTCCTCCATTAACATTTTCATCAAAGAAATAAGGTCCAATTATGTAACTACCCACTATTCCTCCCCACAGTTTTAATGACCAACGATTTTGATAGTTTACAGGTGTGATAAAGTGGGGGCTCTACGTGTTATATAGCGGAAATTGTGACGATGAACGTATTCACTTGAATTAAAGGTGGCTTCGTTGGTAAACAACAAAAAATTGAGAAAGCAGAGTAATTTATCTGCTGCCAATTGACAATAATGTAAGCGATTCTGAAAATTTCTTTCATCTTACCCTGTGTATGAATATGCTACGGGTAAATTTCATGTTTCCCAATTATTCTGGATTCTCAAATTTGACTTACATCTAACTGACGACTAATTTTCGTAGTACTAGTATGGGGGTGTTCGACTACACTCGCAAGTACCATAAACGTCTTATCCTCACCAGTTATTGCTTTTTCTGCTCTTTCTTTCATATTCAGTACTTTCTGTTCACTCAAACCGTCCACTTTATACTTTCGAAAGTTTCTGGCATCGCGTCGGTTGACTGCTACCAGGGTTCGCTGTGCATAAATTCTGGATGCTAGTAAAGAGTTTCTTTCAGATTCACCCAAAACGTCAATCATATCTATTAACTCTTCATAAGAATAATTCATTTGGATGATAATAGCGATGCTTTTATAAGTTTGACATAAATGTATACCGACTTTCTTTAACAGTTGAGTCAGTAAGTCAGCCGCATTCCAGCCTTTATTGGACGAATATTTAGGTGCATAGAACAGCACCCGTAGTTCCTTAGTTGACCGCTAATTGCTTCTATAGTGATTATCTCAGAAATTACAAAAGATAGGTATAGGACATTGCTAACAAAAATGAAAGAGAATAAAAAAAAGGAACAAAATGCCTTAATAAAATACTGGGTCTTCCATTTAAAAAAAATAAGTTTTTGGTATGTGAAAATTTCAGGAAGTAGGCTTTGAAAAAACAAAGTTTTTTGAGGTATTGTCGAGTGCAACTACTACCAAATGATGCAGAATTTTCTTGGCTACAAGCACCACCAAATTTAATGTTTTTACTTTTAAGAACAATGTGAAAATGATTTTTTTCTGAACACGTGTTTTGGTCAAATATTTTCAAAAAAAATTAATAACTCAAAAAGTATTTGGTCAATGTTGAAAAAGAAAAAACAGTTGGACAGAGAATTTAGAGCAGTACAAGAAAATCCAAAAATATATAGGGTGAGTCGTTTAAAAAAATTAAGTGCCGTGCATTTCCGGTGAAACTGGAAGCGCGTCAGAGCTTAAAGTATTTTTATAATATGCGCCACAAGCAACCATGGATCTTCCACTAATTGTTTTTTCTTTTATTTAAAACACAAAAAAACAATCGAAGAAGCGGCTACTAATAACTCACCCTGTATAGGTATGTATACCTCTACCATTTTATAAAAAGTAGAGCAATTTATACATTAAAGTGAGACATTTATTTTGTATTTAGATACAAACACAGTGTAACATCTATGTAATATAAACATAACTTAATTCAAAATTTCATTTCTTTGTAAACAGTTTTGTAAATATATGTCTCCATGTGTTGAACATAATTGAAACAATTTTGTGGACTTATACGCTCAGATACATTGTGTACTGCCTCTCATATAATTCATTTCCCGCGTCGGTTGTGATCTTTTTATTATTTGCTTCCACTGCCTTCCACTGGTTAATTAACCCTTTTATTGGATTTAGAAAAGGGCTATAAGCAGAAAGGAACACTGGAAAATGACCATGAGGGCCAAGACTTCCTCACTTCTATGGAATCTTATACTGCCCACAACAATATGTCATTATCTAAATGTTGAATTAACGTTATGAAAAATTTAGAAAAGTGCAGTACATCTTAAATAAATACAAGGAATTTTATTACAGCGGCAATATAATAATTGCGTCCTCTTAAGGGGCCCACACACTGCATTTTCGGTCGACAGTTTTGTTCGACGAACAAGTCTGTTCGAACAAAAACGACGAACGTCAGTTGCCCACAGACAACAGTTTTGTTCAGCAGTTTTGTTCGGCAGTTTAATAATATGAAGACAATATATGTGTGTGCAGTGGCGGCGGCATTAGCCATAAAATCAAAAGAGAAAAAAAAGAAACGGGCAAAATGGGCGAAGGAAGGAATTGCAATACCATTACAAAGAATTATAAGATCAGGGTGATAAACAGTTTGGATTTTCCGAAAGTTGTTAATAGATGTTTACAAAATCTCTAATGTGGGGAATAATTACCTTTGGAGAATTGTGTTATAGGTGGAGTAATTTAAATCTTGTAAAATATTTGTATGTTTTAAATTACATTATTTGAATACAATAAGTTCGTCTACAGATCTTGAAATTACGTAGATTAACTAAACTTGAAATGGTAAAGATTTTACAGTTATAATAACACGACTTAAATAAATATGAATATATAATACTACATAGAACTACACCACTGCAAAAAATCGTCGTCTTTTAAAACTGTTTACCCCACACACTTCAGATTTGTTCGACGGTTTTGTTCGACGACCATGTTCGACGGATATAAACAGACCGAACCAGATTATTTTCAGCAAATTTGTACGCCAACATCAACGACGGTTTTCGACCCACACACTTCGGTTTTGCGACGTTTTTGTTCGAACAGACTTGTTCGTCGAACAAATCTATCGAACAAAAACGCAGTGTGTGGGCCCCTTTAACTATGCTTTTAATTCTTGATGCTCTCGTATTTTTCACAGATCTTCCGTATGGAAGGGGAGAATATATTTGTGTTCCGTATTCGTCAATGAAGAACATTTTTTCTCTTTCCAAAGCGAGCTTGAATAATGTCCGGTGTATTTCTTCTTTAGGGAACAAGTGACCCTTTTTTCACACAATAATGTAAGTTCTTGCGTGCTTTATTAAACTAGATAGTGATATTTGTTGAAGAAGTGGCCATTGGTTTAAGCACTTTTCTTGCAACGGCGGAGGGCTAAAGAACAATCCAAGTCAACCCAGTCCCAAATCTGTTCTTTCTGAGCATTTAATAAGTTTTGCTCTCGATGTCCTGCACTTACTTTTGCAGTATTATTAGTTTTTCTATATGTTGCATAAATTTTTCAATCTCTATCCGACAAAACAAAATGAAAATTTGAATTAAGTTATATTTGTATTACATAGATGTTACACTGCATTTGTATCTAAATACAAAATAAATTTCTCACTTTAATGTGTAAATTGCTATATATTTTATAAAATCTAAGAGGTATACATACCAACATATAAACAAGAAAAGCAATTGATATAAAGGGAAAGTAATTTGACAAAAAGGGAATTCTATTTGACAAATTCAGCTGACGTTTAAGAACGTGGAAAATCATTTGACAAATAGTGAAACGCAATTGACAAATGCGGAAAAGCAAAAGAAAATGACTGTATTACTAAATTGTCTTTTGACTTCGACACTTGCCGTGAAGTCTATAAAGATTCTTCTTCGGCAATTGAGAGACCTTCAGGAATATTTTGAAATGGGTCCCTAACCCACTCTTATACGGGGTGTCCAGAAACTCTCCTGACAAACGAAGACCGGAGATTCCTCAGATAATTTTAAGACAATTTAACCCAATTCATCCTAGTCCGAAAATGCTTCCTAAGGGAGCTAGAGCTCTTTGAAGATGGCGCCTTGTAATTATTTTTTTTTAATATCTCCCGAACGCTTCTATTTAGAAAAACGAAAACTGGTATGCTTATTTATCCTCCAGAGATGAATCGATTCCATCAATTGCGAATTTCTAGTACCGGTCATAGGCGTCCGTTTTGGGTAGGTAAACGGTTATTTTAATGCATAACTTTTTTGTCTTTAACTTTTAAGCATTTGTGACACTAGATTATTAAATTTTCAGGTATTCTAGTACTAAAAGGTACTCTTACTTTAAGTCGGTAGGATACACCGTTTTCTAGAAAAATCGATTTGAAAATTTTTCGTTTTTTCGTCATTAAAATTCAATTTATTATGTACCTACTTATTTTTAGCGACGAAGTTGGCTAGGACTATCAAGGCATGGATGAAAATTAATTTAATAAATCATCTTTTGGTTCAATAAATGCAGCACACAATTCGTAAAAAAAAGTTTTGGAAAAGAAGCAAAAATCAATTTGAAACAAAATTTTAGACGTTTATGCTAAACCTATGCTGATGCTTAAATTCTTGAACAACGTGGGGATTGTTACCAACGTACGAATAATAGTGCGCATTATGTACAGCTGCGGCCACCGAAATGTACACGATACTTTAGACAAATTTCCCTATTTTTCGGTAGATTGAATCTGGCTTCATCCATTGACTTTCGTGGATGGTGCACTTTTTTTAATCTTGTAAAAGAAAATCTAAATATATATATTAAATATAAGAAAATTGAAACATATAAGTTAGACACAATACTAATTTAATATACCTAAGTAAAAAAAAAATTATTTAACAAATGAGAAATTAAGCAAATTTGAAATGTTATAATTAACGCTTTTTTAATAACCTATAGCAGCGCCATTAGCTGCAATGACAAGCTCTAGCCGTCTTCTCATAGACAAAATTAGTGTCCGCATGTCATATTTCTCTACAAGGGTCTCCCAAGCATTTTCAACAGTGTCTTGAAGTTCATCTGCATTTCTAGGTCTAAAATCTGCAGAATATATTTCCTTTGTTATATATCCCCAGATGTTTTCTATGGGATTTAAATCCGGACTTCTGGATGGCCAAGGAAGTAAATCAATCCCATTTTCATCAATCCACCGTCTTATTATCCGTGCAGAGTGAACTGGGGAATTATCCTAAGGCAAAAACAAGTGTTTTATAATTTTATTGTTCAGCTTAAAATTAAGTTATTTTTCTTGCCTGTTGAAAGACGAAATTGTTAGGAAAAGTATTCCTTACAGATGGTAACATGATGTTTTCCATTATTTCTCTATAATGCGCACTAGTTAAACGTCCATCTATTTTCCAGCATACTCCAGGTCCATGAACACTTATCCATCCCCAAAAATTAACCGAAAAGCAGCCAGAATTTACAGCACTTACTGCTGTTGAAAATGGATTCTGTCTGATAAAATTTACTAAATTTTCATCTTCGTCAGCATTAGACACTCTTCCAATTCCTATTCTAACCGGTCGTTGCAATCTATTTGCGTGCCAGCGTTTTTTCAATTGAAATATGCAACTTTTACTGACATTTAAATCTGCAGCTACAGCAGCTAAAGACCAGTTGTCCTCTAATTTCGCAATAGCTCTAGCCGTTTGCTCTCCCAAAAGGTGTCTTGGCATTTTACACAAATTATAGTTTTTCTGTCAATTAATTTGACAATATTAAAATAATGTTGACGTTTTTAAGTACGTCTATGATTTAAAGTAAGAAACAACTTGTAAAAAAAAATCGTATACAATTCGGTGGCCGCAACTGTACATTAAAAATTCCATTTTTTGAGAATGAAGCTTCGTCACCAAACAAAATGTACCTGAAAAAATCTTCATCTTGATTTATCTGATTTTGTAACCATCTAGCGAATTCTACACGAGCAGGAAAATCTCCTTCTAGCAGTGCTTGCACCTTTGTAAAATGAAAAGGATATAAATTTTCTTTCTGTAAGATATTTCCTACGGAAGATTTTGAAATTGTGGGGTACATGGCAGATAGTCTTCGAACGCTAATTTCTGGAATTTCCTCAACTTCCATTAAAATAACATCTTCATGTTCTGCTGTTACATCATTATGTCTCCCTGTTTCATTTTTTTTTGGGACCACTGAACCTGTTTCCTTAATCGTTGATGAAGAGCTGTAAATGTTGAGTGAGTGGGATGCTGAAGATTGGGAAAGTTTTCAGCGTATCTACGTTGCGCTGCTCGAGCGTTACACCTCATTTCGCCATAAACTAAATGCATATCGGCGTATTCTTCATTAGTAAAAACCATTTTTTTATATTGAAATCGTTGTGTTTGAATGCTACAAAGTAAAAAATTAAAAGATAAACTTCGCGAACTGACAACAATTTGACAATTAAAAACGTAGGTTTTATTTCTGTTGGCAGTTCAGAGCGAACTAGTGCAAAAAATAATAAATTGAACTTTAATGACGAAAAAACGAAAAATTTTCAAATCGATTTTAAGAGTACCTTTTAGTACTAGAATACCTGAAAATTTAATAATCTAGTGTCACAAATGCTTAAAAGTTAAAGACAAAAAAGTTATGCGTTAAAATAACCGTCAACCTACCCAAAACGGACGCCTATGACCAGTACTAGAAATTCGCAATTGATGGAATCGATTCATCTCTGGAGGATAAATAAGCATACCAGTTTTTGTTTTTCTAAATAGAAGCGTTCGGGAGATATTAAAAAAAACTAATTACAAGGCGCCATCTTCAAAGAGCTCTAGCTCCCTTAGGAAACATTTTCGGACTAGGGTGAATTGGGTTAAATTGTCTTAAAATTATCTGAGGAACCTCCGGTCTTCGTTTGTCAAGAGATTTTCTGGACACCCTGTATATCATATCAAGTTGAAATTAGCAAGTAAATAACTACTCAGCTCAGGACTCATTTCTTTGGAAGTCGGAGCTTCTCTGTGGATCATGGAATGTGTCCAGACTTTTGTTTCACAAGTACTTGTACACTTTGGAATCTACCCAACATTCTGCGAGCACCATCGGTGGATATTCCAATCAATTTTTTCACTCTATGTCTGCGTTGTATAGAAAAGCATTTGAGATAGCAAACAATGCAAGCGCTGTTGCTTTGACTATTGCTGACATACCATCACAAAATCGAACTTAGGCTATTAAATGAGCATCTTATTTATTTTGAATATTGATAAGTGGAATTGATATGATAATTGACGAACAACCGAGAAAATTTTTACGTTTATTGTAATAGATTTCAGTACAAAACTAATTTGTAAGTCATTTTAAAGTTTGTTATGAAGGTCGTAGTGTAGCTTTAGAATCAAAATACAATTAAATTAAATAGAAACTATATAACAATTACAGCACGATTTCAGTGAAAATTATTGTATGGGGGGGATGATAATTGTGAATGAAAATTGGGTCGCAAATACTAAAAGGTTGAGAACCCCTGCAGTAATCAATGAATTACATCCTCCTTTTATAAAACCCAAAAAACTTGAGGGGGCGCCGATTTTTATCGAATGAAGACGTGAAAACCGATGTAGAATTGTATTTTGCGGAAAAAACTCCTCTCGTGCTTATGGTATAGCCACAATAAATCCTACGATATCGTAAATAAATATAATATATCTCATATTATTATGCATGCAATGTGTTAAGAGAAAGTAGTTAAGAGAAAAACAGTTCCTGTAATGTAAAAAATAAATAATTGAGTAAGTAGTAAAATTCTCAAATTTACACACTTACATACTTGCATATTTATTATACGTATTTACTTATAGCGTTAATTTCAATGAGTTGACATTATATATAGCTATATATTTGTAAACGTACTTAGAACATTACAAAGATACATACAACATATAAACATTTTTAAGTAGGTATGTGTGTAAAGAGCTTGAACAGTCTTTTAAAAAGAGAAAGCCATTAACAGACGTAATACTGAAGATTACCAAATGATCACAACTTTCATTATGTTCCGTCTCAAAATTACCCATGACCAACAGTTGACGTATTGTATTGTGTTCTCGTTTGGAGAAATTGATCTTTTAAAGAAAATAATATCAGGAAAACCTATATTGTAGATATATTTATATAAGATATAGGTAATGTCAGTGGACTCTGATTATATTACGTAATGACTAAAAAGGCATCCATCGAGAAAATATGGGTGTAACCACTATTTTAATATCTCCACAAATGCCACGATTTTTATTAAATACTATTGACGAAAAACACTTTCTTGCAAATAACTCGCAAGTTATGCATTCCATATAATTTGTTTTAATAAAACTTATTTTCGACAACTCTTATATAAAAACATTTTCAAAATTTGGACAGGCAGTAACTCTTATAAGCCTATAGAAAGTGTTCTAAGAACAACCTTTGAATATTTTTGTTAAACTTCTGTCCATTCATTTATGTACAGTGTGGAAATAAAGTAACGGATAGAGGCATTAACAGCATTTTCAGTTTTTTACTTTATTTGTTTTTCATGTTATGACGTCATCGACTTTTTTTTTAAATGACAACCTATATATTTTTTTATTGATTTCGATAGCACTTTCAATTCTCTATACAACGGTATAAAATTTTTAAAATATTATATTTGAAAAAAATGCGAAAAGGAGTCTTGAAGTTCAAATATTAAAAATTCATTATATTGGCGAAATAAATTTAATTACCGGTACCTAAAACAAAAAACAATTAGTTGCGGCTGTCAGAATAAAATAATTTGTCAGTGACACATTCAAGTAAGGGTTATTTCTCTTTTCTAAATTAGAATAACTTAATTTTGGCCCAGAATTCGACACGAAATTGGATTAATATCAGCTCGAACTATTCAGAATGTGATAAATGAGTTTTATAATCATCTTGGGTATTGCTGCGATATTATGTGCCCTGAAAAGAAAAAAGATTTTCAGTCACTGTCTCTCTCAAGAAGAACAATCACCGAGAGAATTGAAAATATTGATAAAAATCTAATTTCACAACTGACTACAAAAACTCAAAAATTTATTTTTTATTCAATTACCATGGATGAAAGTACAGATATCAGCGATACTGCGCAGTTACTCATATTTGTAAGAGGAATCAACGCCCACTTTGAAATTACAGAAGAACTTGCAGGGCTGCAGTCAATGAAAGGAACAACGACTGGTGCCGATATATTTTGTGAATTTGAAAATTGCATCGATAAACTTCGTTTACCTATTGACAAGTTATGTAATGTAACTACAGATGGTGCTCCTAATATGGTTGGAATCAATCAAGGATTTGTTGGGAAATTTAATTCTAAGTATCCGGAAAATGATGTTGTTTTTTTGCATTGCCTTATACATCAGGATGCTCTCTGTAAATCGGCTTTAGATATTGACCATATACTTAATATTGTTGTAAAACTAGTAAATATGATTCGTTCCAGAGGATTATTACATCGCCAGTTTCAACAGTTTTTGGAGTCCGTACATGCTGAGCATTCCGATATCCTGTATTATTCAAAAGTTCGTTGGTTAAGTGCTGGAAAAGTATTTGAAAGAATTTGGGATTTAAAAGACGATATTGTGAATTTTCTTCTTGATAAAGACATTTATAATCAATTTGACGTCTTAGAAAACGAAACGTGGCTTTCTGATTTCGCTTTTTTCACAGACCTCCTCGTACACATGAATAAACTTAATCTCAAATTGCAAGGAAAAAATCAGTTTCTTCACGATATTTGGCAATACCTGAAAAGTTTCAAATTACAGTTATTATTATTTGCTAATCAGATCTCTAAATCTGATTTTTCTCATTTTCCAAGAATACAATCTTTAAAATTCACTATATCAAACAATAAGATTAAAAAATACGAAATTAATTTGAGAAAACTATCTTCAGAATTTGAATGGAGATTTCAGGACTTTTTAAAAATGGAACCAGAGTTTAGTATTTTTGCGACCCCATTCAATGTTAATTACGAAGAAGTTGATGCAAAATTTCAACTTGAGTTAATAGAACTGAACTGTAATACTCTCCTGAAACAAACTTTTCATACAGTACCATTACTAGAATTTTATAAAAATTTAAGTCCAGATAATTTCCCAAATCTAATTACTCATGCAATGAAGATAATGACAATGTTCGGCTCATCTTATATATGCGAACAAATCTTTTCAACAATGAAGCTTAGGAAAACTTCTTTAAGAAGCAGAATTACAGATGAGCACCTTTCATCAGTTTTAAGAATTTCTGCTTCGCAAATGGAACCGGACTATGATGAAATTTTGATGAAACAGTCTCAATTTCATTTTTCTCATGCACCATCAACCAGTAATGACACCAGAAAATAAAGTGATAATACTTCACATCAAGAACTACACTAAATTCATTTTATATTTTGTGCTTATAATTTTCTTACCTTTTGCTTTTTTACTATTAAAATAATAAGTGTATGTAATAATATATGTATATGTTTATAGAACACATAAATTAGTTAACGATTAAGCATTATTCTTTGGCCCGCTACGATTGTTTAGTTATTACAAATGGCCCGCCGTCTTAAAAAAAGTTTCCCCACCACTGAGTTACACCAATAAGCAAGGTCAACTGACTGCCTGCCCTGAATATTTAAACATACTTTGCCTAAAGACAGTCACGGGCAGAGGCTTCAATCCACCAGGAACGGAATTATACAGCTTAGATATCGTGTAGGAGAAACTTCTTTCGAATAAGCGGTTCTATGCAATGGAACAGAAATGATGTTTTTAAATCTGACATTAATATTGTGCACATCAGTCCTATATTTAATTTTAAAAGTTAAATATGCTGGTTTATTCAAGGTAATAACCTTATGGTAGAAAACACTGCCAATAAATCTATATCTATTTTCCATATTTAACCACCCAACGTCAGACAACTTATGCGATATTGGAGAAAATTTGCGAATTCCGAATATGAAACGCAGACAGGAATTCTGCACCCCCTGGACTCGCCTCTTAGTGAGAGCATCCAAGCACGGGCCAGATCATAGGTAAGCAGAATGAGAACTGAGACAAGACCAAAGACTGACAGAGCGAAGTCTTTGTACTGTAGCTCAAGTATGATCTATGCGGATACATCATTCGCAATGCAGCATACGCTTTTTGTATGCAATTAGCAACATGAGTCCTGAACCGTAGCGAGGTGTCTATAAAAACCCCTAGACTGCGACATCCATCAACAAGTTTAAGAGTCTCTCCATCAACCAACAGTCGAATTGATTGTCTAAGTTCAACAGAAATGTTGCCGAAAACCATCACAAGTGTTTTTGAAGAATTCAGATGCAGTGAATGTCTACGGGAATGATTAAGCAGTGAATCCAAATCGGTATTAAGAGCAGCAACCGCCTCAAGAAGGTCATCCCGCCTAAACCTGTGATATATCTGAGAGTCGTCGGCATACATGTGATACTTGCAGGTACGTAAACAGCTCATTATATTGCAAGTGTAAATACTAAACAGTAACGGACCGAGAATAGAGCCCTGCGGCACACCAGCCTCCAAACACCTAAAGTTCGAAAGCTGATCCCTCACCGTAACACACTGGCACCGACCACCCAAATAACCCCTAAAGAACCTCAAGGCCACCTCCCCCAACCCTATATACTGAAGGACCGACAGCAACACCTCATGATCTATAGTGTCAAATGCTCTGTTGTAGTCTAGCAAAACCAAAATCACACAGTCACCCTGATCAACGGCCGATATAATATCATCGGTCACCATAGTCAAAGCAGTGGCACAACTGTAATTAGGTCTGAAACCTGACTGGTACTGGGGCAAAATATCATTAATTTCCAAGTGGTGACGAAGTTGCATCTCAACTGCCCGCTCCAGGACCTTCGACAGCACCGCCAAAAGACTGACCGGTCTAAGGTCAGAAAATGTTTCAACAGATTTCTTTTTTGGTATAGGTACCACCGATGCCATATGTCGTACATCTTGTTCAATAGGGCCACAAGTGCAAAAAAATTAATTTTGAGTTATGGTGATATAAATGTATGTTATTTGTGTTCCCATTTACTGCAATAAAACTGTATATCTGATACTTTAAGCAGTATGTTGGATACATTCCTATATAGCACTGAATGAGTTTTTGGTTGCAATATGACAACAACTGACAGTTACGGCGATATTGCTCAAAAATAAAATACACAATAATTTAATATGGCCATAACTGCTAAAAGTTTACTGGAAAAAATACTACAAGAAAAAGAGAGCGCAGACCAGAACAATAGAAGAGAAATTAAACGTTAATTCTAGATTTGCAGCATATAGGTATAACAGAAGAGAAGAGAGAAAAACGAGAAAGGACTTTAAAACCTCCTTGTGAAGGTAAAAAATTTTCACACAAAGTGCACTAAAACATTTAGCCATGCGGTTCTCATGTGGAAAAACATTCTACAAAATACTCGTTGAAGGTAGTACTCGCGGCGAGAACTTGGCGTGCTTCCTCACATTAGATGGACTAAAAGTCAAAGAATGCAGAAAGTTCTTTATGAACACTTTGGACATAGGAGATAAGTTTATTAAAACAACCCTGAAGGAATATGATAGTTGAGGATGCGCCGAAAAAGACAGAAGAGGAAACTTTAAAAGACATGAAACAGTTAATGTTTCAGTGAAGGATAAAATTAGAGAACACATAAATTCTTTTCAAAGAATAGAATCACACTATTTGAGAGCGCAAACAACTAGATATAATACATGTCTCCCTCACATTAGCTCAAGTTTATAGATATTACAAGGCAGAGGAAGAAAGTGAAGGCTGACCTGTGGCAAATAAATGTACGTATGAGCACATTTTTACCACGAAGTTTCACATAACTTTCTTCCAAGCCAAGAAAGATCAGTATGCCATATGCGAATCATATAAAAACTTCAAGGAAGAGAAAAGCGGTCTTGCCAAATCTTACAACAAACACGTGTACAATAAAAATAAAAATAGAGAAGAAAGAGCATTAGATGTAGAAAAGGCAAAACATGATCCCGATATTAAAGTAGCTTGCTTCGATTTACAGGCATTCCTTCCTACACTCTGTGGAGATATATCAACTTTTTATTATAAATGCAGATTGAACTGCTTTAATTTCACGATTTTTGAGGTAGTTCAAGAAACGGGCCTCTCTTACTTTGCCAGAAAACCATTGCTAACGGAAGCTCTAGCGAAATGCTTACTGAATTATCTTTCAAGATACTGCCTTCAAAAGGAAGTTATATTTTATAGCGATAACTGCGTAGGGCAAAATAAAAATAAATTTGTGGTAACCATGTACCTCTACGCGATCACTAAAATTAATATAAAATCAATCACTCACAAACATTTGACAGTGGAACACACACAAGATGAAGGAGAAGCAATGCACTCAGCTATCGATCGACAGAATTCTTAAAAGCGGTCCCATATACGTCCCCGCACATGACCCGTTATTATAAGGACTGCCACCAAGAAAGGAAAACCATATAACATAAGGGAAATATCAACAGAGGACTTGTATGGTTTAAAGACCTTAGCTCAAAGATGGCGAAAAACACACAAAATGTAAAAGTAGTATGGAAAAGCAACCAAGTTATTACTAGGGTTGATAAAAATAGTCCTGATTCTTTTATTTTTTTTACAACATAGCCTTCGATGCTGATGAGTGCGAAGAAGTTGATATCAAAGGAACCACCAGAAGTAGCTCAGTTTCTACAGAAAGTAAATTAAAAAAAGCGTACACCAAACCACCCTCGATTTCGGGTAAAACGAAAAAACACCTTTTAGAGTGGTGTGAAAACAATCTCATAAAACCTGTTTACCACCAGTTTTATAAGGCCTTGCTTAAATAAAAAATAAATGTTTTTCTGTAAAAACTTAAGACTTTATTTAATTTTAAATGAAACAACAACAAAATATATCTTATTTTAATGAAATATCGCCATAAATTTGATAAAACCTATAAATTAACAACTAGATTTGGTAAGTACATTCAAATTTTTAAGGCTGTTATTAATGAAATAACGTTTTGGCTAACATAATTACATCCAGCGTAAAATAAATGAATGTAAATTATTTAAATAAAAGAAAACTAAATTAAAATTGAACTCGAAAACTTAATACATTTAATCTAATTGTGAGTTAGAAGTAGACATTTTATTCTTTTAGAAAATCAGCGTCTTTCTAACTCGAAGTACAGATTAAATCTCTCTTGTTTTTGTTTATATATAAAAAACAATTGCTATCGGCAATAGCTTGTCAAACTAGATTTTAGGTTGGCATTGATTTTTTGAAACGTCTGTGATGAAATCTTTCTTGTTTATTTTCTTCAAGTTGTCGTATCTACACCAACACGCACACATTGTCTTTGACAGTTTATACACTAATGTCAGCACCTTGAATTGTTTGTTATTAAAAGTTTTTCACAAACTTGCTATGTTTCGTCTACGGTGGGTATATTTTTCCTTTCTTCTTAGTATAGACCCTCATTGTACTTGTACATGAACGTATTTCCTTTTTCGTCATTTGTTATATATTTTCTTTTTCCATTTACTAAAGTTATCCTTATTTTTCTTTTAGAAATACCTCGATAAGGTAATACTGAGAACACATTGTAGCCAACTGTAATCTTTCTTATGGATCCTGCACCATAAAGACCAGTCGCCTCCGTCACACCGTCTCCAAATTCTATACAGGCCCTCTCTTCTGGTAGTACGTTGATTTGCAGAAAGCTGTAAACAATATTGACACTGCATTTTTTTTTGCAGGTTTTTAAACCACACATGACCATTGCCATAGTCTATTGAAGTCCTTGTGTTATACATATAGGAACTAATAAATGTATTTTTAATTTATACAGTCACTGTTTACATAAAACATTACAATCTGTCACCTCGTATAATGAATGTCTTGATTCATATCCTTTTACTGTTCATAGATATAAGTCTGAGGTATTTACTATATCTTAATTGTTATCATTACAAAATATCTCCTAAGAATTGGCACCATTATGCATGTCTGAATTTACATTTATTCGTTTAAAATTGTGTTCTCGTCTCGAGCATACCTAATTTTAGTACCTATTCAACTTAATATATTTATTCTAACGTATACATTTTTGTAATAGCATTGCCCCTTGAATGTTGGCAACCTATTTTACTTATTATAACTTGTTTTGTGTAATGCTTAAGTCTTAAAATAAACGTTTTAAAAATAAAATTAATGTTCTTTTTCAACAACTCAACTAATTCTTAACATTATTATTTTTATTTAATGTGAAGGTCACAGCAATATGTTGATTTAGCGCCAAAGAGGAAAATCACAAAATCTTGACCCGATACGTGGCGCTTTGGTTGAGTTATTAATAAATTTTATGTCTATAAAACAAAATGATTTAGATATACACGATATGTTCCCATGGTCAACAAATTTGTTTTGGCATATGCTTCCCTCCGGGACGTACATCGCGCCACCTACCGGAAAAGGGCAGAACTTCATCTGCCGGGCCAGCTAGTATCTTATAGATTAACATCTTCATTGTTTATTTCAAGATGTTGAGTATTATCTGAAAAAAATTATTGATACCCTACCAATATATGTCCCAAGGTGTTTGTTTACTTTGAATATTAAAGATGTTTGTTTTAGAGGATTTAACTATTTATAATATTAATATATGTAAAGTACCTACCTACATGCAGATTCTCCCTCACGATTATTTGAACCTTTTTATTTGCAATCATAAAATTAGCAGCTTTTCAGGATAATTCCTTAATTTATTGGATAATAGGATATTACTACTATCACTAAAAAAACTCTCAAATTTTATTCCAAAAATAATTTAATAGATTTGTCTAAATCCTGTATCACGTAACGATGAGAATAGATATGTAGGTACATTATAAAACAGATATCGCAAAACGTGCGTGTTATATAACAGAAATAAGTATGACTATAATAAAAAGAACAAGTAGAAAAAGAAGACCATTATCTCATTGGGGTTAGTATGAGCACGTAAGATCAGGTCACTTACACCTTTCTCCAAACGTTATAACGGGAGTGGATATTAAATTTATTTGCTTACAAGAGGCCGCATTGTCAGATGAAATCGAAAGTGCCGCAGTGATGTAAATAGACGCGGATTTAAACTAGTGTTCAGTGTTGATTATTTTTTAAACATATTTACGTATTATTTTAATTTTTTTAACAAGTGAACATTTACGTAGGAAAATGGTATATAGTGAAAAGACATAACTCATTTGATCTTTTTTCTTTTTCGTAAAAATATTAAATATTTCTTTCTATGTTTTTAAATTTTTGATTCACACTTTTCAATGGCTCGAGTAAAATTAATATGTTCGTTTCTCATGATAATAATTTGTGTGATCAGTTGTGATACAAATGGCGTTAAATATATATCTTATAATTCTTCGGATTTGTCCTACCTATCAAATGGAATACAGTTCCCGGCGCCCAGCAGCAATGAAACAACTAACTCGCAACCAGTGGACAACGAAAATTTATTACCGGAAATGGAATGGTTTGGAAAATTATATGACCATCTCTATTGGAAAAAATTCATTTCTGTGATGACAAATGAATTATGCCGTACACATTTAAGTGAATATCTTGGAGCGTTAAGTAATGGAACTTCCTGGGCTTCCAAAAGTAATCAACTTTCTCTTTTTATTTATTACCTATTACCACTCAATATTTGCGGTGTATGTAAAGTTGTTAAATAATATTGTTTCTAACCTCTTAATAAAGCGGTTATTGCTTTGCTAGTACAGTATAGTCAAAAAGAGTTTTCGTATTGCAAGTACAACTTCAGATCTATTATGGATGTAAAACCTTTTTAAATTACGTTTTTTTAATACACATTACATACATAATTAAATTTTTCTCGAAGTCTTGATTCTATTTTATTAATTTGAGAAGATAACCTGTGTTGCATAAGGATACAAGGATGATTGCAAGAACCTCTGTTTTATTTTTCAACATATCCCCCTTTAGGGCCACTTTTTTCCAACTCCGATTAAAGCGCTGCATGGTTAGCGTAATCATTGATTAAAACACCGGTTAGTAGTTAGTAGGGTAAGGTCGCCGAAATCGTACCACTTAGTACATTTTGTTCATTTTCTGCAAATATGGTGTTCTGTAGTGATTGATATTTTTGCTTTATTTGGCAGGTGGTGTTTTATAACTGAAAAAAATAGTAAGAATGAAATACATAGGCAAAACTATGTTTTATGGCAGTTTTTTTGGAACCCTACAAATGGTACGATTTGGAAACCTGGGTTCCCAAATCGTACCTGGGGTGTTTTAAATCGTACCATTCATTATATTACCTATGCTCACTTATGTTTTCTTGTTTTGAGTACAGGTTGGGAATAAATTGTTACTTTATTGAAACCGTTTAATTCCAGTGAAAAACAACGATACACAAAAAATTTAAAATATTGCCTATGAACAAAGGAAAAACATCACATACAGATGTCACATATGTGTGTACTAGAAGACCCTCTTGTGCATTTTTCACGTGCCCATTTTTTACATAGAGAGCACTGTATCATCTCCTCGACAACCGATTCAGAACATAAAAAGCAGTACCAGTCTTCTTCATTCACTTCAATGACAACATTTTTGTCTGACGTTTTACCTCTCTTAGATTTTGGCAATTCAGTTTTTCCATCGCATTTTTCTAAATTCTCTCCATCAAAAACATTTTTCTTTATCAACTTTTTCTTAGTGTTTTGTTGCTTTTTAATAGTTCTAGTTTTAGTTTTATTTTCTTTGTTTTCTTTTATATTAATTTTGTCTTCTAGTTCATGCTTGTATGGGCTAGATGTTATTACAGTAGCCTTCTGTGGTCCTTTTGTAAGACGTTTAACGTGTTTTTTGCTGGTTTAGGAAGAGGGTTCACTAAGTCTAAAGTGATAAAAGCTGCTTTTTCTTTTTCTGGCTCTACTTGTACTGTAGTTGTTGGTAGTATATGGTTATTATCTTGATGATTTGTAAGAATACTTGCCTGCATTTCATTGTTGGGAATATCCTGCATATTATCAGAATTTTTTGGAATGTTTACTACAGTTTCACCGTTGGTACCCTCAGAGTTTTCAACATCGTCCACGATTATTTCACCTCGTAAATTCTCATTTGCCACAAAGTCTGAATCCTTAAAAATATTTTTATCAATTGGCCATACTCCAGTAGCCCGAAACCCACCCATTACATTGCATGTTGTTGCAGCCTGGACATATGCCTCAATTAACAGCTGGGTAACATCAAATTGGGTAACCTTTTCTCCAGGATTAGAACGAAGCCACTTTGTCATAATTTGGCTGTAACTGGACTCCATTGATTTAAAAACTCCCACATCTAAGGGCGGCAACCTATGTGTTGTATGGCCTGGAAGTTGGAGCATTAGGACATTATTTTGTCTTGCTAAATTAATGGCTGCCAGATTTTTTGAATGTATTGTGTGCCCATCTAGAAGAAGCAGTACTTTTTGGTTCTCTGTGGGTTTCACAAATTCAATAAAATGTTTAAGCCATTTAAGAAACAGTTCTGAGTTTATATATCCAAGTTTCACTTCTGTAAGATTATTGGGAAAAGCGCCATTTTTTAAAGCTGGATGCATACGAACTCTTTTGAAAATAGTCATCGGAGGAACAAAGTTGCCAGTTGCATTGCAGCAGCACACGATTGTTGTATTTACGCCCCTTTCTCCACTTGGTATGAATCCAACTTGATGTTTTCCACATTGAGCTATAACTTTTGGAGATTTTTTTTGTACGGTGGAGAAGCCAGATTCATCAACATTATAAATATGTCGAGCTTCTATTTTGTGTTTTTTTGTGTTTATCAACATCTTCCAATAAATCAAAAAATTCGTACAAATTTTCTCTATTAAAACCCTTACAACGGGCTATCGATGTATTTTCAGGTTGCCGCAAAGCTAATTCTGGATGTCTGTTCATAAAACGGTAGTACCAGTTCTTACCAGCCATTTTATTTTTATTCCCAAAGAAGGGATTTTTTAATATATGTGAATTAACCTCCATTAGATCATTTGCAAGTTTCCTGTTATGGTAAGTCCGAAAAGACACTCTTCAAATAACAAAATATGTTTTACTAGATCATTTTCAAGTAGAACTGGAATAGCAGGTAATCGACCATTAACTCTTCTTTTCTCCTTGGATTTTTTCAATTTTTTTGGGTTGTCCTCTGCTTGTGCCTGTTCCGCTCTTTTAAATTCACTCCTTTTCACTTTCCGTCTACGTGTCTTTTCAATGTAGGTTTAGGAATGTTATACTTTATGCAACATTTATTGACTTAATTTTTCCACTTGTACCTATATTCTTCTAGAGCTTTTTTCATGTCAGCTTCAGACCATTTTCCATATTGCCTTCTTGCCATCTTTAGCTGAAATAACCATAATCAATAAATACAATTAGTAAACCTCCAAATCGTACCAGTACGATATACAGCATTCAACTTGGTACGATTTGTGAAACTCTGTCATATTACCAATAAATTACAATTCTAACCTATAAACTAAACAAATCTTATTGTCTCTTCTTATTGCTGTAACCTATATACTTCATTTAATCTTATTTGCCCTTAAAAAAGTCGAAAGTTGTACTCACATCATAAATATACCTTAGACGCACATATACGTACAAATTTACATGGATTAGGTACACTTTTTTGAACGACATGTAATGAACACTAAACGTCGTCTGATTAATGCCGTTCTGTGAATGCATATTACAAGACGTAAAAGATTCAAGAAAACAGGAACAGATGGTGGTATAATCTTTTCCAACATATAAATAAACGAAAAGTACGATTTACGGACCGGTACGATTTTGGCGACCTTACCCTACATATTTGCGTTTTCCATCACGGGCTAGCGCTAATCATTCGTTAAGTGTTCGTTAGGAACCTCGTTATACTAAGGAATTTTACCGGTGTACCTATACCTATTAGTCCAGGATTTTTAGATATTCGCTCCGCAAAAAATCCTAATAATTGATTTTTCGATTGGATTATGTCAGAGGGTATCCTCTACGTATAAAACCAAATTTGTGTCGTCCAAAACCGCGAGCGTAAGCCGCCATCTTGAAAAACACCTTTTTGCAAATATATCGAAAACGGTGAGTTTTACGTTAAAAATTGTGAGAACCTTTTTTGTAGAAGATAACATTTCCCGTCTATTTTGTTTTCTTTTTTCTCTATTGTCAATATTTGCCGAGATATAGTCGATTGAAGAAGACGATTTTTTGTTTTTGGAAAATATCTCGATAATTTTTGGAAATACGAAAAAAAATGTGATTATCGAAGTTGTAGAGCATAACATTTTCTACAATTTTTGTATGAAACTTCTTTTTGTTCAATCGATAGTTGCTGAGTTATAGCGCATTGAAAGTTGCCGTCAGGTCTAGGAAAACAACGATTATTGGTAATACGTTCCTCTAGCATGCTAAGACCAAGTGTAAGGAGACGCGACATCTTGGCGGCAAGTATTGCAGGAGGTAATTAGTGCACGTCTGCGTGTTCTTTAACAATAAGGATATATGGATATTCATTTATACATGTATATTCATCGATTTTTAACCATAAATATTCTATTTGAATAGAATACAGGTATAATCATTTCGGCACCAATACCGTGGTAGTTTTTGATGGATATCTTCGGGATATTCATGGTTAAAAATCGATGAATATACATGTATAAATGAATATCCATATATCCTTATTGTTAAAGAACACACAGACGTGCACTAATTACCTCCTGCAATACTTGCCGCCAAGATGTCGCGTCTCCTTACACTTGTTCTTGGCATGCTAGAGCAACGTATTACCAATAATCGCTGTTTTCCTAGACCTCACGGCAATTTTCAATGCGCTATAACTCAGCAACTATCGAATGAACAAAAAAAAGTTTCATACAAAAATTGTAGAAAATATTACGCTCTACAACTTCGATAATCTCATTTTTTTCGTATTTCCAAAAATTATCGAGATATTTTCCAAAAACAAAATCGTATTTTTCAATCGACTATATCTCGGGAAATATTGACAATAGAGAAAAAAGTTTCAAACAAAATAGACGGGAAATGTTATCTTCTACAAAAAAGGTTCTTACAATTTTTAACGTAAATCTCACCGTTTTCGAGATATTTGCAAAAAGGCGTTTTTCAAGATGGCGGCTAACGCTCGCGGTTTTGGACGACACAAATTTGGTTTTATACTTAGGGGACACCTCTGACATAATCTAATCGAAAAATCAAATATTAGGATTTTATGAGGAGCGAACCCCGTTTTTGGTGCTAAAATTCCTGGACTATATCTACGTGATAAAATGTTAAAGAGTGATTAGAATTAATTGATTCTTTTATAAATGAAATGAACAGCATATTACAGAAATACCACGCGATCATTTAAATTCTAAATTAGAGCAGGCGGGATTTTTTTTATTAGGTTGTCCAGAATGTCAATTATTGATTAATTAACATTTTGAAACGTCACTTTGACAATTCAAATTGTAAATTAGTACTTATATACCAACTTAATTTAAATTTCACAGCCTGCTCTAATTTAGAATTTAAATGATCGCGCGGTACTGCGCCTTCAATTAATTTTTCTTTTAGAGTAGCCTATGATTTTAATATTAATTTGGGAACACTGTGGGATGCTTTTTCATTTTGACAACTGTCATAGTTAAGTCAATTTATTGAAAAGTTGTCTTATCAATTAGAATAGTTATTATCATGTTAGAAGTACAACACAAAGTTTTTACTGTTGAAAGTTATTTTAAAACTGGTAGATTAGTAAATGGACAGTGGGTTTATGTAAGTAATTAATGTATAGGTACAGGATTTTCGACAATAGTTCCCTAAACTTGCAATCAACTAAATTGTAATCTGTCATATGACAGTTGTCAAAATCTGACTGTCGAAAACCATGACTGTTCCACAGTGTTCCCAAATTATTATTGAAATCGTAGGTTACTTTAAAAGAAAAATTAATTGAAGACAAGGTATAATTAATTGATAACCACGAATACATTGTCTTTTCTGATGAGAACGATTCAGTTTTGGAATTGTTAATTCTACTACAATTCTAGGATTTTATCTCAATTCGTGAAACTCTTAAATATTCTATGGCACTTTATGCTTGTGTTTGCTCTTTTTCTTTTTTAAATGCATTTAACAGCACCTCATTTTACTGGAACATATTTTGGACTCGCTCTAGATATGTCATTAACGTATTAAACTATACCTATTGAACAACTACAAATGAAATTGATAACATGGAAGACATTTTTCAAACATGTTCACGTTAACAGCTTATGCAAACGCTTTAAGTACTTTTGGCAGAACTTGGTTGGGATGAATAGTGCACAATTGCACATGCTTATAAAGTTAACATTCAGTTAAATTCTACACTAATAATTATTACTGGTACTGCCAAGCTCACTACGAATCCTCCAGTACATAGCATTTTATAAGTGACAGTTGTGTAATCCAATTTGGAAACAAGGTTTCTTCAATCAATCTTCTTTGATTAAAGATATTTTAACATACAATTAAATAGAATGTATTGTTTTTAATAAAATGACTTTATTCATCTTATAGAAATTTGGTGCAAATTAAATCGTCAATTAATAAAAGTATGTAAAATCATGTTTATGTGTTTCAATTCAGTTCCCAAGCAACGTCAACGGACTATTTGCCCTGAATGCAAATATTTAAACATGTTTCTTCTAAAGACAGGCACGGACAGAGTGTTTAATTAACCAGGAATGGAATTATAGGGTTTAGAAGTCGTGTAGGATTAATTTCTTTTGAAATCAGTGGTTCTATGAGGTGCCATAGAAATAATCTTTATAAATTTCATATTGATATTATGAAGACCAGTCCTATATACTTATGTCTATTTTATTCTGAATCAATTTTGAACCATGATAACTTTATAACAATACTGAATAGAAATGAATTTATTTAAGTGACATGATGCCCCTAATCTAACAGAAATTCCTAGTAAACATGTTCTTAAGAGCAGATGTTATACGAGTACGATCCCAGATTCAGAGACGATAGGTAACTATAAATTTTAGTATAAACGTTGCATCTTTGATTATAATTCAATAAACTTGTTTGATATCTGAATGACAGTATTGCAGTAGGTAGTATAAAAGTCAAAATGAAGAAAAAGACAAGCCTGTGGACCAGAAGTACAGCTGTATAAAAACAATTTTCATGACACTGACATTTTGCACAAAAATTAAAACAAAATGTAAATGATTTATCAGCTAAATACCGTGCCTTCAAATACTTTCCGGGTTAGAGACGACCATGCTTTTTTTGAATGGTTGGTGACAGTGCATAATTTTAATAGTTTGGTTATGTCATGTAAATCATAATAGGCGTCTATAACTTGAATTTAACTATGACAACTGTCAGAATTTGAAGTTTTCAAAAAATTAGCATGTACACCAACATTGATTACTTAAAAACTTTGAAAACAGCCTACTCTAATGCGGAAAGTATTTGAAGGCACGGCATTTCTACATAACACGATACTAAATTTGTATACAATTTTCTTTTTGGTAAAAATTAGTATCGTGTCATAAAACAGCAGTGGGATTCTGAACACTTGACACGACACCAAATCTACACTTTTTAACAATTGTCAGAAACGTACTCTATTGGTCACATTCAGTAGAAGAACATGCTCCATTCCATTGGTCACTACATCGACAACAGTTAAGTAAAATTCAAAAACTACTTAAAGGATAATTTCACTACTTACCTACTACTAAAATGTCACCTACAAGTCAGCTGATGAATCTGGTTTGTTTACGAACAAGGTTTGTGAAAAATCACTTAATAAGAGCAATTTAGTTTGACTGTCCGATTTCAATTTCTATAAGTAATAAAATAGTAGTTGTCATCGACAATTGAGCAATCAAGTTGTCTCATCCATTAGACATTTGCTAACCAGCCGCCTTTGTCCGTCATGTTAATCAATATGCTACCGATACGTAGCGATTATAGAACAGTACCGGATTGAGGGGGGGTCAAAAGGGGGAAATTGCCCCGGGCGGCATCTCCGGAGGGCGGCAAAATGGAATTTATTACTGCATTACCTATATAGTGAAAATAGCTACAAGGGCGGCATGGTGCTGACTTGCCCCCCTTAAGAAAATTCCTAGATCCGGCACTGTTATAGAATGTGCTACAAAGATGGCCGCCCGCTCCAGAAATCAATCTATGTAATCGAGACGCAATTCAATGTAGCGTAAGCATCCAGCAGACATTTCCTTAACAGTTCCACAACAGTTGGTACTCCTGAATGTGACCATTGACATTCGAACTAATTCGTACCCCGGCTGTGAATAGCTGCCCTCGCCCTCATAGGGGTCACGCTCAGTGCTGCCGGAGCCATACGTCTGCCTTACCCGCATAAGCGAATGAAAAATACCCGCTTTTACCCGACATTTCAAATAGAAAGCGCCAAATTTAAAATAATTCGAATGTAAGTAAGATCATCAACCTCCCATATCTTTAATGCCTCTTTTTGTCGCCATTAAAGACGTTAGCGTTGCGGTGCCTAACGCATTTCTGTGGTCTGTCTTGATATTTTTCAAATCATTGAATATTCTTTCAACAAATGCATTTGAAAAAGGCAGAATAAAAAGTAAGGAAAGCACTACTTTCATATTGGGGAAAAGAAGAACATCTGCAGCATTTTTCAATTCAAATACCATTTTCCAATAAACTTCACAACTTAGTTCACAATCTAATTTACAAAAACCAATTTAAAAAAACCATGCTGCTTCCATTCCATGTCCAAAATTAGAATATTTGTAAATTCTTTATTTATTGAAAATCTTTGTACAATTTTTTGCAGCGATTTTATTTCATAGGATTGTACCGTTTTTGGTTCAAGAATTCTTAAAATGTTAAAAATTGGATCAGAAAAATCAAATCGCGTTTTAATGTCAGTGACAGGCTCTACATAAAAATTTAAACAACTTTTGAGAAACTGGTCAATTTCAGTCTGGGGCATAATTTTTCAACATTTCAAAAGATTCAGTGGCAGATATACCTAAATAAATTTTGCAAAGTGGCACAAACAAGCGAATATTTGTGTGGTAAACAGCAAAAACATTTTTCCCTTTCAAGTCACTCACATTGATAATTAAATTGCTGCATAAATGCATCAACAATCTTTGTGTTTCAGGTTTCAATTTATAAATAAGTGGCGACTCTGATTGAAATATAAGGTTAAAATCTGTTACAAGTCCCAATGTATATGACATAAATTCTAAATAAATTTTCGTGAATTTTTTCAAAGAGTTGAACAAACCATTGGCTTTTCCAGATGCAGTTTTAACCACATCAAAAAAGTTACTTTGATATCATTTGTTTTTGAATAGTATATAACAGTAATTGCATATTGTTTTATTGCACTCACGTCCGCCGTCTCGTCCATGACTAAGGAAAAAAACATCCAGGTTCCTTCAATATTTCAAACAGATTTTTGCGAAATGTACAATCCTAAACTTTCCTTAACAAGACAAGTAGCTTTTGTTCTTTTAACAGACAGAAATGGAACAAACAAGCGAATATTTGTGTGGTCAACAGCTATAACATTTTTCTCTTTCAAGTCACTGAAATTGATAAAATTGCTGCATAAATGCATCAACAATCTTTCTGTAGCGTTTAGATTTAATAGACAATAAAATACATATTGATATCTGATGTTGACTAAATCGAGTTAAGAAAAGGGAATTTTAATTGTTTTATGTGAAAATACCCGATTTTACCCGCTTCACAATTTTACCCGACAGTCTGTACCGAGTTATGTGTATTTAAAGTTAGTGCTTTTTAGAAGCGATCGCGTGTGATTTTTGTCCGATAGATTCGGTCGTTGAAAGTCTGGGCTTTCGCACCGGACTTTGTTAGATTACATTAGGAAGGTTTTTGGTATACCTTAGGCGGTTCTCGTCGCTTTTCCGACGAATCAATCAAATTACGTATGTTGAGTTTTTATCTAATATTCACGTTTAAAATTCTGCCGTTAGATACATTCACATTGACTCACTCTGTATGTCCATAAATTATTTTTAATATGCATTAATTCTTTCAGTGTATGATGCTTCAGGCCGTTACAATGGTCAGTTTTTCTTCGGGAACGACTTTTGGCTTGGTTCGAGCACACTCTGTGAGGAATTAGCCGACAATGAAATTAACAGTGAAGTACCACCTTTTGGTGTCAAATTTTTCATGGCAAAAGTTCGAGTCAATATCAACGAAGCCTTGACGCCAGTTGTAAGTTCAAAGAAATGGAAAACTTTGTGGAATATGTTTAATTGTATGTATGTATGTAAGTTTGTGTGTTGCGCCACTTGAATACCTGAAGAGATATGCAGATAATGGTAGCTGTTGTAATAACTTTCACTATTCATTTCAGAATGCCAACTTTCAATTCATTTTAATATTCCATCAATATTTTCAGATAAATTAAATATGTAGTATTTTAGATTTTAATTAACATGCAATCAATTATTCTTCTTACCTCGTCTGGAAGCGGTCATTATTATTATTCAATTAATACAATAAAAAAAAGTAGGTTAATTACAAAAATAGTTAACATAGTTTGGATGAAGTAAACACAACTATGTTGTAAATTTTAGAAAATTATTGCGTACACTTTAAACTAAAAATAACTCATTTAAAATTGTTACAGATTTATTCACTACTTAAGCATCAAGTTTAATTTCAAAACCAAAAAATGTCCATCACTAGATAAGATAAAAGGTCTGTTCCAGTTAGTGTTATACACTCATTTATTTATTTTATTTATAAACTGTTACCCCGCGAGTTAAGAATAACATATCCATTTATACATAACCTAGTAATTAAAACAATATACCAATATAAAAATGGATGAGATAATTCCGCTAAAAATACAACTGCAGACTCATTGGCATTCGTCAGTACAGTGTAGCCAAGGAATGAGACGGGATAAGTTTGTGGATGTATACGGATATATATGTATATAAAAACATTAAATTATGTATTCGTAGCCATTAGCTATATTAAAAAATCGTCTAAAATTAATCTAAAATAGAATTTTGAGTTAATGGCTTATTCTCAATTACAGTAAAGTAATAATAAAAATAGGGTGCCATTTGAAGCTTTTGCCAGAAGAACCAACTTTACCACATGGTAGAAAATGCCAAGAGCATAGAAAAATGGGAGCCCGAAAATGTGTAAATTAAAAATAAATTATTGGGAATTTCAAACGAGTTTCAATCTCCTTAGTTCTCATCATCAGTAATATTAGTCATAATTTCAATACTCCAAAAACTCTGTCGGTAATGTATTTTGAATCGTTTAAATGCCATATTTTCAGACAGACATATCAGTTAAAACATTAAATTATTTGTAGCTATATATTAAGGCATGTAAGGAACGTATAAAATGTCATCTTGCCCTAGTGACCTGATTGATAATTATATTAAACTAATAACAAAAATAGGAAGACATGCTGATAGCAGCTATGCATGGCAGCATATCTTTTATTTGTATTGTTAAGTCATGATGAAATTTAGAAAAAAGCGACATCCAAAGCAACAAGAATGATCAGTGGCAATGCATAGAATACGTGGCGATTCAATACTGATACCAAAATCGAAGTATAAAGAATTTGAATAACAGCAAAAAAGTTTTGAATAACAGAGAACAAGGATAAAATCTACCTACTATATCGAGCTGAGAGGGGGGAAACGAGGTACCCTTTAAAAAAATCAAATTTATGGTAGCTAATAGAAGAGAATATAGACTTCCAAATTGTTAACAATTTTAATTTTTAAAACGTTATTATCACAAACAAAAATGAGAAGAATTAACTAACAAACAAACAAAGGGCGGTAGGGTGCCATGAGCTTTGGGGAAGATGCTCATTCCAAAAATAATAGTAAAAGCAATGAACATGTGAATATAATAACTGTAGTAGAATCAGTAGTTTTGTATGGTTGCTAAACGTTGGATCAATAATGATACGAAGAACAAAGTAGGGATATTAGAAGGGATAGATCTGACCAGAATACGTAATAAATAAATACTTTCACAGTTAGTCGCCGCTTGGTTTGTTTTGTTTCAAAATTCCAGGGGGTGCAATTGCTCACTTGGTCTCATTAAAGAGCGGCCACTGGATTCTGAACACTCGACACCACCTTTGAAATCGACACGACACCACTAACACTTTTTTGTATGTTTGCTAAACGTTGGATCAATAATGATACGAAGAACAAAGTAGGAATATTAGAAGGGTTAGATCTGACCAGAATCTTCGGGGGGCATGCATGTACAAGAACAGTGGAGAAAACGAATAAGGTAGCTGGATTATGAGATAAAAACCGAAAAAAATTAAGTAATACCGCACTCACAATAATTTATCGCCTAAATATCATCACCGCAGTTCAGAGCTTTCGCGTATGATCATTCAAGCCTAATTGTATAAGAAGCACCTTTTGATATTGAATAATGTTTCTCCCCTTTACTATCTTTCTTTTCCAACTCTTCAGCAATTAAAGTTAACATTAACTTCTTTTCGTCATGCCATTATAAATCGTAATGTATAGAATAGCAACCTCTTGAAGCTATTGGATTGCTCTGCAAGGATGCGATTTTCGCTTGCAGCTTTGGGAATTTCCGAGTTTCTTGCCTAATAGTTCAATCGTTCCCATAATTTATAGAATTCTATATTTGTATTCATCGTCCTGATAATGATGTAGCGGCACATGGTTCATTTTTCTTTAAATTATTATTAATTAATTATATTAACTTTTTTCTGATTAGGCGCATGATTAAATTAGCAATATAGTGAAATGAGTATTATTTAACATAATAAATTTATTTGTATAGCTTTCTGGAATTATTGGTGTACCTTCTAAAATTTAATACCATTAATAATTTAGCAGAAGTAAATTCATGTCTTCATTAACAAGAACCCAGACTAACTTCCCGTCTCTATAATTAGTGTAAAACCACTGTGCCCTTTATATGCATCTATTGTTAGTATAAATTGTTATAATTGTAAGTTGTGTGAACACAATCAAATTATACTTACCCTCATTTATATATGTAATTTAACTAAAACCCTTGCTTTTGTATTTTACTTTCTTCGAATATACCAAGAGCAGAGTTTTCATTATTTTGTGTTTTTCTCTTTTTAGACAAGACAATTAAATATTGGCCAATGTCTTCCAAAGTCTTGCAAACCCGAGGATGTCCGATTAATCATGTTACAAGAAAAATCGCAAGCAATTTCTCTAAAAATAATCGACGTAAGACTAGTTCCAGGGAATTATTGCCTCTTAGACGATGTAAAATTTTATATTGTAGGGTAAGACAAATTTATTTATATATCAGTACAGAAAGGAACAATATTGATACTTATACAGTGGTTCTCATACTTTTCTTCTTGAAAATAAAAAGTGTTAAATACTTAGATGCAAGAACTCACATTTTCTTCTTGATCTGTTGATAAGGAATCGACTTCATTCGTAGCAGAACAATTTTTTTTTAAAAAAACCTTTTTTTTGGCAAAATTAATGAAGGAATTTTATTTACCAATTATTCTTTTGTTTTTTTTTTGTTTTTTTTTGTACAAATCTGCTTTTTAAAGTGTTCATTTTTTGTAAAAAACATAAATTTATTGAAATTATTATGTTGGTGTCAATTTTGATTATTTTATCTATTAAAAAAAAATTTAAACGTTATTAAATATACACGTCAATCACGCCATGAACGGTAACAGGCAACATCATCATTTATCGGAAGTTGAAGTTGTAACATTGGTAACCCTAATCGAAGAAAGGTACCCTCAACAAAAAGTTGGCCGAAGACTGGGTGTTACACAATCTGTCATTAGTAGAACTTGGCGATGATACCAAGAGATTGATAGCTACCGCAAACGGCCAGGCCAAGGTAGAAAACGCAAGACAACGATCGCAGAAGACCGATTATTGAGGATTAATGCTAAACGAAAACGATTTTGTACTGCTAATGCATTAACACATTACCTCCGGAATGCAATTGGTGTCGCAGTAAGCGCAGATACCATTCGGAGAAGGTTGGCTGATGCTGGTCTAAAATCGTACCGACCTGCTACTAGGCCAATGTTAACGGCTGCCCACCGAAGAGCTCGATTAGTATTTGTGAGGTGGCATAACTCTTGAAGACCGTACAAACATTTATGTCATAAATAGGGGAACAATGAATGCCATAAAATATCGGGATGAAGTGATAGTTCCAATTGTTGAACCATGTGGTGTCCTACATGGGCCAGAATTTGTATTCATACATGATAATGCTCGACCACACATTGCCAATATCGTAAGGCAAGAGCTGGTTGCCGCCAATATCAATGTTTTTGTATGGCCAGCGCGAAGCCCAGATCTTAACCCCATTGAACATCTCTGAAACAATTTCAGGAGACAGATTAAAGCTGTGGAACATCCCCCTAGGACATTACAAGAACTGTCAATAACTAACTTTTATTCTTGATTTTTTAATGTTTATTCATTTAGATAGATTTGCACCTTTTCTTAATAATCTTCTTAATCTTTGGTGAAATATTTGTTTTTGGTTTAACAGAACTGTGGTGAGCAGAGGTTTTCGATTTGTTTGTAAAAAATCTTCGCAACCTATCACTACTTACTCTTTGTTGTTTGTGTTGTTTCTTCTAACAACCAACATAATGAATACTTTTTAATAACAGTTGACTTTCCCGGGGCTACTGTTACACGTACCAGTGGTCCCTTTTCATAAGCAGTATCTGTCTCTTCTGTTGTTAATTTTAGTGAAAATCCTTTAAAAGTTCTTGACCAATGCCTGCAACACACAGGTTGCCACAGTGTGTATTTCGGATCGGGGGTCAGCCAGGTGGTCATAATTATTGTCATCTTGGCATTGCATCGATGGTAACATCTTGAAATCGTCACAGCCATCATCTTCTGTAATAGATCATAGTCACAGTCATTTACTTTTTCATCTTCTACTACAGGAATTGATACTGCAACAGCAAACAATTCCAACTATCTTCTGGAACTTGCATTCCTAAACTTTCAGTTAGCTGTAGCGCGACAAGGAAAGATTTTTCCACAATGGTCTGAATGCAATCATCTGATAAATTTTTCAAGTCGGACATGATGATCGGCCCTTTTATTGCTTTTTTTCTTCTCTGGGGAAAATTAAAACACCTTGGAGGTCATTTATAATATTATTAATTGCTGCAATCCTATCCAGTCTTCGAATAATATTCATAACACTATAGTTAACTACAGTCGAATATGTAGTAGTCATGGACCTCGTTGCTCTGAATGTTTTTTCGCAAGTCTGACTACTAAAAAGGTGAGGTAAAAACATTTCATTTGTCAGATCCGGATTTTCACGAAAATTAATACAAATGTTAATAAGAGCATGAGCATTTAACTCTAGACATAGATAACAATTTGACGTAATAAAGTTGTCAGCAATTTTAAGATATTGGTGGTGTGCTATCCATTTGCACCAAATAAATTTTTCCATTTCTTCTATATCTTTTTCGGATATATCACGCAGGACTGTTATGGACATTTTTAGAGCCTTTTCAACGTCACTAAAGCAGTCTTCTCCTCGGTCTTCTCTGAACTCCAGTTCACTGCCGAAAGTAGATTCAAAAGTTCATTTTGAAGTCACTCTATTATAGGTACCTGTAAGTATTGTACATGGTGAAGAATGCTAACAGTATATAAGGTTACAATGCCAGATGGCAAAAAAGATCAGAAAATTGAAAACGTTGTAAAATGAAATTGTATTTTTATACTAATCTACTATTTAACCTCACTTTTAATCATATTTATCACAAATATTAACCCTGCAGGAAGACATTTATTACATAGAGTTTCTTGGTTTTGTTTGGTGACAAACAGTCAAACATATCTAAAAACCCAACAGTCACAACACTGACCACGAGGTGCGTGCGCACTGGCGCATGCGCTGTTGTTGCGTAGAAATCCTCGGGCATCCACAGAAATCGACGGACATCCGTGAAAATCCACAGACATCCATGGAAATCTGTAGCCATCTATGGAAATCCATCGAAATCTGCAGATATCTATTGACATCCGCTGTAATCCATGGTAATCCACATACTTCAACAGAAATATCAATGTTTTCACTACTCCACATAGCAGTGGCGGCTCGGGGCGTGAGCAACCACACAGACAAGACCGACTCGCCCATTATCGGCGATGTACTCCCAGATGTCGAGCATATCACCGACAACAAACGAACCAGTCCCGTTCACGCAACTGCACCGCCAAAACGCGCTCACCAGCAGCTACTGCCACATAGTATTTTGGTAATTGACGTACCCCAAAAGACGAAACCACGCTTCATCAGAAACAAAATGTCAAATTTGATAGGTCCACTATCTTGCATTAAATTATTTGCAAATCACTGGCAGTAAACAAGACGTCTAGGGTAGTCTACCAGCAAAATAGCCTAATGTGATTGCATCTTATACGGGTGCAATCTTTATCTTTAAAATGTTCCTGCATGTTCTCTTGAGAAAGACGAAAAATAGCAACACAGTTGAAAAGGCGATTATAAAAATATTTGGGAATAACAGCTAACTCTGGGAAGTGCTCTCTGAAATCATCCACCAATTCGCATTCCAGCCCGAAAATTGGCTTCAATAATGTACGTTTTTCGCACTGTATTATAAACCATATTTGAATTTGTTCAAACTCGATGTTCAAACTTGCTTACAGCAGTTCTAACACATTAATTGATGACACTTACTGTTCCTGTCAAAATAATTTTCAAAACCGCTACGTTATAATACCTGGATTCAATTCAGACATGTTATATTTTCTATTTTAATGCCATCTTCGTCCTAGAAAGTTTTTGATATCACGGTACATTCTTCAATATATACAGGACAGATGCGAAATTGGTATACTGAAAACTAACGTATAGTCACATGTCACATGTAATCATATGTAACAATTTTTGCACTACTATTGTGCGCCGTATTTTCTCTTAAAAAAATAAATATTGATACCTATCGCTAAGAACAGCACAAATTTATAGATACGTATGGTACATATGTTGTGTACAGATATGAGTTGCGCAAGTTTGTGCATTTCCTTGTATCTCAACTGTAATTGAATTCCACATTATGTAACTTTACCATTACATAGTACAGCAGTAACTGGGCAGTTGTATATTTGTATATAAATTCATGCCTAGAATTCAAAAAGAAATTGCGTTGGTTATTTAATAATAGGCGTTTCTCTTGAATAAATACCACATAAAAGTCGTAACCCACTTTCTTATGCTACAATACCCATACGTGCAATATACCATAAACGATTAATTATGAATAAAGCTTCATCCTATTTTAGAAATTTTAAATCATAAATGTATATAGATAGTCATAAACAGTACAATTTAAAAATATTTTTATTTATACAGAGTGTTTGAGAACGACAAACCAAAACAAACTTATATTCAAATAGAACACTATACATTTCATGACAAACTGCTTATTAAAATAACATGAACTGTATTAGCCGACTTTAACTGTTTCTGAGATATGCTGATTTTTCATCGAAAATTAAACAACTTTAGAAAAATTCCACTTTAGACCATATACCATATGCTGAACACAAAAATTCTTTAAAAAAAAGGGGGGGGAATTTACATAGCGGTGAGCAATTTAGTATTTAAAAATACCTACCTTCTTGCATCCGTGGGCGATATTCCAAAAGTTATAGAATGTTATATCTGAATAAACTGGATTGCGACTTACCTATTAATATAAAAATATGAATTGCCATGACTTGTATTACACGTAGCATACAAAAAATTAATCGAAAACAGTTTCTTATATTTTCTGTTTATACAGTGTGACCAGTGAAGTCCGCATCATATGGGATTTTTTTTTATTAATAGATTTATTCTAAATTTGAGTTTGGCATCAATTTCTGCTTCGATCAAGATGAAAATTAACCAAAAAAATAATAGTCACGTGATTCGCATTATCTGACAAGTTTAAATTTTTTTCCAAAAAAAATTCAAAAGTGAGGTTATTTCTCAAAATATCGAAAAAAGTTATTAGAAAAAGTTTTTCTAAAAACAATTTTTAGCCCATATGCAAAATTTCAGCTGCATAAGATAATTTAGATTTTTTGCCAATTTTTTGTAAATTGCACCACTGTTGCGAAATAAGACAACGACAGCGTCACAAGTAAAATCTGCATTAAGTTGAAAATAAATTTTCGTTTAACTTTACGTAAGTTTAACTAGTTTCAATGATTTAATTTAAAACCCCTTTATTAAAATTTGTTATGGAGCTATGTTATAAAAAGTAAAAATAGTCTTTTATTATTTAAGTTCAGTTTCCAAAAAAATAACTAGTTTTGTACCTTACGATGATGCACCAAACACAAGTTGGCCGCAAAACAAATGATAAAAAAGATCAATAAGCCCTTGTTTTATTAATGACAGTCAAATCGCTTTCTGTTTGTCATAGTGGCTTTTAATTAATATTGCGTATTAAATAAAAATATGTTAACTGTACAGGAAAGAATTGAAATTGTATTAATATGTGGTGAAAACACAAGTCATCGTGTAGCGGCCAACATTTTTAATGAAAGGCCTCCAGGCAAAAATGTGCAACAATCTACTGTGAGTAGGATTATGGTGAAATTTAAATCAACTGGATCGGTGGAAAGTTCATTTAAAAAACCTCACAATCCTATAAAACATAGTGAAGAAGTCCAATTAAATGTTTCCCTAGATATTGTGGAACATGGTCAAACTAGTATTAGACATGTTTCTCGCAGAACTGACGTTCAAATAGAGAGTGTAAGGAATATTTTGCACAAAAATAAATTTAAGCCGTATAAACCTAAATTTATAAATACTCTTAAGGAACAAGATTTTGACATACATTTGGGATTCTCTTTTTGGTACCAGGGGGAAAAAGAAGAAAATGTGTCCTTTCCGTTTCACGTTTTATGGACCGACGAGGCCACTTTCACTTCAAACGGCGTTGTTAGCTCTCAAAATTGTAGATGGTGGGCTCAAGAAAATCCAAATTTTATAATAGAATGCAAGGACCAGTATTCCTTTAAAACTAATGTGTGGTGCGGTATTTTAAACGATCAAGTTGTTGGGCCTTATTTTTTTAGAGGCAATTTAAATTCTGAAGAATACCTACGCTTCCTTAACACCGAGGTCATTGAAGTTTTGGACAATATGCCTATTGAAATAAGGCATAATTTGTGGTACCAGTGTGACGGTGCTCCCATCCATACTACAAGACGGGTTCAAGAACGCCTCTTGGAAATATTTAGGGGCAAAGTAATTGGGCGTAATATGGAGCAATACTGGCCGGCTAGGTCTCCGGATTTAACCCCACTTGATTTTTTCTTGTGGGGTTACCTAAAACAAAAAGTTTACAAAGAAAAACCTTTCCGTAATGTTGATCATTTGGAAACAGTGATTCGAAACTGTATTTTAGAAATAAGGCCCCTTAGTATCAGAAACTTCATTAAAGATGTATCAAGAAGAACAATTGTTTGTATTGAACGCAATGGGAGGCACACAGAAATGTAATTTTAATTTTGAGGTTTTTCAAATTATGTTTAATTTAATATTCAAATACCAAAAATACATACTGTTATTAATTGAAAAGGTGGAATTTTAAATGCGTTTCATTTTTATAATGTATTATGATTATTTTATTAGAAAATTTGACTTTTCAATTAAACTATTTTCTTAATATTAATGTGTATTACTTTTAGACACAAACTACATTTTCAAAAATAGTTATTTTATGAAGTTACCTTATACAGGGTCAAAAACAAATAAACTTTGCATCACATGTGACCAAATTTTAATAGCCCTATTTGGATTTTGTAGAAAAACACACATTGAATATGGCGCTGCCTTAAAGAAAATGTGTCTGGAATAAAGCATTGTTAAAACTAAGAAGTTTTATGTAGGTTGCGTTGTCTTATTTCGCAACAGTGGTGCAATTTACAAAAAAATTGGCAAAAAATCTAAATTATCTTATGCAGCTGAAATTTTGCATATGGGCTAAAAATTGTTTTTAGAAAAACTTTTTCTAATAACTTTTTTTCGATATTTTGAGAAATAACCCCACTTTTGAATTTTTTTTGGAAAAAAATTTAAATTTGACAGATAATGCGAATCACGTGACTATTATTTTTTTGGTTAATTTTCATCTTGATCGAAGCAGAAATTGATGCCAAACTCAAATTTAGAATAAATCTATTACTTAATAAAAAAAATCCCATATGATGCGGACTTCACTGGTCACACTGTATATTACAAACATGTAATTTACACGAAGTTTTGAAATGCATTAAGTGGCAAGCGTGAAAATATTGCAGTGGCTGTGTGTTAAAACAGCTTTAGTTAAAAGAGAAAATGTTCATTACAAGTGCATAAATTTACTTTAAGCCACAAATGAAGTATTTAAAATTAGATTTAGTAAATATGATTTATATTTGGCGGGCAAGGAATTGAAAGTATTTACTGACATAAAGAATATACTGGCAAATATGTATAGGTCATTTGAACCTCTCTACTTCAAAGTATACGGAAAAAAAAGGCGATACTTTTATCTGTTTATTATAGTTTTGTGTATCAATCCGGTAGATATTGTATTTGTATTTATATTTCATACATTTTCAGTTATACGGACATAGTATGCACTAAACTAATATTATATAAGCATTACTTAATTTGTTAGGTGATAACTAGGGGGCGGACATGACCGGTTTAAACTATGACGAAGTTACAACGGAGCAAAGAAATAATGTAAACAACACACGCTTACTGAATAGCACTAATTCATATGGTGAACTGCAACATCTGTTTGCGCCCGAGAAGTGCCCGAGAATGAGAGCAAAAAATGCCCATAAAATGAGGAATTTATGAGTAAAATCCTTTTTTAATCGGCATAGATAGAAGCGTCAGAGGTTTTTAAAATTGATTATATTTACCTTATATTTCGCAAGAGAAATAATGTAAATATGTATATACTTACTGTTATTTAGTTTCAATAACATACGCGTACATTTTTAGTTATCATTTATTTAGATCTAGAACGTTGTTTATGTTACTTTTTCTGATATGAAAATGAATTGTCAGTGATTCCGAAATTTATTTCAAAGTCTGTAAAATATCGTTACAGAATGCCAGAACGTTCGTCACTTAGCTTTACTAAAACATACACAGAAATAGTTTTTATGCAGAGAATTTCGATAGTTTACAAAATTTCGTTATATGTTTAAATGACGATGCTCGAAGTATTTCTGAGTGCAAGGAACTAACACAAATCCGAAATTTAAAAAATCAGTTGTTATTCCTTCAGGAACACTTTGGAAATTTGCCTAAACTAATCATATATTTTGAAAATCTAATCTCAAATTAAAAAATGGATTAACCACATTAGATGTGGCTATTAATAATTTCAAAAGTATTCCAAGTGACTTCGGATGTGGCCTTCGGCAAAAGTTAGACGCAGTTTTTAATAGAAATCCAGATTTAATAACATTGCGGCAATTGTGTATGCTAAATACGCTGAAATAAAAGAATATTTCCAGTACGCACCTATAACCAGTTACGATGTAGAAAGGACGTTTCATAATAATAATATTTTATTAGTTCATGTGACCATAAAAATGGTATAGAACAAGTCAATAATATAATCATAAACATAAAATTAAATAATACAAAACACAAAGTTAAACATAAGCAACCAACAGCGACAACAATAACACATCAAAAACAGCATATAATTTATACAATAAATATAAATATACAAATTAAATGGGACAATCATTTTGTCCCGGTAACCTTTCGGTATGGGATACGTCAGTATATTACAAATTTGATTACATGGAGGAGTCATTGAGGTACTCATCCACAGAGTAGTAACCTTTTAAAAGCAGAAGTTTTTTAATCTCACCTCTAAACCTTCTGCATGGCATCACTTTATATTTATGTGGTAATTTATTGTAGACTCTTATAGACACGTACATCGGACTTTTCTCACTGAAAGCGCATCTGTGCCTTGGTATCTCTAATAATAGATTATTACGTGTACTATATGCATGAAAGCTGCTCAATTTAATATACTTGTTTTCATTTTTCTTTGCATATAACAATAGTTGAAATATGTAAATGCAGGGCAGCGTCATTATGTGCATCCTTATGAATATATCCCTACAACTTGTTTGTCGATTGACACCACTCATAATTCTGATAACTCGTTTTTGTATTCTAAAAACTCTTATCATATCACCCGAAACTCCCCAAGCAATTGTACAATAAGAAATGAGTGAGTGGAAATTTGAGAAATAAAACATTTTAATCAAAGAGGGATTCAACTCCCCCACCAATCTATTAAACAGGTAACACAATGAAGCTAATCTTTTGGATAATTCCCCTATATGTTGAGTCCAACTGCAGTTGCAGTCAACCCTTACCCCCAAAAAAGTCGTGGCCTCCACCTGAGGGATGCTCTTCCCCTTTATAGCGACATAACGGGAGGTGTCTCTATCCGTCTTTGATCTTTTGAACTCTATAAACTTTGATTTCTGACAATTCAGAAAGAGTCCATTACTCACATAATAATTATTTACTTCGCTTACAGCACCACTAATCTTACAGTTGATCATCTGTCTAGAAATTGAATTTACCAATAGCGTCGTGTCATCAGCATACATAACGGAACCCTGCATTCTTAAATCGATTACATATATAATGTAAAGAAGCGGTCCAAGTATACTTCCCTGTGGCACACCCCGTTTAAGAGTAAGACAGCTAGATTTGTTTCCCTCCAACTCTACATAGTGTATCCTGTCCGACAAATAACTCTCAAACCACCGTAATGCCAAACCCCTAATACCGTAACAATTCAATTTTTCCAGCAAGATTGAATGCTCCACCAAGTCAAAGGCCTTACTAAGATCAAGAAAAACCCCCACACATGTATTGCCCCCGTCCAACTTATCGTACAGACCATTTAGAAACTCCACTATCGCGTCCGCCGTACATCGTCCCTGCCTAAAACCAAACTGAGACGGATTCAAAATGTGACACCTTTCTAAAAATAAAATTAACCTTTTTGCGATAGCCTTTTCCAGTACTTTGGAGAAAGCACTTAAAACAGATAACGGCCGATAGTTATCGATTACTAAACTTGATCCTCCTTTTAGCAGAGGCCTAATCCTAGCGATCTTAAACTCCGTGTAAAATATACCTTCTTTAAATGAGTTATTTATTACAGTGGTCAATGGAGTTACTAACTCCTGGATGCATTGCTTTAATATATTAGTACTAATACCATCATATCCAAAGGAATCAGTATGTTTGAGATTTTTTACAATCTCAGTCACCTCATATTCATCAACAGGATCAAGAAAAAACGAATTTGTATTTACAACAATATTCGAATCATCAAAAATAGGCTTCCCCTGCAAAGACAGTTTATCTGTTACTGTATTGAAATAATTATTGAAAATGTTTGCTAAAGTTTTAGAATCAGTAATTAATTCATCTTCAACACTTAACGAGTAATTATGTAAATTTGATTTATTCTTAGTGTTCTTATTTATTATCTGCCATGCTGCCCTCGATGAGTTAGGCGCAGTTTGAAAAACTGTGTTATTATGCATTAATTTCGCTTGTTTGATCACGTCTTTATAAATAGACTTATACTTACGATAATATCTCTTGATGTTATCATCACCCCTCAGAGAGAAAACATATAAATCTTTGAGTCTCCGGGATGATATACGTATACCGTTAGTAATCCACAGATTAGTGGCACGACCCACCGTATGTTTCGAGACTAGTGGAAAAGCCAATTCCATATTGTATTTAATAATATTGCTAAAACTTACGAATTGACTAATAATATTAGTATGTCGTTCAGCAAGTGCCCAGTCCGCATTGACAAGCAAATATTTAAAATAACTTATATTTTCAACATTTTTAAAATTTCTAAACGAGCATTTCCCCGCCTTACGTATCTCACTCACACCACCGATCAACAATTTTTGGGCCGAGTGGTCAGAAATTCCATTATGAATGACGCTGCTCCTACACCTTTCAAGCGTTCTTCCAATACATATATTATCCAAGCAGCTACGCTTCCGTGTCGGTTCATTCATATCTAGAAGGATGTACTTAATTCAAAGAGAACAAGTCTTACAGAAGAGAAAATGAACAAATAATAATGTATTTTCTATTTTATGGATCACCAGTCACTTGTTATTCAATTATATAAATAAAATTAAAACCTCTTTAAAAATACAACATTTCAATAGTACGCTCATGGGCGATGAGTCATCAACCGCTCGTGTCCGCCCCCTAGTGATAACATATAAGAACTGTGAGTTGTGATGCTTGAAAATAGTAGTCTATATCATAATTTTCAAGACAGCTATTTTTCAACAAAGTTAATTTGAATACTTCTAATGCTTTGTAAACTAAAGTTATTCATGCAAGTTAGGCGTTTTGACAACTTTTTGATACATTGTGGCTGTCATATTTTCAAACTATGCCTAATTTCTGAATTATCAAACTTGTTACTACATAAAATTTTAAAAAATTATGAAAATCATTTATTTGTAAAATGAAAATATAATAAGTAACTTTTGTCAACTAGCCTAAGGTATGCAACTCGTATTTCTAAATTCATAAATCATAATCTAGTTTATCCAAGTTATGATAGTCTATGATTTTTATAACAATGTCAAAACAAACATTAAATCCATATAGTCGAATTTACTAACTGAGCTTATAACAGTTCTTTCATCACTACTCATTATTTCATAGGAATTTTTCAAATGTTTCAAATGATTATATCACACAAACAATTGATATTCTAATGTGTATAAAAATTTCTCAATTCCGATGTCTTTTATAATAAGAAACACATGTAAGGGAATGTTACCTTTTTCACTTAAACCTGATACAAAATACAAAGGATGTTCTCTTTGTGCTGGGCCTATCTAAAAGGCGATGATATTTTGTGACAACTTTTGTATGACAATTTCAATCAGTTGTTTACAAGTATAGGTATAGTGACAATTGTCAAAGATACCTGATTGTTTGTAAGTTACATTAAATTAAAATACGCATCATCATTCAAGCGTGGCTTAAGTCGTAAAGAATATTTTGAACAAATAAATCGAGTGTTTGGTGACAAGTCATGTTGCTTCGCTAGGGTAAAGCGGTGGTACAATGAATTTCAACGTGGTCGACTTTCCTTAAATGACAGCTTTCGAGCTCGTAATCCAAAAAACGGCAGTTACAGAAAAAAATATTGCTCCTATTCGGAACATGTTTGTACAAGACCGACATACTACTATCAAAAGCATTCAAGCAACTTTGAAGATTGGTGTGAAGGCAATTAACATTATTTTATACAAACATTTGAAGGACAGTAAGCTTTGTTCTCAATGGATTCTCTACAACTTGACTTCAATTCAATAAGAGGACTGTGTGAGATGGTGGAGATCTACACCAGATCTCTTTACCCGTGGAACGTCTCATTTGGTGTACAGTTGCCTTCTTTTGAAATGGCCGGTCTACATTGAAAATCGATCCGCAAGTACTAGTCATGGTCACAATCTAATGTTGGATTTGTTTACTCCGAAGTCAAGAACGGCACAAGCAAAAGCAGGCGTCGTAAATCATATATAGCATGAATATCAAAGTGGTTTTTATTTTGGGAAGTTTTATAAATACCCTCCTCCACAATCTCAGGAATATCATATATATATATATATATATTGTAACGAATGAAACATATATACAGGGTTACCGCTAAATAGGTACCAGGCTATACGAAACTGAGGAATACGTATAAATGTCTAACTGAAAATCAAAAAAGAAATTTATTTGAAACTCGTCAAAAATTTCCAAATTTTTAGGTCCAAAATGTAGTTAAAGTCGGCCCATAACTTTGTTTATCCTATGCGCATTTACGTAAATACCACTAGTAATTCCCGTTTAAGGTTCTTCCAAAAAAATGATAAAATGCAAATATTTACAACCTTTGAGAATGAATGGTAATTCAAAAGATTTACTATAGCGATGTTTTTTGTGTGTGAATAGTAGGCTTTATGTCGTAAAGGTCGACAACCTCGGTGCATTACCATGTTTTTTTTTTCGGTAAATAGAAGGATATTATTTTGAAACTTAAATTCCTCTACATGAAAATTATTAACTAAAGAAAAATATTTAATAATGTCTCATTAATCTCAAATACCCGTTTTCCTTAATTTTTATGTAATTATTCACTTCATCTTTTTTTTAATTTATGGTGGTACTGAAAAGTACCGATTGTATGGCGAAACAGGAAAAACAAGATTACAAAAAGTGTCAATTCGGCGACGAAAATTATTACGTACGTCGGCAAAATTTGGCATTCCCTCGCGAATGCGTTGAGCTGCAACAAACATGTGATTTTGCAGGTCTGCGGCATTTTCAATGTCATGCTGACGATCATAGATCAAGCTTTTTATGTATCTCCATAAAAAGAAATTAAGGGATTTAGATCGGGACTTCGGGCCGCCACGCAATGTGACTTCCACGTCCAATCCATTGCGGGAAAGTTCGCCTTAAAAATTCTTTTACAAGTCTACTACTATACGCGGGTGCTCGGTCGTGCATAAACCATATTTTTTGACGTATCGCCAATGGTACGTCATCTAAATACTCCGGTAATACATGTTCGAGAAAGTGACAATAACCCTGTCCAAACATTGACGGATATCCTAACTTGCGAGGAACTTGGTGTATTTCGTGGGGGTTTTCGTACGCCCAGAGGTGCAAATTACGATTATTCAAAATACCATCTTGGGTAAACGTTGCTTCGTCGGTAAAGAGAATTAGCGATGCAAGATCTCGCTGATGAATTTCTTTGTGTTGAAACCACTCACAGAAGGCAAGTCGGCGAGGATAATCTAATTCCGTTAATCTTTGCACGCGTTGGATGTGGTACGGATGAAGTAAATTAGTTTTCAAAATATTGTGCACCGTAGTTTGAGACACATTTACTTCCCGTGCTGGAGTTGTTGTACTAATGCTGGCATCCGCTTCCACAATATTTAAAATATCTTCTTCTGCTTGTTGCACTCTGCGTGATTTTGAAAGACCGCGAACTTCGAAACGGTAAACTACTGATCCCGTTTCCCTAAGTCGATAAACGGCTCTAACAATTGTTCTTGTCGAAGGATGGCGTCGATTTGGGAAACCTTCTGCGAACAATTCTTTTGCCGCAACGCTATTTTGTCCTGTTTCCCCATAAATTAAAATCATATCGGTATATTCGATATTTGTGTAGGCTGCCATTGCGAACGCATCTAACCACAATGAAGACTATGACTAACTAAATGGAAATCCCATCAGTGCTGTTCGTAGCGGTGAATTCCTATATTGCTGCTCGTATATTAACTGCGACAGGGTCGGACTCGAAGAAAGAAAACTCAATTTCTCGTCACTGCGTGCACATTGGACATCGATTTTTTTTGTACGGGCGTTTCTCATCTTTTTCTTTCACCCCCTTTTTTTAATGACGCTATTTAAAACTAAGCCTGTATATATATATAATATTTGTCGGAGTTCAGTTGTGACTGATGGTTTATATCACTATGTAATGTGTTTTACTGCCGGATGGTAGAATTCGGGTTATTGGAATTTAATTAAACAGCGTTTTTTAGATTATATACAAAGAAAACAGTGAGCTATAATCTAATCTATAAAGGGAGTTACTTACATTTGCTCACACTGTATACTATGTATCATGGTTAACACAAAAAAACACATTAAAAATATTACTATACATTTAAAATATTTAGTCTTTAAATTACATTAATTTCATATAAGGTGAGGTTTGGAACCTTTTTTTGGAATTACTGGGCATGTTTTCACAATAGCACTGTAGAATAGACGTACTGTTAATTCAAAATGCGTTCGCGAAAAACGTCTAGGAGGAAGGCTCATCTTACATCAAGATAACGCTCGGGCCCATACTGCCGCTCAAACAACTGAGTATTTCAATGCCCAAAACATAAAAATAATGGGTCATTCACCGTATACTCCAGACCTAGCACCTAATGGGCCAAAAGATTGGAGAAAATGTTATCAAGATTGGTTTTCACGGATGCATAAATTCGTTGAATGTGGGGGAGAATACTTTGAAAAATTATAAAACAAGAAAATAGGTGTGCTTAAAACCACACGGCAGAAGTGAAAACTTCATCAAGGCGAGGTTAATAATACAAAATCCAACTTTTTCTTTTCGTTCTATATTACATTAGGGTCATCCGGCATCGACGAATTCAGTTGCTGTGATTTAGTGTGCTTCTTTTGACGATATTTCTTCACGCGCGCATTAGACAATTCCCTTTTTCATTTTAATTTGTCATCGATTTGATGTTCTTCATCCATGCTGTGTAACAGAAAAGAATTAAATGCTTATAAATTCGTATATAATGAGCAATTAAAGCAATGCTCTATTCTCAACGTTTCTGTTTTGCATTGGTATACAAATTATAGTAAATGCGTGTGGACGTTATTTAACACCCGGAATATACTGATCAGTTTCCGAGTCATCCATATCATTTTAATAAACATGTTAAAACTTACCTGAGCGCGAAATATTATATTATTATTATGTATTATATTATTATAGAGATAATGTCTCATACACATACAACAAATTTTTTGGTTAACCGTACGCGAAGTTACCAATTAGCGAACGCAACACAGTCCGCGAAATACAATTTCGCGGCCGTTGCTATGGCAGCGGCCGCGATATATAATCGCGTGTGTGTACGGAGAACTTTAAAGGGTTCCTCGACGGAGAAATTTTCCGATACGCTTCTGGGTCGGTTCGGACGCATGTATATATACATATAAATAGACAATATGAATACTCGCTTAGGAATCCCGCGCTGGTCTGATGCTAACGTGCCGGCTTCTCACCCGTGCAGCTCGGGATCGAATCTGCTCGGGGACATGAATTTATTTATTCATTTAAATTTCAATTCAATTGAAATGAAATATCTCTATATGATATATTTCTCTCGTTCCCTTAGTCGACTCGAGCCGACTTTACCCGAACGAGCGTTACATAGCCGAGCGTGACGACAGTGCCCACAATCAACGCAACGCGCCCAAAGAAGTTTACACCTCAAAAATGTTTTTTTTTAATAAATTGTGTTTTACTTTACCAGGCTCAGCGGCAAGAGAACAGTCCTCGTATATCGATGTAGTATTAATTCGACTATGAAAGATTTGCATTGTCATGTATTTTCGACGTTCAAGTAGTTGTACAAAATAAAACAGTCACTCTGATATATGTTACGAATCATTGTTATTTTTAAAACATAATACGTGTGTATTCATTTCAGGGGTTCTTTTGTGTTTATTTATGGATTAGTTATTATTGCCACTCTGATCCATTTAATTACAAGCAACTTTAAGAAGCAAAAAAAGAATTGCGATATCGCCCTAAATAACAATAACCTGGAAGAAAAACCATCTGTAACGGAAAGTAAAGGTAATTACTAAACCTTTTATTTCACATATACATACGTGAGTGAGAGAGAAAAGACTTTCAAAGACTATTCAAAAAGTAAAAAAAAAAACACTAGATTTTCAAATAAAATTTTTAATTACAGTACATGGAGAAAAATATAGACGTCCTGTATATCCAACAGTTATTCGTGAGATAGACAGAGGCCCTGCAATACTGACCTTCTGGTTTAATTTAATAGTAACACACAAAACACTATAAATGTTATTATATTTTGATGTACAAATGTTACGGTTACTAATGAAAATGATATCCTGCAAGTGACCTCTGCTTTTTGGCATGGTAATATTCTTACCCAATAATTTTCGATATCACTTTCACAGACATTCTGTCCAATGCTTCCAATTGCCTTAGTAATGTTAATACGAAGCTAGTCGGTTGTTTGAGGATTATGACAGTGTACTTTTTCCTTTCAAGCGCCCCATACAAAATAATCCAATGGTGTGAGGTCGCACGACCGAGGTGGCCAATTAACATCAGATCTTCGAGAAATCATTTGATCGTCCAATCTCTCCCTTATAAGTGTCAGTATTTCATCCGTTGTATAGCAAGTGACACCGTCCTTTTGAAACTACAAGTTCTGAACATTCATACCGTCCAATTCACTCTAGAAATAATTATAATTAATTACTCCATACAAACAATCATTGTCTTGTATCCATTATCAGAAACCGCATCGCCATTCTGGACAAAATAATGACCAATTCCACCAAGAAACCACACCACAAAGAACCTTTGTCTAGATGCAGTTATTTCTTCAGTATTTCTTTTGGATTTTCCGTACCCTCTATTCTGCAATTCTGTTTGTTTACGAATCACCAATTTCGAAGTGAGCTTCATCACTAAAGCCACAATTAACAAACGTTATAGGGCATGACACGTGATCGTTTGGTTTTAATTCTTGAGTTAACTGTATTTTATAACTTTCAAATGATAATCTTTTTTTTTTTTAAATGTTTTTCAGGCTCGATCTTTTAATGCTGACTTGCCGTGATCGTTTTCGAACTGACATTTTCGGGTTTTCACTAGCCCTTACCGCAGCCATATTTCCTTCCGATCGGACATCACGATAAACATGTCTGTTAGCATTTGATGACCCAAATTATAATGTAGTCTTAGCTTTTTTTTTATAAATTTAAAGTCCTTACCGACACCGAAATTGCAGTAATTAACAGTAATTATTTATTTCAGATCAAGTAAAATATTTATTTCGAATTCTTCCAAAGTTAATATAGAAACATACATGTATTTAATTCTGCATTTACATTTTAGGAAAATTAACGGAACTTATACTTTGCTTTTGTTTCACCACAAATGCTAAAAGAATTTTGAATGTGGACCGACTACCAGACGATATAATTAAATGCATACATGGTCTTCGATTCTTCTCGATAGCATGGATTATTATGGTTCATACCTACTTGGAAGTATTCTCCATTGCTGAGAATAAGTCGTTCAGAATAGTTACTGAACGATCCTTTCTTTATCAAACTGTTTCTAATGCTACATTTTCAGTGGACACGTTCTTCTATATCAGGCAAGTTTATATAAGTCATATTTTTCATGTTTTTTTTTTTTATATAAAAATACAGAAAATGACACAAGCATGGATACAGTCTTGTAACTATAGGAATTTCACCTACATATTTTGATGATACATTTTCAAACCCCCTAACTAGAAGAAACCAAAAAAAAAAAATTTCTACTTTCTTATACGTAGTACACGGAAGTATTGTGTATATAAAATTTTTGACCTCGAGATTTTTGCAGATGTCCACGTTTTGAAGTCCCCTGATACCGAAAAAGTGGTTTCTAAAAAATTTCTGTGTGTCTCTGTGTGTGTGACAACGATAGAGATCAAACCGTTGTAGTAATCAATTCCAAATTTTGTATTTACGTGTGCAATCTCCTTCTTGAGATCTGATTAGATTTTCAGTAAATTCGGCAGACCAGAAGTAGAAGTTTACTTCAGTGAAAAAATCGAATTTTGCTAATATTTCAACTACTAAGTTTAAACAAATTTATAAAGAATTCATATGTACTGTGAATTAAATTTGAGAAAAATTTTACTATGAAAGTTTTTTGAAATTACTACCGGAAGTAGGTCTATAAAAGTATTTAGAACTTAATTTTCAATATCTTTTGTATAAAGAAAATGTCAAAATTCGGACCCGAAGTAACACTTTTACTCGTATCGAATAGCGAGTTTTGCAAATATCTCGTAAATTATGCATTCTATATATATATTTATCAAGAGCACAAATATATTTAGAGCTACATTTGAAATATTTTTTGTAGAAAAGAAATTTCACAATTCGGACCGGAAGTAACACTTTTACTCTTAGCGAGTAGCACTTTCTTTCGAATATTTCGCCAAGTATGCATTCTATAAAGATTTATTAAGAGAATAGAAGTAGTACAGTAGGATTTTGTTTATTTTTTCAGAAGATAAAAGTATTTAAATCTTAATTTAGAACAACTTTTGTATAATTTGAAACGCACACACGTATAAGAAAGTCGTGTGGTAGCCACACCTCATTTTTTTCATTGATAGACAGTAATACCCCCTTAAATACATCATCCTGTATATAAGGCCTCATGTAGACGATGTAAAATTTAAGGATCTTTTTAGTTGTATTACCTACTATCAATTTTAGGAGAAAAAATTATTCTTTATAAAAAACTTGTATTGTATCGGAACCCCTTTTCGTAAATAAAAAAAAAACAGTAATCATTTAACATAAGATAAAAAAACTTTAAATTATGTCGAGTTGTTGATTTTAAATATGACTAACTCCGAATGTGACGTATATTATATTATTAATGTTAGACAAAAGGCAAACGTCATTTTGATAAAACTTTTATTGTTTTTGTGTTTGTAAAAAAAAGATGACCACTAAACTCTAACATTATTTCACATAATTTCCTCCACATACAGCGTAATCTTCAACTCTTTTTCTAAATTGTTTGTAAACTTCCCAAACAGCATCAAAGTGACGGGAACTAAGACCAGAATTTGGACTCGGTAACTGTTACGTAACTGCTACTAAATGTTTGACTTAGCAGTAAGATTTAATCCAATTCAGAACTTATTAGTAGCCGTCACGTAACTATATTTGGAACCACACGGCTACTAAATAAGATTACTTTAAAGTTATTAGAACTTTAAAGTAGAAAACGATAGTGGCTATAACCATCTCGTATTAATGAAGTGTGACTTTAGTTAGTACTCTTTGAAAGTTACGCTCAAAGTTTTTGCTACGTTATCGGAACATGTATTTAATTACTTCAAAGTTACGGAACTGTTTAGTAATATTTATAGTAATTTCGGCGTTCTTGCTACTCCGAGATGTTACTTACACCTTCAAACGTGTAGTATTACATTCTACCTTCAGTTTACAAGCCAGCTTCGATAACGGAATGAGATGAGAATATAGTTTTAGCTTTGCTGAAGGTGTGCGCCAGAGAGTGTCAGAAACCTAAGAAGTGCCATTACAGTTGCTGTCACCGCCCTGCTACGTCGCCGTTACGTAGCCGCAACGTCCGGGAAACGTCGCGAAAGCAGTTCCAGGGACGTCACTGGAACGTAGCTACTTCCGAATAATTATTCCCCATTTTGGTCTCAGGCACGTAATAGAACCGTTGTCACCACGTTCCGGCGACTGGTGGCGAAAACTTTAAAGTTCTTGTGATGGTCGCCGTTACGTCTCTACGACTAAAAATGTTGCTTGGGTTTGTACATTTCAATATTAATATAACAGTCTCCGTAGTCCGCATTTTTAGATAATTTGAATCATTTCCCATTGTTGTTTCTCTGTACACTTTTTGCTTTAGGTAATCCCAAAAAAAAATCCATGGGAATTAAGTCCGGTGACCGAGCTGGCCAATATATTGTATCATGTAGCCCAATCCATTAATTCTGAAATTTGGATTATCCTTTGACCAGTATCTACAATTTTGTAAGGGAAGAGTACCATTGGTCGAAAACATTGCTTCATCACTAAACATTAAATTCTAATAAAAGAAAAACGATGTTCCATAATGTTCTATCCAAACTATAAACAAAACTCGAATATGAAAGCGTGATCTGAATTTTCTGAAGAATGCCTAACTAAATCTAGGTTTATATGGTAAAATTTTATTCGTTTTATAAATTGTCTGCAATAGTGTATAACTACAAGGTGGGCGCCATAAATTCTCGCCCTGATATACAAAAAGGAAACTTGGAATATTTAAAGAATTTTTATTTTTCAATGTAATCTCCCCTAACTTCAATACATTTATTACAACGATTAATTAATAATTCGATAAGCTTGTAAAAATAATCTGAAGTTTTTCCGTCAAAATGTTCTATAACAGCTGCTTGCAACTCACTGTCGTCCTTAAAATTACGTCCCCTAAGGTCTTTTTTTAAATTAAAACAAATAAAAATCACAAGGAGCCATATTCGGACTATACGGTGGATGTTCCAATTTTTGAAAGCCACATTCGCGGATGGCAGCTTGTGAAATGGCGGCAGTATGGACGGAAGCATTGTCGTGCAATAATCGCACACCTTTTGTCAATTTTCCACGACGTTTTGCACGAATACTGTTCCTTAATTTATACAATAAAGACGCATAATATGCGCCGTTCACACTTGTATTGCGCTCTTTAAAGTCAATTAGCAAAATGCCCTCACAATCCCAGAATATTGTGGTCATCACCTTTTTCGTTGATTAAACGACTTTCGCCTTTCTGGGACGAGGTTTATCAGGTCGCCGCCATTCCATGGTCTCCCTTTTCGATAGAGGATCGTAAAACAGAACCATTGTTTCATCCCCTGTGACAATGGACTCCAAAATCGGTTTTGGGTCGTCTCCACACATGTTTAAAAACGACTGCGTACATTCGACTCGACGTTCACGTTGGAGAGCAGAAAGAAGTCGCGGTCCCATTTAGCACTAATTTTATTCATACCCAAATGGTCATGGAGAATTCGGCGAACACTTGTTTCGGAAATGTTTGTTATCAGTGCTAATTCCTTCACTTTCATTTTATTGAGGCGTTATCACTTCAATTGGTCGCCCCGACCGATCAGCATCTTCCAGGGATTCTTGTACCAAACGGAAACATTTTGCCCAGTTTTTTACAGTTGAATACGAAGAAGATGAATCACCGTAAACGCCGTCGAAACGTTGTTTAATGTGATAAAGTGTATGCCCTTCTTTTAGCTAGCTAAACGGTCAGGCAATGTAGTTTGTTAGTGACTAATAAGTACATGGGTAATGCGATACTATAAGGTCGAATACAATACTTCAGTTTTTCTCTTTTAAAATTAAGTTACGTCTAACGTAGAATACAATGCGAAATCTACAAATTAAAATATGTAATTATTTTCTAGTGGATTACTGGTTACGATACTGTACTTCCGTTTGGAACAAAAGAAAAAAGAAGTGCCATCTACTGAGAAAGGAAATATCAAGACGTCTTTTATTAAATACATAACATTAACAATGTATCGTTTGCTGCGATTAACACCAGCTTATTTATTTGTTCTCGGAGTCAACGAAGTTCTTCTTAGATACGTCCACAATAATTCCGTATTTTCTCCCGCCATGATTGACCAAATAACATGCAATACGTACTGGTGGAGAAACGCTCTGTATATCAACAATTTTTTTCCTCAAACTGAATTTTGCATGTTATGGTCCTGGTATATAGCCAATGATACGCAGTTTTACTTGCTGGCCATAATAATTTTAGCGTTTGCAGTAAAGTAAGTATATGAGAATTCATTCATCACATATAAAATCATATTAAAACTTAATATTTATTTAGAAATAGCTTCTACTTCAAATGGGCAGCAGCATCAGTTATTATTTTCCTACTCACATCATGGATTACTACATTTATAATAGCTATGCAATATAATTACGTTGCAAGAGTAGAAGAACCATTCGCATTATTTGATCAGTTATATGACAAACCTTGGTTAAGAATTAGTCCATATTTAATTGGAATGGCTACAGGCTACATGTTATTTCGCTTAGATGGAAAAATTAAGCTATCATACTATTTAGTAGCTTGTGGATGGATTGTAGCTATAACTTTAGTTTTGAGTTTAGTATATGGTTTGGGAAGAGGACAACTGACTACTCCGCTTTCGGCTATTTATGTAAGATATTTCTGTCAATAAATTATTTGCTCAAATTAACCAAGGGCGGCTCGTCAGAGGAGGCAAGGGAGGCAGTGCCTCCACTCCTCAGATTATTAGCAGAGCAAAAAAAAAATAAGATTTTTGAAATAACTACTGGTTAATTTCATTATTGTTTTCGCGAGTTTGTATTGGTAAGTTTTCATTTCATAGTTAACTAGATGACATGTTTTTTGCTCCTGTAAAGTTAATTTTGCAGTTCAATTGTCTTTAAAAAATTGTTAATAATTGCTTGATAACACCCAAAATTCGTAAAAATTTCTTAAAAACTATACTGTGTAGTGTTGTAGTTTCTTGATTAAATTTTTATTTAAATGACACTAAAATGACCAATATTACTTATACAGGGTGCCCCACCGAAAACGAAACAGACTGAATATCTCGAAGGAGAAAACTTTTTTGAAAAAACGCAAAAACAGATCGATTTTTGATCCCCCTTGGATAGTTAACTAGATGACGTGTCTTTTTGCTCCTCTAAAGTTAATTTTACGGTTCAATTATCTTTAAAAAATTGTTAATAATTGGTTGATACCATAATTCGTAAAAATTTCTTAAAAACAATACTGTGTGGAGTTATAGTTTCTTGATTAAATTTTTATTAAAATGACACTAAAATGACCAATATTACTTATACAGGGTGCCCCACCGAAAACGAAACAAACTGAATATTTCAAAGGAGAAAACTTTTTTGAAAAAACGCAAAAACATGTCGATTTTTGATCCCCCTTGGATAGTTAACTAGATGACATGTCTTTTTGCTCCTCTAAAGTTAATTTTACAGTTCAATTATCTTTAAAAAATTGTTAATAATTGGTTTATAACACCCATAATTCGTAAAAATTTCTTGAAAACAAGACTCTGTGGAGTTATAGTTTCTTGATTACATTTTTATTAAAATGACACTAAAATGACCAATATTACTTATACGGGGGGTGCCCCACCGAAAACGAAAGAGACTGAATATCTCGAAGGAGAAAGCTTTTTTGAAAAAACGCAAAAACAGGTCGATATTTGATCCCCCTTGGATAGTTAACTAGATGACATGTCTTTTTGCTCCTCTAATGGTAATTTTACAGTTCAATTATCTTTAAAAGATTGTTAATAATTGGTTGATAACACCCATAATTAGTAAAAATTTCTTAAAAACAATACTGTGTGGAGTTATAGTTTCTTGATTACATTTTTATTAAAATGAAACTAAAATGACCAATTTTACTTATACAGGTGCCCCACCGAAAACGAAACAAACTGAATATCTCGAAGGAGAAAACTTTTTTGAAAAAACGCAAAACATGTCGATTTTTGATCCCCCTTGGATAGTTAACTAGATGACATGTCTTTTTGCTCCTCTAATGTTAATTTTACAGTTCAATTATCTTTAAAAAATTGTTAATAATTGCTTGATAACACACATAATTCGTAAAAATTTCTTAAAAACAATACTGTGTGGTGTTATAATTTCTTGATTACATTTTTATTAAAATGACACTAAAATGACCAACATTACTTATACAGGCTGCACCACCGAAAACGGAACAGACTGAATATCTCGAAGGAGAAAACTTTCTTGAAAAAACGCAAAAACAGGTCGATTTTTGATCCAAGGGGGACACCCTTCCATCATATCTTCAAATGTGTTACGTCATTCCCCTCCCCTCCATCACTGTAACCATTACAATTTAAATAGGGAAAGTACTAAATACGATACATCATTGAAAAGGTAATTGTACGGAGAATTCGGCAAAGTGATTGTTGGTTGCGCTATTTTTGATTTTAGCGCCCACTGGCGGGATAAAAAACGGTTACGTTTTCCAAAATGTGACACATCATTTCAAAGCTAATTTTATTAGCAACTAAATACATAATCTTTTTGCGATTTATTTGTCATCATTGTCAACGTCTATTGTAAACTAGTTAAGGTCGTAGTTTCTAATATTAGAGCTCTGCAAGGTTTTTCAATTATGTAAGTTAATATTTTTTTCAATTGTGCATTAAATTGCTAATAAAATTAACTTTGAAATAATGTGTCACATTTAAGAATACGTAACCGTTTTTATCCCGCTAGAGGGCGCTAAAATCAAAAATAGCGCAACCAACAATCACTTTGCTGAATTCTACTTACAATTACCTTTTCAACGGTATATCGTATTTAGTACTTTTCCTATTTAAATTGTAATGGTTAGAGTGATGGAGGGGAGGAAATGACGTAACACAGTTGAAGATATGATGGAAAGGTGTCTCCCTTGGATCAAAAATCGACCACTTTTTACGTTTTTTCAAAAAAGTTTTCTCATTCGAGATATTCAATCTGTGTCGTTTTCGGTGGTGCAGCCTGTATAGGAGGTCCAGACGAGGAGGGAAATGAAAGAAAAGGAGAGAGAAATGAAAACGACCGATTGAAAAATAGTCAAAGAAGTAAATATAAATGAAGAAAAAGATGAGGACATAAAAACAGCAAATAAACCTGAGGTAAATGACTTTATACAGGTAAAACAGAAAAAAATACGTGGCTGAAATAAAAACATCGCTCGAAATGGTTGAAAATCGAAAGTGAATTTTTGCTTCTAATTTTACCAATGCGACTACTGAAGATGATATAATCAAATATTTATATAATAATAATAATATCAGAGATGTTTCTTTTCAGAAATTGCCTATTAGAAACACAGAAGTAGCTGCTTTTAAATTATCAGTCTCTGATGCAGACATAGATAAACTATTTCATCAAAATGTACAAAGTCTTTTAATTAAGACAAACGAAATAATGTGTTCTTGGATATGTATAATGAAATAAATCACGTAGTGACTTTGACTGAACACTGGTATACAATTAATACACATTATTAGTTGTATACCAGTATTCAGTCAAAGCCACTACTTGAATTTTTGTCATTATACATATCCAAGAACACATGGTAAAAATGGACAGCTACCTATATTCTTGCGTCCTGTTATTGCAGGGAGGAAAGGCATTATCAGATCACTATGCCCAAATGTTGCGTTTCGAAATTATAAGCGATGACGATGACGGTAGCAATAAAAACCAATATCTTGAGAGAAGGATAATAAACGAGGAAAGCCTTATTGAGATGAGAGAGTATATGAGTAATATGGACTGGTCTGTCGTTGCTAGTGAACAAACATGAGCTACAGTTTCTTCATTGATGTGGTTCTGGATAAATTTAATGAAATATGTCCAAAAACACTTATGAAAAAGGGAAACAATAGAAGGAGTAATTGGATCACGGACAAAGTTAAACGAAAGATCTCAATTAAGAGACAAATATATGAGGATGTATGAAACGACCTTATAGATGTGGAAAGCTACAAAATGTACTGCAATATATTAAAAAACGACATAGATAATTGAAAGAAACAAATAAATAGTGAATATATAAACAATTCGCAAAACAAAATCAGGGCGACGTGGCAGTCAGTAAATCAGATAACAGGTAAAACAAAAAACAGAGATTTTGACGTGGAGAAAATAAATATTGAAGATAAGGGTCATATTGATAAATATAATAGACTTAATTGCATTAACACTTATCTCGTTAATGTGTGTAAAGAAGTGGAGAATAATTTACTACTAAATGGAAGCATTTTGCAAAATCCTACAACACTTTATTTTTATCCTACAACTACTGCTGAAATACAAAACATTATTACAAAATTCGAGACACTAGCTCTCTTGGCTTTGACAAAATACCGGTAAAATTGATTAAATTTTGCGGTACAACAATGGCAACTGTTCTAACACCAATGATTAATGAATGTATGAGCACTGGTGTTTTTCCTGGCCAGTTAAAACATTCTACCATCAAATTGATATATAAGAAGGGTGATGTGGAACATATACAGAACTAGACCGATATCATTGCAAGAATATATGAGTTTATCGAAACTTGCAATATTATCACAGATAGACGAAATGGTTATATGATGGGCAGAACAACAACAAAGGCTACATATGAGGTGCTAGAAGATATTTTGGATGGTATTATCGAGAATCATGAGACCATGTGAATTTTCATGGACTTGTCGTGGGCATTTGGTAGCGTGAACCACGATAAATTGTACACGAAATTGAAGAAATAGGAATACGAGGGGTGTCCTTGGATCTAATGCGCTCTTATCTTACTAACAGAAAGCAATGAATGGTTACAGTTGGTGGAAAATCTGGCAAGACACTCTCTTTCGATTGGAAGGATGTATGGAGGGGAGTTCCGCAGGCTTCCGTTTTGGAACCTCTTCTGTTCTTATTGCATGCCAATGAAATACCGAATATCGTCATAGGAATATTTTGCGTAGACCAACTGATATGTATTACAATTTTTTTTTGTCGCAAAATTTAGGATCTCGGGGTCATGGCGAAAGTGAAAATTCAAGTAACAAGGGAAACTTTAAAGAATTGTTAACAGTACTATCTAAATATGATGAAAATAAAAGCTTTCCAAATTTCAAATACGGTATTTTCTGTAACCTCAAAATCAATTCAAAATTATACTCACGATTCAATTCTTTTTGTTTTCGAAGAGGAAATTCACAAGCCAATTATAGAAACACCATTCATATCTTGGCAAGTTGATGAAATGACTGATATTACATGTCATGACAGACTAACACTTTCTTTTTAGTCATTGAGGTTTTATATCCCTACTTTCATAGTTCACTATTTCAAGTTAATATTAAATAAGCACGTTGTATTTTATTATTATTATTATTAACTTTCCTATTCGTAAAAATAAATAAATATAGCAATCCTTATTTTATGCAGTACACTTCTCAAAACTTAAAACGAAATTGTGTATTTCTTTTTAGGCAGCATTTGGGCATTCTGCTTGGAGTTTAGCCTTGGCGTGGATTACAGTTGCTTGCTGCTGGGGTTACGCTGGTCCAATAAATTCTCTCTTAACTTTTAGAGGATTTCTGCCTTTAAGTAGATTGACTTATTGCGCATATTTAATACATCCGGTGCTAATGGTATTTGTCAGTTTTCAAATGGATGGACCAATACATTTGCATAACTATCTGGTGGTAATGAATCGTACACATTTTTTATATATTCAGTAGAATTACATGTAAATAATGTTTCAGTTAGTAATATTTCTTGGCAATTTAGTAACATCCTTTATACTATCTTTCATCATTTCCATTGCATTCGAAACACCCGTGGTTCAACTATTGAAGATAATTTTGATATCACCTTCCAAAGAAAAAGAAGAACATAAAAATTAGGTATTTTTAAAAATATAAACGTGTACAGTATTTTAATTTAGACTTGTATATATAGTAGACATTGTGAATAAACGTAATTGTATCATTATTTAAGTAATAAAACAATATAAATCTTATTTGTATAAACATACCTACCTAAAACCAACGATTTTCATTTTGAAGAACTTGCTTACCTTATTGAATTAATCTACATCTTATAGACCATTCAACTACAGTAGCAGGTGATTTTTAATAAACGCTATAATAGTGTTGACATAAAATAGCCAATGTAAAACCAATTTAGTAGCATGGCACCTGTTGGACACTGTTTGCTTACAAGAGAAAATAAAAATAAAAAAAACTGAAAGTTACAAGAGAGTGAGTTTCCCCTAAAACTTTCGCTTAGCTCACCTACCTGTGATATAACCTATCGTTCAGTATGCCGCAGGTTCAGCTGGAGAAGGTCGGGGTCTAAATCAAGTATTTTACAGGCGCGACTCATATAGTTTTGAGACTGTCAAGTCACGCGTATATGAGACCGCTATTTGTTCAGAAGGTAGGTCAAGCAAAGATCTAGGTCCAAAAGTTATGGTGTCAACACACTCAACGAATTTATATAAAAAAGAAAACCTCACAACTTTAAAAGACAGCTAGTTTATTGGAAATTTAGAAAACAATTGTCAAATTTTAACATAAATTTAGGATGTCAAATTTAAGATTTAAATTTAAATATGTATAAATTTCAATATAAGAAAAATAATAATAATATAATATGGAGCATTAAAGTAATATCGATTTAAAGCAATAAAAAAAATAAATAAATAAATGAACACTGAATGGAAGCGTACAAGAAAAACAAACTAACACAGGTAAATAAATGTGAAAAAAAAATGACTTTAAAATACATTCATATAATTAATCAAAATGATTCACCCTGTATATACGACAAAACAGCTGTGCATTCTTTTAATAAATTCTCAATTAAATATATTTAAATTGAACATATGTTGCTTAAAAGTAATAAATTTCTATACAAAAAATTATTTCCTATGAAAACTTTCGATAGCTTGATCACGAAATCGCTACAAAGTAATATTAAGCTCTTCATATCATAAATTTGTCTTCTTATAATTTAAAAAAAAATAAATTGTACTGATCGTATATTAAAAACGCAGATATGACTAATTTACTTAAATTTTGATGTTAAATTATACTGATACATTCACAACCTACCTAACCTAACTAAATTTTAAAAGAACAATACTTATAAAAATAACTTTGTCTACACTTGGCTGTGGGATATTCCACAGGGTAATGCGCAATTGCCTTCGGTACCTACGCAATTTTGGCTATGCCATAGCCAACGGCCTGCTTGATAAGAAGTTGCATAAGATTTCGAAACTAGGCCATCCACTGTAACTCCCATAAACCATCATAGAATACCATAATCTATTATAAACCATCAAAATCTCCCTTAAAATAAGACAAAAAAGGTCACTAAGAGATCATCAAATCAGACGATCACACGTCGCCAGCGTGATAAAAAAAAATACGACACATTTGGTAAAAAAGAAACAATCTTAACTGATTCAACTTTTGCGCGTGGATTGATGAATTAAAATTCTTCCCTCGGGTTCATTGGCTTCATGAATTAGCTATTCATTTTAATATCGGTACAAAACTTAAGAATTCTCCAATTTATTACACTTTCGTAGAACTAGTGCTTTAGCACCTAACGTTTAAATAACACAATTCATTCACTAAGACTCCATCAATGTAATTTTTACCAGCACAACTGATGCCGGCACAAATAATGAGGCAAGAACAAACTGCGACATAACACAATGACTGGCACACCCAAAATAATCCTACGGTATCCCTACTCGTGACGAAAGCAAAAGGAATAATAATCTTGCGTTTTCAGAGTAATAATTTTGAAGTACGAAATATTACAAAACGGATGTGAAAAATCTCGAAATATTGCCAGCATTCTTTCCGGACCTTAACAACGTTTCCTTGTCTAGTTCACTTATTCTTTAACCTAGTTAATGTTTCTCCAATCTAGTTCTTAATCACAGAAGTGTTCGATGCTGCTATGCGTTTGTGCGAAGACGAAGATGTTCGGAGGATTCTCACAAATATGGTAGTTAAAATTGAACTCAACTTCACGTTAATCAATTCGTTCATCTGCACTATATATGAATAATGTACCTACTTAAATTGTCAAATTTTACTTTAGAAACCCATATGCGAATATAAGGGTAGTTTAGCAGTGATTTTTGAAAATTATCGATATAAACTAATCAACTTTACAGAATATGAACTCGAAATTACAGGTTATCAATGCTTTTTCATCATATTGGCAATATTATAGTTGCACGTAAGCATGATAATACAGGGTCCGGCAGAAAAAATGCATGGATTTCCAAGGAGTGTAAATGAAAAATGGTTTAATTAATAGAAAAAAAATATTTTGCAAAATGTTTATATAATTTTAAAGTTCATTTATGAAAAATTATGTCATCTAAATGGCGTCCCTCGTTGGCGATACAGCTGGTTAGGCGATATCTAAAGTTTTGCATAACGCGCTTCTTCCAAGGCATTCATGGTTCGAGGATGGTGACTATACACTTTTTCTTTGAGGTAGCCCCAGAGAAAGAAATCAGCTGGCGCGAGATCGGGTGAACGCGGCGGCCATAGTAAGTCGGCGCGATGGGAAATAATGCGACCGGGGAACATCTGATTTAAAGCTTGCATGGAGGCACGTGATGTGTGCGCAGTGGCCCCGTCCTGTTGAAACCATATTTCGCCATCGAGCTGTTGCAATTTCGGTTGCACAAAGTTTGTAACATGTGGATACAACGAGCGGATGTCACTGTAACAGCTGCTCCATTCTCTTCAAAAAAATAAGCTGTTCGAAATGTATGGTTTTTTCAACCGGTAAAACTTTGGTTCGTGAAGTACGAGAAAAACAGGTGAGATCCTTCAATTTTCCTTCAAATATGCTTATGTGTGCCCTTTTGATAAATTGATATTGAGATTTGCGATATGATTTTCCATTTTTTTGCAATGCTTATTATTAACTTTAACCTCACTCTTTTGTTAAGCATGGGGTGAATAAAAACAGGTGTTTCTATTCACCCCATTGTTTCTATTCACCTTAACTGGAATGAGTGTTTTGTTTTAAGGCTATGCCACGTGTATATAAGCATGACCCACGTTGCAAAACTTATCAAAAACATACCACTGAAGATATTGAAGCCGCCCTAAATGATATAAGACTGGGTATGTCCTACAGAGACGCAAGCAAAAAACACAAAATTCATTACTCAGTTTTGTATAGACGGGGTAAAAACCCTAATATGAAACAACAGGGTGGACAAACTGTTGTAACATATGAAGAAGAACGCCTGATAGTGAACCAGCTAGTCACATGTTCAGAGTGGGGATATCCAATGGACCATTATGACTTGAGAATGATAGTGAAATCCTATCTTGATAGAAGAGGGAAAAGGATAAAAAAGTTTAAAAATAACATGCCGGGTTACGAATTTGCCTACCACTTTATGAAGCGTCATAAAGATTCATTACGGACGAGAATATGCCAAAATATCAAGAGGTCACGTGCGGAAGTTTCACCTGATGTTATAAATGATTATTTTGATCATTTGCAGGACGAGTTAAGAGATGTTCCTGCGAGCAATATATTTAACTACGACGAGACGAATATACTGTATGACATGGAAACTGCAACACCAAGAAGGGGTGCGGATTTTTTGACCAAACTTGGTAGAAACGTATAACTAGTCAAAGGCAATAATTGATTAAAATTTCAAAGAAAAAAAACAAAAGACTAACACAATTTAACATAATTTTTATTAATAATGTGTTAAACCGCCCCTATTAGTGTCACACTCCCTCACTCTTCGTGGCATTGATTCGACTAGGTGGTCGATATCCTGTTGGGGTATGGTGTCCCAAGCAACCTGTAATTCATGCCGGAGAGCTATTAGTGTCTGCGGGGGATTGGCTAAATTCATAAGTTTTCGTCCCATAATGTCCCACACATGTTCTATTGGCGAGAGGTCGGGGGATTTGGGTGGCCATGGCAAGATATTGACATGAGCCTCTTCCAAGCGATTTATAGAAATTCTCGCTACGTGGGGAGGGGCATTATCCTGCTGGAAAAGTGGGTCTTCGAGCGTTTGAAGATATGGTAGAATATGGGGTTCTACCACCTCATCAATGTAACGCTGGGCGTTCATGGTGGTTTGGATGAACACCAATTGAGACCTATTCCCATATGCTATAGCACCCCATACCATAACACCCACTGCTCGATGCACATGCCTTTGAACGGAAAACTGAATATCACGACGTTCCCCACGTCTTCGTCTGACCCTCATACGGCCATCATGCATCCCCTAGACAAAATCGAGATTCATCACTGAATACCACCCTGTGCCACTCCACGTTCCAGTGCAGTCGCAATCTACACCACTCCAAACGTTGCTGTCGGTGTTGAGCCGTAAGTGGTAACACAAGATGTGGACGATAAGATTGTAAGCCGAAACCCCTAATTCGACGATAAACGGTTCGAAGGGTTACAGGACGACCAATATTACCTAACCACACGTCAGCAATTGATCTGGTACTGGAAAACCTGTCTCTTAGTGCCATTAAGCGAAGGCGGCGGTCCTGTATCTCATTAGTTCTTCTTCGGCCTCCGGTTCCTCTTTGGCGTCTTTCCTGACCTTCCCTAGTCCATGATTGATAACAGCGCATAATGGTGGATTGGTTCCGGTTAAGGCGATTTGCAATTTCCCTGTATGAAAAACCACCTTCTCGCAAACCAACAATTCGACCTCTGTCGAATTCGCTTAATTGGCGATAATTTCCACGTTGCCGCACTCTAGGCAAAATAAAACTCTTTAAACACGTTAAACAAAGGTATAATAAGACAAAACCGTTGAAATTAATTTCAAACAAACAATTAATACACCACACATTAATGTCAGCGAAAACTGAATAAAGTGTCAGATGTGTCATGACCACTTGATCTATCGCAACAAAATTTTAATCAATTATTGCTTTTGACTAGTTATACGTTTCTACCAAGTTTGGTCAAAAAATTCGCACCCATTCTTGGTGTTGCACTTTCCATGTCATGCAGCATATATCGGACGATCCAGGTCGTAAAAAGGTTATCTCAAAACGTGGCTGCCGTTACCCAGAAAGGGTTTGTAATTTTTCGAAAGCTTGCACCTCTGTAATGTTCGCTGCCAATGCGGAAGGGACACTACTGCCTCCATATGTGGTTTATAAAGCTCAGAATCTTTATGAATCCTGGACAACTGGAGGCATAAAAGGTGCTCGATACAACAGAAGTGCCAGTGGATGGTTCGACAACACGACGTTTAGTGACTGGGTGGAGAATCTGGCAATACCTGTATTAAAAAAGTTACCAGGAAAAAAATATTTGATTGGAGACAACCTATCCAGTCACTTTTCTGCAAATACAGTGAGGACTTGTCAAGAACACAATATTTCATTCATTTTTCTGCCAGCCAATTTGACGCACCTCACACAACCCCTCGATGTTGCTTTTTTTCGACCGTTGAAGGGAGCATGGAGGAAGATTCTTCAAGATTGGAAAATGAACGAGGGAACAAAGTCGTCCGGTATTCTTAAAGATAGATTTCCTCACTTCCTCAAAGAACTTTACAAGAGCTTGGAGGAAAACAGAGAGAAAAACATCAAGGCAGGTTTCCGAAAATGCGGGATTTTTCCTCTCAATCGAGAGGAAGTTTTAAAGCAACTTCTAAATTATGCAGAAAATAACGGAGGCCAAGAGGCGGCAAACCACGTGAACGAAGCAGTCGTTGATCTATTGAAAAAATTCAGATATCCTGAGCAACCATCACAAAGAATAAGAAGAAAGAAAGTTCGTGTATCAGCAGGCAAAAGCATTTCAGGGGCTGATTTTTGTAGTGATAATGAAAACGACAAGAATGAATGCAGTGACAATAATTATGGTTCTGATGACGAAATGTTCCGAACAAATGTTGAGTTTGAAGACGAAAACGGTGAAGAAGAATCAGAAGACTGATGAAGAGATGAATTTATCCCTGGCACAACTGAAAAATCGCCCAAAAAACGTTGAAAATGGGACTAGATGTGTTGTGTCATATGATCAAAAAGCTTTTGAAAATGTCTATCCAATCGCAAAAGATTCTATAAAAGAATCTGATTGGCTTGTCGTTGCTTTTCGTGCTGAACATGGTAAAATAAAGAAGTTCAAATATTTTATTGGAAAAGTTTTAGGTTTAACAAAAATGATGAGGGATTTGAAGGAAGTTTTTTGCGATATCGCTCAATTAAACAGCTCCAAGGTTACATATACCATTCTCCGATCGTCCCCGATGTCTGTGAATTTCAATATGATCAAGTCATTGGACAAGTCTTTCCAGTTACGGATACGGAAAATGCGTCCAGTTCTAGAAGAGAATGTCTTCGTTTCCTAGTTATTCAAAGCTGTCTTGATTAAGTTCAATACATTTTTTTACTCATCAAAGTGTTCATTTGAAAATGAAAAGATTTTTATTTAAGTTTGTATTTTTATCCCAAAGAGGCTTTAACCCCAAAAAATATGGTTTAAGTTTGTATTCATACCCCAAAAAGAGTTTTTTGAGGTTCTAAGAAGAAACTGTGCTTAATAAACGTTTTTTCCAAACACGTTTTGTCTTTTTTCTGTCATAATATTATACGTTAATAATTGAAATTAATATTTTAAAAAGGCGCTGGTGTTTCTATTCACCCTACATTCGGGTTATTGGCCAAAAACATAAAAATTAAATGGGTGTTTTGATTCACCCCAGGTATAAGGTGAATAGGAAATTGACATATATATATATTTATATCTTAAACCTTTTATCTTGAAAAGTCACCACATTCACTATTTTAGCTACCAATGATGACACACACTTTCCATATTTTTGTGTATTTTTATATGTTGCGGTTTCGAGGATACACTTTCATGAATATAGAGATCTGTTTCTATTCACCCCGTTTTACGGTACCCTATACAAAATATTTATGCACGCCTATGCATTGCGGCGGCCATATTGAGTTACCACTTTGGACAAATATTATTTTTAAGGAGACTCTCTCCTGTTCCATTCTTTCCTCGTAGGGTAATACGGTTCAGTTTCACTCAGTCTAGACCGACTCGTGTTTTGTCGGCTCTCTCGTATTACCTACCGGTTTCCCCGAGAGTCGACAAAACACGAGTCGGTTAATCTGGGTGAAACTAATAGTCCAGTCGAATTAGACATGAAATCAAGTAAGTTCTATTCTGGAATATGGTTTTGCCGCCGATTTTTTTATAGGTACATTTGACCCCCACGAACATACCCTGAAAAATGCCAAAAGTTTAAGGTCCGGGATTGGCCGTGAGAAATTGTTAAACAATTGAAAAGTGACATTTTCCGGTTAAACTTTTTTCCCATAGGTTAAATGTGAAAACTGTCCGTACAAAAGTTGTTCGCCCCATCATTCTCTAAAAAACAAGCCATTGCACGATCGATTATCATTATTTGTTTAGCTGCAAAATGCATAAAACCATGGCAATTTTGATGTTTTATTTTTTGCATTCAATCGATGAATAATCAACGTATGGCTTTGAACCTCATGGTGCAGGCAATATAAAATGTCCCCCAGAGAACACTCACCTGTGTTGTATAGTTGAGCTACAATAAGCGACAAGACAAAATTCCTAAATTAGCTGTCCCTTCCTTGCATATTGTCGCACATGGTTCAAAAAAATCATGGTTTTAATTCATTGAGGTCTTTCCGAAAATGGAAAAAAAATATTTTTTGTTCTCAAAAATTGCCATTTTTTGGAGGTTCGAAATTATTTGCTTATAAACAAATGAAATATCTCCGACAATTGACACATTATCGTAAATATTATGGTAGATTCTGCTTCCTTTCTCTTCAACGAGTAATTTGAGACTAACTTTATACGAATATCTTGATTAGAACTAGAGATAACAACGTTCTAGTTTTATTACGTTTATTATCGTTCTGGTGGATATTTAAGAAAAAAAAATATCAAATTTCTCTCAATACCTCAAGGAATCGCCGTGAATTTTTTCAGATCTGTAGGAGCATTCTATGTAAGTCAAAGAAGGTAATGAAGTTAGGCGCGCGCTGGCGGTGGGAAAAATTGCGACCGGGGGGCGTGGTGGGGTAAGCCAGAGGCTCCGCGCGCCGCCTGGAGTTATATATTTGTTAAATAACCGGCGATTCGGGCTCGGCGCGGGCGGCGCGCGGAGCTTCTGGCTTACCCCGCCACGCCCCCCGGCCGCAATTTTTCCCACCGCCAGCACGCGCCGAACTTCATTAATTTCTTTGACTTACATAGAGTGCTCCTACAGATCTGAAAAAATTCACGGCGATTCCTTGGGGAATTGAGAGAATGCAAAAAATAAAAAATCAAAATTGCCATGGCTTTATGCATTTTGCAGCTAAACAAATAATGATAATCGATCGTCCAATGGCTTGTTTTTTAGAGAATGATGGGGCGAACAACTTTTGTACGGACAGTTTTCACATTTAACCGACAGGAAAAAAGTTTAACCGGAAAATGTCACTTTTCAATTGTTTAACAATTTCTCACGGCCAAACCCGGACCTTAAACTTTTGGCATTTTTCAGGGTATGTTCGTGGGGGTCAAATGTACCTAATAATAATAAAAAAAATCGGCGACAAAACCATATTCCAGAATAGAACTTAATTTAATTCGACTGGACTGTAACCGTATTCCCCTATCTCGCCCATGTATAAGCGCTACAGTACAGTATACCACAGTATAGAGGTATAAATACAAGCAGTAGTTTCACACCTACTGCGCAACTCACCCACGAGTCGCCAGAGGCGTAGATAATTATGGTAAACAAGGGACGTAAACAACTGGCGTCGGCAAGAAATAGTAAAATGTGAATAAATTTTTATTGAAAAATAACCATCAAAAAATACAAAAAACATCATACAGGTACAAAAATTGTATTTATACCTCCACGCAAACAAAAAATACAATTCGCCCGTCCCGTTAACTCAAAGCTGGAGAGAGAATGAGTTGAATGAATAGAGTTATTGCGCACTCCCTCACGAATCGGTCTAAAATCGTAAAAATGTGTGACACAATTTTACCCTTTACTGAAACTACTGTTTGTTATACCTCTACATTTACTGTGACTATACTCAAAACGCTGAACAGATTCAGTGATCACGTTGGGTTCACATGATCACACCAAAGTGAAAAGTCGTATGCACATAGGCAAATAAAATCATTCAAGGATCAATGTTTGTAAAATAGTTATCGCCGTAGTATTTGACAAAAGAAATTGTGCATATTCAAATAAAAACAGGAGCGATGCTATTACAGTTTACCTAATCGCCTAATGTAAACGATCTTTGCCGCCAACCGTTTTTATGCATACGATGCCTTGATCACGTTGTGATCACGCACTTTTATTACTGAATCTCTTCGGCGATTCTAGTATAATGTCGCTTGCTTGCGACAGCAGAAAGTATAACGGCGAAAGTTGATGTGTAGTTCGCAAATTCCAACTTCACTGCGACAGAGGGGATTACGAAACAACAAACAACGCTATTGGATGATATCTGTGTCGCTCGCAACTGTCGACGTTCTGTGAACTAAGCTTTAGGATTACTTATTTATTTACTTTACTAATAACATTTGTAAAAATTACTTTCTTTATGCCATATATAAAATTACAAGAAGGAATATTAAATGTAAATTTCATGACACCTTATTATAACGATAAATTTAGAATATGTATTATTCTAATAATACAGCACATACCTATAAAAATAATGAGGTGTAGCCACCACACGACTTTCTTAAACGTATGAGCGTGTTAAATTATAGAATTTTTTTATACAAAAATTATTCAAAATCCAATTTTAAGTACTGCTATTCTCTTAACAAATCCTAGAGAATGCATACTTTGCAAGATATTCGAAAAAAAGTACTACTCGATAGGAGTAAGTGTTACTTCCGGTTCAAAATTTGAAATTTCATATATACAAAAAAATATTGCAAATCCAGCTCTAAATACTTTTGTACTCTTGATAAATATATATATAGAATGCATCATTTACGACATATTTGCAAAAAATCTCTATTCGATAAGAGTAAAAGTGGTACTTCCGGTCCGAATTCTGAATTTTTTTTTATACAAAAGATATTTAAAATTATGTTTTAAATACTTTTATACTCGTAATGTACTTGCCTAGAAAGCATGACCTACTTCCGGTAGGTATTTCGAAAAACTTTTTTAATACGATTTTTCTCAAATTTAAATTTGAATACATTTGAATTCTTTATAAATTTGTTTAAACTTAGTAATTGACGAAATATTGGCAAAATTCAATTTTTGACTACTTCCGGTTTACCTATTTTACTGAAAAACTAATCAGATCTCAAGAGGGAGATTATACACGTAAATACAAAATTTGGAATTGACAACTACATCGGTTTGACCGCTATCGTGGTCACACACAACCAGACACACATACAGACACACACACAGACATTTTTTAAAAACCACTTTTTTTGGTATCAGGGGACTTCAAAACGTGGACATCTGCAAAAATCTCGGGGTCGAAAATTTTCATCACAATACCTTATACTACCTACGTATAAAAGAAAGTAATAGAATATAATAGACAATATTTTTTAATCTTTATTGTACACTCCTTATAAATGTGAGATTAATATATAATTAAACTTCACAGTCATTTTATTTAATTGGTGTCCATTAACCTAATAACTTATATGTAATGCTCATTTAATCTTGATTTGATATACCCATGTATGTATATGATATATACCTACTTAACATGGTTGTCCTTTCACTATGGCGCGACTATTTTATCACGTTATAGGAGAGAGACGGGGTTACAGCTGTTTTCAATGTCAGTTATTTAAAAATAGATAGACGTACTCGTATATGTTTTCAACTCTGATAATTTTGTTAGTAGCGTAAGTAGCTAGTGTGTTATTTAACAGTCAGACACATTTACATCTATCTACACGTAGGTGACAAATATGCAGTTTGCCGGAAAAGTTGTTTTAATCACCGGTGCAAGTTCCGGCATTGGTGCTGCAACAGCAAAATATTTAGGAAGCTTAGGAGCTACATTAGCCTTATCAGGTAGAAATGTAGAAAACTTGAACAAAGTAGCCGCAGAGTGCAAGTTACCGAAGGATACACCTGTCCCATTTATAGTACCAGGAGAATTAACAAACGAAAATGATACAAAAAATATTCTAAATTCTACAATTAAACACTTTGGTAAGTTAGATGTGTTGATAAATAATGCCGGAGTAATAGAAACAGGCAGTATTGAAAATACAAATTTGGAACAATTTGATAGAATGATGAACATAAATGTTAGATGTATTTACCATTTAACAACGTTAGCAGTTCCTTATCTAATTGAAACGAAAGGGAATGTCGTTAATGTATCAAGTGTGAATGGAATCAGATCTTTCCCTGGTGTTTTAGCTTACTGTGTTTCTAAAGCAGCTGTTGATCAGTTTACAAGATGCGCCGCTTTAGATTTAGCGCCAAAGCAAGTAAGAGTAAATTGTGTAAATCCTGGTGTCACAATAACAAATTTGCATAAACGTGGTGGAATGAATGAGGAACAATATGCACAATTCTTAAAAAGAACAAAGGATACTCATGCAATGGGAAGACCTGGTGAAGCCACAGAAGTAGCAAAAACAATTGCCTTCCTTGCAAGTGACGCTGCTAGCTTTATAACTGGTGCTTCAGTGCCAATAGATGGCGGTCGACATGCCATGTGTCCTAGATAAATATTTTTTTAAGTAACAATATGTATTTATATATTTTTTTATTTCCACAAATAAAATTTAAAGCACATCTTAATTAATATACCCGCAGTAGTAGTGTGATTTTTAATGTCTAAAATGCGACTGAATTTACCGCCACAGTTTACAGGTTTTGATTCGACCAATCCTAAAAAATACGACTTTCAAGGAGGTTTTCGAAAACGCGAGCGATTGAGCGACGAAGACGCCAGCAATCACGAAGTATACTTTTGGCTCAACGAAATCACGTGCGAATACTTGTTCGTGATTGGTGGAGTGTCTTCGTCGCTCGCCTTATCGAAAACCTACCTTCATATAGCAAATACAAATATTCATTTAAAGTAATTTTTGCAATTAGTACCGTAATCATACCATTTATTTCACTAGTGCTGTAATAGGGTCTATTACAGCACTAGTTGCGTAATAGAAATGGAACATTTAAACAGATTTATTTTAAGTTGGTCACATTGCAACAGAAATGGAGATGTCAATATGACATTTTGTATGCAAGTTTGAGGTTTTTATATTGAAATTCATTGTAAGATTTGATATTTTTAATTAATCTTTGAAATAGTACAACTATTATAAACATTTATATTAACGTTTGAATTATCTTTCGAAGTGATAGTGATACCGTGTGCAGTAGAAACATTCTGTTGAAAATTATCAAAAATGTGTCAATTTTAAATTAACTTGTCAATTTAAATCTTGTGCCAAACCAAGGTGACAACCGCCACAAAATTTCCCTTGATTATCAAATTTTTCTCGTTTTGCTTTTACAAAAAGAGAAATTTTAAAACTAATTGCAAAAAATAGCATAAAAGACACGTTTCATTTGACATTAAAGCACTCATTCAGTTAAGAAACTCGTGGCTACGCCACTCGTTTCTTAAACTCTGAATTCGTACTTTGAAACGTCAAAATGAAACTTGTCCTTTGATATACTATTATATCTTTGTTCGAAATATTTATAGATGTATAATGTATATTAAAGTATTATTATAGAATCCATGTTATGATTTGGGTAAACACAACCATCTATTTTCTATTACACGTTTTCGATTAAATAGGTAGGTTGTGAAACTGTTAATGTTGGATGGTTTATTTAGGATATAAGCACGTGAGATTTAGTTTATAGACAGAATTCTTTGTTATATATCCATATAGTCGCATATATTTTTGTTGTTTAAAATAATTTTACGAATGAAACAAATGTATCTAAAAGAATGAGTGAGCGAAAAAAAGAATTCAAGAAAGTACTGTGTAGAAATGTGATTACCGGCATGATAAACTGGTTGCGGCAAATCGTGGATTTAAGTTACGAACTATCCCCATACAAAATCACTAAATGCACACATGTCCTACATTAGCAAACATATATTTTCATCCTTCTCTAAAATTGTGATTTTGCTACTTGGGATTTTAGGTAATAATGTGACAACTCTAGTGAGTGAATAATAACCATGAAGCTGGTTTCTCAATACAAGTGACGAGTACCAGGTGACGGGTGAAAGAAGAACGAACATACAAACTTGTATCTGGGATTTGCGGAGGTTAGTTTGTCGTGTCGGTACTCGGTATACTCACTCATCACCCGTCACTCGTATTTAAAAACCGAATTACTCTGATTCAAATAATCCGGTACTGGACAAGGGTACCGGTTATTTTTCCCTCGAGTTGTTCTCATATCAGTCATATCACATGCCTATCACTTAATTGACAATTATAGTTGCCGATTTGAATCTGTTGTATGTAGCACAATATGACAGTAGGTGACAGTAGTATTTGTATATATATTTCTACTTGGTTTACTGTAGACCTGTGCTGTAGGCAGATAGTTTTATAAGTGTATTTTATAATGTTCTCTGGAAAAGTGGTGTTAATAACTGGTGCTAGTTCTGGCATTGGTGCAGCAACAGCAAAACATTTCTCAAAATTAGGTGCTAGCTTATCACTTACTGGTAGAAATATAGAGAACTTAAATAAAGTTGCTGAAGAATGCTCTGGGAATGTAAAGCCCTTCATAATTTTAGCAGAAATGACAAAGGAAAGTGATGTTCAAGCCATTATAACAAAAACTGTTGACCATTTCGGTCAGCTTGATGTATTAATTAACAATGCTGGAATAATTGAAACAGGTGGTATAGAAAATACAAGTCTTGAACAGTTTGACAGAATGTTCAATGTAAATGTTAGATCTGTCTATCATATAACAATGTTGGCTGTACCTCATTTGGAAAAAACTAAAGGGAATATTGTAAACATATCAAGTGTTACAGGAATACGTGCATCACCTGGTTTATTATCATATTGTATGTCAAAGACAGCAATTAATCAATTTACAGAATGTGTTGCACTAGATTTAGCACCAAAACAAATAAGGGTCAACAGTGTTAATCCTGGAGTGATTGTAACAGATTTACATAAAAGAGGTGGTATGAATGAAGAACAATATATGGAGTTTTTAAATAGATGTAAAGCAACTCATGCACTTGGTAGACCAGGACGTGCCGATGAGGTTGCTCAAGTAATTGCTTTTGTTGCAAGTGACAGTGCGAGTTTTATAACAGGAGCTATTATTCCAGTTGATGGTGGTCGACATTCTATGTGTCCACGTTAAGTTATATATATAATAAAAATACATGCATTTTACTATAATTTCTTTCCATTTCGAATATATCACATTTTCTCTATTCCTAAATGATACATTTGTATCATAATAAAAACAAATTATGTAGAAAAGGAATAGAGAGTAGATACAGAATCTTCTTAGTCCTTAAGAATAGCCAGTTATAAATGTAAAGTATTTTGATCCTATTTCAACCCTGAAAGCTGGTAATTCAATATGGCACAAGATTATCAAACTGCCTGATAAACTTCAAAGGTGCAGGTGACTAGATTTATCAATTTCTTTTTTCTGTGACTTAAAACGATTTGTAAATTTGGTTAGAATTAAGAAAAGAAAGAAGCTGAAATAATATAATTAATATTCAAATGTTTGTGAGTTATAGTGAAATAGATTTGATAAAGACGTGTAATGTGTGCCAATTATTTCTTAGAAAATATCATGTTTTACTGGTGTTTTATTTGTAACTTTATTACTTTCTTAAAACAGATGAAGATCCATATGAGCTGAATATACTCTACTATATAGATTACGGCTCTAGATTAATCAATATCCCAATACACAAAGTCAGCATATACTTACTGCTAGAGACTAATAAATAAAACAAATATATAAAAGATTGTATCAGGTAATATGCATGTTTTATTTCTAATTTAGAAAATGAATAAGAACATTTTTGATTATATTATCAATATTTATACAAACTTATATTAATATGAATTTTTAATACAAAAGATTTTTATTTCTGCTATCCAGCTAAGGGATTTGCATGTATGGTTACACTATTAATTTTAATGTCGGAGAGTGGTCTAAAATTTTTTGGATTTACTTGAATTTTCTCTAACTCATCTAATGTATCAAATCCATCAATTACTCTAAAAATAAATGAGTATAAAATAGAACTCCTTTATCAAAAGAAAAACTTACTTTCCAAATAAGGTGTATTTCAAGTCCAAATGGGGATGGGCTCCATAAGCAATAAAAAATTGACTTCCATTGCTATTTGGACCATTATTTGCCATCGATACAGTACCCCTAGCATTGTGCTATAAATATATATGAAAATTTTAATTTCTAAATTATAGTACACTTCGCATTTTTTACCTTTATTTCTTCTTTAAATTCATCTTCAAATTTTCTACCCCATATTGAATTACCTCCTTTCGCTGTTCCACTTGGATCACCAGTTTGTACAATGAATCCCTTAATGTTTCGATGAAATATACATCCATTATAATAATCACTAGCACACAATGCCAAGAAATTTTCGCAAGTTTTGGGGCAAGCTTCACAAAACAATTCCAATTTGAGAATTCCCACGTCAGTGTGTAATGTAACAGACTAAAATTTGTACGTGATGTAACGAAATATTAAAAATATTCATGTTAATACCATCGTTTCTATTACGTATCAACCCTCCAGGATATACATATAATAATTTTGTTTAAGAATTGAGGTTAGGTTTTTAATGTTATGATACTGTTCCAAACTTTGTAAAATTGAGCAAATAGATAAATTTGGCATTTTTAACGTGATTTGCAAAATTGAAAATATTTTAAGAATAAATGAGGTCATAAAATTTGTTCATTGAAACTATTTTTGGTTATTATACTATGCATTAGAATGCATACTCAATAGATGGCACAGCAATCAACAAATTGTTTGAAAATGGAATAAGTACATCAACGACTTACAACCATTATTTCTATTTTGGAATTACACTAATAAAATCTAAAATATATAAATTTAATTATTTCGGTATATTAACTTTAAGTATTTATGTCGCACAATATTTTATTATCATCATAAATAATTAATTATAAAAAATACAGAATATTCGTAATAATTTATTAAGTATATGTATTGTAAATATAACACAATTAACTACCACTGGTTGTTTTATCATTTTGTCTTATTTTGTGAATACAGGCAGTACGGAAAAACAAAGGAGAATCAGAAGTTACAGTTCTGACAAAACACAAAGTATATACATACGTATACGGTATATATATGTGTGTAATTCTTCTTATCATGGTCAAAATCATCCCCATCACAATTAATTCATTAAAGTTCTACATCGTTTCAATGGGCTCAATAGAAAAATTGTTTTAATTAATTTAATGCAATAAGATAAAAAAAATAGGTTAGTGTAAACAATCGATAAGTCTATTTTTAAATAACTTAAATAAAGAAAATAGACACTTGTACAATACAGTGTGTGGATTGCTTTTCCACAATTAAAATAACAGAAAAGGCAAATTATATAACACAGTGAGTGAAATAGCAATAATTTAGAAGCCAGAAGAAATGTACAGGTGGGGATGCTAATCAATGAAACTTTGTTCTACACATGCTTTAACTCTTTTCTCATATTCTCTCCTATTTTCTTTATATAATTGTGCTGCCATTGAGTTCGCAGGTGAATTTGGATTAGGATCACTTAGTAGAGACTGAAACAAAGTAAAATAATACAATAAAAACGGCGAGAAAATTGAATTTTTAGTAAAATAAAAACGTTAAGTGAAGTAATACAAAAACATTAAGCGTGTATAGCTTGTATGGTCACGTGTGTAAACCTGAAAGCCAGGAAAATGTGAGAGAGATGAACTACTTATACATACATACAGCTCACAGACTGAGACCTGATCGATGAAATGGCCCTCCCACAAGGTGCGCAGTGAATCCTTATAATATTAGAATTAGCACGAGCAGTCTGGTAAAATTGTCAAGCGCTACACTTATATGTATCTCTTTTCAGTATATTACAATTTCTTATCTGCATTTACTCGTTCGTCCGGCTAATGTATGCGATGATGAACAAATGTTATCATTTCTTTTTTCCGAATACTTTCTCTGTCACGCACTGACCTATAAATCTGCCAAGACTCAGTCTGTGTAGTGTACGTATGTGTATAGTCATAGAAACCAATCAGTAAAAGTTAACTCTTCTTTTTTCAAATAATATATTACTTTGATGTTCACACACTGTTGATCTGTTAGAACCACAGAGCACTGAATCTACAAAAATGAGTATTGCGCTATATTTTTTTTCTTTCAATATAGAAAATTTCTGCCTATTAGAAACTATGTATGTATTAAAAACATTAGTCAATGTTGCAATGACCTTTTATCAAAAGAAAAATGCCTATCAATGAAATAATATTATAAATTTCATTTAACAAAAGGTTAGGTTTACTTAAAAGTTATAATGAATCTCATGCCAAAAACCTTTAAACATGTTAAAAATGTGCATTTTAGTGTCTTTTGCCAGCAGTAAAACGATATACAAACAATATGAATATAGAAATACATTCATTGTTTATTAAATTGATAGACTGATACAAAAAAAGCACCATGGTGTCTGCACTAATATACTGTAGTATTCACTCAACATTCATCTTAGATTACAAAAAATAAATTATTAGACATTTTGCTGCCCAATTTACTTAACTTTTAAAAACTATTTTTATAATGGCTGGCATGTCTATAAATAAAATCTTTACAAAAGGTGAAGCAAGCAATAACATCTAACTTACTTGTATAGATGTCAATATCGCAGAAACATCATATGTGGGACTCCATCTATTCTGCAATATATCTAAACATATTCCTCCATCTGCATATACATTTGGATGGAACATATGACTAACAAATCGAACCGTTGGTGGTTTATTCGGATATTCTTCTGTAAATTCAATTGTTAATTTGAAAGTACCATCTTCAAATGGTGTATCATGTGGACCAAATATTACTGCATTCCAAATCATAATATTATTGTCTGTAGGTGCACCACTAACACCTGTTGGTGGATCTTCTTGTAATCTATGAATTAAAATAAAAATGATAATTTACAATATATTCTTTTAAAAATATGTTGATATTTTAATAACTAGCAAATGTGTTTTTGTCCAATAGAGTTCAGTATAGGCCATTTTGATATAGTGTTGGTTAATATGTTTATGGTTTTCCATAAACATATTATCAGAGAAATAATAAATTACTTTCTTAAAATTAACTATCATAGTATGACACATATAATTTTCCTAATTCTATGTGTTTAAACTACAAATGATTTGTCTCCTCTTACATCTACTTTTTATTGGTTCGGGAAGACTACATTCTAATAATTCATGCTTTTTTTGAGATGTTAAAAACTGCACTCATAATGAAGGTATATCCCTAGAATATCCACACATAAAATAAAAAGGTTTACATTTGAACAAAAGGAGTTTAATTAGATGTTAATATATTTTGTTTTTCAACTTAAATTACATCACCTCACTAAGGAAGTATTTAATTATTAAATATTGTGTATAATGTGATCTTGCTTTAAAATTCTAAGGAATTTCTGTCAAGATCAAGCATAGTCTAATCTTATAATTCAATATCTAAATTGTATAAATTATATTCTAAAGGAAATATAGCACCGACACACATTTCACTACAAGAATATGCCATCCACACCAAAGATCACACAATTTCAACTAAGGAAGAAGTCAATCAAACCTTTTGAAATCTCTCATAAGGCGTCGTCGTGCTGGTGTAGACATTTTACGAACAACCTATCTACTCCTATTTGTCTTTGTACGTATTCCAGACTAATATTTATTACTACTTCAAAACCTTACGCACTGAAAATTTAAACGTCTTCTAAAATCGCTCACTGTCTTATACCACAATAGAAGGTCCACACTAGCATGACGTACGATCATAGATGAGTGTTATAAACAGAAATAGCACTAGAAGGTTCTTTCATGAACGAAGAGGTTAAAATAGGGAGTACTTGAGTAATTTTGACAGTCATTTCAGTTGGCATTATTGTTCATGATATTCAAATAAAAGAAATACCTATGAAGAACATACAACTGGAATAGATGACGCTAACATTAAAACATGTTAAATTTCCACTAATTTAAAACAATTTTATAGTTGGATATTTCATTATCGTACCTTGACGAAATACGGAAACTTTAATCAGCTTCTTATCTTAATGAATGCACTTACTACTATGTATTATTAACGGTAATTATTTAGACGGAATTTTTACTTAAAAAGATTCAAATTCGGCAATAATTACACCACATAAGGCATAGTTTGCTATTGGGCACCTGTTTTTGTAGAAATGATGAATTTGCTATTAAAGATCAAATGAAGAAGCATATCCCATGTATCCATACATTTTGTCTCTATGCTAAATTGGTTGCATAACTTTAAAGAATCTCTAGATTAAGTGGTTATAAAAAATGAATTAGCCAAGATGTTATATATAATAATAATCGCTAGTCGATTTGAGCATGCCTATAATTATAAATTAGTCGTACACTTTGTTTATCATTTACATTACTCCGGTAATAGGAGAACGGACAGTCTCTATAGCACGAAGTAAGTACTTGAGAATTCCGCAAAACATCATAACACTAAATTGTATTATTTTAGTGTGTTGGATTTAAAATGTTTAATTAAAATTAAGAATATGTAAATAAAACCTGTTGTCTATTTTTGATTGCAGAAAATAAATTCTTTTTTTATGGAACGCAATTCAAAATTATTGAATTATATTTATTATATCTATTCAAGCCAAAAGTAGCCAGATAGGGTATAGTATCATTATTGTTGTCTAATCGTAATTTACGTAATTTCATGTTTTACCCTTTCGAATCTTTACATAAACAAAGGAAATTAGGTTCTGAAAACCTAAGAAATGGCCTGGAATTCAAAATCTGTTTTGGATAGTCGCAAAGCTATTGATTATTGAAAAAAATACAGATATCGGATATCGGCACTGACGCATAATAGAGCGTATTATAGTTGTTATGTAATTTTAACCTGAGCAAAATTTAGTATTTTGAGAATCAAACAGTAAATTAAACGTTGAAGACAATGGGATGTATCAAAAGGGCATTGGAAGGACAGCCAAACTTTTCAAACTCTTTGATTGGTATGCAGTGCTTCGCCTTCCAACATTTTCTTATAGTTTAAATGCTAGTGTTATACTTCAATTTTTTCTTTGTAAAAATTTGTGTGCATTGTGATTGTAAATCTATTTCTACTTAAAATGACTTTGAAATATCAGTTTTGCAACTTATGCTGTTTGTCTACATTTTCTTTTCTGACAACGCAACAAATATTACACTAATATAAAAGATTGGTATAAATCGCTCACATACCTATAGAATACATATATACTTACTGCTTATCATCACTATAAAGAGTAAGGCGCTATACCAGTCTTATTTTCCTATTAAACTCCATTGTTCTCAGTCCGCTTATTTGAACTGATAGAGAAAACGCTTACATTTTATTGTTCGTCATACTAGATCCATGACGACTCGTCTTGTTTATGTTGCCGGGTCTATTTTTTATTTCTGTCAGTGACATTTGATATAATCACTTATAATACCATGAGTAGTCAAAGTTATGTCGATTATTTTTGTGGTGGTTACACGAATGTCTTTCATGATTGCATTTAAATACTACGAGTGCGGAGCACGAGTAGTATTCGCAATTATGAAAGACATGAGTGTAAAGCACCACAAAAATAGTAGACTCAACTTTGACTACGAATCGTATTCGAGAGACTATTCAATGAACCAAATCAATTTTTCATATTAAAATGACTCAAAATTTAGTTACACATGATTACGTTTCCATGTCAACAAAAAAAACATTTATGTTTGTCATTAAAATTTTTGGAATCGTGTTCCTATTTAGTTCGTTTCGTTGAATAAAAACTGGTGTTTCTAAATAATGGGAACTGAGAAAAGATTTGGCACGAAATCTGAAGACGAAATCGATGCTGAAATTTGCGAAAATATCCCTTGGAACACGAAGAAATCCAAAGATTCAGTATGGAGACAATTTAGTACATTTTTAACAGCAAAAGGCTATAAACTGGATCAATCTACTTCTCCTGTGGACTTAAATGTCATCTTAAAGTCGTGGGCATGTAATATGAAGAAAAAAGATGGGTCCGATTATAAAGAAGGCGTCATCAAGCACATGTGGAACGTGACGGCGAAAATGGTTCAAGAAATGTTCTTCAATAAGTGGAAAATAAACGTAAACCCGTTTTCTGATGCAATATTTAAGTCAGCACGTGACGCCAGGGATGCTACAAGAAGAAAACTGCAAGCGTGTCCTGAAAAAAGAACCAGCAACGCGGCGGCACTTACAGAACCAGAATACTTAAATATGATACGCATATTAGATGAGAGTACCCCAGACGGTTTACAGAAAAAGTTTTTCTTAATAGCATCTTAACTAGCTTGGCGGGGAGGAGAAGGGAGCAACTGTTTCACCTATTACTTCAAGGAGGAACTCGATAACAAGGGAAGAAGAACTGGTAGAATTGAGTATAATCCAGTATTTTCGAAAACTGCGCAGGGGGGAACTAAATCATTGACAGGCAGCAAGTGGTTGATAGAGAATAAAAGCAATACCGATATGTGTCCAGTTAGGTAACCTATTTATATTTAATTTCAAGACGGTATAATTAATATTCTTCTGTTATTTAGATTGTATTATCTACTGAAATCGAAGAGAGGAAAAAATGTGAAAACAGAAAGGATGTTTTTGACACCGAATCCGTTTTGGGATAAAGTTGAGAATGCGGTGTGGTATAAGAACAGTCCAGTTGGTATATGTGAGATCAGTAAATGGGTGAAGTTATTAGCTGAAAAAACTGGATTAGATGTTAAAAGAAGGAAGATATCAAATCATTCGGTACGCTCTTCAACTGTATCATCTCTGGCGAAAGCTGGAGTCGGAGAGCAACAACTGATGAAAATAACGGGACACCAAAATCTGAATTCCATAAAATCGTACTTGCAGCTTGATGATGAGCACCACGAGTCGATTATCACCAAAATGCGAAGAAATTTTACAACAACAAATGTGTCATGTACAACTTCGACATCTGTCAGTAATAGTGACGGTATTAAGCTACAAGAGAAAGGTACTCCCTCGGGTACTCCCAGTGATAGCTCTGTTCCAGAATGTCTGCTGCAGCACTGCAGTAATGTTAGTTTTTCTAATTGTACCTTCAATATTGTTAGTAAATGAGTTACATTAATAAAAACCTTCACTTGTTTAAAATATCCACTTGAATACCTTCTAGGAAGATATAATCGCTGAAATTTCCTGTTGCTATGATACGAAAGTAAATATTTGCTATTTTATTGGTTCATATTTGAACAATGACAGGTGAATTGAATAGTCAAAAAAAATTACTCACAATAGAGTAACTATAACGTAATATATTTGGTAATTGAAATGCTCTAAAACTTCAGTCTTTCTCAACTTCCGTCGGGACAGTCCTGATTTTTAACAATTTGTCCCGCGTCCCGCGAAGTTTAAAAAGTCCCGATTTTTGGAAAGAATGTATGGCAAGCTAGGGAACGGCGGGTGAACGGGGAGGGAATATACATTTTTCGGCGGTGGCTATTTCACCAGGATGTTTTATATTATTTTTATTAATTTTATAATGTTAAACAAATTCTTGTGAAAAATTTTATGACCTTTTAAACAACGATCGCAATCTACTAAAAAAAAAAACTCAAATGAGAAATATGCCAAAGAATAAAATAATACTAAACCTAATTTTTTTAATGTATTATAGTTGTAAATCTTACTTATGTTGAAATTTAAAAAAATATATTACAATAAATTTTTTCGCTCTATCTAGACCAAATTTTTAATCAAGACCCCCCTCCCGCCCCGCCCCGCTCCCGTCAATGATGCTTTACCAATGTTCAAATCTGGTCACCTTACCATGCTATCTCAGTGTGGCATAGAGAAGATCTATATGCCATATATCCAGTAAAGTTGTGAGAGAACTCCAGCGATATTGTAATTAAAAATACCACCATATGTGCGGTTACTTTTAAGCAGCGGTAACTGGTAAAAAGGTACATTTTTCAAACCACTTTCTCGCACATGGTATCACAATTTCCTATTGCACAGTGTATAAAAACCAAGAGACATATAAAATGGTGAGCAATTTGATATTTCCCCACCAACTATTCATTCGGTCTCTAGATATACAGGCCGATTCATTTTCGGCTCTCACCATAAGGATGTCGCTTAATATTGGATATAGAGTATAGGTTTAAATTTGGCGAAGTTGTTAAATTTTGTGTTTGTTATGAATCAGTAAAGAGAATGGACCTGTGACAAATTACGTTCGTTTTAAAAAAGAACACAAAAACCCCATTTTTTTCTTTTACCTGTAGCACCTACATTTGGCCTTGCAGAGAAAAAATAAAAGCACATTGTTATGGTTACTTTTAAACCTCTATCCAATGGTGTCCTCAAAATTTTTATATGATGTTTCGTTTCTTTCTGGCCATCATCAACATCTAATTTGTTATGGGCGCCATATTGGATTTAGACACCTTCAGAAAGAGTTCTTTTTGTAATTTCAACTATGTACTACATGTTGACAAAAGTCTTTGATATTATGCTTTAATTGAAAGAATAAATTTTAAAATTAAATTAGGTAGTCATGTAATTTCAATCCGTCAAACATTTCGTTTATTGTTCATTAGTAATACAAAAATGTCATACATCAACGAAGAGAAACGAGATATGTTAAGTATTTTTTATTCTTCGAACCGAAATTCAACAGTGGCGAGTACAAGATATTTACAATTGTATCCAGAACGACAACAGCCTAATCGTAACATTTTTTCTAGATAGAAGTTTGTTTGGTCGAGAATGGATCGTTTACTAAGTCGCGTAATGTTCATGTCAACAGGAATTTGAATGAAAATCGACAGGATATTTTACAAATGGTAAATTTAAGGCGTGTTTTTGCAAAGTTCATGTTAATCTTGTATTTTTTAAATGAATTTCTACACGCGACGTGGTGTCCGAATTAAATTTGTTCCAGTCTAGAGTTTGGGGAATTTTACATCAAAGTAGGTTTAAACCATACAAGATCCATGTTAGTCACACTTTACTACCTGGAGATAATTTAAGACTAGAATACTGTAATTGGTTAATGCGAAGGATAGAAAATCTTTTAAGCAAAATCATCTGGTCAGATGTAACTAAATTTACAAATACTGGAATGTTCAACAGAAGTACGGAGCACTATTGGGCAGTACAAAATCCCCGACAAAACAGGGCAAGGAGACCACAACATTGTTTTGGAATATAAATTTGGATGGGTATTTTGGCAAATCGTCTCTTAAGACCAGTTATGTATGAACATTTAAATGGAGAAAGATATTTAAACCTTTTATGTGTGTATATACCATTGAGAAAAAATACTATGGAGACGCTGTAAAGCATCTTTGCTGGACTCTCGAAACGGGAGCATTGGGCGGGGCTAAGTGTGAGACCAATATGGCTGCCTCACCTAGTCTGGACTACTCAAAATTATAATCTGTCATCCCACACCTGTCAGACCTACATTAACCTATGAAATGTTATTCCAGACGAATTCTTATCAACGCCATCTCTGCTGTTGCAGCTACGTAGAGCACAAGAAACCGTAATGTCTTTTAATATTTTACTTATTATATAACTCTAATACACAATGCACTTAACAAACACTCCACTTTTTACCAACACTACCTGTTTGACGTAAGTGTAGTATCAATATGGCGGACCTGTACCCGGTTTGATCACGTGACGTTGTCTCCCTACTTATTCTATCTCAATGGTATATACGTATCTGACTACCTTGCCAACAATAAAGTTAAATCAATTACACTTGTGGTGGTAACAAGACGGTGCACCAGCACACAATCCGGCGGTTGTTAGAAATTACTTAAATCAAGAATTTCCAAACCGTTGGATTGGAAATAGAGTTGTTGAATGGCCTGCGAGATCATCTGATTTAATTCCGCTAGATTATTTTTTGAGGATATGTTAAAAATAATATTTATGTAATAGATGCCCCACAAAACATTGAAGAATTACGAGACGCTACTGTTGAATTTCGGTTCGAAAAATAAAAACTTTTCGTTGGTGTATGACATTTTTGTATTCTAATGAATGATAAACGAAATGTTTGACGGATTGAAATTTCATGGCTACATAATTTAATTTTAAAATTTATTCTTTCAATTAATGCATAATATCAAAAAGTTTTGTCAACATGTAGTACATGATTGAAATTAGAAAAAAAAACTCTTTCTGAGGTGTCTAAATCCAATATGGCGCCTATATAAAAATTTCGAGTACATCATTAGATAAAGGTTTAAAAGTGGCATAAGAATGTATTTTTATTTTTCTCTACAATGCCATATGTAGGAGCTACAGGTAAAAGAACAAATTGGGGTTTTTACGTTTCTTTAAAAAAAAAAGATCGTCATTTGTCGCAGGTCCATTTTCTTTACTGATTCATAACAAACACAAAATTTAACAACTTCGCCAAATTTAAACCTATACTCTATATCCAATAATAAGCGAAATCCTCATGGTGAGAGCCGAAAATGAATCAGTCTGTATTGTGATCTCTATGGAGCAACCTTAGAAAACCTCGGATCTTAAAAATATTCTATAAAAAACAGTATATTAAAGTATAAGTGGATAATAGTCATTAAAACCGCGCGATTTTTCGAGCAAGTGTCTAGTTTCCACGAATACATTATTTTTTCTTATTGGTACACTTTAAAAACACAGTTTTACTGCTTTTAATACTACAAATACAAATACGAATTCATAACGTAAAATTGTTGGATGTGATATGACATTAGTATACTTTTGGTTGTCATGGAAATGATTAATTAAACAATCTGTCACATAAAGTCATTTTTCTATTCCCATATTATAATTGTATTATTAAATATACTAAACCTGTACTTTAATGATGTCCATTACGGTACAGATTTTCATTATGATACAAGTTTATATTCAATAGGAATACAGATTTTTCATTACGATACAAGTTTATATCCAATAAGAATGCGACATTCCAATATTCAATATGGCGACTGCATATCTGACAGATATAAAAATTAATTAAATGTGACAGTTCTCTGCAATTTACAAGTAAACATTTGTGCTTTTTTGAAAATATAAACGGTAAAAATGAGGGATAATGACAGTGAAATGTAATAATTGACTCCACCAGAAATTATGGAACAAGTCTTAGTAGCCACGAACAATTTATTACCAGCCAAATTCGCAAAAACGTACGGAAAATTTTACGCTCAATTTATGAAATGGATTGTTCAAAAAATATGTTTTATTATGGGGTCGTAGAATAAATAGTGTATGCAACTCGCATTTAATGGCTATTAAGACACTCGTATTCATTACAATACTCGGCTTCGCCTCGTATTGTAATTCTCTTACTCGTGTCTTAATAGCTATCATTAAATGCTCATTGCATAATATACTATGTTGTGTAACGATGAGTTCAAAGATTGATTACTTAAGTAATAAAGCCGAATGTCGATTAAAATACCGCAAAAGTCGGAAAGTAAATATAAAATACAGATTTGTCAAATGGATGGAAGAACAAGAGGCTACAGTTATAGATGAACGAGTTATACTTGCTTACCTTCAGGAAATGTCGGAGCAGTACCAGGCCATGACAATTTGGACAATCCATTCAAAATTGCAAAGTATGTTGCGGATAAACAAAGGGGTTGATATAAAATTATTTGCGGAAGTTCATGCATTCATGAAAGCAATTAGCAGGAATGACGTATCAAAGAAGGCTTATGTATTCAAGGAAGACGATATGCGGACATTTTTTAAAAATGTACCGAACATGACATACGGCTAAACGATCTGAAGGAAGAGGGAAGCTTATGCAAGCAATGAAAATGCGATATTTTACTGTTGCCGATAGTGATGGAATTCATTGTCAGTTTAGTGAAGCAATATTTATCTTTGCGTCCTCAAAATGCGAGTACGGACCGAGTTTTCTTACGGTATGACAAGGGGAAATGCACTAATCAGGTAGTGGGTATTAATACGTTTGGATCATGTCCATTGCAAATTGCACGCTATCTTAAATTAAACAATCCCGAGAAATACACAGCACATGCTTTTTTGGCAAATGGTGGTATGACAATTGATCAAATCCAACGACAAGTAGGTTGGAAATCGACAGCTGTGGACGAGTGGTTATGTTGAAGAGAGAATGAGCAATAAGAAGAATGTTTCAAATCTTATTGGGAATGCCATAAGTGGAAGCATGATGTCACTGACTTCCGAAAATAGTGTTAGCCATTAGAATAACAGCTCCCCTGATTTAAATAACCAAGGGTTTAATATTTCAAACAATACAAATTGTACATTTAATATTTATTTAAAATGAGAGTTTTTTTCAATAAAATTATTATTAAAGGTTGTTCTGTCAGGTTAATTGATAAAAAGTTGACATTTATACTTATTTGAATTTGTGGACGTTGCCCTGTTAACTTTAAAACACGCGCGTGCTTTAATGATTGATTTATACACGCGCTGGCGTGTTTCGAACAAGCAAAATGATGTACCAATAAGAAATTAATTACTGCTGGGTATTTACTGAAAAAATGTATTTGCTTCTAGATTAAATAAAATTAAATTCAACAGTGAGATATGGAAATACACATGTTTAACTATTAAATGGTAATAACAATATTAAACTAGGGAAATCAAAATACCATCAACATTTCCGTATATTCATATATTTATAGATAAATTAGAAGTAAATGATTTATTAACTGCTTTTAACATAACAAGATGACAAACCTACGTTTGAGCAAAAAAAAAAGAAATATATATATAGCAGTAACATACAATTAACTAAACAAAATTAAACTACATTACCAACTAAAATAAAACAAACTTTTCCTTTCATAGTTTCTTTTTTAATATTTGCTTTTGGCGACTGCGTTTAATTTGTGTTAGAATACAGTTCTTCAAGTGTTTTCAAATCGTTTACACGTTACGAATGATGTAAATGTCTATTAAACTGAATAAGATATTCCTTCTTCTTTTTTCTTTGGAACACTCCCGCAGTTTCATATTTGAATATTAACGATTGCATAACGTTGGCAACATTTATAAACAAGAGCAATTAATTGTCTGTTCTTCCACTTCTATTTATCCAGATGGTTCAAGGAAATAACAAAAGAAGTACCCTCAAAAATTAAAAAAAAAACGACAATGATGAAATAACACAATCATAGAATTATGCAAGATTACAACACGTTAAAACCAAATCCAAAAAAAAACATGTATGTATATATCCACCATTCTATTTTATTTTTAATAGGCAACAATATATCACATCATTTATTTTTTCTACTGAAGGGACTTGATGAATATTACTATTCAACAGTGCAATTTATTTAATTAATATAAAAACAAAAAGGGAAGAAATTCCAAACAGCTTGAAATGATGTGATATCTTCTGTATCAATTATGAACAATAAGAAAAAAAAGAAAACTAACTCGCTGGTGCTTTACATTATATTACTACAAAAATTTTTCTATAGCAGTGCTATTTTAATCACATGGCTGTTCAAATATATAGAACACTGACAAACCAAATGATTAAAATAAACTGTCTCCCAGCGCATCAACTGTTTCTTATGTACATAACAAATGAACAGAGTTCAATTTGAAAAGATTTTGCTTTATAATCATCTACGTGTTTGTTTTCATTCTAACTTTATCATTACTTTAGTTGATATTTCTCAATACTGGAGCCTTCTATTCAAGTAAGCTTCAGATATAGTCTGAATTCAAATATTTTATTAGTTATTATAATATTTAGCCCTATTATCAATAAACTTCAACAATTGCTTAAAACAGTGATGAACACTAACTTATAATTAACTATACATGTAAATTAACAATTTCTCATTTTTGTTCGTTTCGTTTAGACAATTCAAAATTTAAACATAACAATGTTATACATAATTGCACTAATCCCGAATTGTGTCTCTAAGTCTATTTTATGTAGTAATAACTAGCGAAATATCGAACTGGGCAGTTTGAGTGAGAGCAGGTATGTGTATGTATTTTTCCATCAATGAAATGCATATTATACTGACAGTAGTAACACATCATATATGTATAAGTATGTACAAGATTTGTTGACTAATATGTGTTCAGGTTGTGGAGACTAAAAATAATATCGAATCAATTATCTTGATAAGCTATTTGCAAGAGTGCCTAAGGACAAATAAATATACATTTGAAAACTGCGCCTATAACAACCTATATTCAAAAATGCTGATAAATTAACCCAAAATACTATTACAGTAGAGTCCCGAGTTCCGGTTATCCGAGGTATCACTGCTTGTCGTCGTTCCCGGCACGGTTGTTGTAGGTTCATTACATTATTTAACGTAGGGAATTCCCCTGCTTATCTATCTGGCAGGACCTAGTTATAAATACACCTGCGTTACTATGTTGACTGACATTAAAGACGACAATTAATAAAATTTGGAATAAGATTTCTATTAACCAAATGAAACCTGACAGTGTACAAAATGCAGTTGAAGAATCGCTTTTAGGCCTTGCTAACAATCTCGATGTTTCAACTACGTTAAATGAAAATGATATAGCAGAATGGATGAACGATGATGACAACAATGAACTAAGTGATGGCGATATTGTAAGCCTTATTAGAACCCAAAAAGGTATTGAAGACGAATTTGAGAATGAAAATGACGACTATGCTGAAAATCTACAAAAATATCTCATAGCGACGGATTTAACGCTATTAAAACAGCTATTTTATACCTCGAACAACAAGATGACACAAGTCCAGGCGATATTTTGGTACGACGACGACTTTAAAACACTGCTGCCAAGAAAAGACAAACACTTATGAGTCAAAAATCCATTACAGATTTCTTTAAACAAGTTAATTCCTTGCAGAAGATGTATTATGTTCAATATGTTACATTGTTCAAAGTAAATATGTTTATTTACAGAAGACTTATTAAGTTATATTATGTTACATTGTTTTTCAAGATTATACAATATATTGATATTTATTTTGTCTAGTATTTCTAGTTTTATTTAGAATTAATTCATTTATGTTGTAAAGGAATAGGTCAGATATAGAAATTGGAAAACACATTGTTCTCAATCAAACGGCAATCCGTATTATCCGAGTTTTTGCTTATCCGAGGTACCGTCGGTCCACATTAGCTCGGATAATCGGGACTCTACTGTATTTGTTTTTGCTATTTTATAGTGTGTTAGATTTTGTGTCACTGTAAATATCTCGGCTTCTGTATGAATGATTAAAAAATTACACATAACAAAATTATTTGGTTATTTATTTTTAATGTGTCAAAACCGGAAAAACAATTGAAAATCAAATAGGTCAGGTAAAGCAAATAAAGTTAATATTTTAAATGGAACATACCCAGTATTAGTGTATATTCTGAAACTACATAAATCTATCTGTACAACGGTATATCAGTTGTACTTATTTCATTAACTTATGACGTAATAGAATAAATAACAGAGCGCGTTCAAGAGGTAAACAGTACAAAAAAAGGCATTTTACATTCTAAAAAAAAAAACAAAATGACCCCGTAGAAAAAGAAATCGATTCACAGTTTAAGAGCTGGTGATTGGTGATTCTCATAGGAGGTTAATATTTTTTTGTAACTGTCTGAACAATAATCAATTTTAATAATTAAAAAAAATGAAATGAAATTTAATGATTTTGACACCTTATTAAAAATAATCAACCTAATAACTATCATATATGTAATTTTTTATCATTCACATAGTAGCCGGGATATTTGCTGTGACATATAAAATCTAACACACTGTATATGTCACATAAGAATAAAAATATTATTTTCATATATCTGCATTGCACCTGTGTTGTTGTTATACAGATTGTCGTAGTTAAAAGTTAATATGCATCTTCAAATACACACACATAAACATGTACCTATGTATAAGACCGCTGGTGTGGGGAGATAGTGGGGAGATCGAGAGCGGGGACAACACATTCGTTCCGTAACTTTAGAGCGTGAACGTACATACTATCTGAGCAATCTCGCAAATATTAATACCGCTGAAGGAAATAGAGCGATTGATTTGGATGGCTTAAGAGAACAAATTCTTAACGCCATACAAATGATTACTCCTGAAATGCTATCGAATGTACGAAATGGGTTTTATAATCGTTTAGGGTACTGCTTGATGCAAGAGGGACAGACATTTGAACATCTTCAACATTAAATTTTGTATAGTTCATTTAATATTTTGTTTCGTTTTAAATGTGAGAATTTTATTTAATTTTTTTATAAGAATTTTATTTTAGTTACAAATTTTATAGAGTTTTGTTTCAGTTCAATGTTAATACATTATACATCAGTTACCAAAATATTATACAAAAGCCGTAAAGAGCGTAGCAATTCCTTAAAGCAAACGTCTACATACTAACTTTCAACGTTTTGCACTAAAGCCTGGGTACCCTGGTGTCCCGATATGAACTCATCTGTACTCCCCTACTATCGTACCCCTCCATTTCATGTTTGCATGCACATGTGTGCGTGCGTGTCTGTATTTCCCTATATCTACTTTTATTTCAGTCAAACGGTATATTGTCCGATCTCTTTAGCTAACAGAAAGCTTTATTTTTTTAGATACACCAGTATAATATTTTCGAAGTTTTATAATTTTATACTTATATCAAGGATTTTAAGATTTACATTCAACCAAACTAAAACTTTAGCAACACCTATAATTATATAAAAATTAGGATAAATCTTCACTGATAAAGTACAAGAGGAAATATTGTGAATTATGTTGAATATGATCATATTTTGAAATGACGATTCAGATGACGATACATATAATCCTGTGGTTGATGAGATAAGCCTGTTATATGCACGGATTGAAAGTGAGATTTCTTTGAACGGAGGGGACCCTCGCAGAGTGCTGAAATGGAAATCAATCAAATGGACACATCTTTCATTAACTTATTGCATACTAACAGAGTCTATAGATAATTTAAGAAAATGTAACAGAACAAGCAGAGTCTAAAGATAATGGTAAGGAACTTAAGAAAAGTAAGCATTATATAATATATTGATAGATTGACAAGTAAGACAAAAGAGAAAGAATATAAGCATGGAAAACATCTAAGGACTAGAAAAATAACAAACTAGAAAAAATGTGAAACAGGCTGCAAGTTTAAGTGCATGATCAATATAAATGAAAAAACTTGAGATTGGATGTATGCTTCATTTTGGACATTATCAAACTAAGAAAAGCTACATTTTATGTAAAAACACAAACTGTTCATTTAAAAACAAACGAGGGTCACGAAACCAAATAATGTTAAAAGAAAATGTGAGTTTCTTACATAAAATTATTTGTTTGCAACTGATACAGGTGCAAATGCATATAATATTAAATAAACGTCTGATTTCTTGTTTGGTAGGCAAAATACATTTCTTTTGGAATTTAGGTGTATTTTTAGACTCCACACCCTTTCTTGAAAATTCAACATTAAGACGAATTAGAAATAGGAAAATTGACTTGAATACCATTTTACGACCCAGTTTTAATATGTTTTAGAAAACACGTAGGTACTTACCGAAATAAATTAATATAAATTTCGTATTTGTAAGACTTTAAAAAAAATTAAATTTTCAATTAACAAACTTTTATATCAGGTTTTCTTCGCAGTACTTAAAAATACATTATTACTTAATTTATTGACAACAGGCTCAATACTTATAACAATTTAATAAAAGTAAATTCGAATTTAATATAACGTTCATGTTTTTTTAAAGTTAGTTTATCTTTTCAAAATTGAACGACTCAAAGATCGTAAGAAAGAGAAAAAGCTAAAATGACGTATACCTATAAATTTATTTACGGTTTTAAAGTAAAACTAAATGACAGAGAATTTTCGGGTGGCAATTGTTATTTATATATTATATATATTATGTATATCATGTTATATGTTATTAACGTACTGTACAGCTATCACTCGTCAGTGCGGCGATAACCGTTCAATCTTCAAACACTTGTCTTTTTTACACACTAAACGGTGAGAATAGCAGCGCGGGGAGATATTAGGTATTTTATTTAATCATAAATGGTATATTGTCACACCCGCGGTTTTTAGAACGTTCCTTTAAAGCGGTCACTCATTCGCGGGTGAATGGCACTTGAGTGGCGGGGTTCATATTTTTTGGATCTTCTCTCCGACCACCACGGGATTGTTGCGCCTGATTTCCTGAGCTCCCATCTCCCTGTAGTTGAACGAACAGTCGTGCTTATCACTATACCGATGTACCGCGCAAAATAAACCTCCACATCGGCACTCAAAACCTGAAAAACATAAATATTGAATATTTATTAAACTTTTAAGTAATAATTTTGTGCTATCCTTATTTTATTATAGTTTATTTAATACTTTTGTAGAATTTCGTTTTGTATTTCAAATACCTTCAATAAAGAGATATACATACATAAACCTTGTCGTTGTTTTAATTTAGATTTTCTGCGTTTTATATAACATATTTTAAGTGAGAAGTCAATTCTAGCACCCAGATTATAATGAGGGTATTATTAATCCGTCCGACTGCAATTCGTGTGGGGGGATTACGATTATAACGTTTACCCTGACTTGCAATACATGCGAGGGATTAATTTAAAGGTTGGCCGCGACTGCAATTCGTGATACACCAAATTGAATTGTCAATGTTTATTTAAATTAATTTATCAATAATTTATTTAATATTCCCATAAAATGAGGAAGACAGTTTAAAATGTAATGGTACCAACCTAGCAATAATAATAATTAAAACTCGAAACTATGCAAGTTAAAACTAAATTAAAACATTGGAACTTTGTTTAAATTAGTGTGTTCAATTCAGTTTTTCACTTTCAAATTTTCCACAGATTTTTCTCAATAGAGGATACAATTATTTATGTGGGCTCTCAAATCGGGTTACGTCAATAACCAAGTCGATGCCTTCTACTTGACGCAAATCCCGAGTGCTCAAATTGCTAGCCTTCTGCTAGAAAACACTAGAGAAAGTAGATGCAAACGCATCAACAATCCGATAAAGATCATCAAATTCCATGCTACCGCTATAGGGTTTACTAGGAACTTTGGAGCTCTCACGTTTGGATCGTTCAAAGTTGCAAAACTATTTATTTAGGATCGGCCTCAAGCGTATGCTGAATACATACTATTAATATAATTTGGATAAGTTATGAGTATGTCATACTTAATAAATTTGCACTAGAATTTACATTTGAGGATATCATCTTCTAGTCTACATTTTCGATGATAACAAACTATCTAGTTATATATATAATCTTCTTACAGACACATGGTGTTTTACTGTTGTGGGAATTATGGGCAACATACATTTCGCATGCCGCATTATCATCAGTAAAAGTATCAAGTAAACTCTAATCAAAGGTAAATAAATGGCGAGTAAAGTATGCCTTGTTGAAGTTGTAGAGGTTATTGTTGTAGTTGGTTGGTACAGACAAATAATGTAACGATAAATATAGTGCACGGCGATGCAAATTAACTGGACTAAGTGACAGTAAATCCTGCTTGAGATTCAGTTTATAATTCAAAATTCGATTATTTGCATTTTTAATAGAATTGTACTGTATAAAGCAGAGATGCAGTAAAAGATGCACTAAAGAGAAAAAGAACGTCGTAAAAATAAATAGTCAGTCACGGTTTATTACCTGACATCAACTGCAATTCTAAGACTGAATGTGGAACATTTTTGGTATAATTTCTTCGGGTTTTAACATAGTAGACGATAATAACTAAAGAGTCAGGAGATGAATTTTTAAAGATGTATTTCCTCTTGAAGAGACGCGATTAGATTTTAACTGGACCACTTCGGCTAAAGAATTAAGGCAAATTTTGCAAGACCAAAAGAACTCTCGATTACTCCTAATATTTTTTTTTTTTGGCTTCGGTTCTAGTATAGCCAAGAAGATATAAAATTAGTTTTGCAAAAACGACAGACAACACAAACATCAACTTCTAATGTGGTAAGAAGAGCATGATGCAGTTCTTCTTGCAGTTCTTGGCAATCAAATGAAATAACTACGAGACGAAAAAAGGACACTTTTCTGCGCCAACGAAGCCGGTAATACGACTTCTAAGATAACTAAGAAATACCACGGAAACAACACATGCAATGAACGCAAAATCAAACAAAATGAGTATCAAATGAGTGGGAGGAAAGGGACTGTACAACCATAAAGACTCGAAAAAAAGCGTGAAATAAATGAAATAATCCCATTTCACTACCAAATCTACTCTGAAAAAAAAAATTATTTGAAACGCAGATCTATTCCCAAATTGTACATAAGGTCAAGAGAGATGTTGACATTATTAATGAATAACGAAGATTTGGAAAGTTTTAATAATAAAGTTTTTTATTATAATAAACAATTAATAATAATATTGTATACATTCTGCGAGTGAGGTAGTAAGTTTTCACGGCACTAGCGCGTTTAATATAGCAGTGTTCAAACTCAGGACCGTATAGGTTGATAAGCTAGAATCATTAGACTATTTACTGTCATAAACTGAATAGCAAAATGTTATTACAGAAATTTACTTCGATGGTATCATCGTCACCATTATAATAGACCAGTTAGCGGTGAGCAAAAAATGCCTTCACCTTGCAAAAGGCGGTAGAAACGATTTTGACATACAGCTGTGTGCGAAAAAATAGTAGTGCATTGAAAAAAGTTAAAAAGTAAACCACAAAACATTATAAACTTTGTACATTTAAATATACTTAACTTTTAAGTAAAACATAACATACATGTTAGTTGTATAGCAAAATAATAATAACTTTAATAATTATTACATATAATTGTATATTCCAGATGTGCGAAAAAATAGCAGTGGTGACCTTAACCCCACGGGCCACACCAGAACCTCAACCGAAGCCTCGCGTAACCACTCCTTAACCCTTCGACATGCATGTTTTGGGTCATTATCATGCATGTATACCCAGCGAAGGGGCATCTCTTCCTCGGCGTAGGGCAACATGACTGTTTGAAGTATATTTAGATACACAAATTGGTCCATAGTCTCCTGTATCCAAAAGATTGGACCAACACCATAATATGAAAAGCATGCCCATACCATGATAGAGGTTCCTCCATGTTTGATAGTCTTTATTGTGTAATTTGGATTATATTCCGTTCCTATAGGTCTTCTAACATACCGCCTTAATCCCTTAGATCCAAATAATACGACCTTACTCTCATCTGACCACAAGATATTTCGCCATCTAATAGCTGGCCAATTTAAATGTTCTCTAGCAAAGCGTAATCGCTGTTGAACGTGCCGCTTCATCAGCAAAGGGACTTTTCTTGGACTTCTAGCAACCAAGTTATCCTTTATCAAACGTTTTCGAATAGAGGAAGTGTGAATAGGAAGATTTAACGTTTGTTGTATTTGCGTAGAAGTTGTAAAAGGGTGCGATTTAACAAATATCTTAATGCGCCGCTCATCTCTATTAGATGTCTTTCTCTTTCTTCCCCTTCTTTCAGGTTTTGCTTGATATTTTATTGCATTTGAAATCATTTTTGCTGAACATTTTAGTGTTTCTTTAATGAATTTGTATGTTTTACCAGCTCTTATTAATTTCTGAATTATTTCACGCTTTTCAGGTGTGCAGTGCTTTGCTCGACCCATGTTATTGCACAACACTATATAAACTACACAACTAATATAATACTATCAATAAAAGCTATGAAACTCAACCTTGCACCCGATATATTCGATTTTCTACACAGCACTGCTATTATTTTGCACAGTAACAAAAATCTAGTGTGTTAAGAAAACAGGTACTTCCCTGGATTTTGGAATAAACTTAGTAAAGAACACTTCTTTACGTCAATTCATCCTCTGTTATATAGATGACTCTGATCTCAGATACAACTAAATACTTGGATTCGGTATTTTTATATGCACTGCTATTATTTCGCACACAGCTGTATGTTACGTCAGGGTCCGAAAGAAAAATACAAGTTTTCGACCTTGTGGAGGGCGAGCTTGAGTCGCCCATCTTGGATGAAAGGTGCGGTGAATCTTTTTTTTCGCAGTAACTCTTCTACGGTTGACCTCATGACAAAAACATTTATATTCAAACTTGAAGAGGACGCAATTTCTGGCGAATTTTAATTTTGTATGTAAATCAAATGTGTACCAGAGTAACAAGTCGAAAAGTTGGCTACTTTTCCAATAAAATATCAAAATGAACGTTTTTTTAAATAATTTTTTAAATCTACCTCAGGAAACCTGGGAGTGGTAAAACTGCTGAAAGGATTTATTCTTCAAAAAGTTTTAAATATAATAAAGCAGCAACAAACGATCTTTTCCTGCATGCGTTTAGTGTATTTTCTGCGATATTCTTCTACAATCAAGGGAAATTTATTTCACTGGTCCAAAAAAAAAAAACAAAAAACGAAAACCTTAGTACGACCATTGGCACCTTGAACCAAGATGATGCCAAGCCTGACGAGGTGGCAGATGCCGTAGCTCGCTCTAGTCGCTTTGTATGGTGGCGATTTAGCGGAAGATACGATGCTACCAACATTTTGCGAAGTCAATAATAAAAAGTAATTTTTATCTGGCTTCTTTGCCAGCTACTAAAAACGCGGCAAGATACCATACATTAACGACATACCACCAAGTCCAAAAATACTAAAAAAAACCCGGCACCTTATTGAAATACAAATCCTGTAATTGCAAAAAAAGGATGTGGCACAAGCATGTGTGTAGGGAGCAGGATTAAAATGTTCTGTCGCATGCGGATACTGGATTGAATAATCATGCGACAGAATACCACCTCGACGTCGAGAGTGAACATGACGAAGAGATTACGTTCGTTGAAAACAAGATTTTCTAACCAGGTTAGGACCAAGACGATCAAGTCACACTGGAACCCGAACCGTCAAAAATTAGAAAATCACATGAAAAAAGGAAATGTATGATATGTCGAATAAAATATATATTTATAATACAATTACAATAGAAATTTGTACCAAAAAAACTAAATTATGTATCATTGATACATAATTAATAACTTAAAAATGAGGTGTGGCCACCACACGACTTTCTTATACGTATGAGCGTTTCAAACTATACAATTTTAAAAATTTTTTTATACAAAACTTATTCAAAATCCTATTCTAAGTACTTTCATTTTCTTAATAAATCTCTATAGAATGCATACTTTGCAAGATATTCGAAAAAAAGTGCTACTCGCTAAGAGTAAAAGTGCTACTTCCAGTCCGAATTTCGAAATTTCATGTATACAAAAAATATTGCAAATCTAACTCTAAATACTTTTGTACTCTTAATAAATATATATAGAATGAATAATTTACGACATATTTGCAAAAAATCGCTATTCGGTAAGAGTAAAACTGTTACTTCCGGTCCGAATTTTGAAATTTTTTTTATACAAAAGATATTGAAAACTATGTTTTAAATACTTTTACACCCGCAACGTACCTGTCTAAAAAGCTTGACTTGCGAAATATTCGCAAAAAAACGATTTTTGATAAGAGTAAAAGACCTACTTCCGGTAGGAATTTCGAAAAACTTTTTAAATAAAATTGTTCTCAATTTTAATTTTAAGTACATATGGATTCTTTATAAATTTGTTTAAACTTAGTATTTGACGAAATATTGGCAAAATTCGATTTTTTCACTGAAGTAAACTGCTACTTCCGGTCTACCGATTTTACTGAAAAACTAATCAGATCTCAAGAGGGAGATTATACACGCAAATACAAAATTTGGAATTGATATCTACAGCGGTTTGACCGCTATCGTGGTCACACACAGACACACAGACAGACAGACACACACACAGACATTTTTTAAAAACCACTTTTTTGGTATCAGGGGACCTCAAAACGTGGACATTTGCAAAAATCTCGAGGTCGAAAATTTTCATCATCACAATACTTCCTTATACTACGTATAAGAAAGTAAAAAAATGAGGTGTGGCCACCACACGACTTTCTTATACGTATGAAAGTGTTACTTCCGGTCCGAATTTTGAAATTTCATTTATACAAAAAATATTCCAAATCCAACTCTAAATACTTTTGTACTCTTCATAAATATATATAGAATGCATAATTTACGACATATTTGCAAAAAATCGCTATTCGATAAGAGTAAAAGTGGTACTTCCGGTCTGAATTTTGAAATTTTTTTTATACAAAAGATATTTAGAAGTATATTCTAAATACTTTTATACTCGTAATGTACCTGCCTAGAAAGCATAACTTACGAGATATTCGCAAAAAACTGATTTTCGATAAGAGTAAAAGACCTACTTCCGGTAGGAATTTCGAAAAACTTTATTAAAACAATTTTTCTCAAATTTAATTTTGAGTACATTTGAATTCTTTATAAATTTGTTTAAACTTAGTAATTGACGAAATATTTGCAAAATTCGATTTTTTCACTGAAGTAAACTACTACTTCCGGTCTGCCGATTTTGCTCAAAATCTAATCAGTTCTCAAGAGGGAGATTATATTCGTAAATACAACATTTGGAATTGATATCTACAGCGGTTTGACCGGTATCGTGGTCACACACAGACACACACACACACACAGACACACAGACATTTTTTAAAAACCACTTTTTTGGTATCAGGGGACCTCAAAACGTGGACATCTGCAAAAATCTCGAGGTCGAAAATTTTCATCATCACAATACTTCCTTATACTACGTATAAGAAAGTAAAAAGGATACAATATGTGTATTTTGACATTTTATTTATTTCTACAAAATTTGTCAAAAATTACTTCCTCTTCAAGTTTGAATATGAATATTTTTGTCGTGAGATCAACCGTTGAAGAGTTATTGTGAAAAAACAGATTCACCTTTAATCTAGGATGGCAGCTCGAGCTCGCCCTTCACAAGGTCGAAAACATTTTATTCGGACCCTGATAAAAACAACATATCGTCAACATCGGTTCTACCCCACCTTTTGCAGGGCAAAACTCCCTGACTGGACTACTACTGCATGGCCGAATAGTTTCTTGTATTATATATTTCATCTATAAGTTGGGTATTTATTCGTTCTACAATAACGTATCAGTCTATCTTAAGATGTAGTGCGGATTTTACTGTAACAGCATATGTTTATTATGATTTTTCTCATAATATAATACAAAATGAACGGGTATATTCTCTTTTCTCACATCTATATGCATTTAATTTGACTTAGATTATAAGAGATCTCTGGGAAAGTCGTTGAAGTGTATAACAAAACAGTCTAGGTCGTATCGTCTTACGCTACAGCTGCGTACTAACGGGGCTAGTTAGTACCACACTTGCCTATAATCAGATTGATTTCTAGGCACTAATATTCAACAATCTGAGACGAGTTAATTTATATTAATATGCAAAAACCAACCTGTTAATCCAACCTTCTTACGGCAGGTGGCACAGCGATTCTTCTTTTTCTTAGCATCTTTGTCTTCATCTTTATCTGTACTGTCGGCGTCACTGGCGCCCGTGTCAGAAGTCGTGTTGGCAGACGCTCCTTCTTCTATCGCCTGGAAACAAATACCACCTCTTTAAAAATAAATTCCATTACAAAAAAAAAATGTCACATGTGACAGTACGGTCAAAATTGTAATATTATAAGTGACGTTTGTCGAAAGAAACGAGCAAAATAATTGATGATTACGTTACGTTTTCCGAGAATTCAAGAGAGCCACTTGTTTCTGCTCTTCCTGGGCCATTGTCCGTTTTATTTTGATCAACTTCCAGATCTGGGTTGCCACCACTTGTTCCGTTCTCGGACTCGTTATTTTCCTGATTTTCACATATTTTGTCTAATGGTATGTGGCTCTGTGACATACTCTGAAAATTTGCTTAAAAATGTCGCCAAAAGTGACATTTTGCCAGCAGAAGATAACTAGATATAAGCCTTGGAATCAATCGAATACAGATGAAATATTTACAAATAACAGATGTCAGAATTCCGTTCAGGTAATAATGTCAGAACAATTTGGGGCATTGCAGATATATACGAATCGAACTAAGATGAAGAAGAATCGCTTTAGCAATTGATACCAATAAATTATAATGGTGTTACAATTAATATGTAGCAAAGTTTTACCTGTCAATTAATAAATCTACAAAAGTTGACAGGCGAGTGTTTCAATAGCCTTGCCCGCCTTGCCTAACGATCTTTTCAATACTATTCTCTCTGTTTCAGCCTTCTTTTATAATTGTCATACTTATATAATATTATTGCCAATTCCTCTTTAGGGGACTTTTGATAGGTAGGTTGGCGACAATGGCCAGCGAGAGTGATTTGTGTTTTACACTTGACGTAGGACCGTTTAATAACTTATCAGAGAGGACAGAAGTGAAGGATAGAACATTTCAAAACGTGAAGCCAGGAGGGGGGGTATGCTTACATTGGCCACTGGTTGGTAATTGCGTGCTTATTTCTATAATATATATCTTCTCTTCTTATGTTAAATTATAAGTTATTCTTTATTTAATACCTTCAATACTATCATTTATTGTTATTTATAGTTGAATTACCAAACAGATGCAGTAGCAACATTGCATTATAATATATTATATTATGTATTGACGCGCTGTTGCTACTGCATCTGTTCGGTAATTCTACTATAGGTTAAGGTTGAGAATAGAACATTAGGTTAAGAAATTGAATAACTATTCTTAGTTTCATTTTTTACTAAGGATTTAGTTCTTTTGTCTTTCATTAAGTATTTTAATATGGTTGGATGTGCGGCTTTTCATTGCACAAATCAGAACATCAAAAAGAGTGCAAGAGAAATAGAGACAAAGAAGAGTAAAATTATAACTTTCCGTAAGTAATTATTAATTTCATCCATAATTTGGTCAATATAAATGTTTTATTTTAACACTGAAAATTGTTGATTAAAGGATACCAAAAGAGCCCATTAGAACGAATCTCTTGATAAAGAAAATACGCCAAATTGGCTTCCAAACAAAAATAGTAGACTTTGGTCTACACATTTTAGGGAGGATTGCTATTGTTGCGTTTCCGGGGTCCAAATAAACAACTCGTGCAAATGTTTTAAAACTGTCTGTATATTTTCACACTTAAAACTAATAACAATATAAAAATATAAAATAAATGTACCACTTAAAACTACTATGAATAAATTAACATACGTATTTATTTCTATCACTACTATTTATGTCTGTAATATTTATTTACTTCTTGAACTATAATAACACTGCACCATTCACTGTATTTATGTTTATTTGTACTGTACGAATACTACTGAATGAATGAATTCCTTATCCCACCGGCAGCATTTATATGTGCAGACAAAAGGTCTAGCAAATTCTGGTTCTCTTCTACCATATTCCAGACTTTCTGTCGCTGACGTAGTATATGAGTGCAGTTGATTTACGACTTGTTTACCGGTACGTTTTTGTTGTCGCCCGGATGTGTGCTTCTTTTTTTTTGTGGGCTTATTTCATTACACTATTTTAAATATACTGTCACTACTATATACTTTAATGACTGTGCTATACAAAATTGTGAAGCAAGTCCATTATTTTCTTTGGTGGCAGTGTGATTGTTTATTAAACATTTGTACCAGAGAGTGAGAGTGAATCAAACCTTTCATCAAGCCGTAGAGTTTGAGGAAAAGCTTTTGGCTAATACTTTTTATTGTAAATAAAATCAATATCTAATTCTAAAATAAATCCTCGTATATATACACACACATTTGTTGTTTATGTTGTTCATACTATTGTTAAACTAATTACGTTCTCACATTCTGAATTATTATATTTCAGTTTTACATAGAGTAAAAAATATTGAGTGAATATTACACTTGAATAATATACATATTTCTTTGCTTGTACGACTATTAATAGTTTAGAAAGCCATCTTTGGAAATAACATTAATTTTTATTACAATTATGTATTGAAAGTAATTTAGGGGCACTAGCAAATATTTATTTCAGAAAAATCAATAATGTGTTTTTCTAAAGTATAATTATGCGAGAAGAACTTTAATTTAAAAACAATTAAAAAAAAATTATAAACGAATTAAAGTAATTTAAGACATTTTATTAGCGTATACCCGCCAAGTTTGCAACATTCTTTCCCTTCCCGCATCCCACCAGCTTCATTTTATTTGTCTACAACCTGACTTGCTCTCTCTATATATCTTACTCCAAGTATAAAGCTATTATACTTATCATATCATTAGTTAGTTTAATTTTGGAGTGATAGTGAATTGTCGTTGCAGTTGGTACTTTGCCCGAGTCGCGTAGTCGCGTGCTTTAACGATTCTACTAGATTAAGATGTGTTTGCTATCACAATACACTTATTTTATTCGTCCTTGTTTGAAGAAGCTTGTATTGCACTTAGTAAATAAAACGCACTGTTGATGCAATATATTTCACCTCAATGATTCCACCTGTTACCCAGCTGCCTGCAGAGACATTGTTTTCTCGTTTAGTCGGTAGCATACCTGGAGTTAATTGACAACTACCATGCTGCTGTTATTTGCATCGTACTTACAATTTATTAAGGCATTCCCTACGCCATCGCTTCCAAAAATGGTCGCGACGCTGTTAAATATATATGCCAGCGAAAGAGAGTATTTGATTTTAGATTAAAATTGGTTCAGGCACTGATGTGGATCTCCAGTCATGAAATGAGAAGGAGTTAAAAAGGAAATATCGTTGGAGTCGGCGGAGATTGAATGTTAAGGGGCGTGAGTTTAGAATAATTTATATTTGAACTAGAAGGGTGTACATTTCTTGATAATTAAGGGTCGTTTTACGGATACCACGCGCAAGGTGCGATTTGACCAATTTTACGGCTGCCACCAAAACGTGGTGATCTCGGCGGTATGAAGTTTCACTTGGTTCCTTCTGTGTTTAAATATTCACGAACCTTCGTTTGATTCATTTGTGGTTGAAGGTGTGGCATTAATCTATCAAGCTCCTTGTTTGCATCAATGAACTGCGTTCGATTATCTGAAGATGTCGCTTTACCTCGCCTAGACATAAATCTTTTCAGGACCGCAATAAAAGATTCTTCAGTCAAATCGCCCACTAACTCTATATGTAGAGCCTTGGTGCAGAAGAATACAAAGGCGGCACCGTACGTCTTTATGAAATTAGCATTTCCGCGCTGGTTTAACGCGCTTAGAAGGAAAATTTACAATTAAATACTTAACTGGCTCAAGTTTAGACTTGAAGCATGTTACACAGTTTCCTAATACAATTTATGTATTTTCGACACCGACATTTTTGCAGATGTCCACGTTTTGAAGTCCCTGGATAAGTGGTTTTTAAGAAATGTCTCTCTCTCTCAGTGTGTGTGTGACCACGATAGCGGTCAAACGGCTATAGACATCAATTCCAAATTTTGTATCTACGAGTATAATCTCCCTCTTGAGATTTGATTACTTGTTCAGTAAAATTGGTAGACCGGAAGTAGTAGTTTACTTCAGTGAAAAAAACGAATTTTGCCAATATTTCGTCAAGTTTAAACAAATTTATAAAGAAGTCAAATGTACTCAAAATTAAATTTGAGGAAAACTGTATTAAAAAAGTTTTTCGAAATTCCTACCGGAAGTAAGTCTTTTACTCTTTCGAAGATCAGCTTTTTGCGAATATCTCACAAGTCATGGTTTCTAGACAGGTACATTACGAACATAAAAGTATTTCAAACATAATTTTTAATACCTTTTGTAAAAAAAAAAATGTCAAAATTCGGACCGGAAGTAACACTTTTACTCTTATCTAGTAGCATTTTTTTTCGATTATCTTGCAAAATATGTTTTCTATAAAGATTTATTAAGAGAATAGAATTAAAATAGGATTTAGAATAATGTTGGCATAATTTTTTTTTTAAATTCTATAATTTGAAACGCTCACACCTCATTATTTTTATTGATAATGGTCAATATTTGGAGCGAATCGAGGCAAAGGCACACCAGAGTGGAACTATTTAAGATTCCCACGCACCGTTATGGTCCTCGCTACTGAAATATCAATCGCAATATTGGTTCCATAGCACATACTTTAATAACCGAAGGATGTCCGAGTACCTACTACACATAGGGAATATATAATAAATATTTGAAATAATAACTCAATATCTAAGCGGAAAAAAATTCATTTATGATCAAATATTTACACATTTGTAACCGAGAGAAAGATTTTTACCAGAATAACATTCACTGTAATATGGGTTGCCTAATTTTAATTTACTTTATATTCATTTAAAACAAAGTATAGAACAGTTGAACGAAAAATAAGTGCAGAGCGAGGCAGCTTTTTATTCAATTTTAAACGTGACCTAAAGCAAACAAATCTGCTGCAAAGGATTTTTGAGAAAACTCGTTTTAAGTATTTTGACATATTAATTAATTTTCTTTAATCCGATAATTTTTTTCTAAGTTTGATTATTCAGCAGGATAGATTACTAAGTTGGCGATGAAAGAATTTCTCCAAATTTAAAATCAACAAAAATATGTTGCATCAAAAATCTGCTATTTTTTAACTATTTACAGAACCACTATCGAGGACCCTTCCTTAATGTTGTTAATGAAATGCTTCGAAGGTTAGAAAAAACTCTTGTGTTTCTGTGTATTATTGATTAAGGAGTATAGTAAACATTCTGTAACATTTATGAATCCTTTTTCATCTACGAAGGGATGAAGACATAATAGGTTACTACTTGAATGAAAGATACTCTTAGCCGATAATAGATGGTGTTGTTTACTAAAAGTTTCAGCTTAATATAATTTCAGAAGTACCGTCATTGCTTTATATAATTCAGTTGCATTAATTAATGTTTGAAAAATCCTGTTTTACACGTGACCTTGCATTATTTTGGAAGCGCAAACAATATGCCACGATGCGTATTATCATCAATATGGTGTCGTATTATGTTTGGATGGCAGTGCCACAACAAATCGACAGTCACTATTTCGATCAGCTGTGTGCATAAAATGTGATTCACGTTGCATTTCTTCCAATGAATGTCGTGTTCCTTATTTATGTGTTCTAATTCCGAAAATTGTACTAAATTCTGATTCAAGCTTTCAGTCGTAGTAAAATTAGTAATTACAGTTACGTTTCTAGACACCAACCACCCTACCTAACTGGTTTCTTTTCTAACGTCAGCTTGTGTGCTAAGGTTTTTGTGATTAGATATTGCTGATAACCTGAATCTAGTGAAATTCTACAAACATGTTTATCTCCACTAGAGTTTAGCAGACTGACTAAGTGCACATGATAATAAAACATGTGTGCTGATTTTTTGATTAAATGTATGATTTGAGGTGGTTCTGATGTGGAGTGCATCTGTAAAGAATTCGTAACTTCTTCAGATTTAATAATGAATTGTATTTTCACCACATTTTCTGCAACTTGTGTATTCCAAAACTTATGATTCAATTTTTAGCAAGTGATACATATTTTCCTCGTTTTTATTACATAAATCCTTGATTGATACGTAATTAAAGCAATTTTTCGCACTTCTAAAACAAATGCAGCTGTTACAAAACAAGCACGAAAATGGTCTATTTGTTACGACGTGAGATGAGCTACATTTAACCTTCTGTATGACATTTCGTCTTGATTTTGATATTCCTTTTAAAGTTTGGCCCTTACGGCTTAGAAATTTTGTTATTTCATCCAATGTAGACAGACAATCATTCGACACAAACTTGCCTTCCATTCTTTGATTGTGATTGAATCTAATCTAGGTGTTACAATATGTATTAAATGGTCATCCTATTTGTTAGGGCATCTAGACACGCGCGAGCCCTAATATATTTTGAAACACCATCAGTTATCTGCCTTAAAATAAACGGACTTTCTTTGCTTGTTACAGGTAAATCGAATATAGCTCTTACATGCTTTTGGACTATTAACTCTTTGTTATTATACCTGCTCTCTAACACTTACCATGCGGTTAAGATAAGTATTTGAAGATATTTCCAGAGAGTAGAAAACCTTTGATGCTTCACCTTTTAGGCACGATTTTAGGTAGTGAAACTTTGCCCGAAAAGTTTGACAGGCACTATTTGTTAATGCTGGTAATACTACTGCTTCGTTTAGTTTTACTTGAGTATCTGATTTATTAGCTCCGTCTACATTGCGATGACTTTGAGAGTGATTAATTAATACGACCCATCCCTTAAATAAAAAAAATTGTTCTCAAACTCCTCGCGTTCATTAGAATCCTATTCTTCCTCATCTAGCTCTTCAATTTGAGATTGTATTTTGCTAAAATCATCATAAGTTGTTCCCTTTTGTCTTGAATATGATCTTTTCAGTTACGCTATCGAGAAAAGGTTCAAATCTTATTGCGCTTGTTTTTTTAATGACAGTAATTGTTTGGTAGGTAGACATGATGCAAATGTACTGATGTAGGGAGTATTAGATAAGGGATAAGAATGACTGGAGGTGGTGGTTGTAGTTGCGGTATCTGGTGCAGCAAGCAGTGGTGTGACGTATGTATCTCCTATGGCTAATATGAGGCTCGAAGGACCAATGTTTTATTCCTCCTGCTTTGAAGGAATTACAGTTTTTCTTCTGGTTTGAAGAAACTTGTATTGCACTTAGTAAATAAGACGCACTTTTGATGTCGACTATGCACAATATATTTACGAAATAACAATATAAAATTTATATGAGTAGTTATATGAGTTAAAACGCTCACGACGGTTTGCACTCTAATTAAAATGTGTATGCAAGCTAATGTTCTTGCAACTTGATGTAGCTTGGAGACCTAGTTACTAATTTTAAAAACATTTACTCAAAGTTAGGAAATATAAAAGGGGAGGTCAACAAAAAGTAACGGGAACAAATAGTTGCATTTGATAAACTAGCGATTACGAGATGTATATTATTCACAGAAATGTAATTGTAATAAACACGACAGGGTGCTATTTAACAAATAACATCTATTACTTATTGTAACGGAAGGTTAAATAGATATTGCAGTTTTATAATCAGCTTCAATAGAAATATTTAATTACCCATTACAATATAACACAATATTAATACTGGGAAATATAATAATAATAATTATAATAATAATAATGTTGAGAAGATTTTGTAATTAGAACTATTTAAATATCGCTAATGTCTCGGGTATAAGATAGAATCTAATATACAATGCAAGATTAAGTTAACATAATAGGTATGATCAGATCGGTAACGACAAGTTTTAACGAATGGATTAATTTTGTCTGTGTTGACAGCACTGTTAGTGACAGGCACGTCACTTAATTGACACAACTGCGACGCTTAGTTTGTGTTGGGCGAGCGAATAAGCGAGCGTTATTCAGTGTGTTTGTGTGGTGAAATGTCGGATCAAAGAATTTGTCCGAAATTTTGTGTTAAAAACGGAATTAAGTGCAGCGAAGCGTTCAAAATGTTAAAGAAGGCCTTTGGCGATAATACTATGTCACAACCACGAGTTTATGAATGGTACCTACAGACGCTTCAAGGAAGGTCGAGATGACAATAAGGATGACTAGAACTGTGGGCGTCCTCGCACGTCCACCAGTAATGAACATGTGGAAAAAGTTAAAGCGATTGTACTTGCCAATAGATGAATATTAGGGAGAGACAAAATCGCAAATCGAGCTCAAAACTATATCTAAAGTGGCGTTCCACCAATGCTTTCAATCTGGAAACTACGTTGGCAAAAGTGCATAATATCAGAGAGAGACTACTTTGTAGTGGATGGTATAAACGTTGTAGATTAAGTAAATACTTCCTGAGAAAATTATAAATTATCGTTTCAGTTTGATCACACCTCGTATAAATGTATGTAAAAGTAATTGTTAAAATATAATAAACTAAATGTATGGCGAAATTTGCCAAAAATAATAATGACTATATATATATAGTGTGTGTGTGTGTGTGTGTGTGTATAATAAATAACAACCTAAATACTGTGTATACATTATTATGTTCTTAACAACACACACATCCGTATCTGTTAGTGAGAGTATTTGCAAAGTATGCTAATGTGACAGTTATCATCGCCATAAGACAATGTAGTTATTGAATTAACATGGTTACACTGTAAGTTTCTAGTGAAATGTTTTTCTAGCGCACTCGTAGTACGAATATACGATTCATAGATTTACTTGAGCAAGACAAAGACGGAGTTATTACATACGCCGTGATAATTCATACATTTTCGTCTAGCATCATTTTTGTGTTGTTTGTCTGGCTATATCGTTTGTATATGATGGAATAGTTTATTTTTTCACTTCACAATTTCTTAAACTCTATTTATTATACTAGTTACGGTAAATTTAAACTAATTCAGTTCTATCTAACTACTTTGGTATTATTAATAAGTGTGTATTAAATTCATAATTTTCGAGATATATGTTTTTCGATGAATGTAAATGTATTACTTGGAGTCCAAATTACGAATTTTTCTATGCAAAAATTGTTCCAAACCAAGCAATGATACTTTTATAGTTAGATCTGTCTAGAATACGTAATATAGCGTGCGAGATATTCGCATAAATTTTTCGAGCAGAGTACAAGTCCTATTGCGGTACGAACTTTGAAAAACTAGTTTTATAAAAGTTCTTCCAAAATTTACTTTTGGTAACTGACAAGATATTCTATATTTTTCATTGAGTAAAATTACGACAGTGAAGTCACGATTTAGTAGTGAATACCGCTTCGAGTGAACCACCCCATAGAGTGAACACATATATTTTTCCAAAGGGCAATATATGACGAAAAACGAAAATGAATAGTGTAAAACACATGGATGTTAAAACTAACATCAAGCAGTAAATAAATACTGTGACTTACATATATCCATTTATACGTAAAACGTATATGCATATATGCATGTGTGTTTGAGGAAAACGGCGATGTAGTGGAATATAACAGTTTGCTTGCTGGTGGTACTGCACAATTTGAGACAAAAATTGGTACAAATCAACGTGCACAAGAAGTTTAAATAATCCAAAATCACATCATATTTAAAACATCTTCCATAAAAGTTTTTTCTTATATATGTACGTACCAATATTTATATGTATGTATATACAAAATATTTTTTATAAACCTTTAGTTAGTATATACGTGCATACATAGTACTACTCACATTGCTTTTTACAGAATAAGCATTTTTTTTTGAATAAATGCACTTAATTCCAAACCTTGCAAAAGTAACTACCCCCAAAATAGTAAAATCGCTTGGTCGGAATTAGTTCACTAAATCGCTACTTTATTGTACTTCCGGTCCACTAATTTAACTCGAAATGTTATCAGATCTTGAGAAAAGGATTATACTCTTGAATGTAAGATTTGGTACTGATAGCTTGAACCGTTTGGCCGTTATAAAGGACATTTACACACAGAGATAGATAGATAGAGAGATTACAAAAAACACTTCGTCGTTATCACGGAGCCCTCAAAATTTGGACGTATGAAAAAATAATTAGTCGTTGAATAACCGCATATCTAATTAGATTAATATAAACAATCGACTGTGCTTAATCTAAACATTTTTAGGAAAATTTACGTACTTCGATGTTCGATTCCGTGGAGGCAGGCGAGTTGGCTGTAGGTAGGCAGGGTATTGTAGGTTGTGCTGTGGCGGTTTCCATGAGACTGCTCAAGGACTGGGCGGTGTTCACTGACGACGCGGGACTGGGAGCGGATACGGGGGGCTGCTGTTTCTTTTTCAAGGCTTCCTGAAACGAATAAAATGACTTACAAATCCTCTAATGGAATGCAATTTTCTTAATTACTACTTAAAAAAAAATAAACAAAAATAGTAATAGAACGGTTTTCACAATTTAGATGTTAATATTTTAGTTAAACAAACATCGATTAAAATTAAATATGTGTTTAATGTAGATTGATTTTTGCACTTCCTCTCTTTTCAACTTTATCAATAATTCTGAAAAGATTCACAATCAGGTTGTTTGTGAAAACTCCTGATACTATAAATTATTTACTTACAGTAATTAACTGAGTGATAATATTGTAGTAAAAATGTCACGTGTATTTTAATACAGTATCAGCTAATGCAAGTAATTTAATAATGTGGTCACTTTGAACAAGCTTAATGACAAAACAAAAACTACTAATAAAACTGTATGTATAGTAAAGAAGTAGAGCTACCAATCTTTCCTTAGATGAATCATATCTCCGATTTACAATAACAATATTCATACACCATTTGATATTTATCATAATAACTTCTTGACGTTTCTTATTGCCATCCAAACAATATAAATTTGTCATAAATGCTTATATAATAAACAGAATAGCTACGTATTAAATAAAATATATAGGTATGGAAATAGTATATTATGCAATGAGCATTTAATGATAGCTATTAAGACACGAGTAAGAGAATTACAATACGAGGCGAAGCCGGGTATTGTAATGAATACGAGTCAGATATGCAGTCGTCATATTGAATATTGTTTGAATATTGGAATGTCGCATTCCTATTGGATATAAACTTGTATCGTAATAAAAAATCTGTATTCCTATTGGATATAAACTTGTATCATAATGAAAATCTGTATCGTAATGGACATCATTAAAGTACAGGTTTAGCATATCTAATAATACAATTAAAGTATAGGAGTAGAAAAAATATTTTTTTCTACTCCCATACTTTAATTGTATTATTAGATATGCCGAACCTGTACTATAATGATATTCATTACGATACAGATTTTCATTATGTTACAAGTTTATATATTAGTTCGATTAATCAATTTTTAATTTGTTCATACCAAATGAAAGAGAATTCGAGTATCTATGTACGCCTAGTAATATTTTTTCTAAAAATATTTTAGAAATTCTCCTAATTAGTAGCAGAAGTAGGTCAATATTAGACATTTTGTCGAATTTATTTTGAAATAAATAAAAAGAAATTCAAAATTTTACAACTAAGCGTACGTAAATTTGAGTTTTCTCTACAAATTGATGTAATTATTTATAGCATTGGTTGAAATTTGATCTTAATTTTAAGCAGAAATCGAAACCCCTGCAGTGATAATGTTTATGATTTTTCCACATTGTCAAATGGACTGGCTGGCCCGTCCAGTAGAGATCCCTCTTAAATATCGAAATTAAACAAAATATCTCGACTATGTATTATAAAAAAAATAAAAAAGTAAGATCATCTTTTTAGAAGAGCATTAAGTCATATACTACTTTAAAAAAGAAAATAGGTTTTGTAATTTGTTTATAAAAACGGGAATAATTTTCCTATACTTTTATCTCTCTTGCACAATTGGCCACCACCTTTCGCCTTAAGCAGCAAGGCTATGGATGTCGTGTATAAGAAACAATGCAATATTTCGTCACATTTCTAATTAGAACTTGAAATACATTCGTATATATTAAAATATGCTGTAGACAGAAAAATCTTTTCATTAAAATACATGTTCTTATTATTTATAAAAAAATTTACACAGTCATTTCATTGCAAAACCAAAAGCTGAAATTTGTTGGTCAGTGTAATTGTTATTTGACCAACATTTATAGACGATACCTATTCTCAATAACAAAGAACTTAAAATTAGAATAAATCCCTTCTTAATGACCATCAAAGCATGATCATCGATACCTTCTTGTTTTTTGGGTTGAAAGCGCGTCGTCGTGTCTGTTTCAGTAGTAGAAGTCCTGAATATGTCCCTTAGGATAGTGGACGAAACGTCGGCAAGCAACGACGACGACGACGCGGTCAGTGAAAAGAAGTTTACATCTTAATAAATATATGTAAATATATAAGTAGGTTATTAATATAGCTCCATAATGTGAACATTCTGTATTAGGCAATATTGTCTAGTCTAGTAGATAGTGAACTCAATTGAATTACTACCATCAATGTCTATTATTTGCGGATAATTTATGCTTACTTACTTTGTAACATAGTGAACAAAGACCATCCGTTGCGGGGCTACCATAAAATCCACATCCTGACCTACATAATGCTTGCATGGGATTTGATTCCCTCTCCATGGTCTACCGTTGTACTGAAGCTGCTCTCGTGGATCCTGCTGCGCTAGTTGCTTCGGAAATAACTAACTACTAATAGTGGTGGTTGTTTGCTATTATTGAAGCTTGTATTGCACAACCCCAATTACTAACCAAAAGAGCAGGGCAGTTGGTCACAAGCTCATGAATACCTGCAACAAATAGCAAATAGTTTAATAGTGTCTGATGAAAAGTTCAGATGGAATTAGCATGCACGTATACATATATACACAGTATGACAATTAAAACGGAACTTTTTAGGTATAGAATGAAATACACATTATATTATTGTTAAATAATTTTTTTTTTGTACCAGTAGTAAAAAATCATAGCATTTTACACATAATAAAGCGCCATGAATTGTCATTTCTCGACCTGGAACTAATAACAGGTAAATAATGGCCATATTATTCACCTAGGTAAATAATGAAAACAAATAAAACGAATGCCGCAACCATGCAATCGCAGTAGTATGTATGTCAAGTTGTCAACCGTCAAAATTCATAGTAGCTTATCTTTATTTAGATCGGTATACCACAAATCATACCTAAAATCTAAAACTTATAAATGCCCGATCTCTAAGGTAAAATAATTACAAAATATGTATGATAGTATAATTGGAAACAATATCCTAACACGTAACTATTATAGATGTAAAATAAATAACTCTATTTTAGGTTATGTAACAAAAATATGTATTATAATAATATGGAAACAATATAACACGTAACTATTACAGATGTAAAGAATTATTTAATTTATTTATAAAAATTGATAGTGCAATTATGGCATGTAAAATTTATTGATGGTTCAATTCTATTTGAAAAACCAGGATTGTGCAGATCTTTAGGCACATTAATGACAGTATTATTAATTGAGTTAATTCCATAAGTATTTACGATATCTTCAGTCGAAATAGATTGTACTGCTGATGTTGATGGAATTTAATTCATATTGAAAATTCCTGTATTTATTGTAGGTGTGGTTGCGTAAGTAGATGTAGGTAGACCTTGTAACATATATGCTATATTTTTTATTTACTAGGGAATCTTCGATATAACCTTCAGCTACAAAGTGGCTCCCTTATTACAAAGTTTTGAGACGAACCATTTTTGTTATTGTGGATGTGAATAATAATTAAATCATCTTTCATGATGACATCAGAAATTAATAAATTACACAGCTCATCTCTTCGGCATGCACCAGCAACACCAATTACAAGAGCAGTCTACAGGGTTATAAATTATCAATAATTTCAAAGTATTAATATACGTATAAACATACTACCTTAGTTGCAATGTAACATGTGTCGGGAGCCTTAGTAAGGAATTTTATAATTTCCTCGAGTAAATACTAATGATTTTTTGGGCTTATAATTTTCATTTTTCTTTTTAAAAAGGCAACTAATTTAAAACGTTTTGATATGTTAATATCCTCTTTTAGGCCAAGTGTAGCTTTCAACACTGAATAATGCGCCTATAAAGTCGAGGCTCTTTTATTTTTTGAATATTCTTGAAAATAAGCCAGAAGTGCGTTTTCAGAAGTTACTACTGTATTTTTGGAATTACACCATTTTTTTAAAATTCTGTATATGTTTTTATGTATAAGTGTTTAGATTTATGCGGAAGCAAGTTCTCAACTGCCTGTTCTGCAGTCTCGCACATTTCAGGTGGTGTACTTGACTTTTAGTTTCAGCATTTATGTCAAAACTTATTTGTCAAATTTGTCAACATCAAAATATAGCCTACTTATTTGTTTATATGACGTTTTATTACATGGGCATTCTTACATATATGAGTAAATTTATTCATAATTATTAAAGTTTCAAGGTCCAATTAGACTACTGGTACAAAAAATAGTATTACGGTTGAGAAGACTATTATTGCCCGAGTGGCGAGATTAAATTCCGAGGCGTGAAGCGCCGAGGAATTTAAGCCACAAGTAGGTGGGCGATGAAACAAACTTGTTTTTTATTAAAAAACTCACGAACGTTTAAGGTCTTGTGAGGTGGTAAATTATCGTGCAATAAAAACAGCTGTTGTCCTGTTGGATATTCGGGCCTAACTCAAACAATTTTCGACCACAAACGATGTAGAACTCCTAAATAATATTCTCCATTAACTGTTTCACCTTCTGGAACAAATTCCTTGTGGACAATACCTTTAGAATCATAAAAACAAATCAACATTGTCTTGATTTTTGACCTGAAAGCGTAACTTTTGTGGTTTTGGCTCGCCTTTCGACTTCCATTGTGCGGATTGGCGCTTAGTTTCAGGGTCATATTTAAAGCACCATGTCTCATCACCGGTTATAATAGAATCACGAAAATCTGGGTCATTTTCAGCAGTTTTAATAATGTCTGTACAATGCTCTACACGAGCCATTTTTTGGTTTTCATTTAATTGTTTGTTTGTTCCACAAAACGTGCACACACCTTTCTTTTACCCAAATCGATCGTAAAATTTGTCGAACAGTTTCTCTACTGGTATGTAATTCTGCAGCTAACATTCTCACAGTGAAACTCCCATCAATAGCAATTATTTCATGAATTTTTGCACCAATTCAGCGCGATTTTTACCTACTGGACCTCCAGGTCATGCATCATCATTTATATCTTCACGACTGTTTTTAAATCTAGTAAACCACTCATAAACTCTTGTACGAGACATACAACCATCACCATAAACTTTTTTCAATAGTTTGTACATCTCAGTAAATTTTTTCCCAGTTTTAAAACAAAATTTAATATTCGCTCTTTGTTCTATTCTGATTTTACGACATGAGCACCTAACCTATAGTCACTAAAATGCATGTAACTTTATGTCATCCGATTTGCACGAACTTCAATGCGTTTAAAAGAGGAAACCTGTGTGTTTCTAATGCTGCTACCGTTTGACAGATGGCGATAAGTGTTCTATGATTTAAATTAAAAGTTCCGTTATTTAATTGTCATACTGTGTATGTATAATCATAAATGTTCATAGCATAATCGATTAAAAATGTGAAGTATTTGTTCATTTATATGTGAAATTAAGATTGTTTGTACAAATTACAATAGGTCTGCATAACTTAAATATACCTATGCATTTAAAAAAACAAGTAAAACATCTGGAAATTTTGGGTTTTTTTGTAAAACATTTGTGTGTTGATTGCGTCTGTCTGAAAATAGTTTCATATTTCAAAGATACCGGATTACAAAAAACTTTGTTTCGGCCTTCGCAGTCGTAAGGCTTCCTTAAAATTTATTTCGGATAAACTAGATCGTAAAGTAAGAATTTGGAATACTGTTAATGAATTAGACCCGTGACGCATATAGCTAGAAGGCAATGTATCTAGTTCAGTTTAGTGTACTATATTCTTCCGAATCTTCTAGTATGTTCAACTTACATCGTAAACATAATATTGTTCATTATTCATTTTCACACATTTTCTCTATTATCGTTATATACGCGTACAGTAACTAGCAGGCCTAGCAGGCGTTGTTTTGTCTTTTCCGGTAGGTGGGGCGATCAGTGACACCTATAGGGTCGTTATTTTGTAATTCTTTTTAGGCATCAAACCAACATATATTGTGAATATATGCGAGTCATTTTGGTCCATAAATATAGATTTGTTAATAACTTGACTACAGCGTCACCTATCGGACCTAGCATAGCTATGACCCACAATCTCGACAAAACAAGTATGTGAATATCGTTCAGAAGTTCCACGGTCACAAACAGACGCACCAACGACTATATATTAAAGATAAAGATAATAATATCCTTTATTGCATATTGTATTAAGGGAAACAAATGCAAACACATAACACAATCAGTCTTACTGCTACATATACCTATATATATATTGTAACGAAATAAATCTAAATGCAGTGTTATTATAGTTCAAGAAGTAAATAAATATTACATACATAAATAGTAGTAATGGAAATAAATACGTGTGTTAATTTATTCGTAGTAGTTTTAAGTGTGTTACATTTATTTTATATTTTTATATTGTGATTAGTTTTAAGTGTGTAAATATACAGACTGTTTCAAACCATTTGCACGAGTTGTTTATTGCGAACCCGAAAACGCAACAATATATATATTAATATACGAGTATGCTTCAAATTTAATGGCAACTTATTGAAATAGCCGCCTTAAGCTAGCGTAACGATGTTTGGGACTGCAGTAGTCTGCTCTATGCCCTGCCTGGCATAAATGTGGAAGGGTATCAATTTCAAATAGGTATCTATGCTTGAAAAGAAACATCAATGCTTTAAATATATACATTGAGACGCATTATAGTCAAATACGCAGCCAAGCCCGCTACTACCATCCCAAAAAAGTAATGCAAAATTTAAGATATGGATAACAGGCACCATAGAAGGTTACACGCAACATGTCATCACTGACAATATCGCAAAGAACACGCACACAACATCAAAAGGAACTCAAGTTCTTACATACCTTGGGCACTCGATATCAGGCAATCGCTGACAGTAATACCCATGATATGGAGCGAACTTTGTAGACGATATTCGTTAGTGAAAGTTAATAAAGTAGTAAAAGTTCGCTGCAAAAGTTTTATCTTCTATCGAAGTGCCTTCAAGAGTATAAACATCATTAAGTCTATGACAAAGAGTAAAGGGCCCAAAATACTACCTTAAGATAGTGTTTTATATTGCCGAACGCCTTCGTCGAATCTAATAAGAATATAGGACAGTATCATTCTATGTCATGTTTATTATATATACTAATTAATTGCTGATTACTTTGGCACTAATAACTCATTTTGGTTAAAAAAATTCTTATCGTCCCTTGTGTATCATACTGTTTTTCCCCGCGAGGTGCAAGAATGCGAAACACGTGGAATTGGCATTTCTTAACCGCAAGGAGCGGTCATTGAAGTACCTCGCGACGAATACTGAAAGCAAGTGTGACTGAAACTATTCTCGCGTGTGTTTGTGGTTAAATGTTGTCCTTGGTCTTCTTTAACGTTATCTCAATTTAAATAATGGGTTTATTCCTATTTAGCGTCATCTGAAATCATTTAGTGTCGTATAATCTTATTAATGTCACCCAAACTCATTTAATACCCAAACTAATCCAGTATATGTTAATCTATATCTATGTCAAACTTTAATCTTAATTTGTTTCGGATCACAGACGATTAGCTGCATTTGATTTTAAAGTAAACTTTACAACGTTCACGTGAGTGCTATATGTTGTGTATAAATTTGAGTAAAGTACAGCATTTAATGTAATCCTTTTAATATGTATCATCTAAATTTCGTTTTTGAGTGATTAACGGTTTTGAGTATCATCTATAGACTTAATTTGCGTTACAATAAATAGCCTTGACAGCGTTCATACCTTAGTATGAAGGCCGGGAAAATATTGGAATTTTTGAAATTGAATATTCGAATTTAAATGTTCGAGTAGTTGAAATTCAGTCATATTCAATTTCCAAACGTAACAAATAGATATTACTTGTACTATGTAGGTACTTATAAGAAAGTATTTTGATGAAGAAAAACTTTCGACCTCCAGATTTCTGCAGATTTCCAAACTTTTATAAAATCCAGTCAGTTAAGACCCACTGAAATTCAACATTTTTTATGCTGGATCAATGTGAAACCATTGATCAGCGTATTATCCTAACAGGACAATAACCACAACAGCTCGAGCAGGACATTTAATGTTAAATGAAGATGAATGAACGATCATTGAAGATATTGTTAAAATATTATTATTAATCCTTAGAGATGGCTACGACTTTATTGTTATCAGAACCTCAACCGACGATTGAAATCGTCGGTTGAGATTCCCATTTTGCAATCTTTGATGGGGAATTTCATTTCAAAGATTGATAAGGTTCAACTAGAAGAGATAAAAGAAATGATATCTGTTTTGCAACGGAAATTTTAATCAAGATTCGCAAAAGTCTTTTCTAGTAATGTTTCGGTTACCGGTGCTTCACCAATTGAAATATTAGATATTAGTACATTTCCAAATCCAAGCTTTAAAATGAAGAATGAAAAGAAATGAATGCTGCTTAAAACAAAAGAGATACCTAAAAATATCTTTGAAAACAAAAGGGCATTATCAGTTGAATTTGATAAAAGTAACATCAATCCAGCATAAAACCTGCTTTGGATATTTTGTTCCCCAATGATCAAGTAGATTGTGCCAATGAAGTCGATATATATTCTTAGGAATGTTATATACCAAACAAAAAAATGCGCGCGTTACAATGGTGGAAAAACAATGAAAAAAATATATACAAATCTATCAATATTTGTGAAAGGATATCTACGTCCACGGCATTTCGACACCCTTAGAAAGGGCTTCCTTCCTCTAAAGGCGGTAACATTGTAACGACAACACCTTCTTGCTCGAAGCTGGAAAATGTATTTTGTATTATTTTTAATATGTGGTATGTTATGTACCTACTACCTATCAAATTAAAACATATTTTGTATCTTCAATTATTGTTAGTTGTCTTGTAAGATTATTTATTATTTGTTTTCAACAATCAATTCAAATGAAGGTAGGTAACTAAATACTTATCATTTTAATATAATCTGTTCACGTTCGCTTTGTTGCCTTTTTGTGCATAGTGATAATAAAAAGTCTTATTTATTTAGTGATTACCAAAACATCGAATAACACAAACAATTATTTAAATAATTAGAATATTTAAATATTTATCAAAATGAATATTTGAATACTGAAATTTGGAACATCTTTTGAACACCTTAACTATAACTAGCGATTCTTTTATTGTGTAATTAAATTTAACCATAAAAAATGAGGTGTGGCCACCACACGACTTTCTTATACGTATGAGCGTTTGAAACTATACAATTTTAAGATTTTTTTTATACAAAACTTATTCAAAATCCTATTCTAAGTACTTTCATTCTCTTAATAAATCGCTATAGAATGCATACTTTGCAAGATATTATCAAAAAAGTGCTACTCGCTAAGAGTAAAAGTGCTACTTCCGGTCCGTATTTTGAAATTTCATATATACAAAAAATATTGAAAATCCAGTTCTAAATACTTTTGTACTCTTGATAAATATATATAGAATGCATGAATTTACGACATATTTGCAAAAAATCGCTATTCGATAAGAGTAAAAGTGGTACTTCCGGTCTGAATTTTGAAATTTTTTTTATACAAAAGATATTGAAAATTATGTTCTAAATACTTTTATACTCGGAACATACTTCTCTAAAAAGCATGACTTGCGAGATATTCGCAAAAAACTGATTTTCGATAAGAGTAAAAGACCTACTTCCGGTTGGAATTTCGAAAAACTTTTTTAAGACAATTTGTCTCAAACTTAATTTTAAGTACATATGAATTCTTTATAAATTTGTTTAAACTTAGTAGTTGACGAAATATTTGTAAAATTCGATTTTTTCACCGAAGTAAACTACTACTTCCGGTCTGCTGATTTTACTGAAAATCTAATCAGATCTCAAGAGGGAGATTTTATTTGTAAATATAAAATTTGGAATTGATACCTGTAGCGGTTTGACCGCTATCGTGGTCACACACACACACAGACAGACACACAGACACAGACATACACACACACAGACATTTTTTAAAAACCACTTTTTCGGTATCAGGGGACATCAAAACGTGGACATCTGCAAAAATCTCGAGGTCGAAAATTTTCATCATCACAATACTTCCTTATACTACGTATAAGAAAGTAAAAGTAGCTACATACGTGCAACAGAACATCGTATCGAACTCCACCGCGCAATATATCTTGCTGCGGGACAAAGTTACGGCGTGATAAGTTTTGAGGTGCAACAGAACATCGTCGCGTAACACTATCGCAGTATAATACCGTCCCATAATCCCATAATCAGCCAGGCACGTCCAAATATGCGAACATGTGGTGCAACGTGTACGCGTAATGCCGGATTGCCACTAAACGGACAAAACAAAAACACAACACAAACTCGTGGCGAAAAAAACAAAATTGCAACTTTTTACAAACTTTGAAGACTCGACGTGTCTGCGACAGTTGCAGTCTTGTTTTTCGAGTTCCGCTCGAAAGCTGTAAGATCAAAGAGTTTAGGGGTGTTTACGAATTCTGACTGTCTAGTGGAAACAGAGAGTTTTCAGTTTGTTTTTGAATTTAGTATGTGTGTACGTTGAACAGTTTAAATAAAATTAAAACATAAATAATAATGGCACCATAATTTGCCCTTCTTGATAACAGAGATCTAACGCAATACCTATGTTGACGACGTCGCGTCCTTCTCCCAAAACAAACAAGTTAAAAAATACCTTAAATTATACTTCTAAAATAAAGATAAATTCAATATTGACATATAAATGCAAATTATGTGACCAATTCTTTTTCACACAACGCAGAATAAACCAACCACAAGGCAGGATAAGCAAATCATCATCAAACTTTAATTACCGAAAAACACACTAGTTCGTTAGGTCGAAGAGCACTGAAAACAAACACGTAATTCCAACAAAATCTTGTCTGCTTGGTGGAAACAGGGCTTCGAATTTGTCCGAGTTTTTTTTCTGTTATTAGTGTATTGAAAAACACGAACAAAACAAAAACTCGACTAGTCCGTCTAGTGGAAAACCGGCATAACATATCCTTGATGCGACGGCGAAAAACCGACAAGTAATGGGACGGGACGTTCTGTTACGATGTTGCGTCCACACTTGATACGCGGCGGTGTTGCGTTGCGCTGTTCTGTTGCATGTGTGTAGCCACCTTTGGTGTCGTACCGTTCTAAGATGACGTTTACTTTTTAACTACTCACTACTTGTATTAATATTTGCAATAAAAATTGTTTACCTGTCAGTTAGTTATCTATACAAGTTTATAAACTCCTGTTTTAATTTTTTAAATGTCATTAATCGTAGGAATTTGATAAGGATACTGAATATCCTTAGGGGAATTTATATTAAGCAATTCCGGTACAAGTGTTGTCTACCTACTAACCTTTCAATTATTTTCTTTTTTAAATGTTCATATTTCATACTAATTCCGAGTAATATACACTTTAAGTGACTGACACATACTTTTCTGTTTCAATTTATATTTCGACTGGTAAATTAATCAAGGTATTACGTCGCTATAATGCCAAACAACGCCAAGACTTGTTTGCTTTGTTAATTTTGGAAATATTTTTTCATTCTGAATAACTTAGTAATTATACGTACGTTTCCGTAGTGGAATTTCGTATATTTCAACTAATGTTACTTTAACCTTAATTATGTTCATTTTGTAATCACTAATTCACCGTTAATGTGTGTGTTCTATTTATGTTAGTCAAACTTACTTGCGGCGATTTCATATTTTTTCCTTCCTAGTAAGCAACACGTGTTAATGGTTATTTTTAAATGGCAAATTAACAAATACCTGTAATACTTTAAGTTTTGGAAACTTTTAGGAATTACCGTATTGCGGATACTACTTGTTGATACCCTCTCCCTACCTTCTTTCTTCTCGCGGTTGAGTAGAATCTTCAGACGGCTCAATAAATCATTAAAGTGTGGTGCCGTCCAATTTCGACCATCGTAATCGTGTGAATCTGCCGAACAATCCCGTCTCCGCACAAGAGCAAAGCGGCATCGAGTCCTGTATTTAAGAATTGCTTGGGATCAAATCCAACTATGCGTAAGTCAGCTGGACAAGGTAAAATATTTTAGATGTGCGTGACACTTGAGATTTTGAATTTAAATTAGATGGTCAATTTTGTGAAAGCGCCGTATTTCACCATTTCAACAATAAGTGAGTATGAAATTACTGAATGTGCTATAGTAGTTTTAGCATATAGTTAAATATGCAACTATTATATTCTGTTATAATTTATTATACTTTTCTGATAATTAGGTTAATTTTATTTTTGTAACACCATTTAATATGATCTAAAAAAATGAGGTGTGGCCACCACACGACTTTCTTAGACGTATGAGCGTTTCAAATTATAGAGTTTTAATATTTTTTTTTTCAAAAATTATTCAAAATCCTATTCTAAGTACTTTATTCTCTTAATAATCTCTATAGAATGCATACTTTGCAAGATATTATCAAAAAAGTGCTCCTCGCTAAGAGTAAAAGTGATACTTCCGGTCCGACTTTTGAAATTTCATATATACAAAAAATATTGCAAATCCAGTTTTAAATACTTTTGTACTCTTGATAAATATATATAGAATGCATAATTTACGACATATTTGCAAAAAATCGCTATTCGATAAGAGTAAAAATGGTACTTCCGGTTTGAATTTTGAAATTTTTTTTATACAAAAGATATTGAAAATTATGTTTTAAATACCTTTATGCCCGTAACGTACTTGTCTAAAAAGCATGACTTGCGAAATATTCGCAAAAAACTGATTTTCGATAAAGAGTAAAAGACCTAATTCCGTCGAAAAACTTTTTCAATAAAATTATTCTCAATTTTAATTTTAAGTATATATGAATTCTTTATAAATTTGTTTATACTTAGTAGTTGACGAGATATTGGCAAAATTCGATTTTTTCGCTGAAGTAAACTGCTACTTCCGGTCTACCGATACTGAAAAACTAATCAGATCTCAAGAGGGAGATTATACACGCAAATACAAAATTTGGAATTGATATCTACAACAGTTTGACCGCTATCGTGGTCACACACACAGAGAGAGAGAGAGAGAGAGAGAGAGAGAGAGAGAGAGAGAGAGAGAGAGAGAGAGAGAGAGACAGACATTTTTTAAAAACCACTTTTTCGGTATCAGGGGACTTCAAAACGTGGACATCACAATACTTCCTTATACTACGTATAAGAAAGTAAAAATGGGGTGTGGCCCACACGACTTTCTTATACGTATGAAAGTGTTACTTCCGGTCCGAATTTTGAAATTTCATTTATACAAAAAATATTCCAAATCCAACTCTAAATACTTTTGTACTCTTCATAAATATATATAGAATGCATAATTTACGACATATTTGCAAAAAATCGCTATTCGATAAGAGTAAAAGTGGTACTTCCGGTCTGAATTTTGAAATTTTTTTTATACAAAAGATATTTAAAAGTATGTTTCTAAATACTTTTATACTCGTAATGTACCTGCCTAGAAAGCATGACTTGCGAGATATTCGCAAAAAACTGATTTTCGATAAGAGTAAGACCTACTTCCGGTAGGAATTTCGAAAAACTTTATTAAAACAATTTTTCTCGAATTTAATTTTGAGTACATTTGAATTCTTTATAAATTTGTTTAAACTTAGTAATTGACGAAATATTTGCAAAATTCGATTTTTTCACTGAAGTAAACTACTACTTCCGGTCTGCTGATTTTGCTCAAAATCTAATCAGTTCTCAAGAGGGAGATTATATTCGTAAATACAAAATTTGGAATTGATATCTACAGCGGTTTGACCGCTATCGTGGTCACACACACACAGACAGACAGACACACAGACATTTTTTTAAAACCACTTTTTCGGTATCAGGAGACCTCAAAACGTGGACATCTGCAAAAATCTCGAGGTCGAAAATTTTCATCATCACAATACTTCCTTATACTACGTATAAGAAAGTAAAAGGAATATTCTGTTCACTTCTGCTAAATAATTACTGTTACCAGTATTTTCACCAACAAACTAAATAAAATAAAAGTGCTTCATTTTCCTTGTGTTTGTTTTTCGAGTGCCGTTCGAGCACAATCGAATAAGATACTTGAGTCTAATTGTTGGAAGTGTGTATATGTTAAACTCACATGTGATTCATTAGATGTAGGAGAAACCTTGTGAGTATATTTATCTGCGGTATGTATACATAGGAATAATAGCAAATTAAAAACGTTTCGAGGCCGATCTTGAAAAACTATACACGTGTGTTTGCAATAAGGAATATACAGAACTGACCTTGAAAATACAAGTAAATAGTAAGCTTATACGAATGTAAAAGTCTGATTATTAACCTACATGTATAGTCGGGTCGCTCTCGCAACCGACATACGCCACCAAATTAAAATGGCGTCAAATTTGACAAGTTGCAAAATGTTACCTGTTAAGTAATATAACCTATGCTATTTCAGGACTGTCATAAATAATAATATTCATACACCTATTGACATTTGTCAACAATGCTTGCCTCATAAACAGTATAGCCAAATGTTATATAAAATATAGGTATTGAAAAAATTATTTAATAGCTTTATTTATAATATTTAACTTGTAACTGGCTTTCATGTAAGAGAGTATTTTCCTATGGAAAGGTATATACCGTGAAATATTAATTAATTAGTTTAATTTTATTGTTTTGAAATTGTTCCGGCCGATCGAAATTTGTAATGGTATTGAATCGTCGTCTTTAGTTCGTACTTTGGCCGTGTCCGTTGCCAAAACGACTCGACTATATGCAGGGTGTCCAGAAACTCTCCTGACAAATGAAGACCGGAGATTCCTCAGATAATTTTAAGACAATTTAACCCAATTCACCCTAGTCCGAAAATGCTTCCTAAGGTAGCTAGAGCTCTTTGAAGATGGCGCCTTGTAATTTTTTTTTTAATATCTCCCGAAAAAAAAAATTGAATTTTAATGACGAAAAAACGAAACATTTTCAAATCGATTTTTCTACAAAACGGTGTATCCTACCGACTTAAAGTAAGAGTACCTTTTAGTACTAGAATACCTGAAAATTTAATAATCTAGTGTCACAAATGCTTAAAAGTTACAGACAAAAAAGTTATGCGTTAAAATAACCGTTAACCTACCCAAAACGGACGCCTATGACCGGTACTAGAAATTCGCAATTGATGGAATCGATTCATCTCCGGAGGATAAATAAGCATACCAGTTTTTGTTTTTCTAAATAGAAGCGTTCGGGAGATATTAAAAAAAAACTAATTACAAGGCGCCATCTTCAAAGAGCTCTAGCTCCCTTAGGAAGCATTTTCGGACTAGGGCGAATTGGGTTAAATTGTCTTAAAATTATCTGAGGAATCTCCGGTCTTCGTTTGTCAGGAGAGCTTCTGGACACCCTGTATAACAAACCCAATTTATTCTACCACATGTAGATGCAATATACAGGGTGAGTTCATTTTCCATTATTTGCATGGGGATCTCGAAAACCATAAGTGATACGCATAAAGTTAAATGGAGATGATTTTTGTTAAACATAATAATAGTGTATTGTGCTGTTATTTATTAAAATAAGTGCTACAAGCCTTACTTACATCATTGCAAGCAGAAAAAATGCACTATTAGAATATATCATAGCCAGCTATGGTTTTCATTAAAAAATAGACATTGCTTGCTAATTCAAAAATGCTAAGCAAAATTAAAAATTTTAGAAGATGTTTGAAATTGAATTTCTTAAAGACAATATTAAAAAAAAAAATTTCTACCTTTATGAATGGAAGAGTTGTAGCACTGAAAAGGTTTTGGAGAATTTCTATTTTTTGCAAATATCTAGTAACCTATGCATTTTCTTAAATGGACAAAAACGTCAAATGGCAATTATTGTGTTTGATGAATGACATTTCCATTTTGACTATTTTTTAAGGATATGTCATTTATAAAACACAATAATTGTCATTTTCATAGCTTACTTTAATATGTTAGAGTTATGCAGATTAAACCGAATAAACATAAATCAAGTAAAAGTACATATACGACGTGCCCCAAATTTCGCGGAACACCTGCATGGTACGTTATTATGTGAGGACCAATGATCATGAGAAAGATATGGAAAAAAATCCATCGCTGTTAATTTCAAAGAAATTAATATTCACATTAGATGTCGTTTGTCTAAATTACTGTAAAATATTTTTTTTTTTTTTGATATGGTCAATGGGATAATAATTTTGAACAACTATAACCAGGTGTGTAATTAATCAGTCTTCTAATTATACCATTTCCAGCAAATCATTTTACTCAAATTTTACCTGAAAAAACAATATGCTTTCTTAAATGGACAAAAACGTATCTGGATGAGGCTTATAAAGATGAAAACGTTTCTCCATTTAAATTAATGCGTATCTCGTATGGTTTTCGAGATCCCCATACAAATAATGAAAAAAAAAACTCACCCTGTATATATATGTATGTATATTATTTAACTCTTGATAAGCATATATGTATGTATATATACACTATTATATTTACGGCGTCCGATAAATGACCACTTACATTACATATGGCGTCCGTGGCCATAGTCCATTATAGTCTTACAGGTTTGCATGAGTACTATCCGAAATTTTTTAGCGGGACGCTATATGCTTGAATTTTGTATGTTTTCTATATACGAGTATAATGAACGAAACCACGATAGCGATAATCAGTAAGTAAGCATTTTATGTGGTATGAGATTCGATACTCTTCCTGATAAATGCACTTGAAACAAATAATAAAATAAAACCGATCAGTAAAAAGGGAAGTCTGTAATGCAATTATAACGGCACTATAATAATATTCAGATTAATATTTTACATTCAATATTGTAGACGCATCACAAATCACAATTATGTTTCGAGTTCGAAAATCTTATGCAAATAACTAGTACAAGGTAATTTAAATCAATTAATTAATTAAAACTCAAAACGTAAAAGAAGAAATTTGAACTTGTAATTGGCGTGTTATAAAAAAAAATTAATTTATTTAATGAAAGAGTAAGATCGTTAAGAATAGTCAAACAAGCTTAGAGGTCAACGATCTTAGAAGGATCAGTATGGAACTTCAGGCGCCAAGAGGATAATAGTCAATTAAGATAGGACCGGATACGATCAGTTTTATGAAGCATAGAGTGAACAGTGGTAAACAAGCGCAACAACAGTAACCACAAAAATATTGTTGAACTTACTCCTCGGACGTACATATATTGCAAAGAAAACCTATGTGTTACTAATAAAACTTGTATTGTCAATTCAGTATTTCGTTATTTATTTAATAACTTCGCCAGTATATTTCCAATAAACAAAAACAGTTACCTCAATTAATTAACGTACAAGATTTGATTTGATATCATTACTTAAAAATAGCAAAAATAAACCATAATAAAATCACGAGACACAAAAAAGAGAAAATTTCAAATTTATCTTCAGTTAAAACCAACAAAGTTATTTTAAAAATTCTCTGACATTTATATATTTATTAATGCAGCAATAACGTTCTGAAAGGAATTACCTTGTATTGAGAAAAATATTTTTTTACCTTGTCTCAGAATGAGGACTGATTAAAATATCGCGTCATATGGTATATATTTTTAAATTTCACTGGTTCTTGCACGGGCAACCTGAAAAAATGAGTCCACCCAATCGTCATTTATGTTTATAACCAAGCCAGAACCGATTCACTTACTTTTTTAATTTGGTTTATTATATTTTACTGTTTTATTAAATAAAATACGTGGTTCTATGTACAGGTCATTCATTATTAATTACCCAGCCTTTATCATCGTTATTATTGTATATACAAAACAATGTTTTAAATAAAAGTTGTGTGGCTGAGAATGAATTTTATTTGCATGCTATCAAAAACACAGTGGCGTGCAGATACAACGGTATAAAAAGAAAATAATGTTCTTTTTAAACGGAATAGTCTGTATATTATTAAATTTTTATAATGGTCTTTTTACTCTGATTTAAAAAATATACCATATGATACCGGTTTTCGAGTTATTTAATGTCGAATATCGTAGTTACTGTACTATGGAAAAGTTAACATTATTAATGTAAGCTATGAAAATGGCAATTATTGTGTTTGATAAATGACATTTCCATTTTGACTATTTTTTAAGGAAATGTCATTTATCAAACACAATAATTGTCATTTTCATAGCTTACTTTAATATGTTAGAGTTATGCAGATTAAACCGAATAAAACATAAATCAAGTAAAAGTACATATACGACGTGTCCCAAAATTCGCGGAACACCTGCATGGTACGTTATGATCATGAGAAAGATATGGAAAAAATCCATCGCTGTTAATTTCAAAGAAATTAATATTCACATTAGATGTCGTTTGTCTAAACGACTGTAAAACATTTTAAAGATTGATTTTGATATGGTCAATGGGATAATAATTTTGAACAACTATAACCAGGTTTGTAATTAATCAGTCTTCTAATTATACCATTTCCAGCAAATCATTTTACGCTAATTTTACCTGAAGAAACATATGGCAACGTTGTCTTCAATTTACACAAGCCATTTTAACGCAAAAAAATATCGAAATCAACATTGCTTATTAATGTCATTTTGACGCTGTCAAATTGTCCTGCTTATATTTCAACCCTATTACTGCCTTAATTAATTTTCGTTGCATTTTGGATGTTCGAGTTCTTAGCTGTATTTTCCGTTGATTAGTTCTTTAGTGTTTGTGCTAATTTTCGAGATTTGCTGTCTTGTGTTGGTGTTTTTTTTTTGTTAATTTATGTTAAAATATTTTCAAACGACGAATATGCAGATATGCATTTGGCGCTGGAGGAATGCGGAAACAATGTTGCTGCTGCTGCTGGAGTTTATCGCGAAAGTCTTTAGGCGGTTAGACGAAGAATAAGAGAAACAGGAAGCGTATCACCAACAGGTGCCCTTTATCGGGATAGAGGCCGTCCAAAAACTACGAGGGAGCCCCTGAAGTAAAGGATGCCGTTTTAAATTTATTAGCAGACAATCCTACAATATTAACACGTACGAGGGACACTATTTATGTATTGAGCATTGGCAACACTGGTATTGCCATGTGAAATTTGAAATTGTCATCGTAAAGTTTGACATTTTTGACGTTATAGGTAAAATTTCATCTCAGCCAAAATATGGAATTAACTCGCGAAAATTTTCGAGCTATGATTTATTATGACTTTCGACGTGGTCTAACTCAAGAACAATGCATCAATCAACTGAATTCAACTTTTGGTGATGAAGCGCCATCCACACCCACTGTATATCGCTGGTACATTGAATTCAAACGTGGACGTAGTTCGCTCACGGACGAAGGCAAAGAAGGTCGTCCAAAATCGGTCGTTGTGCCGGAAAATATCGATGCTGTGCGAAAACTAATTGAAGAAGCTCGTCATGTGACATATCAAGAAATCGAGAGATATTTAAGCATTAGTATGACCAGCATACATAAGATTTTGCACGAACATTTGTGTGTTCGGAAGCTGTGTGCGCGTTGGATTCCACATTTGTTGAAAGATGCTCAAAAAAATGCTCGTGTCGATTGGTGCCGTAAAATGATTTCAAAATACAACTGTGGTGCATTCAAAGCGGTATACAACATGGTCACAGGTGACGAGTCGTGGATTTATTCTTATGAGCCAGAAAGAAAAGGCCAGTCGGCAGTTTGGGTGTTTCAATGTGAAGCAAAGCCAACAAAAGTTGTTCGTTCTCGCAGCGTTAGGAAGCAAATAGTGGCGTTTTTCTTCACGAAAACTGGTCCTGTGGCAACTGTGGCTCTCGAAAATCAAAAGACCGTTTATTCAGCGTGGTATACGACCATTTGTTTGCCTGAAGTTTTCGGTAAATTGAGAGAAACCAACCCAAAACGACGAATCATTTTGCATCATGACAATGCGAGTTCACACACATCACATGCAACAAACGAGTATTTGGACATACAAAAGATCGAATTGATGGGTCATCCGCCCTACAGCCCCGACTTGGCACCCAATGACTTCTTCTTGTTTTCAGTAATTAAAGATAAACTGCGTGGACAACGATTTTCATCGCCCGAAGAAGCGGTTGAGGCCTTCAAAACGCATGTTTTAGAGCTACCATCTTCTGACTGGACAAAGTGCTTTGTAGGGTGGTTCAATCGCATGCAAAAGTGTATAGATCTTAAAGTCGATTATTTTGAAAAGCAATAAAGGTATTTTTCATCAAATTCATTTGTTTATTCTTTCTATTCTTAATACATAAATAGTGTCCCTCGTAATATACCAGACTTACCAAACAGTTCAGTTGGCCGAATTATTAAGGATGAGCGGTTTCACCCTTATCATTACAGAAAAGTTCAAGCTTTATTACTTGACGATTTTCCACGTCGTGAGAATTTTTGTAACTGGTTTTTAGAACAAATACAAAAAGCTAATTTTGCACGAGATGGATTTTACAGTCAGCGAAATTCACATTTTTATGCTTTGGAAAATCCTCAGGTATTTAGACCACCTAACCACCAGCATAGGTTTAGTGTAAATGTCCGGGCAGGTATTATGGGGAAACGGTTAATCGGGCCAGTCATTATTCCTAACAGGCTGGCCGGGGACAACTTTTTAGAATTTTTGATAAATGGCTTTCAAAATTTGGTAGATGAATTTTCATTAGCGGTAATCAATAATATGTGGCTACAAATGGATGGCTCATCATGCGGCACAGATGAGACTCCCGATTCCACCCCTTTGGATTTTTTCTTTTGGGGTCACATTAAACAATTGGTGTGAAGAACTGTCCGTCGTGTTGCGTTATCGCTTTTCAAACCGTTGTGCGGAGCTGTTTCGCGAATTTTGGGACACGTTGTACATATATATTTTTTAACCAGCTTGACGATTAAACACTGGTATAATGACATCCATCACCGCTGGTCCAAGTGCATTAATGCTAAAGGATATGTTGAAAAATAAAATAAAAAAACGTAACTCTAGTGTTTCAATGTAAGTTTCACAATCTGTCAAATAATCCTCTTTTAAAAGTTAATATAGTATCGTGCCTGGCAAAACATTAACATAAAAAGTTAAAAGGTATTAATAAATCACCAATACAATACATACATAATAAAATCATAGTTATTCAGGACAACGCTTAAAACTACATCCGACTGAATTAGTCAATGAAAGCAGCACATACATACGCGTAAATAAAAAAGGAAATGACGATATGTGGCGGTGTGACGTAGCTTAAGTTCAGAATCGTACTAGTGCTTGACGTCACCTAAATACTATTGCTAGTATTACGTCATTCTCTTGATATATAAGTATCAAAAATAATATAACAATGTATACATCATTCGGTCATTATATAAACAAAAAATGGCGGCTACTTTCTAGTTATACACATATGTATACATATCGACACCTGTTAACAAAACAACTTCATATATAATAATATGTATATAAGTATATAATTACTAATATGCGAAATATGTCTATATAACATTTAACAAGCTTTGATAACGATTAGAAAACTTTCAAAAGAAGTATTTTTAAATTGCTAAATATACCTGCATTTATTGATAACAAAACATTGCGAATTGCTTAGAAAAGTGTGACGAATCTACGAATCGTATATAGAAATTATGAATATTAAATGATGACTTATGTAACTACGTTATATAGCCTTTAGAAAGCGTACTTTTAATTATTTTACACTAAAATATGAAACTTATCTACGTGCCAGACTATGAAATAATGATCTTCTGTATTAATTATTTTTTACTTCATTTTCTTTAAAATAGTATAAAATGTTTTGGAAGATTCGTTTAGGAAAAATAGCAGACATTTGATACAACGTATTTTTGTTGATATTAAATTTGGAGAAAACCTTTCGTCAACTTATGGAGAATTTAGTAGTCTACCTCGCTCAATAATCAAACTTAGAAAAAAGTTATCTGATTAAAGTAAATTAATTAATATGTCAAAATATTTGAAACCAGTTTTCTCAAAAATCGTTTGCAGCCGATTTTTTTGCTTTAGTTCGCGTTAAAAATTGAATAAAAAGCTACTACCTCGCTCTGCACTTATTTTTCGTTCAACTATTCCATACTTTGTTTTAAATCAATATAAAATAAATTATAATTAGGCAACCCACATTACAGGGAATATTTTCCAGTAAAAATGTTTCCCTCTGTTATATCTTTCAACCAATAGTTTGTCTAGAGGGCGGTTACAAATTAGTAAATGAATTTTTATTCGCTTAGATATTGAGTTATGATTTCAAATATCTATTATCTATTCTCTATGTGAAAGATATTGTTAAAAACGTTTATTATTATTATTATTATTATTTTTCTTTTATTCCTTTTTTTTATAAAGTAATATTCTCTGTTCTATGTAAAACGTATATATGTTTTTCTATTCCGGTGCTATAAAGTTCACTTTACGACACCCGTTTTGGTTGCATAAAGTATTACTTTATCGCACGCTAATTTTATTTTTTTGAAGTTGGTAACAAAAAAAATGGAACCAAATCGTATTTAAATGTCAAAATATAAGCCTTTAAAGTAACAAAAATGTGCAATAAAATTGTACAAAGAATAAAAAGCACACATGCTAACATTTCACTTACTAATTCGCAATATAAATTGTTAAGCAGAGTTGGATGATAAGTTTTCGGATGCTACTATTGACATTTACTTACCATGTTGAATAGTACAACTGTTATAAAAGTTTGTTTTGATAAATATGTAGAGATTTTGTGGACGAAAGATTATGTAAATTGTCTTCTGCTATTTTGCGAATCTCTGGGGGCGTACAGTTATTTATTTCGTCCTTTTTGTTGATAATTTGAAATAATTTATTATTTTATTGTATAAATCAGTCTGAATTTTAAACACAATTACATATAGCACCACCGATATTCAAATATTTAAAACGTTCTACTTAAAAATCAGAGTCACCAACTTCAAAAAAGCAAAATTTCTAAAATATTCGAACAAAACATGTCTCTTATTTTAAGCTTTTTTGAACTTTTAATAACCGAAATAGAAAAAATAGTATAAAATACACGTTTCATAAGACATTTTGCGCACTTGTTCTTTAGAAAACTCGCCTAGCGGCTCGTTTTCTAAACTTGAACGCGTGCGCAAAAATCGTGTCTTATGAAACTTGTATTTTAATATACTATTAGTTTTAATCTCAATCTGCTTTATTTTACAAAGGTACAATTAATTAGAACATGTATATATCTCTGTATAAATGCTTACAAGTCATTTTATTACTTAATAATCGTAAAATAATGTAAATTTAAAATTAAATCTGGAAAGACCAAGAGGAACATCAATCTCCTAATGTAATCTCTTTCTTAGAAACTCTTCTTTTGTCCATTCTAGAAAATCGGTAAAATGCTTTGTCTAAATCACCATTTATTTTCTTTCTTTTATTAACATCATGTCTTGTAGTACTTGAAAATTCATATACATTTGCCCCATTAATGTTCGGTTTTTCCAGACAACAATAGACGAGGTACAGTTTTGTGAACTTACCACCTCACTCTAAATACTGAATTTGTTTGTAAGAGATAATTGAAATCAGTTTATCAACGAAACTCAACTTGTTAGCAATTAGCTATCATGTACGGTTCGACTTGCCCAATGCAAGAAGCCTACATTTATTCGCATTGTTATTTTATTTAATTGTAAATAAAGTTGTATAGAACAGCGTAGTGTTATTTCATTTGTGAATAACCACGTATAACGTAAATTCAGTGAGGAGTTATTCTTTACTACTTCTAAAACAAGAAGATTCAAGTGAAAGAAAAACGATTCCAGTCTTTCAAAACAGGAAGACTCCACAGATATAATACCTCCCCTTTCTTGGCGCCCAGAAATATTTTTTTTGTAAAAGGAACAGACAGTTTGTGTTTTTCGTCAGTAAATCTAAATAGTTTTTTCCACATTTCCATTCTGCAAAGCTGAACACAAGTTACACGGCAATACTCAAATAAAAAGTGTGAATATTTCTTACAGCAATTTATATACCTATTTTATTGTTATAAATATACCTATACATAGGTCCCTTTGTCGCATAAAATTAAATTTCCACTATAATAACAATTTTACAAGATTTGCTGTTGACGTACTAAGTAAGACGTAATTTACTAATACGTCCATAATTACTGGCTGTTAGACGAGAAGATTTTTGTTCAAACCAGTTAGGATTAGATAAACTGTTTTCAAGTTTGATTATGCAGCGAGGTACATTACTAACTTCTACGTAAGTTGAATGTACAAAGTTTTAACAAAGTGTTGTGGTTTAACTTTTACTTACTCGGAGTTTAAAATAATTGAATGCTTTAAAACCTAAAAAACCAAAAAAAAAATTCTATAATAACAAAAGAAAAATAAGTGAGAAAATAATATATATGTAATATAAAATATTGAAAATTACTTTTAGGTGTGTTGCTTTCATTTCTTACGTATTTAATTACTGATCTCATATACATCCTACTTTTTAAATTAGTAATACAGAAAAATTATTGCAGGCGCGTATACCGGTTGTGTCAAATAGCATTAGCCATAGAAAATCAATGTATACGTATATACGATGTATAGGTACGTCGCCGGCAGTAGGTACCGGGTTGGCATACATATACATACGGCCCTATGGCTAATGCTTGTTGACACAACCGGTATATCAGTAAAATGTTATCCGATATTCTGGTGTAAGTAAAACTATTTATTAAGTAGAGCACGCCCCTTATAGGAGAAATATTAGCGGACATCCTTGGTTTATTAAAGTATGTGTTATGCAACCAATATTACACTTCCGATTCACTGGCGAGGAGCCTTAACAATAACAACATAAAACATTTCTAAAATAAACGAATAAATAGCCAGTATAATAAAAATAAGGAGTACATTAAAAAACTGATACTGTTGCTCTTGCTACGTACGACGTAATTTATATAATATAGGCATACGTTAAATTTCATAAATCCTCTTGAAGTTGAAGAGAGTGACATTCTTGCACTTCAGTTGCCAATAACAAACCGTTAATTGTTTCAGTGCAAAGTTTTACTTCTAACGTCTATTTAACTAAGTTCATTTTAAGAGATATTTGCTAACGTGTAGTATGCGGAATTGTTAATAAAATCAATACGAAATTGTCAATCTCTCTAAATCTCCACAAATTTCTCAAATCCGATGGCTCTAAAGTTTTCAGAATTTCCATATTTGGCAACTTATTACCTAATAATACATATTCTTTCACCCACGTTTTCCTCTTATGTTTTGTTATTTTTAAAGTACTAACAGCTATGGCGGCGGCGGCTAGTGTTATTGTTTTATTTTTCGACAGCGTGATAGCAGACGTGTGGTATGCTTGACGTTTTCTTCTTGACCAGTGCTGCCACCTGCCGAAGACTGAATGCGGTAGATATATCGATAATAAAACGGCAGATTTTAAAATAAAAACGACGTACATTAAAAAATAAATAAAAACGGAAGTAAAAAAACCTTTATTTTTAAATACAAGGTTTATACAGTAAAATAAGTGTTCTATCACATTGCAAGAAATACAGAGCTGAGCAATAAAGCCAGATAAGCAGACTTCGGCGGTTTCTATTTATTTTTCTATTATAGTAAACTATGATTTTGCACAACAAATAGCTATTCAAATTTCGGTAGTATATGTTTTGATTTTATTCTGCAATTATTATTATGTTGAAGAGTTTCAGCGTGACGTCTTAATACAATTTTCCGGAATATATTTTATTACATTTAGTTTTTTGAGCAGAAGGATAATCACGGCTTGTCGAAGATATCTCATTTGTATTTATTATTGATCTAGAATTTTAAATCATAATTAAATTTACATTTTGAACAGCAATATAATGTCCAGTTACCTTGGTAAATCCATATTTAACCTTCTCAAATAAATGTGTCAAAGGATGCAGGTCCCACCATTGATATAGGAAACTTCTTAGTAATCAAATGGACGCACTTATCAAGCACCGTCTAGGGAGTTTTTCTCTAACTATATGTAATTTGAATAGCTTTGGTGCTGCAGTATATTTATTTTTCACTTTTCACATTAAACTATTTATGTGAGTTAATTGATAATAAAAAAATGAGGTGTGGCCACCACACGACTTTCTTATACGTATGAGCGTTTCAAATTATAGAATTTTAAGAATTTTTTTTACAAAAATTATTCAAAATTCTATTCTACGTACTTCTATTCTCTTAATAAATCTCTATAGAATGCATACTTTGCAAGATATTATCAAAAAAGTGCTACTCGCTAAGAGGAAAAGTGCTACTTCCGGTCCGAATTTTGAAATTTCATATATACAAAAAAAATTGCAAATCCAGTTTTAAATACTTTTATACTCTTGATAAATATATGTAGAATGCAGAACTTACGACATATTTGCAAAAAATCGCTATTCGATAAGAGTAAAAGTGGCACTTCCGGTCAGAATTTTGAAATGTTTTTTATACAAGAGATATTGAAAATTATGTTTTAAATACTTTTATACCCGTAACGAACTTGTCTAATAAGCATGACTTGCGAAATATTCGCAAAAAACTGATTTTCGATAAGAGTAAAAGACCCACTTCCGGTAGGAATTTCGAAAAACTTTTTAAATAAAATTATTCTCAATTTTAATTTTAAGTACATATGAATTCTTTATAAATTTGTATAAACTTATGTAAGTAATATGTAATATGTATGTGTTACGGTAAAAGTAGATATTGCGGCAAATGTACACATTTTCCGGTAAATGTGCACATTTGCCTCCTCGTTTGGGTAATGTGCATTCAACTGACATTTACAATTTCAAAGAAGGGAAATGTACATTGAATTCACAATGACCATGTCGTTTTGGTAAATGTGAGCATACAAAATACGAAATCACAAGTGCTAGTAATGTGGTGCGCATGCGCACTTGTAGTGGTACGCGAACTACCGTTTCGGCTAGTTCAGTAGGCGCTGCTATTTCACGTTACACATTTCGTGCAAGTGCTCTACCTATAATGTTAATGTTATTATTTATTATGTTTATGTACCCTACAATAACTACATTACAAATTAATGCCATAGTACTGAAGATTTCTGGATATAATTTAAGATATTTAGAGAAATAAGACTCAGGTAAGTTAAAATTATCATAATTATAGATTTAAAATTTTAATTTTTCTACAAAAAAAATATTTTTTTAGTTAGAATTTTTGAAAAACAATGGAACAAAAAGAAAAATTTAAAAACCAACTAGAACAGATTGTATCACAAAAAAACAAAAATAATATTTATTTAAACCAACATCAGTATGAAAAAATATTATTGGAAGTAAGGGCAGCAAAATTAAAAGAAAAGAATAAAAGTGATGTAGATTACCGCCGACTGAAAAGATACGATATAATAGTGGTAGGGAAGGAAGAAAAATTAACAAGTCCATTAAAAGAAGGGGGTAGCATAAAATATTTTGCAAGAATTGAAGAAACTTATGGAATTATACAAGATGCTCATTTGGCAACTGGCCATGGTGGCCGAAACAGATTAGTGAAAGAAATTAATAACAAATACAACAACATTACTACTGAAGCAGTTATGTTGTATTTATCTTTATGTGAAGCATGTCAAAAAAAGGCAAAGGGCAAGAAAAAAGGAATTGTGATAAAACCAATTTTGACGAGTGAAATGAATTCTAGGTGTCAAGTGGATCTTATAGATTTACAGACACAACCAGATAATGAATTTAAATTTATTTTAAATTATCAAGATCATTTAACTAAATTTGTTGCTGCGCCCACTAAAAACAAAAACTGCGTCAGAAGTAGCAAAACAGCTTATGGACATTTTCACTCTTTTGGGAGCCCCATCCATTCTCCAATGTGATAATGGTAGGGAGTTTGCAAATAAAATTATCCAAGAATTAGTAAATATGTGGGATGGTGTGAAAATAATACACGGGAAGCCTCGCCATTCCCAAAGCGAGGGCTCGATAGAGCGAGCGAATCAAGATGTTCAAAATATGCTTACAACCTGGCTTATCACTAACCAAACAACCAAGTGGTCAGAAGGTTTAAAATATGTTCAACTGATGAAAAATAGAGCTTTTCATGAGGGTATAAAGCAAACTCCCTATGAAGCTTTATTCGGAACTAGAATGAAATTGGGTTTGAAAACATCAAATTTACCTATGGAATCTGTTGAACAGCTGGAAACAGAAGAAGAGTTAGAGCAATTACTAGAAGGAGTACACACAGCCAATTCACCACATAGCAAAGTCGCAGAAAACGATGAATTTTCCATTGAAACGTTAGACATAATTTTGGATGATGGTTTATTATGCAACCAAATTGAAGATAAGATGGAAGTTTTGAGTTAAATTCTGTTTTAAACGAGAAGAAATTTTTAATTGATAATGCTCGAAAGAAAGCAAGGGAAAATTTAGAAAATCAAGCTATCAAAATGTGTAGTCTTTCGAAAGAAAAATTTCCTGCTGCTGTGATTGGTGACAATGTTAGAGTTCCATTCCAGACGTTGATCGTGGTAAAACGGATCCAAAAAATTTTATTTGCGTAGTTTTGTCTAGAGATAACGATAAAAATTTATATAAATTAGGAACTAAACAGGGAGTTTTAAAACAATCTTATTCTAGGCATGAATTCGCCATTTGCGAACAAAAGTTTATATCATACGAAGATGTTCCTCAAGATGTTGAGAAATCGGTAAGAGAAATTATAGGAATGCAGTCCCTTACTGGTGGACAAGGTTTTAAAAGATGCATCTGTAAAGGAACATGTTCCTCAAAAAAATGCAGTTGTAAAAATGCTGGAATATTATGTAATTCCAAGTGCCACAATAGCAATTCTTGCCCAAATAAATAAAACTTTTTTCATTATGAAATTTCTATATGTTCCTTTATAGTTTTATAAAATTTAACTGTTATAATAAAGAAAAGTATGTTATTATTATTATTTGTTTGATTCCCATCGTATTGGTCCTGAAATTATGTTTATTTAAATAAATATTTTTTTACTGCAACAACATTTTTAATTTATTTGTATTCCAACTTTTCTTAAAACATGAAGGTAAGTATACATTTACCAAAACGTGAAGGCAAGAGTACACATTTGCCGGGAAATGTACATATACATTATATTCAGTTCACATATACCTAACTTTTTGGGAAATGTACACATTTTACGGTAAAAGTGTACATTTCCCAAGAGTGTACATTTACCGTAACATATGTAAACACAGCAACATCTATCATTGCTTACGTTGCGTCAATACACGCATATATACATACATAATAGTAGAAAACCTAAAAAGCGGTAGATTTAACTTTGATGACAGTAGAACGGTACATTATTAATAAAAACGCTAGGGATGGCAACGCTGTTCTGAACTGAGATAGGTACCGACAGAGAGGTGTAATATGTGCACCCTAAGTAGGGGCCACGCCCACCCTATCGATATGGACCCTAGTAATAGGGTGTGTAATACGCCTTCAAGGGCAAAACCACAAAAAAAAATAAAGCAGATACCGGCTGGTATTGTCGTTTTAAATTGACGGCTCCCAATGTTTTGCCCGAACCCAGCTGATATAGTGAGCACATGTTGATCGCAATACCTCTCGCTCGTCTACTCATCTAACTAATATAATATAAGATCACTGTTTTACATAAACCAACTACACATATCAATCTATAGTTTCAAATGTTCTTGTGCTTTGGTCTTAGATATCACCTAATGTACATCCTTTGGAACAGTTGTTCAAATATGGCTTCATTTTCAAGCTGGCAAACGCAGTGATGTACACTTCGCGGATATATAAGGTGGTATGGGCGTGTTTATTATGCATTGGTATTTGGCGAACACGCCCATACCACTTTAAATCTCCGCGAAGTGTACGGAAACTTATTTCTCTTGGTGTACCTGTCTACACAAATTACTACTTAATATAGCTATTCCTGAAAGAAGAAAAACAAAGTACATATGTTCACTTCTCGTAATGCAGCGCTCAGAGACGTATACCCCTGAAATCATAACGGGACTAACGTTATATATCAACAATCGATATCCGAAAGTACAAATCTAAAAGTGGAGCCGACATGATAAAAATATATATGGATTTGCTATAGCCAAGCATCTTACACGATCTGAAGACATTACGCTACTCACTCATAATTGAATGAACAAGATAAACGTTCAATCCAAAGAAACATGTCCAGCAGCATTTTCATTATTATATTAATTAATTTCATTAACTATGGTACTGTAATGTTTTAATTTTTGTAACACCCTGTATACTAGACAGTATAATATTTATTTGCTTAAAGAGTATCTGAGACTGAGATTTTAAATGTATTTTCCACCAAAAATACTGAAATAATACCAAGCCAAAAAAAACCGAACAGTTCGCGGAGATATAAAGTGGTATGGGCATGTTCGCCATATACCGTAGTCGACATATTTTAATTTCTGATACGAAAGTAGAAAGAGGAAAACAGCACGACGAAATAAACTAAAGATGAACATATAGCGAGGCTGCTAAGACAGTACACTCGACAAATGTTTCCTATGAAATGTAAGGAGTAAGGGTCCCCCGACACTGCGTTGTTCTCCCACTACTGTTAGCAAGCAGGCATCGCTGCATATTATAAGGTCATCTTCTGTATGGGATAGAAGTATAAACCGAAATTAAAATTTGTCGACTACGGTATCATTTTGAACTGTCCTGGTTTGGCTACAAAAAAGTCCCAGTATTATAAAAAAAACTAGGAAATGTTTACTTCCGTGAATTGCCCATACTAAATTTATAAATCAAATGTCAAAACCATAATGTATTGAAGTGTCTTGTACTTACGTATTTTCATTGTTTTATTGTCGCTTTTCTGTCTATTTCAAGACAATATACCTCGTATACCATGCCTTTTACGATAGAACAGAATCCCTTGATCGTAATGTCGCACATTGCAAGAGGATAGATTATGAAAATATTCATTGGCATCGTGTTTTCAGCAATTTGTAACGGAAAATGGAAATCTGGAAATAAACGTGGGCACATTCACTTGTCATTGCAATAGGGTGATTGAAAGGTTTAAAGAAAAGGGGAGTGTTTGCAAATGTAAACCTGAAAAAGTACCAACAGTTTTAACTAAAGATGTTGTCGCAGACATTAGGCAGCGAATGGAAGTTAATCCCACAAAATCTGTACGAAAGCTGTCTCTTCAAACTGGTAAAGAGATCTAATTAACTTAAACGTAATTTGCTAAACAGCATTATGTATTTAAATTGTAGGTATTTCCTACGGAAGTACTCATAAGGCACTGAAAAGAAACTTACATATGCACTCATACTAAAGTTTCTGTACTACAACATTGACGTGGTAATCACTTTGAACAGAGATTGAATTATTGCAAGTGGTTTAATGAAATATTACATGAAGAAGACTTGAATCGCACTTTCTTTTTGGATGAAGCTTGGATCCATTCGTCGGGGTATATCAACTCTCAAAATTACAGTACCTGGTCAACAGAGAATCCACAAGTTTTGTTGAAAATAGTCTCCATCCTATCAAAGTTGGTGTTTGGGTTGCAATGTCGAAAAGACGGATTATTGGACCAATATTTTTTCATGATACAATTAATGCAATACGATACCGAGAACAAATATGGGAACCCATCATTAACAGCCTTCATGAAGATGAATTAAACCTGGGGTACTTTTAACAAAATGGGGCAACTGCACATACTGCGCAACAAACTATTAATTATTTGCAAGGATACTGTGGTGACCGATTGATTAGTCGTAATCTATGGCCAGACAATTCTCCTTATTTAAGCCCACTGGGCTTTTTTCTTTTTGGCCATGTAAAAAATACAATGTTGCCAATTGCACTGTGTTCCTATATTAAAATCAGAATGGCCAACTCAGGACAGTTCAAAATGCTCACTTTGTAGTAATGCATAATAAACACGCCCATACCACCTTATATCTCCGCAAGTGTACGGCTACTTATTTCTCTTGGTGTACATACAAGGGTTACTGTTGCATTAAGACTACATTTAATACACAACAAACTATGAAATTGTTAACTAAATTATATCCATATGTATATTATATATATATATATAGAGCTAATGTATGTTTTGCACATCGATTTCTAAATATATTACACGTGATTCGCAAGCGTTACGTGGTATTGCGTTAGTTTACATTTTACACAATCTTACACCTCGTGTCTATTATGTATACTTATAGCTTATAACCAAGCAACTACGCGATGATGCCTGGGTATTACCATGTATAGGTTATACAATAATAAATAATATATCTAACGAATGTACACTTCAACCATGAATATTCAATTGAAACGCTAATGACTTTGGCATTATGTATGTGGCCATACCCGTAAGTAGATATACATATACTATATACATACATTCTAAACGTAGATACAGTATATAGATGGTATATAGTGACCGAAGAAAATGAAGGTGTCAGAGAGTATTACCAACATTGATCAATATTGAACTAAAATAGTTGCAAGTCTTTTGCTGACAACAGAATACTACTTGTGGTAGTTTCAGCATTGGATTTAATTTTAAATATATAAAAAAAACAATAGAATGGTGATAAGTTTACAATTTATGTTTTTAAAGTTTTTAATTATACCGGGTGTCCCAGCTAAGACTTTCGGGTCATATATCTCCATTATTATTGAACGAATTTTTATAAAATTTGGAATACAGACAATTTATTAAGTGAAGAACCGTTGCGCTATACTGAAACAACCATAGTCTTTAAAATGTTAATTTAATAACAAAAGTTGATAACAAAGAACGGCCAAAAAACGAGAACACTAAAACAAAAATCACATGAAAATGTCATAGTAGATGTTCGAATGTATGTACCTCCATCCGCTTCAATACATCTCTCTAAACGAATCCTAAAATCATCAATTACGTTTCGCTTCATCATTTATTGATGCAAATGCTTCTCGGATTCTGTTCTGCAAATCTTCAGGAGTTGTAGGCGGTGTTGAATAAACTTTTGTTTTGAGGTATCCCCACAGGGAGTAGTCATAGGGGATGTTTTACTTAATTTTTTCAGTAGAGGCTTGATTTTTGGTGCTTAACCATCCAAAGATATTTGAAAAAAAAAGATTCACTCATTACATTTTTTCACTTTCACTAATTTCAAAAGTAACAGAACAATCCTCATTCAATAAAGTATCTACATTTTAAATTTCAAAAAAATTCGTTCAATAATAATTAGGTGCCACCTACTAAAAACAAAATGTAAGTAGTTGTGTTTATAATAATCAGTTAATAAAATGTATCTTTACAATAACATACATGTACTTCCATGTGTTTTATGTATCATATAAACTCAAGATATTTATTTCAAGGCGATGGCTATCTGAAAATTTTACGAAGTTACCTGGAGTTATTATCAACTGGTATCAATAATCAAGTTTGTCAAATAGCATTCGTCTAATGACAAAATGTGCGATTTCAGACTTTTGTATTTTTATTGTATCCTAAAAATGCTAAAGCGTTAAATACAAGTAGCAAAGACATACCTGCTACCGTTATTAATTATTTTGAGGTAGAGCGGGATAATAAACTACCTTTATTGCAGCTTAACAGTGTTAGAGCTGTATTCAGGTATAACTTTAACCACCTAATGCATTTCTGACAAGTTTCCTTATATTTTAGCGTGCAGCTTCAGCAGTTAAATTTTAATTTAAAGGTGAGCCATATTTCTAAAGCCTTGAAGACAATAATCCTGAACAGACCAGAAATCGTTCCAAACTCCAAACCAACTCTAAATATAGAAGGCACACATCTCAATGTGGCATCTCTAAGTGACTTATGAGATATATCGTGCTCGTAAGCTTATTAATATTTTATTTATACGTCTTTATAGTAACAGTACTCCTTTTAACAAAATATAAGCATTTACAAATACAAAATATTGAAATGTTATATTTTACAATTTATGGCGCTTATATGATATGACCTTTAAATATTATTACCGATGACGGTTTAGTAGAAAGTGGAAACTTGGCAAAGACAAAAAAATTGAGAAACGATAACATGCACTGCCAGATAAAAAAATGGAGAGCTAGGCTAAAAGAAAAATAATGGATATAGTTTCAAGGTCAACAATTATAAACAAAAACAAATCCCTCATGATATGAAATATTTAACATAGTATTAATAAAGAATAATATTATGTTCCCTAAAAACAACTTTGTAATTGTAGAAAATAAGTATTTTTTAAAAATATATTCTTGGTGCTTACCACTGATACAATTAATTTGGAAAAATTCTTCTAAATAAAAAAATAATAGTTTTTCTAATTAGATTCTGATGAGAAATGTCTTAATAAATAATATATAAACACAGATTAGGTTTTACAACTTGTGCTGAATTTATTGTATACGAAGATCTTTTGACATGAAAATTACACACATCTATATTTTATCTACCTATATTTATTTTTATATTGTTACCACATTAAAAATTATTGGTACTGTTAGAATCAAGGATACTGAAAAATCCAACAGAAACACACTATCCACGACCAAAAGCAACGTGAATCTCTCTTCATTCTGCCTTCGCCCGATGCAGCTAATCTCCATAGCCTAACAGCATATTTTCAAGTGCAGGTTTCGTTGGACAATAACTTGAATCCCTTGGATTTGGGTTGGAAGCAGACGGCACGATGAGTTAAACCAGAAACGAGAACAAGGGACCCAGCGCCAACCAACGTCATGAACCTAATTACCAGCGGACGCAGGACCAACAAGCGTGGTGCAGCTTGTGGATGCCGATAAGCCGGCCTTGTGTGTTCAGTAGCTTGCAGCAACGGCCTTTATATGACATGGAAGAAGCTGAGATTGACGAGCACCCGTCACAAGTGCTTTAGTGGTCCTCTACATCAATCATAGGCATAGAAGGCGAGCCAACGACAGTGACATCATGGGATTTCATCGAAGAAGCACACAACGTTGAAGAGCCGCTGAGGATGAAACGAAAAACGAGAGGGAGACCCAAAAAAATGCGATAAAAGTATAGTCCAATCTTTTCAATGAATTTCTATCCTTGCAGTGTCGTCTCTCCTGTAAATTTCTATTTCCAATAGTATTTTTTCCAAACTAAAACCTATTTACATTTCCAACCCATCTTTTTTAAACAATAGTACAGTTTTTGTTCCAATTTTACAACAATATTTTCTGCAAATTGTTTCTTACACCATGATATGAAGCTGATTCGTCATTATAAATTCGCTGCACCGACGGAGTCAAAAATTTATCCCTTGTATTTCACAATACACTCAAAGCGTTATTCTAAAATAGCGCACGATCGAGAATGAAGGCGCTACAACTCCACAACAATTCATCGCACAAGAAAATGAAAATCAATTAATCAAAATAAAAGAAATGGAGGTTGCATACTATGCCGAATGATTGAACGTTGTGTGCATGAAAGTTTTACTTAAAACGGGCATTTACCAACAGCATCTGGGCAAATCGAACGCAGGTGGGTGTGAGTAGGTGGAGCTAGACGATTTTCTGGTTTCGATCAGAGCACCTAGGTTTTATTCACAGATTCTGTCGCTATGTAAATCAGGAAAAGACGCTCCGTCCCGAAGGAAAAAAATTGGCACAGAACCATGCATCAGACCGAACAGCAAAAGCGTATGTATTAAAAACGGACTGTAAGGAACGTAACCCACAATGATTCCTTAACCCTCTTACAGGCAAGAGCGTAAAAATGATCGGATGAAGCCAATATTTTTTTTCTAAGTAAATATAGTTGAACGGAGGGTAAATTTTAATTTTCAGGCGGAAGAAACATACTGAGCGGACGCGTAATATAAAAAAAGTGTTGTCTTAGAGCAGTTTTCACTATTTGGATACAAACAAAATTGTTTTGTAGCTGTGGAGCCAAAAACTCGAAGACCGTCTAGAGACGGTCTTGCCGGTTAGAGGGTTAAGGTTCTAAACCGGTAATTTAATAGTAATAATAATTAAATACGGCTACCTTCAAGTTGGCTTAGTTAAACTAATTCGAATTAACAAATATCAAATTAAAGAAAATTGTAGACTAAAAATTACTTATTTCGTATTTTGATTTTTCAATCGACTTGCATATTTACTTTTTTTGTTTTGTTGATTCTTTATAATAATTCGATTTCCGCTTGCCCACCTGTTATACCGTAGTCGACATATTTTAATTTCTGATACGAAAGTAGAAAGAGGAAAACAGCGCGAAGAAATAAACTAAAGATAAACATATGCGAGGCTGCCAAGGCAGTACACTCGACAAATGTTTCCTATGAAATGTAAGAAGTGAGGGTCCCCCGACACTGCGTTGCTCTCCCACCACTGTTAGCAAGCAGGCATCGCTGCATATTATAAGGTCATCTTCTGCATGGGATAGAAGTATAAACCGAAATTAAAATTTGACGACTACGATATACACTCCAATATTATAGATACTGCATTTATTTTTATTGCAAAAACTATCTGTCGTTCGGATTCAAGTCGGAAAAGCCGACCGATTCCGATAGATTTGCGCCTTCGCTAGGCCCGGTAGAGATACCGTAAAGTGGGGATAGATGATAGGATCGCTTCGAAAAACACTTGCGTGAAATGTGTGTGACAATGTTTACTATTTTCATTTTTTTATCTTCAAATATAATTACATAAATTTGATTTTTTTTATATCGTTCATCAAATGTGCAGTTGGCGCGTAGAGGTTGTTTTTTTCTTTTGTGTACCAGCCTTAGTTAGTAGACATTAATCAAATGTATGCATTGTTGTGGTTATTTCTAAAACAGATAACTTTATAAATTTATGCCTTTTGCATCGCTAACCCAAATTTAAATTACGAATTAAATTTAAAAACACAAAACGGCGATGCCTTGCCCATAGTTTTCGATAGGTAAAGGCTCCTCTTAAAGAAATCTCGTTAAAAATTGTTCTAAAAAATAGTTAAAAATGTTCTATTTAGTAGATATATAAATCTACACAATTAAACTGTCTCAACGTTTGTAGTAGTAACAATTCCATCATCCATTAAGCTGCACTAACGAATGCCAACCGCATTTGCAAACGGAGAATCCTCAACACAAAATGTTGTTGCAAAAAGACGCGTGGTATAGAAAAACTGACACTAGTGACCTGGAGGCGGCAAAACGCATATATGTAATATGAATGATGGATCTGTGTGGTTGAAACTTTTTAACATACATAGTTACCAGTTTCATGTATCATTAACGAAATTTATAACCAATTTTAAGTTGAATAAGTATCCACTTGTATTTTATCATCCCATTAATAGCTTCATCATTTATATTTCAGAAACCGTGAAGGTCTGTTCAAATGGAAAAAGCGTGAAGGACAAATACAAATTGCAAATTAACTGCAATACATACATATAGAACGTTAATATAAAAGATTCGAGATGCGTGAGCTAAAGAACAGAGAGCGGCCTTGACAAAATCACGTTTCCAACAAAGACAACGTTAAAACAATGTCGTGTTCGTAAACTTAACAACAGACGAAGAAAGAGAGATGCCGAAAAAAAAAGTGAAAATAGAATCGAAGAAATTATGGGTTTTAGGCGAGTGTATACGTATGTATGTAGGAGTCCGTGTCGTTATAATACACAACTCGGGAGTGAACGTTGTTGCGTTAAAATGGATTATTGCGAGCGGTAATAGAAAGTGTGCGCCCATATGTAGGACACGCCGCCAAGTGCAATAGCGACCTACATTTCCCGGCACCGTTGTTGTTGTTGCGTTATGTAACGGTTTACATTTGTGTGTTTTGTGTGGTTGGTGCGCGAGTCTGTGGAAAGGGGGGTATCCGAAGGAACTACTCTGTTCGCTGTCCTACATATCACGATTACTTGCTTTGTGCTTATACCTATGGCGATGGAATTTTGGAAGCGGAATCTTGGAAATGATGCCACCAACCACAAACATACGAGACGATAATATGAATATCCATTTGTTGATTGTGCACAAAGCAGAATAAGATCATCGCATACATAATAAAGAGATTGTATTCGTACACGATATTAAATAACGGTATTCATTTATGTCAAATGATATGTATTCTATCAGCTATATTCAACAAAATATAGGACAAAATTGTGTCAGCATTATATCTTTTCATTACTCATTCAGTGGCACATTTCCTGGTAAAAGTCGATTTGACGTATTGCGACCAAAAGTTAATAAACACTAGAAAAAAAATGAAGACCACCTGAGAAAAACGATCTAAGTCACATTTTCGTAGTCATAAGCGCAATTAAAAGTTTGACGAGTGTACTTGACAAATATAGATATAGCTTGATAATTATACCAAGATGACTGTAGTATGAGGGACACTATTTATGTATTGAGAATTGGCAACACTGGTATTGCCAGGTGAAATTTGAAATTGTCATCGTAAAGTTTGACATTTTTGACGTTACAGGTAGTCAGAAAGTTTTGACGTGCGAGCAATATTTGTGTTTTTTGCAGTGTTTAAAATTTCATCTCAGCCAAAATATGAATTAACTCGCGAAAATTTTCGAGCTATGATTTATTATGACTTTCGACGTGGTCTAACTCAAGACCAATGCATCTATCAACTGAATTCAACTTTCCAAGGTCGTTCAAAATCGGTCGTTGTGTCGGAAAATATCGATGCTGTGCGAAAACTAATTGAAGAAGATCGCCATGTGACATATCAAGAAATCGAGAGATATTTAAGCATTAGTATGACCAGCATACATAAGATTTTGCACGAACATTTGTGTGGTCGGAAGCTGTGCGCGCGTTGGATTCCACATTTGTTGAAAGATGCTCAAAAAAATGCTCGTGTCGATTGGTGCCGTAAAATGATTTCAAAATACAACTGTGGTGCATCCGAAGCGGTATACAACATCGTCACAGGTGACGAGTCGTGGATTTATTCTTATGAGCCAGAAAGAAAAGGCCAGTCGGCAGTTTGGGTGTTTCAATGTGAAGCAAAGCCAACAAAAGTTGTTCGTTCTCTCAGCGTTAGGAAGCAAATGGTGGCGTTTTTCTTCACGAAAACTGGTCCTGTGGCAACTGTGGCTCTCGAAAATCAAAAGACCGTTAATTCAGCGTGGTATACGACCATTTGTTTGCCTGAAGTTTTCGGTAAATTGAGAGAAACCAACGCAAAACGACGAATCATTTTGCATCATGACAATGCGAGCTCACACACATCACATGCAACAAACGAGTATTTGGACACACAAAAGATCGAATTGATGGGTCATCCGTCTTACAGCCCCGACTTGGCACCCAATGACTTCTTCCTGTTTCCAGTAATTAAAGATAAACTGCGTGGACAACGATTTTCATCGCCCGAAGAAGCGGTTGAGTCCTTCAAAACGCATGTTTTAGAGCTACCATCTTCTGACTGGACAAAGTGCTTTGAAGGGTGGTTCAATCGCATGCAAAAGTGTATACATCTTAAAGACGATTATTTTGAAAAGCAAAGGTACTTTTCATCAAATTCATTTGTTTATTCTTTCTATTCTCAATACATAAATAGTGTCCCTCGTAGTACTGACAATAATATATTTGGGAATTAACTTTATTGTATTACTTTTTGATTAAAAAAAAGCAAAGAAAAACATGTTGTCCAACGGAAAAGTGAACGCAGTCCACACTTGTCCCAGCTCTCCTGGGCGTTGCTCAAGCTGATCACACATCCCATTAATCAGCATCATCAACGCATTTTTGCATTTCTCTGTACCTTCCAGAGAAATGCAAATTTTCATAATAGCGTCGTTTTGGATCAGAAAGGAATAATTCTTGCAATTGATCGAATTTTTTCTTAGGTAATGGAATTAGTTGCTTATATAGTTTTTGTGGTGCACATGTTGGTAAACAACGTGTTTTTGCGTTAGTTTATAAGTCTAGTTAGCTGCGTTATATGAATTCCTTACGTTAATAGTGCGTGGGCGCTCCAAAGTTTTAAAAAAAGTTCCTTAATTGGTGTAGTTTGAAATGGAAGAAGTTATTTTGAAGAGTGGTGTTAGGTACTTGCTTGCAGTCCATAACTTTGAAGGGGACTTTACTCGTAAATTTTTGAACACTCCCACTTATTGAGCTGGGATCTCTTTCACTGAGTTTTGATTAATTAGTCTGAAATTCTGATCCCGAGCTCCATATAGGAGTGACCACTAAATGAAAACGTAGCTTTTACACTATCAAATCCATCTTTGTAATGAATCGTATAATGCAAAAATCCCAATATTGTATTTTTGTTTTGACCAGCGCAGGAATCACAGAATATTTCAAGATGACGTACAGTGGGAAATAATACTCCAAAATAAAAATACAGATCCATCATCTGAATCATTTTAGCAATCGTTTAAGGGTGAGTATAGGAAATTACATTCCCAGAAGACGAATATTGAAGCTAATAAAGGTCAATTGTCTCTTGTAGTATACAAGGTGTCTCTAAAAGGTCTTTAAACAACTCTACCACGTATTTTTCGGACCAAAATAAACCGATTTAGCAAAACTTGGCTTAGTCAAAGTTGCTTAGTTTGTGCGCAATACGGTCCTGAAGTTGCAGTTGGAAAATTGTTTTTTTGTTATAAATTTGAAACGGCTGGAGCGATTGCGCTAAATTTTGTCACGTTTACATAGTTTTATGAGTCAAGAAATTCTGTATCAAAATTGTGATAGTAACCAATCCATAGGCGGAGAACCTGCGTTTATAAATATTAAAACATTTCTATTTTCTACGCCAATGGATAAAAAAGAGTTTGTCTATAAAATTTAGATTAAGTGTCTTAAGTACAAGAAAAAAGGTACTCTTGGTAAGACTCGAAAAATTGCATCGTTTTCTCAAAAATCGCATTTTAAGATTTGAGAACATTAACTAGAGGACGGCAGCGCATACTGTGTGCTCCATGTACATGTATCTTTAAGCCGTGTACACGTGTCTTAGGCCGTTTAGACGTCTCTTTAAACTATGTACACGTCTTTTGACGTCGTTTTTGAATTGATAAACGTGACAAAATTTAGCGCAATCGCTCCAGCCGTTTCAAATTTATAACAAAAAAACAATTTTCCAACTGCAACTTCAGGACCGTATTGCGCACAAACTAAGCAACTTTGACTAAGCCAAGTTTTGCTAAATCGGTTTATTTTGGTCCGAAAAATACGTGGTAGAGTTGTTTAAAGACCTTTTAGAGACACCTTGTATATTATTTGTAATCTATGGTTATAGCTTCTAACTCTTCAGATTACATACATGTTTTCTGCAGCAGGTTTTCTTCTATAAAAAAAAAATGTCTGCTTTAAGCTTATGAAGTTGCTGTTCTAGTTTACATTTCGATTTCATAAACTCTTACCTAAATTTAAAGTACAGCATTATTACCTTTACCCACCATAAATTCAAAGGAATATTACCATGGTAATTAACACACATATTTATAGTATCTTGTACTATATGAAGGCCTTACTGTGATCTCAACAGGTTACTTTCACACTGGTTCTGCTTATCAAATATGCCTCGATAATTGTTCCAAATTTATTTATTCCGATAACTGTGTTGTTTGTTATTTACTTGCCATTTTGTTCCATATACTCTTGAATACTATTTTAATAACAATACTCAATATTTTTGAAAGAACCGATAGGATTGCGTTGGAAATAAACAATCTACAAAACACATTATTTTTGCCAAAATATAATGGTCTCTTAGAACATTTTTATACAACATAAGTAGTTACTCTGTCTGTAACTATTTTGTATAAATTTAGTGTAGCAAATGATATAAATATTAATCTTATCAAAGGTTGTAGAATGAACAGTTAATAAGTAATCCCTATCAACTCCGTTTTTAAAAAGAAAACACGATAACTTAGAGTTAATAGAATCAAATACCTTACCATTAATATTACAAGTGAAAAATTGAAATGGTGTGTTTACAAAAAGATATAAGGACTGGTGTTGTGTTAATGTTTACATTAAACTCTCTAAACTATATACTTTTATTTAAATTATTATGCCAATCTGATGACGCAATGCTTCGTTCTGCTATGGGTTTTCTTAGTAATTGCTAATGCAGAGAGGCGCCAACTTAAGTCGCACCACAGGCACGTAATAGTCTATAGTGACAAATATCCCTGCAATTGGTATTCACCTATTGTGAAAAGTTTGGTCATAAAATATTTATTGATTATTAACACCTGTATTTTGTATTCGTAGAAGAATAAAATCTACTGCTTCTTTGTTTATGATTAGCATTCCATATAATACTCTGTTTAAGATTATTTACATACATACTGTACAGTTTGTTTATATTCTCCATATACTTTGTTATGGTTTTCATCTTTATTAGTACAGCCCGTTAAAAATAGAATAGCCGCTCAGATGCGGAAACTCGGAAAAGAGAAAAACTGCGTGAGCGAGACAGAGAGCCTGCGTATGTTTCAGATTCATTCAGAAAAAGAATGCGATGCCAATGCAACGGTTACTAATCTAGGTACTAGTACATACTAGATATGAGATTATCCCTTCCACTATTGTATTGTCTACTGCACAACCGACTGTATAACTGTTCAAGGTCAGCTGTAATAGGAATTATATACATTAGCGGCTCCAAAGTGTATTTTCCCTAATATTTCTAATTTGAAAACACATTGCATTACCATTTCCACTGTCTGTTGTAGACGATTTTTGGACATATAACGTAAATTAAAAGATATAAGTAAATAAATTATTTTTGTATTATAGCTGATATTTTTTGAGAAGTCTATCAGGAAATCCCCATGTTACAAAGTATTTTTTGGTTTTACTTAAAAGTTACTACACACAATTAATAAATTACGCAGTTTTTCTCGGCATTTGCAAATTTTAATTATGATTTAAGAAACTCAAACCCGCATCCCCGCAATGGCCCTGATGCAAAGGGTTTGAATCTCGCCCGTGGGTCAATTTTTACAATTTAACTTACCTAATTAAATCATCTGTGCAAAGCAGAAAATCGTAAATTAAATTACCGCAAAGTAGTTAATCCATTTTTTATTAAAAAAATAACAGATTTTCTGAATAGACAAATGTAGAAACTTCCAGAAAAGAAGGTATCATAAAACCGCGCGGCTTGTTTGAGTAAATAAGGGAGAGTCGTTAGTGTGACTGGTTAACTCTACCTTGATATCTGACAGCGTTGTGTACGGTTGTTTTAAAAGTTACCATGTCTGGCCCCTCCCCCGCCGATTTTGCACATGACCAGTCAAACTATATTTGACAAGTTATACTTGGTAATAATCCTTTCTAATAACTAGTATATTAAATAATGTTATCTAATTATTATAATAGAAAGTGATATTTAATAATTAATTAAAGTGTCGAGTAAAACAGCAGCGTCATAAAATTAAATATATATACTAATAATTCTGCATTGTAAAGTACTAGACGTCTGACAAAAATTAAAAAAAACGTTTATTATTCAATATCATATGTTTGGGTAAATGTGTTAAAAATAGATCGTACTTAAACACGAAAATAGCAAGCAGCTGTCTTGGAACTTGGATCTTTCTCAGTCTGAAAATAAAAAAAAAAACAATTGCTTACGCAATACGAACTTTTTAGCCATGCAACACCAATTCCACATACTTTTACTTTCTTATACGTAGTACAAAAAGGTATTTTGAAGACACATTTTTCTACCATGTTTGAAAGTTCTCTGATAATGAAAAAGTGGTGATTTCCCGTCAAATAACACTGGCCAACAAATTTCAACTTTTGATTTTGCCATCAAATAATTTATACGAATTTCAATAGAAAACATAGAAACATTTATTTTAATAAAAGGTAGAACGTAAAGTTAGCTCGATTTTTTATTGTATTACAATGAGAAGGTTTTTTAGATTAGATCATAATTTAATGTATATTTCAAATTATTATAATTAGAAATGTAAAGTAATATTGCTCTGTCTCTTATAAACAACATCTACAGCATCTCTTCTTAACGTCCAACAGTAATCTGCTAACATAATAGGATTCCATTTCCCCTGATACCGTTTTTCCATTCCCATGATGTCTTGGTGGAAGCGCTCACCGTGTTCATCGCTAACGTCGCCCATATTTTCCGGAAAAAAATCCAAGTGAGAATGTAGAATGTGCACTTTAAGGGACATATTACAGCCAGCAGCGTGAAATGCTTGTATCATATTCATTACTAAAGTTTTATAGTTGTCAGCTTTTTTGTTTCCCAAGAACATCGTGAAAACTTGTACCATGGAGCGCCAAGCTGTTTTTTCCTTCGCTGTTAATTTGGTTTCAAAGATTTCATCTTACTATTTCTCGTATCTGAGGTCCAACAAAAATACCTTCTTTCAGTTTTCCTTCTGTTATTTTTGGAAACTTTTCACGAAGGTATCTAAAACCGTCACCTGTGCGGTCCACTGCCTTTACAAAATTTTTCATGAGCCCAAGTTTCACGTGGAGAGGTGGTATTATGATCTTTTCTTTTTCTACTAGAGGCTGATGTTGTACATTGTCTTTTCCTAGTATAAACTGTTGTCGTAGTGGCCACTCTTGCTTATGGTAATGTTTTTCCCTGTCACAACTGTCCCAAAGACATAAGAAGCAACAGTATTTGGTGTAACCAGATTGCATACCCAAAATAATTGCAATTACTTTAAAATCTGCACAAATATTCCAGGAATAGTCTTTGTACTTTATCTTTTCTAATAAAATTTTCAGATTTTCGTAAGTTTCTTTCATAGAAACAGCATAACCTATCGGAATAGCAGGATAATGGTTTCCATTATGCAACAAAACTGCTTTTAGGCTGGTCTTTGATGAGTCTATGAATAATCTCCAAAAACTGGGATCATGATGTATTCCAAAAGCTTCAGAAAGTTTATAAATATTATTGCAGTAGACCAGACTATAAAAATCAACAATATTTTCATGTCTGCTGCGAAAAATACTTATTCTTGTGTCCTTTACTAAGAGATTCCATTGCTGTAGTCGCGACCCAAGAAGTTCTGCTTGTGATTTTGATAAATTCAAATCCCGCACCAAGTCATTTAATTCAAACTGAGTAATTAAATGTGGTTCGTTTGATGTAGATGGAATAAAATCAGGGTCACTTGATTTTTCATTACCTTCAAAGCTAGTGTCGCTATCGGTAGCTATTGTACTCTCCTCGCTTTCTTTGTGAATTGGCGGTCGTGGAACAGGATGCTGTTCATCATGGGGTCGAGGTTTCTGAGCTGACTCAGTTTCCACATAATTATATTTTCTTTTCTTATGGGTGTTAAGTCCTGCAGTTTTGTTAAGGCAAAAATAGCAATCTTCAAGATGATTCTTTTGTTCTTTCCATCGCATAGGAATGGCGAACGGTAAAGAATGTCGTTGTCCACATAACCAATCTCGCAAATATCTGCTGCATGTAGTACATATTACATGTGGAACCCACTGTTTGTCCTGATTTTTGACGGTCATATCGAAGTAAAGTTCATAGGCCCGGCAAATGTTCAGACTTAACTTTTCACTCTGGCCTAGTGGGGTAAATTTACCACATACGTAACAAAAGTTATTTGGATTACTTCTACACGAACGAGGTGACTGTGTCTTTAAAGATGGAACTAAATTATCTCAATTTTTAATTTCGTTATTAAAAATTCTCATTCACGCCTTTATGCTGTGCTAGCGCTAGTGGTATTTCAGTCAAAGATGTATCTCTTATATAGTATGTATCTGCTTATCCCCTCCCTAAGTCCTATCAACCAACCAGATTAAAGCATAACACTGCAAACTTGAACATTCTTGAGGGAACGAGTCAAGTCACGTCTGCAACAAGTCTCGACCTGCATTTTCTCTGTAACCAGAGCTAAGCCAATACTGCCGCTTTTCGAATCATTTTTACTTTATATATATGTTGTTCAATTTCATTAGTTACTAACTTAGGGTAAAAACCTTGTTGGCCAGTGTAATTAGTAGTGGTTTTACATCAGTGTATTGGAAGTTTATGAAAATTCTTACCAGAAGTACTTAGACTAAAATAAATGTTTTGCATCAGCAGTAAGTTACGGAGAGCACATAAATACATAAGTTAGGTCATGTTACATACGCACACAATATAATTAACATTAAACATTTCTTACCATGTTGCCGAACAAATTACGGTTCTACTTTAAAAATGGAGAGTAATTTCCGAAGGATTGTGAAACGAGATAGTGATGATGATGTGAAAACTAAAAAAGTCTGGGCAAAACATTTTCACAGTAGTGACATAATAAGAATGAGTTTTACAAGATGAAACCTGGAAATAGTCACAAAGAGAATTTGAAGTATCCGAAACTAAAAATAGGATAGCAAATATATCAATCTTCTTCGAAACCTCAACTCAAACGAGATCCTGAAGAACGAAGAAAAAATAGGTTACAAAGAGAAATAGCTAAAATATAAGACTTCCTCCTAAATACCGATAGCATTTGTAGTTTTAGTGAAATTATATTTTCAGTTATTAAATGTTTATATCTGTTGGGTAGTCGCAGGCGCCAGTAACAGCCCATGTTTCTTTGGAAACATGTGCTGTTATGAGGAAAAGTAAATAATAAAGAATTATACTACCGGGAATATTAAAATTCCGACTCCTGGTTTATAATTGCACACAATTTTCTATATATTTCTATATTAGGTTATTGCATGTCTTCTAAAAAATCACCAAAAGTTTTCACCAAATCACTAGATGCAAAAAATCTCCAGATCTGACAACGCTTTCTTGAGGTGACAATAAATACCGAGACATATCGAGACTGTTAACTAATCTGTGTAGTAAAATTTGATACAAGAGGCATGGCAAGCCTAATAAGTGAATTGCCTTACTGCATGACAATGCCCGTAGATGATATGATCACCCTTCACTATCACTTCGGTTGTTAGAGTTTAATTTAAAATAACTTAAACTGAATCTGGACATATTGTTTAATCCATCATTTGCATAAAATAGTATTATTTTTCGAGTGTATAATGGAGACACTCTCAATTTATACATTTTCCTTTTTAATTATTTTTTTGTGGGTTGGATGTATTGGACAAATTGCAAAATCAATGCATTTTGTTTTATTAATTTATTTTTACCGGTAAAACAAGTTAAAAAAAAATGAGGTGTTGAGGTGTGGTCACCACACGACTTTCTTATACGTATGAGCGTTTCACATTATAGTTTTAAAATTTGTGTATATAAAAATTATTTAAAATCCTATTATATCCATACTTTGCGAGATATTCGAAAGAAAGTGCTACTCGCTCAGAGTAAAAGTGTTACTTCCGGTCCAAATTTTGAAATTTCATTTATACAAAAAATATTTCAAAACCAACTCTAAATACTTTTGTACTGTTGACAAATATTTATAGAATGCATAACTTACGACATATTGGCAAAAAATCGCTATTCGATAAGAGTAAAAGTGATACTTTCGGTCCGAATTTTAAAATATTTTTTATACAAAAGATATTGAAAATTAAGTTCTAAGTACTTTTATATTCGTAGCGTAACTCTCTAAAAAGCATGGCTTGCGAAATATTTGCAAAAAACTGATTTTTGATAAGAGTAAAAGACCTACTTCCGGTATAAATTTCGAAAAACTTTCATAATAAAATTCTTCTCAAATTCAATTTTGAGTACATACGAATTCTTTATAAATTTGTAGTAGTTGACGAAATATTCGCAAAATTCGATTTTTTCACTGAAGTTACTACTTCCGGTCTGCCGATTTTACTGAAAATCTAATCAGATCTCAAGAGGGAGATTATACTCGTAAATATAAAATTTGGAATTGATTCCTATAGCGGTTTGACCGCTATCGTGGTCCCAGACACACATACATACACACACACACTGACACAGACATTTTTTAAAAACCACTTTTTCGGTATCAGGGGACTTCAAAATGTGGGCATCTGCAAAAATCTCGAGGTCGAAAATTTTCATCACAATACTTCCTTATACAACGTATAATAAAGTAATAGGTATAAAAACTAATATCTGTCATTCATCATTGTCAACTTCAAAATACAAGTATCATTTATGTTGGCTGCACGAGTAGTGAAGTTTGTTAAAATAGTGGGTGGGTAATTTAATTCTTATTAAATTGGGCACACAGTCAGTACTTAATAAATACCTAAAATTAATGTTATGTTCACAGATATACCATTGATATACCACACACAGCTATCAACCCGCACCAACCATTTTGCATTATAAGTGGGTTCAATAATTTCTCAAAAATATAAGTGCGTTGTGGGTTGGTTGATAGCACGATTATGCAGTTATGGTTTTGTGTAGTTTGCGCATGGGGTTCTGCAGATCAAAGCATGCAGTCTATAAAATCTTGTGGTATGTTCAACACAGTTTCAGTCAGATCGTAGGTTGGTAGGTAGGTGTTAGCGTAATGATGCCCACTTCTTCCTTCACTTGAAAAAGCGTGTAGGGGATCAGCGCTATCAATACGATGACGCAAAAACGGCCGTGTTGCAGTGGCTGGCAAATCAGGCGGCAGATTACTATGAGAATGGAATTTAGAAGCTGGTTGTATGGTAAGTGCCTTAATATTGGTGAGAATTAAAATCGATTAAGGTACTTTTTTATGAAAATAAATGTATTTGTTTTCTCTTTAATTAAAACAGTACTTACTTAAAAAAATCTGCCTCCTAGTTAACGAATGAAATAGTGAATTTACTTACTATTTGTTATAATGGTTACGATTTCTTTTAAAGACACTATAAAGAATCTAGGTTTCCTGAAAACTATATGTTTCTAGATGAATGTGGTTTCAAATAGAATTCTGTTCTTTAACTTTCGGCACACAATTTGCTGATAATTTTTGTCCCAATGACGTTATAAATAAAATAAAAAAGTTCTTTATACGTTCGTGCGAGGTATTTTAAAGAATATGAATGCTTCCAATTTACAATACTTACGTTTACGTCGTGGAATTAAACACCTAACAAATTTTGGAACAAATAAAATCGTAATTAATGCAGTAATGAAAAAGAACAAATAATATACTTTTACACATTAATCTGTTACAAAACCAAACTATAGATGCTGCTGAAGCTAAAGTGTGTTGTTTAATGTGCAACTCTCAAATGCGTAAAATTTACATCACGAACGCGTAACGTTCAAGGACGCATGGATTCAAAACCTACTTTTTTGTCGTTTTTAGATAGTGATAAATTTTATCGGAATGTACTGTATTATCTATTACGTAATATTAAATAGTATGAAGTTCGCATGTGAATGAATACTACTTTAAATTGTCATTATACAGTCAAGAAAAAAGTCCACATACATTACATATTTAAATCTATTTTAACATATAATAACATCTTTTTAAATATTTCAAATAACTATTTCGTTCAATTATCATTAGTATACTACTGTTTTACGTATTATATGATTCAGTACAAGTATCTGCAAAGGCTTTGATATGGTAATTGAAGAGAATTATCGAGCTTGAAAAGCAATATTTCACTAATCGGTGCACAACGCTACGCTCTTACTACACTTCACTGTTATTCAGTCTACATATAGGTTTATTCAAACATAAATTGCAAACTAGTATGGAGCAATTTGATTGGTTGAGAGAAATCACAAACTTGTTTCTGAGTGGTTTTACAGTATTTAATAGGTTCTGAGTGGTTTGGAACAACGCTTATATTATTACTAGCTGGACCGTTCACACTTTATTCTGCCCTTTCTAGTAGGTGGCGCGATTAATTTCATTTCGTTAGAGTTTCTGTATAAGTAAGTCTGGACGCAATTGGAGGATATGCAATGGGACCGATCACTGTCGGGTTCAGATTTTGTGATTTTCTTTTTTGACACTAACCCAACATATATTGTGAATATGAGTCATTCGAATTTGTTAGTAACTTGACTACAGCGCCACCTATCGTATTCTTGCATAGCTATGAACCATCGTCACGACAAAACAAATATATTGTGTGAATATAACCTTAATCCGTCAAGACGATAAGATAGGCTAGAATAGTAAAAAATAAGATGCCGTGAAAGTTTAGAAAATGGCGTCGTTCAGCTCAAATAATTCTCCAGTATTTATGTGTAAAACGTGTATTAAATATGAAGAAGGAAAGAACTATATTTTGTGATCTAGAGAGAGAGAGAGAGAGAGAGATTTTTTTTAAAAGCACTTTTTTGGTATCAGGGGACCTCTAAACGTGGACATCTGCAAAAATCTCGAGGTCGAAAATTTTCATCATCACAATACTTCCTTATACTACGTATAAGAAAGTAAAAGTATAATACAAGAACGCTTGCCCAATCTTTATAAGTTTCACCGACATACTGTTCCAGACAGGTACTGTTCATTGTACAGTTTGTTTTGAGGGAATAATAAATATAACACTACAGTTTGATTACATCTGACGATAAACGAAGTCCATTTTGCGTGTCTTTGACTTGCAGAACAGTTCTATCACTTTTTCATTAAAATTTGGGAAATCATTTATAAATTCAATTAAAAACCGGTGCTGCTTCGCTGTGATCTCTGAGCGATTTATCTAATTCTGCCGTAAAATTTATCAATTCCCGAAAAATGCCTTTGGTATAGTTTGCCGTTCATCATGACCCCGAAGTGCCAGTTCAAACGCGCCACAAAATCTAATGCAATTTATTATTAAATTTAACACATGCCTATTTTTTGTTACCTGTTCATTGTGTTGTTGAACTGCTTTTCTATATGATGATCTAAAACATTCTGAATGTTATTTTTTCCTAACATTCTTAGACTAAATATATTTTTCAAATGCCCTTCGGAATTTTCATGTTTCGTAATTTTAGCACTAAGATGAATTAAGTCTTTTATTCCGTTCTTTGACCAAGACGGTTCACCACCAAACAAAAGACACGGAAAACAAAACAAAGTATTTTTAATTTCACACCCACAAATCCAGTCATTTTTCTGATAAATATTCATTTTGAATTTTCTTATAACGTCTTTACCTTTAACAGATTGTTTATTTCCAAAACATAATTGAGGCATCGGCCGTTTAAGATTTTTATTGCGATTTCTTCATCATACGTTAACCGCGAAAACGTGTTATTATGCATCGCAGACACGAAATTCATCTTACAACAGCGTTGAGCCGACGGGAATCTTGCTCACATGCTATGTATTATACGATATGGAACTAGAACAAAATACAGTTCTCCCCACCTTCAATGTAATGTTTAATGGCTTAACGCAGCAACAGTAGCGCTTGCACATGGGTATGTTTCTCTCGGTGGAAGGGGTCTTTACATCCGTGCGCTGTTAGTCTTAGTCGTCATCGTCATTATATCTATGACTACGATCGGTGCATGTAGGTTGTTTCGCGTGCCGTACACGCCACGTTCCTGTTCAATAACAATGAATACGTAATAAATAAATACTTTCACAGTTAGTCGCCGCTTGGTTTGTTTTGTTTCAAAATTCCAGGGGGTGCAATTGCTCACTTGCTCTCATTAAAGAGCCGCCACTGATCAGACCTGCAACTTCAGTTTTTCCCAAAAGAATGAAGGATACCTCAGTAAAACCAACACTCGGAGAGGTTATATATCCATAACAGAACATCTCTAGATAATAGAAAATAAATGTTTAACAGCAACGTGTGTACACGCCGAGAAAAAATATGCGCGAATTGAATAATTAAAAAAGCAATTATACACACTCCGAACAAGAATTGCAAGTGTGGAAATATTGGAACTTGCGAAAGAAATTGAGATCGTGAATGAAAAAATAAGGGAAAGAGTATTTTAACAAAGACTAATACATTCAACTTAAAAGTTATTGGAAATGTCCTTCACTGACACTGATGATATTGATGAATTTTTGTCTACGCACAGTAGGCAATACCAGGAAAATATCTATAGAGAATCTAGCAGAGCAAATTATGATGTTTAATGTCAAATCACCAACGAAATTGTTCAACTGAAAACGTTTTTACAGCTAATACAGCGTATTGAGACAGAGTTCAGTTTATTTTTTGACGTCATCATTAAGGAACTGACAAATAAACAAAATATAACCAGGCACAATTTTGAAAAAACCTATCAACTGCCATTTACTTGTAAAAACGCCAATAGTGTAATATTTGACAATAAAGACATTTGGTGTAAAAGAGAGAAAATTTAGAATGTATCCATCAATAAATGAGATGCTTACTCAATTCAATCAAAGCACTCACCGCATTACAATAGAAAACAGTGGTAATAAGAAGACCCAGGCAGTCTGGAAATTTATAAATGAAGAACTTTCATTTAAGAACAGAAATGTAATAAATATTCTAATTTGACGCCAGTCCAAATCAATAAATTCTGTTATATATTTGAACTAATATAATCAGCATTCGTGTTTCTTCACACCACTAACAAGATATGGAGGGAGAAAAAATGTTTCATAATCTTAAAAACGGGAACATTTATGACGTGCCCTTTAAATCAACTGCCGGTAAACAAGTCGTAAATCATGCACTCAGCGACAGAAAGTCTGGAATATGGTAGAAGAGAGCCAGAATTTCCTGGTATTTCTCTAGACCCTTTGTCTGCCGATATAAATGCCGCCGCTAGGATAAGGAATTCATTCCTTCAATGGAATTCATTGAATAGTAGTCGCGCGCGGTATTTACTGAACAGTTCAAATAAACATAAATATAAGTATTCGTACGGTACAAATAAATATAGTGAATGGTGCAGTGTTATTATACTTATTATAGTTCAAGAAGTAAATAAATATTACAGAAATAAATAGTAGCAATAGAAATAAATACGCGTGTTAATTTATTCGTAGTAGTTTTAAGTGCATTTATTTCATATTTTTATATCGTGATTAGATTTAAGTGTGTAAATATACGGACAGTTTGAAAACATTTGCACGAGTTGTTTATTTCGAACCCGAAAACGCTACAATATGTTGCCATCGAAATAAGCATATCCTTGATAGAAGTGATCAATGTTTGCATGGAATACAATAGACACTTTTACTATAGGTGACACTGACGAAACACAAATATACTGTTTGTATTTCGGACACATAGTATATTTGTGGAAAATATTGGTAATAAAGATTTAGACTTTCCTTATTTACGATTTTTTTATTTTTAGTACTTACCATTAGGATAGCAGATGAATTTAATATGTTGAATCAAGATGATTTGTTACATCACAACGAAATCCATTTTCTGAAAAAAAGAAAAAATATTAATTTTCAAATCAAATCATATGTAATACTAAATTTATAAATATGTTGATACAAAATTAGTCTTATTCAGTTTCATTTGATTATAACTAAATGGTCTTAAGAGGGGCGTTTACCTATCGAAAATTAAGGCATCGCCGTTTCGCGTTTTTTAAACTCATTTTGTAATTTTAGAATCTCAAATTTGGGTTAGTGATGCAAAAGGCATCAATTTATAATGTCAAGGTCAGTTTTTGTACAAATTTATTTTCTTAAGAAAGTTATGCGTTTTAGAAATAACCACAAAAATGCATGAATTTGATTAATGTCTACTAACTAAGGCTGACACACAAAAGAAAAAAAACGACCTCTATGCGCTAGCTGCACATTTGATGTACGATATAAAGAAAAAATCAAATTTATGTAATTATTTTTTAAGATAAAAAACATTAAACAGTAAACATTGTCACACACATTTTACACGAGCATTTTCCAAGCTAATCTCGTCGTCTATCCCCACTTTACGGTATCTCTACCGGTCCTAGCGAAGACGAAAATCTATCGGAATCGGTCGGCTATTGCAGACTTAAATGCGAGTAACAGTTTAATTACAAACTGACACTCGCATTTAAATGTGATATATACCTATAATATTCGAGTGTATAATAATATAACAGTTATGGGCAAGCGAAAATTGGCTTATTATAAAACATCGACAACATCAACAGTTCCGTAAGTACTCATTCTTTTATACATTATGTTTAACATCTACCCTTTATCTATGATAGAATCTGTGAATAAAACCGAAGCGCTGTGACAGAACCGAATATCGTCTACCTCTACCTACTCACACCCCCTTGCGTCTACCCGTCCCGCGAGTAATATAAGTTGCATAAGTTTCTATTTGTTGGTAAACGCCGCTCTTAATCTATTATCTTTAGTCGAATTTTATAGAAAAGTTTATTTCTGACATGACCAGGAGACTTGCTGAGCTAATGTGTAATTTTTGGTGAAATATAAATTACTTTCTCCTGTACTTCCCTACTGTTAAATGAGGTGCGAGTACAACTATACATGGGCGAGATAGGGGAAGTGGATTCTATTTCACTCAGACTAGACCGACTCGTGTTTTTTCGGCTCTCGGGGAAACCGGTAGGTAATACGGTGCCCGAGAGCCGACAAAACACGAGTCGGTCTAGTCAGAGTGAAACTGAACCGTATTTCCCTATCTCGCCCATGTATAAGTATAACATGACTTCCATTATACGTACATATGCGCCGTTCGAAATTTTTATACAAAAGTTGTTCCAAATAACTTTTTAAATACTTTCTCCACTTTTTGTATGTACAGTAAATCTGTATAGAATGCGTAACTTGCCAGATATTCACTAAAAACTGCAATTCCTTAAAAGTAAATGTTATACCCGGTTCGAATTTTGAAATTTTTTATATCCAAAACTTGTTCTAAGTCGAGCTTTAAAAGTACCTTCTTACTCCAGACAAATTTGTACAGAATGTATAATTTTAGAGATATTTGAAAAACTGCTTTTTGGCAAGACAAGAACACCTACTTCCGGTAGAAATTTCGAAAAGCTTTTTTTTTGTAAAAATCCTTCTAAAATTCACGTACAAGTCGTTAGAAGTAAAAGTGTTATATCCGGTTCGATTATTGAAATTTTTTATATACAAAAATTGTTCCAAGTTGAGCTTTAAAAATACCTTCGTATTCGATACAAATTTGTACAGAATGCATAATTTTAGAGATATTTGAAAAAAACTGTTTTTGCCAAGACAACCTACTTCCGGTATAAATTTCGAAATACTTTTTTTTTAAATCCTTGAAAAACTGACATGCAATTCGATAAAAGTAAGTGATACATCCGGTTCAAATTTAGAAATTTCTTATAAATAAAAATTGTTCCAAGTTGAGCTTTAAAAATACCTTAATATTCCAGACAAATTTGTACAGAATGCATAATTTTAGAGATATTTGAAAAAAACTGTTTTTTGCCAAGACAATAATTTGGAAAAACTTTTTATTTGTAAAAATCCTTCTAAAATTCACTTGCAATTCGAGAAAAGAAAAGTGTCCAGTTCGAATTTTGAAATTTTTTATATACAAAAATTGTTCCAAGTTGGGCTTTAAAAATACCTTCGTACTCTAAACAAATTTGTACAAAATGCATAATTTAAGAGATATTTAAAAAGAAAACTGTTTTTTGACAAGGAATTTCGAAAAACTTTTTTTGTAAAAATCTTTCTTAAGTTCACTGTTTAGAAATTTGTCTGAACTTAGTACATGAGAATAATGTATTGCTATATTTTGTTTTTATCAGGACTACTTCCGGTCCTATGATTTAAATGAAAATTTAATCAGATCTCAAAAGGGTGATTATACTCGTACACAAAATTTGGTATTGATAGTTTTAGTCGTTTGGTCGCTCTCGTGGTCACACACAGAGACAGGCACACATAGGGGGCATGTGCAAAAACCACTTTTTCTTATCAGGGAAATTCAAAACGTGGGCACCTGCAGAAATCCCGAGGTCGAAATTTTTCATTATCACAATACTTCCTTATACATAGGTACTGGGTATAAGAAAGTAATATTTTGCACTCTTCATTATTTTGTATATAATTTGATCGATATTCACAAAAATGTCAATAAAGTAAGTGAAAGTCGGAACAAATGAATTTCTTGAAATAATTTTCATAAAAGTAATAGTGAATGTGAAATTCTCAAAATATGATTTTCGCTTATCCCATGTATGAAGTTCCACTTCTAGTTTATTGATTTGGTTTATGTAAAAACTGATCAGCTGTTGAGCGCATGAACTTAAACTTGGAATACGGGTTACCGGTGTAATTTTACCTAGACTGTATTCTTTTGAACCTATGTTTCTCTACTTCTAGGTCGAATTTTGAAGTATAAAGCGTCCTGGTTTACACCTGCGCGACACACTAACTCTTTGTCTCATTAATTATGTTAATAGCTAAATGTTGGCACGTACACCTGTTAGCTTAAGATTTCGATGAGCAAACGTTGTTTATTACAGTTAATTTCGGGTAAACTTATCGATGAACATTGTAGATGTAATTGTAAAGAAAACGTGTATACCTGCCCGATTATGTTTGCACATTTTATACCAATAGTCACATTCGCTTACAATGTGACGCAACTTGACCGATTTAAAGGCGACCGTGAGAGAATGTCCGGGCGCAGAAAATGGAGAGACAAAGACGGTGTTAGGGACGGGACGCGAACAAAAATAAACAACACACGCGGGTGACCCAGTTCCCGAGAGAGTCGGCCGAAGTGAATTAACTCTCCAACAGTAGTAGTAAACCGTGAGCTCACCGTTTACTGTTTGTTGCCGGGAATCCGAAAGTCGGCACTCTTTACAGATGTTTCTTCATCGATTGCGTTCATCTCTCTCCTCCAACTGCGCTTTTCTCACTTTATCCCTGATTCGATGAAGTTTCCTGTGTCTTTCTAATAATACGGAGTCAGAGCGTTTGGCAAAGTTGGAGGTGCGCCTCGTGACAGACTGTCCGTTCGGTTTCCACATGTATTGGGCATTTGTATTTATAATATTACAGTTTATGCGCGTGCGATGACGTCATTACATCAATACACGTGGGTGGTATGTGTGCGGTAGTAGGAGACAATAGTTCGCTTACGTGAGTGGAACTAATTAAGCGTTCTAGCGCAGGCGAAAAGCGTTATTTCAATTCAATTACAAACTATGCATTTGCAGCGTTTTCCTAACCAATGAAAAATGTACATTAATTAGGTTTTCTTCTGAATCTGAATTTAAATTATTTTTATCAATCTGTGGAGAATGTCTTATATTGAAAAATGGGCAAATAATACTTTAAAATTTAAGAAAAATATATAAAACGAGTGATATATCAAATTGTAGTTATTATAAATCTTTTGCATCTCGCCATGCAGATACGCTATGGTACGATTGTTCAAATATGGGTCAGTTTCAAGTTCCGTTGAACGTCAGTCCAAGTACTTTGCTTTAATTTCTCTCCGAGTTGCACGTATACAGTTCAGTTTAAGGTTAAAAAAGCGGTGTAATTTCATAATATCGTACGGTTGGTAATGGTCACGCATGCGCCTGTAGCATATATTTGCAAATTTTAATCTTAACCTACAACCACAATATAAATATAAACACAATACATATTAAATCTGCTACAGTTGTGATATGTGCTACAGTTAACACTGCTCCATATATCATAATAGAATAATAACAATGGCCGACACACAGAGATCAGACAATTTTGTCCTAGAGGAACAAAATTGATTATTATTGGTAAACAAATATTCGTATATAGGTATCGTCAATAATGTATTGTAAAAACACATCGTACTACTTCTTTCGATAATCTAAAAAAAGAAAATCTGCATCACTCCACTTCTCAAAATGATTTTCTCGATTTCGATATTATTATGTTCTTTCGATTCTTTGCGACTCAAGTATATTTATGAGCTCTACCATATCTTCAACATCAGTTAAAAATTCTGTTCTTTTATACATACCGTAGTCGTTAAATTTTAATTTCGGTTTACACTTCTATCCCATGCAGAAGATGACCTTATAATATGCAGCGATGCCTGCTTGCTAACAGTGGTGGGAGAGCAACGTAGTGTCGGGGGACCCTCACGCCTTACATTTCATACGAAACGTTTGTCCAGTGTACTGTCTTGGCAGCCTCGCTTATGTTTATCTTTAGTTTATTACGTCGCGCTCTTTTCCTCTTTCTACTTTCGTATCAGAAATTAAAATATGTCGACTACGGTATATGTAAGGAATACATTCGTATACATACGTATACATTGAGGTTATAATTGTCATAACATACAATAGAATAATACTGAACTTGGGTTGAACAAACCATAAACAACAAAATCTGTCGGTTACTTGAGCTACGTGTAGAACTTGGTTTTGCGCTTGAGCTGGAATTGTACAACGCATGACTTGTGATTGAACCAAGTTCAACAATAAATTTACCCTAAACTAACATTGAACAACTGGGCCTAAGTAAATAATTAAGCAAATTCAGTTTATATATACAATATTGCACGTATTAAATTGAATTTGATACGTACTCCCCCCCCCCTCCCGATGTATCTGCATGGCGTGGCACGTCCATCTGAACCGTTCTGTATATATAAAAAGACAAAAACCAGCTTTTGACTCGTTTTTTATAAATTCGTTTATCATTATGTTTGTCCCGTCTCTGTTACTTAATGAAGATTTGACGAAAGGTGAGATTCGCTTATCATTGTCTGTTTGTGAAAAAAATTGGTGTTATTTACCAATAGACATGTGTTTACAAGAAGATATTTAAATATAGTATGTTTAAAGAAGATGTGTTAGATGAAAGTTCTAAAATGAATAAAATCACTACAGCTGGTGTAATTAGTATATTATGCTTTTTAAGAAGATGAACACAACTAAGAATTATGACGTGTGTTTACAGTCAAATAAATTGATGAAAAATTGACGAATTGATTCATGAAGACATTCAGGAATTTATTCACCTATTTATTCAAATTGATACAAAAACATTGTTAAAAGTTGCAAGAAAACAAATGTTCAGTATTTGATGATTGGAATTCCTGGGTATCATCAATAAAATAATGGATGAATGTCTATACAGTGCAATAAATGGATGAATAAATTCCTGAATGTTCTTGAATAACACACGTCATAAATCTTAGATGTGTTCATCTACAAAAATTACAAATGCTTATCTTTTTATAAAACTTAATTATTTAAATAATTATAAGTGAAACGCCGTTTATCAGTGCGCCCTTGGTTACAGCGGAAAGAAGAGACAGCTTAGAGCTTGCTAACAAAGAATTCAAAGATGGCAATACTATCAATGCATATTTCTTCACAATTACGTTTGATTTTATTCGCTCCATCAACCCTTCATAATAATAAAAAAAAAGTAGTACAAACTTCGCAACGTGAGGCAATATATTTCAAACTAAAATGTTACCATATTTCCCTAGAAAGTTGATGAAAAAGTAGAGCGGGTTCTAATTCCATATTTATTCATTAATTTAATTGACAAGAAAAGTTCATGGCAATTTTACCATTTACCGTTCCAACAAATTCAAGGTCAAAAACTTCATGAATTTATTTATTATGACCATGTAAACACATCGTTTGATAGATATGCAGTCAATATTGAGCATTGTTTCTCGCTCTAAACATTACGATTTGAGTACCGATGATGAAGAACGTCCTGGACCATCTAGAAATGGTTTTGAAACACTTATAATATTATGTTACGTGGCTGAAAAGTGAATGTGGAACAGACTGCCAAGACTGTTGACAAGTCTACTACTAAACGTGTACACTACATTTTGTATGTCGAATTAGGCAATGCTTGAGCTTTGTGCCAAAGGGGCGTTTACTGAATGCCGATCGAAAACGTGAATGTGAGCGAATTTCCAACTACAATTTGAAGCTCCTTCAATATCAACCCAGTAGATTTTTGCATCGGAGTATGTTTCAGAATCGTTTCCTTCGACTGGAAAGTTAATATCAACGATATTTTGGAATTCGATGGAGTAGGTACTTCTTCTCGACTATCACGGAAAAGGCCAAATTATCAACGTGGCGTGGTACATTATGCTGCCCTTATAGACAATGGCTCTAAAGAAAGTGATATTCCCTTACTTTTTATTAACGAAGTTCTTATTTACGAACTAAAATTTTATTTCTAGATCACCATGAGAAACTGAAATTCATACCATGATTGCCCCATTAATACAACTCAATATGAAAACTCATAATACTAATACTAATAACTAATAAACAGTTTCAAAATGTATGTAGCAAATATAACATTAATATAAGAAAAACATTTGAATATATAAGACAAGTTCTTATTCAAAACCTTCTTCTTTAATGAATTGATTTGCTCTACAATAAACAGCAATGATAAACAAGTTTTTCTCAAATTGCGTCAGAATGAATAATGTGCTCATTAGCCGTAAATCTAGTAAGAAACCGATGATATATTTGGCTTCTCCAATATGTACAAAATCTAGGTAAAACTTGACAACTACGAGAATTGATTAAACGTTCAAAACTTTAGTTTTTCTTCCGATGATTCTGTAAAATTAATTATTATATACTTTTATAACATGACTAATGTTACCATGTGCTATGTTTAGGTTGAATACCCCCGCCCGGTACTTGTATAAAACGTCCTTGATGCGCGAACAGACAACGTTAGTCAGATGAACGAACGAACGAGATCGGAAATGTTAGAAACGAGGCCGCATCAGACCAGGAAATATCCTTCCTCTTTGTCGCCTTTTTCATTTGCGCCATTGTGTTCTGAGTAACGAAACTAACGACAAAGAATACTACAATTTACGGGGGAATTTTTATTTTTAAAACGTAATGACGTCAATTTTTTCCAATGACGACTTTCAAATTATTATAACTATTTTCGTGTTGTTTTCTTATAATTCGTACGATTCCCATATCAACAAAATACAAATTTTCTATTTACTACTTTTTGATAATTAGAAAAGTGTTACTGTAATATTAATTACGTGTAGTTTAAGATAAGTGCTAGAAAGATTTAACTAAATTTTTGTTTCATACGTTTGACGAATAAATATCATCTTTATTCGTGTATTCTTTCTTCCAGTGCTATCCAGTCTGAGGTTGCCTCAAATATAAATATTTATTTGGAAGCTATGAAAGCCTATCTAATTTATATATTAAACGTTTTAAGTATTTATAAGGTGGTATATTTCTAATCATGTAATTCGCTTCTGGAAGTAATCTTTTAAATATATCAAAAGTAAAAGTACTTTCTATATGTATATCAATCATTTCTACAAACTGGAAAGTAGTAATTAAATGGCAGTCCTTGCATTTACAAGCAGGTATTCGTACTCAGGATTTATTCAATTACTGGTGCATAATTTGAGACTTATCATTTATCGTTCTTTTTTGCAGTATATTTACATTAAAAATGTAAACTTCAATGCAAACTTTAAAATGTTAAAAGAATAAATGAAATACAGTGCAAGGAAACTGCAGGTGACGACAAAAATTATTAGCATATCATAAATGCACACAATAGCAATAATCTTTGGGCAAAAGGATTAATTTATATATAAAATTATAATTGCCGCAAAAACTTCTACAGAGTGATAAACCTGACAGTAAATTTCAATTGTTTATAAATGAAACATTTGAATTAAACAATGTAGCTCGACGCAGATTCTTTCTGAAAGAGACTGGAAACTCCTAAGCACTGGAAATAAAAATATCTCAAACCTGATGACACTGAAGTGAACACATTTGCAAGTATGAAAAACAGGAGGATGCCATAATAAAAATTTTGTGCGCACTTAGAATTTCAAGTTATTTTAAAGAGAAAATGATTTTCAGCTTCCAAGAAACAATTTCTTCTTGGAAGTACACTTGGCATAAATACATTTTTACTTGAAAAAAGGTAGCATTTTAAATTCAAATCATCAGGTTTTCTATACAGTGTGATAAATCTCTAGTCAAAGTTGCCGGCGGAAATTTTTAAATTGACAACACTGACTAGTTGGTAACATTGAGAAACGATTATATACGGGCACTGTGTATAACTCTAACAATGTACACATGCTTTTGACAGACATGTTTGCTATATTTATACATGAAAAGAAATTATATTTTCCATGTTTATTACAAAAAAGAAAACATTTAGATCACACAAGATAATATTCTGATTTAGGGATTTTTAAGATACCACTACACTTCACTTGAGATTGATCTCATTGTATTTAATAAATGAAATTCTAAAAATTCGATTCAATTTAATTAGGATTCGGTGCGCAGGTTTTTTGTTTATATTTTCTTTTATAAACTAGTTCAATGTTCACTCAAAGTATCACCTGAACACAAGAAAGGCACAAGTCAGAAAGTGAGGATTTTCAATTATAGTTTGGATGCTAAACAGGGTAAGATTTATAAGGAAATAAATGAGATCAATCTTAAGTGAAGTGTGGTGGTATCTTAGAAATCATTATTATCATATTTTACTTGCTTTTTATTTCTGCGTCTCTACGTTTTTCGAAATCTGTCTTTATACCTAAAGATAATATTGTCAATTAAATATTCAGCTGTTTAGTGTGTGTTGTATGATTTTTATGCCAAATTTAAGTGTTTCTGAATATTAGGAACTAGTCGATGTTGGCAACTTAAAAATTTAAGCCCCACGCAACCCGTCACATTGATATTGATCACACTTCTCTCCTTTCTAATGGAGTGGCGATACGGATAAGATTTGTTCTGATGGGTGGATGCAATTTGTACCCACATAATGGCGTCTTATGTCAAAATGTACATTTTACAGTGACATTCTTATATTTATTTCTTTTTTTTTTCTTCCTTAATACATGCCCATTTAATGTGCAAATTATAAGGTTACTATTATATCAATCTATCTTTAATAATACTGAATTATTTGTTATTTTACCATTTGACAGATACCCACATAATGGCCGAATTCTTTTCTACCGATTCCCTATGTCGTGCAATTACTCTCATTATAAAGGCACTCTACTTTCTAACAGAAGATATCATATTCATTATTCTTCACTGAATCCCATTCTCGAATTGCCAACGTCATCAGATAATTAGTGCGTAAAATGTATCTCATACTAGTTGTACTTTCTTTGGTTTAACATTTTATGGATAGGTATGAATTCAAATTCTAATTCACAAGGGAAACATTTAGAGTTCGTAGTTATATTTTATAAGCAACAAGAACATATTTCATTTATTTTAGTTAATAAAGTACAATTGGTACAGGTTTCAAACACGATCATCGTGGCAAGATTAGTTGTTGCCTTTACAGAAGTGAAGTAATCACAAAGTAGTAATAAAATGCAATATTGGTCAAACGGTATTATAATCTTTTTATAAACTATGATTATTTAAATAATTATTTGCTAGAAATATTTAGCAAAATTTACTTCTTCCCAAAATCGACTTTTTGCCAGCTCATCCTCTAGACATATTTTAAAGGGCGCTGTATAGTTGGGCCACCGCAGCGGGAGAGGTTATAATTCTACCCTTTAGTTGGGCCGGAGCTGTCCGACGTAGGGATTAAGTGCACTGCTAATGACACTTTCTAATCCCTGATTATGCATTTATAGATTCGGCCAATAATATTTATTTTTAAAAGCAATTCGGACGGAATTACCTGGCGACTTTGAAAATAAGGGCTTATAAATGTAAACTTTTAGCAAATTTTGTTATATTATTTTGAAACCTTCAGTCAGAAATTTGTGAATTATGGAAGTGACAAAAATGTATAGTGAAAAGGGCAAAGAATTGCTATCAGTTAATAAATTTAAGTTTTGTGTGTAAATAAAAAATCCAAGTGTCCGGCAAAATTATACACACCCGCTGGTGACCACAGTGAGATTCTTGATTCAGATTTGAATCACAATCATCCCTACGACGAGCATCATCAACGACAAATAATATGCAACAGTGTTAAACGAAAAGCTTTAACGGATTTATACGGGAAACCTGCAAAACTGATACATGGAGAACTTCGAGTAAAGAGTCCATTTGAAACCATTACTACTCATGACCTGGAACTTATTCGACATAACATCTACATGTCCAGAAGAACCCAACTTCCTCCTCTTCCAAAGGATGAGAAAGAAGTCTTTTTATCTTTGGAAAATGTCGCTCCAAAAACGAACAAAGGAGAGCCATTTTTACTGGTAAATGATGTCCATAATAAAATTATTATTTTTACATGTTTTACCAACTTGCACTTTTTATGTTCTGTTAAAACCATTTATATGGATGGCACGTTTGACTTTTGTACAAAATGTTTCACACAATGTTTTACTATTCACGGTTTCAGGCAAGGGCATCATTACATACCTCTAATTTTCTGTTTGCTGCCTGGCAAAAGCCGAACTGTATATACAACTCTATTAAATTTACTGAGGGATAAATGTAATGAAAATAACTTACCGTTTCTTCCAAAAAATGTTGTTATTGACTTTGAATTAGGGATTCATAATGCTGTTAATCAAATATGGAAAGATGTTAATATTATAGGATGTAGGTTCATTTGTCGCAGGCATGGTATAGAAAAATGTTGTCTTTAGGATTAAGCGATGATTACAAAAATTATACTGATGTCGGAAAAACTTTAAAATATTTCTTTGGGATGCAATTTTTAAATCCTATTGAAGTAGGTGATTGTTTTACTTTTGATTTAATTTCTGGCATACCAAAAAATAATAAGTTAGAAAAATTTTGTGATTATTTGACTGACAATTATATTACTTCTGTGTATTTTTTTTTCAAAATATGCCCCTTGACCCAACTATACAGTACGATTAACAACGTTATCTTTCAAGCCAAGGGTCATTAAGGTAAACTGGCCCAACTATACGACTCCGATTTTAAAGCACTTTTATATTAATTACAAATACAATTGAAGTATGTATTTTAGATTAGATTTAATAGTATATTATGCAATGAGCATTTAATGATAGCTATTAAGACACGAGAATGAAAATTATGTAATGAATACGAGCGTCTTAATAGCCATTAAATGCGAGTTGTATACACTATTTTTTCTACGACCCCATAATAAAACATTATTTTGTGAACATTCCATATCATAAATTGAGCGTAAATTTTCCGTAAGCTTGTTCCATAATTTCTGGTGGAGTCAAATTTTACATTTCACTGTCATTATCCCTCATTTTTACCGTTTATATTTTCAAAAAAGCACAAATTTAACTACTCCTACTAGTAATTTGCAGAGACTGCGAGTTTAATTAATTTTTATATCTGTCAGATATGAAGTGGCCATATTGAATACTGATGAATATTGGAATGTTGCATTCCTATTGGATATAAACTTCTATCTTAATGAAAATCTGTACCATAATGGACATCATTAAAGTACGGGTTTAGCATATCTATTAATACAATTAAAGTATAGGAGTAGAAAAACTATTATAATGAATACGTAAATCTTTGGAGACAGGGTTAGTTTTGTCTTTACAACGTGTCCCAAATAATATTTACAGCAAGGGCATCTCAATTATTATAAAAGATACAGGTTTGGTTAAATCAGAATAATTATTCGGCTTTGAAAGAAGTGAACGTGTTTTTTATCCTCTTTACAATGATATAGCATATTATTAAGTGCTATCTATTTTTAAAAACAACAAAGGCAATATTAAAATAGTTATTTACGAACCAAGTGCGTGAAATCAAATTTCGCGAATGAGTGACCAGTTTAAAGCGCGAGCCGAAAGGCGAGCGTTTTATGGACACGAATTCGCGAAATGTTTCACGCACGAAGTTTGTACAATATTTTTTGTACGAGAACTATAATAATAATACATATTGTTAAATACGTTATCGTTTATGACACACTACTAATCTCTTGATATTAATTAAAAAAAATTGAGTTGGCAGTATTGATTATTTGAAGTGACATTTAATTTAAAATTATCAAATTCAAAAAATTCCATACAAAATAAAAACCTCACCAACAACATGAATTCTGATAATGAAATGCAATGTACACCGCCTGAAATTCGCGAAGCTGCCAATATTGCAGTGGATAATTTATTACCCATAAAATCAAAAAACGTATACAAAAACACTTATACTAAATTCGTAACTTGGGCTAGATCTAAAAATATACAAAAATACTCCGAAAATTGTTTGTTAGTTTATTTTCAAAATTTACAATCAAATAAATCATTATGGTCCACTTATTCTATGTTAAAATCATGCTTAATAATATATGATAATACGGATATATCTAAATATGCAAAACTCATAGCGTATTTAAAACAGACAACCAAGCAACATCAGCCTAAAAAATCAGCAGTATTAACCGAAGAACAAATTACTAAATTTATTGTTGAAGCACCAAATTCTTTGTTCCTACTAATGAAGGTAAAGTCATTTCCGTATATTTAAATTCCATACAACACTATATATATGTATTTATAGGCTGTATTAATATTGGGTATTTCTGGAGCGTGTCGACGTGAAGAACTTTGCAAAATGTCATTGCGAGACATAGAATTTAAATCGAATTTAATTATCGTAACAATTCCAGAAACTAAAACAGGTAACAGCCGTACATTTGCTATCATTAAGCCCGAATGGATTACATTAATTCGGCAATATGCAAATTTAAGACCGGACAACCAGCATCGATTCTTTTTAACATATCGCAATGGCAAGTGTGTTTGTTCACCTGTTGGTCTTAATACAATTGGCAAAATTCCAATGCGAATAGCTGAGTACCTTCAGCTTGATAGCGCAAGTAACTTCACAGGTCACTGTTTCCGAAGGAGTTCAGCGACATTGTTGGCAAATCAAGGAGGTGACTTGCTTACAATTAAAAGGCATGGTGGATGGAAATCATCTACGGTTGCAGAAGGATATATCGAAAATTCTCTGCATAGTAGAATTCAATTAGCTAAAACAATGACCCCGTTAGAGATATCGACTCCGCCTGCAACTTGTTCGACATCTGAAATACAAGATATATGTAATAATACAATCAACGTTACTCTACCTTCGCAATCAAGATCAATTCAAACAAACCAGTTAATCCCTGGGGTATCAATCTCTGGTTGTCAAAATTGCCCAATCAAAATTTTTAATAATTGTTCCGTTTCAATTTCTGAAAAGAATGAATAATGGTAATTTATATAATATTTGTTACTGTTCTGACATTGAATTACATACCTTCCAAATATAACAATTTCTATTTCATTTCCTTTTATTTTCATAGAAAAACAACGAACTGGGTAGCATATTATTAAGGTTAGGGATTTATGATTTTAAAATGTGACTAAATTAATTAAGTTCTGGGTAGTACCAACTTTACTTTTACGCACTCGTGTTTAAAGTGACTTTTTACGCACGCAAATCGAATCGTGAAATGACAGGTTTTGATAAGCGAGTACAAAAAATGTATTTTACTACACACTTTAACAATAAGTAGGCGTTCGTGATACATGAAAACCATCGAATTTAATGTCAACTTAAAATTATTCTGTCCAATATGGCTTTAATAACTAAAACCGAAAAATTTGATGAGTTGTTACATACTTTGTCATAAGAACAGTATAAAAGTTGAACGGATGTACTTGACGCTGTATCCGAAAAAAAGGCTCCTAAGTACAGAAATTTCCTAATTAATTTAAAAGAACATGGTTTTGTTTTCCAAACCTACTAGAAAACCGAAATTAATGAAGATGTAGAATGAAATGAATTAATATTTATATTTATCTATTACTGACCATCTCAACACCTTCTAGAGAAAGTGAACATAACACTGGTGTTTCGAAAACTACAACACAATTTTTTTTAAAGCGTCACAAATACCACTCGTATAAAGTACACCATTCCACATGGACTTGGAGATCAATGGAGAAGATTACAATTTTGCCAATGATATGTTAACCAATATGAGAATAACAATAACTTTCCTGCTAATATTTTATGGCCTGACAAAAGCAGATTTACAAATAATGGTCTCTTCAATTGGCACAATGTTAACTTTTGGGAGAGAGAAAATCTTCACGTTGTTAAGGAAAGTCGGCATCAAGTTAGATTTGGTTTAAAGTCTGGTGTGGCGTTTTAGACGCTGAACTTATTGGGCCCATATTTTTTACCGAAACACTAAATAGTGCTTTGGCAGCATTTGGTAGCATTAAAAGGCAAAAATTACGGAGTGCGATTACGTCGACATTGCGCAGGGCACAATTATGTTTAGAACGGAAGGGTCGATTGCTTGAAAATCTTTTATAATTCTTTCCTTTGATATTAATATTTTTATTATTATTATTATTAGTTTCTTTTATTATTGTTCTTCATTATTTGTCGTTTTCTCTTGTATCACGGCCTACTTATTGTTAGAGCGTTTAATAAAAAAAAATTTTTATATTTTCTTTGTTGTTTCTAAAATGAGATAGCACATAGGTTATATATAACAATCAATTCTTTCATGCCGACTTGACGTTTCATAAGAAAAAAATAAGTTTAGGATTAAAACAAAAAAATGTAAAATGCAAGAAAGTCCAAGTTGATTCCAAATTCTGCATAAAAAGTATCTCAAGAAAGTGCAAATAATAGTATTAATGCGTCTACTAAAACAAAAAAGTTATTACAAGAAAAGGAAATTTGACGTTTTTCGTTTTCTTCCTGTAAGTTTTGAAATACATGGAATTTGGAGAAACCCGTATAATTTCACTAGTCCTTAAGAATAATTCATCTAATTTAACCAAACCTGTACCTTTAACAACAAGCGAGATCCCCAATTCAATATATAATCTCGAAATAATGTTCAATAACGTTTATTTATGAAGCGTATGTTTAAATAATCAAAATTTATAAGCATATTTAAGAATTATATCAATCGATCATTTATTTGGCTGTAATAATAAAGTTGATATATGTAGATTTATTTTTCTTTTGTAATTTACATTAATATCAAGTTATTTTTGATTGTGGGATAGACGTAATTTGATTTGATTTTCATTTATTCTCACAGCAAGAGAAATACAGATATGTAACGAACAGAAGTTATAACGTGCCAATGTAAGATTTTAGGCACGCTAAATTATCACACGCATCAACTTTATAGTCTGTATTACATTTAAAACTAATACAATTACACAAATGAATACTACCACTATTACTGGTACCCACCCTTAAAAACATGAATTTTATAGAGTTAACATATGAAATTTTGTATGAGACAAATGGTTTTTGAATTTCGTGATATCTTAATTGTTAAAGGATTACAAAGCGCTTTATAGTGCCTACGCAGGGTTTTAATTAATAATTATCACACCATGCCATTGTTTTCCTTTATCTTTTGACAAACTTTTGTATGAATATTATAGGTGTAGTGAATGACGAATATACAATAGTCAGTTAAATGTAATTTTATTATATAGGCGCCCTACATACGGACATACATCACACATATTATCTTTCATTCAAATCAGCGAGAATTTTTCTTACAACTAAATGTGAGAGGGCAGGTTGAGTTAGATTTAGGGATTTGTTGGGTAATTCTATAAAGTACAAGCTCATTTAATTGTTAAAAAATTAATTTATTATATATTGCAAATATCGACTATATTCTAGCAGATGTCATCTCATTAAAAATTATAACGAAATATTTGTTTGTACAATAAAGTATGTCATTCATAATTCAATGGGCAAACCTAATCCGTGTGATTTTTTTTTACAAACTTCATTCGGAATTAGAAATATTTTAATACTTTTAATTCTGATTTAAGATACATATCTATTATTACGTAATTTAATTTTTTATCTACAAATACTCATTAATTTTATTAAGTAATAAACGCAAGTATAATATCAAAAAAGTACTAGACAGTCTCCTTTCTCAGTAGACGCACTCCAGTGTTTTCTGAAGCGTTAATTGTAAAAAAAAAGCCTAAAATTACGAAGCTTCTCAAAGATATCTCTGCAAATACCAAAAATTGTCAATAAAAATAAGAAATGCCATATGGGTCATTTTCAATAACCTTTAGGTAACTTTTGGCTTATATTACTTTCAAAAAATATACTTTTACCGATTATACTGTTATACTTCTTGTAGTGATATTTCAAATGTTTAGAAACTAATTATTAACTTGTAAATTGAAATTTGTACCGTCACTTTTTTATCATTACAATCACGTTTTGCGAACGTGACGGTAATATTTGAACAGTAGTAAAACAGTGTTAGAAATGTTACATCTAGAAAGAAAGACTTGTTAGGAAATATGAAACTAGCAGTGGTTTAAAATATTCGACAAATGTGATGATAACGATGGCTACTATTAGAAGTAAATGTTAAGAGAGAAAATACGCTGTTTTAAACTTACCCTTTTTATAGAAAAAAACTGTATAACAGCAGTTATTTTCGTAAAACACGGACTCGCAACATCCACGTGGCTATAGAAGATCATAAAAGTAAACAAACGATTAACCGGCGCCATACATTGTTTAAAATTTGTGCCAAAAGTTGGCGTGACGGTAATGTTAGTGCTCTTAGGTATATTTCATAAATATTTAAAAACAAAGAAATACGGCTATATCTTTGAAATTTTACATAAACATGGCGAAGAAAAATTGTTGAAAGTATGTAAAAAAAAATAATTTTATAAGATACATATATACAATATATGATAAATATATAAAGCCAAATTTGAAAAACTGAAAAAATATAAGATGACGGTAATGTAAAATGTTATACTTATTTAAAGTTTAAAAATAAAAGGAGATAACAATTTTAGGTTACTATTTTTCTTTAAATTGACACACCATACCGTAATAAACCTAAAAAAAATTAGTACGCCCTAATATCATTTTAGATAAGATTGTAGTTATAGGGTATATGTAAAGTTAAAGGTTATTGAAAATGACCCATATACAGGGTGTTTCATCGGTTGGGGTATCGCGAATTAAAGTGCCTAAATATAAAAATATCGACTTCAAATTTTAACCACTTATAGAGCTTTTAAACCGCTACCAGCAGGTTAGGTTGTTTTTGATAATATTATTTTAATTAATGCGTAAATTAAAAAAAAACGTATTATCAAAAATTAAAAGTGCTCAAAAAATGTTCAAATTTGAATGGTGATACGTGGAAATATCACCCATATTAACTTCACAATCAGAATTTTTATAAACGAAACCGTTTGTCAAATAAAGTCAATATTAAATAATGTCGTTTTTCTTACGACAGATTTATGGTACTTAACTTTCTAATTGTGCTGTCCGCAAACAGGTAGTCCTTTTAAATTTATGACGGATAATAAATAAAAATTTATTATAAACTCAACACACAACACTGTAATAAAAAACCCATAAATTCTTCAACGTCCGCAAATAGGTAGTCCTTTTAAATTTATGACGGATAATAAATAAAAATTTATTATAAACTCAACACACAACACTGTAATAAAAAACCCATAAATTCTTCAACGTCTTGCCTTTAATTTTGAAATTATTGTAAAATATTCAATAATTGATTAAGTTTTAATTTTTTTTTCAATTGCATAGTTGATTTTATAGACATATCTTTTTAACACCTGAATTTCAATAAAATCTGAGTACTTTTGATTTTTTGAACGAAGGTTTTTTTTTATTTACGCATTAAATAAAATAATATTATCAAAAACAACCTAACCTACTGGTAGCGGTTTAAAAGTTCTATAAGTGGTTAAAATTTGAAGTCGACATTTTTATATTTAGGCACTTTAATTCGCGATACCCCAACCGATGAAACACCCTGCAACGCGCGTCAAAAGTAACGCACACAGGATAACAGAGCAATTTTGTAAAAAAAAGTTCCATCTGCATGGCCAAATTAGTTAACTTTTTTAAATGATATACTACATTTTTATGGTATATTCGGGTAAATCCAAAAATTGTCTTTTAAACAACAAATATATTATGTTATGTGGGTTTTGCAAGTAAATTTAGCTCACATTTGCCCCGCGCCATCGTACTAAGTTATGAGATTTCTTTTTCGAAACAAAAACAAAATCATGTTCTCGCGTGTCATTTAAACGCAATTCAATACGAGCAGAACTGAAAGGTGTTTAAGGCGACGGGGTCCTTGAAAGATGCACCAAAATCTGGTCGTTGAAAATTATCGAAACAAGTTTTTGTCGGTCCTTTTGGAACTGGAAGACTCCTAACAACGTGACATGCAGGATTAAGCAATCATTTTTGCAGGCCACGTAAATCCATAAATTTGGTGCCCAATTTACACCGACCGGTTATTTTATGGTCTGCTTTTGCCAAGAAAGCATACCCACGGACGGAATTACAACGTCGCGGACTATATCCCCGCTCTCGCCACATTTAACGGTGAAGCATCGACTGGCAATATAGCAGTTATCCCTACTCTCTCCTGTCATTCGTCGGGCTCCCAGTACGCCCAAAGAATACGACGTTGCAATATTTACCTGGTAATATCAAGTGTTTCATTACTCAAGCTGTATAAATACTATATATAGGAGAAAGAAAATCGGGCTATTCCGCTGTAAGGCAACCACCGATACGTGTTTCAGATTCATTGGTCGTCGTCAGTATGGTGTAATGGTGTAGCCAATGAACAAGATGGGATATCCTTGAAGATAGAAAAAAAAAGGAAAACCATCAGACAGACTACCAATTGCAGCTTAAATGTCAGTAACAGTGCCTGTTCTTCTTATAAAATATAAAAATATTTATATTTTGCTAATAAGCGAATGTTTTGATTCACTGAATAAATTACATTCTTTCTGATCGATAATGTTAATTAGCGAAATTAAATTATAAAAATGTCGCGGCACGTAATGTTGAACATATGGTTCTTAAGGTTTTGGAGGGAGAGAAACGTTCCAAAAAATATTTTTACTTCAAGTTTTTCCGGCGTTAGAAAGCAAAACGTGTAAAATGTATCCTTTGAACAAAAAGATAAAGATTTAACGAAGTGTTCCGAGTATACTATCTTGCAAATTAAGTTATTATTATAAGCTATCGTTTTACTAGTAAGATACATTTTGCGAATCAGTATTTTTACCCATATAAAAGCCCAACAGCTGTTTTACACTTATCGATTTCTTCACCAGGAAGTTGATAAAACTTTTAGCCGCAACTATTCACTATCTAATAGATTTTTTTCTCATTATAGTATCTTTAGTACTTTATTTAACCAGCGAGTTAGTAAGGATATTTATTTTCCTTTTTATTTAATTTATTAATGTCAATTTCAACACCATGCATGTGCATTTTCTTATTACTATCAATTTGTATGTTGGTTATTGGGAATTCCTTTCGGTAAATCAAATTATTATAAATTTATTGCCCCTCTTTGATACGATGGAAAGGAAATTGTATTAGCAATATCTTTTTACACTCGCCAGGCGATTTACGGAATGTAATACCCCCCCCCCCCTCATGTAATTCAACGGTCAAATTACTTAGTTTGCGATAATTTAGATGTCTACGAACTCATTATTTATATAAAAAATATTTCATCTATTGGGTAAGAATTTTTTGTGCTGATGCACTTCTACATGCCTTATAATAGTCTACGAGAGTAAGGTGAAAAATTCTCGGCCTGACACAGAGATGGCGTTCCAATCAGCGAAAATTTATGATTCCTCCCTGCGTGCACCTGTCATTAATGACAAGTTTCAAATTGTTCTGTCAAGTAGTTTGTTTACACGAATTTTCGCAGTAGACGTCTTCCGTGTTTTTCGTTAAAATGGATAAACTTGAATATCGTGCGGTCATAAAATTCTTCGTTTTAGATGGATTAACCCCTAAGGAAATTCATCCGAAGTTGACAAAAGTTTACGGAGACTCTTCAATGTCAACCGTTAAAAAGTGGGCAGCTGATTTTAAACGAGGTCGCTCGTCCCTCGAAGATGACCCACCTAAAGGACGATCAAAAACCGCAACCACGCCGGAAAATATCGAAAAGGTGCACGATATCGTATTGGACGATAGGCGTCTGAAGGTGCGTGAGATAGCAGAGCGTGGGAATATCGGAAGAAAGGGCGCGACACATCTTGCACGAAGAATTAGGGGTGCGAAAGCTCTGCGCAAGGTGGGTGTCGCATTTGCTGAATGCCGATCAAAAGCAAATGCGCAAACGACTTTCGCATCAATGTTTGGACCGATTCAATAGGGATCCGACCAATTTTGTGAAATGAAACAGCAGTCGAAGCAGTGGGTGGGAGCCGGTGATTCAGCGCCAAAGAAAGTCAAGGCGATCTCATCTGCCAGGTCATGGCCAGTATGTTTTTGGATGCGAAAGGGATCCTGTTAATTGATTAATTTGAAAAAGGCAGAACATTACAGGCGAATATTACTCCAACCTTCTTGACCAGCTAGATGCCAAAATTCGCGACAAGAGGCCTGGCTTGAAAACTGCGGGATTTGAGGTATGATTTGGTCGACCATCCCCCCTATTCTGATTTGGTACCCTCAGACTTCCATCTGTTCCCAAACTTGAAGAAATTTGTTTCTGGGAACCGCTTCGCGTCCAATGAAGAAGTTGAGAGCGCCGTAAATGGATATTTTAACAGAACTCCAGACTCTCACTTCCAGGAAAGAATACTGATGTTGGAAAAACGCTGAACCAAGTGTGTTGAAGTCAAGGGAGATTATGTAGAAAAATAAAATCATTTTTTAACTGAAAATCGCAGTCTTTCATTGTCACCCCTAGAATTTTTCATCTTACCTTCGTACATACAATTGTAACCCACGGGCGTGCACATAAATATTCATATTTATGACCATGTGTTCCAAAAGGTACATTATTATGTCTAGGCAGTCAAAACATCATTTTCAGTTCTTAATTCAACCGTGCCATAGTGAGCTGATAATGTTTTAAATCAGCCTTTAGTTACGTACAATGCATAACGTTCTAGATTTAGGATAATTTTCGTAAAAGCACTTCACGTATGTGTAGATGTAAGTAAGTGTCAATATTATAAATATATAGTTTTCTTAAAAAGTATAACGATTTTCGATTTCCTTTTGTAATTTTAATTAGGGGAGAGTGGTATATAGTGGGACATGGTATATAGCGGGACAGAGCCATTTAGTGCCATCTATTGAACAGTGGATGAATTATTAATCTATTACAATGTACCTTTTATGCCAACCAAATGTACTAATAACGGATTTCACATTTATCGACATAGCAAAATGGCGAAATTTCTTCCTCATGGTTATTTAGTGTGTGATGTTTTTGTTTCTGTGCTTTTATAAAATTGTCTAGAGGTGTTTAAAATAATAATCAAGACTAACAATAATACCTGTGATTGAGTTTAAGCTGTTTTCAAGGTATGTACCTAGTAAAAAACGTATCTTGTAACTGGTTTTCGACAAAAAAAAAGTTGAATGAAAAGAAACATAGTGGTATATTTCGGGACATTCTGTGGTGGTATATAATGGGACGTGTCCCATTTTGTACCACCCAAAGATATGTATTGAAACTTCTTTAACTTAATAGAAATAAATAGATTTAAGCACAGAATATATATTGTTTTAGATGCCAAAGCAAAGTAGGAAAGAGCAAGGAAAGAAGTTGGAAGAAAGTAAACGTCATCATGACGAATATAAGCAGAAAATGAAAATGGCCATTGAAAAAATTGCTACAGGTGAACTTTCGATAAGAGCTGCAGCTAATCAGTATTCTTTAACAAAGTCCGCCCTGCACAGAATGTGGTCCAAATATAAAGACATGAATGATGACGAAAAAACGAACTGCAGTTTTGAGAAACAACATGGATTTCGGCAGATATTTAATTCGGAAGAAGAGAATACTCTTGGTGATTATCTCATTAAAGCCGCGCAAATGTGTTATGGTCTAACTGTTAAAGACACTTGTGAGTTTGCCTATCAGTTTGCTATTGCGAACGAAAAAACGGTACCGGATTCTTGGCACAGAAATAAAACAGCTGGTATAGAGTGGATAAGATTATTTCGAAAAAGACAAAAAAAATTAAGTTTGAGGTTGCCTGAGGCAACCAGTCTTAATCGCGCCACCAGTTTTAATAAACATAATGTTTCTAAGTTCTTTGACCAGCTGCAATATGTGATTTCAAAAAATAATTTCACAATCAATCAAATTTATAACTGTGATGAAACTGGGGTGACCACAGTACACAAGCCAGCAAAGGTAATTGCACCTAGTGGCCAAAAACAAGTTGGGAAAATTACTAGTGCTGAAAGGGGCCTTCTTGTCACAATGTGTGCAACAATTTGTGCAAATGGAACATATATTCCTCCATTTTTCATTTTTCCACGCAAACATTTTAAGGCGCATATGCTAAACTCAGCACCACCAGGGTCTAAAGGAGCTGCTCACAAAAGTGGATGGATGACAGCCGAGAATTTCAAGATATATTTAGAACACCTAGTTAATGTCCTTAGGTGCAGTCAAGAAAACAAAATTCTTTTACTGCTGGACAATCATGAAAGCCATTTGGATTATCGGGTATTGATATTCGCTAAAGACAATGGCATAGTGCTTTTGACATTACCTCCCCACTGTAGCCATAAACTTCAACCATTGGACGTGAGCTGCTATGGTCCATTCAAAACATACTACAATAAATCTGTTGATCACTGGATGATGAATAACCCTGGTGTACCACTCAACATGTATAATATTGCCGAAATTGTTGGAATGTCGTTCCCTTCTGCCTTTACTCCGTCAAACATCATTAAGGGATTTGAAAGAACAGGAATAGCTCCATTTAATAGAGATGTTTTTGACGACTCTGAGTTTCTATGTTCGTATGTCTCCGACAGGCCTATGACGGATAAGGCTGCTACAGAAACGCTACCTAATAATGAACAGGAGCCTAGCTGCCAAAAAGACAAATCGACTGAAGAAATACAACCTACCACCAGCGGAACTTGTAACGATTTCTGGAGTGAACAGCAAAATTCTAAAAATCAGCCGTCTGGGTCAGTTTCATTTGTTTCTCCAGAGTTAGTAAGACCTCATTTGAAAGCTAAGGAAAGAAAGGAAACTAGAAAAGGAAGGAAAAAGAAAGTATCAACGGTGCTGACTGATACACCTAATCTCGAGGAAAGAAAAAAGGAGGAAATGAAGAAAGAAATTACGAAAACTCGCAGCAGAAACAATAAAAATGTTCAGACTATTAAAAGGAAAGTGTTTGATTCTTCTAGTGATAGTGATGCTGATGAGGAGGTGCCCTACGATGATTCTAGTGATGCTAGTTTTTGCGATAAAGAAGAAATGATGGAAGAAAGTCAGCTGCAAGTAACAGATTTTGTCATAATAAAATATGTCCTTAAGAAAAGTATTAAACATTATGTTGGAGAGATAGAAAAAATAGAAAATGACAGGATTCATGTTAATTTTTTAAAGTTTGAGAATACAAAGTTTTTCTTCCCGGAAACAAAAGATGAAGATATATTAGGAAGAGAAGACGTAGTTTGTAAGCTACCAAAACCAAACTACCATGGTGGAACCGAAAGGGTTATAAAAAAAATATTTTTTGATTTTGATTTTAGCAAATATAATATTTAGGTATTTTGAAGTATTTTTGAAAGAGTTTTGAATTAAATTAATATTACTGAGAATTTTTCTATTATTTTCTGTAAAATTGTTTCATATTTTGTTTGTAATCCATACTTTAAAAAATATTTGCCGTTTAGAATAAAAGAAAGTACATTTTAACATGAATTAAATTGCTGTCCCATAGTGTACCACACCTTGTCCCGGTATGTACCACCTGGTGGTTCTTACTGGGACAGAGGGTGTATACTGGGACACCTGACTTTTTCTTTACACCTTAAATATTTTGATAGTAAAAACCAATTTCTTAGATAAGCACTACCAACAAGTATGACATATTCCGACGGATTTTTTTTTAAATTAAAATTAATTAAAATATGGCCCAAAGAAAAAAATTGTCCCAATATATACCACGCTCCCCTAAATAATGTTTAAACGTTGATGTTCTATCAATCTTTTAATTTTTCCAGAGACGCGGCGAAAGTTAAACAATTTTTAAACTACCGGTCTTAGACCACCCTTCACTATCGAAAAATGTTTAAATCTTCAATCATACAAGATTGTTGCATATGCTGGCTATGAAATCATACGGTCCATGTTACATATTTCTTTTATTAGAGGTAAATTGGATTCATGTCGTACTCTTTTACTTTGTTAGAATGTAGGAGCTACATATTTATGCACAGTAAAGGTACATAATCTAACCTTTGCTCAGTCTATTTACAATTTTTATTCCTTTAGCAAGAATAATAAACAATAATTTAAATATCCCCGAGGACATATCAGACTGTATACAATAACCAATTCGATTACGCTTAAAAATACATTTGTTTGTAATTTATAATATTTGTTTATGTATTAGTTATGTTAATGCGAATATATTGGCAGCAAATACCATATGATTAGGAATGCAAACTTATCCTATTCAAATGAATATTTTAGTCAGGGGAAAGTTCAAACTAATGATGCGGGGACATGGATAATGCCGGCTTAACTGGTTACGTTGATAATTATTAGGTGTTCAGTTTAGCAAATATGTACCTTCCCCTCCAGTTTTTATTTCATACAGTATTCACAAATATCATTTGCTGTTCCAAAATGTCACTAAGAATTATATAAGTAGTAAAAATATGTTTGTTTAGCAACAATTTTATAAACTAAAGGTAACAATGTATAAATTATTGAACAGAAACAAATTTGGAAAATGAAGAATTCAGATTAGGGTGATAAAATGGAAGCATAATTACCGATTTTCAAGTACGCTTTTTCTTGCAATTTATGCCCTAGAATATGCGATTTGGGAAAAAGTATTTTCTTTTATAAGTACCACTATTTAAACACGATGAAAAAAGTGAGACTGCTACATATATTGCACAAAATTTATATCCTATGTAGCATTTTTCAAATTTCGCGGGTGTTTAAGTTGGCTACGAAAACAATGGAATAGAATACAGGTAGGCGAATTCACATTTTATTGCAAAATTACTAAGCAAATCTTGTAACCTAGGAGATGATTGCTCAAAAAATTGATGTGGAAACATTTATTGATAAAATTATATTTTTATTCCCAATTTCGCAGTGAAATATCCGCGAGTACAGATCTATATGTTATTCTACTGCGTCCAGTGCAAAATTAAATTCGAAAAATGTTGCAAGGGATGTGTAACGTTTTTTGTTATGTACTAAAAAGTTAAACATGATATCCTCATTTTTTTCCCAAAAAAAAACATGAAAGTAAAGGTAAATATGGGTAAAATTAAAGCTAACAATTTTGCATTTACATTAAATAACTCAGCATGCTTATTCGAACGATTACCCTGGGTTACCCAACTCGAGCAAAAAGTAATGCCAATGAAGAAGAGTTTGACATTTGCAAGTATTCAGCAGAGAATGCCACTCAGTAAAATAGCAAGTATAATCCTTTTAAACAAATAGGTACTAATAATTTATAATTAACCTTTTAGGAAAACTTAATAAAGTAGGATAATTATATTTACTAAATAACCATTTCATGTTCAAAAAACAAAATAGCAGTATCTACTATTCTTTGTTCTAAGTGCAAAACACAAATTAATATTCTCAAAAAATATTTTAATTCCGTTAAAAACAATTTTATTCAAGGTTATATACATATTAAATTTAGATAAACATTAATACATTTAATACATACGAAAACAAAAATATTTACTTATGTATGTATGTGGGTATGGTAACAGATATAGAGCCATATTTATTTGTAATACTTGTTTGTCTACCATCACAGTCTTATTCAAAACGATTCTAATCAGTGAGTACAAAACCCAGAACATTCAATAAAACAAAAAAAAATAATATTTTACATACACATATAGGTACCCACCCTTATATTTATTTTTCCATTACAAGTTTTGGCTAAAATTTAGAATGACGCCCCCGCAAACAATATTAAAGTACATCAAAAATATCCAGTATGTATGTAGTATATAACAGGGTGTTATAAATTAAGTCGGCACTATTGCTAACTTTGTTATTAATGAAGCTAGAGTATCGGTTAAATTAGCAAAGTAGTAGTATTTTTATCGTGAACAATGATGACAGAACCGAAAAGACAGTTATTTTGCAGCTCTACAACGTTTTCATATCGCCCTTTGTAAATTTCATTTTTTAAATATCCCCAAAAATAAAAGTCTATAGGGTTTAGATCCGGGGACCGTGGTGGCCACTGAATTGGTCCATTCGTATCTATTTACTTATTCCGAAACATTTAGGTCAAAAAATTTTGTACTTTGCGATGATTATGCGCTCGCTGGTGCTCCATCTTGTTGAAAGTGTATATGTTGCCGAGTAGCCAAGTCCAGGTTATCCAAAAATATTCCTAAATGTTCAGTCATAAATTGTAAATATGTTTGCCCGGTTAAAGTACCATTATAAAAGAATGGTGATGGTTTTTTCTATTCCAAATTCCAGAATTAGAAAAATTCGATTCATCGCTCCACAAAATACGACGAAATGCATTTACATTCTGCGCTCAATAATTAAGGTACCAGTGACAAAACGTTAGTCTCCTCTCTTGATCACCTGGGAATAATGTTACAAGAGGAGATATGAAAACGTTGTAGAGCTGCAAAATAAAATAATTACTATTGCTAATAACATAGACGCAAGATCGATTTTAAAAGTAACTCTCAATGTACATAAACGAATTCGGAAGTGTATTGGACAAAACAGTGATGTCTTCGAACATCTATTATATTAAATATACGTTAATACCCAATGCTTGTTTAATATTTGCTGTTTTTTTTATCATAGCCATCTTGATTTTATTTATACGAATTGCTGTACAAAATAGTGGATAACTGCCACAACTTTCATTTTTTGTCAATAATGTACGAAAACTTTCTTTTTTAAAATAATTCCTTCTTTCAATATATGCAAACACATACTGGGTGTTCCATTTAAAAAAAAGTAACTTTTGTAAATAGCGCGAAAATTAGAAGTTCAACAGTCTTTTCGGTTCTGCCATCATTGTTCACGATAAAAATACTACTACTTTGCTAATTTAACCAATACTGTAGCTTCATTAATAACAAAGTTAGCAATAGCGCCGACTTAATTTATAACACCCTGTATAAATAGAAGTTTACGTTTCACAGTTTGTGTAATTTTTAAATATTAACTAAGGTGATTAATTGATTTTGGTTGACAGTAATGCAAATAGCGCCCAAAAATTTAAACATTTTAACCTCAAAATAGTGTTTATTACGACAAAAACACTATACTTTTGACTTGCTGGCAATAATACCTACATTTTTGGATTCTCTGAAACGTCAGCTTTCTATTTATGTATAATACCTATATGTTTTTGTGTTTTGTTTATTTTACGTGCAATTTATATGACTTTTGGTCTTAATTAAATTAGATATCTTTTTCAAGCAATGTTTTTTTTCCATAAATTAAACCTTGTATTGTAAAATTGTTAAAAACAGAACAAGAAAATACAGAAAACAAAGAACATCAAAGTATAACAAAAATAATAATAACAATTTATCACAGAAAAATCAAAGGAATTCTCCAGATTAACTAACCCATCAAATTCTAGGTAAGATGATGACATTACTCATATCACAATTAAGTATGACTCATTATTACAGTCGATGTGTTTAATACAAATTTTCACGATCGGTCTAGTTAGAAGTTCACCATCCGGTCATATAATACAAGTGCAAGGTTGAATAATGCACCTACAAAATATTAGGTGCAGTCACAGGTATTTGCTAAAATGTAAAATTAATTAAAATGGACATGCATTATTTCCAAATTATTTTAAATTAGTCTTATCAAAGATTAAAACTACTGTTATTGATACGTTTATATATGCGTCATAAAAGATTGTCGAACAATAAGAGGAAAACGACGCAAAAAGAAAAAGTACGTAGAAACAAAACACGAACATCCTGTCATTTATGTGCGTCATCTTGTTTTGAAACGTAAGGGTATACCCGAGAGAAAGTAGAAACTTTTAAAATTTTATAACCTATTTGACGCTTGCTAACCTGTCAATCGATGATTATCGATTTGTGCAGGAAACATATGGTGACAGCATACCAAAGCATAGTGGAACAAAATATCAGGAAAGCGTGGAGGAATTTCTTATTGAACCACTATAGTTCTTTCAATTTAAAAAATACATTATGAATACGCTTATTTTGTATTTAGTCGACACCCGTATTAATTATTGTTGTCAATATTACTGGTGTATTATTTTAACGAGTAACAAAGAATATAAATGACACTCCACTCAATAATAATGTAAAATCACGCAGTTTATCCTCACAGACGTACCGTACACGGTTAGTTTCTGTTGGTATTTCCGCTGCTAGCAGCTCGACCGCCATGTTGCTCGTAATGAAACTAATTATACACGTCACAAGACGACCTTTCTTCGTCAATAAACAAGAACAAAGAGTAGATATTTCACGCAAGACAAAGAGTATGAAGAATTTGTAAGTATCAAAAAGATAAAGAACATCTAATATAGGTAACAACTTTACCTGAACAAGACCTGCTTGTTTTCACTGTAGCACTGTGTTTGGCAAACCGAAATCCCCTTACGGTATTATCAATACAGAAATGCATTGGCTTCTGTTGTCTACATACGATTACGAACACTTGGCATAACACAAAATTTAACACAGCTATTCTTGTCACTAGAGAACAGTAGATGTATCAAGGCGCACTAAATATTTCTGATTATGTATTTCGTAAGCGTAATTATTCTTTTTAAATGGGTAATTACACTAAAAATACGAACTGCTTCAACATCAAATGTTTATATTTAACAATAATGAAGGCAAACTCTGAACAAGAAAACTCTGTGGTTATAGAAACTCTATAACCACCACCCGGGCGAGGCCTGCTGAAAACTGAGGTCGAATCGCCCTCTTGTTCGAATGGTGACTCGTCAGACACTAAATACAAGAGCGCAGTCGCGTAATAGAAGGAGATAGTTGAATCCGAGAAATCGAACGACGGACTGAGGCAGTGATAAAATTGTGTAGTGTAATGATGGCGACTGAGTAATAGTTGTGTTTTCGGAATTGAGCACTACGTGTGCGCGCACTAGCTTGCAAGAAAGGGAAGGGACACGGTGAAATAAGCGAAAATTCCGAACTTTCTTCGTCTTCGTGTGTATAAGAACAAGAACAGTACGGCCTTCTTTCCGTGGAACTGGTTCGTTTCACCCGGATGAAAAAAGAACAAAAATGAACGGGAGAGACCCTTCAGGCGTCCCGTGTTTCCACACGGAAAAAGACAGTCGTCATTAACGGGGGAACGAACTTTGAACAGATTGCGCGATAGGTTCGATCAACCTTTCCTTTGTGCGCTATTAATTAATAAACATTTTCGCATCGCGTTATCTGTCACATTTAGAAAAAAATCAAGGCAGTTCTACATTTTCGATTTGATATACATGTGCGAAAGATATCAAAACAAATTGATATGGAATACAAAGTCCGTTTGTTCTACTTCTTTCTTCTTTGTCAATCATCTTACAAATTTGGATAAACAGAAATAAATTAGGAAGGACTGTTTTTTTGTCTAATTATTTTATTTAGACTTGATTTGACTTGAAGTTGAGTTGCAGTTTCCTAAAGAACGAGGGCGATAGAACTGACTTATGACATTTTTGGTTGCCTTGTATTAACAAACAAGTTCATTTTAATGTGTAAATACCTAATAAGATTTTGAAAATGTGATACATGTGAGATGATAAAATTACTACAGCGCGCAAATGCCATTTAATGTAATAATATTGGGTGTTCAGCAAATTTTGTAGTCAAATAGGTGTTGAAGAAAAAATCGTATGTCCTAACTTAAATCTGATTTGTATTAAATATGTCAATTGTTGCATGCCAATAATAAAATTGTCAGAATCTAGTAATCAGAAGATAGTAATTTATATTTTTGAATTTTAAAAATGGTATTTACTAACGTACACAACGCATTCATAGTTGAATATTATTTTCGAACTCGTCCAAAGGTCCATTGGCAGTGGAAGTACTCAATTCAAGCTTGTTTGGAAGAATTTCGAGATAAATTTCCAACCTCCCTTTTAATTCTAATAATTTTCAGTGTACACTATTATTGAATCGTTCCATTTTTTCGACTATCCGGTAGTGTGAGACGGCAAGAGAGTAGTGGGCGACCAAAAGTTCGGACAGAAGAAGTCATTGGTAATGCTAGACGAATAATGTCTGTTCCCCCAAAAACTCCAGTATGAACTCTCGCTCAACAAACAGGGTTGTCACTTGGTTCTTGTCATACAATTTTAAATGAAGATTTACACTTATTTCCATATAATATAATAAATAACTTGTTTACAAGAAATCCTTAATATCAATAATAAATAATTTTAATGATGCACTCCTAGAGACAGAACTTTGGACTTCGGACGAAGCATGGTTTCATGTTAGTGGATACGTTACCTCACAAAACATGATAATGTGGAGTGATACAAAACCCAATAATTTTTATGTTGAAGCTCCTCTACTTCCTCAGAAAGTTAATGTTTGGTGCGCTATAAGTAGAAGAAGGGTTATGGTCCATTTTTTTAATGGGTACCTTGACTGCACAAAGATATCGACAGGAAATACTCTTGCCTTTTCTTAATGAGCTTCGTATTGATTACCCAATCAATACGAAGCTGATACTCTCATCAAGGTGCTAGTGCTCACACCGCCGATGAAAAATGTATACGATACGAGAAGTGTTTGGAAATCGTTTAATTAATTTGAATAGGAAACATGAATTTCCTCCAAGTTCTTGTGGTCTTTCACCATGTGATTTCTTTTCCTGGCCTTTTATAAAAATTCCATTTATCAAGTACACGTGCAAGATTATATAGATCTGCAAGACAGAATTATAATTAAAATTAATGAAATTAGAAGTAGTCCCATATTACAAAATATATTTGGTAGCATTAGGAGGAGGTGCGTAAATTGCTTGAAAGAAAGTGGTGGACAATTTCAACATCTTTTATTACTTTCTTATACGTAGTATAAGGAAGTATTGTGATGATGAAAATTTTCGACCTCGAGATTTTTGCAGATGTCCACGTTTTGAAGTCCCCTGATACCGGAAAAATGGTTTAAAAAATGTATGTGTGTGTGTCAGTCTCTCTCTCTCTTTCTCTCTCTGTGTGTAATCACGATAGCGGTCAAACCGCTCTAGATATCCATTCCAAACTTTGTATTTATGGGTATAATCTCCCTCTTGAAATCTGATTAGTTTTTCAGTAAAATCGGTAGACCGGAAGTAGTAGCTTACTTCGGTGAAAAAAAATGAATTTTGCCAATATTTCGTCAACTAGTAGTTTTAAACAAATTTATAGAGAATTCATATATGTACTCAAAATTATATTTGAGAAGAATTTTGTTAAAAAAGTTTTTCGAAATTCCTACCGGAAATAAGGTCTTTTACTTTTATCGAAAATTAGTTTCTTGCAAATATATCGCAAGTCATGTTTTCTAAGCAAGTACAGTACGAGTATAAAAGCATTTAAAACTTGATTCTAAATTTGTATAAAAAAATTTTCAAAATTCCGAAGTAGACTTTTACTCTTATCGTATAGCGATTTTTTGCAAATATCTCGTCAATTATGCATTCCATATAGATTTATCATGAGTACAAAAGTATTTAGAACTGATTTGCAATGTCTTTTGTATACATAAAATTTCAAAATTCAGAACGGAAGTAATACTTTTACTCTTAGCGAGGAGCACTTTTTTTCGAATATCTTGCAAAGTATGCATTCTATGGAATTTATTAAGAGAACAAAAGTATTTATAATAGGATTTTGAATAATTTTTGTACAAACAAATTCTTTACAATTAATTAATCTGTTTCAAAACTTTTTAAACAATTTTTTTATAATAAGTTGTTGAATGTTAATATTAAACTAGTAGGGTGACTAATTAAATACATTTATCACTGTAAGATGAAACTATTATTATTATTTCCCTTGATTCGTATTTCCGCACATTAGACGAGCTTTATTACCCAAAAATGAACAGGATATGAATCGAATTACGTAATTTCTTCCAAAGTAAGGTATTGCATGAAGAAGTGTTATTTATTGTTCAGCAAGAATTCTCCAAAATATCAAAACGCTTTATTTTAAATTTACAAATCAATTATTCCTATTTACTAAAATAATTACTTTACTAATTTCTGTTAATTAATATGGCATTTTAATGGAATATCATAAACTGATATATGCGTATACGATAACCTGCAAAATTGTGTTAAGTAAATGTATCTATCATTCTACCGTACTCCATCTCAGACATGACTTCAAATTTTCAAGAACTACTTTGACTTCGAATTTTTCTGAACATTTGACTTCAATTGACAATTTGAATTTAGATTTGTATGACGCGTAATGTGGCTTGACTATTATAAAGCAAAAGTGGTGCAGACACATTTTGTTTGGAATGCAAAACGTTTTCGCAATATTACAAGATCTGTACTTAAACATTTTGGGAAAAGCATTTAGCGATGGGAGCAAATTTCACTGGAGGATCAGAAGCCATAAAAAATTAAATCCGTAAAAACGGGTTTTTCGATATCATCAAAGTTTTACCTGACATAATTCTTCGGAGTCTCGATAAACTGGGACGTAGTGAAGCAGATATTATAAAAACCGTGTATAGTGGACATTCATTTTGTTACCAAAATTTTACAAGCTGCGATCTGGACGAGACTAAAGAAAAGTTAAAATTGTACAGAAATAACTTCACCTTCATTAAAGCACGAAGCCAGTGAAAACAATGTAGTACACGATTTATAATTGAGTGAAATTGTTAATAAATTTGCATACATTAAGCCGTGTGAAAAATTGTGATTTTGTAATTGTAGGAAACCATTTTTATCTATATTTCCTCCTTCGTTTATTATTCTTACTATTTTTACACCTTTCAGAAAACATTTCCTGAATGCACAAGTCAATCATCTTGCAGATATTTATTAATCTGGACTGCGTTTTACATTACCGTGCTCGCAACTTAAGGCCATGACTCAAGAAAAAAAAGGATCATGCCCCAAGGAAATAATTATATAAACTATATGTACATATATTTCAGTTATCATATAATACCGCTTAGAGACCATTTTTTTTCTCTGGAGCCCTTGATCATAATATGTTACGCCACTGATGACACGGTGCTACATTTTACAGAACAACTGTTCAACGAAAATTTCAAATCAGATTCCATGAAATACTTTAAAGTTCATCACCACCTATTTGAACATGAGTTTCCAAGATGCCTTAAATACAGCAAATGGTTTTCAAATGCTTGTGACATATTACATAGATACCAAATTTCACGAAAAGCCCATTGAAAGAACTAATTCTGTTTGTTATTGTTCATATGGATGTTTGACAAAAAATCTAAACATGCAGAAAAATAAATGACTTCATTTAGCATTCTTGACTTAGACAATTCAGTGGAAACCCTATAAAAGGAGTTGTTATCTCCAATAAGATGACTCCGAACACTTGACACGGCAGTAAATCTACGGCCTTTTAGCGGTTGCTAGAAACGTACTACTGACATTCGAACTAATTCCTGACGAATGACGATATGTGCAAATTTTTACTTTCTTATACGTAGTGTAAGGAACAATTGTGATCACGAAAATGTTCGATCTCCAGATTTTTGCAATGTTCACGTTTTCAGGTCCCCTGACAGTGAAAAAGTGGTTTTTGTTAACTCTCTATCTCTCTGTGTGTGACCACGATAGCGGCTAAACGGCTACAGGTACCAATACCAAACTTTATATTTACGAGTATAATAATTTTCCTCATGAGATATTATTATATTTTCACTAAAATCGGTAGATTTCAGTAAAAAAGTTAAAACTTAATAATATCTCATCCACTACTAACATTAAACAGATTTCTAAAGAATACAAACATATTAAGAAGTGAATTTTAGAAGGACTTTATAAAACAAGTTTTTCGAAATTCCTAACGGAAGTAGGTCTTTTTGTCTTATCCAAAAACCGGTTTTTGCAAATATCTCGCCATTATTCATTCTAAAGCTCGAGTTGGATAATTTTTTATATAAAAAGTTTCAAAATTCAGACAGGGAATAGCAGTTTTCTGCAAATATCACCCAATTTATGCATTCTATACAGATTTACTGTAAGTTCGAAAGTATTTCGAGCTAAATTTGGAACAATCTTTGCATAAAAGAAATTTTAAATATCGGAGCGGAAATAAAACTTCTACTCTTAATTATCAAATATAGCTGTTGTCGAGTTGGAACAACTTTTGTATACACGTTCGACATTCGGAACGCACATACGTATAAGAAAGTCGTGTGGTGCCCACACCTCAGTTTTTGAATTTATATTAACTATTATTGAATTAGTTCAAATGTAAATAGTACGTACGTTTCTGACAAACGGTAAAAGGCTGTAGATTTTATGTCGTGCCAAGTGTTCGAAAACAAACAAAAAAGATCCTGCATATAAATTTTGTAATTTTAATTATTGTCATACATTAATATATTCATTACTATTATTTAAATAAAATTGTAATAAAATAGGCAACTTCTTAAAATATGGCATTATAGTTACACACAAAAAGAAATTGTACAAAAACATTTACTTTCTACTGTGATGATTCTAGCCAGGTGTTACCTGAACTTGGCCAGGTGCAGTAATAGATTTCAAAGTTCGTAACAGTAGGAACAAAGTAGACTATGTGTTCTTGAATGTAATGTGATATATACAGGTGTTCTTTCATTGAGCGTCATTGCTAATTTTATTATTATTAGAGTTTCAATGTCGATTAAGTATTAGTTAATGAAGCCATGTTTGACACAAAAATACTCTAGACAGAATAATTTTTAAGGGACATTAAATTCGATTGTGTTTTCATGTATCACCGCCTACTTTTGTCGAGTGTTTAATAAACTATTTTTTTTTATTTTTGTTGTTTTTATAAATAAATAGCACATATGCTATATCATTCTAAAGAAGATAAAAAACACGTTTAATTCTTTCAACGCAGATTTGACGTTTCATAAGAAAAATTAAAGTTAAGGGTTAAAACTAAAAAATGGAAAGTGTAAGAAAAAATCCAAGTCGATATTTAAATATCGCATAAAAAATGCCTCAAGAAAGTGCAAATAAAAATTATGTGTCTACAAAACAAAAAATTATTACATGGAAAAGGAATTTGACATTTTCTTTTTCTTGCTATAAGTCCTGATATATATAATTCATCTAATTTAACCAAATCTTGAAAAAAAATTAAGAGTAGGTAGAAGTGGTCTTAGTCTATCCCTAAATTCGAAATTCAAACGCCGGTACAATTTAGTTCCTGCCAAAAAAAATGTCGAAGTATGGTTTAACTGCGAAGAAAAACCGTTATAACAGCGAAACCGTTAAAGTTAGCGGTATGACGTTACATAAGAAAAAAAAGTACTCTTCAAGGGCTTTCCGAATCAGCCATAAAATATATATTGTTCCATTTAAAAAAACATAGGTTTGATACGCCACTGGAATACGGCACGGCACTGATGACCAAAAATATTTTAGGAAAATTGCGATTGTAATTATGGACAATTTTTCTCTTAGACTTTTTTCGATATGTTGTATGATAGAGGAGCTACGGTCCGAGGCATCTTAGGTGCTACGTATTAGTTCAAGTGAAGATGACGCATAAAAAATAAAAATCAACCTGCTCATACAAAATCTTGATCATTTAAAGAAGCTGTTGCAAAAGCAACGTAAATAAAATAAGAAACAGTTGAATTTAGGATTGAGATTTTATACAGTAACTGTATTTAAAACTGTCTGCGATTTCAAATATTGAATATAAAATAGGGGATTTCATTTGATTATAATAATCTTGACGTCATAGCTTTTACGTTATTTAGTTTATACACAATGGTTTACCTAAAAAGTATGCATGCAAATTGAAAATTGACATGTCCGAGCGGTGAACTAATTTGTGATTTTTACTAATTTATCTAACCTTTTCGTGCTTACTGTATGTGCACAATTAGCTGCGCGTACTGTTTCACTAATTAGGATACTAAACTAATATGTACTACAAATTGTTATAACCTTCCTTATCAATAATAATAAAAGTACAATTGATAAATAGAGATACATTTTAAATTTAGAAATAAGTTGTTCCACGTGTCTAATGATAAAAGGTAGATAACGAATTCATTTATATATGTAATAGTATATTATGCAATGAGCATTTAATGATAGCTATTAAGACACGAGAATGAAAATTACAATACGAGCTGAAGGCAAGTATTGTAATGAATACGAGTGTCTTAATAGCCACTAAATGCGAGTTGCATACACTATTTTTTCTACGACCACATAATAAAACATTATTTTATGAACATTCCATTTCATAAATTGAGCGTAAAATTTTCCGTTCGTTTTTGCGAATTTAGCTGGTAATAAATTGTTCGTGGCTACTAAGGCTTGTTCCATAATTTCTGCTGGAGTCAAATTTTACATTTGACTGTTATTATCCCTCATTTTTGCCGTTTATATTTTCAAAAAAGCACAAATTTTAATTACTTACTTGTAAATTGCAGAGAACTGTCACATTTCATTAATTTTTATATCTGTCAGATATGCAGTCGCCATATTGAATAGTTTGAATATTGCAATATCGCATTCCTATTGGATATAAACTTGTATCATAATGAAAAATCTGTATTCCTATTGGATATAAACTTGTATCGTAATAAAAATCTGTATCGTAATTGACATCATTAAAGTACAGATTCAGCATATCTAGTAATACAATTAAAGTATGGGAGTAGAAAAAAATTATTAATGTTTAACTATAAACATTCATAAATACATGTAGAGTGGAACAACAATACTGAACTTATATTAACATGCAAATTTATAAACTCGAGGAAAATTACCATCATACATAACCCAATTCGGTAAATGAAACAATTATTCTTTGCTATATGTATGTAGTTAATGTTTAGATTGTTTGTATATATTTGTTAAGCTGTAGATTTAAGATATTGTCTTTAATAAACGCTGTAACATTTAAAACAATTTTATTATCATATTAAATTCCCAAACTTTCTATTATACTATTATTCATCCTTAAACTTTTATATCAAGACATCAGCAATACATTTATATATTCATGTTACAGAAATGCCCGCATAATATTAGTTCCACATTGTAAACCTATTACTTATTCGAAATTTCATACCAGTTGCTGCCTCATTCAATATTTTTATACCATTATTAATTTTATAGTAGGGTCAGCTATGTTAAATTCAGAAATAGTTATGCTGGTATTCCCTAATAGTACTGTTCTTCTTTTCTAGACGCATTAGGTATCAAAGAACGCTTACATAGTTGCCAGCTTTTGTTACAAATATTAAAACTTACCATTCATCTTTTGTGACAAATAATAGATATAACAGATTGTTATGTATTAGTATATTGTACCCCTACTTTCAATCTTCTCCTATACCAAAAGGGCTTCTTTCTAGAGTCAGAGTCTAATCGAGACCTTTGAGGTATCAACGTGAACCGATCAAGTTAACTCGTACAACAATTACAAATCAATAATTAAAATGTAAAATACTATGTTTTTCAATCTCTTTAAGCTAAATATTATTTTGTGCATTTAGATGTTCTTGTTTTGCTAAGAACATAGTTTATGTTGTTATAATTACAAAAATTAAACTCGGTGAATGTATTTTCTATTCATCGGTGTATGTTTCGATAAAAGCATATTGGTCCTTCGTGCTAAGAAATAAAAGACGAGCTTCCGATAAATCTTTTCGGAACCGTCCAGATCAACACAGATAAAACTAAGACAATGGATAATTTAATCACTTTGCTCTCACTTCCTAGTGTTTCCTAGTTGCCTAGTTGGTAAAACAGTGTAATGGCAACGTAGAAATGTTGCTTTATCTAAGAGCACTAATATATTTTTTGTATCTTCTTTTCGCTGTGTGTTTTAATACAAACTTTATATAGTAATTAAATAATAGAATTTCATCATCATAATAATTTTTTTTCTACTCCCATACTTTAATTGTATTATTAGATATGCCGAACTTGTACTTTAATGATGTCCATTACGATACAGATTTTCATTATGACACAAGTTTATATCCAATAGGAATGCGACATTCCAATATTCAAACAATATTCAATATGGCGACTGTATATCTGACAGATATATAAATTAAATAAATATGACAGTTCTCTGCAATTTACAAGTAAGTACTTAAAATTTGTGCTTTTTTGAAAACATAAACGGTAAAAATGAGGGATAATGACAGTAAAATGTAAAATTTGAGTCCACTAGAAATTATGGAACAAGCCTTAGTAACCACGAACAATTTATTACCAGGTAAATTCGCTAAGGTGCATGGAAAATTTTAACCTCAATTTATGAAATGGAATGTTCAAAAAATAATGTTTTATTATGGGGTCGTAGAAAAAATAGTGTATGCAACTCGCATTTAATGGCTATTAAGACACTCGTATTCATTACAATACTTGGCTTCGCCTCGTATTGTAATTTTCTTACTCGTGTCTTAATAGCTACCATTAAATGCTCATTGCATAATATACTATTTTGTTTCGGTGACATCAACAGCATTTCTAGATTTTGCAATTTAGCGCAGAACAGTGGGACCATCCCGATTCTAGCTCGACAAAATTCGTCAAAATCGAATATCGCCAAACTTAATTAAACATAATGCACACAGTCTAAATTAGTTTTTCACTTTTGTCTTAGATTTTGATCGCTTTGTTTATACGGCAATATGTGCACTCTTTATTCTGCAGTAACGTATAGTAAAAAACGTGCGTCTTTTGTTTAGTGATGAATCAAGATTTATGACACAATAATTATTATTTGTTTTAATTGAAAGAGTATTTTTCATTAATATATATTTTGTTGAAATTCAAGTTGTTAGTTATGTAAAGAAAAACGTTTTAATATTATTTTAAAATAACGAAATAACTGGTAATATTTGGATTAGAAAAAAAAAAGTAACACAAATTATTAGTATAAAATGTTTATGTAAATAATCCTTGGCGCGTCTGTTAATGATCGTGTAATTTCTGAACGACTTGACCGATTGCAGTCATATCCACATCATATATCTGTTTTGTCGAGACGATGTTTCATAGCTATGCTAGGATCCGATAGATGGCGCTGTAGTCAAGTTATTAACAAATTCCATATTTATTGACCAAACTAACTAATATTCACAATGTTGGTCCAGTGCCAAAAAAGAAAATCACAAAATCTGGACCCAATAGGTGGCGCCGTGATCGAGTTATTAATAAAATCGTCCTGCTAGTATTTTTATTATTGCCTATATTATAGATTTTAATGATGAATATTGCTTACGAAAGTTACTAAACTGGAGAGATCCCAAGACACTTTCTAAAATTCACCTCAAGAGGACAATTATACCGTAAGTATATAACAGATTTGGTATTGATAACTCAACCGTTTGACCGCTACGGTGATCACAGAGAGAGAGAGAGAGAGAGAGAGAGAGAGAGAGAGAGAGGGAGGGGGAGAGAGAAGGGGGAGAGAGAGGATGATGGAGATGTTTGCAAAAACCACTTTTGCACCCAAATAGCACTTTTACTTTTTTCTGATAGTAGTTTTTTGCAAGAGCACAATCCTTGAACAAAAAAGAAATTTAATTCGGACCGAACTAACACTTTCAAACCGCACATATTTATTAAAGGGATTATAGTATCTAAAACTTAATTTAGAACAAATTTTGTATAAAAAAAATGGGAACGCACATTAGAATGAACATAAAGTGACCATTAAATGTACTTCGTCGTATAGAAATTTGGTTCTGAAATGTATTTATTTATAAATACCTTTCAAATATATTTACATATTTTGAAAGCATTACATTACCAGATTTTAAGAGAAATTATAAATAGTATACCGGTTGTGTAATGCAACACTTGATATAGCAAGTCCAAAATACATCAGAATTGCAACGTGGCGTATTGTATCCCCGCTCTCGCTACATTTAACGGTGAAGCATCGACTGGCAGTATAGCAGTTATCTCTACTCTCTCCTGTTTTTCGTAGCACTCCCAGTACGGCAAAGAATACGACGTTGCAATATTTACCCGGTAATATCAAGTGTTTCATTACACAAGCTGTATATATTATATTCAAAATATTAAATGATTAACTATGCATCGTTAAATAATCTACATTGTGCTACATTGTCGCTATAATTTAATTCGTAGAAACTATCTATAAAATTATAGGTCACCGTTAAAGGGAGCTGTATATCCTATCAAAAGTGAAAGCTACCTCCCGACTATCGATTGTTCGCGTATCTAACGCACCTACGTTCCACCCTCGTTCACTAACCGCGAATACATATCGACCGTGAGATGGATGATTTCGTGTCAAATCTCTGTCACTGAAAGACTGATGTTCTTGTTGTCTAATGCAATATAAACTTTATAAAGACTTAAGGAAATTAAAACCAATTGTATCACATTATCTTTTCATTCCAGCTTATCGCAATATATATATAATGCGATAAATATTATAATTAATAATAATATTGCAAATTTCCGTTCAATACAGCGTCCGCCTACAAAGAGCGTCTTTTTTAGGGACGTTGACAGACTTACATTGTCATATAATGTTGTTTGTCAACAGACGCTATTTTGTCGAAAATGTGCATGAAATATAACCATTTCGTTTAGTTCAATGACGTATATTTTAAAATACATACATGTCTTTTATATTCCCGATAATCAAGCGTCCGTACGATTTGGCAACGTAGACAGAATTATTTGCAGAAAACACTATTTTTTATGAGAAAATGTGAACAAACGTTAACGAAATATATCACTTTATTATTACTTTAAAATACAATAAAACACAGGTGTGTATACCAAATATATATATGCATATATTGTGAGATAAACTTAAAATTTAAACATAGACATTAAGTTTTCAACAGAACCTGTCTTTATCTTTTTTTGCCTACATGACATAACAAATCATTAAAAATATCTTTTAAAAAATAATTTTCAGAATATTTGTTATTTTTTTTTAATTTAGCATTCTCTATACACAACTTACTCAGTGAGTGACTAACAAGTTTATAAAAGGGGTTATATATTTTTCTACGACTATAATAATAATAATACAAAATTACTTGTCTGTTGGCGCGCTACGTCGGGTTATTCTGACAGAGATGACAAGTGTCAACCATCTTGATTGAATTTCAATTAATATTCGCATTAAAAAAACCTAGAGCTAACTTCAGTCCGTGACTAAAGAGCCCGATACAAAGTTCACCTTGTGGCTAAAACGCATAAAGTCACAGTCTGTCAAGATGTATTTAAAAGATCACTTGCGTCTTGGAAACAAATGTGATAAATGGCATTTTACAAGGAGTGATTAAAATATCCCTCCAAAGCCCGAAACGCATAGCTTAAAACGTAATAAACTGTTTGATATGACATGATGTGATTTGACAAGAGTAACTTTTTGGATTAATATGCAAAATCTATTCAAAATTTGGATTGAATGCGTTTAGAATAGAATAGAATATCAAAGTTATAAATATACAAAAATTAGCTACAGAAATTAGTATAATTCACTGACAATAGTAAGTCAATTTCACTATCACTATTTCCAACACAAATAACAAATGGTTCAAAGATATCGTCCATTAATCTATCAGACATTCATTTACTTTCTTATAGCAGTATAGTAAGTATTGTGATGATGAAAATTTTCGACCTCGAGATTTTTGCAGATGTCCACGTTTTGAGTCCACTGATACCAAAAAAGTGTTTTTAAAAAAAGGACATTCTCTCTCTCCCTCTCTCTCTTTCTCTACGTGTGTGTGACCACGGTAGTGGTCAAACAAAAAACATTTGATGATCCCCTTATGTTCATTCTAAACGTATTCTGTTACAAGAAAATAACCAAAAATTGTTTTTACACGTATATGCGGCCCCAATTTTTTATACAGAGCAGTATTGGTTTTGGATCTCAGATTGCATCCATACAAGCTTCAGATCGTTCAACAATTGCAAGCCGGTGATGTCAACATCCGATTAAGTTTTGCTCAAAACCTTCTAAGAAAATGTGAAGAAGATGAAATGTTCCTAAACAATGAGGGGATGTCTGAATGAAGCACATATCCACTTAAGTGGATTTGTTAATAAACAAAATGTTCGCTAAAACCCTTACACAGTGAAAAAGTGACAGCGTGGTGTGCATTGTCAGCAAACGGGATAATTGGTCCATATTTTTAAGATAATGATGGCCACGTAATTAATTGACTTTTCAACGGTACATCAACATGATTGAAACGCTCCTCAACAAGAAAATTGCTGTCCACGTGGTTTCAGCAAGATGGCGCGACAGCTCACACGGCGAGAATATCCATGGCTGCATTACGACATATCTTTGAAGAGCGTCTCATTTCGAGGAAAGGCAATATGAATTGCCAGATCGCCTGATTTATCAATTTGTGACTTCTTTTTAGTTTTTTTTTTGAAGAATTCCGTGTATGGTTCTCGTCCTCACACCATAAATGAACTAAAGGATAGAATTCGTGAAAAGGTTGTGTCAATCGGCGTTGAGATGTTGTCACGGTACGGAACAATTCATTATTTGTAATGATTTTATAAATTTCTAATATGTATATGAATTATATTTTTAAAGTTATGTGTAGAAACCAAAAGTTATATTTCTTGGAAGTATTTTTCCTAAATGTTTATTGTAATGTATTATTTAAGCACTAGATTGATAACCAGGTGTTTGGAAGAATCATGACATCGAATGTTTGTATTAATTATAAGATTCGTGGCGTGTGTTTATGTTATCGCGAGTTAAACGTGACATCATCGTGTGAAAACTATAACTAGGATAAATGGGCGTTCTAGAAACAAGGGGAACTCCGTGACTTGAACGAGAAAAAGTGAACAACGAGGCTCCAATTATTAAGAGAGTCGACGGAGGGCCTTGGAAAAGATCGATCACCGATGTAGATATCTCGGTTTTACCGCAAAGTAGTAAGGTCCTCCAATTAATAAGTAAGTTGACCCACACATAGCGGTCGATAAAATATAAAATTATTGTTAGAACCTTGAAAGTGAATAAATAGGTTTTTTGTTTACAAAAGATCGACCGCCAACGAAGTGTCGAAGTTGTGCGAATAACAGTTTGTGAAAGCTACAAGCGTATCGATCGTCGAGGGAGAACTCCCACAGGGCACATCGACAATAAGAAGATCCTCTTCATTTTAAGCAACAAGAAAAATCTATGAAGGTATTTAGAAACAGTTGTTACGTTACGTGAGTGCTAGATAAATTTAAATATTAAAATTTGTCTTAATGTAAGGACGTAATAAATTAATATAATAATCTAAAAATAAAAACATATTAATAATATTAGTAAATCACATTGAATATTTCAGTATTGAAAGCGCTATGATGTTATTTTATTAATGTATTTATTCTTATTAAAATTGATGTTATTTTATGAATGCTTTTTTTGTTATGTTTGTATTAATATAAGAAAGAATTCTTTGTTTCTAATACAAGTATTATTTAAATTGATAGGATTGTGTTTTATTGAATTGTGCCAAATAATGCCCTAAGACGATTTATTGTTAATATCTCTTAACTTGGATCGACCTGGAAAAAAAATGAGCTAGTCAGGTAAAACGATTCAATTATTTTATTTTATTTTATTTAAAAATTATTAAAGTATAAATGGCATAACTGTTTGAGCCGTTATTAATAAATTTAATTGTTCTTCATCATGGCTCAGCAACGTAGGGTTATTACAAGGGTTCCTTTACATTGTAGAAGGTTACGTGCAATTTGCATTCACGACTATAAGAATGTGTATACGCAGAGAAGGCCATTTACAGGATTTAAAAAATTTCTGCAGTATGATTGCTTTATTTAATGGTATGGTTTAAGCATTCTGATCATATAGAAGTATATATAAAACAAAAATACACGCCACTCCTGACTAGCAGCTGTTTTTTCCTTTGGAATAAGAATAACGTCTATCTTGTAAGTATCTACTCTTTCTATTTTGCTTCTAGAGTGTCAGCATGTTCATGTTTGATTTTTTACACTTTTTGTAAAGCTGCCGAAGGTGATATAGATACACGTACTATGCTGTACTTAGAGGCAGAACGTATCTTATGCTCAATGACTTGCTAAAAAGCATGCAAACGACACTATACATTTCATCGTTTATTTCACAAAGAACTTTGTTTAGATCAAGTCAACAAACACCGTGGAAATTCAAAAGCATCCGTAAATAAAACCGGGTCTTTGTCTAAAGAACAAGACGCATTAACCTCCGCGAATAAATTGTGGGCGGAATGACTCTACAAGGAAGGCGTAATTATCGCACACGATTCGCTTAAAAGAATTGTATATTAAAAACCACAAAAAAACTAAATTGTTTATTGTATTTTTATATTTTATGTTATATTATGAATAAGTGCAAGTGTAATAGCCTCATGAATATACACAACATAATATATTGTTTTCATCAATTAAGATAAAATAGCGCATTCACATTTAGTTCTAAAATAAATATGTTTTTTTCATTTAAAAATAAAAACAGATTTTAAATTACGTACATACAAAGTATCTGCCTAATATTTTAATTGTTTTTAGTGCTTATAAGGCATCTTTCGACTGTTGTATTGATATACGTCATTGTTATAATTTTCAGTAATAATTAAATTCTCAATAACAGCAGGTTCCACCTCTTGTACCTGGTAGTACAAGCGGGTATACTATACATATGCTAATGGCAAATAATACGTCAAAATATCCTTCTCGTACACTATTTATGCGCTACTATGTAATTCTGTACATGAGGGGAATGATGGTGCTGAGATGTATTATATCGGATGTCCCAAGGTGGATGGCGATGGCGTATTAGAACCGCGTATACGAAGAACTAACTAATTTATATGAGAATTAATTCAAATTTTGCGCATGATACTAATTCGAGGTGAAATATTTTCATGCGTGCAATGTTTTCGCTTCCACCCGAACTAGGTTGTCAACTTTTACACAATACTTCCTTATACTACGTATAAGAAAGTATTGTGATGACGAACATTTTCGACCTCGAGATTTTTGCAATGTCCACGTTTTGAAATCCCCTGATATGGAAAAAGCGTTTTTTATAAAATCTGTCTCTCTCGGTGTGTGTGTGACCACGATAGCGGGCAAATGGCTATAGATATAAATTCCAAATTTTGTATTGAAGTGTATTATCTCCCTTTTGAGATCTGAAAAATCGAATTTTGCCAATATTTCGTCAAATACTAAGTTTAAACAAATTTATAAGAAATTTAAATGTACTCAAAATTAAATTTGAGAAAAATTGTATTCAAAAAAGTGTTTCGAAATTCCTACCTGAAGTAGGTCTCTTACTCTTCTGGAAAATCGGTTTTTTGCGAATATCTCGCAAGTCATGCTTTCTAAACAGGTACAGGGTTATTCATTATGAATTACCCACACCCTTCATCGTCGTTATTACTGCATATACAAAAAAATGTTTCAAATAAAAGTTGTGTGGCTGAGACTGAATTTTATTTGCGTGCTATGAAAAACACAATGGCGTGCACATACAACGGTATAAAAAGAAAATATTTTTTTTAAATGGAATACCCTGTATATTATTAAATTATTATAATGGTCTCTTTACTCTGATTTCAAAAATATACCATATGATACCGGTATCTTAAACCGTTTTCGCGTTATTAAATGTCGAATATCGTACTTAATGTCTTATGGAAAAGTTAACATTATTAAAGTAAGCTATCAAAATGACAATTATTGTGTTTGATAAATGACATTTCCTTAATAAAATAGTCGAAATGGAAATGTCATTTATCAAAAACTATAATTGTCATTTTCATAGCTTTCTTTAATAATGTTAACATTTCTATAGTACAGTAACTACGGTATTCGACAATAACTCGAAAACGGTTTAAGATAGGGGTATCATAAAGTATATTTTTGAAATCAGAGTAAAAAGAGCATTATAAAAATTTTATTTAACACTAAAAAAAACATTATTTTCTTTTTATACTGTTGTATCTGCACGCCACCGTGATTTTGATAGCATTCAAAAATAATTCAGTCTAAGCCACACAACTTTTATTTGAAACATTTTTTTGTATATGCAATAATAACGATGATAAAGCATGGGTAATTTATAATGAATAAGCCTGTACATTACGAGTATAAATGTATTTAAAACATAATTTTCAATACCTTTTGTATAAAGAAAATTTCAAAATTCGGACAGGAAGTAACACTTTTACTTTTATCGAATAGCGATTTTTTGCAAATATGTCGTAAATTATGCTTTCTATATATATATTTGTCAAGAGTATAAAAGTATTTAGAGCTGAATTTGGAATATTTTTTGTATAAATGACTTTTTCAAAATTCGGACGGCAGTAATACTTTTACTCTTAGGCAGTAGCATTTTTTTGCAAATATCTCACAAAATATGCATTCTATAGATATTTATTAAGGAACTAGACGAGACTAGAATAGGATTTTCAATAATTTTTGTATAAAAGAATTTTCAAAATTCGGACCTGAAGTAACACATTTTCTCATAGGCGTATTTTTTAAGAGGATAAAAGTATTTAAGGCTTAATTCAGAACAACTTTGCATAATTTGAAAGGCACATACCTATAAGAAAGTCGTGTGGTGCCCACACCTCATTTTTTTATTTGCGGTAGGCCATGAAAGTTTTCTCGTGACGCAAGTTCACTGGATTTCAATAATTTATTGTATCTTGCTGAGCCGTAATTGCTATATATGGAAGAAAAAACGTACACAAATGACATTGTAATTATTACTTTATTAATTATTTACGACCAATGTTAAAAAACATGAAAAAACACGTGGAAGATTTAATGAAATGCATGTAAACAGCCAATTTAAAAAAAAACATATCCAAATTCAAGCAACACACATAATAACAAATGTAACCATATAAATATTTTTAGGCGTACTTAATTTTATTTTAACAATAGTTCGAATTGTTGGCAATTACTTTCAAGCATTTCTGAATTCGGAATTGACCTGCGTTTGTGCTGGTTGTAATTTCATTCCAATCCAATTTTTTCAAGTGCAAAGCAAGAATAACTTGATTCTCCAGTTCTTTCCTGTTGTTTACTGGTGTTCGATAAACTCTTTCCTTATTGGTGGGCGACAAATAAAAATCTACAGACTGGAGGTCACCACCACCAATTGCCCAATCGTCCAAACCAATTATCATCAAAACGAGCTGTACTCCAACACGTTGGTTAGTTAGGTACTCTTGGAAGGGTACACTGTTTCAAAAATCTTCAATTACACTTCATACAATATTTAACTACTTCACGGAATTTGTATTTTCGTCATATATGTATAAGATAGCTCATTATTCAGGAGAGAAAATACATTAAAATTAAACTTTTGTTGAATGACGTTTCTCTAATCGTATGAATATTATCATTTTCCGAAAAATGTTGTTTTTTCGATCAAATAGTCCGTCTTTGGAAAATTCTGATTAATAAGTCCGAACATTTTCGACCTCGAGATTTTTGCAATGTCCACGTTTTGAAATCCCCTGATATGGAAAAAGCGTTTTTTATAAAATCTGTCTCTCTCGGTGTGTGTGTGACCACGATAGCGGGCAAATGGCTATAGATATAAATTCCAAATTTTGTATTGAAGTGTATTATCTCCCTTTTGAGATCTGAAAAATCGAATTTTGCCAATATTTCGTCAAATACTAAGTTTAAACAAATTTATAAGAAATTTAAGCATTCAAAAATAATTCAGTCTAAGCCACACAACTTTTATTTGAAACATTTTTTTGTATATGCAATAATAACGATGATAAAGCATGGGTAATTTATAATGAATAAGCCTGTACATTACGAGTATAAATGTATTTAAAACATAATTTTCAATACCTTTTGTATAAAGAAAATTTCAAAATTCGGACAGGAAGTAACACTTTTACTTTTATCGAATAGCGATTTTTTGCAAATATGTCGTAAATTATGCTTTCTATATATATATTTGTCAAGAGTATAAAAGTATTTAGAGCTGAATTTGGAATATTTTTTGTATAAATGACTTTTTCAAAATTCGGACGGCAGTAATACTTTTACTCTTAGGCAGTAGCATTTTTTTGCAAATATCTCACAAAATATGCATTCTATAGATATTTATTAAGGAACTAGACGAGACTAGAATAGGATTTTCAATAATTTTTGTATAAAAGAATTTTCAAAATTCGGACCTGAAGTAACACATTTTCTCATAGGCGTATTTTTTAAGAGGATAAAAGTATTTAAGGCTTAATTCAGAACAACTTTGCATAATTTGAAAGGCACATACCTATAAGAAAGTCGTGTGGTGCCCACACCTCATTTTTTTATTTGCGGTAGGCCATGAAAGTTTTCTCGTGACGCAAGTTCACTGGATTTCAATAATTTATTGTATCTTGCTGAGCCGTAATTGCTATATATGGAAGAAAAAACGTACACAAATGACATTGTAATTATTACTTTATTAATTATTTACGACCAATGTTAAAAAACATGAAAAAACACGTGGAAGATTTAATGAAATGCATGTAAACAGCCAATTTAAAAAAAAACATATCCAAATTCAAGCAACACACATAATAACAAATGTAACCATATAAATATTTTTAGGCGTACTTAATTTTATTTTAACAATAGTTCGAATTGTTGGCAATTACTTTCAAGCATTTCTGAATTCGGAATTGACCTGCGTTTGTGCTGGTTGTAATTTCATTCCAATCCAATTTTTTCAAGTGCAAAGCAAGAATAACTTGATTCTCCAGTTCTTTCCTGTTGTTTACTGGTGTTCGATAAACTCTTTCCTTATTGGTGGGCGACAAATAAAAATCTACAGACTGGAGGTCACCACCACCAATTGCCCAATCGTCCAAACCAATTATCATCAAAACGAGCTGTACTCCAACACGTTGGTTAGTTAGGTACTCTTGGAAGGGTACACTGTTTCAAAAATCTTCAATTACACTTCATACAATATTTAACTACTTCACGGAATTTGTATTTTCGTCATATATGTATAAGATAGCTCATTATTCAGGAGAGAAAATACATTAAAATTAAACTTTTGTTGAATGACGTTTCTCTAATCGTATGAATATTATCATTTTCCGAAAAATGTTGTTTTTTCGATCAAATAGTCCGTCTTTGGAAAATTCTGATTAATAAGTCCAAATATTTTATTCAGGATGAGCTTTAAAATATACCAACACGTTAATTTTACTATCTTCATTATTTAGAGGTACACGCAAAAATCTACCTTCTCTTAAATTAATAAAATTTCTTTGTAATTCCTAGCAAATTTCTTATCGTCAAGTCGCAAATTTGGGTAAATTTTATTTAATTTTCTTCATGTTCTGTTGATGTTCTTATCACACTTGCTATGAATAAATTCATAATAATAAATTATTTGTGTGCGATACCTCTTTCATATTTACTACACCACAAGATGCAATAAATTAGTGAAATGCACCTTGAATCACTGCTTAATTCCCACGGCCGACAGGAAATAAAACATAAATAACAATATTTGGAAGTAAATGCTCGTAGTTTAAAATAGTAACGACAATGGTATCGGGAACCTACTGTTGAATAGTAAACTGACTTATCAAATAATGACAAATGTGACAGTTGTAGAATAGAACATTAAAATTAAGGAATAGCAATAAATCTATTGTAACAGAGAACTGTCCCAGCACCACTCATAGTGAATCTGAACTTAACAATTGTGATGTATCAGATTTATATAGATGCTTCATCACTAGGGCGCGGACACGAACTGTCGATGACTTGCGCCCATGGGCGCACTATTGAAATGCTGTATTTTAAAAGAGGTTTTAATTTTATTTATATAATTGGATAACAAGTGGCTGGTGATCTATAAAATACAAAATAGCTTATTATTTGTTCATTGTCCCTTCTGTAAGACTTGTTCTCTTTAAATTAAGTACATCCTTGTAGATAGAAAGCGTCTTTTCTACATCGCAACTGGTTATATGTGCGTACTGGAAATATTCTTTTATTTCAGCGTATTTAGCATACACAACTGCCGCAATGTTATTAAATCTGGATTTCTATTAAAAACTGCGTCTAACTTTTGCCGAAGGCCACATCCGAAGTCACTTGGAATACTTTTGAAATTATTAATAGCCACATCTAATGTGGTTAATCCATTTTCAAAATATGTGATTAGTTTAGGCGAATTTCCAAAGTGTGCCTGAAGGAATAACAATTGATTTTTTAAATTTGGGATTGGTGTTAGTTCCTTGCACTCATAAATACTTGGAGCATCGTCATTTAAACATGTAACGACATTTTGTAAACTATCGAAATTCTCTGCATTAAAACTATTTTTGTGTATGTTTTAGCAAAACTAAGTGACGAACGTGCGATATTTTGGCATTCTGTAACGATATTTTACAAACTTTGTAATACATTTCGGAATCACTGACAATTCATTTTCATATCGGAAAAAGTAACATAAACAACGTTCTAGATCTAAATAAACTAAAAATGTACGCGTATGTTATTGAAACTAAACGAAATCCAGTGCACACTTACGTCTAGATAATTGGGAGAAATCGATTCAATAAACCGATATTAAACAGACTATTACAAAAATTACGAAGTACGTAATCAACAAACAAAACAATGAAAAAACGAAACTAACTATCTATGAATGAAAATTTTATTTCTCTTGCGAAATATAAGGTAAATATAATAAATTATAAAAACACCTCACGCTCCTATCTACGCCGAGGAAAAAAAGATTTTACTCATAAATTCCTTATTTTATGGGCATTTTTTGCTCTCATTCTCGGACACTTCTCGGGCGTAAACAGATGTTGCAGTTCACCATATGAATTAGTGCTATTCAGTAAGCGTGTGTTGTTTACATTATTTCTTTGCTTCGTTGTAACTTCGTCGTAGTTTTGAACCGGTCATGTCCGCGCCCTATTCATCACTAAAGGAATTATTGAAGTCACTGAATGATGCGCTGGAGGAACTAGGTGAATCTTCAGTCGACAGAAAAATATGTAGATATGAGAGGTATTTTCAAGAAAAAGGCAAAAAAAAATAGTTTTGCAGTCAAAAGAAAACTTCTTACTCCTCTGGTGAAGATGTTTCAAAAGACGATATGGTGACTCACTTAATAAATGACTACCAAAACTTCAAACATAAGGCAAAGAAAAAGTATGATATTAACCCTATTATCTGACAGTTGGAGCTAGAATGTTCAACGCCCAAATTATGAAGTAAAACAAGCTAAAAAGCTCTTAACACAGAAAGGGATTTGAAATTGAAATTTGCACCGTAGGATTATTTAGGACTGACATCCTTCTTTGATTAATATCCGCAACAACTTGTTCAGTTAGAACAGTAGGACGACCTGTAGATTTTCCTTTCACAACATTCCCTTTTCTGCAAATCAATCTATTACACAACGAACATGCTGTACAAAATCATGTGTAAATTCTACGTTGGGAAATTCTTCTTGAAATTGCTGGTGGCAATCTTGACAGGAATAATCCCATATTTCTTGATGATTACGTATTCCTGCACAAAAATATGCCTCAAGAATAACTTTGTTGTGCAAATTTGTGAAAACCATCATTAACCTAAAAACGAATGTTGATAGTATTTGTACGGATCTAGTAGGACTACTTCGTCCCATACCGATACTAATATGCGGTTGTAGAATAGTATATTAAAATACAAGTAACAGAAGGTCTTTCATTCCAGCATGATTTCCAAATTCGGACACGAGCGCGCAACGCGAGTGGCCGAAGGAAAAAATGCTGGAACGGCGTTCTGTTACGAGTGTTTTACACTATTTTCTCTGTTTCTGATTGTACTTAGATTATTTATTTATAGAAACATTGTTAAAAATATACATTAAGGGAAATTTTGATAACGTGACGTAGTCGCTTGGTAGCACTGATTTATATTTGACAGTTGACATTTGTAAGAATTATTTGAATTGAAAAGTTTGCTTAAATTAGAAAAAAACCCATATTTTCTGTGGGCGGAATGTCAGACGAAGAGCTTCAATCCGAGCCACCAGAATTGCGGGCCGTGGCCTCCAACGCCATAAATAATTTACTCCCAGGTAAATCGAAAAGCAATTATGAAAAAGAATATGAAAAATTTATGCCACCAACCTATTTCTTCTAAAATAAAAAGTTACCAAAAATCGTTTAAGAATGGAGTCCATTCTAACACCAAAATGGGTGCTAGAATAACGTTGTTCTAATACCGAAACAGAGAAAGTGTCTTTTCTATTATAGTAATAAGCAAGTAAAATAATAAGATAAGTAGATGAAATAGAAAATCAAAATAAAAACTATAGGATAGTAAGACGCTACTGATCATTACGGTATATCTTCTAGAAGCACTAACTTTCCGACATAAACAAAAGCGCGGGCAATTCAAACGCCTTTTAATCATTGTTGAACACATTGTACAACATGTAAAGAAAATTCAATGTGACACAATTTTCTCCTCCATGTATCACTGGATCACCTGACGATCCCAAAATGACACTATAAGAGCCTCAATGCAAGCTAATTTTGTTTTTTCAGAATTATAAAATTGTAGCATTTTGAGAAATTAAAATGTCATATCTTTTTTTCGTAAATTGAGAAATTGAGGTTTAACTATCTCAAAGTCGAGCACTTTTAAAAGAAAATTTTAATAAGCAATAACTCCTCAATGAAAAATGCAAGAATTATTTTTTTTTACATTTTCGTTCATAGCTATCTTAACACTATTGATTTACCAAGTTTCATCCAAATCTGAGTGTGGCCGTCCTAAATAGTGTCTTGCTGTGACAGGCAAGGTACCATAAACGGAATGAATCGGTTGCAGCCGATCTATCCCCACACTTAGCGGCGGCGTGTGGTTCAGTACTTTGGGGGTGTGCAACCTTAGAATAAAAGAGTGTTGTTCGCAAATCGCCGGAAGCGAAGCATTTTTTGAGGGCCACGCCCAAAAATATTTTTTTGGGGCTATCAAATCGTAGAAATTAAAAGAACTTATTAAGAAATTAAAAATTAAGTAACTTAAACCGTATAATAGTTTTCATATTTCACAAAAACGTTTTGTATTGAAAATCAATTCGTCTCTCCTTTTTTGAGATAAATTCTTCAATGACCAATTCACTAAAGTTAAGAATTTTTTGAATCTTTTGTTTCTCAGTAGATAACATTGCGAGGGCAGTTAGTCTATTCTCACCCCTTATATTTCTAAGGAAAGTTTTTATTCGGTTTAATGTGGAGAAACAACGTTCCGCTTCTGCGGTCGTCATGGGCATCGTAACAATTGCTTGTAGCACTGCAAATGCTACCCGACCGATTACATGTGCACACGAACCAGCCTAAAACATCGAACATCGCCAGACTGTCGCGGGGAACAAAGAGTGCGGGTGGCAAAGGTTCCACCAATTAGATTTCACATTCACATGTGCAGTGAACGAAGCGAATAGGCGACGCTATGGACCGATGAAAGTCTCCCTTGGATATTAGTTGGAACAATTTACATCTGGTGTTTTAATTTCTGATCTTTGCGTCTTTAACGAATTGTTTTTGGAATTAATAGGCACGTTATACGGTTATTATAAAATTATTAGCATCCGTAATTGTAAATATAATATTTGGCGTAGCTCACGAAATACGTTGTCTGTTGGTACAACACATTTGAAGGTAGTTTGTCGCAAATTATACAAGTCTTTAATTTGTTCGTATAGTTTGTTTTTTGCTTTTGAATACATGCAAACGTTTATGTTCTTTACATCTTATTTGAATTAAGTATTCGAATAATATTTCTCTGGAGAAGCTTAAATCTAAATTCGGTCAGATTTTTCCCCTAAAGCAGACAGTCTTTGACCTCTTAACGATCAACGGTTGGTCCTAGTTGCTTGAAATGAAAGAGAAAAAACGAACAGCGCAGCGTAGAGAGGGCTTCTGTTAGACCAACGACCTTGTCCTTTTGTGTTCTATTGGGGTTCGGCGCGCTATACATAGTTCCCAAAGCATCCCATACCTTTTTGTTTCGGCGTCTAAATAACCCCAGACCGCTTCTTTATACGCTGATTTTCTCTTAGTGCCGATTTCTCGCCTTCATTTTCTCGGCGTACCGTTCGATGGCAGTTCAGGATCACGTTTTCGCCGCTCAATTTATTGTCACACGACGGCGCAGCGTCTGCGACCTTGAGCCCGGTTAGTAATCCAATATGAGTCCGGAGTTACGTAAAACCGTTGTCCTCGTCGGCTACAACGTCGAGGTCAAAACAATGGAACATTTGCCAATGAGAGAAGAAAAATGAAAAAAAAAACATATCAATGACTCGGATTTTCTTATCAGTATATAAACAAACCTGGGGTTATTATCATTTAATTGTAGAATTGTATAGTACGTCCTTAGTGACATCAGCAACGCCTTTGTTACATAACATGTCATTATAATAAACTGTTTATCTGAAACACAAGAACAAAATATGTAGCTATTTAGATATTTATCGATACAGCAAAACTCGATCCAGAAAATGAGATAATACCGTTATATAACATTTATAGATAGTTAAGAGCCTACTAGTTGTTCTAAGCTAAGTGCGCCCGCCCCATTGTTAACATTGCTATTACAATTACTGAAGCTCCAAACAACTGACATCGTATTCAATAAAACACTATTTTATAAATGGGATATTTTATAGTTTCATTAAGAAGTCGATTTTGAACAAGACTTCTAAACAAACCTCATGAAAAAATCATAAGAAATTATTGTGATTTTTTATATTTATGGAAAAAATAGCTATGAAAAAACAATTTGTTCTTTTTATTTTATATTATAGTAATTGTTCAAAAAGACTGGGAATTGCTTCGGAAATAGTTTGCGAAATGATATTGCTAATGAAATTTTGTAATTATTTAATGCTTCATATCTTGTCTAGTACGAGAGCTGTCTTTTAGGTTTTTACGAAAATTAGAATTTTTTTTTTATGAAACAAATTATATTTCATTTAAAAATATTAGCCTTTAAAATATATTTGCTTCCCCGTGCATTCAAACCAATTCTTTGATCATTCCGAAATTTATATCTCCTCAAATACATGGTTTTTGAAAGCTTCAACAGTTTCTTGAACTGATGAAAATCGCTGTTACGCATTTATTATTGGAAATTCACGAAGAAAGAGAAGTTGTTAGGGTGAATACGGGCAATGGGTCATTAATTCGATGTATTTCTCTTCAAATAATTAATTGTTTGACGTGCTGTGTGAAGAATGTCGTGAAAGTTTTTTCTGACTTCGTCAATGGCTTCTGGTAAATAAATTGTTGTATACCATTCATCATTAACTGTTCTTCGATTCTCTAAAGGAATTGTTGAGACATGTACTATAGTTGATCTTGGAACACCCAAACAGTGGATTGCTGCTTAGTTTCAGCTTCATAGGAATATATTCAAATTTCAGTACCCGTTATATGAATTTTGTAGTCATTCGGTAGAATTTTTTGATCATACACCAATTATACGATCCCTTTTTGAACTTCGGCAAATTAAGCGGAATGCATTGGTAACTAATCTTTTTCGCAGTTAAATGTTCATGCAAAATCGAATGTATAAGGATGGCTCTATCTCACTGCAAGACACATGTCCATCAATCAATGTTTTATAGAATAACAACCAATTTTGGTCGCTCTTCAAGAAATTCATCACTGACGGACGCACGACCCTACAAATGTTGCAAATTAATCGTAGAGCAGTTTTTTCTGATGGTGCGTCATTACCAAAAGTTGAACGAAGCATTATGTGCACCGTTTTTGATTTAGGACTTTACTACAAGTGTAAAAAATCATCACGTGAAATTTCCATTTTTTCACAAAATTGTTTTTTTAAACGCTTGCTATAAACAAACTACTCGGCCAATTTTGTAAGCTGCTGTTTTCACTATAACAAATTTCAAATTTTACAAAATAGTAATTTGCCATATCTCAACAGTGCTGGTTTGAAAGAACTAGAAAGTACGCTTTATTTTTCACGCATTCCTATAAAGAAAAAGTACAAGTGTACTAGAAAGTGGTCAGACTATTAAGAGTAATGGCAGTGAATCCTGGACACCAACCCAACCCAAACAAAAGTAAAATAAAAGCTACCGAGATGAGATTTCTGAGAAGAATACAAGGAATCACAAGAAGAGATTGAGTAGGAAATGAGTCATCATTGGCTGAATTATCGACAAAACCCATAGATTTGATAATACGAGAAAGTCAACTGAATTGGCTGGCTCACGTACATAGGATGGATGAAAATAGAAAAAAGTCTATAGAACCAGGCTACACGTATAGAACAAGCTAGGACGACCACGATTAAAATGAAAGGGACAAGTACGGCTAGAGGTGGAGAATCGAGGGATTCAGTGGAACAAGACTAGACGATTGGCGCAGGATGGAAATGACTGGAAAAGGAGGATACGAGAAAGAACATGAGTACTAAATACACGGTGGCCAGAAAAATGCGGACAAACGCCAGGTAGAACGATTCTTTGTTCAATTCTGAGGCGATAATCTTAATCCAAAAAAGTTATACGGTCCTTCCTTACGGCATACGAGACCATCAAACATTAAGTTGTACGGCTAAAATTTAGCAAAATTCGTCAAATTTATCTATGTAAAATCATTGTGGTGAAATTTAGAAATGGAATTATCTCAAATGCATTGATGTAACTAATCGATTAATACCAATGGTTTACAAAAAAAAAAAAAAAAAAAAAAAAAAAAAAAAAAAAAAAAAAAAAAAAAAAGCACTGTACTACTTTTTTCAATTAAGATTGTCAACTCAGAATTAAACAAAGATTTGGCCTGCGTGGCGTTTGTCCGCATTTTTCTGGCCACCGTGTATATAAGTTGTATACAATATTTGTATCAATCCTACACCCAAAGCTAATTCCTCAGAATTGATTAAACAAATAACTTGTCTCTCATTTTAAGTCTTTTTAAACTTTTAATAACGGAAATAGAAAAATAGTATAAAATACACGTTTCGTAAGCTATTTGCGCACTGGTTCTTTACTAAACTAAATCGTTTACGCAAAAATCATGTCTCATGAAGCTTCTTTTTTAATATCATATTTTCAATGCCCGTTAACATACCGTCATAAAACTAAGTATTTTGGACGTGTGAACATTAAATTCCCAAATTTAAAATTCAAAAGACTCTATTATTTCATTCTTCCTCAAATATAACTTTAGCTAGTTATTTCTATTCAGAAGTGTTTGCTGATAAGACTTAATATATTTATTATATTACATACATATACTGTGTGTCCAAAAAGTCTGGAAACACCCAAATAAGATCGAAACGGATGATTTTTGAGAAAAATACAAAAACAGGTCAATTAGTATTTTCAAAAAACTACTGGCTGATTGTATCTGTTTGGAATTTTTGATGACCTTGAAAAAGTTATGATGTCATCAAAAAAAAATTTAAATGGCAACGTCGCATTTTTAATTTTATTTTTGATTGATCTGTTAATTGTCTAAATGACTGTAAAAAAAAAATTCATTTTACTTAAGAAAGTGACCGAGAAAAATTTAATTACTTCTTCGAAAATGGAAAAGTTTGTCTTTAAAAAAAAACAGTTGGCTTAAAAGTCGATTATTTTTCAAACACATTTTGTTTTTATTTGTGACATTCTGTCAAATACGAATTGTGCGTAAGTTAAAAAAATCTGTTTGAAAATGGTTTTAAGTGAGAGGGAACGTATTCAAATATTGATGATGATTAGTTTTGGGGATAGGGCTCGTTCAGTTAGAGAAGTTTGCGACTTATTTAATACAGATCATCCGGAGCGTGCCCCAATTAGTATTTCAGCAGTGAGTAAGATTCACAAAAAATTTCAAGAAGAAGGCCATGTTCGAGATCGCCCTAGAAGTGGTCGTCCAAAGATCGCAGAAGATACGCAACTCGACGTATTATTGTAAGTAGAGGAAACTCCAAATTCTAGTACACGGCAGCTTGCTCGGGAGTTTAACGTGTCGAAGAGTACAATTGGTAATATTTTCCGGAAAACTAAGTATCATCCCTACAAAATCTGTTTGGTTCATGAGCTTTCTGAAGACGACTTCGACAGGCGTGTACAGTTTTGCGAACAACTGATGCCTATGTGTGATAATGATCCGTTTTTTATCAGAAATATCTTATTCTCAGATGAAGCTACGTTCACATTACATGGGACTGTTAATAGACAAAACTGCAGGTACTGGGCACGCCAAAATCCACGCTGGATGAGAGAGGTACGAACTCAGTATCCTCAGAAATTAAATGTATGAGCTGGTTTAATTGGTAACAGAATTATAGGGCCTTTTTTCTTCAACGGTAACCCGACGGCGGAAATGTATTTGGATTTTTTACAAAATTATTTAATTCCGTCATTAGCAGAAATATTTCCGAACCATGAAGATCCTAATTTGCCCAGCCAAAGAATTTGGTTTCAACAAGATGGGGCTCCACCCCACTATGCGGGAAATGTTCGGCATTATCTCGAGAATACCTTCCCAAACAGATGGATTGGCAGGAGGGGGACAATCGAGTGGCCGGCTAGGTCGCCAGATCTAACGCCTATTGATTATTTTTTATGGGGTTACCTAGAAAATAAGGTATACGCAACTAAACCTGAAAATTTGGAAGACTTGCGTCAACGGATTGAGATTGAAGTACGAAGGATCACCCCTGAAATGATAGAAAACGTTCAAAATGAATTTTATTATCGTTTAGGGTATTGCCAAGATGCTCAAGGACAACATTTTGAACATTTATTGTAAGAGTTTTTGCTGATTTCTACGATTAAAATTTTCTTTGTTTTCTATAATGATTTTTTTTTTCTAAATTTTTCTTAAGTAGAATGAAAAAATTTTTGACTGTCGTTTAGACAATTAAAAAATCTATCAAAAATAAAATTAAAAATGCGACGTTGCCATTTAATTTTTTTTGATGACATCATAACTTTTTCAAGGTCATCAAAAATTCCAAACAGATACCATCAGCCAGTAGTTTTTTGAAAATACTAATTGACCTGTTTTTGCATTTTTCTCAAAAATCATCCGTTTCGATTTTATTTGAGTGTTTCCAGACTTTTTGGACACACAGTATATGAAGAATGCCCCAGTACTAATATTTTGCTAAAAGATGTTAGTTATGCTGCTGGCAGAATAAGATGTAATTCTGCACAGCATGTAATATACTACATTAATAAAAATATATATTTATAATTTTAAAGAGTTCATTTTCTTGTACGTCTTGTAAACTCCGTAAAAGTTTAGACGAGTTTATTCAGTTTTCGTGTTGAACTGTGTCTACATTTTTGGGGTTTTGTACGAGAAAGCTATTTTATTTTGATGTTTAAAAAGATAATCATACAAAAAATGTGGAGTCAGAGCATTTTTGAGAATCACGCAAATACTTTTGGGAAAAATAAATAAATGCAAGAAGATATGCTATGTAAAAAGATTTAAAATATGTTATAGTTCTAGAGTTAGTTAGGGAAAAACGTGCATAGATTGGAGTGAGCTATAAACTAAAAAATTGGATCCTCTGAAAAATGTGTGTTCTTACATAACTCCATCCGACTATAAAGTTTAATGGAATTCTGATTTTGCAGACTGTCGGTATTCCCTTTACTTGTAAGTAAGCAAAGCTAGTACGAAATATTCTCTAAAAATAGACATATAAACAATTTTGTCCGAACATGTAAAATGCTGAGCTATTAACAAGGACACATCCAACAACAATGAAGGTGCACTCTTCACACGTATCGTGAGTAGAACAGATGCAAAGTCATTTTTAAACAATAATCTTCGATAAGAGATACGCGTCGCTTTATGGGCAAGTTTATGGTATGACTTCTTGTACGCTGCCGGGGAGAATCAGTTCAAAATTATATTTTTTTGCATTAATATTAGTCCAGGTCCGATTAATGAAATCATACGTGTCGAATAAGCGATCATCAACACAAGAACGTGTTAAGTTAAATACAATAACATTCTATTTACAAATAATTCTGTCTGTATATAAATTATAAAAATAAACTAAGTAAACAATATAAGTCATAACGATAGTGTATATTAAGTAGACCAGATACAAATAGAGGTAGATATATTACTAGTAGTATACATATACAGTGTGTCCCCGGATTGAGTTTATAAGAGGAAAAAAAATCTTATTTTTGATTTTACAATAAAATGCTAAAGGAATTAAATTTTATGTTTCATTTCAAATGACCAAATCTGTAATTAAAATTACGAAACTGTCAAACCCCTATTTAGAATTACAAATTTTTATTTTTTTTTTCAATCACAACATAAAAAAAGAAGTAGGCTAGATACAATAATGTTTAAAACTATTCTATTAAGTCGCCACACCTTTCAGCACGCAATTCAACTCTTATGCTTCATTCACAATGGGATAATTAGTACGCCAAATTAGTACAGTAGAGTCGCGATAAGGTGAACTAATTCAGACAAGTCCGGTTCATTTTATCGAAGGTGTTCACTTTAATGAGGTTGTTTAAAAAACGACAACAAAATATAAATTATATTATACATACTATGTATATTTCTAGTGTTTAAGTATTATATTGATATAACCTATTAACCTTGTAATGCATATGTATCTCAATGGCTAGGTATTGCTATTTACCTGTGTGTGGATGCATACATATTGCTGTGGTATTTTTCTTGTTAAATAAATAAATACATAAATAAAATAAAGAAACCAAACAAAATAAAAAATCAACAAAAATAAAATATCACTATGTTTATTTTAAATAAATATAAGTTTACATGTTAAATATAAATTATAATTCAATATTTAACAAATAAATACAGTATAATCCACTAATCAGTACAAATGTATGTAGTCAAAATTGTATATATTTAGTATTTTAATCAAATTCATAACTAGGCAGTCCATAGGAAGTACACCAGAAGCTCTTCAAGACTTAAAAAGAAAATAGTTAAACCAGTGCTCCGAAGAAATAAAGAATCTAAAGGCATAAAACGCTTTAAGATTCATACGCCGTAGTCGTAAGAAGTGGCAACGATAACTGCGCGCTAGATATAGAAGCGCGAAAATACCGAAATTGGACCGCACAAAAAGTTACAACAATAAATTTAATTAGAATGGAGGGACTGGGCTACCAGGAAGAATTCGAGATGTTATACAACCAAGAAAAGTGAGTACAAGCATTGAAAAATAAACTCCATCTTGCAATCCTAAATTAAACTGAATAAATAAAAGAACCTTCATGAGTGTTTCATAAACTATCGGGCAACGCAATTTAGAGAACATTATTTGAATAATTTAAAATAAATTCTTCTTTGAATATGCTTTGGGTTAACGTGCGAATCTTAATCCAAGGCGGTTTAACGAAGGATTAGTAAACTTTCCGGATAGCAATAAGATTTAGAATATTGATTAAATAATTTAAAATAAATTCTTCTTTGAATATGCTTTGGGTTAACGTGCGAATCTTAATCCAAGGCGGTTTAACGAAGCATTAGTAAACTTTCCGGATAGCAATAAGATTTAGAATATTGATTAAATAATTTAAAATAAATTCTTCTTTGAATATGCTTGGGGTTGACGTGCGAATCTTAATCCAAGGCGGTTTAACGAAGCATTAGTAAACTTTCCGGATAGCAATAAAATTTAGAATATTGTTTAAATAATTTAAAATAGATTCTTCTTTGAATATGCTTTGGGTTAACGTGCGAATCTTAATCCAAGGCGGTTTAACGAAGCATTAACGTTTCAGTTGAATAGCAGTAATTTCGAAATATGAGCATACATGAAGGACTAGAGCAGTGAATTTTATTTTATTTATTATTAACAATTTCTCAAAGAATTAAAGATTGCAAGGTGCTTGTACCGCAGATGAAAAAGGCTGGATATAATAATAAAATGAATAATGTATTGTATTGCATAACAATGATATTTATCAATGTTTTTGTAAAAAAATTTATATTAAAATAAAACAAGTTGTACTGACATTCTATATCTACTTATTTATACCCATCCCAGGGAGAATCTAAGGAAAGTAAACATCACAATCACAGCTAGAACTCACAATAAGTACAAGGCTGCGACACATCATCCGTTATGAAAATAAAATGAATTCACACTTAGACCCTGAGATTACTAAAGTACATTAATTTATTAATTTAACTTTTGGTTATTAACCAATATAGAAGAGGTCACAGCATTAATTTGGCGCCCATACGTAGTAGGCTTATCGTTGGCCAAGATCAATCTTAATTTGGCGCACGACGTAAAACGGCTTATCGTTGGCCAAGATCTAATTTGGCGTCCAACGTCCTAGGCTTATCATTGGCCAAGATTTAATTTGGCACCCATACATAGAAGGATTATCGTTGGCTAACATTTGATTTGGCACTTAACGATAAAAGGCTGTGTGAATTTACTTTCCTTATAACGCCATAAGCACAATATTCTCCTATTGGGACAGGGTGGATAAGAGATAGAATAAAAACAAAAATAAAAATGGCTGATCAAAACAACAAAAATAAAGGCGAAAAACCTGAAAAGGTTGAAGATAAGGAAACAAGACCACAGTTTACCAGATACAGAGATAATTCTCGTAGCAATCGTTCAACCTCTAGCTCAGAATCAGAGAAACACGAGTTGGAAGGTGATCAATTGGAAGAACCGATCGTTGGAAGTACATCTCTCAAGAGAACAACCGAAAAATCATCGGGAGAGAAAATGGAAAATTTGCTTCAAGCTCTATTACAGAAAATGGACCAAAACAATGAGAATTTGAAAGAAGAAATCAAAGCAAACAATGAAAACCTAAATAAAAAGTTGGACCAAAATAAAGAAGAAATCAAAGCAAACAATGAAAATCTGAATAGAATCAATCAAAAGATTGACAAAAGATTCCAAGATTTTAGAACAGAGATGCGTCAGTTAAATGCCAATTTAGAAAACAAAATAACAGAGTCTGTGTCAGGTTTAACCAAAGTAATAAGGGACAATACAAGAAGGTGTGAGAATATGTACAGATCACTGATAGACGGAACAAATGACAGAATGGACGAAACGATAGAACGATTTGACGAAGAAGAATCATTAGAAAATAAAATAATAAATACCAACGCAACGAACAACGAAGAAGAATCATTTGAAAATGAAATAATAAACACCAATACAACGAAAAACGAAGAAATTACGAGGAATATGCCAACCCATGAAGATGATGCACAAATAGTAACAAAAGTCAAAGAAACCTCCACAATAAAACATACATGGAGAAGAACCAAATACATGGATTCCAATAAGAAAATTTTGAGAACACAGTTGGACACGTTGCTATATGAAGAAGAAGATAACAAAATTTCACATCTATACATTTCACGGCAAACATTAGAAATACTCATAGGAGCAGAAAAATATACAGGCTCATGGAAACGACAGGCACTTAGTATACAAATTGGAAAGGTTATAATGACACACAAAGAAGTCAACACACTGAGGGGGACCGAAGAGGTTGCACTAATGGAAAAGGGAAGGATAAGTATAGCCACAGAAATAAATAAAGAAAATAAAGTATCACTTTACCATTCAATAAATACACGTTCAAGTAACCAAGAAGATAGGGAACTTAGAACACCAACGACGTACATCGAGGATATACTTCGGCATAACAAGAACATTATTGACTTTCGCCTCAAGATTTTGGGAAAATAAATTCCCAATAAATACAAGGAGCACGGCGGAGGATAAATTGGGGACCTCCGATGGGACATGGCTACCCTACTCCTACCTTAGCCAACGACGACACCCCAATCAAGGAGCACGGCGGAGGATAAATTGGGGACCTCCGATGGGACATGGCTACCCTACTCCTACCTTAGCCAACGACGACACCCCAATCAAGGAGCACGGCGGAGGATAAATTGGGGACCTCCGATGGGACATGGCTACCCTACTCCTACCTTAGCCAACGACGACACCCCAATCAAGGAAAATGAAACACGAGACATATAGAAATACAAAGATCTAATAAAATAACCACCGAACTACCACACATATCAATCAAAATTGGGGAAGAAAAATAAATAAAATTATCACTACTCGACTACAGCGTCATAAATGAAAAGTTAGAGAAACAAGGACGATATATTCCTATTAAGAAGATTAATTTAATTACAGCAAATAAAAAACCTTTGATAACCATTGATAAAGTTTTCTGCATTAATGTTAAAATAAATGATTTAAACCTACTGACAGAATTTGTAGTAGTAAATAATTTGAATTGCAATTGCATATTGGGAATGGACTTTTAAGTCAATATAGCACAAAACTGGATATGAAGGACAAGACTTTTCACATAAGAAATATGACAATTTCATGGAGCGAAGAAGCACCAGTAAAGAAATAAATAAAATTAATTAATAAATTATATGTAGAAGAAATAGAAAAGGAACTCACGCAAGAAATGATTAACAATTCATATGACAATAAATGTACGCATCTCGTGAAGCATCCAGAGAATAAGGACTTCACATCAAAAGGGGATGGTACAAGTATAAATTGCAATGAAAAGTGTAAAAATCATGTGAGCAATCTTTTAAATAAGCACAAGAGACTAGTTGATGACAGTCCTGGCTTGGTAAGAAATTACGAGCATAAGCTCGAGGTAAATGAAAAGGGACCCTTCTATGTGAAAATCTATCCATATTCCCAATAAATATTATTTAAGTGAAATTAGAAATAAAAGAAATGCTGAAGAACAACATAATGGAAAAAGCAGAAGCGAACTTTATCAGTCCAATTGTCGCTGTAAAAGAGAAAAATATAGAAGATCCAAAGGAAACATTATCAATGAAGTACACAGATACCCAGTGGTTTGCAACGATAGTTTTAAAAGATTCTTTTTGGGCAGGTAACGTGAAGAAAATAAAAAGAAAATACTATTTATTCAAGATAAATTCCCCGACTGATATGTGGAAAATAATAAGATTTTATATATATGAATATCAATTGTAGGCTTAATTGATGCCACGCAAAAGATATTGAACCCACACGAAGAAGATATTTCCAATTCATTATATATTTGTATATGTCTCACTTTAAATAAATTAAGTACCACTTTCCTATTAAAAATGAAAGGTGAAAACTCAAACTAAGATATCAAACAAAAATGAAGGGGGTAAAGTTAAAATATAAAACTCACACGATGAAAAATATGAACCCATGAGAAAATAAAGAGGGATAGCTCCAAAAATATATTATTTAAGTTATATGAATAAATATTAAGAGAATAAAAAGGGACAGCTCCCAAGATTATGTTATTTAAGTTACGCAAATAAATATTACGAAAACAAAGAGGGATAGTTCCCAAGATTACATTATTTAAGTTATGTAAATAAATATTACGAAAATAAAAAGGGATAGTTCCCAAGATTATATTATTTAAGAAATGTAAATAAATATTAAGAAAACAAAAAGGGATAGTTCCCAGAATTATATTATTTAAGCTAGATAAATAAGGTATAAAAGTAAAAAGGGATAGCTCCCAGGAACACATTATTTAAGTTATGTAAATAGGCATTAAGGAAATAAAAGGGATAGTTCCCAGAATTATAGCACTTAAGTTAAAATAAATAGATATTAAGAAACAAAAAGGGATAGTTCCCACATAAAAATATAGTAAATTTAGACGTAAGAATATTAGCTAAGTAAAAGTTTAGAAAAATACCATTAAGTGAAGAAATTGCAATATGCGCATATTTTTCGTAGTCAACTATGGCATATTGACAGTTTCTTAACTTGGGATATGCTGTGGTATTTTTCTTGTTAAATAAATAAATACATAAATAAAATAAAGAAACCAAACAAAATAAAAAATCAACAAAAATAAAATATCACTATGTTTATTTTAAATAAATATAAGTTTACATGTTAAATATAAATTATAATTCAATATTTAACAAATAAATACAGTATAATCCACTAATCAGTACAAATGTATGTAGTCAAAATTGTATATATTTAGTATTTTAATCAAATTCATAACTAGGCAGTCCATAGGAAGTACACCAGAAGCTCTTCAAGACTTAAAAAGAAAATAGTTAAACCAGTGCTCCGAAGAAATAAAGAATCTAAAGGCATAAAACGCTTTAAGATTCATACGCCGTAGTCGTAAGAAGTGGCAACGATAACTGCGCGCCAGATATAGAAGCGCGAAAATACCGAAATTGGACCGCACAAAAAGTTACAACAATAAATTTAATTAGAATGGAGGGACTGGGCTACCAGGAAGAATTCGAGATGTTATACAACCAAGAAAAGTGAGTACAAGCATTGAAAAATAAACTCCATCTTGCAATCCTAAATTAAACTGAATAAATAAAAGAACCTTCATGAGTGTTTCATAAACTATCGGGCAACGCAATTTAGAGAACATTATTTGAATAATTTAAAATAAATTCTTCTTTGAATATGCTTTGGGTTAACGTGCGAATCTTAATCCAAGGCGGTTTAACGAAGGATTAGTAAACTTTCCGGATAGCAATAAGATTTAGAATATTGATTAAATAATTTAAAATAAATTATTCTTTGAATATGCTTTGGGTTAACGTGCGAATCTTAATCCAAGGCGGTTTAACGAAGCATTAGTAAACTTTCCGGATAGCAATAAGATTTAGAATATTGATTAAATAATTTAAAATAAATTCTTCTTTGAATATGCTTTGGGTTGACGTGCGAATCTTAATCCAAGGCGGTTTAACGAAGCATTAGTAAACTTTCCGGATAGCAATAAAATTTAGAATATTGTTTAAATAATTTAAAATAGATTCTTCTTTGAATATGCTTTGGGTTAACGTGCGAATCTTAATCCAAGGCGGTTTAACGAAGCATTAACGTTTCAGTTGAATAGCAGTAATTTCGAAATATGAGCATACATGAAGGACTAGAGCAGTGAATTTTATTTTATTTATTATTAACAATTTCTCAAAGAATTAAAGATTGCAAGGTGCTTGTACCGCAGATGAAAAAGGCTGGATATAATAATAAAATGAATAATGTATTGTATTGCATAACAATGATATTTATCAATGTTTTTGTAAAAAAATTTATATTAAAATAAAACAAGTTGTACTGACATTCTATATCTACTTATTTATACCCATCCCAGGGAGAATCTAAGGAAAGTAAACATCACAATCACAGCTAGAACTCACAATAAGTACAAGGCTGCGACACATCATCCGTTATGAAAATAAAATGAATTCACACTTAGACCCTGAGATTACTAAAGTACATTAATTTATTAATTTAACTTTTGGTTATTAACCAATATAGAAGAGGTCACAGCAATATGTATACATATTTATATTTATATGACACTTGCAGAATGTTACCTATTTTAGGCATGATATAGTTCAAACTATAATATCTATTGTTATATTTTTTTTTATCAGGGTTTAGGTAGAAAAACAGACATAGTCTGAACCTCACCCTGCGGTTCGCTTCTAATTCTTATCTTCTTTATATTATATTGTTGTAAATTTTTCTACCAGCGAATAAAGATTACATTATTACATTATTATATTATTATTATTATATATGTGTCTATTATATGTATGCATATCATACTTACGACTACTAAACTGTATCGAAGAAAGAAGTTAATTTTGTTTGTTTCGTTTTATATTGTGTACTTCGTAGTATAGCTGCTTCTTGCAACCGTTTAAGCACCAAAATATCGTTAATATTATGAATATTTCTTTCTGCCCAGATCAGACACGTATCAAATGCTTTACAGGCTTCTGAATGTGATGGAATAATAACTGGAGTTTCTGTAACCACGTTGTCCTCCTCACTGCTAATTTGTTCAAAATCATTGTCTTATGTATCTGCTTGTAGATCTTCATTCCAATCCAAAACTTCTGTAGCACTGTAATTTACCTGAAATGCAGTTTTGGAGATGGACTTTTTTTTACATGAATGCAAAAACATGAAGTTACTTACATTTGGAGCTATCATATGCAACATTCCAAGTGTCTGTTGAACAACACTGTTTATTTCACGTGGGTGATATCTTTCTCTTAAGGTACTTAATGGAATGTCATCTTCATCCGGCTCATCAAACTCCAAAACAAGTTTCCAACATTTGACAATGGTTTCCATTAAAACTTTTTCCCAGGCGTTCAGTAAATTCAATATAGCATCTTTTAAAGTCAAATTTTTTATGAGGCCCTTGACATCATCTGAATCATTTCTTATTATTGTTGATAAAAGAGAACTTCTATAATGTAACTTGGCAAGTCTGATAACGTTTTGATCCATTGGTTGCAGCAATGACGTTACATTGGGAGGGAAAAACAGTTTTAATATTTTTCCATCGTCACTTTTTAATTGATCTTTTGAAGGATGAGAAGGGGCATTATCAATAAGAAGAATAGCTTTTTCATCTAAATGTTTTTGCTTCAAAAATTTTCTCACCTACAAGTTCATTAATTTGTATGAAAGCAAAAATAAGTAAACAGAATGAGGAACATTTTACCTGTGATACAAAAGATTTGTGAAACCAATTTTTAAAAATTTCGGTAGTCATCCACGCATTTTTAGAGTGGTCATAGTCTACTGGCAATACATAATTTCTGAAACTTCGGGGGGTTTTTGCAGTTCCAATTACGAAAGGTTTCAACTTATATCGTCCCGAAGCATTAGGTTAGTATGCGACAAATGTCACTCTTGCTTTTTCAGGTTTTCGACCTGGAGCAATTTTTTCATCTGAAGCCACGAATGTTTTATCAGGCAGCAGATTCCAAAATAAGCCGGTTTCATCGACGTTGTATATTTGATCACGTGAAATGCCCAATTCATCAATTTTTTGCTTCAAAATTTTCTTGAAAGGGTCAACTGCGACGACATTTGATGAAAGTTTTTCACCCGAAATTTTCAAGTGTCGAATGCCGTATCTCTTCTTAAAATTCTGCAACCAACCTTGACTACTAGCAAAAGTTGTATTTTCTTCAAAAGTCTCGTGCAGTTGTTTCGCCTTTTCTTTTAGCATCTCACCAGAAATCGGTAAGTTTTTACTTCGTTGTTTCAGAAACCATCTATACAAAGCAGTTTCCTTTTTGGGATCTTCTGCTCGTTTCATTCTTCTACGTTTACTAATTCCGACATATGTATTTGACAGAGCTTTTAGAATTTTCTGTTGATTTTTTCTGATGCCACATATAGTGGATTTGGCAACTCCATATTCACGTGAAAGCGAACTTACACTTCTACCATCATTAAGTTGTTTTATTATTTCACCTTTCGCACTTAATATTAAAGTCTTCATTGTTCTTAGTACACTTTACTAACTACACAATAACTCAACAAAATACACGAGTAGAATGCAGGCGTTCAATCACAAACACGTTGTACTAACATAATTAGGGGGTTCCCCGATCGAGTCATCCAAGTGCGCGCACTCACTACTAAATATAGGAGTACAAATCTACAGTATGTAACTGGTTCATCTTATTGAGTTGTCTGTTGTTCACCTTATAGAATACTGTGTATAAAAATTTATTTGTTCAACTTACCGAACTGTTCTTCTTATGGGGTGTTCACCTTATCGCGACTCTACTGTATTTTCAATTAATACGAGAAGTATAACATGTGCGTTTGAACGTACGCATTCACAATGTACATAATTAGTGCGTTTACTTTACACGTTACAAAAAAGTTTGCAAACTTCAAACTTTGTCGCGAAATTAGTCGGGTAATTTCGACGCGCGCATGCTCAATATGATTTTTCTTTTATAATGTCAAAGTGTCGTCAAACATAACCATATAAAGCTTTGGCCTCAAAATTTGCTTTCAAAATGAATGTAAGCTTAGACGAATCAGTAACAGACTTGTCATTTGTATTATGTGTTTGGCATTATTTGATAAAGTCTAGATGTTGGTGGGTGCGGCCGATTTTTCAAAAAAGAATGCAACAATGAGACTATCACAACCTGATACAAGAAATGAGAGTTGGTGATAAAGAGATGTTTTTATACTCTATTGACAGTAGAACAGTTTGATGGGTTATTAGCTTTAGTAGGACCGTTAATAATGAAGAAAAGTTTTCAATATATGTATTATTACATTTTACGTTAATGTCTATAGATGGCGCATCAGATAACCAGTAAATTTGTTGCCAAATTTTAGACATTGTGAATGATAAAAATAGACTACCACTAATTCTAAGTCACACGACTAATTGAAAGTACTAATTATTTCATTGTGAATGAAACTTAAGCCGCAGTTCCTTGTAACTGTTCCGAATTTCTCCAAGTGTCAAGGACGCAACAGCATCTCTATTACGATTTTTTTAATACTTCCACATTGTTAGGCAAGTTTTCCATGTAGACTAGTTACTTTAACCGTCCCCTCAAATAAAAATCTAAAATATGTCGAGACGAAAATATGATTTGGTTTCATTTTTTTTTGTTACCAACCTCAAAAAAATAAAATTAGCATGCGATAAAGTAATACTTTATGCAACCAAAACGGGTGTCGCAAAGTGAACTTTATGGCACCGAAATAGAAAATAGTATATTAAAATACAAGTTTCATAAGACATGATTTTTGCGCACGCGTGCAAGTTTAGAAAACTCGCCTAACGGCTCGTTTTCTAAAGAACAAGTGCGCAAAATGTCTTATGAAACGTGTATTTTACACTATTTTTTCTATTTCGGTTATTAAAAGTCCAAAAAATTAAAATGAGAGACATGTTTTGTTCGAACATTTTAGAAATTCTGTTTTTTTGAAGTTTTCTGATTTTTAAGTAGAACATTTTAAATATATGAATATCGGCGTGTTATATGTAATTTTGTTCAAAATTGATTTATGCAATAAATTATTTCAAATTATCACAAAAAAAGGACTTTATGAAACCAAAACGGATGTCGTAAAGTGAACTTTATAGCACCGAAATAGAAAAAATAGATTATAGGGGTATAAAGTTTACGTTTCTTCAAAACTCTTTGAATATGGGAATTGCTCATATTTAGTTGAAGCGCCGTCTCCGTAATGCAAGTTTAGGATTATCTACCACCGAATCCAAAATTAAAACTGTAGAAGCATCATCTTCATCGCGTACTATTTTATTTTTCTTTAAATTCAGAACAGAACCAGTTTCCAAAAATTTTTCACCACCTTCCTTATACACATACAGGAAACAGTTATTTCGGGGAAATTTTTCATTAAATTCTTCCGCAACGCGACGGTAGCTCTTTTCCTCAATACCATACATTGTATTAAATATATTTTTTGTGATAACGTTGACATTTTCACCAAAAATTACAGACTTACAGTTTGAAGTTATTTTTGACACATAAATTAGACGTTTTGAAGTCAAAGCCTTCCACCACAAAAAATAATAGATGAAATGCGATGAAAAAAAGGAAACAAAATTTTTGGAACATATATACCTAAGTGGAATTTAAATACTAATTACAGATTTGATCATTTGAAATGAAGTATAAAATTTAATTCACTTAGCATTTTATTGTAAAATCAAAAATAAGAAATTTTCTTGTAAACTCAATCTGGGGACATACCGTATAGTTTATTATTATTCCACACAGAAATTATTAACGCACTAATGTTTTACAATATTAGTAAAAATAAAAGCTTTGGAAATAGCAAAAGTTTCTAGGTTTTCTGATACTCAATTCGCTTGTTAAGATTTCTATTCCATACAACACAAACCGCATAAAATTAAAATATCATCAAATCAAATGTAGGTGCATTGGTCACAAAGTTCTAGTTGTCACAGAGGTATTGTATGATCTCAGCAATAGTCGTTATTGATGCTCGGAACTTATTAAAAATAACCATCAAACTAAATCCCCGTACAAAATAATATAACACATAATATTCTTATAATATACTCTATTATAAAAAAATGAACGCAGATAGTTACTTCAAATGGCAACTACATAGTTGATTGTGCATTTTGAGTACTAGATACTAGTTCCTAAAACGTATCATATGAATTGTAATTGTATTTATTTAAAATATTAATATCGAAATATGTATTTATAAAATATGTACATAACTTTTTTTTCCAATGTTCTCGCCTAACTTTTAAATTTTAGTTTGTGAACATTGTGTTTGTCAATTTTGATGATGTTATTATACACTCGATGTTATTTTATTCTTTTGTCTTCCGTGGTTAAAGTTTCCACGACGCTAAGTCACCTTTTTAATTGGCAAGCTGTGGACTTTAGTCACGAGGTGAACATAGCAACGGACGTTTTAGTCACGTGCTGAAGAAAAGCTCTTGAAAAGGAACCACCTTAAAATGTAATTAAAATGCCCCTAAGTTGGGCGACATAATGAACAGGAACCCCTATATCTAAATTAATATATTTAATGTAAAAAAAAGTAACGTTAAATTTGAAAAATAAAATGTAAATAAACTGTTTATTTGCCAGCTCAGCTCAGATCGGATTCTCTCAGAGCGATTCGGATTACTAGAAATGATTAATTAAAAGGTTCCTCAACAATAATTGGTTTTATTAAAAAGAAAAATGCCATTTTAAACTTTAAATAATACTTATATTCAAAATCAATGAATTTTGTATATATTCGTACAGATAAAGAAAAATATCATACAAACAACAAAAGAAACAAAACACATTTGAAAGATAATTTCAATACATTTTTACAAATAATAAATGAATACAAATATTTATGTATATTATTCGTTATGTTTAAACGTAAACAATAAAGGCAAGAATGTACGATGTACGCTACATACAAGATTTATGTATGATTATATACATATATACCACGATGCCGAAACATATTAAATTACATTATACTTTATAGTATGGAGACGATGTTTATTTAACATTCACCTTTACTTATTTAGTTCGTCTCTATTTGAAATTTATTTTACAATCTTTAATTCTTTATTATAAAAAATACGTTCATCATACAATAATCATTTATCATTTTAAAAATGCCTTATAATAACGATTCTTCTATTTTCTCTCTTGTATACTGCTTTCAGCGGATACTTTTTCTTTATTCTGCGATGCTCAAGGCCCAAAACTCGGCATACTCTGCCATTCAGAGCACAATATCTTTATTACAAAATTCAACACTTTGCACATTTACTATGTACGTGCCACTTTAATCACTTTTTACTATTTCTTCAAATAATAACAATTCTTATGATTGTTACCGACTATCCCAGTAGTCTATTGTTTGGAGTTCACCTTTCGATACCAAGTTTCGTACTTGACTTGATCTAGCTTTCGACTCATGACTTTTGAACGCGTACATTCTTTTTATATGGGAATGTCTGGAAATCCCCGCTCGCTTTCTATATAGTCCGGGTGTTTCCATTCACATTTCATATGCACACATTCTTTTAACTGTGAGAATGTTTATCACTATCGTAGCGTTTATCGCACTAATGTAAACTTTTGGCACTACAATTCTTATTCATAAATACGTACTAAACTTATGACTAATTGCGACTTAATATTACAATAATACATTCATTGATTTTAAATACTTTTTTTTATTTAAATATTCATAAAAAATATGCTTAATGAGATTCTGATTTTGTATTACTCTGATTTGCTGTCCTAGTATAGTATAAATAAAACTCGTTTTCTTAAATTTTACTCACTAGGGTAAGCTACGCTCATGATTTATAAAACTCATGACTAAAATGAGGTTTATAAAACTTGATACATAATTATTAATTACATTATTATTCACTAATATTTATCTCTTGCTTGGTAAAACTAAACTAATTGTAACGGTAGGCCCTGTATATAATGAATAAAATATAAATATAATATAACATCCAAAATATTTATATTAAGGTAAATAATAAATCAACACAGATCAGGAAACATGTATTATTCATTTATTTGTATTAAATTATTATATTCCTGTTTAAAATGTTTCTATATAAATTCTGTATATGTAAGAAAGAAATAGTGCGTAGGTGTATCTGTGTGCAAGAAACTCAAGTGGCGCCAATGATATCGGAGTAAGCCAGGAAGTTATGCGGCGTAGATAAGAAACCGTTTGTGTGCAACCGACACGTGGAACCTTGAATGTGATGAAGAAATGTAAAGTACATAGGTGGCCCGGGGAAACCCCGAGCAAGAATACGGTGTGATATGCCTTAAGCAAGGAGAGGCAAGCAGACGTTCCCTAGCCGGCGCATGAATAGGTTCGCAGGTTGTGTTAAGTAGAATAACACTAGACCGCACCCAAGAAAATGGAACGAACTCTCACAGGCTAACAGTGCTAATACAAGTAATTCTACGCACTAGTAAAAAGTAAGAGAAAAAGCCTAGTGAGAAAACTGTTATAAGTTTTAATAAAACAAATAGTGGGTCAGGTGAAGTAAGAGTTCTATTAATAATTAAGTGTGTGCCGTATCTCCAGACAAAGAAGACGACGATTTCAGTCTACCCTGGGAAAGCTGCCCGTGAAAATACCGGTCCAGCGGCGTCAAAGCATCGTATCAGGTACCCAACGTTGTTTGAATTAAAGGCCTATATCATGCATGTTTTTTTTTTATAAAACAATTCAATTAGCATCTAATTAAATCCATGGTATACTCTATAGGTAAAGCGTCATTGCATTGTTGTTAATTATATTTGCCCATGTTGTAATTGATGCGTAATTTGTATTGTGTTGTACCATTTGAATTGTGTTTTGTTTCTATAACCTTTGTTTGTAACCTGATCTGTGTTGATGGTGTTTTTTATCAATATATTAGAAATATTTAAATATTCTTTTGCGTATTATTTGTCTACCTTACTATAGGAAATTTGGAATATAAAATAGAAGTAATAGTACGTGCAGGACAATAATCTAAGCGTCTAAATACCTGAACCGTCTTGAACTTAAGAGTCTTATGCTAAACCGAACTATTTAACTGAGCTAATTACGCGGAACATCTATTAAGTCATTTTATTTATTTGAGTCATTTTAATTATATTATTTAAATTTGTATTATTATCTCTGAACACCCTACTTTGGGGCATTTTATTCATTTTTATTTAATTTTGAAGGACCGTACTATTACATATGTCACCCAACTCAGGGGCGTTACTATTACATATGGTGCCCAACCTTGGGACATTTTAGTCTTTTTATTGAATTTTTTAAACACATTACTATTACATAATGCAGAAACATTTATGTTTAATAATGAAGTAATTTATACGTCATTTATGTTATTCTATTTTACGCACCTACTCGTTTTTTACAGGTAGACCTCGGCAATAAAAATTATTTTGTAATTAAGGAATAGAAATTTCAATTACGATGGGCGGATCAACAACCTCCTGTTTATATTTAGAAACCGCGTTAGCGAGTGTTTTTAAGTCCTTTAGTTCGCATGTGTTTACTTTCGACACAGTTGTGTTGATTCTTGCTACTTTTTAGAGGAAATTGAGTTACTTGTATATAATACGTAGTATAACGATGAAGATTAATCCTTAATGTTTTATAAAGTAGCAATAATACATAGCCTTGCATCTCATGTTTTAAATATATAAAAGATGTATAGAAAACTTCGGAATCAAGTTGTTATGGACAGAGAAACGTTTTTTAATGGCTTAAGCCTATGTTTTGTATTAAATTTTAAATGTCAAATATCTGTGGGTCTGTATTTCTCATAATCTAACATCAAACATAGTATTGTGGATTTCTGAATTTTAAAATGGTATGAAAAAGTACGCAAAGTATTTTATAAATGGTTAAAAGCTCAATAGACAGTAGGAATACATTGCTTAGAAAAATTTCCCAAGCTCGATTTTTATTATAATACTTTTCAGAATACACTCAAAAGAATTATTCTGTTTTTCGATAAAATTGATAATTGGCGTTTTCGGTAAATGTATGGCATTTAACTGACCTCGGAATCTCTGCTGAGTATTTATTACGGTTTGGTATACCTTGTATTATCCAATAATGGGTGGAGACTGTGGCTAACAATCTGAAATAAAATGCAAAAGGAAAAATCACCAGTGAGTGTTATCCCCCTAGTGATTTGGTCAAGAGCATATCTTCTAAGGTTACACCTTAGCCAAAATACTACGTTTACCACTATTTTTGGTTTTATTCAGATTTTACTGAAGATGGAAACTTAGTGGCCGAAATTTGTATATATATTTTTTTATATATTTTTTGTGGTAAGGGATTTTTCCTTTTGCATTTTATTTCACAATACCTTGTATTAAATTACAGCTTGTCCACATAATGATTTCCAGAAAATTTGTATTATACAGGAATGCATTATATACGTTTAATATTTAACCTATATCGTTTGTGTTCTTGTCGCGACACACATTTAAAGAGAAGCAGCTTATATATATGTGACATCAATATCAAAACATTAAATTATTCATAGCCATATATTAAAGAAACATATTAAACTATCCTAAACTGTCATCTTTACTTGATCCTCAATTTATTGGAGACAACAACCAACATCATACTACGTAGCAGACAATGTAAACCTATGCGTTAATTGACCCAGGCATAATAAAACACAGAAACATGATAACACGAGCACGTATAATTAAAAATGAATTAATGGAAACTTATGATATATTTAGTGCAGCTGTGGACACGTGTTGCATACTCTTTAGTTCTCATCAGTACGATATAGCTAAGACAATGTTTGGTGATTGAATGATATGTGTAGTACAGTCAATACTCCAAAAACCTTATCCATTTCCAATGTTCAGAAACAGTAGTTATTATAGTAGTATATTATGTGCAATTCCTTATTTTCAACCTGATATATTAGTTATTTATAAACAGAGAATAATGTACACTAAATGCCAAAATATTAGCGTCAGGATAGATAGAACTCAAATAATCCAGAGTTGTATAGTCGTAGGCATATTATAAAATCGGACATAATACAAAATGCCTAGCTGTAAAAAGCTGGCACATTGTACACAAAAGTGTTAGTTTACCATTTGAAAAGTTACACGAATTTGGTGAAATGCTAGCCTTTACTATTTTACAATATGACTTAATTTAATTATCTAATGTTATAATATGCCTAAGTTTCTTGCACTCGCATAAATTACTGTTTCTTCAAAATTAACAAAAGTTCTCTTTTGGCCAAACCTGTTTCATTTTATTATTCGTAACTAAATCTACACTAAACATTATACACTCCGCAAAAAAAAATATGGAATCACCTTATATATATATATAAAGTAAATCGTTGCAATAGTGTTTGTTTGTGACACTGTTTTACATTTTCTCATTTCTTTAAAAAAAATGGTGAATTTCAAACTACAGTTTTTGCTTTTAACATTTATCACATGTTTCCATGTAGAACCGTCTTGCCTGGTTTGGTAATGATGAATGACGGTTACCCAATGCGCGATGTACGTAATTTGAGTCACGAAAAAATTGTCCAAGCTATTACGTTAATTAACGATGTCAAAGATACGTTGGCAGGGTGTTAGGTGCCCGACAATCGACAATTTCGAAACTAATGAGCAGGTATTGAGAAACTGGGGGATTTAACAGGACACCAGGATAAGGTAGGAAGCGGCTAAGTACGGCCATAGACGATCGCTTTCTACGACTTACAGTTTTGCGAATAAGGCATTGCACTTCACAAGCCAGATAAAAAACGAGCTGCTTACCGTTCTAAATGTAAATGTTACGTCTCAGGCTGTAAGGGACCGACTAAAAAGAAGGTATACGTGCAAGAATACTGGCCAAAGGCCCCATACTCACTGGAGAACGCCCAATTCAGAGATTACAATTTGCGAGAGTCAGCGTAATTGGATCGCTGAAGATTCTGTCCATAGACTAGTCTAGGTATTGCATATTCTCATCAGATAGACGCCTGCCGGTATAGAGAAAAGAGTGGGAGTGCTTCCTTGCGTCAGTGGAAACAATAAATTTTGGAGGTGGTTCGATTATGATATGGAGAGGTATATATTACGAGGCTAAAACGGAGTTGGAGGTTATCCATTACGGCTCTATGACCGTAGATAGTTGTGGTTCCATCTCCCTATCTCCAACATTGTACAAAATTACCTAAACGAGGTTTACATACGTGTTTTAGAGTGGCCATGATACAGTAGTGTGACATTTTGACGAACAAAGTGCGTCATTTTTTGCACACTCACATAATTTTTTTATTAAACATTGATTTTCACTTGACTTGCAGGAACATTTCTGAAAATTTGTCCACCAAATTTAAACTGATTTGCAACTGCTTTTCGAAGGGTGATATGAGATTGTGAAATTTTACCTTAAATTATTAAATATTTCTTGGCATATTTGAATGTCACTTCTCGAAAACCAGTGTTTTATAAATCTTCCATTGATATTTATTTTGTATACGCCATTCTGCTTACAATTTTTTCGCCCAAAATGTTCCGAGAATCCAAGGGACCCCTGTCAAACTTCCGAACAGTAACCGTTACACAAGTACTGATTTCTAGTTGCTAAACTCTTTGTCTGTGGTTTCAAATATATTTAAGCTGCCCTTTTCTAGCCAATATAAATAAGATGTAGACATTTCCTTCAGTATGATTTCTTGGAGATATTCTATATTTGATGAAACGCACCAATATGTAAGATGTTTTTACATGTTGCGCACAAACATGATTGCATGCGTTGCAGATTTTTTCTCCACTTCTGTCTATTTCATTCTCTATTTAGTTTGTTCCTGAATTATCTTCTTGACAAATCTCTTCTTCCGCTCTCTTCACTACTGTACTTGGTTTCGTCTTCTGGTGCAGCTTTCTTATAAATATTTCCTAGATCCCTCTTCATTGTGCAATTGTTTAATAATTGATTGGGGTAAATTAGTAGATTTTAATCCCACTGTTGGATCACTGCCAAACACTGTTCGATATAACGTTCTTTCAATTATACGATATAAAGAGGCTCTTTTCTTCCACTGTACAAAATAGTCACCAAACAACCAATGAGTGGAATCGCTATCGGCCATCCAAGCACGCAGAATATTTTATTTATCTGGGTTGCTTTTTTCCCTGGCTCTGCTGATGATGCAGTCTTCCATGAAATATCATGCAGTCAGACCAATATTCCATTATACTTTCCATTGCTAACGCCGTTAACTCACGTCTATTATCGCTCCATTAAAAAAATTGGTAATTCTATTGCAACTTCAGCGGTTTATTAGGTACTTAGTGGAAATAATAATAATCTTTATTGTCTTAGACTTTCTTTACAAAGCATTGACATTGTCACAACTTACACTATAAAATACAATACACAATACATAGCCTCAAGTTTCAGGGTCATTCATGAATTCCTTGAAAGAGTAATAACTTTTCATTAATAGCATATTTTTAACTTTGGTTTTGAATAATCGAACAGACAAATCCCCCAAATTGCCAGATAGCTTGTTGAAGGCCACAATAGGTAAATAGTGAGGATTCGTCTCACTGCATGCTAGCCTATTTGAGGGAACTTCAAGCATATTCGCATTTCTAGTGTAGTACGTGTGATGGTGGTTCAATCTAGGAATAGACTCAACATTCCGCCTGGCATACATCAACAACTGGTATAGAAAAATACTTGGCAAAGTCATCACCTTCATATCCAAGAATAAATTCCTGCAAGTCTCCCTATGGGCAACACCCGCCATCACACGAACAGCGCAGCGCGTTTTTGCAATCGAAATACCCTCCCAATGTCCACCGTACTTTTAAAACATTTTATATTTTGTACTACCTGTCTACCACTAAACCACAGCATACTTTATATCACTTGAAAGCTAAAAATTATGCCAATATGGCACTGTAATAAAAAATAGGTGTTACTATTTAAAAAAAACGAGTACCTGTCATTTGAAAAAAAAAATCTTATATTTTCTTTAGTAATTTCAATGTGAAATACAATTGTTGCGAAGCAGTTTCACTTTAATGGATAAATTTACCGCCATCTTTGAGAGAAATGTCAAAAGTTAACCTACACTAGATGGCAAATTTTTAGAAGAAACAGAATATATTACAGAAATAATAAATGTTGTATTTAAAAATTCAAAATTAACGTCACTTCCGGTTTGACCGGAAGTGCTATAGAAAAACTGAGTGTACCTGAAGAAGCCCACCAATCACTCATATATACGGTCCGAATTTCAAAGTTTTATTTTAACTAATAAATAAATGACGTGCTGATACATGATCTCGTTGACACCCGGTATATACTGGAAACGCGTTAAGTTCAGTTGCACGTCCATCGATGACGTTTACATGTTGTCATAACTGTATTAGAGAAACTAAAAAAGTTACTTTGTTAAATTAAACTTGAGGGCATTTATTTCATTAGCTTAAATAGAAGATTTATAAATTGATAGTAATATACGCATTCATGGCAAATAAACACATAATTTCCGTTTCAATATTAAATTTCTTTATTACATATTTTTAATAGACTAATAGTTCAATTCGGTGTCGACAAATAATCATATCTGTCAAAAAGACGTGCGGTGTGCATATTCTTCCTGTCAAATTTTTCATGTTTATTTTTGTTTTGATATAAATTGTTTAAAAACAGTGCTTCTTAGAAGTGTATTTATTATCTATTTGCGTCCATTGAATATAATGCCGAAAGGTTTCTGTAAACAGTCGAGGCTTTTTACAAACTTTTCTATAATCATGTGTTAAATTTAATGTGAATAGCGTAATAGTATTGCTTATTTTAAATTATATTATGGATACGTAATGAAACATTTAAGGTTTTTCGACAATCTAAATCAATATAATAAAAAGTTGAGAAAGTCTTAGAGCATTTCAATTACTAAATATATTACGTTAGTGAATAATTTTTACTTTCTTATACGTAGTATAAGGAAGTATTGTGATGATGAAAATTTTCGACCTCGAGATTTTTGCAGATGTCCACGTTTTGAGGTCCCCTGATACCAAAAAAGTGGTTTTTAAAAAATGTCTGTGTGTCTGTGTGTGTGTGTGTCTGTGTGTGACCACGATAGCGGTCAAACCGCTGCAGATATCAATTCCAAATTTTGTATTTATGAATATAATCTCCCTCTTGAGAACTGATTAGATTTTGAGCAAAATCGGCAGACCGGAAGTAGTAGTTTACTTCAGTGAAAAAATCGAATTTTGCAAATGTTTCGTCAATTACTAAGTTTAAACAAATTTATAAAGAATTCAAATGTACTCAAAATTAAATTTGAGAAAAATTGTTTTAATAAAGTTTTTCGAAATTCCTACCGGAAGTAGGTCTTTTACTCTTATCGAAAATCAGTTTTTTGCGAATATCTCGCAAGTCATGCTTTCTAGGCAAGTACATTAAGAGTATAAAAGTATTTAGAACATACTTTTAAATATCTTTTGTATAAAAAAAATTTCAAAATTCAGACCGGAAGTACCACTTTTACTCTTATCGAATAGCGATTTTTTGCAAATATGTCGTAAATTATGCATTCTATATATATTTATGAAGAGTACAAAAGTATTTAGAGTTGGATTTGGAATATTTTTTGTATAAATGAAATTTCAAAATTCGGACCGGAAGTAACACTTTCATACGTATAAGAAAGTCGTGTGGTGGCCACACCTCATTTTTTTCTTTGGTTATATCAAATGTCACTGCCAGAAATAAAAATAGATCCGGCAACATATACAAGGAGAGTCGTCATGGATCTAGTATGACGGCAACTGAATGTAACGCGTTTCCACCATAAGCTATTGTGTGTAAAGTAGTTTCCCAATGTCACCATCGTATTAGTTAAAGCTGCACACCTATCCTTGGTATTAGTGCTGGATAGAATATATGATATGTCGTTCGCAGCTGTTTGTAGCTTCCAATCGTTCATATATATTATGAACAACAAGGATACGACCCTGAGGAACGCCTCGGTTCATTGTTATATAGTTTGATTTGCTATCCCGAATCTCCACATACTGCAGTCTATCACTGAGATAGCTTGCAAAGTTTGCAATGCAAACCATTCATGTGCTGTATTATTTTGTAGCATAATCCTGATAGTTAAGTAGCCATCCTCAAAAGACTGCAGAACGATAAGAACCACTTGTCCACGGGTATTAAAATCTTTAGACAAAATCGGACTGACGATTATGCCTTTAGAATTCGGTGTCTTTTTAAAGTGAATTCTGTCTACGCTTTTTGTAATATACCCGATTTTACAATATGCCTACGACTTATCTAACCGTTTATCTTTGCATATACATATATGGATACACATATTTATAAAGGAAACAACATTTGCATATAATATATCATTATATGTATGGATATGCGTATATGTATGTACATACATCCATTACGAATGTAGAACCATTATGACGAAGGGGTCGAAGAACGCAAGGACGTTTCTTTCAGACAGGGTTAATAAATTGGTAGGGACCGTGGTGGCGTTAGCGGGTGTACATACATATATTCGAGCTCGGGAGGGACCCCATGTTTTGGTCGGTCAACGAACCCAACATCGGCGGATAGTTGCACGTGTTGTGGCTCATCCCTTGAATTTTTACAAACCCTCTGATATGCTAATGTGTTCTCAACAAAAACAATATTATCTCAGAATTGATTTTATTAAAGAAGTGAGTGCGTAAGTATGCGGGGATAATAAAATATGAAGACACAATTTTTCATTTTAGTTAGGAAATACAGTAGCGAACTGCAAAATGGGTACAATAAATATATTTAAGAAGATTTGTATGGTGATACGAAACGAAAATTAATTGCATTCTCAACAATAATAATAAGTCTACACTGGATAATAATAATTAGGGCGCGGACATTACCGGTTTAAACTACGACGAAGTTACAAAGGAGCAAAGAAATAATGTAAACAACAACGCTTACTGAATAGCACTAATTCATATGGTGAACTGCAACATCTATTTACGCCCGAGAATGAGAGCAAAAAATGCCCATAAAATAAGGAATTTATGAGTAAAATTCCTTTTTCATCGGCGTAGATAGAAGCGTGAGGGGTTTTTAAAATTCATTATATTTACCTTATATTTCCCAAGAGAACTTTCATTCATACTTACGTTAGTTTCGTTTTTTCATTGTTTTGACTGTTAATTACGTACTTCGTAATTTTTGTAATAGTCTGTTTAATACCGGTTTATTGAATAGACTTCTCCCAATTATCTAGCCGTAAGTGTGCACTGGATTTCGTTTAGTTTCAATAACATACGCGTACATTTTTAGTTATCATTTATTTAGATCTAGAACGTTGTTTATGTTACTGTTTCTGATATGAAAATGAATGGTCTGTGATTCCGAAATTTATTACAAAGTCTGTAAAATATCGTTACAGAATGCCAAAATATCGCACGTTATGCTAAATACGCTGAAATAAAAGAATATTTCCAGTACGCACCTATAACCAGTTGCGATGTAGAAAGAACGTTTTCTATCTACAAGGATGTACTTAATTCAAAGAGAACAAGTCTTACATAAGAGAAAATGAACAAATAATAAGGTATTTTATATTTTATAGATCACCAGCCACTTGTTATCCAAACCTCTTTAAAAATACATTTCAACAGTGCGCACATGGGCGATGAGTCATCAACCGTACGTGTCCGCGCCCTAATAATAATTAAAGAAGGTTACACATACATTGTTAGTGTAGCAGTATTTGAATCCACCCACGCGCAAAAAGAGCGTGAGAGGAGAAACAGAGAGAAAAGAATATGTTAGATTATATAACAGATTGGTTCTCCTTTCAAATGTAGCACGTGACTATCCCAACTGACGTCAGCATAAAAGGCTCATTTTAAACACTTAAATTTGTATTTAATTACCTCCATGGTGGTCAATGGTGGATTACCTCTTTGCCGTTTAATTACATGTCAGATGTATTATGCGTGATATTTGTTGTGTATTCGTTGCACGATGAACATCTGTTGGTTAGTTTTCTTATAGTTTAATTGAATATCCTCCAGTGATATATTAAGTAAATTTCCGTTTGAGTATGTAATAGTTTGTGTGGTTACACATAAACCAAATGGTTAACTAATATTTATTTTATTTGATAGGTAGGTAGTAAAGTGTGGTAATAATTTTAGTTTTGGAAATAGAAAAATATCTATACTTATTAGGTAAATCATCATGAAGGAGTCATGTATAATACCATGGACATTTTAGCAAATTTTTTGTGTTTAAGATAATAAAAAAAAGAAATGATTTATGAAATAGTACTAGAATGCGAACCAGTTGCAAGAAGAACCTGAGGAGACCCTCTGGTACCGTCATTATGTTTGTTTCGAGTTCTTTCTTACATCGTGATACAATTGACATAATTTTATGAGTAAGGATCGGCAGACAAAACATTACATCAATATAACAATTCAAAATAATTATATTATTGTAGATTATGGTAATATTACAACACTGAAAATCAAAAAATTACCAACTTACTTTCAATGTTCCAACAAAATAATGTTAAATTTGAAAACTAAACAATGGGCTGGTTTTTCGAATTTGCTTTTGTTCGGCCAACACTAAAAAGTGTATGTAACAACCAGCTGGCCCGCAGACGTTGTTCTGTCCTTTCCCGTAGATGGCGTGATGAGTTTGAGTTGGTTAAAGTCCCTGTATAAGAAAGTCTGGACAAAAGTGGTCGTTAGTGCGATTGCAAGATAGGCATCATTTATGTTTATAAATATAACATTTATTAATAACTCCTCCACAGCGCCTCCTATCGTGTCCAGATTTTGTGATTTTATTATATAATTCCCTTCTTGAGAACTGATTAGATTTTCTGCGAAATCGGTAGACCGGCAGTAGACAAACTTCCAAAGAATGCCAAAATACTCAAAAGTAAATTTGGAACATTTTTTATATAAAAAGTTTTTGGAAATTTCTATCGGAAGTAGGTATTTCATTCTTTAATAATATGTCGTGTGTGAACATTATAATTTTGTGAAACTAAACAATTGTGTTTTATTATATGTATATATCTTTCATTCTTATCGAAAAATAGTTTTTGGCTAATATCTCGCAAATTATGCGGTTGACACCAAATGATATGCAAACAAAAATTTATCAAGCGTACAAAAATATTCACAGCTAGATTTGGAACAATTTCAAAATTCGGACCGCAAGAACACTTTTCTCTTATCGAATAGCTGTTTTTTTGCAACATCTGACAATTATGCATTCTGTACCTACAGATTTATTAAGAGAATAAAAGTAGATATTTGAACAAAACGGAAGTCGTGTGGTGCCCACACCACATTTTTTAGAATGTGAACAATGACAGCACATTTGATCAATAATAATTTTGGAACTAAACCCTATTATGTGTAGATCAAATAAAAACAACACTAAATGAAATTTTAATGTTGATGCAACTACGAGACAAATTTCCAAATGTTCGTTCAAATGAACGTATTGTGTGTATAGGTAATTTGCAGTTCTACAATGAAAACAAAACCAGTTTTCAATATTTTTTTATAATAATTAAATATATTCAATATAGTGCAATGTTTTATTAAAATTATCTCGACAAATTTTATCAAAAAGATTTCGATTACTCTAATAGAGATTACACGAGTTAATACGTTAAATAAACGTTACAAATTCAAACATGTAAGAGAATCGTGCCGAACACTCACCATGCTTGCTACAGATGTCACGTGGTTTAGTTGATAACGTCACAGCTAACAAAAACAAACGACTATGGCACGTGGACGGTACAAGCACTCTTCACAATGGCACTGCACCTGGAATAAAAGTGACACTAAGTGAACAGCAGTTTATCACGTGGTCCATCGACAATTTAAAATTTAATTAATGTTGCACGCAAATGCACAGAAGAATGTATAAGTAATTTTTATTTTACATATTCCAAGTCCAACATATGAATAGATAAAAATAACGGTTGGTAGAAGGCTATAAAGTCTTATGTGATTAACGGAGTATTTTCCGTACTCAAGATGATTTTTAAAGATTGTCATCATTATGCATACAGCATATACGTACGTATGTTACTACATTATTGCGTGTAGACAAGGAAAATTTCGCTGAAACTAAGTGAAATTGATAACATGCAGTTTTAAGGTGACCCGAACAAAACTGATAAATGCATTATGTATAAACATTTAATTGAAGTTTGCGAATAATAAAACAAGTATGAATAGTTTAGTTTAATAATCTGACTCCTTGACAATTAATAAATATGCCTCGTTAAATGTGGAAAAATAATACAACATCACATTAACGAATGAAGAAATATCATAACAAAGGTAAGAAAAATAAACGGGCTTATTGAAAAAATATGTATTTCGATGTTGTATTGATTGTGGTTATGAAGCTGTATATTAAGTAAAACCCAACGAAAGATCATTTGCGTTGCATTATGGTTTACTTGTGTTTCTATGTAAATTTCTCCTAAGATCAGGAAGAGAAAGAAAACCATCTCCATTTAGGTCATGTACATGTTAAAAATTACTAACATAATTTCCAAAATATAGAAAGTGTTCTACAAAAATTGCAGTTAAAGCACATTTTGAATAAAATTGAGGCGCTAATTGGGGTTTTATTTTATTTTTGTAGATGTTTCCGCTTAAAATGTTTCTAAAAAATCAGTCAAAATCAGCGGCAGGCTTTACTAAATCATATATATGTAGGCGCAGTGCGCAATAAGACGCCGTCGCATTCAATGTGGCGCTTGGGTGGAAGATTTCGCTGTGCTATTCTCACGGACATTTGTCATAATAAAGAATTCAATTGGTCTTACGCCGACCCTGGACTAAATATCCACCTGCTTCACTTTCACAATCGGTCCTTTTCAGGACCATCATATTACTTGTGTTAAAAAAAAGGGAGGAGGAATAGATACTTCATAATAAATATCAAACCATTAATTACTTTAATTTTACACCTGCTAGAAAAATATAATTCCATTCTTGATATTTACTGTAATAAAGGCTAGAAAAACTACATTTATTGAATATACTAAAATAATAATAATCAGCTGTTTTCGACTACAAACACATTAAAGAGCAACAACCTTCCTATTTTAAAAATAAAAACAATCTTTGATTGTCTGCAATAAAGTGGGTCGCCCATCTGGGTCAACAACCGTTTACATAGCATTATCTGCGTTATTTAGACGCATCGGGCAAAAAATATGCTTTATATGAATGACTACCATTTAACGTTTTTTTCCCGTTGTATACAAATAAAAGCGTATTTTTCTATGAATGCGTGTTCGTTTCTATTTACAAATGAGCATTCTTACGTGTTTTTATAAACATACATTCTGTGACAGGTCCATAATGTAATTTTTTTATCTAAAAAACAACATAGAAAATTAAATTTTTAATTTCTTCGTTATTGCGGTATATTTGGGCCTGTTTCTGTTCGGATTTTACATACCTGCTACTCCATCATTTTATTTCTGGGACACCCTGTACAGCGATCCAAATATTTGTCCATTGCTAGCAGTCCCTTACGTACACTGACGAGGTCTTTAAGGCCGAAACACGTGTCTGTGCGTCGATTGCTAGCAATGACACATAGTTGTATGTTGTGTATCCCATTGCATGCATATATGCAGACACGTTTACGTATAAATGTATATATGTATATTTTTGTAGTATATACTCACTTGGATGTGTTTACGTCCAGTACTTTATATTACTTTGCATTTTACTAAATCAGTTTAACTCTATGGAATCGAAAGATGAACGAGATGCACATCTGGTTGGTTTGATTTCTATGAGTGCCCCCACAACGCCGTCGACCAAGATGAATGCAAAATGGTGAAAGTGATGGTGATTCAGATACAGATGAAGATAACGCTAATAGACGCTACTACTGCAGTATACTCTTATATAGTTGGAGTAGAAGGCATTGAACATACAATATGTTTCAAGGCTTTTCTAAGCATTTTTAGTGTCACAAATTCAAGAATACGAAGATTACAAAATCATCTTTTAGAACAAGGCAGATCGACTCATGACAGAAGAGGTAAACATCAAAATAGATTTAAGAAAACATCTGAACCTGTTCTAGAGTTGATAACACTTCATATTCAATCTTTTAAAACACGACAGTCTCACTATTCTAGAAGGAATCCCGGCCGTTTTTATCTACCTGAAACACTTTCTGTAAGAGCTATCTACAAAATGTTCTTAGAAAAGTACTGTATTAATATTTCTTACAAAACCTACTGGTCCGTATTCACAAGGTCATTCAATATTAAATTTGGTCTGCCTAGGTTTGATACTTGCACTATTTGTGATCGATTGATATCAAAATTAAATTTAAGTACTGACCTAGAAGAACGTCGAACTATCGAAACAGAAAAGAATCTTCATCAGCTCATGGCAAACAAGTTTTGTGAGATGAAGAGACAATGCAAGCTTACAGCACAAGGACGTGTTATATGTATGTTATATGTAAAATTTGCCTTTACCTCATATTCAGACGGGTGAAGTTTTCTTTTCCAGTCAATAATGGTATTACATTTTTTGGGGTGCACGATTTAGCAACTAATAATGCGACTATGTTTGTTTATGACGAAACCATCGGAAAAAAAGGGCCAAAATGATGTAACTTCATTGTCGCAGCATTATTTTAACAACGTAGATATAACCAGTGAAGACTTGGTGGTGTTTAGTGACTGATCGGTCAAAATAAAAACTATTTAATGGTTAGATTTTTATACGCATTAGTTCATATTCTCAAAGTATTCAAAACCATGACGTATTACTTCCCCATACGAGGACATTATCGTTTATACCAGAAAGCAGCAATCAATCGACTTCCGTCATAAAGGAAAAATAATGACGTCTGCATTGCCAATTTCATAACAACGAACATAATTATGTTATATATTTCTAAATTTATAGTTTCATTAATGTAGAATATATTATATGTACATAATAATAATTATAGGATTATTTTAATAATTCATATTAATTGAAAATGATAATGTTAGCGTTATTTCAACCAGTTTTACTAGAAATATTTACGACGGATGTTGGCTTTAGTGTAACGTCGTTTACATTCGGCTAGGCATTTTGAGTCATTCAGTCATTTGACAGCATTGTTTGACAGTATTTCAGGTTTTGGTTGTTGTTTATTTTCGTTCTTTTTATAATATAGTTTTATCAGTAAAAGTTCTTTTTAGAACTAACGATGCCTAAGCCGTTCAGCAGTCAGTCAAAGAAACTCATTAGCTCTTTGATTACATATTTCGAACGTGAACGGGATAATGGTGGTCCTCTTTTACCGTTGTCAAGTGTGCGGGAGGTATGTTTAGTTTTGTTGTAATTACTTAAAATAAATTATTATCATTTTAGAGAGTTGCAGAAGCTCTGAGTATTTGCATTGCATCTGTCAGCAGTATTTCTAAGACACGTAAGCAAAATGATGGTCAACAAAGCCCTAAAAAAACACGTCCCAGGAGAAAACCTATATGTGATGTTACTCCTACAATAAAAGCAACAATACGCGATACTATATACGATATGTATAAAAACAGTAAGATACTTATATAACTCAATGAAAATAAAATTAGTGTTATAATATTAATTATGTAATTTTAGAACAACACTTTACAAGAGCTTCGTTACTATCACTGCTAAAGGAGCGTCATATCTTTGATGGCTCTGTTGATTCTCTTGGTAGAGTACTAGCAAATATAAGAAAGACTGTCCACGGAAAGGTTTAATGGAACAAACCCATGTTGCTCTTGCTCGAACTAATTTTCTAAGAAAATATATGAATAATTTAGATTCTGAAAGTCCAATGGAATGTGTCTATTTGGATGAGACTTGGATTTTTGAAAATGGCACTGTAGCAAGATCATGGCAAGATGATAGTCATAAAAGTGTTCGAAAGTTGAAAGTTGACGGCAAGAGGTAGTACTGTGCATTAAAATTGAAACATGTTCCAAATAATACAAATTTTGTTTTGCCCCTAGATTCATAGTTGTTCATGCAGGTACATGTAATGGTTTTATTGACGGTGCATCTTTAGTATTTTCTTCAAATACTAGTAATCCCGATTATCATGGTGAAATGGATAAAAATAATTTTTTAAATTGGTTTGAAAATGAACTGATATGTAAACGAAGAAGAGCCATCTATGATTGTTATGGATAATGCTAGTTATCATAGCGTTTTATATGATAAATGTCCGAATAATTCTTGGAACAAAGATCAAATAAGAGTGTGGTTAAACAACCATAATATACCTGCTGCAGATGATTTATTAAAGGTCGAATTATTAGATTTAGTCAAGTGGTATGCACTTAGGTATGTAGTTTTCATTTCCTGTAGTAACATTTCATGTTTTAGTAATAAGCCAGAAAAGAAATATGTTGCTGACATATTAGCAGAAAAACATGGTCATACAGTTGTACGTCTACCACCATACCATGGTATGGTGCATTGTATATTCAACCCAATAGAGCATATCTGGGGAATATCCAAAACATATTATAATAAACACATTGGAGAACAAGGTTATGGGGAAAAAAATGCAGTTAAGATGTGGAATAAGGCACTAGAAATGATCACACCTGAAATTTGGGCGAATACTGTTAGACACACAAACAGTGAAATCAGAAAATGGTGGGACCGAGAATTGTTGCTTGACAGAGAAGAAGTAACACCATTTATTATAAATGTAAATCAATGTTCAGACTCTGAAGACAGTAGAAACAGTGATAGTGAATAATGCCTGTAAAATCTATTACTTTTTTCTGATAATTTTTTCATATATTACTAAGTATAATTAATTTGTATTTTTTTACAGAAGTAAAATATTATAGGCATATGTCGTTATTATACAATGTAGCACTGTAAATGTACTTTGGACGTTAATGATGTAATTAATGACGATTACAGTTAGTTTAATATTTATTGATGAGATGTAATTAGTAATGATGTAGTATAATGTGATATGTTGTTCGGCGATGGAAATAGCACAAACAACATATTAAATTAGTATTTACTGTATACTAAAAAAGTTTCATATTACCAGGAGTTTTATTATTTTATGTGCCCTTCTTTGCTTATGTGACAGTGAGGGGCATATTTAATGTCATGTAAATATATAAGAATATGTAAATATTTTGAGTATATTTTCATTACAACTTCGAGAATTTTGATTTCAAGTCAAAGATGTATTAATTTATTTAATTGTTACTTATAATTAAATTTATAAGGTAAATACGTAAGCAGAAAATGTACAATATATGTTATAATAAATTCGCTACATATACTGATTTAAATTTTGTACTTAATGTTATACCGATTATAAGAAAAAACAAATATAAAAATAAATATCTACATTTTGTTACTTGCCTGTAACATTTGGAACTTTCTTTTTGTGTATGTCCTAAGTTGAAGAGGGTTGTCATTAATAATTTATTACAAATTTGGATAAGTGACGAGTTAATTTATCTTAAGCTGTACCATCCTTTGAAACAAGTTAATTGTAAAGTACGACATTAATATAAATTGAAGTCAGGTTTAAAAAGATATTTTGAACAATGAAGAATTATTGAAAAAGTCTGCTTCCTAAAATATACATTTTATATAACCATTGTTTAAGTCTTCAGTATTAAGAAATAATCACTAGAAGAAAAGTACGAAGAGTTTGATTTTTTTTTTACTATTTATTAAGTAGAATGGTGAATTCAAGATGTAGTTTTATTTCATTATACTCATAGAATACATGGTTTTACTTTATCAAAAAGTATTTAATTTACATTCAGAAAATTTGGTAAATTTTGATGTAAATATAACCTCAAAGTAAACTTCAGAAATCGTAAATTTTATACGTCGATCACAATACTAACATTGACATACTACAATTGTTACATCATGGATTTTGATGACGAAGGTCGATTGTTTGGTGCTTTCTACCATACCAAATGATCAAAATGATTTTAGTTTGATTGAGGCAAAAAAAGAAGAAAATGTGCAGAAGTTCAGGCTGACTGGGACAGACTAATATTACAAGCTAGGGAATAACCTTCTCCTTTTAATTTAGTAAAAGTCAAGAAAGAAAACTTTCTTAACATATGCGAAGCTTTAAAACAGTATTTTATGCCAAATCCTAAACCACCAATGAAGATTAAAGGAGTTAGAGTACTTAAAATATCTGCCGATGTAGATTACGTTCAAACAAAGGATACTTACGCAGGACCTTGGCATACTATACAGTTGCGAAATCGAACTAAACTATGTAACGAACTGACATTGTCTCCTTTGTATCAAGAGGAAAATCAAATAAAGCCCCAAAAGCTAGCTTTTTTTAGAAATCTAGCAATGCGTCTGAAAACTCCTGAAAATGTGGAGTACTACTTATGCCTTCAATCCTAAACAACCAGGTACGAGTGCTGCTGGTCCTTTTGAGGTGGAAATCGACAATGATGATAATAGTAGTGGCGATTGAGACTACACAAACATCTGCCCAAGTAGAGACTTGTCAATTATTTCTACTGAATTAACAAATAAGAAATGAGTTTGTATTCTTAAAAATTATTGTAATAAAATCGTTAAAATTTCAGTTTCGTTTTTATTCTTTAAAGATTTCCTCCAAAAACAACCATAGTCCGGCATATAAAAATTTTAATAATTTTTGGACGAAAGATGAATCAAATATGAAAAATGAACTGTTTAGTGAAAATTCAATTAAATATTATTTAATTTAATTGCAATAGAATTATTGTATTATAAAAAAATATGAGACGAGAGTATGTTTTCTTTGATTTTCCCAAATAAAGCAAATTGGGGCTATGGTTGTTTTTGTAAAAAGCGCCTCAACTGTTCTACCTGCCAGAAAAAAAATAGCAATACCAAAATAGATTAAGAGGCAAGGATGTACCTCACTATTGAGAAGAATATGGAGGTAGACCTAGCAAATGCATTAACACCATATTCAGTAAATAATCAGTGATTTTTCAAGTGTCTGACCCACTTTTCGATATACAGGGTGGGGAAAAAGTACGGATACAGCTAAATACTCGTAGTTTGAAAACGGTTTATTGGAACATGGTCATTTATTTTCTAAATACAAGGCTAGCTTGATGTTTTTTAAATAGCACGGAAGGGGGAGGGGGGAGGGGTCAAGAGCAACATTTTTGAAAAGAGTTTTCTTTTCTCTCTCCAGTGATTAACACGTGCCTTCTTTAATTTGGATAAAAACAGAAATAATTTTTCTTTACGAATTCAATTTTGAAGAAAAGTAAAAAGCTTTGAAAATGCTGCCAACAGCCTTCTGTCATTTGCATATTACACAAAAATTAAGTTTATGTGGAATAATTAGTTAAAAATAGTGCATTTAAGTGAAAGGAAACGTATAGAAATCCTAATGATGGTTGGATATGGCGATAGAAGACATAGTTGTGCAGAGGTCGTAACTCGCTTTAATGAAATACATCTGAATCGGCGGTCACTCTTCAGAACAACGGTTTCAAATACACGAATGACCAGGAAGCTGTTACAAACGAAGAAAATTCTATGACTGTCATATTAGATGTGGAAGAAAATTGAAAAATTTCTCTACACCAGTTGGCTATAAAGCATAATATGAGTAGAACTATACACAATATAATGAAACTCGAAAAATATCATCCCTTCAAAATCCAGGAACTGAGTGAAAATGATTTTAACCGCAGAATCAAATTTTGCTAAACAATGGTGAATAACGTAAGTCAAGATGTTAACTTAATGTTTAACTATAGGTCTGACAGAAATCCGCACTGGATGGTATACCAAAAAAATTAATGCTTGGTGTGGAATCATTGGTCGGAATATTACTGGTTGTTTTTTCATCAATGGTAATTTATCATCTGAAAGACACAACTTTTATAACGAAATATTGTTCTCCGGTTCATAGAAATCTTCCCAAATTACAATAACTGAAATAAACCAGCAGAAACCATATGGTTTCAACAGGACGGAGCATCGCCCCATTTTGGTCGTTTCGTACACGCCAATATTTAAAACAAACGTTTCCTGATAGTTGGATAGGACGAAGGGGAACAATTTTATTGAATGGCCAGCAAGATCAATTGATTTGACCTGACTTGATTTTTTCCAGTGGGATCATTTAAAAAATCGAGTTTATTTAAACAGACCATTAAATATCGCAGATTTGCAGGAACGTATAAGAAATGAGATTGCCATGATTTTTCCTCATACTTTGATTGACTCCATGCAGAATTTTGTTCAACGCATCAATTACTGTCAAGTCCACCACAGGTGTAGGTGATCCGATATGAGGTAAAACTAGCTTGAAATGTGGTACTGCCAGAAGAGGTTGACCAGTTACATGAATTCATGCCAAGATGCTTCAATGATTGTGTAAATAACTAGCAAAGATGAACACATTATTAAGGTAAGAAGAACTGTTAGTTTTTATTTTATAATTTTGTCTTGTACTAATTACGTGTTATAGTTTCTGTATTGGTTGTATATAATTATAATCAAGTACTTATTTAATTAAATTAATTTAATTAATTGAAATTTTTTTACTGCATAGGAAGAAATTTAACTTTACTTACTAAATTATTGATGATTTGATTATAGAATCAAATACAACTTCAATCGTTCTTTTCTATATGAAAAATTTGTAGGAAGTTCGATTTCCACTCGTTTTCATAGGGTTTTAGATATGAACCTTAGAAAGAAAGGGTTAATTACGAATATTCTATTTATACACTGAAAATATTCAAATGAACGCCGTGGTATTTTACCAAAGCCTCTTCCACTAACATCAGATTTGGAGTTAAACGAGAAAAACGCAAATTAATGTAATCTATTTTGTCTTATTTGATAGTAATTTTACCTATATACATATTGCATTTAAAGTTATATGTAATTTTTACTGTTCTCTTTCACACATATTTGGAAGTATAAATAAATAAAGCAAAGTCAAGAATAATATGATTATGTGATAGTATTTGCATTTTTGCAGACTCATAGGGTGGTATCTTATGAAAAAAATTAAATGGGCTATGTTTTCAAGTACTGCGAGCGATAAGATTAACTGACGTGATATTATTCATTTTTTCCAATTAGAAGAAAATCATTAAAATAACGTCACTTGAAATGTAAGTATATAGCTAACTGCATTCTACCAGTTACTAAATAAACCATTTTGAATTTACCGCGTTTTGAATGATAAATTTGGATTTGTTACTTTACTTTGCCTTCATTTATTAACTTTGCAACATAATTCATATCAATAAGGCCGCAGTAAAGTTGACTAAGCAAACCCTTAAAGTATTTAAACCTACGAGGAAAGAATAGAATATAAATATTTGTCCAAAGTGGTAGCTCAATATGGCCGCCGCAATGCATAGGCGTGCATTAATATTTTGTATAGGGAATATGTACACTTCGTATGTTCTCGAAAATCATTTAAAATAGGTTCTTAGTCCAATAATAATTAAAGTAATATCGTGAGTGCATTATTTACACACAAAAAAAACATGCCTAGAATATGTATGTTACGCCACTGAACACACAATCAAACATACCGGATATACGACAAGTTATTCAAAATACTCATTTTATAAATTATGATTGGTCAATATTGCCATAACTGACCTGCCTTAAAGTGGTAACTTCCGTCTAAATAATACCTATTCCCCCACTAGTTTATTATCTCTCCTGTTCTATTCTTTCCTCGTAGATTTAAACATAATATACATATACAAAAATATACAGTGTTGTCATCATCACCAGAACTGATTAATAAAAACCTAGTAGCCTATACAGACAAAGCAGTTTTTATTAATCAATGCTACTGATGATGACAACATAGCTGTCGAAATGCGTATATAGAACAGCAAGTGCTTGTTTTACTTTCTTATACGTAGTATAAGGAAGTATTGTGATGATGAAAATTTTCGACCTCGAGATTTTTGGAGATGTCCACGTTTTGAAGTCCCCTGATACCAAAAAAGTGGTTTTTAAAAAATGTCTGTGTGTCTGTGTCTGTGTGTGTGTGTGTGTGTGGTCAAACCGCTGTAGATATCAATTCCAAATTTTGTATTTACGTGTATAATCTCCCTCTTGAGATCTGATTAGTTTTTCAGTAAAATCGGTAGACCGGAAGTAGCAGTTTACTTCAGCGAAAAAATCGAATTTTGACAATATTTCGTCAACTACTAAATTTAAACAAATTTATAAAGAATTCATATATACTTAAAATTGAAATTGAAAATAATTTTATTTAAAAAGTTTTTCGAAATTCCTACCGGAAGTAGGTCTTTTACCCTTATCGAAAATCAGTTTTTTGCGAATATTTCGCAAGTCATGCTTTTTAGGCAAGTACGTTACGGGTATAAAAGTATTTAAAACATAATTTTCAATATCTTTTGTATAAAAGAAATTTCAAAATTCAGACCGGAAGTACCACTTTACTCTTATGGCAACGATATATCGATATATTTAATATATCGATGTTTTTTCAAATATATCGATAAATAAATATCGATATAATAGTTTCGATATATCGCAAAATATATCGATATTTTTGTTGAAATATATCGAAAAATTAAGAAAGTGTGAAACTCAATGAAACTTCAATTTAGTTTGTTTTAAAACCAACATTTGTTAAGTTACTTAATAGTAGTACCTTCTAGCGTCGAGGAGCGAAAGTAACTTAGTTACCTACATTTCATACGATAGGTATCAGAATTATCGGCTATAATCGGGATTCCTTTGAACTATTGCAACAAAATCAAGTTCTTCCCCGAACATTTTTCTCGGAGAATTACCATACAAAGTACAAAGTTTATAAATAAAGCTCGACTTTTTCCGCAGTCTCCAAAGAGCTACAAAAGTGTTCACTGTGAAAGAGTATAGTGCGATTGTTCAAAAGTTTAATGAAGTGGAAATTGAAATCAACTTTATTTATTAAATACTAAGTGACCGATTATTAGTCTTGAAAATATGGCTCCTCCGAGAAGTAACATTTGGAAGCATTTTAAAAAAATTGCTCCAAATACTGCTAAATGCAGTCTGTGTGCTAAGGTACTGAAAACTTCGGGCAATACAACAAATTTAAAAACACATTTCAAACAAAAACATTCCTCCGTTCTACAACATTTAACTGAGGAGGAAAAGAAGGCTGATGAACCAAAAAAGAGAAAAGGTCCATTCCAACCCGAAAGCCGAATGGATGTAGAAACGGCTGGAACTAGTAGTTCACTACCTCAAGATGAGGTAAGACCAATATACCCCTAATTTTTAATGAATTATTATTAAATATTTATATGAAAATCTTATTGTTTCACAAGAAAGTGATGATCATTCATCAACTTCAACAATGACAGTTTCTGAATATGAGGCTGAACCAAGCACAAGTAGAGAAATAACAAGCAAGCTACAATGATTTAAACTTGGGAACTCCTCAGGGGAGTGTTTTGGGTCCATTGATATTTTTAGCATATGTGAATGATTTGCCTGACCACATAAGTCACGGTAATGTCTATATGTATGCGGACGACACCAATATAATAGTGTCGGATGCAGATCCTGATATCTTACATTGTAAACTTAGGACTGTGATGGATCAATTTTTTAATTATTGTAACAAAAACGCTTTGGTGGTCAATATTCAAAAGACTGCACTTATGGAGATTCACAACAAACGAAGGTCACCAATTAACATAAATCTTGATTTCAATGGAAGTATGTTGGGTGAGAGCGCGTCGGTGAGATTTCTGGGCTCAATTATTGACTGCCATCTCTCATGGGAGGAAGAGATAGATCGCATATGCCAAAAGTTGAATAAGGGTTTCTACGCTATTTGTACTTTGAAGCGCATGTTGTGCAGTGAAACGCTGTTACAGGTGTATTATGCCCTCGTTTATTCGGCGATCTCATTTAATATTACTGTTTGGGGACAATGTAGTGACGTTGGACGGGTCTTTGTTATCCAAAAACGTATTATTCGCTTAATATTCAATATAAAACCGAGAGACTCTTGTCGAGATGCATTTCTGACGCGTAAGATCCTAACAGTGACGTCAATTTATATTCTGAAGCTCTTGACATACATTTTCGAACATAAGGATTCTTTTCTCAAAAATTCTAACTATCACAATTATAATACTCGTGCAAAAGCGGATATACGTTTGGACAAGGTAAATTATATGTACTACAAGAAATCACCCATAAGTGCTGGATGCCGATTATTTAATCTGCTTCCAGAGAGGTTAAAGTCACTACAAAATGTAAACGTGTTTAGGAGGAGGCTAAAGGATGTATTGCTTACTAATGTCTTTTACAATATTGAAGAGTTTGAAAATTATTTTAAAAATAACTGATTTGGCTGTGCTCAGCGGACATTTCTATGCTACTCTGTGACAAATGTTTTTAATGTTTGTTTTCCGTCTTGATTTATTATTACTTTAGGTATGAAATGTTATTTATATTTACATATGTGTACCTGTGTGTTTTTGTATTTACTTTTACAATTACATACGTAATTATTTGTGACTTGTTCCATATACATTTGATTGTATCCTTAGGAACGAATAAACTATTATTATTATTATTAATTGTGTCTGCCTTCAAAACAATTTCATCCTTCAAAGGTAAAGCTGACATTTTTAATAATCGGCATGAATTTCACCGTTTATTTCTATTTTTAGATGGTGGCTCTAAGAATGTGAAACTAACGGAAGCATTAGTAAAATTTGTTGTTCAGGATAATTTGCCATTTAATATTGTAGAAGGTAAGGGTTTTCTGTCTTTGATGAAAGAAGTGGCACCTTTATACAAAGTACCAACCAGAAACACCATCAAAAATAATATTGATAGAAAGTACGAGGTGGTTTCAGCCGCGTTTAAAAATATGTTAAAACAATCAAAGCATTTAACACTTACAACGGACATATGGACTGCCGATATGCAGACCAAAAGTATTATGGGCCTCACTATCCACTTTGTACATGATATGAAGTTAACATCAGCGACAATAGGTATTATTGAATTAACAGAGTCTCACACAGCGGACTATATTGCTTTAGAATTGGGCAAAGCTCTCGAAATTTGGGGAATTGATCCTAATAATGTTGTTGCTGTAGTGACGGACAATGTCGCCAATATGGTCAAAGCTATACATAACAAATTTGGGGAAAACCGACACATCCCATGCTTCGCACATACTCTCAATTTGGTATGTGACAATTCGCTAACAAACACCGTGGGTTTGAATAATATTATTGACAAGGTGCGATCTATAGTAGTATGGTTCAAAAGAAGTGTTAAGGCTAGTGATCAGTTAAGAAAAGCACAAATCGATGCAGAAACGCTAGAAGGAAACATAAAAAAACTGATTTTGGATGTCAAAACTCGTTGGAGCTCCAAATATTACATGTTAGAGAGATTTTTACAAATGTCACCAATGGTCAGCAATATTTTACTTTCCGATGTTAATGCTCCAAATATGATTACTGCAGCCGAAGTTGAGCATTTACGCGAAGTATGCAAATATCTAAAGCCATTAGAAAGGATGACAGTAGAGATAAGTGGTGAAAATTACCCAACCATAGGCAAAGTAATACCTATAATTCGTTGTCTGATGGATCAGTACAACAATTACGTGCCCCGGTATGAAATAGGTAAAGAATTGAAAACAACCTTATTAAAAGAAATTGAAAAGAGGTTTGGCGCTATCGAAAAATCTTATATACCACCAGTTTCCACAATATTAGATCCTCGATTCAAACAAATACACTTCAGAGATCCTCAAGCCCTAGGTACTGTGATGAGACACATAAAAAGTGAGATCACGAGTTTGCAAAAAACCTCTTCTTCATCTGAATCTTCTGATTCGTCTGCTGAAGGTCCTGAATTTGATTTATGGGCCCATCATAAAAGATTAGCTAACACTAAAAAAAGTGGACAAGGCAGATCAAATAAGGATAGTGAACTTAATCAATATTTAAGCGTGCCAGTTAGAAACCTAAATGATGATCTCTTGGATACCTGGAATGAAATGAAAGTGGTATATCCCAACTTATTTAAATTAGCGGCAAAATATTTTGGTGTTGTGGCAACGTCGGTCCCCAGTGAGAGGTTATTTTCAAAAGCTGGAGCAACCGCTACAAAAAGTCGTAACCGTCTCAAGGGAAGTAGACTTTCCAAATTATTATTTCTGAGCTCTTTGCCTGATAGCTTGCATTTATGGAACTGATGTACCCACAAATGCAGGCAAACAGCTTACTTATTGTCCTGTGGCTATGAGACAGTTATGATTTGTAAAAAAAAAATACATTTTATTTTTCATAAAAAAATTCAATTTTGTAGAACTGGATATTTTACCTACTTGTAAGTTATAGTTAATAAAAATTACTTTTTTTATTACATTATTCTTGAGTATTTTCTCGGTAGCTATTAAGAAAACTTGAATTTTGGAAATAAAAAAAAAAATATACCTACACACGTACCTACATATATTCGATTTTTTCATATATTGATGTATTTGTTCTGATATATCGTATGTATCGATATATTTGTTCCGATGTATCGCATGTATCGATATATAGCTTTCGATATATCATATGATGATTATATCGATATATTTATATTTTTTGCCATCCCTAATCAAGAGTACAAAAGTATTTAGAACTGGATTTGCAATATTTTTTGTATATATGAAATTTCAAAATTCGGACCGGAAGTCGCACTTTTACTCTTAGCGAGTAGCACTTTTTTGATAATATCTTGCAAAGTATGTATTCTATAGAGATTTATTAAGAGAATAGAAGTACTTAGAATAGGATTTTGAATAATTTTTGTATAAAAAGTTCTTAATATTCTATAATTTGAAACGCTTATACGTATAAGAAAGTCGTGTGGTGGCCACACCTCATTTTTTTCTATTTGCAGTTACATACATAGAAACGTTCGCATATTTTGGTAATGTTAAGCTAATGTTATATTAAGCGTAACTTTTCCTATCATGGTTGCATGGTTGAACAAATGACTCTCGCGGCAAGGGGTCTGTTTATGTATCTAATTATTACACTGTAATAAATATATCACATAATATAACTATATAACCTCACCTTTGATCTTTTATTATTTTACATTTTTTGGGATTGACTTTTCTCACTTTGGTCCCAGAATTTCCTTCTGATATCTTCTGTTGTTCGGTTTACAATCAAATGATTTTTTGTTTGATGATTCCTACACGAATATATTAATGAATATATCAACAATCTGCAGCATTTATTTTGATTCAAAAGAGCCAAACTAATAGCAATGCGATATATTATGTTGAAAGTTACCAGTATCGAAAAAATACCTGGCTAAATAAAAGGCTCGATAGAAAGTGCTATTCCATCACGACAATGTCCACTCACACAACAGTCACATTGTTCGTGAAAAACTGACTGAATTACGATTTCAGACCGTGTCCCAGTCACCCTAGTCACCGAATTTAGCCCCCTGAGATTTCCACTTATTCCCATAATTCAAGCTGTTTCTCGCCGGAAAAAAATTAAGATATGGGAGGAAGTTATTGCAGGAGTAGAACAGATTTTGACGACCTTCATGCTGACAATTATAAAACTGGTATAGTGGAGTCCAACTCAGCTGGTCCATGTGTATTAAGGCTGTTCAGTACCCAGTTACGCAAACTAAATCCGCTATGGGGTCGCTAGTATGCACATTTCAAGAAAATAGTTTTTGTCTGAATTGTCCCGCCTACTTTTTGCCGACGTCGAAATATGAACCAAGTTTTTTCCATATTTTTAGTCTGAAAAACTGAAGAATGAATAGATACATTGAGAAAAACGAGAACACGTGTTCATAAAAATATAGTTTGTACGAAGCGTGTAAATATTTCTTATAGCTGTTATTATATATTAGGAATTACTGGCAAAATGTAATTAATTATGGTCTCTTACAAATAAACATGGGTAATACATTTTTGTACGTTAAAAGTAAAAACACATATCTTCTCCGTTTATTAGTATACAGGGTACTCATTTTTATTTTATTTTTTAAGTTTCCTATATTGTACATATAGAATGCCCGTTATTCAGTGTGAAACAAATGGACTTTCTCTTATTACTATTAGTTTGACAGAAAAGTTTCCCCGTTCTTTAGAAAAGAAATTATAAAAATCTTAATGGAGGCGACATTTTTATAATTTTGCTAGTTGCTATTGCTTATTGCCAATAGTTTAAGGTCAAATTGAAGGTTTCCATTTTAGCAATTGTAACTTTATTTTTTAAAATATTCAGGAAGCTTCAAAACGAGTGTCTTGTAATTTCTGAAAATAGTACGTGATGTTTCGGCAAGAAATATAAATTGACCAGTTTTCACATTTGTGTGCAGATGCGTAATAATAAAAATGATTTAATAATAAATACACTAAATAAACAGAAACAGCTCTCACCTCCAAGTTTTTCTTGGGATGTTAAAGAAAACTATACAGTTTGAAAATTACCGGCTGTTTCGTAAGTACGTCCCAACCTTAGGGAACAGCGGGGGTGTTCAGACAGTAAATAAAATTGCTATTAATCTATTGATATATGTATTTTATTTAGTCAATTTAGAGATGTTGGCAATATATTTTCAATAGTAATTTTTGATTAAAATAAAAAGTAAACTTAAGTCTAATTTCTTGTTTTCATGCCTCTTGGTATTCGTCCATCAATAATTTCTGGTAGCAGATGTTGTTCGTAGAATGTTATCAATTTGGGTAACATACTTTTGTTCCACAAATCGTCATCTCTAAATATTCTTTCTACATTAAAATCGTCATCAGTGTATATAATAAAATCACAAAAATTTCTTTTCAAAATGTTGAGTTGACCTTGTACCTGAAAATAGTAATTGTGGTTTCTTTTCAATGTGATTTTGTTATCGACATAGGTAAAACAATTGGTTTTACTCGAATCCCGTAACTTTCCCTTAATAGATGGCAAACACTTTACTTCTACAATTCCATTATCTGCGATTAGTCCATCTGGGGAGGCTCCGAGGAATGAATATGCAGCATCTATATAAAATCCACATCTATTAACTTCAACACCAGTTAGAGCTTCATACTTTGCAATAGCAACAGACTCATTTACTCTTCCATAGATTATTGCACTTGTCCGTAAATCCTTATTTGTATATAACAGGCTTTTGAGTAAATTATGAGAATGTGTTGAAGCCCTTCTCTTCACAATCACACCAAAATTAGAGGCTGTTAAGTAATCCTGTCGAAGTTCTCGCCACAAGTTATTATCATGCTGCCCTCTCGTAGATATTTCAATTTCCTTTACTTTTTCTGGTAAAGATACTCTTGCTTTAAGTTTCGCCAGAAACTCTTTCTTTTTTTCTACCATTTCATCTTCACGAATATCTGGCAAAGAAGCATTTGGCCCATAGTGAATATCTGGCCCTGTTGTTTGCGCTTTCTTGTATATTTTGACTTTCCGATTTTTGCCCCGCAAATAGTGTTTTCGTTACCTTCGGTTTAGAATTAGATGAGAATAATGACCCAGAAGCCTTCCTCGCCATGCCTCAGTGTGCCATCCAGGGCCACTTGCATGTGAACTCGCTGCAGCATAAGCTCGTGCTGTATACGAAGTCCTGTGGGAAAAATTAATCCCCCGGTACATTTTGCGACTAATGCCATATATCTTTCCGCCTGATTGGTTGTTTCATTGAAGGCAAGCCTGTCGGCTTTATTTATCATGGGTTCAATGCATTTCTGGATCTCTATAAGAAATTGTTTATCTATAGTGGTAGAAGAATCATCTTCAGTTAAATGTTTTCTTTTACAAAAATTTGCACATCTAGTGTGATTACCAAGAACGTGATATGGTGCATTCTTTAATTCTGTTCGCAACGCCGTGGAATTGCTTTTATTGTCCTTGATTGACGTCCTTATACCGTTGATAAATCTTTCAAGTTTCGATATTCCTGTCACATCTTTCGCGATCAAAATTTTTCTACTTGCAATAGGGAAGGATGTATTGACGCAGAGTTTGTGTAACTTTTCACTGAGGCAACGTATCATGTGGTTAGCACATTCAATTTTTATCACTAGTCGACCATATGGAACCTTTTCTATAATGCGGGCATAAACACTGGAATCTCCATCACCTATTACATATTTGTACATGAGTCCATGCTGATCAATACTTTTGGTAAATCCCTCAACTATAACATCTTGCTCCATTGCCGTCGATGGACAAGTAAAATTTAGGACACAGTCATGCTTTTTGGATTTCATTTTGTGTCTTTTATAATACGAACATGCCGAACATGTTTTGCTACGAACGCCTATAAAAAGTGTTTTTTTTGTTTCGGCTCCAATAATAATTGCTACACCCAAAGGGGCATTATAGCCATGTCCATAACAGCGTTTACTCCATCCACCGTCTATAATTACAGTTATAAAGAGTGTTCCATCAAGATTAACGTTTCCCTTATCAATAGCAATTTTTCTTTCTTCTTCACCTGCTTGTTTCATTTGTTTAAGCATATGTTCCTCCCAAGTTTCCTTAACCTTTGATGTTGTTCTACTATATGTTCTATCTGCCATAAAAGGTACATTCACTAAGGCAAATAATTCTTCACACTGGCTTTTTCCTATTCCAATTGCTAAATTTGCCCAAACCATAGCTTCTGTTAGATTTGTCTCGGATGATATTGTCGGGTCTGTGCAAATAATTATAAACGTATCGCAATTGTCGCAAAAAAAAATGCAATTTAAAAACAAGACCAATTCTGGTTTCCCTTGTAAAAGATCCGTTATACATTTGTAACTGGTATTCACTTCCACTTCCATAGGAGAATAAACGTCTAAATTCTCATTGTCAACCATTTCGACAGAATGGATATCTGTATTATCATTTTGAGGCTTCACTTCAAATTCCTGTTTCGGAATTGCACATTCAGATTTTACATTTGTTTTTTTGTCGTTTCTTTTAGATTCTCTACAAGAAAAAAATAATTTAAAATTATTCTATTTCAATAAAATATAAATTTACCGAAACTTTTGATGCAAGTTATAAATTTTCCTGGATTTCCTTGTTTTCTTTCTGCGTCTTGAAGCACAAATTTTACTTTTACATCCCATTTCAAATAACTTTTTATACACTAATCTTACGATTTGTGGAATACGAGTACACCTAACATTAGACACCGTTAGAGAAGGAAAAACATCTGGCAAATTTTGTGCATTTATGCTTATTTATTATACCACATGATTTAAAATGGGCGTGTTTACAAAATATATGGGACGTACCAGCAAGGGGCGGTATCCGTTTACAATAATCAACAACAACACAACAACAACAAAATATATTAATAAACCATTTGTACTATTCTTTTGTTTACAATATGTTAAAGTTCCTGTAAGAGCAAAATATGAAAAATTAATGATAGCATAGGAGTTACGCTTTGAATAAATTATCGATTATTATAAGTCCTTATTTCCAACTCGATAATTTTTTATTTATCAAAATAGCTCTGTCAGGAACTTTAACAGGCACTTCTCATTATGAATTAATTAGATTATATTGAAAAAATCTATTCAAATTCCTGTTCTGATTGAGTAAAATTTGGCGGTTTTTGTGCTATTTTATTTAATATTATATTTATTTACAGAGGTAGATTTTTTTAACCATTTTTTCTAGACTTATATTTACCTAATATATCCATAAATGCCATAATTTTTCGTCTTTACTTATTTTGAATTTTATGGTTTTGATGTACTGAACAACCTTAATGTTAAAAAAGAATAAATTATAGAATAAAGAAGTCGTTGCTGCAATTTAAGCATATCGCCATCTGTCATATCATCATCGTATATTTTTATTAATTAATGACAAGACTTCCTTGGAGTACTAGCAATAATAATACTAATAATATTTATTTAACCTTTCGAATGTAAGTACATGAAAGTCATACCTATATTACATAAACATCAGAGATATACAAATTGTGATACAGAGTTAGAAAGGATTATCCACTAAGAACTGAGAACATCTTTTTCGAAAAACCTTAGCGTTAGTTTCATTTTTTATATCAGTCGGCAGTTTATTGAAACACAGAGATCCTATATGATCTATTCTACGTTGAGCTAAAAGTCGTTGAAAGGCCGGTCTCAGGAACTCATTGCCTCTAGTATTATAGAAATAATAGTCAATGTATGACTATATCTACAAAACATTACAAAAATTATTTAAAAAATATTTTTACTACGTCTAAGTCTCGGTCAACCAGACATAAAAAGTCATGAGGGTAATTTCAGGCGTAGCTGTGAAACATTAAGTATTTTATGAAGGTACTAGTATGGATCTATGGCTGCGTGTTTTGCATTTTTCATGTGCACGGGACATGTTTGCTGTTACGTTAATATATCAACGGCTATACAACGTCGTATGTAAATGATCGGTTTGCTCTTACGTTAGCATTATTTAGCTGTCGCCGAGTACCCGCAGCGTGTTTTCACGCCCATGTGTAACCCCAAAACAGTGGTGATACATTGGTGATTGAAGTTAAAAGTAAAATAGTTTCGGACAAAATCACTAATTAAAAATAAATAGCATTAGAACGGCAGCCATTTTTTTGGTATGTAGAAAGATTAGCATATTGACCTTCAGCATTATATAGTATTTGCCGGTGAAGCAATTAAGTCACTACGAATATTAAGAAGTAATTATGTATCAATTTTCTATTTTGATGCACATAAAAAAATAATATAAATATTGGCAGCAGACATGCTTCAGGCTTTGTAACAATTGTGTGCAACGATGTTGTATCACGGATCGTTAATCGGGGAAGTCTTCGTGTAAGAAGGTATTTTTCTACTCAACCTTGCAGCACCTGTCTGAAAACTATGAATTCTTGTAAGACAAGGAAGACATGAGAGCATTTAATACCAAACACCATCTCCAAATTATTCATTCGGTATACTTAAGGGTAAGACACATATTATTGAATCAACACATTACTCTCCTACTTATGCTGTACTGATGAAGACTAATAAGTCAGAAATACGTGTCTGCGGCTGAACTATACACAAAAGTTTCCAATAATTTATTTTTAATTTACACATATCCGCTTTTTCGTCTTTTAATTTTTGTCACTTCTAGGTTATTTAACGCATAGGTCGGCATTATCTACCATGTGATGAAATTGGCTGTTGTCCCCAATAAACTGAGAATGTTTTGACAGAAGCTACAAACCTCTATTTTTATTAGTTTACTATATTTGTCAGTAAGCCACTACATACCGGGTGTCAACGAGATCATGTATCAGCCCGCCATTTATTTATTAGTTAAAATAAAACTTTGAAATTCGGACCGTGTATATGAGTGATTGGTGGGCTTCTTCAGGTACACTCACTTTTTCTATAGCACTTCCGATCAAACCGGAAGTGACGTTAATTTCGAATTTTTAAATACAACATTTATTATTTCTGTTCATATTCTGTTTCTTCTGAAAATTTGCCATCTAGTGCGGGTTAACTTTTGACATTTCTGTCAAAGATAGCTATATCTGTTAAAATTATCCATTAAAGTATACATTACCAAATATGTATTGTTTACTGTACAACTATAAAATAACTTTTAAACAATATACAAAAATAACGTGAACTATCAATCAACTTGTATTGGCAGTTCACAGCCTGTTAGTTGTTTGCAGGAGACGTTTATTTCCTATGAAAACTGTGTTTTTTCATTTGACGTGTAATTGCTCTGTTGCTTTGGAATTAGACTACTTTTAAAACATTTTATAATTTGTACTACCTGTCTACCACTAAACCACAGCATATTTTATATCACTTGAAAGCTAAAAATTATGCCAATATGGCACTGTAATAAAATATAGGTGTTACTATTTAAAAGAAACGAGTACCTGTCATTTTAAAATGAAAAAAAAACTTATTTTCTTTAGTAATTTCAACGTGAAAAATACGTTTCTTAATTGTTTTCAAAGCTAACTTTGGTGGTTGTTACATTTCGACAATTGTTGCGAAGCAGTTTCACTTTAATGGATAAATTTAACAGATACCGCCATCTTTGACAGAAATGTCAAAAGTTAACCTGCACTAGATGGCAAATTTTTAGAAGAAACATAATATCAACAGAAATAATAAATTTAATGTATTTAAAAATTCAAAATTAACGTCACTTTCGATTTGGCCGGAAGTGCTATAGAAATACTGAGTGTACCTGAAGAAGCCCACCAATCACTCATATATACGGTCCGAATTTCAAAGTTTTATTTTAACTAATAAATAAATGGCGTGCTGATACATGATCTCGTTGACACCCTGTATATATAATACATATATTATTTAAACTCTTGATAAGCATTGGGCATTTTTGGCAGAAATTAAATGAACATACATTAGTTTATAATGATGTTTGATTTATTTAACGTTTCGACCTTTCTTTTGGTCTTCATCAGAAATAATAATACAGGTCAGAAACTATTTTCTGAAACAACATACACCATGTATATACAAAATGCGATAACATAAAAATAATTTAATATATACAAAAAATATAAGAAACATATTACAAATGAGAAAACTTACTCCAAAATATGTAACAACAGTGTCCTAATAACTTTTATAAAACATGCACAACAATAAAATACATTAAAAGGGGTTTTAAAATTTAATATATGTAACGTCGAACGATTAAGATCTAAAATGTCAATGAAATGTCTACAATGCTGGTTCAGTCTGACATGGAAACGGCCAAAACAAATACATTTTATCCGTTTTAGTTGTTGTTTTGGCCGTTTCCATGTCAGACTAAACCTGCATTGTAGACATTTCATTGACATTTTAGATCTTAATCGTTTGACGTTACATATTTTAAATTTTAAAACCCCTTTTAATGTATTTTATTGTTGTGCATGTTTTATAAAAGTTATTAGGACACTGTTGTTACATATTTTGGAGTAAGTTTTCTCATTTTTAATATGTTTCTTATATTTTGTGTATATATCAAATTATTTTTATGTTATCGCATTGTATATACATGGTGTGTTGTTTCAGAAAAATTGTTTCTTACCTATATTATTATTTCTGATGAAGACCAAAAGAAAGGTCGAAACGTTAAATAAATCAAACATCATTATAAACTAATGTATGTTTATTTAATTTCTGCCGAAAATGCCCAATGCTTATCAAGAGTTTAAATAATATATAAATACGGCAACAAAGAATAGAAAATATAATATACTCCCTCCGTCCGAAAATATGGTATACATTTGAAATTTTTTTGAAAATTATTGAGACATTAGTAACGAACTATAATTAAATATACTTGTTTGGCAGTTCTTATGCTAGGTAAACAACTATAATACATAGTTGGCTGATGTCCGATTTGGTTTGTGTCAAAAACGTCAATAGAGTTAAAACGTCATTTCATGAAAAATTATTTTACACATGCCCTATTCACAAAATTGATGAATTGATCGAATGTGTTAAAAAAGCCTTTGACAATCTAGACAGAGAGACCCTTGACAATGTTTTTCTAACATTGCAGAGCTGTATGGAATCAACTATTGATTGAAGGAGGAAATTCGTATAAGATTCCCCACATCAATAAGGCCAAGCTTCGGCGTGAAGGACGCTTACCATCTAGTTTAGTGTGTTCCCAAGAAACCATAGACAAAGCTCGATCCCTCATCAATTAAATTTTATTTGTAATTATGTTTAATACTCTAGTACTTAATGAAAATTGTAAATGTATACCATAAATCCGCACAAAAATAAATTACAAAATGTATACCATATTTTCGGACGGAGGGAGTATATATATATATATATATATATATATATATATATAAATATATATGTGTGGTAAGTTTTTGTTTTTGAGAACGTGGGAAAAAATAAACATAGCTCTAAATTATAATTGTTATTTTGCAGGATTATTAATTAATATTCGAAAGAATTTTTAATATGTTTGTATGTGTTATACATCAAAAAAAAATACTGAAGAAGACAATTAAAAAATTTTGTCGAAACGTCTAAAAAAAGGTATTTTATTAATGTTTAATTAGCTGGTAAAGTAATGGTCGCTAATACCAAGAAAAAAAATGAATTAATACATTAACAAATGACCAAGAAAGATTAAATATTTATATATATATATATATATATATATATATATATATTGATGGCTGTTAAGTAGTCACCTCCGTCTAATAAAGGTGGCGGCCTGACTTCCGTGTTTACCTGTTGATATATATACCTAAATTTTGTATATTTGTGTAATGGGGAATCTCTGGAAACAGGATTTCACGTGAGGGGAAACAAATTTCCTCATATTTTTCATCATATATGGAGAATCAACTAAGATACGAACTGACCACCAAAGTGTGTATATGTGTAGATACTGGTAGCATTCTGTTACCTCTAGCACCGTTGACAATTTTATGGAGGACAGAACTTGCACTAATTACATACAATATATATACTCTCTCGTATCTACACGCTGGCTTATCTAAAAAAAATAATGTATACGTTTTGCTTATAGAAAGAATTGCTTAGTAGGAGCATTTATATGGACCGTTATAATGTTGATATAATAACTATAAATGAGAAGCCAACAGTTTGAGTTCCAATTCATAAATCATTTAACATACTTATACGAAATATATTAAGAAACATTTTTAGCATAATAAAATAAAAATTTATTGAAGCGTAAAATATAAGATAAATTTAAACCTTAAATTATAATAAAGAATAATCAGTACTATTTTCTATTAAGAATTACTATCACGTTTTTTTAAATATTTTGAATTGTAAAACATTTGGTAGATTCACAAAGTATACATTAGTTTGCAAGTTAATTAAATAATATTTATTTATTTTAAGTGAAGTTTAAGGGATTCAAGTAATGATCTCAACATTAACTTTAGCGTAATATAAATTTAAAATTACAAGTTTACAATTCCATTTAATTATCGAAAGTAAGGATCTATCGATAATTGCTATTAACTACTTTCTATAGGATTATTCAAATTTACATTGATAATAAATATGATCTAAAAGCAAAATGTAGGGCATAATTAAATATGAGATGAAATGTATTGAGAGATATGTTTGCAGTAAATAAATATATTACAGCATACATAATATAAGAGCATATAAAATATAAATGTAAATATTAAGAATAAGTATATATTTTATCTAAAATCGGACTAAAATGAGATAATATTTTAATTTAGAAAAATGAGTGCTTTTATATTTTAGAATTTGTTTTTATTCCGTTACGTCTATCTATATTAGAAAAAAACAATTTAGTGTTTTCTCTTTAGATGATCATAAGAATTAAAAGTATTTTCGCTACAATTAAAATCACATTTGCATATGTTGCTGTCACTTGCAGCAATCGTAAAGTAATACTATTTCTAGGGATATTTTAAACTAAACTGTTCCCTAAACTTAGTTCCTTCATATTTTTGGATATATGGATATACTTTTTCGACTTTACCTCATTTCGGTAATAGCTTAATTAGCTCATGTGAAACTGATTTATATAGAAATTTCAAGGCTATATGACATTTACTACAACCATTTCTGATTTCTTTATTGGTACCTTTTTTGGAAGAAAGTAGTGCAGAAATAAAAGCCAAGGGCCTCGAAGGCCTGTAGATCTAACAGTTGTGAATTGAAATTGCGAGAAAATATACAATTTAGCAGCTAACGGTTGTTTTGGCGATATTTAAAATGCTAGCGAACAAAATACAGTCAGAGTTATGTAGAAAATGGATTGAAATATTGTATATTATTGAAATAATATAAAAGAAGCTTTTTTTTCTTACTAAAATTCAATAATATTATATAAAATAGCAGGTAATTCTAAAAAAATATCAATGGCTCGAGTAAACAACAAAGTGATTGAGGACATATTTTTAGAGAAGAGAACTTGTGCTACGATATAATACCTCATATCTGCAAGCAGCGTTAGTTATTCTTGACCTATCAAAAAAAATAATGTATACGTGTTGCTTATATAATGAATTGCTTAGTAGGAACATTTATATCGACCTTCATGTTGTTATAAATATAAATGAAAAGTTAGCTGTTTGCGTTTTATTTCATATATCATTTGAAATGCTTATATACAGAATGTGCAGAAATATCAGGAAAATCTCGACACATCATATCAGTGTAACGGTCAAGTTTGCGCGGGAGCCCTAAGATGTATATTTGTACAGTATGCACCCACAGCAGGAATTTAGTAAAATCTAAATAAAGTTCTGTTAGAAAAGATCCCAGAACAGGCCGATTCTATTTGATAAAAAGACATATTTTGGTATGAAAGTCGATTTTCAACAATCGTTTCTTTAGATAACGAGGATATTATTTTTTTTAATAGTAACCCCCACTTTTTTCTTGATTTTGAAAATGTTTTTTTTTTTATTGATAAAATATTACCTTATTACATAAGTTTTTCGAACAAATGATAATTGAACGTTAGAAACGAAAACAAGAAAAGCAAAACGTTGTCAGATACAGTTTTTCAAAGTGTTTTGTATTTTTTTGTAGTTCATTCAGATATGTCATTACAAAGTACGAGTTTTATACTTCTTACTTAACCTATTAGCGGTACAAAAATCGTTTGTAATTAAAGTATTGTCGCACATTTACTGTTATACAGAGGAATTAAATTTGAATTTTTATCCGAGCAAGACGTATACGATATGTTAAATACAATATAACCAGATCGTCTGATCAGCCACTCTACAGTTAGTAAGATTCAGTCTAAATTTCGGAAAACTGGTGTTGTTAAAGATATTCAAAAATTACTGAAAACACTATCAGAATTCAACTCATGTAGGGACTCAAACGAAAACGTGTCCGACCGGGGACCAGAGGTTTGTGAAACTATGATGGATTTGTACCTTGAAAATGGACGATTGTATTAGAATTACTTTCTTCAAATGATGCCACGTTGTGTCCTAATAGGACAATGAATCATCAAAATAGCTGCTATTGGAGTCGGATAAATCTATCTCATCACCCGAGATATTAAATGTGTAGACTGAATGATCCTAAAAGTACCATATTATTTCAGCAAGACGACGTAGGACCGGCAAATAGTCGATTTTGAGAAAAAGTTAATTTTACTATGTATTTGCAGCAAATACTTTAACATTATAAAATTTTATATCGCTTTTTAGATTGTTGCATTTTATTGCTACCTTTCTTTTGATTACTGTAATAAAACCAATTACTGAAATATAACTTACGTAGGCTTTCAGTATTCATCACAAAGTAGCTATAAGTTCATATTCAGTGTATATGATCCCTATAATGCCTATTATTAACACTACAAATTTCAACTGTTCCTTTTTGTTCCTTTCTGAGAAAATAACATCGTAGCATGTATACATCTTTTGCATGGGTACATAAACTTACTATACTTTATTTTACGTAATGCGCAGAAAATTTTTGTCGCAAATAGACGACCTTGAACCACTGTTCGGCACATCTCTGCACATTTACAGCTTTGCTCGAGATTTTCTGGACAATTGCTTTTCGAGAAGGTGAATTTGCAGACAAAGAGCGATAGAATAGCTTGCAAAATCTCTACCCCGTGATTATATTGTCTGAGTTTGTCTACGTCAACAAATCACAAAATTTAGCTCTACTAGAACATCGCATTAGAGATGAAATGTAAAAAGTATCCCGGAAGCGATTCAAAATGTAGATGAAGAACTTCTATACAGGCTTGCGTATTGTGAGAAAGTCGGCAAATGACAGTTCGTAAACTTAATTTAATATTGTAATTCATTAGTAAAGGAGTTTTTGTTTATTTTGTGTAAACAACGAAATGATGTTACCTTATATCCTGTTCCATTTGCTAGAACTTTTTTTTATACAGATCTTGTAAGCATACATACATACATCCAAAGTACGAAGCAATGAGGCGGTAGCTTTGTACTTTGGGTGTATGTAGATCTGCTTACAAGATCTGTATAAGAGCCAAGAGGGATCCGAAAAGAAACATATATCTATTAACAAATCATAGAGTATTAAACAAAACTAGCAAGGAAAATATTTCCCACCCCCTATATTCAAACGTGCATTCATAATGTCAAATGTCATACATTAGCACTGTGCATTAATATAACGTTTTAGTCGTACATACTGACGTTCGACTAAATATCGTTTTTATAAATTAATATGGTGGTTTACAATATTACACAGAGGAAAGCTGTCAAATGGTGATTTATTTGAAATATCATATCAACTACCGATAGTCGGATAATAAATAAAATTAAGATACGTAGTTGCTTTCTTCCTCTTCATCACAAAAAACCGGACATGTCATGTTTTTATTTTTGCAAATGTTGAAAAACGTCCTACCTCAATACCGAAATATAGGCTGAATAATTTTGGTAATGAAAAATATACTATTAACGGATGAATCGTCGATTCGCATACACAATCACACAGATAACTTATGATGCTAAAACGCAGTGTCCTAGTAAACTAAATGTGTTGATGGAATATTAAATAATCATATTATAGGTTTATATTTCATAGACGGAAATAGCAAATTTTTCTCAAAAGACTTATTCAAAACAAATTGATAAATGCATGCTAAACTTGTAAGGCCATCTTTCCATAATAAAATTTATTGTTATTGTCGTTTTTGCAACATTTTTATTCTGTAAGTTGGACAATGAAAAGATTTTTCAAAATCAAGAAAATAAGTAAAAAAATTGATATCATTTAAACGGGCGGCATTTAAAAGGTCGTTATATTATTGTGACGAGATTGTACGCTGCCTTGCTAACATACGCAAAAAGTATCACGCTATCTCGGATCAGCTGTTTTAAATTCGGCAAGTCTGTGGCATTGAAAATATTGCTATTTTAGCAGTTTGTCTGTTAGATTTAACGGTTTTGAATACGAAATGGTGGGAAAATATGCAATATAACAGCTATGAGTAGATTTGGCGGTTTTTAAAATTTCCGCTACCAAAGGACAGACTTATATACAAAATTGACTGAAATTATTGTATGTACATACTATTGAAATAATGCAGAAGCTTTTTTATTTTTATTTTATATATGGTAATTTAAACTGATTTATTTTAAGAGTGAATATATTTTTGTCCATACAATTATAATATACAATAAAATTATCAATTGTTGGAGTACACAATTATGAGATGAGTTGTAGTAGGTATATTGTCATAATTATAATACTTAAATAAAATACTAGTAAAGGAGATGTTCATTTTGGATATAAACCAGAGGGATTGTATTGATTGTAATAAACTAAATGTTTTACAAAATCTTTTAAAAACTTATCAACCTATTAGGAAATACATGTTAAACAGGTCTGTCATATTGACCCCCTGCTATTATATTCCTCACCGATTTTTAAAAATAAATTCAACTTTTTAGGGAGGTCATTTGTCATGTCAGCTCCCTCCTCGGCTTTTTTTAAAAATCTCTGAAAACAGAAGACCACAATTGAGTACAAATAGAAGCACAATTGACACGCATTTTAGTCAGTTGTGCTTAATTGGTGCTCAACTGTGCTGTTCTTAGTTACATTTGTAGTCTTCTGTTTTCAGAGATTTTTAAAAAAGTCGAAGAGGGGGCTGGGTTGACGAATGGCCTCCCCAAAAACTTGAATTTATTTTTAAGGAAACGGTGCCTTCGCAAAGCACGTCAATTATGCTCATTTATGCCGTATAGCATCTTTCATATAACCCTTCCTCGAAATTTTAGGACTGTTTATATAAGATGACGACTAAAGCCGAATAAAATAAATTCTTTTTTTGAGTTAAATAAATATAATAAAAAAAACAGTTCTGAATTTTAAATAAATCTCAACAAAATAATTGTCTATTAAAGTTGTAATAATTCTTGTACTTTTTTGGTAGGTAATTATTTTCACACAGCAATAATTAGGTATGTACTTCATAAAATTATTATATTTTTCTACCACTGTCATTGAATGTCATTGACCCCCTTCGATTTTTCTTAATATCTGTAAACAGTAGAGGAAAATAAAACTAATAATGGCGCCAGTGGAGCATAATTGACACATTTTATAGTATATAGGTATAAAGTGAGTGCGAAGGCACCCAGTTTTAAATAAAATTAACTTTGGGAGGCGGGGGGGATTGTCGAGTTGGCCGCTCTTTTTTAAAAATCTCTGAAAACAAGCATAAAATAAACTAACAACTGCACAACTCAGCACAATTGACACGCGGTTTATACAATAACTTATAACAACTTCACAGACCTAAGTTTAACAGAATCTCTCTTACAATACAATTTTGTCAAAAAGTTGTATGGATCGATAATATATATGCATTTTATTGTAGTGTGCGTTATTTCTTAACATTATTATAATTTGTATTAATATCTCAAAGAAGTTTTAATTTTTCAATTACTATTTTAATTTTTTATTGTTATTGAATGTTTGTGACATACGGATGTCAATAAAATGTCATTTATGTACTATTAATTGAATGTAAATGTTTTGTAACACTGAAAAAAAATACAATTAATATCTTATTCATTTATTTTCAATTACAGTACGTCTTCTATTCATGTTCTCTATTTCAATTCTATGTGCATATATGTAAAGTGAAAAGAACAAATATTTCTAATTATTATTAATTAAGTACAGTTTGTTTATACATTAAGTTAATATACGGTCTTAACCTTTCTAAATTAAAAGCATATTTTCTGTAATTTTTATTGATCTCAACACAAATCACTTACAATTAATGTGAATCTATTTTGCGTAAATATTTTTTATTTTACAACCAAAATTATTTATCCAATGAAGATTTATAAAACACAAAATGTATTTTGAATATCAAATATTACGTCTTGGTTTGTTCTATCGATTTCTTTCAAATTATGTGTAAAAATGAATGTATGTAAATGTTTTTTAATTTATTCTACTTAAGTTTAAAAATATATTAAATAATATTATATTTAATAAATAAGATACTTTCGTAACACTAATTTATCTAATAAATTATATCTATTAATTATTACGTGCACTCTATATTTCATATTTGTTAATAATGAGCGCGGTTAATATGTGCCGTTACTTTAAATAATACAGTAATCGCAACGAAATTTTGATAATGCAAGCTAAGCGAGACCTTGCCAGAGTTGTTTTGCATCAACAGCGTTTGTTCTCATAACAACGGTTGAACCGATGTTGCCAATATGCAGAGATAACAACGTGCCGACTGTTACACAGGAAAAGAATATATACGGCGGAGGTGACCTCGCGTTGCAAATTCCACATGCAAGAGCGAGAGCAGCGCTGTGATCTACAGCTGAACTAAAGGCGTCGCTTATGAGCATTAGGGTAACTTTTTCACCTCCAGAACAAAATTTTATTTTTAGGCTTCTGAGGTCATCTATATCATGATAAAGTAAAAAGAAAGGCAAAACGTTGCTACCTCCAAAAACGGAGGTAACTGCGATATATATGAGGTGACAACACACACTTACTACCTACTTTGGAGTTGACTACGTACCCATCATCAATATATATATATATATATATATATATATATATATATATATATATATATATATATTGTTTTCCATAAGTAAATTTAACTCAACTTTAAAAGACCATAAAATACGATCTTACAGATTATCAAAGCTATTTCATCATTTATATATGCATATATATAGTTGCACGTCATCATGATCATATGACTATAAAATCTTTCCAAGTTGCTGACTTAATAACACGAAAATGTCTAAATCAGTGGTTCTCAACCTTTTTTCGCCTAGCGCCCACTTACTGGATTTTGTATAGATCCCAGCGCCCACTGCAGAAAATCGCGAAGGGACACGTCATGGACTACGACTATGGATTATGGACTAGGTAACCTGGGCACAGTAATTAAAACAAGAAGTAATAAATTCTACCTCTAACTTTATTTAAAAATATTAATTAATACAAACAAAAATTATTATTGAAATATTGAATTTTATTTAACAAAATTAAATTAATAAATTTGTGAGCCCAACCCATGCAGTCTTCACTAATGCGATCCTTGAGGTTGGTGCTTGCTCACCAGCTCTTTCACGCGAGGAGTCAGCAGAGACAAATAAAGCCGCAAGTCCCCTCTGTTGACCATGTCCAGCCTTTTCCTCATGCCTGAGTGCAGAAATGTAGCCGCACTAAATCCGGTTTCCACTAAATATGAAGTCGGAAACGTGAGAAGAAGCTTGTGAACTATTCCCCACATTGTAGGGAATAGTCCTGCCATGCTGTGGTTCTGCCAGAGTTTCTTGAAGCCTGTTTTGATTCGGAATTTGCAATCCTCGTTGTTGCGAAGTTCCACCAACTCCTCCTGCAATTTAACGTCAACGTCTTCCAGCACGACTCCAAACGGGTCAGTGATCCAGGCAGGTACATCCAGTTCGATGAGGTCTTGGAAGCGCGATGTAAGGTCCTCTTTTAGTTGCTGAAGATGAGCCCCATATCGAAGATCTTCATCTGTGGGTGTCTCTGTCATTTGATTAATTTCACTAAATTGGTAAAGTTCTTTCCTAACGATATTACTGCGGAGAAGGGCCAGCTTGTCGATAAAGGTGGTCACTGCGCTCTTGCAGTCGATGAGTGTCACCAGTTTACCTTGAATCTGGAGAGACAACTCGTTGAGTTTCCTGAAGATTGTAGCCAAGTAGAAAATGTCGAATTTGTGTTTCTTCAGCTCACCGGCCAACTTCTCATGTTTGACTTGCAGGAAAGTGACAACTGAATCGAACATTTCACAGAATCGAGCCAAGCAGTTGCCCTTAGAGAGCCATCTCACCTCGGTGTGAAGCAGCAGCCGATTGTAGATCTCGTCATTTTCCTGGCAGAGGTTGCGGAATAGTCGATCGCTTTTTGCATTTGTTTTTATTACGTTCACGGCCGTGATCCGAGATTGAGAGAGTCATGAAGGCTGGGGGTCAGCCGTTTCGCTGCAAGATGCTCTCTGTGCGCTACGCAATGTATGCAGATGATATCTGGATGCTCCTTCTTGAGAAGAGCAAGGAACCCCTTGTATCGCCCAACCATTGCTGGTGCTCCATCTGTTGCGCAGGAGTGAATGTTGATTAGCGGGATTTCCTTTTCTTCAAAGTACTTCTTGACAGCAGCAAAGATGGATGTACCAGTTGTGTCAAGGGGTAAGGACTCTGCAAACAACATGTCCTCTTTTGTTTCCCCAGTTTCGTTGAAGTACCTCACGTAAGACATGAGAAGGGCAGTGTTATCACTCAAAGTCGATTCATCAAGCTGGATGGAAAAGTTGATCTTCTTGAGAATGTCCACCAACTGGATTTCGACATCACTTGGCATCTCATCTATTCTTCTGGAGACCGTGTCGTTGCTAAGGGGGATAGCCTTCACTATTTCTGTCGCATTCCTATGTAAGACAGTCGAAATCACCTCTTTCACGGCAGGCAGAATCAGCACAGCGTGCGGCTTGCCAGCCTTTGCAATCAAATATGCAATGTTATACGATGCCAGCAGGCCATCACGCTGAATCTCTGTCACCTTGGCAAAAGCAGACGAAATGGACGGGGTAGTTTTCTCCCTGTCATCACGCAGTTTCTTGAAGTATTCTGCGGGCTTGCCCTTTTTGTCCGAATGCATCTTTTCTAAATGGTCACGCATACGAGAGGGTTTCATACCTTCATTTGAGAAGACATTGGAACAAATGAGGCACATCGGTCTTGTACGATCCGCTGGGCTTGGTACGAAACCGAAGGCTATATAGTCGACCGAATACTGGCGTACCACCGTCTGCTTTTTGCCTGGAGGGGCCATTGCTGTCGTGTAAAAAAGACCGATGTTAAATAATGTTAAACAATTTTGGTTGGAGCAATATAATTAAAGTATTTTGTATAAGTTAGATTTCTAAAATAATTTGAGTTATTAAAAACATTACCAACATCAATAAATGATTATTACCTGTAATAAACGGTTTTCGATTATACAAATTGCTCTACCTAGTTTTAATTCAGCTCAAATATATATTGTTTATTTTATAACAGAACCGTGTGTGCTAAATGTACAATATTTTTGATTAACACTCTGTTAATTAATCACACAACTATTGCACACTGAATATTTGTCTCTGTTCGAACGTTATCGCTGACTATCGTAAATAGAATGAATCATGCGAATAATGACTTCGCTATATATACCGCACTGCATAGAATTCTCTGGAAGTCGAACTCTCTCGACCTTGGAACATTCGAGATGCGGTCCACTATACTCACGTTGACTCACAGAGTCCGCGCGTTGCGTCATACATACAATAACATAGTTAAGCACAGAAATAGAAACATCATGTACGTAACCATAGCAACGATGGGGTTAACAATGCATAATAGGAATATTGGTGAGCGCGGATATTAAACATTTTGCATTTTTGTATAATTTTACTAATTTTTTACTGTGTAGTGTAGCTTTACCTTTACACCGTACAGCGCCCACCCAAAATCCTCCAGCGCCCACTGGTGGGCGCTACCGCCCACGTTGAGAACCACTGGTCTAAATCGCAATGCCTAAGTCAATTACACACACCAGGTATTTTATATGACAATAATTGTTCATTTGTTATGTATATATGTATAATATTGAACTAAATGTTTGTTCAACAGTATAACAAAAAATATTGTTAGCCTAATTTATATTATATTTATGTAGTATTATATTTTATTAAATAATATGTAAATGAGGAAAACCCAATCTTAAAAAAGCCCAACATATGATTGTATTGAGAAAAAAAACTTGGCAAAAACAAACAGCTTATTTCTATTTGATGATATGTATGTATGTACATAGGAAATGAATGTATACAGGAAAGTAGACCATAACGCCAATATTATTATTTTTTAAGTTTATAGAACATTGTATGTATTCCTTGACTTAGGTAAAAATATTTACTATTTCAAGAAAAACAAAGAACAGGTATTTATTTTAGCTGCGGATTTAAAGCGTCATAGTGTTTCTTATAATAGTAGTATTCCTATCATTGTCTAGATGTTCACATGATTATTGTCAAAACCGTGTTTGTTATTTGAAAAGATCGGAATGTTTATAAAAAAATATTCATAATTGATATATGTTACTGCCATTAGCGTTCTCGAAACTCTCGAACCCGTTACATTACAGGTCGTTCATATTATTATTAAACCCATCGAGTCCAGCAGTGGGATTCCGAACACTGGGCATAACACTAAATCTACAGCCTTTTAGCGATTCTTATAAACGTACTATTTGTATTCTGACTAGTTCGTGGAGAATAATCATATTTCTGAACATATGATCAATCTCCATGAACTAGGCATCCCGAATTTCAGTAGTATGTTTATGAGAACCGTTAGGTGACTGTAGATTTGGTGTCGTGTAGGAATGTCATTGCAAGATGATAGATATTAACAGTAGTATTCAAAACGTCAGCAGCCAAAAGTATCAATATCCAAGACAGTTTTCAAAGATATTGCGAAAAAGCCATACTACAGGTAGTAAGGAAGTGATAGTAATATTGTTCAACAGGAACAAATAGAAGATGAGTACAATGAAGACGATAATTATTGACTTGACAGCAGAAGAAAAAGTAGGGAACAAATAGCTTAAGTTTGGCAAAAGTAGCAAAAGTATTGCTTGAGGTACTCCTTTGAGGAACTTCCCCAAACAAGAAATTCTAGCCGCATTCCAAGAGAAATTGAGCGAAAATAATATTGAAGAGAGTGATAAAATAGTATCGACAATGAATGTAGCAGTCGGAGCAATATTACTCAATACAAACAAATGGAAGAAGAAGAAGATAAAGAATGATTATCGACATAATAGCAGAAGAAAAAGTAGGGGACACATAAACATAAGATTTGGCAAAAGTAGCAAATATGTTGCTTGAGTTAGGTACTCCTCAGGGAAACGTCCTCAAACAAGAAACTCTAGCCGGATTTCAAGAGACTTTGCGAGAAAATATCGCGAGATCAAAAATTATATTGATAAAGGTTTGCCATGGAATGTAAAACGCCTGTCTCATTAGGTGTCATACTGACAAATATTAATGACAGTATGACACTTAATTATATAACTTAAGACAGACGAATGCAGCAGTCAAAGCAATATTATTCAAAACAAACAAATAGAAGAGGAATAAGATAAAGACAAAGACTATCGAATTAAATTTAATAGCAGAAGAAAGGGTAGGGACACATAAACATAAGATTTGGCAAAAGTAGCAAAAATGTTGCTTGAGCTAGGTACTCCTTTGGGGAACATCCTCAAACAAGAAATTCTAGCCGGATTCCAAGAAACATTGCGCGAAAATAATATGAGAAAATAGTATCGACAATGAATGCAGCAGTCGGAGCAATATTATTCAACACAAACAAATAGAAGAAGAATAAGATAAAGACAATGATTATCGATTTAATAGCAGAAAATTTTGAAAAATTTTCCTGCAGAAGCCTTTGATGTAAAGATTTACAAATCCTGACCAATGTTAAAGCGTTAAAGGAAACGCTTTGAGGAGTTTATAAGTCTTAGATTGGCATGAAAATAATCTAAAAATCAGAAAAAAAATAAAAAGACCATGAGGTACAAGATAAAAAAAAAAGCCCATTAATATTCTCACGAAAAAAGAGCAGTTGAAAACAGGAAAAGAAGGAAAGATAAAGCAAAGCCAGGCCCTAACCGCAATTCCGCATCAAATGTGACATTAAATGTAAATAAAAAGTGACTAAAGGGAATTATTTAGTTCGTATGTACCTGATATTGATGTTTGCTTGGAAAGTGAATAAAAATCTAACACTCTGAAGGAAAGGCTTTAAGGGAAGAAGACAAACTTGGAATTGACAAAAACCAGGACGTCCCAAATAATGAAAACAGGTAAATTTGCTCACACAAAGTTTCTATACAACCAAAACTCAAAGAAAAAGACCGTAAGAATTTTGTCATAAAAACTGTGCAAATTATAGATGATGGACAGTATATAGTTAACTGCATAAAGAGCAAAACCGCATTAGTCTTCTGATGACGTCGTAGGCAGCGAATAGACCAAAGCACTGCTAACGAATCCCAGAGTTACAAGAAAGCATGTTTTTGAGGAATGAGAAAAATGTCCAATGTATTGATTTCACTAACAAAATAAGAAATGTGAACTTTTATAAACATTATCTTTCTAATTTGAAACTGAATTATGATCATTTTATTTTTTCTAGATATTTAAGTCTTGTTTTGCAGAGATAGTAAACTATATAATACACGACTTTTCACTGCTATCTCGTATTATCTGCATGCGTTAGACGAATATTATACGTGGAGCCAACAGTGGTGGCCGAATGCTATCATATTGATAAATAAAAAGCTAATAGATTGTCGTATTTCTTCAACTAGCTTAAAAAATTATTATGATCAAGTACATACTCTAACTTATCACAAACATATTAGAAATAATGGCAATAGTTTCTTTCGTTTTAATGATTTTGGCTACTATTACCATATCTTTTATGTAAAACAGACGTTGCTAAACGTTAGAAATTTCTATTGGCATACAATTTACCAATTTTACTCATGAAATCTTCAGTTATGACCACAAAAAACTCCAGCTTTTGTCATGAACTTTGTTAGTCATGTTTATTATTATTTATTATAAAAAGCACTTTTCACGGGGAAAAAACAACTTTATTTAACATAAGTCAAACGAAACAACTTATGAATACAGAAAGAGTTAGATAGTAAATTCTAAGTATGTTTCCATTTCTTGGACGGTTATTTCATCTAGATAGAGTAATTGATCTTCGAAGATATTTCCAATCAATTCCTCTTTTTATCATTGTTAAAATAATGAATACATTCTTCCTTATTAAAATTGTCTGGATAGACCTTCTAATACTTTGCAATAACATAAATTGATATTGAAATTCTGGTTGCTTCACGTAATACACTTTTTTCCTCTCCTTTATGGTTTCCCTTTTGATTCATGACCTCTCCTGTGTTTTAGGTTTTTTGCCCCATCTTCTTTATGTGGGCCCATTTCTCCGTTATCCTGATGGTTGTTATTTCATTACTTGTTCTAAGAGTCGTTCATGATTCATTCGGCTCTCATGCCTATATATTTGCCTCCATACTAGTTTCTCGACCGCGATTCTGATTCGGTACATGCAGGCTATTTTGGGAGACCTTATTACGGATAGAGTAACTTAATGACTGATGTACCCGGTTGCAAACCCGGATAAAAAATTAGGGTTAATGCGATGAGTCAACTTCACGTCACTCGTGAAAAATAACTTCTTACAAGAAACTCCAACCATGACTCTGAACATCGCATGGATTGGCCCAAATAAAGAAAAAGGTTACATTTCCAAAGTATTACACTCATTATTTTATTTTGCTTAGGATAATACATATTTGTAATGTTATCTGTCAAATAATAATTTTCGTTGGTTGTTTTCAGCATTACTTGGATATTGGAAAATATTAGAGCTGACTCGCTTTTACTTTCGAAATATCGTAGATGTTCTAATGTCTCTCGTTTCCCCGTGTCAGTCAGCAAATCAATAGCTGTACGTACGTATACAACTCAAAAACTGTAGGCACGAAAGAATAATTCCTTAAAATAGTGTGTAATAAACTACGTTTAGTCGAGACGACGCTTCAAATTCTCATCGACCGAAACAATTTCAGAAAAATAAAATTGAACTAATTAATTAATATATCAAGATATATACCTTCCGCTAGTAAAATACTATTACATGAAAGCCAGTTACAAATTAAATATTATAAAAAGCTATTAAATATTACTTTTCCACGACTATAATTTATATAATATTTGGCTATACTGTTTAGTAGGCAAGCATTGTTGACAAATTTAAACTGTTTAGATGACAATTTTAACAAATGTCAAAAGGTGTGTGAATATTATTATTTATAACCATTGAGGAAAAATACAATGGAGACGCTGTAAAGCATCTTTGCTGTACTCTCAAAACGGGAGCATTGGGCAGGGCTAAGTGTGGCACCAATATGGCTGCCTCACCCAGTCCGGACTACTCAAAATTATAATCTGTCATCTCACACCTGTCAGGCCTACACTAACCTATGAAATGTTATTCCAGACGAATTCTTCTTAACAACGCCTCTGCTGTTGCAGCTACATAGAGCACAGGAAACCATAATGTCTTTTAATATTTAACATATTATATAACTCTAACAACGATGCACTTAACAAACACTCCACTTTTTACCAACACTACCTGTTTGACGTAAGTGTAGCATCAATATGGCGGACCTGTATCCGGTTTGATCACGTGACGTCGTCTCTCTACCTATTCCTTCAACAGTCCTGAAATGACTTTTGAGTGATATATGACTTGACAGGTAAAATTTCGCAACATCTAAAATTGGACGCCATTTTAATTTACTGGCGCATGTCGGTTGTGAGAGCGACTCAACCATATATGCCATTTCGTCACTTCAAGCCCATTGTTCTTCATTCTGCCACATAGATACTTTTTTCTTCAACTCATTTTTAATGGTATATGAAAGACACATGCTGGATATAAATTGTGATCGGGAAAGAATAACCATTACAAGCATATTTTTCTGCAGGAACAGTTTAATTCTCGTAGAGTTGAGATGAAGAGAAATTTGGTTTCCCTTTTTACAAAATATAGATAAAGTATATTTCACGATATTGCTTTTGCACTTATCCAACTGTTCATAGACTTTCCAATTTTCCATTCTCCTGTTGGTAGAGCTTTTATATATGAAGCAGGAATTTGTTCAATTTTGTGTAGCGTAAGGGATGGTACAAAGTGCCTTGTCGGTTAATATTTGTAATATGTTCTTCATCACTGTTTGATGCCATTCCATACAAATCTCATTTTTTTGTTACATAATAAAGTCATTACTGGGGTTCAGAAAAAATGTTTTTCTTATTTACATTCCATACTCCTGATGGGTCCCCTATACTACATCCTCACCATGAAGCTTTAAAGTTTAATTTTTCCTGTTACTCTGGTTCATGCCTTCTTGAGATACTCCAAGACCTATACGAGAATTCTGGATTTCTTTTCGTAAAATTTGCGTACAATTCTTGTCAGGAATATTGCCTTTAATGGAACTTTCTTTACCAGATGAATGAAATTGAATATAACAGCATAGTCCTAATGAAAGATCCTATTCAAGTACATTTTATCAGCAATTTGGAAAGTTGGATTGTCTTCTTGTTCTAACAAAGTTCAACCGGTAATATAATTCCTTAAAGAATATTAAAAGTTCTGCTCTTCACATAAACGGCAATACCTCCCCTAACCGCCACAAAGCTCCTGTTCTACTGGTAGTTTCTTCATATTCACACCTCTTTTTTTTTGGTTTTTTGGACATGCTCGCCTATTACCTGTAAATAAATTAAACCAAAATACGTACTGTGGCAAAAGAGCAAAGGATAAGATGGAACATATATGTTTTAAGTAATATACACACATACGTAAGTATCATTATTAAACAACGCACTCGATAATAAACTTGATATCTGTCATGGCCAAAATACGAAAACCCTGTTTAAGTGTCGACCACTAACATGGTCATAACTAGAGCTTACAGATAAACTTAAGATCCAGATTTGGTCACGTATCATTTTCTAAAGAAAAACCGTCAAATATTTTAAGTACATTTCTGTAATCAGTTTTAAGCAAAGAAAATACTAAAATATAATTCGCAAGATTATCCACAGAAAGTTAAGGATTAGAAGTTACTCAATAACTACTACATTTTTTACAACAAGCAAGTTTCAAACTACACTTTACTACACTCTCATCCTATACACTAATCTAAAAAGTAATGGCATCAACAGATATTAAAGTATTTATATAAGCATGTTTAAAATATTTATAAAAATATACAAACGTCCACGGATTAGGAGAAGTGGCTGTAGCCGGTAGCTTTTACCTAGCATATAAAACATAAAAGTTGTATTCTTCCTATCGAAGAAATAATTAAGCGTGGTTCAGAGGCGTATTAATAATCGTGAAACCTTTCTTAAAAACTATTATTTTTTCGTCGTGATGTGCCAACAATATTTAGTGTAATGGCACTTTATAAATATAACATTTACAACTAATTTATGGTTGAATATTTCTTATTATAATATTCATCACCTGATGAAGCCCTAGTAGGGTGAAACAATTGTAGTAAATTGAATAAAACTGTTTTGAACTAAATTTGAATTTATTTCAATTTTTACTTGTAATATTTCTTTTTGTACTCACCGCCTGTAAAGTGACATTTGGCGCATGTGTAGCTCGACTAGGAAAGAGGTTTTCCCGGCCGAGGCGACTGTAAAAATTGAAAAAACCACTGGCACTTTAAGACATTTAAAAAGAAATCTAACTTGGTAGTAATAAAATTTAGTCTATAAAATACCACTTCCCTCCACTATTCTTCACTAAAAGCTAGGGAAATAGGAGTAATAATTAAAAATTCTTCCAAAAAAATTGTGGCGCCATCTATTTGACGACATTTTAAGCCACATCTTAAGCGACATTCAAGCGCCATCTATTTGACCACATCGACATTCATATTGGCAGTCAGAATTTTTTGTATTTAAACCAAAAAAACGCAATAAATGTACTATAAATTTATAAATATAAGAATAAATACCTCATGTTTGCCATGTGTAAGAATATAATACCTTAATTTTAGGGAAAGGTGAGTAATAGTTGCGTACATGAAATGCTTAACTTAATTAAGTAATCTATCTTAGGTTAGGTATGATACTAATGACATTAATCAATAATATTTTTTTAATTTAATGTTCGTACAAAAAATATTGTACAAACCACTTGCGTGAAGACATCTTCCACGCATTCGCGCAACTAAAAGCACTCCCTTCCTGCACTCGCTTCCTGCGGTCGCTCGTACAAAGTGCGCTCATGCGGGAAAATAGTCTTTCCGCACTTGGTTCGTAAATAACTATTCTTGTTTATATTTCTTTCACATTATGTGGTAAATTAAAACAATTAAATTACCTTAAAACTATACGCAATGTGGAATACTTTTTATATTTTAAATAATGAATTGATAAATATAAAAGATGCTTTCGGTTTTTTTTATGTTAACTACTTAGCTATGAAAACAATATGTTATCGCGACAATTTGCTTAGAATTTTCTGTGACATTTTACAGTGTCATCTCGAAGTTTGGTTAGAATCGCTTAACATTTGATACTTTTACATTCGTTTAAAGAAAAAATGAGTGAATTGAAATTTGGACACAGTAAAATTTTTATCAAAAGAAAGGAATATCCCGAAGAATATTCATGAGAGAATGGTGAGTATATGGAGAAAATATCCTCTCCTATTTCACGTCAAATTTTGATGTGAGCAGTTCAAATGGGACAGAGAATCCATTCATGATAACCCGAAGTGTAGGAGACCCTAGAAACACGAACTGTAGAAATCAACCACAAAGTTGAAGATATGTGTTTATGGACCGCGAGTAAAAGTTTCAGTTATTGCTAGAAAAGTAGAAATATCAGAAACGAGTGTTTTTAAAACTCTACACGAAGATTTGGGAATGAGCAAAGTGTCGGCAGGATGGATTCCCAGGCGGCTCAGTCCCGAAAAAAATTGTGTACTCGACAAATTTGTGAAGAAAATTTGACTCTTTTATCTCAAGATGAAGACAAATGGAGTTGTAACTGGGGATGAAACTTACCTCTGGGGACCACCCACGAAACAAGCGTCCATGCAATGGGTTAATAAAATCTCTCCACCGCCCAAGAAGGCAAAAATACGATTTCCAAAAAACACCCCATAATTGCGCTCAGAAAACTCTACTTCTGCACGACAACTGCAGGGAGCATAAAACACGAATTAGTCAACCTGTAAAGAATGAGTGTGGCTTTAAGGAATTACAACATCCGCCCCTACAGTCCCGAACTTGCCCGCTATGACTATTATCTTTTTCCATATATAACTCAAAAAAATACGAAGTAGACGCCATAAATTCTCGGCCTGATATACAAAAAAGAAACTTGGAACAATATAAGAATTTTTATTTTTCAATGTAATCTCCCCTAACTTCTTACATTTATTACAACGATTAATTAATAATTCGATACCTTTGTAAAAATAATCTGAAGTTTTTCCGTCAAAATGTTCTATAACAGCTGCTTGTAACTCACTGTCGTCCTTAAAACTACGTCCCCTAAGGTCTTTTTTTTAAATTAGAAAACAAACAAAAAATCACAAGGAGCCATATCCGGACTATACGGTGGATGTTCCAATTCTTGAAAGCCGTATTCGCGGAGGGCAGCTTGTGAAATGGCGACAGTATGACGGGGCATTTCGTGCAATAATCGCACACCTTTTGTCAATTTTCCACGACGTTTTGCACGAATACTGTCCCTTAATTTATGCAATAAAGACGCATAATATGTGCCGTTCACACTTGTATTGCGCTCTTTAAAGTCAATTAGCAAAATGCCCTCAGAATATTGTGGCCATCACCTTTTTCGTTGATTGAACAACTTTCGCCTTTCTGGGACGAGGTTCATCAGGTCGCCGCCATTTCATGGACTCCGTTTTCGATAGAGTATCGTAAAACAGAACCATTGTTTCATCCCCTGTGATAATGACTCCAAAATCGGTTTTGGGCCGTCTCCACACATGTTTAAAAACGGCTGCGCACATTCGACTCGACGTTCATGTTGGAGAGCAGAAAGAAGTCGCGCTACCCATCTAGCACTAATTTTATTCATACGCAAATGGTCATGGAGAATTCGGCGAACACGTGTTTCGGAAATGTTTGTTATCACTGCTAATTCCTTCACTTTCAATCGATCTTCTAGCACTAAATGTTTAATAATTGAGCATCTTCCAGGGATTCTTGTCCGAAACGGACGCATTTTGCCCACTTTTTTACAGTTGAATACGAAGGAGATGAATCGCCGTAAACGCCAACGTTGTTTAATGTGATAAGGTGTATGCCCTCCTTTTGTTAAAAATTTGATGACCACTCGGTACTAAATTTTCGTTACTTCAGACATTTTCGTGCACTAGTCACGTTGGTTGGCTGGTTACTAAAACGTGACGGAGTTAGAACACGTTTGAAACTGTCAGGCCGAGAATTTATGGCGCCTACCTCGTACATGAGAGGGCGTCGTTTTTTATCGACTGAAGACGTGGAAAAAGCGAAAGAATCGTGTTTTCAGAATGACCAAAAAAAATTTTTTTAGGGCATAGCATTATTAAAGAAACATTGGAATAAGTTAGTGTTAATAGTTCTATTCGTCTTCTAACTCGTTTCATTCACAGCAAGATAGATAGAAGAGTAAAAGAAGAGAATGGCCGGGCACAGAGGTACGCCCACAAGTTGTCCGGTCTAGAAATTCCGGCAGTGAACTTGTTATAGTAACGCGAAAAAACTTACTAAAATTAGTTGCCTCAGTGCAGTCAGAATTTTTACGATAGTTTGATTTTTGTTTGCATAAACAAGTTACAACAATTACAAGATGATTTTTCTGTGGAGTACTCTAAAAGACACTGTGGTTTCACAAACACTAACCATTCACCATTTAATGTTGTTAACTGACAAGATTTCTGACGATATTGACAATGGCAAACAATAAATCATAGCATTTGCAGCTTTGTCGAAAACAGAAAAGTTGGTACTTATGGATCGCAAGGAATATAGTTCAGAGAATGAAATTTACAAAATATAAACGGATTTACGGCCCATAAGTACAGAAGTACCGATATATATATACGAATGCCTGTCAAGAGTTACTGAATACTAGTTACTAATGTATTACATAACACCTCTTTTAAATTATTCTATATAATTACGTTTTTCAGATTTACTCACGTCCTTTTATATTATTGTAAATTATTTCTTTTGGAAGCAAACAAAACAAAAGCCAGATAATGTTTCAACTATATTTACTTCTTAATCTGTATAAATTCTTCCATTCGATATTTTTATCGCACGAGATATTTGTAACTAAATTATTCCTAAATTGATAAAAGAAAATTATCATCTATACTTTTATGTACTCGAGATAGAAACTATTTTAAATGCGACTCATGTATGTATTTGTATACAATTTCAAAAGAATGTAAAATTTAGAAAAGAAAAGGAATACTAGGACTTTCCACTGTAGTGAAATCGTAGGCACGTGTTTCTGACTCATTGGTCGTCATCAGTACGGTGTAACCAAATAATAAGGTGGGGAAACCTAGGAAGTGCAGAGACAGTTGGAAGACCACCAGGTGACAGACCGAAACGTATAGCTTATGTTAGAATATTCTAGGTTGCCGCAAGAAAAACCTGTTAACATTTTAATTTATGTTTGTCATGTGTTTATATGATTATTTTCTGCTTTTATAAAATCTAACTAAAGCGTGTGCCTTTCTATACTTTGTCTATCCTCTATTTGACCAATTAATTGATATATAATTTTAATAATGTGTCTTGAAAGTATCATTGCACGATATATTCTATACAGCATCATCCCTTTTACATATTAACAGAAAATCTGTCTTCTGTCAATATGTAAACGAGATGATGATTGAAATTTAAAATATTAAGTGGAAACTTCGTCAATAAATCAATTTTAATCAAAAATAACACAAAATAATCAATGTTGGATATTCTGTTAATGGCCTACATACCTACAGTTGAAATTATTGTCTATTTCAAAAGTCATTTTATTCCTCATTGCGAATGCATTTCTAAGATGAAACTAAACGCTAAATAAATTTGAAAGCTTCAATTCTTTCTGAAAATACTACCTTGAAAGCCAATTATAAGGTTTTCTGTTGACGTTGTAAATTGACAGATATGAAGTGTCGATACCTTTGCAGTTGGTAATTCCCGTTTCTCACCATTCTCAAACTTAACCAAGTAGAATGAAATGGACGTAAGTGACTTGGAAATGTACGAGCATGTATCATTCTGGGAGTTCCCAACAGCAATTTGTGAATTTAACAAACTCGCCATAAAATATCCTACATCGTTAGAGTTTTGACAAGTAAACACGACAAATGTCAAAATATAAATTGATTAATTGACGCTAGCAGACTTGCATCTTTTTTGCGTACAGATTGACGTGTTTAAATGTATATTTGTGCATACTTGTAGTTTTTCACCCGAAGTTTGGCTTTCCGCCATTAATTCATGTAACAATAATATACAACCCATCTCATATAATTTCAATATGAAAAAGAAAGATAAAAGCATAAACAAATTATAAACAATTGGGTATTTGGCATATGAATTTAGTTCAATGAAATGCAATCAATCTACATACATACTGTGTAGTAGTTGAAGAAGATAAAAGATTTTCAACATATAATTTGTTTAACTTGGATTCGTCATACTATGGAAATAATACAATGATGAAATCATGTTTTTTTGCATTAAATGTCAAATTGTCATATGGGATTTGCAAATATAGTATGATCAAAAAGTCTTTGGATCGCAATAGCCATGAAACCTAAAGCTATCTATAGAATTATTTACTTATGTGGTTCTTGACTTTGAAGTATACATAAGTCACAAATAAAATAGAGTAAAAGTTGTCAAGTAAATGTCAAAATTAATAAAAGTAAATAACTTCATAGATTGACATAAATTCCAAGGCAATAGCGATCCAAAGACTTTTTGATCATACGTTACTTTAGAGGGCAAAACATATTTATTTTTGTGTACTTTGTAATTTCGAACGTGTAATAGAAAGCTGAAATAAGAGAAATATTTTGAAAATAATGTTTTTGTATTATTTTGATATATCCTGCGACGTTGCTACTAATAAAATATAATTGGCAAAGAGACGATTTTTATATACTTACGACCGATAAAAGATGATATATTCACAATTCAGTGTATAAGTATACAAAATTTATTTAAATAGCAACATTAATTTTCGACAGAGGTACAGTTGATTTCACTAAAATCGAGTGCAGCTAAATTCCTTAGTTGTAAATCGACAAGAGTGTCAATGTCGCCTTTTGAGAGAAACAAAATGCCAAAGTTACAAGAAAGCGACAAAGTCCTAATTCTTTCAAAACGGGATGATAGTTGGTCAATAAGGGATGTAGCTCAACATTATAACATAGCCAAAAACACAGTCCAGAGGGTTAAAAGAAGTGAAGAAGACGCGAGTACTAGTAGAAAAGAAGAATCGGGACGTCCAAAGATTTCTACAGCTGAACAAGATGCAGTCATGGTCAATTATTTACGACAAAATCAATTTCAGTCGGCAAAGCAAGCTGCATTTCTAAATAGCTTCCCTAAGTCATTGTCAACAGTTTGCTGCATAATAAAAATACGGAGTTAAGAAACATTGCTTTTTGCACGACCAGTGAAAAAAGCAACTACTGACGCAAGAACAAAGAGTCTCGAATTATTTTTACTTGTTAAGGAAATGTATGAAAGAAATTGCATGCCTCAAAACACCAATGACCTCTGATAAATACTTGGTAGTTGCAGGATTATTACAATTTGGTGTTTATAAGAAAATTTTCTGTTTGTATTTCTAATCAAAATAAACGTATTTGTGTATGTGGTAATATTTCTCTTTCTCTAAACCTTACCTATTGAAAAAAAAAACGTTGATGCAAAAATAAAGTGCGATTCACACCGTAATATAGTAGAAAATATCAAGCTTATGATTTCGAAGGTGTACTCGATTTTTCTGAAACCGATTGCAGAGGATTTTTCAATAGGGACACACTTTTCTATTTAAATACAAACGCACCCATAATTTTTTTTTATAATTTTCTATAATCTGTCAATTCAATATTTACATTTTTATTATCGTAAAGTTCACGAACGAAAAACGTTCGGAAATTATTAAAAACTATTACCGAAATTCTGAGGCGTAAGTTCTTCCGTTCAAAATAAACCAAATCACAATACCACGACCTTCACAGGAATTGGGAATCTCTCAGTCCACATTGTGGTGAATCTTACGTAAATATCTTGGCCTGCACCCTTACAAGATCAAATTAACTTAAGAAGTGAAGCCTCTTGCTCATTTGACGCGCCGAAACTTCTCAAATTGATCTCAAAAGTTTGAAGAAAATCCTGTATTTTATCGAAAAATCATCTTTAGCGATGAAGCTTATTTTTTACTTAATGGCTTTGTCAACAATACGCACAATATGGGTTATTGGAAAGCAGGAAATCCACAGCTACTTCAAGAGGCACCACTTTTTTCGTCTATGTAAATGATCGCCATGTTACGTTTAATGCAGTTCGCTATCGTGCCATATTAGAAGACTATCTTTGGTCAGAAATGGATGGACCTAACATCGGTGATATGTGGTTCCAACAAGATGGTGCCATATGCCACACACCTGGTCAAACAACCGATCTATTGAAGGGGAAGTTCAGTAATCGTCTAATCTCCAATGGTTCGGTCGAATGACCACTTCGCTCATGCGATTTAACGCCGTTGGATTTCTTCTTATGGGGCTACGTTATGTTTTTGGTTTAGGCCAACAAGCCAGTAACGTCAGTGGAGGTCAGTAACAATATCTAACGCAAAACTGCCAAAGCTCCGGCCGATATGTGTGGAAGAGTGGTGGTAAATTGGCTCCAAAGAATCGATCACTGCAAACATGCCTTCGGTGGTCATATGGGCGATATCGAATTCCGTATTTAAATTTAACATGTGTATTCCACCTGAAATAAATTTCAGCCATATATCTCTATTATTTTATTTAAATACAAAATTGTTATGTCCCTAGTGAAAAACCCTTTACATACATTATTGCCGTTGTTACTGTGGGGAAGGTTGATTAAATAAATATAAAGCATTATTGAATAAAATACATAAATACGCTAAAAGCCAATATATAAAAGTAAGCAGAAAGTTTATTGTAAATTCAGTTATTAACTAACTTGTAAATTAACTATCATATTAGATAAATACATATAATGATGACAGATGGTGATCTAGATATGTTCTTTTATCGCCAACCGTCAATAAAGCGATGCGTTACCATAGCGCTTTTCGGAGGTAAACAAATACTTAATCGTACTGTGCATAATAGTAGTTTATACAACGAGTCAATAATGACAATACTCGCGAAGTGGCGATGGAGTAACTCGGCTCGAGGGAATAATAGTCATTATTGGGAGTTAGTATACACTACTTTATCTACGACTAACTGAAAATTACTAAAAAATCAAAATAATTAAACGAAAATGTCAGATTACTATATCAATATGACGTTTGACAGATAGTAAAATGGCCGGACTTGTCTATCGTTACTACAACAACGTTGGGAACGTTATGTTCTTATTGGCGGAATGCAGGGAATAATGGTAACGTTATGCTCATTATTCCCCGGTCGCATTTCATTATTCCCTCCGGGTTATATGAGTGTTATTATTAAACAATAGTGATTAATATAATACCTACTTTATTGTTTAGTCGTCGATAAAGTACTTTACTGCCGCCAATATCTGTCAACACAGACACGATTGTATGACATTAAACATAAATCGTTTGTCGCTGTCATGAAATGTCATAAGTCATTATATCTTTATTTTTTAAATTACGAATTTTTGCGGTTGGCGATAAAATTCTGCATGCATCACGTCAATAAAGCGCCTTTATCGAACTCGTCTTTTATTCGCCTCGCTCGCTTCGCTCGTTTGGCTCATAAACCAGACTGGTTCGATAAAGGATCACTTTACTGACTTGGTACATAAATAACTATTATCGCCAACCGTCAATAAATCGACGCGTTACCATAGCGTTTTACGGAGGTAAACAAACACTTTATCGTACTGTACAATAAAGTACTTTACCTGCCGCTAATATCTGTCAATGTAGCCATAACTGATGTCTTTAAACATAAATCGTTTGTCACTGTCATAAGTTATCATATCTTTATTTTAAAAATTAACAATTTTCACGGTTGGCGATAAGATTTTGTATGCACCACGTCAATAAAGTACCTTTATCGAACGAGTCTGATTTACGAGCCAAGCGAGTGAAGCGAGCGCGGCGAGTAAAAGACGAGTATCACTTTACTGACTTGGTACATAAATAACTATTTCATCACTAATATCCACATTCGTGATGAAAAATACTGCCTTGTTACACAAATAACTAACTGTTTCCACAGTCATTAAGAAAATTAAGTATTTCTGACATTATAAGTGAATAAAGCTGCACATTAAATTACAAGTGAGCGAAGTAAATCAATATATGCCATCAAGACTCATATATCAGGAAACAAAAATATTACTATTAATTCATCTACGTCAGAAGTCATTAATTTTGGTTGAGTTATTAACTGTATAATAAATATCTACCAATCCCCATTTGTTGTACCGTTACGTTTTTCAATTAAAAAAAATAAGTTTTGTTTTCTATAAAAATCATATTTCACGATTGTGAACGAAATTACGTTCAGCACTTGAGAGCAAAAGGACTTGAGCGCCCAACTTCTGGACTAATAAGAAAAAAATGCACTTTGCTCATATGTACTGAAAATTAGGACATTTCTATAAGATTGAATTTTCCAGAAAAATGGTAAATATGTTGAAGACTTTAAATTTAAAACCTATCCTATCTTATAACTTTTTGACTAAGAATTATAAGTGGAAAGAAAAATGTAATAATACACAGGGCGCTCCATTTAAAAAACTATGGTCAGTCACCAAGTTATGAAACATTATGTATAGTACAAAATAAATTCACTCCTAATGAACTGCTTTTATAATAAATATATTTTCTCATAAAGTCACAATCTGCTTTCTCCGCGGAGATGACTCACCCTGTATATTGCCGATGCGAGTCAGGCAATCTTTTGAAATATCACTGTATGCCGATGCTGTAAATATCAATAGACCAATAATATAATATCTGCTACTGACGAATAACATATTTGTTTGAATGTAGAAGTCAGTGAGCGATATCTCGACTTTATGGACTTTATAGTATAAAAATCAAAATGTCAGTGTTCTGTCTGCTTTTACCTTCAGGCCAACGATATATTTGATAATGCAGCATTTTCAATATGCCATTGAACATGTCTAGGATTATGTTGTGCTGCTTTCTCATAATTGTCGGTAATAAATTTGTATTACGTTGGTAAATTATATGTAACGAGACACGGTGATATGAGTATTTCTCGTCAACTTAATGCCATCATTATTGTTAATGAAGGCTCAAAATCCTTGCTCTATTATTGACATATACAATATCCTTCGTTTAACATTTATTGAAGTAATATTGATATTGACCAATAATAGAATGTTGATAAATACAGATGACATTTATCAAATAACATTTTATTCCGCAATAGATTTCTATTATAATAAGGCCATTACCACCTTAACGAAATTTAAGTTTTACAATATCTACACCTACTTGAATTCAACATACCTAATTCTGAAACCTGACATTAGAATTCCATACGCGCAGTTTAAGGGCGCAATTTACAAAATTTCAGAGTAAACCGATTAACTTAATCTTATAGTTGCATATACATACTATATACGCATGATCGTAATTATTATATAGTGTTTATTTTTAATTAAATATTCAATGCGACTCTGGCGTTAGAATAAATGAAGGAAAATAACTACAAGATGTCAATGATCGAATTTTACGTTTCAAACATTTGTTATAAATATTTTTTCTATTTAATGCAAATTTGCTGCATAGTTTAAAGTGTTATTGTCAACACATTTTCTCAAGAATTTATATCGAAATTTTAGCAAACAATTGTTATTTGAACTTAAATATGTGAAATTTGAAAGAAACACTCAGCAGAGTATCGTCGCACTTGGAATATGTAATCGCTTTCGACAAAAAAGTAATGGTTCTGTTTGAACACAAAGGGGTAGGAATGATGGTAGGTATAAGAATTGGTGCCACAATTTTTCTTTCATCACTGTATCTACTCAAATAACGGAGATACTTCCTGTGTAGGAAGTTCTGAGACCCGATATATGCAATTATAATTGTTAACTCGAGTCCTGCCATAAACATAATGAGTATCGATTTATTAGACATTCTAAATTTGTCGGTAAATAAAATGTTTAGAAATTTGTAACATGGACGTACATTTACATCGTATTTCTTATTGTAATTTGATTATACTAGTCTTCAAAAGTCATGTTTCCAATGTCAGTAATAAAGTAAATAGTAAGTAATTGCGAGAAAAGTCAACACCTGTCAAAATGTCAACTTCGTGTATCTTACTTATCGACATTTCTCAAACCAGTTTGTGGAAGAGACAATATTTGGGCAAGATGCCTGGCATGTCAGGTATTTTTAAAGCGAGTTTGACACTTTTTTGAATCTCTCTGTATATTTAAGAATGGGGAATCTTGTAGAAATAGATACATTTGTGTTATTATTTTATAGCTACCTACTACAAGTTCTACTCTACTGGGATTTGTCAATATGAAATTAACATAAGATGTTTGGGCTAACGTCATAATACCATCATTAGATATTACATAATTGCACTATATGAGCTTGTATTAACTCTAATTGCTTTTAAAAAATATTTATGGAAAACACTTACGCGCATATTTTCTTTAAAATTTCAAACATAACGATTAGTGACTTCCACCTCCGTGCCACATCAATTTAGCCGAACTGACAAATTAACATCATCACTATTGTCAATATCGCTTAAAATGAACTAACAATACCGAAATGAATAAAAACCGAATATCACGATCCCTTAACCTCTTTTGCCATTCTAACATTCAAGATAAACTACACATCAGTTGTCAAATAACTATAATATGTGCACTTACAGAAATCGATAACCTAACACAAATCACTTGTTCAAAACTGGAAAAAACTTTTAATACAACTCGATGATAATATCACTACAAAAATGCATAATACTTTTGTTTTTATGGCAAAACGTAGTTAATAGTTAATATTCTGAAGTATAATAAACTCGTTGACAGCAGTATATGTGTACAAATATCAATATAAAATTAATTCATTACAGTATGTATATGAAGTTTCCTAATATTGTGTGTGTTTACTAGAATAGTTTTCAAAAATAGGTAGGTGTTTGAAAAGTTCCATACGAATATGAATGGGAAAATACCTCAAACTAGTTCAGTAATTTTGAAATGTTTAAGAATACCTTTGACAATTATTCAAACACTGACAATTCACTAAATAGCTTTAATCATACGAAGTATAAACCTGTATTATAAGAAGCAGGAAGGAATAAAACTGATTATTTCATTAGAACCAAGAAAATGGCGGCTATTAAACAATACAGAAAAAGTCCTTATACCAATACATCAAAGGTAATTACGTTCTAAGTTTCTGGTCTACAAGAACGAAATACAAATTATAATATGTTTACTTACACAATTAAAGAAATAGGCATACAAATTCCCAAGAAAATGGAACAATGACAAAGCTTTCCACAAATGCTAAACAATTGACAAAATCGTGAACTAGTGACACGTGACTGTCAGGGAAATTTTGATTGGTCATATGATAAACAAAAATTATGCTCATTGCGCCCTCTGTCGATCAATACTTTAATCTCGAAAATTTGGTTAGGAAATGTTATGAATGTGACGAAATTTTCACAATTATTTTAAAAGTAATTAATTGTTCACTTAACATAAGGATGAATAGACAAGGTATTATTATCACGTTTATTGAATACTTTTTGCAAATATATATATATTTTTTAGATATAGAAAATTATTTCTCTAACATTCTCAAAAGAGAGGAAGATGTGTCAGCTGGTGTGGCTGCAATCCGAACATTATTAGAAGTTATTAAAAATGATAAATGTATATAATCACATACTTAAATCTCTTTTTTAAATTACAACTATTATTTATAGCATCTACTGTACGAGAACTAGATGAAAATTTTAAAATAGGCATTGATGTGATGAGGAACACTAATTATTCGGTTACTGCAATTAATTCTGGTTGTGAACTCTTTCTGAGGTTTATTACATTTGCCAAATTAGATAGAAATGTAAACAAATATTTCCAATACTGATACATGCTCTATATTTTCTTTTTTAGTCAATAGAAGAATGTAAAGAAATCATGTTAAATAGAGGTTTACTATTCTTGAAAAAATTAAATGAAGCAAGGAGTAAAATTGTAAAATTAGCTACACAGTTTATTGTTGATGGTTGTGTAATATTTTAATTTTGTTTTGATTTTTCTTTTTGTATTTTACTATACATATGTTGCAGCATGTGTTAACACATTCTAGATCAAGAGTTGTTCTACTTACACTTAAAGAAGCTGCAAAGCAAAAAAAAAGATTTCATGTTTATATAACAATATCTGCACCAGATAACAGTGGGTAAAGTTGTATTAGTGATGTATATATTTGTTTTTTCAATAATATATTTGTTCAGAGAACGTATTGCAAGAGAATTGGAAGAGGGAGGCATTACCTGTACATTAATACTAGATTCTGCTGTTGGTTACGTAATTGAAAAAGTAGATTTTATTATGGTTGGAGCTGAAGGTGTAGTTGAAAGTGGAGGCATTATTAATAAGGTTTTAAATAAGTATTTAAGTTTCATATTAATTTTAAACACTTACTTCTAGATTGGAACTTATACAATTGCTCTGTGTGCTAAAGAAATGAAGAAACCGTTCTATGTTCTAACAGAAAGTTTCAAATTTACAAGATTATTTCCATTAAGTCAAAGTGATTTACCAGATGAATACAAGGTGAATCTTGTCTGAAACTCATTTAAATCCAAATAATTTTTATTAAATTTGAATTTCAGTATACCAAAAGTATGCGAACCAATGACTTGAACAAACAGCATCCCTTGGTTGATTATACTCCCCCCACCTATATCACTCTCTTATTTACAGACTTAGGTATATTGACGCCATCTGCTGTCAGTGACGAATTAATAAATTTATACCTGTAAATTTATTTTAAAAATATAGTTTTGTAAATAAAATTAATTTACGGAATTTTATGTACTCTGACAAAGTTTTGTGTAAAAAAGAAAGGTAAAAAGAAAATTTTCAAAATTGGAATTTAGATGTCTACTACATTTAAAATGATGTGTAATCATAGAATGTAGATTATGAAACATACGTGTCTATGCGTACATGTGCATATTTTTAGAAAGAATTGTGTTTTAATTTTATCGGTAAGTAGGATGCGTAAAATTTAAGGAAACATATTGTTGGAGACACGTGCGATGGTGGTGATATCCTACTTTATTCTAAGCACATTGCGATGGTTTCCAAACGGTTAGGCTAAACTAATGTAACAAGTAATAACAGGTTGTATATCTAACTATAGTTTAATAAGTTGCCTATCTATTTTGTATTAACTATTGTTTTAAATTGAAAAAAAAAACACCAATTAAGTAATAAATAAAGTTATTAATACAAAATCCAAACATTTACAAAAACAATTTAATATAGTTAAATCGATTTGGCAAACGATACCGTCAAAGTACGAACTAAAGGCGACAATTGTGTAGTTGCACATTCAATTTTATCTGAAATCGTTTGTAATAAGGCAAAACAAATCTTTATTTTACTTTTGAATGTAAATTGTAATGGTACAATTATAACCACTTTCCGGTGTCAGCTAGCTATGAACTTGTGTAAGCCAACATATACCAACAACATCGTACAATAATGTTTTACTTTACTGCCGATTTGAACGATTTCAGTTAATAGTTATCTATGTACCAACTCAGTAAAGTGATACTTTATCGAACGAGTCTGATTTACGAGCCAAGCGAGTGAAGCGAGCGCGGCGAGTAAAAGACGAGTTCGATAAAGGTGCTTTACTGACGTGGTGCATACAAAATTTTATCGCCAGCCGTGAAAATTGTTAATTTAAGAAATGAAGATATAATAACTTATGACAGTGATAAACGATTTATGTTTAAAGTCATCAGTCATGGCTACGCTGACAGATATTAGCGGCAGGTAAAGTACTTTATTGTACAGTACGATAAAGTGTTTCTTTACCTCCGTAAAACGCTATGGTAACGCATCACTTTACTGACGGTTGGCGATAATACCACGCGATCATTTTAATTCTAAATTATAGCAGGCGGGATTTTTTTTATTAGGTTGTCCAGAATGTTAATTATTGATTAATTAACATTTTGAAACGTCACTTCGACAATTCAAATTGTAAATTAGTACTTATATACCAACTTAATTTAAATTTCACAGGCTGCTCTAATTTAGAATTTAAATGATCGCCCGGTAGTTATTTATGTACCAAGTCAGTAAAGTGATTCTTTATCGAACGAATCTATTTATGAGCCAAGTGAGCGAGACGAGTAACAGACGAGTTCGATAAAGGCACTTTACTGACGTGGTGTATACAAAATTTTCTCGCCAACCCCAAAAATTTGTAATTTAAAAAATAAGGATATAATTATGACAGGGACAAACGATTTGTGTTTAATGTCGTATAATCATGACTATACTACTAAAATGGCGTCAAATTTGAGATGTTGCAAAATTTTACCTATCAAGTAACATAACCTACAAAAGCCATTTCAGGACTGTCATAAATAATAATAGTATGGTAGAAAGCACCAAACAATCGACCTTCGTCATCAAAATCCATGATGTAACAATTGTAGTATGTCAATGTTAGTATTGTGATCGACGTATAAAATTTACGATTTCTGAAGTTTACTTTGAGGTTATATTTACATCAAAATTTACCAAATTTTCTGAATGTAAATTAAATACTTTTTGATAAAGTAAAACAATGTATTCTATGAGTATAATGAAATAAAACTACATCTTGAATTCACCATTCTACTTAATAAATAGTAAAAAAAAAAAATCAAACTCTTCGTACTTTTCTTCTAGTGATTATTTCTTAATACTGAAGACTTAAACAATGGTTATATAAAATGTATATTTTAGGAAGCAAACTTTTTCAATAATTCTTCATTGTTCAAAATATCTTTTTAAACCTGACTTCAATTTATATTAATGTCGTACTTTACAATTAACTTGTTTCAAAGGATGGTACAGCTTAAGATAAATTAACTCGTCACTTATCCAAATTTGTAATAAATTATTAATGACAACCCTCTTCAACTTAGGACATACACAAAAAGAAAGTTCCAAATGTTACAGGCAAGTAACAAAATGTAGATATTTATTTTTATATTTGTTTTTTCTTATAATCGGTATAACATTAAGTACAAAATTTAAATCGAATTTATTATAACATATATTGTACATTTTCTGCTTACATATTTACCTTATAAATTTAATTATAAGTAACAATTAAATAAATTAATACATCTTTGACTTGAAATCAAAATTCTCGAAGTTGTAATGAAAATATACTCAAAATATTTACATATTCTTATATATTTACATGACATTAAATATGCCCCTCACTGTCACATAAGCAAAGAAGAGCACATAAAATAATAAAACTCCTGGTAATATGAAACTTTTTTAGTATACAGTACAAATATAAATACTAATTTAATATGTTGTTTGTGCTATTTCCATCGCCGAACAACATATCACATTATACTACATCATTACTAATTACATCTCATCAATAAATATTAAACTAACTGTAATCGTCATTAATTACATCATTAACGTCCAAAGTACACTTACAGTGCTACATTGTATAATAACGACATATGCCTATAATATTTTACTTCTGTAAAAAAAGACAAATTATTTATACTTAGTAATATATGAAAAAATTATCAGAAAAAAGTAATAGATTTTACAGGCATTATTCACTATCACTGTTTCTACTGTCTTCAGAGTCTGAACATTGATTTACATTTATAATAAATGGTGTTACTTCTTCTCTGTCAAGCAACAATTCTCGGTCCCACCATTTTCTGATTTCACTGTTTGTGTGTCTAACAGTATTCGCCCAAATTTCAGGTGTGATCATTTCTAGTGCCTTATTCCACATCTTAACTGCATTTTTTTCCCCATAACCTTGTTCTCCAATGTGTTTATTATAATATGTTTTGGATATTCCCCAGATATGCTCTATTGGGTTGAATATACAATGGTATGGTGGTAGACGTACAACTGTATGACCATGTTTTTCTGCTAATATGTCAGCAACATATTTCTTTTCTGGCTTATTACTAAAACATGAAATGTTACTACAGGAAATGAAAACTACATACCTAAGTGCATACCACTTGACTAAATCTAATAATTCGACCTTTAATAAATCATCTGCAGCAGGTATATTATGGTTGTTTAACCACACTCTTATTTGATCTTTGTTCCAAGAATTATTCGGACATTTATCATATAAAACGCTATGATAACTAGCATTATCCATAACAATCATAGATGGCTCTTCTAGTTTACATAGCAGTTCATTTTCAAACCAATTTAAAAAATTATTTTTATCCATTTCACCATGATAATCGGGATTACTAGTATTTGAAGAAAATACTAAAGATGCACCGTCAATAAAACCATTACATGTACCTGCATGAACAACTATGAATCTAGGGGCAAAACAAAATTTGTATTATTTGGAACATGTTTCAATTTTAATGCACAGTACTACCTCTTGCCGTCAACTTTCAACTTTCGAACACTTTTATGACTATCATCTTGCCATGATCTTGCTACAGTGCCATTTTCAAAAATCCAAGTCTCATCCAAATAGACACATTCCATTGGACTTTCAGAATCTAAATTATTCATATATTTTCTTAGAAAATTAGTTCGAGCAAGAGCAACATGGGTTTGTTCCATTAAACCTTTCCGTGGACAGTCTTTCTTATATTTGAAGCCAATATCTGCTAGTACTCTACCAAGAGAATCAACAGAGCCATCAAAGATATGACGCTCCTTTAGCAGTGATAGTAACGAAGCTCTTGTAAAGTGTTGTTCTAAAATTACATAATTAATATTATAACACTAATTTTATTTTCATTGAGTTATATAAGTATCTTACTGTTTTTATACATATCGTATATAGTATCGCGTATTGTTGCTTTTATTGTAGGGGTAACATCACATATAGGTTTTCTCCTGGGACGTGTTTTTTTAGGGCTTTGTTGACCATCATTTTGCTTACGTGTCTTAGAAATACTGCTGACAGATGCAATGCAAATACTCAGAGCTTCTGCAACTCTCTAAAATGATAATAATTTATTTTAAGTAATTACAACAAAACTAAACATACCTCCCGCACACTTGACAACGGTAAAAGAGGACCACCATTATCCCGTTCACGTTCGAAATATGTAATCAAAGAGCTAATGAGTTTCTTTGACTGACTGCTGAACGGCTTAGGCATCGTTAGTTCTAAAAAGAACTTTTACTGATAAAACTATATTATAAAAAGAACGAAAATAAACAACAACCAAAACCTGAAATACTGTCAAACAATGCTGTCAAATGACTGAATGACTCAAAATGCCTAGCCGAATGTAAACGACGTTACACTAAAGCCAACATCCGTCGTAAATATTTCTACTAAAACTGGTTGAAATAACGCTAACATTATCATTTTCAATTAATATTAATTATTAAAATAATCCTATAATTATTATTGCGTACATATAATATATTCTACATTAATGAAACTATAAATTTAGAAATATATAACATAATTATGTTCGTTGTTATGAAATTGGCAATGCAGACGTCATTATTTTTCCTTTATGACGGAAGTCGATTGATTGCTGCTTTCTGGTATAGTAATATTAATACACTTTTTGACATATGTCATAATTATCTATGTCGTTTGTTATAATTGACATCTAAACATTTTAAATTTGTAACTGGCTTTCATGTAATAGTATTTTACTATGGGAAGGTATATATCCTGAAATATTAATTAATTTTATTGTTTTGAAATTGTTTCAGCCGATCGAAATTTGTAGTGGTATTGAATCGTCGTCTTTAGTTCGTACTTAGGCCGTGTCGGTTGCCAAAACGACTTGACCATATATAACAAGTTATTCAAAATACCCATTTTTTAAATTATTATTGCCTATGTTGAATGTCAATTTGAAATTAACTTTACCGATGAAGAGAAAAAGTGAGATTCTTCGTTCTTGTCGTTTTAGAACGGCCACAAGCCACACAATTTACCATTATAAAAGCACTAAAGCCGTCAATATTGACATAACTCACCCGCCTTAAAGTGGTAACTTCTGTCTAAATAATACCTATTCCCCCACCACTTTATTATCTCTCCTGTTCTACGTCACAATAATCTGACATTGTGCGACAACACAAATAATTTAATTAATGAAACTCCTGATCCAATAATGGGTGGAGACTGTGGCTAAAAATGTAAAATAAAATGCAAAAGGAAAATCCCTTACCACAAAAAATATATATCAAAAAATCTAAATACGTATTTCGGCAACTAAGTTGCCATCTTCAGTAGATATCTGTATAAAACAAAAAAGAGTGTTAAACGTGGTATTTTTGGCTAAGGTGTAACCTTAGAAGATATGCTCTTCACCAAATCACCAGTGGGATAACACTGATTTCTTAAGAAACGACATCCCTATATATACTACTCTAATCTAAAAACTAACGAACTATAACAGTACTCTAAACCGTGACAGACTAATCCCCTAAATTACAATAATCCGTACAAGCTGGACTCGGGTAACGGTCCATTGTCAGAATTCATTAACTTACCTCTATTTCTATGTATATAAATACTTTCGTAACTGTCTAATTCTCTAAAATTATTTACACTTTTAATTAATCTAAGACTATCTGTAGGCATGCCATGGCCTGTATCGAAAATATGTCTAGCAACACTAGATTTTTCCGGTCTGTTGTATCTGAAATGTGCAATGTGTTCTTTGTAACGAGTTGAAATTGAACGCCTAGTTTGACCTACATATTTTTGATTACAGTCTTTACAGGTTATTTCATAAATACCAGATTTTTGATCTACCTCAATTTTGTCTTTAGTGTTCCCTAAAAGTGATTTTAATGAATTGCCCGATTTAAACGCGATTTGAAGTTCCTGTTCTTTAAAAATGCTGTTCAAATTTCGTGTGACTGAATGATACGGTAAAGAAACAAACTTATTACAAAGAGTTTTTTGAGGTAGCAAACATGTAGTATCCCGAATTTGTTTCTTAAATTGATGTTTCCTAATAAGCTTAGTTACTATTTCTGAATCGAAACCATTGTACTTCGCGATCTTTTTAATTAAACTAAGTTCTTTTTCATATCTATCTTTTGTAAGTGGAAAACTTAACAACCGATGGATAAGAAAATTAAAAGAAGCCATCTTTTGCTGAAAACTATGATTTGAATCCGCTGTTATAAACTTGTTGACATTGGTTTCTTTTCGGAAGATATCTATTTCTAAGTTATTCTTATTTTTTATAACCAAAACATCTAAAAATGGTAGTTGATCATTGTTTTCCCTTTCTAGTGTGAAATTAATTGTAGTGAATTTCGAGTTTAATTCAAATAAGAAATCATCCAAATCACAAAAGTTAGTATTAAAAATCGCGAAAATATCGTCAACGTACCTAATCCATACTTTAGGGAAATACTTAGAGTTTCTTTCAAATTCAGTTTCAAAGTGACTCATGAATAAATTCGCTATAAATGGAGACAAGCTGTTGCCCATTGCTGTACCCTGTCGCTGTTCGTAGAAGTTACCTTCAAACTGAAAGCAGTTCTGGGACATGCAAAGAGTTGTCAACTTCAAGTATTCATCTATTTTTACGCGTTCAGTTTTATTCTTAATCAACAAATCCTCTAAATATTTCAACATTGAAATATTTGTTTTGGTTATAAAAAATAAGAATAACTTAGAAATAGATATCTTCCGAAAAGAAACCAATGTCAACAAGTTTATAACAGCGGATTCAAATCATAGTTTTCAGCAAAAGATGGCTTCTTTTAATTTTCTTATCCATCGGTTGTTAAGTTTTCCACTTACAAAAGATAGATATGAAAAAGAACTTAGTTTAATTAAAAAGATCGCGAAGTACAATGGTTTCGATTCAGAAATAGTAACTAAGCTTATTAGGAAACATCAATTTAAGAAACAAATTCGGGATACTACATGTTTGCTACCTCAAAAAACTCTTTGTAATAAGTTTGTTTCTTTACCGTATCATTCAGTCACACGAAATTTGAACAGCATTTTTAAAGAACAGGAACTTCAAATCGCGTTTAAATCGGGCAATTCATTAAAATCACTTTTAGGGAACACTAAAGATAAAATTGAGGTAGATCAAAAATCTGGTATTTATGAAATAACCTGTAAAGACTGTAATCAAAAATATGTAGGTCAAACTAGGCGTTCAATTTCAACTCGTTACAAAGAACACATTGCACATTTCAGATACAACAGACCGGAAAAATCTAGTGTTGCTCGACATATTTTCGATACAGGCCATGGCATGCCTACAGATAGTCTTAGATTAATTAAAAGTGTAAATAATTTTAGAGAATTAGACAGTTACGAAAGTATTTATATACATAGAAATAGAGGTAAGTTAATGAATTCTGACAATGGACCGTTACCCGAGTCCAGCTTGTACGGATTATTGTAATTTAGGGGATTAGTCTGTCACGGTTTAGAGTACTGTTATAGTTCGTTAGTTTTTAGATTAGAGTAGTATATATAGGGATGTCGTTTCTTAAGAAATCAGTGTTATCCCACTGGTGATTTGGTGAAGAGCATATCTTCTAAGGTTACACCTTAGCCAAAAATACCACGTTTAACACTCTTTTTTGTTTTATACAGATATCTACTGAAGATGGCAACTTAGTTGCCGAAATACGTATTTAGATTTTTTGATATATATTTTTTGTGGTAAGGGATTTTCCTTTTGCATTTTATTTTAAATGAAACTCCTGAATAAAATGACGTTTATAAAACTTCGCGGTTGGCGATAATAGTATATATTATCGCCAACCGTCAATAAAGCGATGCATTACCATAACATACTGTATCGTACTGTAAAATAATAGTATATTAAAATACAAGTTTCATAAGACACGATTTTTGCGCACGCGTTCAAGTTTAGAAAACGAGCCGCCAGGCGAGTTTTCTAAAGAACAAGTGCGCAAAATGTCTTATGAAACGTGTATTTTATACTATTTTTTCTATTTCGGTTAGGTATTTAAAGTTCAAAAAAGCTTAAAATAAGAGACATGTTTTGTTCGAATATTTTAGAAATTTTCTTTTTTTGAAGTTGGTTACTCTGATTTTTAAGTTGAACATTTTATATATTTTAATATCGGCGGTGTTATATGTAATTATTTTTAAAATTCAGACTGATTATGAATTATTTCAAATTATCAACAAAAGGGACGAAATAAATGATTGTACGCCCCCAAAGATTCGCAAAATAGCAGAAGACAATTTACAAAATCTTTGGCCAACAAACTCTCTACATATTTATCAAAACTAAACTTTTATAACAATTGTACTATTCAACATAGTAAGTAAATGTCAATAGTAGTATTAGAAAACATCATCCAACTCTGCTTAACAATTTATATTGTTAATTAGTAAATAAAATGTTAGCATGTGTGCTTTATATTCTTTGTACAATTCTATTGCTCATGTTTGTTACTTAAAGGCTTATATTTTGACATTTAAATACGATTTGGTTCCATTTTCTTTTTGTTACCAACTTCAAAAAAATAAAATTAGCGTGCGATAAAGTAATACTTTATGCAACCAAAACGGGTGTCGTAAAGTGAACTTTATAGCACCGGAATAGAAAAAATACTTTACCTGCCGCTAATATCTGTCAACGTAGCCATGACTGATGACTTTAAACATAAATCGTTTGTCACTGTCATAAAATGTGATGTCATCAATCTTATTTTTTTAAATTACAAATTTTTGCGGTTGGCGATAAAATTTTGTATGCCCACGCGCCTTTATCGAAATCGCCTGTTACTCGCTTCGCTCACTTGGCTCATAATCTCAGCCTCGTTCGAAAAGAATCACTTTACTGACTTGGTACATAAATAACTATTATCGCCAACCGTGAGTAAAGCGATGCGTTACCATAGCGTTTTACGGAGGTAAACAAACACTTTATCGTACTGTACAATAAAGTACTTTACCTGCCGCTAATATCTGTCAGTGTAGCCACGACTGATGACTTTAAATATAAATCGTTTGTCACTGTCATAAACTGTCAAAAGTTATTATATCTTTATTTCTTAAATAAATAACTATTTTTCTGTGACGGGAAAAATAGTTGACTTTTTATCCTTCTTGACAGGTAATAAAATGTCACTTCATCAACCCGGGCATAAAGTGATCACTTTTTGCCGGCTTAAATTGACAGATATTTGATTATTTTACAGGTTTCCATTAGCAACGCAGGTGTAATGTCACTTGAAATGTCACATCGATTGATTTTCTGACTTTAATATATAGTATTTACGTGTTTTTTTCAATATTAAATCGTCGTTTTTCCCACCACAGAAAAAAATAGTGTATTATACACGGAATAAAATTAGATTTTAGCTCTCAGTAATTTATCTCCCTCCGCTTCGCGTCGGGAGATAAACCTTACCTCGAGCTAAAATCTAATACTTTTTTCCCTTATATAATAAATAACTATTATTTTACAGTACGATCAGTGTTTGTTTTTCTGCGTTAAACGCTATGGTAATGCATTGTTTTATTGGCGGTTGGCGATAAATTCTATTACATGAAAGCCACTTACAAATTCAATATTAGAAATAAAGTTATTAAATATTACTTTTGTATGCCTATTCTGTATAGTAGCCAAACATTGTTGACAAATTTATAGTGTTTACATGACAATTATAATAAACATCAAAAGGTAATTATGACAAATGTCAAAAGATGTATGAATGTTATTGTTTATGAGAGTTCTGTTATGACTTTTGTAGGTTATATGACTTGACACCATACATTTTGCAACATCTCAAATTTGACGCCATTTTAAATTATTTGCGCATGTCGGTGCCAAAGCGACTGAACCATAACTCCCAACAGAATGGCTATTAAACTCTAGTAGGCACTTAATACTTATAAGAGTTATAACACACTGCGAGATTTTGTTCATTGTTCATTTTGGTTTCCGAACGTAATCCTTGTACTTCATCTTTCCGTTTGTAGAAATTATAACCTTTTATCTAGAAGGTGTTCATTTTTACTAGTTTACTTCTAAAACAACATAATCATTTTGTAGTTTTGCGAGAATTTCAGTGTAAATCTGTCAACTCATTGTGTCCGGCCATTGAAGAAAAGCACGGAAAGAGAGACCGACATAATCTTATCAACACTTTCAGTAATAAATTCAACATAAATTTAATATGTTTTGATTGACCCCGGGATATAGTGAAGAGAAGAATGATCTTGTACTTGTGCGCATCCAATTTATATACGACGAAACAGCCGCCATTATGGCCCTGTGTTTTGACATCGAGAATAGTTTGTTTACGTTTGTCTAGGTTATGTACTTTTTTCGTGATTTGTGCATATAACATGTGTTTGGCATTAAATTATTGCGTTTTTGTTCCATGTGTTCAAGCGTTCAGGTGTACTATTATTTTGGTGGGATATTTAAAACACTCCTAGGCAAATTATTCTTAGACAAGATATACTTAGTACGTAACGCTTAGGCGTCTTATAGGCGCTATCCATCCTGCCCCTTATAGACAATAGACGGCGTGCGGGTCTGTTAGCTGATTGTGATTACGTACAGGTACATACAAAAGCAAATCAAAACAAGAAATAATATAGTTTTATAATTTTTTTTTATTAAACTCAGTCAAAATTGTTACATCATACATTAAGTTCTAAATATAACAATATAAATACATATTTTCAAATAGATGAACTTTTATAATGTTAATGTACACATAAAAAAACATGGCAATAGATCTCTTAATCCATAGTAAAAAATATTCAATACATACATATGATGATCACAGAAACTTGTTCTAAAAGAAGAGAAACTATTGTCATATAGTAAAAAAAAACAATGCATATGTTTGAAATTAATTAATTGCACAATAAAATTTTGTATAAAACTTATATCGAATATTCAAAACATAAAAGAGATTCTGATTAAATTAAAAATGGGAATTGTGTAACATATTGTCATAGAACTAAATCGTACGTCATAGAAATGAGACTCGATAAGCTGCGCAAAGGGTATCCACAACGGTATAAATCTGCTCAAAGTTAGGTCTATTCTCTGGTTTATACTCCCAACAGCGTAACATCAACCGATACATTTCGTCTGGTGTGCTTTCAGGTGCTGGCATTTTGTAACCTATTGTTTAAATTAGTAAGTCTAAATTTGATAGATATGCTCAAAAATTTTAAGATAAACTATATCTGATATACATACCTGCATCAATTTTTTCTCTTGCTTTAGAATTACTCATACCATTGTATGGTGTGCCTCCTCTTGAAAATATTTCCCAACATAAAATTCCATAACTCCAAACATCGCACAACGACGTGTATTTACCTGTAAAATAAAAAAATGTAAATACATTAATATTGGCATTATATCAATTCATAGTTTTGAAATTCATACACAATGGCAAATAGCAAGGTCCACAGGTACTATTGAGGGCTCGGTTTCATAGACATGATAAATTCAGTGGCAAATATGATTCACTATACCATATTCAAACAACATAAAATTGGCAAAATGTTATCAAAAGACGACTAGAGCTCAGTCATGGTCATCCGATTTCACACAGACTAGACCGACTCGTGTTTTGTCGGCTCTCGGGAAAACCAGTAGGTAATGCGGTACCCGAGAGCCGACAAAACACGACTCGGTCTAGACGAGTGAAATCGGATCCCCTATCTCGCCCATGTATAAATTCTTGCTTCTAAAGTGAAATCAAAAATGCCTTAATGAAATTCTTTATGTTCAAGTACAAATGCTTATGAATTCAAAAGTTCTGTAGTGTTAAAGGACATTTTTAATTGACAGGGATGTTAAATTACGTGTCTTTGTCTCTAATAACATATATTGCAAAAACATTAATCGTACCAAAGTTCAATGCTTCAGGCGCAGTCCATTTTATAGGAATCTGTTTCATTCCATCTGAGACTATATACTCTTCCTCTTCCCGCGACATCCCAAAGTCTGAAATCTTAACGACATTTGCATAACCTGTAAAATAAATATATACATTATTTTGAACAACGGAAAATCTAATAAACTAACCAACTAAACAATTACGCGCCGCTAGGTCTCGGTGTATACAGTTTTTGGACTCCAGATATCTCATACCTGCGGCAGCGTCTAAGCACATATTCATGAGCTGACTTTCAGTAAGTGTAGCTGCTTTCATGCGTAGGAAAGTAAGAAGTGACCCTCCTATATACAACACAAAAATTCAGTTTGTTATATACATACACTGCGATGCAATAGAATATATATTTAGATATAAAAAATAAATCGTGGGTTATAAATGTGGCTGCATATTTATTGTTAAGTTGTAAGCATTTGATTTGTTCTTAGGTTCGCAATGTTTTAAACAACAACAAAAAGTTTTCTAGGTATGCTAATAATTGGAAATACTATCTAATTGAAAACATTCCAATTATAAGGTAATTGAATGCCAATACCAAGTAAAATAAATTATTTTAAACACGTATACCAGAGTTTTTAGAAAAATGTTAAAATAATAGCCACCATACAAATATAGGTAATAGCATTTCTTCTGTACTACCATGTATATATGATATATGAGATTCGTGTTCATGAACAATTTAATTGTAAGAACACTACATATATCAGCTTTGTTTCAATAAAAAATCATAAATAAGTTAGAACCCATTAAATATTGGAAAATCAATCAGAGAGAAGTTTGTGATTTATGTTGAAACAAACCAATTGTTATTTATTAGATCCATAGCATTGAATCCAAGTCCATGAAGCTGTCTTATCTTTATGCATAACATAATTATAAAATAGTCAGTTATGAATTTTCGAGAGGTAGAAAATTTTTGCCTAACTTTTAATTAATGCGCAATTTGATTAAAACAATTTTCGCCTGAGATGAAATTCCAATTCATTAGAAACACATTCAGAATTACCAATTTTCAAGACAGATGACTCAGAGGAATTTTTGGATAAAATTTCTGGAGAAAATGACCTTGTAGATGTTAATCGAACAATTGAAGTTAGGTTGGTGCTGGTGCAGTATACCAAAGGACAGACGTGGAATCAAATTTGCCGTTAATTTTGCCAGCTTCAATATTTGTTAGAAAACATATATTTTTATATGCCCTGAGAATATTTATTTATTTGTTTCAAAAAAAATCGCAGTGAAAAGTGTGCTTCCCCAAAGTTGCAGGGCAAATGCGATACTGATTAAATTTTTTTTTTCTGACCTCAAATATCATGTAAGGCATTTTGACAAACACCACTGTTAGATGAATGATCAAGAAATATAGGGCTTTGTTGAAACATTTTTTGGTCAAAAATAAAGTTTTGTTGTGTTTATGTATACAAATTTGGGATACGAATTGGCATGACTAAACGAACGGTTTGATATAAAGATGATCATCAAGTTTCTTCAAATTTTTTCATTTTACTATAAACTTAAACAAATTGATACGCATTGATGCATGTTGATGACCAGATTGGAAGCAAGCTAATCAAAAGCTCAGAACATGATAACAAATAGCGAACCAACAAGTTAAAAAATATATGTCATTGATCATTAGAGAATGTAAGGAATACAAAAACTTTGATGTGAAGATTCGCAAACAAAGGACGACTTAAAAAGAAACGACAGAGTTTGCAGGAAAAATTGGCAAAAAATAAATAAACATAATTCTGTTGTTGGAAAATAGCACTACACAAAATATAGGTACCTAGGTACTATACACCAGATGGTTATCTAAAGCACACAAAGTCGACAAAAATACAAGCTGTCCAAATGAACTTTCTACGAAAGAGCTCTAGAGCATTAAAGTTTGGAAATATTAGGAACGGAAAAATAAGAGTAATAAAAATAGAAAAAGGTGACAGGAGAAATTGGAAGAAGGACATTAACATAGTACAAACACATCAAGGAAATGGGACAGACTAGAAAACTACTAAATATACAATCACTTTCTGGAAGGAAAAGAGGACTGCAACCAAAAGTTTAGGCAGAACAAAGATATGGGAAAAAGTGAATTAAGATATGAAGATTGGAGAGATAGGGTTTACTATATTTTGCCTTACCTGGAACCAATTCCATAACTATCATAATTGGTTGTTTTTGAACGCAAATTCCAATTAACTTAACGATATTCGGATGATCGTATTGTTTCAGTATTCGTCCTTCCTGTAGAAATTTTTTCTTGTGTTCGTCAGGCAGTGTTACTCGACAAGTTTTGACTGCTACCTCTTGACTAGTACTTTTCAGCTGAGCTTTGTAAACATCACCGAAATTACCTCTCCCGATCTTATCTAATAAGATTACATCGTCGTTGTTCAATTCCCAACGCTCCCTGGGTATTGGTTTGTGTAAAATTGCACCAGATCTACCAGTAACCGCTAGTCCACTATTATATTGATAGAGTATTAGTTCACGTATGCTAGGAAAAGCTGGACCTTCGAATCGAAAATGTCCCTAGACAAAAAGGGGAAATGAATTGTACGAAAATATCAAAATCTGGCGGAGTATTATGTGCAATACTTATAAAATTGGACTCTTTAAAATTTAGAATTCAAAACGTAACTTAGTTGTTAATCTGGCAATGAACCATTCACATAATTGAAAGAAATGAGATATTTATGAGCATAATGCTTAAGTAGTTTCATCGAACAATTTCTTTGTAATTGTCCTTAAACTATTTAGATATTAGAGTAGAGTCTATTCAGTCCTAGCCGGTGAACCTTAGATGTGCAATAGTACAATGGACTGTTTGTGGAGGTCACATCATTCTGCAATGGACCACCAAATGCATTATTTCGAGGTCCAGCAATATCTGTTGTTTCTCTGTAAGATACACCGTTGTCAAAATAAGTCGTAGAATGTGTGATTAAACATGTGTCAAAATGTGTATTTACTTTAACGGCCGCTGCCATAGCAACGGCCGCGAAATTGTATTTCGCGAACTGTGTTGCGTTCGCGAATTGGTAACTTTGCGGACGATTATTTAAATGTAATATAGAACGAAAAAAAGTTGTATTTCGTATTATTAACCTCGCCTTGATGAAGTTTACACTTCTGCTGTGTGGTTTTAAGCACACCCATTTTCTTGTTACTATAAACTAATCAATTTCATCATAATATGAATTCTAAATTTAAATTAGTCATTGTATGTAAGTCTACTTAAAATACTTTGTGTTAAGTTACATAAGTAGTTACTGGTTACAACTAGCAGATTATCGATAGTGTCGCATGACTTACTTCTGCAGTGGTTTGAACAATAAAATGTTTATGTCCACCCCAGCAAACAGAGAGAACAGTTTGACATTCATCATTTCTCGTGGTCTCCCTAACCAAAAAGTCGCCATCTTGCGTCAGCAACCTGACAACTTCTTCTCTTGGAAGAACTCCATGGAACCATTCTTCATCTACCAACGGTTTATTGGTGCTCATAGAAACCTATTATTTACATACAGTCATTAGAAAATAATATACAAACGACAACATTAAAATATCGTAAATTATCATCAGTGGTTTGTGTTAGTGCAGTCTACAATACAAGATCACTGTTGTTAGTTTGTTAGCAGCATACTAACTAATGTGTCAATTGGCTATTATTAAAGTTGCTTGGGTTCATTTCCTCAACCATGCGTGCAATTTCATCAACGATAAGTCTAAAAAGAAGTTTTCGACAGTGTAAGAAACTAAATATATTCTACATAACTTACAAGAATTTTTAATTTCAGACCGATAAACTAATTAAAACCAATAGTAATTATTATAAATATAATAATAATCTTATATTTTATAGAATTTTTTGTTACCTGTAGATGCTCGATTTAATTACAAACATTTTAATCTGTTTTGAACTAGATACTCAAAAACTAAAAATTTTTTAAAATATTAAACTGTGGGCTGAAGTTCGTATCGAACTATCCAATACTATTTTCGAATGAGCCAAATATCTATCAAAAATACTAATGATATTGTCTATCTTGTATATTTAGTGTGGATTATTAGAATATTATATTTAATTGAACACGGGAATATCTACATCGCATATCCTGAAACTAAGGGCCGGTTTCCATTGTATGTCAGAGGAAAAACGTTGTGGCAAAGTTTGCACCACTGGGTTAAAGTAGTTGGATTCCTGGACAGTAGAACGGCAGCGCCACCTCAGTAATAGTGAGCATGGTGACTTATAGTTTGCATTGTGACTTTTAGGATGAGTGCCGCGATTTCTCGTTCTCCCGCTGATTCTTCTCATTTTGGCATTGAAGTTCGTTCCGTTAATCGTGTTCTATCGTAAAAGCCTTTAAAGGTACTGAGAACTTATTTCAGAGTATGGATATGATGGGCGCTGGTAAGGTATGAAAATAGGTTGGCGAATTTATGGAAGAAAGAGTGGATGTTTTTGATAAAGAGAAGTGGCCGCACCTCCATATGAACTTGAAAACTCGTCTGTGAGATCGACGTTCAATTCTGGGCGAATTTCATAAAGTTGTCCTTGAAATTTCTCAAAGTCGTCTTCATGAAGCAATCACTTGACAATTAGGTTAGCAAAGGCTCTAAACCATATTTATGCAGCCATGTTACCATCCAATTTATCATCACTTCAGTGCTTGGGGCTCTATCCAGAAAATACTATGAAAGCGTAAAGGAAGTCAAGGATGCTACGGAGAAGCAAAAAAGGAGCGGGTGGTAAACTTTTTTGAGGATGGTATAATTGGCATCAGAGTGATATGTCCCACTAACTTGCTCGAATTATTTGTGTTATATTTTGTTATCTATACATTGCTTCTAACTTTATGTTTGTACTTCTTCGCCATTTGTTATCCACCTCCTTGACTCTGCCAGAAATGTTCCCAAGTACTCTTCTTTCTCAATTTTTTTCTTCATATTATTTCGTTATTATCCATGTTTCGCTTGCGTTTAGCCCTCCCTCTCAGTACTCTTGCTAATGCACCAACTACTCTATTCCCCTTTACGAACCGTTTGTAAATTTCTCGTCTTTCTTTACCTTTAGTGGTTACTGTTACACCTAAATATTCTAACTGTTTCACTCTTTCGATTTTATATTCTTTTTGACCTGATTTGAATCTGGTATATCAGTTTTCTTCTGTCACTTACGCTCTCATTCTCATATACTTTGTCTACAAATTGTTTAAATACTTTCTCTAATTCCCTCTTTGACCTCGATAATATGGTCACATCATCTGCGTATGCAATAAACTGTACTTTTTTGTGGAAAATTACGCTGGATTTTCCATTCTCTTATAATTCCATCCAGAACCAGATTAATAGGTCAGTCGAAAGCGGGTCTCCTTCTCTTAGTCCTCTTCTGGCTGTAATTTGCTCCGAGAATCTTCCATCTACTAAAATTATTATTCTTATTAACTCTATCAATTTATATGGTACATACGGGATGGTTGACAAAAAACGCCCCACGCTGTAGCTCCGTTATTTACTATCCGATTTTAAAAAACGAAACATCAAATAAAATGGTTAGGTAAATACTATCAATTTGCATAATCAAAATATTATTACGAACAAAAAGTTTGAACATGCATAGTCTTTTTTTTTAATGGCAACGTATATTTTTAATTTCGGATAAAGAATGTTTTCCTGATTTTGATGATGTATAATACGTCAATTTTTCAACATAAGTTTCAAGTGTGCCGTGGTTAATAATATTTTACTGGAATAGAAATTTAAAAAAAAATACAAATAAATACGAAACTTATTTACAAATATTGTTCAAATTGTCTGCCGCCTTATTGAAGACATAGTTGACACCTTATAATTAACATACTCCATTAGTGGCGTTGAGTATAAAATTAGGAGGTATTTCGCGGCAAGAATTCAGAATTCTTTGGCGTAAAATGTCTATATTTTCCGGACTAGTAAATAAACCCGATCTTGAAGATAGCCCCATAACCAAAAATCCAGCGCCGTAAGGTCGGGCGAACGAGCGGGCCATCAACATTTATTAAGGCATTATGAGGAGGGGCGCCATCTTGCTGAAAGTATATTCTGTTTAGCTCGGCAATTGGCAACATATAAAAAGTTTGTAATGTTTTCACGCAATAGTTGATGGTATCTTGCTTGATTTAAGATGCCATCTATGAAAAATGGGCCAATTAATCGATCACCCCAAAGACCGCACCATACATTTAAACTGAATCTTTGCTGAAAATTATTCTCAATTATAATTCTTGGGTTTTCTTGGCTCCAAAATCGATTGTTCTTTCTGATTAAAATGCCATTATTACTGAAACTGCATTCGTCCGACCAAATAATTTTTGATAAAAATTACGATCTCGTTGTGTAACATTTAAGAAAGAATTGCAAAATTGCATTCTTCGACCAAGTTCATTTTCCAATAGTGCTTGTACTTTTTGAGAGATGTATGGTATGAACTTGGCTTTTTGAGTATCGCTTGTGTTGTTTGGTGCGATACGCCGACCTCACTTGCAATTCTCCGAGTAGAAGTCCATGGACTTTCTTCCACACATAAAAGAACACCCAATTCTTTATTTTCCTTAAACTGTCGACTCTTACTTTTTGGCATTTTCAAGACTCTATATTTTCTTAAATTTTGTTCGATTCTTCCGAATTTACGACGGTCTGGAACCTCTCTTGTCGGATAACGATAACTGTAGAGTCTCACAGCTTCAGCACTATTTCGATTACATTCAAAGTATAATTGCAACATGTCGGTCAGTTGAGTGCTATCCCTGATAATGATGAATTAAAATCACAGAAGGAATCAGAACGTTGAACTAATGTCACACCGATACACAAATGTCACAATGACAGTATTTATTATCATTTACATACTAATTGACAGTACTTATTACTTGATGCATTTGATTGCTATCCACGGCACACTTGAAACTTATGTTGAAAAAGTGACGTGTTATACATAATCAAAATCAGGAAAACAATCTTTATCCGAAACATTAATTAAAAATATTTGTTGCCATTAAAAAAAAAATGAGGTGTGGTCACCACACGACTTTCTTATACGTATGAGCGTTTCAAATTATAGAATTTTAAGAATTTGTTTTACAAAAATTATTCAAAATTCTATTCTAAGTACTTCTATTCTCTTAATAAATCTCTATAGAATGCATACTTTGCAAGATATTATCAAAAAAGTGCTACTCGCTAAGAGTAAAAGTACTACTTCCGGTCCGAATTTTGAAATTTCATATATACAAAAAAAATAGCAAATCCAGTTTTAAATACTTTTATACTCTTGGTAAATATACAGCAAGAGCGCGCGAGGTATGATCACCCGATGCTATACGTAAACTCGCATCTAAACGTGGTCCGATAATACATATTAGAGTTACGGCACAACATACTAGCATTGCCTGCTCATATTCGAACTTCATAGTGATCTAATTATTTTTTCGCAGATTGACAAAAAGAACAAATTAAATTTTCTCTTTAAGTGATGACGATTGCTTAGATAACTAAGTCGATAATAACGCGAAGATTGTAATACTTATAACGTAATTATGATTATCCTTATGAAATTAAATAATAATGTAGTTGTGTAAAAAGTTATTGCAGTACAACTGGGTTTTAGAATGAAATAAAAACAACCCGCCTAAAAAATCTGCAGAATAAACCAAGATGTCTAGAGAAAAATAAATAAATAGAAATTTCATGGTAAAAAAAAGCTATAAATAAGTATAACAGAAATACCATATAAAATAACATAAAAACGACCCTTGAAATAGAAATTAAAATTAGAGATTCTCTCCAGTAAATATAACGAAATAACAACTCTGGAAAAATAAGTTGAATACATTTATAGCAGAATTATGCATTCAAAAATAAAATAATTACTCTAGTTAATAAATTCATTTTGTGTGGCTTCTTTTCTATGCTTTATAGGGTATAAACAGCCGTGCGTTTCAAAATTGTTAATTATATGACCCACTGTCCCGTAAGCAATAGTTTTTTCAAACTGCGTTTGAAAAGAAAGCATGTTTTGTCGAAGAGATTGACCACGATGATAACATTTTACAACAAACTTTCGTTCTTCGATGGATAAAATGAGCAACCACTAAGAAAAATAATATTATGAAATATTATACGCAAACAGTGCCAAGTATAAACCTACGTGCATTCCTCTTTGCAGCCAGCACTCAACTGATGTAAATATAAATATCTATATCTGGCGAAAACAGCTGGCGGAGATCCTTTTTCCGAATATATGTCCGAAGAATATCGACTGGCATCGGGTGATCATACCCCGCGCGCTCAAGCTGTATATAGAATGCATAACTTACGACATATTTGCAAAAAATCGCTATTCGATAAGAGTAAAAGTGGCACTTCCGGTCAGAATTTTGAAATTTTCTTTATACAAAAGATATTGAAAATTATGTTTTAAATACTTATATACCCGTAACGTACCTGTCTAAAGAGCATGATTTGCGAAATATTCGCAAAAAACTGATTTTCGATAAGAGTAAAAGACCTACTTCCGGTAGGAATTTCGAAAAACTTTTCAAATAAAATTGCCCTCAATTTTAACTTTAAGTACATATGAATTCTTTATAAATTTGTATAAACTTAGTATTTGACGAAATATTGGCAAAATTCGATTTTTATACTGAAGTAAACTGCTACTTCCGGTCTACCGATTTTACTGAAAAACTAATCAGATCTCAAGAGGGAGATTATACACGTAAATACAAAATTTGGAATTGATATCTCCAGCTGTTTGAGCGCTATCGTGGTCACAGACAGACAGACAGACACACACACACACACACACACAGACACACACACACACAGACATTTTTTAAAAACCACTTTTTTGGTATCAGGGGACCTCAAAACGTGGACATCTGCAAAAATCTCGAGGTCGAAAATTTTCATCATCACAATACTTCCTTATACTACGTATAAGAAAGTAAAATTGACTATCGCATGTTCAAACTTCTTGTTCCTAATAATATTTTGATTATGCCAGTTGATAGTATTTACTTAATCATTTTATTTGATATTTCGTTTTTTAAAATCGGATATTAAATAACGGGGCTACAGGGTGGAGCGTTTATTGGTTTTTTGTCAGCCAGCCTGTATATGTAATTGTGCTAAAGTTTCATACATTTTCCTTCGAAAAATTAAGTCGTAAGCCTGTTTAAAGTCAATGAAAAACATGTGTTATCCTAGATTTTGCTCATAACTGTTATTTTGCAACATCTTTATTGTGACTATTTGGTCTGATTTGATCTTCCATATATGAAATCCCCTTGATACTCCCCTATTATCTCTTCTACGTATCTTTTTAGTCTGTTTCGTACGATTTTTGTTACGACTTTGTTAGCGACTCCAAGTAAAACTATCCCCCCTTAATTCTGACAAAGTGACTTGTCTCTTTTCTTGAAGATCGGGCACAAGACTGCCCTACTCTATTGTTCTGGCATTTTCTCTTCTCTCCATATCCTTAGCACTAAGTGATGTAAGCTTTTACGTAGTTCCACTCCTTCTTGTTTCAGGATTACTGATATACCATTCTCAACTGAATTTTTATCATTCTTAAGTTCCTTAATTATATCGTATAGCTCCTGTTCTCTTGGTGCTTCTATTTCTTCCATATCACTCAGGTGCCGGAGTAGAGAGTTGTGAGGAGAGCATTACAAGGAGGGCAAATTCAGGAATAAGGTAAGTTGTTAGTTAGATTTCGCATTACGAACCTATATAGCATATTTATTGACCCAGCAATGGTATGTCAATGTATTTAGATGAGAGAATTAAAAAATCAAAAACTGCAAATTTTGACTGGGTTTGTATTATACAACGTGTTTGAAAAAGAACTTTATCTAGTTGTCCATAAATTTCTCCTATAAATTATGATCTTCCGCATTCTTGAAATGCGGATATAGATTAAATAGTATAAAGGTTATCCACCTCTCTTCAAAATTTATCATCCAGCGATATGGTGATGAAATTAGTAACAAGTACAATTGGATTATTAATTTATTCAATATGATAACTTTAAGAGTGGCGTTTACCAACAAATAGAAACTTATATTACTCGCGGGACGGGTAGACGCAAGGGGGTGTGAGAAGGTGGAGTTAGACGATATTCGGTTCTGTCACAGCGCTTCGGTTTTATTCACAGATTCTGTCATAGATAAAGGAATACTATAGATGGGAAACATAATGTATAAAGAATGAGTACTTACGGAACTGTTGTTGTTGTTGATGTTTTATAATAAGCCAGTGGCGGCTCGGGGTGGTTCACATAGGGAGTGCATAATTTCAAAATTAAAAAGTATAATACAAGAACGCTTACCCAATCTTTATAAGTTTCACCGACATACTGTTCCAGACAGGTACTGTTCATTGTGCAGTTTGTTTTGAGGGAATCATAAATATAACACTACAGTTTGATTACATCTGACGATAAACGAAGTCCATTTTGCGTGTGTTTGACTTGCAGAACAGTTCTATCACTTTTTCATTAACATTTGGGAAATCATTTGTAAATTCAATTAAAAACCGGTGCTGCTTCGATGTGATCTCTGAGCGATTTATCTAATTCTGCCGTAAAATTTATCAATTCCCGAAAAATGCCCTTGGTATTCGACGTTTGCCGTTCATCATGACCCCGAAGTGCCAGTTCAAACGCGCCACAAAATCTAATGCAATTTATTATTAAATTTAACACATGCCTATTTTTTGTTACCTGTTCATTGTGTTGTTGAACTGCTTTTTTATATGATGATCTAAAACATTCTGAATGTTATTTTTTCCTAACATTCTTAGACTAAATATATTTTTCAAATGCCCTTCGGAATTTTCATGTTTCGTAATTTTAGCACTAAGATGAATTAAGTCTTTTATTCCGTTCTTTGACCAAGACGGTTCACCACCAAACAAAAGACACGGAAAACAAAACAAAGTATTTTTAATTTCACACCCACAAATCCAGTCATTTTTCTGATAAATATTCATTTTGAATTTTCTTATAACGTCTTTACCTTTAACAGATTGTTTATTTTCTAAACATAATTGAGGCATCGGCCGTTTAAGATTTTTATTGCGATTTTTTCATCATACGTTAACCGCGAAAACGTGTTATTCTGTATCGCAGACACGAAATTCATCTTACAACAGCGTTGAGCAGACGGGAATCTTGCTCACGTGCTATGTATTATACGATATGGAACTAGAACAAAATACAGTTCTCCCCACCTTCAATGTAATGTTTAATGGCTTAACGCAGCAACAGTAGCGCTTTGCTCATGGGTATGTTTCTCTCGGTGGAAGGGGTCTTTACATCCCTGCGCTGTTAGTCGTCATTATATCTGTGACGACGATCGGTGCATGTAGGTTGTTTCGCGTGCCGTACACGCCACGTTCCTGTTCAATAACTATGAATACGTAATAAATAAATACTTTCACAGTTAGTCGCCGCTTGGTTTGTTTTGTTTCAAAATTCCAGGGGGTGCAATTGCTCACTTGCTCTCATTAAAGAGCCGCCACTGTAATAAGCCAATTTTCGCTTGCCCATAACTGTTATATTATTATACAATCGAATATTATAGGTATATATGACATTTAAATGCGAGTGACCGTTTGTAATTAAACTCGCATTTAAGTCTGCAATAGCCGACCGATTCAGATAGATTTTCGTCTTCGCTAGGACCGGTAGAGATACCGTAAAGTGGGGATAAACGACGCGAAAAACCTCGTGTAAAATGTGTGTGACAATGTTTACTGTTTAATGTTTTTTATCTTTAAAAATAATTACATAAATTTGATTTTTTCTTTATATCGTACATCAAATGTGCAGCTGACGCGTAGAGGTCGTTGTTTTTCTTTTGTGTACCAGCCTTAGTTATTAGACATTAATCAAATTCATGCATTTTTGTGGTTATTTCTAAAACACATAACTTTCTTAAGAAAATAAATTAGTACAAAAACTGACATTGAGATTATAAATTTATGCATTTTGCATCACTAACCCAAATTTGAGATTCTAAAATTACAAAATGAGTTTAAAAACGCGAAACGGCGATGCTTTAATTTTCGATAGGTAAACGCCCCTCTTAAAGATGGGATATTAATCGAACGACTAAGGTAAATAACTTATTTGTAGAAATTTCAATTAATTATAATGTATAAAAAGTGTTCAAAATGGTCGGTAGTGATCGCGCTGGCCAAACACCTCTGTTTATAACTCGATGTATAAAAAGTGTTCAAAATGGTCGGTAGTGATCGCGCTGGCCAAACACCTCTGTTTATAACTCGATGAGGGAAGTGTTCTAGAAGAGCGAAATTTTCACGAGATGTATGTGCAGTAGCCTCATCTTGCTGGAGGTAACCCCCATTGAATTCGTCTTGTTGCCCTTGAGTTAAAAATGGTGTTAATAACTATTCTTGGCATCTTTGGCTATTAATGTTACTGGGAAGAAGCATTGGTCTTACTATTCTACGACGAGATACATCTAACCATACTCCGCTTTAACAGGATGTAAAGGAACTTGGATGCGATTGTTTGGATTATTTATAGACCATGTTCTGTAATTCTGTTTATATACCGGCTTAAATGACACCATGCTTCATCAGTCAAAAACTTAGATCTAGAATTTCATCATTATTTAAATTTTCTTGAAAGAAATTGCAATAATTAAGCCTACTAGCGTGATCTCTAGGTAAAATCTGATGAACAACCAATACTTTGTATATATACTAGGTAAGCATTTTGAACTGTCCTGGGTTGACAACAAACAAATTTCAGTATTATCAAAAACTAGGAAATATTTACTTTCGTGAATTGTCCATATTAAATTTCATACTAAATGTCAAAATCATAACGTATTGAAGTGTCTTGTACTTTTAGCTGTGTTATTAGTTTTTCATTGTTTTATTATCGCTTTTCTGTTTTTTTTCAAGACAATACCGTGTACCTATACCATACGATACAACAGGATACTTTTATTGTAATGTCGCACTTTCGCAGTGGAACATTACAAGAGGATGGATTATGGAAATATTCATTGGAATAGTGTTTTCAGCAATTTGTAACAGAATATGGTAATCTGGAAATAAACTTGGACACATTCACTCGTCATCGCAATAGAGTGATGAAAAGGTTTAAGCACACGGGAAGTGTTTGTAAACGTAAACCCGAAAAAGCACCAACAGTTTTAACCGAAGATGTTGTCACAGACATTAGGCAGCGAATGGAAGTTAGTCTCACAAAATCTGTACGAAAGTTGCCTGCTCAAACTGGTAAAGAGATCTAATTAACTTAAACGTAATTTGTTATACAGCATTATGTATTTAAATTGTAGGTATTTCCTACGGAAGTACTCATAAGGCATTGATAACAAACTTGCATATGCACCCATATCAAGTTTCTGTACTACAACATTGACTTTGACAACATCACTTTGAGCAGAGATTGAATTATTGCAACTGGTTTAATAAAATATTACATGAAGAAAACTTAAATCGCAGTTTCTTTTCGAATGAAGCTTGGATCCATTTGTCGGGGTATATCAACTCTCAAAATTACCGTACCTGGTCAACAGAGAATCCACATGTTTTTGTTGAAAATAATCTCCATCCTATCAAAGTTGGTATTTGGGTTGCAATGTCGAAAAGACGGATTACTGGACCAATTTTTTTTCATGATACAATTAATGCAATACGATACCGAGAACAAATATTGGAACCCTTCATTAACAGCCTTCACGAAGATGAATTAAACCTGCGAACATACGAGACGATATTCGAAATCGAAAGGCGAGGGTGGTAGAGATGGGCAAGACAAAACAGTAGTCTGTCGAGCCATATTGAAAAGTGCTCGTACTCACCTAACTTGCCCATCTTTACTACGTTCGCGTTTCGAATTCGAATATCGTATCGTACGTTCAGAATCCGGGGGCTGGAGTACTTTCAACAAGATGGGGCAACTGCGCAACAAACTATTAATTATTTTCAAGGATACTGTGGTGACCTATTGATTAGTCGAAATCGATGGCCAGCCAATTCTCCCGATTTAACCCCACTGGACTTTTTTCTCTTTGGCCATGTAAAAAATTGTGTTTCAGAACAGACCGCATAATCTCGATGAACTTGAACAGGCAATCACAATAGAATTGCAAAATATTACACCGGATACACTCCACAATGTGTTCAATAACATGAGAAGATGTGTCAGTCTATGCATTGAGAATAACGGTGGACATTCTTATAAAATGTATTCATTTGGTGATATAATTATGGGATTATGTTTTATAGTAATAAAGTTGTAACGTATTTATTGTTTATGATAAAAATAAAGTGTAATTACTATATTTCTAAAAAAAAAATTATTTCATATAATTCAACTTAAAACTAACCCTATATCATTGACATTTATCACAGGAAAATTTTATATAGTAAACCTAACCACAGAAATAAATAAAAAAGGCTTACCAATTACACTGTGTTCCTATATTAAAATCAGTATGGCCAACCCAGGACAGTTCAAAATGCTCACTTTGTACATATGCCAGCGACGCCTCAAAATTCTATGATCGGTACTAAAAGATACGTTCGTTTGAAGTGACAAATGACGAACTGATGTAAGTGGGTTTCATTCAACAAGGTTTTGTACGTGGCCAACAATATTTTGCTGTGCGCGTGGTCTACTAGAACATTCGCCTTTTAACACAGATCCTGTAGCCCGAAACTTCTTCACGACTAGGCGAATGTGATCATATAAAGCGGTATTTATTTAGTAGTATTGTTTATTAAGTAAAAATCTTATTTGTCCGAATATATTGCTAATCACAAAATGACAAATGATATTAAATAAATAATTACTTATAAATAAAAGGCAAGTGGATTAATATAATTTAATAATAACAAGTACTAGTTACTCAGTACCTATTAAGATGAAGTTCTATCTGAAACACGTTGTATTGGTTTCATTGAAATTTTTCGGTTTTTTAAATATATATAGTCAGAAGATTTCCGGTATTATTACTATTCTGCTTTATTTTATACCTTATTGATGAGCAGCTGTACGCTTGACGGAATTGAAAAGTTTTTCTCTTGAAAAAATTAAAAACATACTGTTAGTAGATTATGCATACGCTAGACTTATAACATATTAGTAAAATAAGATTAGGCAATTCTATTAAGAACACATCGTTTTCATTATCAGAAGATATGAACAATGTTCTATTGGTAGCAATAAAAAGTGACTTCTACACGAGTGCAATTTTAGTTTCGTCACTTCTTCTTTAATATGTTTTTCATTATTTTTCTAATATGTTATAATAACAACAAATCTTTGGAATGTGCATGTGCTTATGAAAAATGCATGTCAAGGCTGGATGGATGACCTACGGGATCTGCTCCTTCGCTTTTGGTCGCTGAATCCCTGCGTCCTTTGGTACGCGGGGGCGCAACGGGAGACGAAGGGGCAGACTTTCGTCTGAACGGCTTACGTAACACATTCATTATCCTATGATGGCCCAAAATTCGCTTATGAGACAGCGTAGACTGAGAACCGTCACCCTATAAACGGTTAATTGTAACAGAAGCACCCCTTTACTGCCAATGCTATAATAAATTGTGAAGAAAATGATACCATAATAAATAAAAATTTTCTTTGTTTATTCATATATTTATTTATATATTTGTCTAACTGTAAGATAATTTGTGAGCAAACTTAAATATAAATTAAATAATAAATTTTTATCCGATAATTTACAGAATGCCATTCCTTTCTTTTTCAAAAGGTGATTTGTAGTGTTGCGACACAAATCCACGCAAAGTATGCGACAAAGCCTAGTTCTGACTGTGCTGGTAATTTAGTCGAGTGGCGAGTAATTTAGCAGCTAAACGTGTCTGAACAACAACATTTTAGTCGAGTTGTCCATTTTATTCTACCGGGTGATCCAAATTAAGCGTTCACCATTGCTATCTCCGTTATTGTAGGAGCTACGTAGTCGCATTAGGGATATTTGATCCAGGAAGCTGGACAAAATTCGAAAAACACAAATAAGGTAATTCCAGGAAACGGTCTCTTGAACACGTAGGTGTATATGTAGGGAATAACGGCCTACAATTAAATCTCCCCTAAATGCAGCAGATAGCTCGTAATGAATAACCTGAAATTTTGCTTATCCACACTACAGGCCCGAATACGATTTTGTGAAAGATTAGTTCATTGTCTTATAAAATTGCAATACAAAAATGGCAGGTTATATTGGAGGCTGAGGAAGAGGTGATAAAGAATGGAAAGAGAGAAATCCCTGAAAAATTCAAAGTAGAACTTGGCCTCATTCACGATGTTCGCAAATCTGGTTACGCCAGCAATGACGGCAATACTAGTCGAAGATTTCTCGCAAAACTGTCTTCCGAAATATGAGGGGGGTCGACATACATTTACTTCAGAGGTTCGAAGTTATTTCAGAAGTAATATCCAGTGGATATAAAATAAATGTCGAACCATTTTCTGAATACTGGAGTGATACGCCAAATTGTATGTAGAGCTGTATTCGTGGCACCCGATGTCTCAGACTGTTCACAAGATATTAATTCATGGACCCCTTGTAGTGCAACATGCCTTGTTACCAATTGAAACATTGCCAGAAGAAGCAGCTGAGGCGAGGAATAAGCACTTTCTGTAGTATCGTCAACATTTATCACGGAAGTTCTCTAGAGAGGATTAAAACTTTGACACATTAAAAGCTTACTAGCTCACCTCTGATCCGTATATGAACAGTATAAGGCCGAAAACGACAAAAAGATCAAAACCTTTTAGCAAAGAAGCCCTAGCAATGCTACTTTCTCCAGAAGTGGAAAATGTAAGTGAAGACACCTAAGGGAGAGATATGCAGATCTCAATTAAAAAGATCCTAAAAAGATTGTGACACCCCATATTAAGAAGATTGGGAATGGTCATCGGATTAGATAATTTGTCATAACTGTATTAGAGAAACTAAAAAAAGTTACTTTGTTAAATTATATTATAGGGCTTTTATTTCATTAGTTTAAATAGAAAATGTATAAATTGATCGTAATATACGCATGCATCCATGGCAAATAAACACATAATTTCCGTATGAATATTAAATTTCTCTCTTACATATTTTTAATAGACTCAATTCCGATAATATTTTGGCAGTGAAATCATATCTGTCAAAAAGGCGTGTGTTGTGTATATTTTTTCTGTCATTTCCGTGTTTATTTTTGCTTTGATAAAAATTGTATAAAAACAGTTCTTTTTGAAACTTGTTTATTATCTATTTGCGTCCTTCGAATATAATGCCGAAAGGTTTCTAATAAAAATAGATCCTGCAACATAAACAAGACGAGTGGTCATGGATCAAGTATGACGTACAATTGAATGTAACGCGTTTTCTCTATATGTATGTATATTGCATTAGTGTCTTCATTTTTCACAATATTTATGTATTTTCCAGTAGCAGTAAGTAATCAATAAATTTGTTTCAGTAACCTTCAAGTTTATTGCACTTTGTTATTTATTTCATAAAAGATATTTTAAATATGTGCTATGTACAACAGAAATTCTCATATTCAATTTTCATAAAATAAATGTCTACAGTTTATTTACTAAAATGAAATTTCTAATTATGTAGAATATAATCTTTAAAAAAATAAAATAAGAGCAAAAAACACAACAAGAAATTCATCGGAAATAGCGCCAATATTATTAGGACAAAATATACTAACTTAAATCAAATGCATCAGCAAATATATTTCCAACTTTGTGCAATAAATCCTTAAACACTATTTAGATAACCGGCGTATTTCTATGCATTGAAAAACGCCGGTTACAGATAATCAATGATTAGGCTTAATCACTGATTAGTAGAGTCCGGATTTTAGGTAAAATGCCTTTTCTTTTAGGTTTAAGGCCCGTGAACAAGAGTCATCCCTAAATACATTTTGAACAAAATAAGACATTTTGATGAACGCTTTTTAAGTCCTAAAATCCTAAAGTGCGCTTATACGAGGGATAAGCTACAAGTATTGCGAATTGAAAAATCTAGTTACCCGTGCGAAGCAAATTGTTGTTTATTAAATAGTGCATTATTTTATCTGTCAATTGCAGTTTAGCTTGTGCCATTTGGTTGAATAGTGTCTGAGAAATAGTCCATAGAATGAACTTCTGTTAACGGAAAAATGGAATTATCACGAGAGAACTTTCGGATAATGATTTAATATGATTTCAAGAAAGGCTTGAGCGCGTATGAGTGTGAGGAAAGTTTAAAATCAGCATTTGGGGATCTCGCACCATCATTGGCTAATGTTTATAGATGGTATAAAGAATTTGAGCGAGGTTGCAAGTCGGTGGTACACAAAAAAGGAGCTGGCCCTCCTTTAACTGCTGTTAACCCCGAAAACATTGCTGCTGTGAATAAGATCGTGGAGGAGGACAACCGCATTATCTATGCAATGATAGAGTCCAAACTGAAGATTAGATCCAAGCGAGATCAATATTGCACGAACATTTACATTTGACAAAGGTTGTATCTCGGTTGTACCCCATCATCTGACATATTTACAAAAAGCAGAACGTGTTAGAATTTGCCAAAAAACTTTTGATATGTTGAATGCTGGAGGCCATCAAATTATTTCTAAAATTGTAACTGGCGATGAAACGTACATACCGTTTTTTGATGTTCCCACTCGCCAAGAAAGCCGAGTCTGGATACATGAAGACGAGGAAACCCCTACGATGGTAAAAAGCCAAGGAGCAATGAAAAAAGTTAAGTACGCAGTATTTTTTAGAAGTACGGGTTTAGTGGCCGCAATTAAATTAGAAGATCAGAAGACAGTTACAGCTAAATGGTATGTTGAAAATTGTTTGCCTACTGTGTTTTGTAAAGTGGCCAGAAAGGGGATCATGTTACATCATGATAACGCGTCGTCCCATACAGCAGGGACAACTGTTCAGTATTTAGTGAAGAACAAAATCAAAATTATAGAACATCCTCCTTACTCACCGTATTTGGCGATGTGTGACTTCTGGCTATTTTTTTGAGCTCAAGAAAACATTTGAGAGGGAAAAAGTTCCAGTCAGAAGAAGGGATTGACATCGCCGTTAAGTGTTTTTTTGATAGTATACCTAAGGGCAGCTGGTTGAACGCTTTTAAACTATGGAAGAAGAGAATGGTTAAGTGCATTATTGTAAATGGCAATTACTTTGAACATATTTAAAATAAGAATTCTAAAAACTTGTATCAATCTTTCTATTCTCAATAATTGTAGCTTGTCCCTCGTATGTCCTAAAACTGAGGTAGCGTCCTAATTTATCCTATTTTCAAGATTTTATCTCCAGTTCAGATCAAATATTAATATCAAAATACAAGAAGTATTTTTCAGTTTTTATGTCATTTCGTCACGATCCGAGTTGTATTGGTCACCGACGATTGCAAGTGGTCGCCCGCCGGTTTGGTTTATACCACCAGCCAGTAACAATAGACCTACTTCGCAGACGCAGAGCATATAATTCCCAGCATTGTATTGTCGTTTCCACTTCCGAGTATAGATAAGGTTGACATAACCTAAAATGAATTCTAAAAAAAAAGTTGTGTGGGTTTGGCACCAGCTTTGAAACTGGATGTTAGGAAATAGATAGTTCCAAAAAAGAAATGTTTTTTTTTGTAAATCTTGCATGAAAAGTATAAATATGTACATATTAAATTAATACTAGCGGTGCTTTTGATACTTATATTTCTTTTCTGTTTATTGTTTATTTAGTGCCTATTTATATTGTAGTTCCTATGCAAAAAAATATCACACGTGGAACTGACTTGGTACATAAATAACTATTAACTGACGGTGCCGCATATATGTTGAAAACTGGGCTGAATCTAAAAATATTCTAGGATTAATTAATTCATCTAACATGTATATGCATTGAACTTGGTGTGTGAAATTATTAGACTTAATTACAAAAATGTCAACAGTCTGATATTTAGTGTGAAAACATATTTCTAAAAGCGCCTTTAAGGGTAGAAGTATATAAAGATCGATTTTCCAATCTTCCTTTACTCCCCGAATCCATTTTAACTCGATGGGGCACTTGGATCGATGTTTGTATGAAAATTTACAGGCTACTATTTTAAAAAACCTTGGATATGAAAAACTTACAGAAATATATGATGTGCTAAACACAGATGCTGTAGATACTGATGTAAGTGTATCTGTTTTTGAATATGCTCCCATCACCAGCTGTGATGTGGAGAGATCATTTTCGGTAGAAAATTTAGAAAAATATTTAGTTTGTTATGCAAATGCAAAATATTCGTAAATGTTTTGTTTACGTATATATTCTGTTCTTTTAATGTTTCACAGTCATTTTCTTTTGCTTTTCCGCTTTTGTCAATTGCGTTTCACTATTTGTCAAATGACTTTTCATGATTTTAAACGTCAGCTGAATTTGTAAAATGGAATTCCCTTTTTGTCAAATTACTTTCCCTTTATATCTATTGCTTTTCTTGTTTATATGTAGGTATATACACCTTTACCATATTATAAAAAAATATACCTAGCAATTTACTCATTAAAGTATAACATCTATGTCATCTAAACATAACTCAACTGGAACTTTCATTTTTTTGTAAACAGTTGTGTAAATATGTCTCCATGTGTTGAACATAATTCAAATAATTTTGTGGACGTATACGTTCAGATGCATTGTGTGCCTCAGACTCCACTGGCTGAGTGACTCTTCTAGTGGATTTAGAGAAAGGCTGTAAGCAGGAAGAAACACTGGAAAATGACAATAACCTCACATCTTGAATTTGAAACAAATACAATGAATTTACGTTCATACAGCGGCAACAGAATAATTGCGTCCTCTTAACTGTGCTTTTATTTTTGATGGTCTGGTATTTTTCACAAATCTTCCGTAGAAAACGCAAAAATATATTTGTATTCCGTATTCGTCAATGAAAAACATTTTTTCTCTGTCCAAGATCATTGTGTTATACAGCACTGCGTAATCAAAGCAAACTTGAATAATGTCCAGTGTATTTCTCATTTCAGGAAGAAATGATACTTTTTTAACAGAATAAGGAAAGTTGCTCTATTAATCGTAGATAGTGCTATTTGTTGAAGAAGTGGCTATTGGTTTAAGCACTTTTATTGCAACTGGCGGAGGGTTAAAGAACAATCTAGGTCAATCCAGTCACAAATCTGTTCTTTTTGAGCATTTAATAATTTTTGCTGCCGATGTCCTGCACTTGATTTTCCAGTATTATTAGTTTTCCTATATGTTGCATAAATTTTTCTAACCGTATCCGGCAAAACGAAATGAAATTTTGAATTAAGTTATGTTTATATTACATAGATTTGTATATCTAAATACAAAATAAATTTCTCACTTCAATGTGTAAATTGCTATGTTTTTTTTTTATAAATTGTAAGAGGTATACATACCTACATATAAGCAAGAAAAGCAATTGATACCTATAAAGGGAAAGTAATTTGACAAAAAGGGAATTCCATTTGATAAATTCAGCTGGCGTTTAAAAACATGGAACGTCATTTGACAAATAGTGAAACAATTGACAAAAGCGGAAAAGCAAAAGAAAATGACTGTAAATTTGTTTAACGAATATTTCACCAAAATATCTATATTAACAAATACTTTTTAATACATATGTGGAATTTATTTATATTGCAATTTCCACACTATGTTAATTAGACTTTATTTCTTTTTTTCTACCAAAGTTTAACTAATTAATTGCTATTATAGGATCCTATTTGTCAACATTTAAGTTCCTAGAAATCTGGACTCTACTGATTAGTTAATCGAGCATTTTAATCGGTGATGGAAAAACCGGCCCTAAGACGTATAATTTAATGAAAATTATTTTCATATTGCCCACAATGCGTTTCTTTCTTCTACTATAAGAAGTTTAGAATAATTAACTTGAGTGCATACATTATAAGTAATTTTGCTTGTAATTTTTATACTGAATTTTGTAATATTTAATATTTTTTCCACGATTTTTCTGTTTACTTTATCAAATAATGTGTTGCTGACTTAAACAAAAGTCATAGGTATATGTAGAAAGTGCTTTAGAATAACGAGTATCAACATATTTCGGCACCCGAAGTGTCGTGATACGGTGATACACCATTGCCATTAGATTATTGGAAACAATTTACAATTTCGAAACGCTAGTATTGAACCCGAGTATACAGGGTGAGTCATCTAAGCGGGTAAGGCCGATTATGCCTTTATGAGTAAAGATATTTCGAAGCGGTTTTTTCCTTGTGATAGCTGTTCATTAGGAGCACATTTTAAAAATATTTTGTATTATACAGAGTGTTCCATAACTTGGAGGCTAACCATAGTTATAGTTTTTTAAATGGAACACCCTATATATTATTTTATTCTTGTATTCCCCGTATAATTTTTATACGTGGTTTTCGAGAAATATAATTTTATACAAACATTGAATTTTTCAGAAAAATGGGAATAAGTCAAAAACTTTAGACTTTAGGCCTATACTATCTTATAACTTTTTGACTAAAAATTATACGGGGAATTCAAAAATGCAGTAATATGTAGGGTGTTTCATTAAAAAATCTATAACTATGGTTAGCCACTAAGTTATGGAACACTCTGTGTAATACAAAATATTTTTAAAAAGTGCTCCTAATGAACAGCTATCACATGAAAAAAACCGCTTCGAAATATCTTTACTCATAAAGGCATACTCGGCCTTACCCGCTTAGATAACTCACCCTGTATATAGTACATAGTACCTATAAAGTATCGTAATATGAAGAAGTGTCATCTTACAACAATACTATTATTGTTTATTATTACAGCATAAAATTAAGCACAGACACGTAGTTATGAAATTATTTAATGTCATACATGATAAAACATACATGAAATAATAAAATATAGCACAAATAAATAGTTAATAATCATATAAAATAAATGTACTTAGTTACAACGTCACAAATTGTTTTTAATAAAAAGCAATTTGATTATAATAAGACATCATTCTGAACTTAATACAATAAAATATAAACCATTAAACACAAAACAGGAACACCACTAAAAAATATAAACTGTTCTTGTCCAAATATATAATTAATACACAATATTACACTTAGACGAAATCTGTTACAAATAAATTAAACTTTTGTTGTCATTCCAAATTTATGTTTGGTTACAGTTGGTACAAACTATTTTTTCATTTACTTATGATTTTCATTACTATCGTTAAAGATGTGTACTGCGTCTTGAAATGTAACCTTTTTCTTCAAATGAGGTGATAAAATTACGTTGTTGGATGTTCCTATTTCTTTCAAAGCACTCCGTAATTTACTATTCGAACTTGGCGATTTATTTTTAACAAGAGAAGTACTAGCGCTATTACACACATTTTCTTTAGAATATTGCGGTAATCCCAGTCTTGCCGTTTTATTCAGTTTGATTTTGTCCATTCTTCTTAAAGTCAAACGGTGTTCTGAAGAGAATATTTATCGCTTGAAATGACAGGAAAGGTTTTACTATATTTCTTATTTATTTATGCAGATATTTTTTGTGTTTTTTTTTATATTGAAAAAATATGAGAATAATATACACATACCTACATATTTACATTGGTTGCGAAAAATATTTATAGATTATTAAATTGGATGAAGAACAGATGATCCAAAATCAAAAATGTATTCCTAGACGAGTTATTATATAAAATGGTGGTCGCCCAGTGGTCGAAATTCGACATTATTTAATTAATTTAATGTGTTTGTATTATATTACCATAAAGTTTATCTTTCTGCATTCCTTCTCCATATGAACTTTAACTATGCCAAATCTCCTTAAAAAGGAGTACAACGTTTTTTCTTCGCGTATTAATATATAAAGGTGTCCCATTGAGAGCGCAATATTTAAAATTTGCCCTACGTTCGTTTAGTTAGGTTGGTGGCACTGAAACTATAACATCCTTCATTAGGGCGCGGAGACGTACGGTTCGCCCATGGGCGCACTATTGAAATGTTGTATTTTTAAAGAGGTTTTAATTTTATTTATATAATTGGATAACAAGTGGCTGGTGATCTATAAAATACAAATTATCTTATTATTTGTTCATTTTCTCTTCTGTAAGACTTGTTCTGTTTGAATTAAGTACATCCTTGTAGATAGAAAACGTCCTTTCTACATCGCAACTGGTTATAGGTGCGTACTGGAAATATTCTTTTATTTCAGGGTATTTAGCATACACAATTGCCGCAATGTTATTAAATCTGGATTTCTATTAAAAACTGGGTCTAACTTTTGCCGAAGGCCACATCCGAAGTCACTTGGAATACTTTTGAAATTATTAATAGCTCACGTCTAATGTGGTTAATCCATCTTTTAATTTGAGGTTTCGATTTTCAAAATATGTGATTGGTTTAGCAAATTTCCAAAGTGTTCCTGAAGGAATAACAGCTGATTTTTTAAATTTGGGATTTGTGTTAGTTCCTTGCACTCAGAAATACTTCGAGCATCGTCATTTAAACATGTAACGAAATTTTGTAAACTATCGAAATTCTCTGCATAAAAACTATTTCTGTGTATGTTTTAGCAAAGCTAAGTGACGAACGTGCGATATTTTGGCATTCTGTAACGATATTTTACAGACTTTGTAATAAATTTCGGAATCACTGACCATTCATTTTCATATCAGAAAAAGTAACATAAACAACGTTCTAGATATAAATAAATGATAACTAAAAATGTACGCGTATGTTATTGAAACTAAACGAAATCCAGTGCACCTTACGTCTAGATAATTGGGAGAAGTCGATTCAATAAAGAATTGGATTTGGAATATTTTTTGTATAAATGAAATTTCAAAATTCGGACCGGAAGTAACACTTTCATACGTATAAGAAAGTCGTGTGGTGGCCACACCTCATTTTTTTGGTATCAGGCGACTTCAAAACGTGGACATCTGCAAAAATCTTCAGGTCGAAAATTTTCATCATCACAATACTTCCTTATACTACGTATAAGAAAGTAAAACGATATCACTCATAAATTCCATATTTTATGGGCATTTTTTGCTCTCATTCTCGGGCACTTCTCGGGCGTAAACAGATGTTGCAGTTCACCATATGAATTAGTGCTATTCAGTATGGGTGTGTTGTTTATATTATTTCTCTGCTCCGTTGTAACTTCGTCGTAGTTTAAACCGGTCATATTCGCGCCCTCTTAATAACCAACTAATCTCAAAATGTATAAAAAACCTAACTTTAAATAATATCAAAAAATATTTGGCGTATTAAATACTGTGTTTAGTATATCACTTACTTAATTAGTAATTGTGGCCGATTTTTTGCTATTTGCACAATTTCTTCTCTCAATGTCTTTACTCCGTCATTATATTTACAATCATTGAACGCTTTTATATTCTTGATATATTTGTCTAGAAGGCACAACTTGCGAAATATTAGCAATGAAGATTTTTCACAGGAATGAAAGATTGAGTACTTTTTGATTCTTTCGAAATTTGCTTAAAGTAGGTAACGAGATTTGTATAATTTGTCTTTTTCACTGAAGTAGAGTAGTAGAATTTATCATTCAGTTGTTTTCAGTAGCAAAAATGTCTGTACCTCTCGGTCGAATTTTCTCAAAAAAAAAAATATATTTATATCTCGAACGGCTTTGGTATAAGGAAGTAACGGAAGAAGATTAACAAAGAAAAAAGTACAACAAATGTAGGAGATTTCCTTTAAAATAAAAATGTTGACAACTAAATGCAAAATTTGAATTATTTCTAACAATGTATTGTTGATATAATTTTAATACGACATCAAGCTTTGGGCAGTCTATACAGGGTGCGGCACCGAAAACGAAACAAAGTGAATATCTCAAACAAGAAATCTTTTGTAAAAAAAACGCAAAAACATGTCGATTTTTAATCTAAGAGGACACCCTTCCATCGTATCCTTAACTGTGATACGTCATTCCCCTCCCCTCTACCACTCTAACTATTAAAATTTAAATAGGGAATGTACTAAGTATGATAAACCATTGAAATGGTAATTTTATGAGAAATTCAGCACCGTGATTGCTGGTTGCGTTACTTTTGATTTTAGCGACCTCTAACGGAATAAAAAAACGATTACGTATTCCTAAACGTGATACATCAATTGAAAGCTAATTTTATTGGCAACTAAATACGTAATATTTTTGACATTTAACTGTCATCATTGTCAAGTATATACTGCAATTAAAATTAAATCAAATCTTAATAAACAAAACATGAAATGGTTTATTCTTTTCAGAAGTGAGTAGAATTATTTAAGTTAATATTTTTTCAATTGTGCATTAAATTGCTAATAATGTTAGCTTTCAAATGATGTGTCACATTTAGGAATATGTAACCGTTCTTTACCAGCTAGAGGGCGCTAAAAGCAATAGTAGCGCAATCAGCAATCACGTTACTGAATTCTCCATAAAATTACTTCTTCAATTATGTATCATACAATGGCGAGTAATAAATTCTGGTCGTCAATGTTATTCTTAATGCAGTTGACAGCGCTCTAGTGTATACTTGGTTTTGGTATTAATTTTTTCAAACGTTGTCATTTTCCATTTGTCCGATACTTGTCAATATGATAACTATTGGTATAATAATACAATAAAAAATGAAATAATAAATGCAACACAGTTTATTAGACTTAAAGATAAATAAACTATAAAACTATATTCAAAATTCAGATCGTTGTCCAGTCAGAATTTTTAAAACATTAGTTGGGAAACGTGGGCCTAATTTTACCTGCGGTCGGCTGTTTTTGACGCCTACTTCATTTTGGAAGAAGAAAAATTCCTTCTGGTACAAGAACTCGCCTATTGGGAAGAACGAAGTTTCGAAATGGACCAAACAAGGAGCAGAATCTATTGGTTTAAATACCAAATGTCTCAAAATTACCAACCATTCTTGCCGTTCAACAGCTGTATCACAATTAGCCAAATCGGGAGTGCCCGAACAACAATTAATAAAAATAACTGGTCATGCCAATTCTTCCTCGATTCAGCCCTATTTACAGATGGACCAACAGCATCACCTCAATATTTCCTGGTGTTGCTGATGATTTTACAAACTCTGTTTTTCTCACGATCGTCTCTGATGAGGTGGAATTCTTTCCAGTCCCTTGTTTTGTTTCCCTCGTAACTGATTCAAAATCTGTTGGTGATGCTGTTGGTCCATCTGTAAATAGGGCTGAATCGAGGAAGAATTGGCATGACCAGTTATTTTTATTAATTGTTGTTCGGGCACTCCCGATTTGGCTAATTGTGATACAGCTGTTGAACGGCAAGAATGGTTGGTAATTTTGAGACATTTGGTATTTAAACCAATAGATTCTGCTCCTTGTTTGGTCCATTTCGAAATTTCGTTCTTCCCAATAGGCGAGTTTTTGTACCAGAAGGAATTTTTCTTCTTCCAAAATGGATTAGGCGTCAAAAACAGCCGATCGCAGGTAAAATTAGGCCCACGTTTCCCAACTAATGTTTTAAAAATTCTGACTGGAGAACGATCTGAATTTTGAATATTTGGCGTCAACCATTTACTGTCCGCGCATTTATGGTTTCCTCCTTGGCAGGTCTTACTAAATATGGAATTATATTCTACTCTACCCGACTCAGTTCCATCAGATTTAATTTCAATATTGAAGTAATGTACCAAGCAGTTGACACCTTCCCCTCCACGCCATGCCAGTTCCACGGAAGCTAAATAGTGGAATTTTTTTTGAAGTCCATTTGGCGTTGTCTCGTCACAATGGTCTATTATATCAAATAAATTGTCCATACTTAAAGAGGTCGCACTTTGCTTTCGTTTATCTGGAAGTTTTTGCAGTACTCGTCTTTTGCTATTACGAGCATCTCTAGAACTTTTGAATTCAATTCCTTGAAAAGGATCAATTTTAATGTTATGCTTCTTAAAATATAACTCTTGAAGACTTTTGGCGGTAGAATTCCACATACATTTTACAATATACTCCTTATAATCATCTCCGTTCTCTTTTTTCATGTTCCATGCCCAGTCTTTCAAAATTTCGTTCAGTTTACTTACTGGCGCCGACTCGTCCAAAATATACTTGCGTTCGTCCCAAAACTGCGTGAACTGTCTCCAGACGCTGTCTTTACTTCTCTTTGTATTTATCGGAGTTGTCAAATCGATGTGATTATCAATAATTTCATCCGAAACATCGCTAATTCTCTTTTTGTCGGACATTTTCATCTATTTGACACGTTTGCCACTTAATGAAAAAATACATACTTGACACATTGTTACCTACATTGAATAGTCGATTTGTAATAGTCGCTGATATCGAGAACCGGTACCGTTCATTGGTTAATTTCAACTTCAATTTTGATTGTGATTTGACAAAATTTAAATTTGACGGGTGAAGGAAATAATCTTTGATTATTTCACCGTTTACTTGAATATCGTGTTTTATGAAAAATTTTCAGAATTTTGTCATCGTATTATGTCGAAACCGTATCATCGTGTTACAGGAGGATTAACTGTATTAGGTTTAAACTGTCAAAATAGGGCGATATTTTTTATAAATACTTATTTCATACATGCTACTTTTAGATTAGTGTATATTTACTACTATAATAGCAAAGATTTACTAAAAGATTGAACAATTTTGTTACAAAGAAAATTTTTATTTATAATATATGTATAAAATTAAAACCGAATATCCCATAAATCTATCTATTTTCAAATCTACTTGTTATTTTCATATCACCTACCTGTTCGCATGGGTTATTAATATATGCTGCTGGACTATCAGTAATATCTTCTAAACCCGGTGGTGCCTCTTCACATCCCAATTCGTTAAGAGCACTTTTGATAAGCTCTGTTTGTTTGAGCATCTTCCTTTCCATACATTTTAATTCGTTCACTTCTTTTTTATTTGGTTCAGAAGATATGGATAGTCTGTTGTTAATATCGTTATTAGCTGCTACCTTTCCATTAGGAACGCTTTCAGAATTTGGCGATAGTAGAGCCCTTTTCTCTTGGTTATCTTTTATGCTAGTTTCCAATTCTGATAATTTGGTCTTCAACCATTCAACAGTCAAATTGTCGACTGTGAGTTGATTGGGAAGTAATTTGCCAGCGGAATCTTCAACTAGACTTTCGTCAAATGTAAATTTTACCGGTTCTGTTGGAGTTGTTCTGAAATGGGAATAAATTTTATCTTTTAGTTATTAGTTTAGGATCATTAAAAACGACAAACTTACAAAATACATAGATATACTTAGAAGACAGTTTTTTAGCCATAGTAATTAATCGCTGAAGTTAATAGTTTCCGAGTTATTTAAAATTAAAACCAAAAAGTGACATTAGACGTCATTTTAATTAATAACTATTTTAAATAAAAATAAAAATAAAATAAAACCCTTGAAAACTTTCCACAATTTTTATTTAGTCTTGGCGACATATGTTTCGGTATTGTTCATACCATTATCGAGCCGGAACTAACAGGTCAGTTTGTGTAGGGTTGTTATATATGTCATTGTGTTTATTGCCTCTTTGTACATAATCATCATAATACATCTTATGTACAAAGAGGCAATAAACACAACGACATATATATAACAACCCTACACAAACTGACCTGTTAGTTCCGGCTCGACAATGGTATGAACAATACCGAAACATATGTCGCAAAGACTAAATTAAAATTGTGGAAAGTTTTCAGGATTTTTATTCTATTTTTATTTTTATTTAAAATAGTTATTAATAAAATGTTCCACCAAGAATCGTCTGCTAACTCAATTAATAGAGTCATTTTAATTGCCTACAATTCAAGAGTGCCATGACGAAATAATTTAATATAACGTACATACAAAGGGTGCCAGTTGATACGAGTAGAATACGCAGAACTTCTTCAAAGATATACTGAATGCTTGCGAAGGCGTGGCAAAATTAAAAAACACCCAATATTTTTTTACGGAATCATATTTTATCACTGTTTGTATTTTGTTCTCGCATCATATTTACAGTTTATTACTCTAATAAAGAACTTTTCAAAGGAACACTTAATTGACGTGTTCTATATTTTGGGTAAAAAGCAGAAAATGTTGTTGCTTTCTATACATATTCATCCACTGAAGAGAACTTTTGAAAGACTTAAATGCGTCGTCTTGGTGGTGAAAAGAGCTAAGCCACTTTTTTGAGTTAAATGAGTTAACTACATCACATTAATCTAACAACTATGGAAAATACGTTGGTGATTCTTCAACTGTAACCTTAAATTCGGGTAAACTGTGAAAGAAGCTAAATGAAAATACGTATATTTCTTTCACTGGTGAAACGTGTATAAGCGGCATAGATTTCTTCAAGACTACCATCCCCAGCTACCGTTATGATATTTCTGTTGGTGGTAAACAGAGCTAAGCCGCATAGTAACAGTACGATTTGTGCCAATTTGTAGTGGCGTGACTGTTTCTTATGTCAATTTCACATCATTCGTCTGTCAGTTGTGAATCCAGTGCGTTCTGATTCTGTTCATCAATAATTATTATGGTTAAAGGTACCTAAACCTTAATTTTTCCAATAAAAAGATCTACTCTTTAGTTTTATATTGGAAATATTCAGTGTAAGTAATGGCACACAGTTCGCGAGGTAAATTGCTGGTGGAACTGCGTTTAAACGGTGTTAGTGAGCTCGAACAATCTTTAGCAACAGAAGATAGAAATGGACAAAACGTTGAATAGATGTCAGCACCAAGTTTGCAAATACTTTTTTCTAGGGACTTTAGATATTTCCGGACAGAAAGTTGAAACAGTGATGAAGAAGACTTTGGATAGTGAAATTGTAGAAAAAGATAAAAGAGGTTTAAATCCTGCTCCCAATAAAATTTCAGAAGACCGTAAAGAGGTTGTACGGAGTCACATAAATTCAATTCCAGTAGTTGAATCCTATTATTGTCGGTCTTCTTCAAAAAGATTGTACCTCCCCCCAACTGGCTTATCTGAAAATCGCTTGTATCAAGATTACTGAAAATACGTGAAGAGCGCCGGGTGACACCTGCCACTTCTTCTTTTTATAAACATATCTTAACTAGCGAGTTTAATTATGGTTTTCACAAACCCAAGAAAGATCAATGCGATTATTGCGCCCAATTTAAAAATAAATCAGAAGGTGAAAAATTAAACTGTCAACATAAATTCAATATCCACATTTTAAGAAAACAAGAAGCCCGTGAACACAAAAAAGAAGATAAAGAACGGGCTCGTAATGATTTAAGCTTTAGGGCGTACACCATGGATTTGGAAAAAAAAATTACTCACACCTCAACTTGGAATTGGAAAACTGTACTACAAAAGAAAAAATTGACCACCTATAATTTTACAGTATATACTCTTGCTAATGGAAGTGTCATAAATTACATGTGGCATGAAACTGATGGAACTAAAGGAGCATCAGAAGTAGCCACGTGCTTGTGGCAGTTGCTTTCCAACCTACCTACGGAAGTGTCTGAAGTGACATTTTATTCAGACACTGCTTCTGGTCAGAACCGAAATACGATTTTGTCTGCTATGTTTTTAAGAGCTTTGTCTCTATCAGATAACTTGAAATTATCAATCAAAAGTTTATGGAATCTGGACATTCCGAAATCGAATGTGACAGTGTCCATTCAACTATCGGGAATAGAGGGAGAAAAATAGATATACTTGTTCCCGATCAATGGTACACAGTGGCAAGGACTGCAAAATTGAGCAATCCTCCATATATGGTAAGAGAAATGGACTGCACTCAATTTCAAGATTTTAAAACATATAGCCAGAAATTAATAACAAATAATTGCAATTCCGAAAAGATTCACCGTTGCTTATTTTTAACAAAAACCAGTTGAGCAACAACGAATTCAACCAATTGTGCATAAGAAGAGCTACGCGTAAAGAAAATAATGTAAATAATGTTAGCCAACCATACCAATCCCGTCTTTCAATTGATGAAAGTGAGTGTACTAATAATTCTGATGATTCTGAGTAGATTCAGTAAAATAACTATAATACAGACTGTATTAAGTAATATGTTTTTAAATTTTAGTATTATGTAATATTATTATCAATCACTTAGCTCTTTTCACCATTAAAATTACCATATAATACAGACAGACTATTTCATTTATAGAAATCAAACATACACTAAGTAAAAGCGTGAATTGTGAGCTACTTTTCTATAATCACCGACAATGGCACTTATCCCAGCGAGGCACAAGGTTCTGTAAACCCTCTTCGTAAAAAGTGCGATCCAAATTTCTAAAATACTGCCGTACTTCGTTTTGAAGTTCGTCGTCGTCTTCAAACCTTTTACCCGACAAATGAGCTTTCAACGGCCCAAACAAATGAAAATCAGAAGGAACCAGGTCTGGACTATGGGGCGGATGGACAATAACTTCTTAGTTGTGTTTCTGAAGCCAGGCCTTCCTCTGATTTGAGGTGTGCAGTCTTGCATTGTCATGCAACAACCCGATTCCTTTCGTCAACCTTCCTTCTCGTTTCTGTCGAATGGCTTGGTGTAGTTTTTCGAGTGTTTTACAACAGATATCGCTGTTGAATGTCGTTTTCTGCGGTGAAAACTGTATGAGTAAAATGCCTTGCATATCCCAGAACACATTATCATTATCTTTTTTGCAAACAGCTGAACTTTGAATTTTTCCGGTGTTGGTGAACTTGGATACTTCCACATCATCAAGTCCCCTTGTTCGATTCGGTAGTAGTATTAAACGGTGGTGAACCCACGTTTCGTCTCCTGTAACTATAGACTCTAGAAATCCGTTTTCCTGACGATAGCGCTTTGAAAGTTTCATTGCCAACGCCATTCGTTGCATTTTGTGTTGGTCGGTCAACAGTTTTGGTATCCATCTCGAGGACACTTTTCGATAGCCTAATTTAGATACGATTTCATGAACACAGCCTTTAGTAATGCCGGCCAGTAGAGCATTTTCTCGTGTCAGCGTATCGAACATTGATTGATTCTGATCCGTTTTCGTTGTTGATGGTTTTTCTTTTGCACACCTTCGAGATCATCGTTCAGAGCTGTGCTTCCACTTTTAAACTGTTCACACCAAACACTAACTTGTTTTTGACTCATAACGCCTTCTCCGTAAGTCTTCAGTATTTTTTTTATGAATTTCAGAACCGGACATCCCTCGTACTTTTACGGGCACATGCTCAGTGATGATGTGACCCGGGATTGTTATCCAGTAGTGCTTATGTTTTTCTATGAATTTTGTTGTACAGCACATACATCTCTGCCTAAAACACAGAGGCATTAGATAGGTAGCAGATACTATGCACTTCCCAGAGAGTACATTACTGCTTCAGTGCCAGCTGAGGTTTTCGACCCATCTGTGTACCAGGTTTCATCCCGCCTTCTGATACACTGCTTACCATTTTCCCATTCGAATCTTTCTGAAAACCTTACTTCAAATGGTTTCTTGAGACTACATAGCTTTACCATGTAATCTGTCGTCATGTTTAAAATATCTCCACCCACAATGCCTGCATTTGCCATGTGTCCCGTGTCCTTTTTTTTGATATTGGCAGTATTTGATGACTAAATTAAAGTGATGGTCATTTTCGTGAGTACCATATTGCAGATATTTGAGTCTAGAGGGGTGTCGCATGTATTTACAGAATTTTTGGCAGCGTTAAAGTGTTTTATGATGAAAACCTTAAAAATACCCACTTTTTAATAATAAAAAAAGTTGGAATACTTGATACATTTTTGTTATAGATGTTTATTTGTTAATAGTTTTAGAACCTTTTCTAGGAATGCAAAGTAGCTTTAAGAGACTAAAGGAATATCCAAAAATAGCTTAGAAGGTGTCCGAAGAGCACTGGGCTGGAAAAATGAATGAAAACATAATTTATTTATTGAAGCGTACTATACCGCATGTGTTAAGTAACATTAGCCATAGCGGATTTGTGTATACGTATGTATGTATGTACGATGTATAGACACCGCGCTGCGACATATTACATACATACGTATAAACTGATTACCTATGGCTAATGGTATTTGACACAAGCGGTATATAGGTCATAGTTACTTAAAAGGTCTTAGTATTTCTTAGAATATCTATTTTTTTCGGAAAGAACTGCGATTAATGTTGATATAGTTTTACAGTTTTGGTAATGGTTTGTTAATTTTTAATGTTTTAATTAACTGATAAAGATAACATCTATATTATCGAAAAGTTTTAATTTCTATATTGTTCAAGTTCATTGATAATCGCTAAACGAAGAAAGCCAATAGTTTTATTAAACGGCTAAGAAAGGAACATACTTTTAATGAATACACAATACAAAGTTATGTTTGCATTATTAGTGTGTTTTGTACGTGTTAGTCAAATGTACAAACATGGCTGAGAATAGAAATGTGACTACCGATGGCTACACAAAACGCACAAACAACGTTCCTATCAGTGGCGGCCCGTGATTTTTTGGGACGGGAGGACACCGGGGGTCTGAGTGTTTAATATCAAAAATTAAGTACAGACAAAAAACAAACTCAATATGCTATTTAATTAACTTGTTTGAAAATAAAATCCATCCGCCGTTCCTTACGATCAGCAAAATGATTAATAACTCATTCATTGAAGTTTGGTGTTGATGTCAGTAATTGTTTTTCAATGGAACACATTGCTAAGGCACATAGTCTGCTTTCCTGCATGGTATATCTAGAAAATGTTTTTATTCTCTTCAAAGTAGAAAAACACCGTTCACTTGATTTTTTCTATTTTGCACGCCCCCAGAGATTCGCAAAATAGCAGAAGACAATTTACAAAATCTTTCGCCAACATAGTCTCGACATATTATCAAAAACAAACTTTTATACAGTTGTACTATTCAACCTTGGAAGTAAATTACAATAGTAGCATCAGAAAACTTATCATCCAACTCTGCTTAACAATTTATATTGTTAACTAGTAAATAAAATGTTAGCATGTGTGCTTTTTATTCTTTGTACAACTTCTATTGGACATGTTTGTTACATTAAAGGCTTACATTTTGACATTTAAATATAATTTGGTTCCATTTTTTTTTGTAACCAACGTCAAAACAACAAAATTAGCGTGCGATAAAGAAATACTTTTGAAACCAAAACGGATGTCGTAAAGTGAACTTTATAGCACCGAAATAGAAAAAAACATTTTGCACATTACACCCACACAACCAGTCTGATAACTGTAAGAGCTTCTGTTGAATTTTCTCGTCACGGTTTTATTAGTTTTCTAATTGTGATCTTCTAGTTTAATCAATAAATCTGGTCTAGGGAGACCTAGATTTTTTAATTCTGTCTTAATGTTACTAACGCAATTCATAGTTGCATTTGCACCGATAGAAATTACAACATACACGCACCGCTGTATATTACATACTGGACCGCCACTCGGACCCGGCACCATAGCGTAGTGCCCCGCCGCCTACTTATATACGCGCGCTACCCGCGCCAGTTTCATCGCTCGATTTCTAATGCAGACGGGGCAGTCGCGCGAGATGCCTCGGAGCCTACGTCAGACTGCGATTTTTAAACGCGCTGAAAAGACGGACTGTTACTTCCGAAAACATATTATTTGTTATCAAACAAATCAGAAAAATTACATACAAATCAGGTATTTATAACTAATTTATCTGTTAAAAGAAATTTGTTACGGGGCAATTTGTCACGGGAGGGGCAGTGCCCCGTTGCCCTCCCTGCAGCAGCCGCCACTAGTTCCTATCAAAAACCCAGTGAATGTGCTTCTTTCAAGCTTAGGAAAGTTCACATAATAATCTAGGTATTATGTACGTTCATTGAACATTTGTGTACTATATGGGAACAAATACGCCCATAACGTATATTCAGGAAGTACTACAAATACCTACACAAAGATAAAGTACTTGTTGTATTTGATAGTGTAGGTATATGAGTTGGACATTTTTAATCTACAGGGAAAACCAACTCTAGTAATGTACAATGTCTAATATATTAATAAAATAAAATAAAGCTGTATAGTTTTTAATTTAACTTACTTGTGTTTTTCAGTAAAATCTTTATATTCTTCGGCAGGTTTAATCCTTTCTAAGCTAAGTTCTATCTTCTTTTGGATTTCCCTGAATTTTTCGGACGTAAAATCTGAATACTGAACAACTTCAGAAAGTACTTGCCTCCTAAAAAGAAGAATATGTTACTTATTACATGAATTCAAAATTTATGTAGTAAATTACAATGCTGAATATAAAATTTACATAAAAAACATGTTATTTATATAATGATATCCAACGTCATTCATACTACGAATATAAAATCGCCTGTGGCATTTTAAAAACAACTGTCAAAATTCCCGGTAAGTGGTGCCCTCTCTGCGCTGACTATGTACTATATAAATATCAAAACAACTCGTCGGTCGAGTACTATAATGTTCTATCAGCACTTTTGGCGGGAATCGAGATAAGTCTAAATTTGGGTTGCTGAGTGACATATTGTTCTATCAGAATAGACTTCTGCAAGCATTTTGTGAAATCCCTTGGTTTTGTACACAGAATTTTATTGTTCCAACTGAAAAATTTAAAAGTAGCTTATTGTTATAGTGTTCTATCAGCTTCGACCAATAGAAAACCGGAGTGCTTGCTGTTGGAACATTATAATTCTAATCTTTTCCTTCGCACATGTTTTACTTTAACGTTGATTAAAGTGTTTGCTATTATTTTGTCTGTGGTTGTGAATAGAATGGAAGGCGTTGATTTGAGGTAAGTACGTAAAATATAAAATGCTCTAGAAAAGATAATAATGTAATATCCGCTTTAATTAGCAGAATTACGTTTCACATAACCTCAATCTGGCGAATATAAAGTTTGTTTATGTTTTTTTTTATATTTTAGCGCAATATACACCGAAGAAGATAACGAAATAAAAGATCCCTTTCACGCAAGTGACGATTCTGATGCCGATCCGCATTATCTACCATCAGATGAAGAAGAAGAAGAAGGGTTCATTCGTAATTTTACAGAAGATGAAGCCGGAGTAGAAGTTGCTTGTTTTGCGGAAGACAACAACAATCATGCGGGGCGCACCATCGTGGAAAATGAGGAACCTTCAGATGAAAATAAAAAATTAACACGAAAAAGGGGACGAAATCCGGATGCCTGGAAAAGAAATATCAATAAGCAGTTATGCGAAAGTGGTCAAGCATACAAGGATGTAAAGGGAACTATTCACACAGCCAGGAAGGTAAAGAGTTTGAAAGACTGTGAAAATGGTTGCATATATTTATGTGGAAAAAAAAATTCGCAGTGACCGCGAAGCAATTCACAAATCATTTTGGAGATTATCGAATAATGAGAAGTTGCATTTTTACAATAATAATACAGAACGTGATGTTATAAAACGACGTCAAACTCAAAACAAATCTAAACGAGAATTTTCATTCAAGTATTTTTTTCACATTCGTGATGAGAAATGCAGGGTTTGCAAAGTCTTTTTTCTTTCCACTCTTGATATAAGCCAGAGACGCATTGAATATTTTTACAAAAAAAAGCGATGTCAACTAACAGCAGTCCCACTTGAAATGAAACAAGGAAAACATGCCAAGAAAGTTATCACCAAGTCACAAAAAGATGTCATTAGGAATCATATTAATTCTATTCCACGAATAGATTCTCATTATTGTAGGCGAGATAGTAAAAAAGAATATTTCGACGTTCAGTTAAATTTGCAAAAACTATATGAATTATATCTACAGTTTTGTATTGATACTCAACAAGAACCATTGAAATTGCACCATTATCGAGAAATTTTCAACTATGAATTTAATATTGAATTCCAAAAGCCCAAAAAAGACCGATGCGATATGTGCGAAGAGTATCGTATTAAAAAGAAATCAGGTCTGCCTGACATTGAAAACGCCACTTTTGAAAAACACATTGCTTTTAAAGAAGCTGCCAGAGCTGAACGAAACATTGACCGACAAAATAATGATAAAGAAACTGCAATCATCTGCTTCGACATGGAAAATGTATTTGCCTTACCACGAGCTAATATTTCGTGCTTCTTTTACTCCAAAAAATTAAATACTTACAACTTGACAGCCCATTGTAACATCAACAAGCGAGGTTATTGCGCCATTTGGTGCGAAGGTAGTCATGGTCGTAAGGGCATTGATATTGCTTCTGCACTTATTCGTATTTTGGAAAATGTACTACAAGATCTTCCTGATACCAAAAAAATTATTTTATGGTCCGACTCCTGCGTCCCGCAGAACAAGAATTCCATAATGAGCATAGCATTGCTCAAATTCTTGGAAGCAAACCCAAATATAGAAAGCATAACTCAAAAGTTTTGTGAACCTGGACATAGTTCAATCCAAGAAATCGATAATCTTCACAGTCAGATTGAGAAAAAACTCAAAAATGTGGAAATATTTAGCCCGCTAGGTATTTTAAGATTATTGCCGACAGTAAATAGGAAGAATCCTTTTAAAGTATTCTATATGAGAGCTAATGATTTCAAAGAATATCAAAAAGCAGCTGAAAAACTAAATTTTAGGAGTATACCTTTTGCTTCTGTAAAGCAGGTAAAATTTAGCTCAACCAATTTTTTTCATGTTGAATATAAACTTCAACATGATGGGCCTTCAACTAAAGTCCCCATAGTTGCAAGCAAATCTGGTTTACGAAAACAAAAAGGAACGTCTTCTGCTTTATTGCCCTGTTTGCCATCGGTGAACACTTGCAAGGAACCTAAGAATCTTTGCTGCCTTTCGACAAAATTTTGCACTTGAAAAAGTTGTTTAAATTTATGCCGCCTGCAGACAGCCAATTTATATCAACTTTTTTTAAAGAATACAATAACTCAAAAGTCTTTGCAACGGCATTATCTAGACACAAAAGAAGTCAGAAAAATGAACAAGATGTGAGTGTTGAGTTGCCGTCTACCTCATCCAGCCCTCCAGAAACAGGAGTGAATGTGCCTTCGACTTCTTCCTAACTTTACTACCTACATATTATTTTTTAAGAATAGATAACTTTCGAAAATTTATTTGTCTGTTAGAACAGTCTGTTTATTTTTTTATAAAATTTGAAGTTTTATTAAAGTCATATTGTTGTATCAGCATTTTATTGTTTTTTATTATATTGTGCTGCCTTTTATTTTCCGAAAAAATAAAATAAAAAAAAAAAAGCATGTTCACAGCACGATACGAGGAAAGTAAAAAACCAACATTGGAGCAATTGCATCGTTCCAACGACGAAATATAATTGTCGTGGTTTTAAATTGCTTATAACAAGAAAGTATAAAATTAGCAGATAGAACATTATAGTACTCGACCGACGAACTATCAACGAGTTGGGAAACAAAAAAGAATCTTAACAAAACGCAAAATTTTAATTAATTTAAGTCTAATATTTATTATCATCTAAATAAAAAGTGAATATTAGAGGTTTATATTTTGGCAATATTGTTTAGAGTGAATCTAAGCAAATAGTAGAAAGAATATGTCAGCATTGGTAAACTAGCCAACAATTTTAAAGAAAGCATATTTCTTAGCGAGGAGAATTTTCTGAATATACCAATATGTATAGCTAATTGAGATGACTTGGATGTTCTTTTTGGTGACAGGTCCAGTAACAAAAAAGATTACGCTATTATGCGCAATTTTTAAAATATATTAACATATAAAAACGATATATTATTGTATACTTTCTCGTATTTAAATGTTTATTAATGTAAGATAATCTGAGTATTATTGAGACAAATAACTTAGAGACCAACCCTTCTTTAAATAAATCTCTTAATGGTTTTCTACAATGTAGGTACCTACAAGTTGCAATATATATTCTATAATAATTTAAGTTCCTTCTGCTAAAGGTTAATGTATTACTAATTTAAAATTGCTAACTGCTGTTTAACAATCATTCATAACTAACTGTAATGCATATTAATAATTTATATCGAATACATACATGTCCTGTTCTTTGTGAACAATTGCGGATTTTTAGTTTTACGTAAAATAGAGTTTCTAAACATTCTTGAAAATACAATTTTAAAATTAAATTCGAATAAAATTTCTCCTTATTGAAGAGAAGTTGCTTTTAAGCATTTTTAAGTTAGTATTTGATAGATTTCAGTAGATGGCGCCACTAACCGAAAAGAAATCCATCCATTGTAATGGTAGCGCTTTGAAAGGGAATTGAGACGGCCTTATATCACAGATCTCTATAATATAAATGGATGAGCAATGCAATAGGATGCGCGTGGAATTTTTATGCCAAATTGAATACTTATCTCGGGGCTTACGAGTATGCGCAGTCGCTAGTCTTTTGACATTCGAATGTGAAATCACTAAAGTTCCGAACGCGGATTTTAATAGACGTACGTACTAGCTTTTTGTTTATATTTTTGGAGTATTTTTATTAAGAAAAATGCGGAAGACATTCAAAAGGATCAAATTATACAATTCCCGACATACCATCACTGACATTGTTATCTCAAATTGTTGTTATTTCTGGTTTTGTTGTCAAACAATTGAAGCACATTGTTAAGTGTGCTAAATGTGTGTCCGTACTAGAAGAAATCTCACAAACATCTGCCGATAATGTTAGTTTTCATCTTTTGAACAGAAAAAACCATGGTGCTTTAATACGTCCTTCACAAGATGTCACCAAAGTATGTAAAATAGTTGAAGTCCAAGTACGCCATATTCTTGTACAAAACAACAACAAACTTCCTGCAGAGGCAGTGTCTTTTGAGCTATTTGTACGTTCAATTTCTATTACCTTGTTAGTAGAAAATAAGTTCTTCGTATCCTTAGATACACATAAGTTTAATTCATCTATTTTACATGAAAGTCACGTTTCTCTTTTCATTAAGCATGTTGTGCGATGCATAGAAACAAACAAAAGTAGAACGTGGAGAACTTCTAAGAAAAAAGCTCTCCACATTAATACTTTTTTATAATCTATAAATATTTCAAAAGGAATATGTTGTTTTTTTGAGTATTTTTTTAAATTTTCCTTAATAAATAAGTATTTATTATCTTCAGATGCAGATTTTAATTTTAAAGTTCATGCTCTGTTACATACTTTTCAAAGATTTTAGGCATTTCAAATTAGCGCCTTTATTTTCTGTTATTGCGCATGTTCGTCAGCCCCGTGCGCAGTTGTATTTGATCACAATTTGTAACATGCTATTGCTCCTCCATTTATATTATACAGATCAGTGCCTTATATGAGTAAAATTAAAAATGGCGTCGCCCATGATAGAACATAATGGGTGTATTTAATTGATTCACCGATCGACCATTGGCATTTTAGAGGATTTTAAATTTTTCAAAATCTGCCCCACTTTATTAATTCAACATAATTTAAATCTAATTTGACATTATAATCCCACAAGACTAGGTTGAAGAACTTATAGCAATGCGATTTTAAAAATTAGCACCACCATCTTAATCCTTTGACATTGTCAATTTACTAGCATGAACATTTCGAAATGTCGATGCGTAAATCATTTAAATATAGTCATGACTTACATGCAGTGATGTAAGTCGGTAAATTACCCCATAAATTACCGAATAAATTACCGTCATTTACGATAAATTACCATATAAAATTTTCGTAAATTACCAACAAAGTAAAACATCATCTATATACACGTATGACATTGCACACTCGGTGATTTGGGAAGTCCCTTTCTAGCAGATGTAAAAGCCCGTGAATCAGCCATTTATATAACAAGTGAAGTAGTCTTTCAAAAGATTTCGGTGTATAAGTTAAACTATATAAAGTTTGCGAATATACTACTCGTAGTACTGTGCGCTGATATGGGGCGTAAAGATAAAATAAAAAAAGTTATTTTAACAGCATTTTCAAAATCCACAGAACATTCGATATTATATTCGTGTAACTTCTGTTCGCAAAGTTATGTTTTCAATGTAATCAGAATGTCCAGTCACTTACAGAATAAGTGCATTCGTTGTCGTCGTAAAATAAAGAATGAAATACAATCAAAATCAAGAGCATTACCTAAGTGTTAAGAAAATTAAAACAATAAATAAAGGTGAGTAATTTTGATTGATTTCTATTGGGTTTTATGGAAAAATATTTAAGATTTTAGAGATTCCGGAAAGAGAAAGTTCTCCGCAAACAGATTTAGAAGACGACGATGGAGAGACGATTTCAAGCGATTCTCGCCCACAATCTGCTACAAGCACCACAAAATCCGCTTACAGTGATAATTTGGATTTTGTTTTGTGGATGTAATGAATAAATCAGAAGAAGAGGAAATTTGGGATCTCTTAGCAACAGCATGCTCTGCTAGTAATACTCCTTTAAATTTTACGGAAAATGTTCATTGGCAAAAATTGTTTAAAAACCTTCTTTACGATTGCCCACTAGATATCTGTTATCCAATGCGCTTTTAGATAAAAAACACTCTCAAATAAATCAGTTAGTTAATGAAAAAATAGCAAAGTCTAAAACAATTGGAATTCAAGTTGATGGGTGGAGTAATATTAGAAACGAATCCATTATAAATATAATAATTACATGTCCAGAACCAGTTTTATTTAAAGTAATTGACTGCAAGGAAAATCGCCACGATGCTGCATATCTTTGTTCTTTGCTTAGTTCTGTTATTGATGACTTTAGGTATTAATAAAGTTATAAGCATAGTGACTGATAACGCTAGCAATATGAAATCAACTTGGAAATTAATTAGTGATATGTACCCGTGCAATTATTTTACTTGTTATGGATGTTGTGCTCATATTTTGAATTTATTGGCACATGATATTTTAAAATTAGAAGTATTTGCATGTTTAATTACTGATTATAAAGTCATAGTAAAAACTATTAAAAAATCGCATATTTTGAATGCTACATTTAAAAATATCCAAGATGAACAGCGAGCATTACAAAAATCAAACAGTAAAATCTCTTAAACTACCTGGTCAAACTAGATGGAGCTCTAATATTTTCTGTTTAGAAGGCTTAAGAATAATAAAAAAAACTTAAAAGAATTGGCTATAACAGAAACTATAGCTACAAAAGTATAAAAAATAATATTTTAGATAATCTGTTTTGGGAAAGGGTTGATACATTACATAAAATTTTACACCCAGTCTTCGTAATTTTAAAGAACATACAAACCTCTCAACCTTGCATATCTCATGTTGTTGAATATTTTCAAGACCTGAATGATCAACTGATTGCTGCATGCCCAGTTTCAGAACTAAATGCTGTCCTATTACATTTAAAATCACGGAGAGAAATGGCTATTATACTTATGCATTTGGCTGCCAATTTACTAGATACAAAATTTATAGGCAAAAATGTCAATAACGAGGAATATCTCACAGCACTGACATATATTAACAAACTATCAACGCATCTAGTTAGTGGATCTGATATAGCAAAAATTATGACTGAGGTTGCTTATTACAAATCGAAAGAAGAATTGTTTTCAAAAGATTTTATATGGCAAGCATTGGAGACAGGCAAATTGAATTCTGTATTATGGTGGAAATCATTTTTTTGTACTACAGCTTTAAGTAAAGTCGCAATAGAAATTTTGAACAGCCCACCAACAACATGTGCGACGGAGAAAAGTTTTTCAATGTTTAGTATTATACACAATAAAAAACGAAATAGATTAACTAATGAAAGAGCTGCTAAGTTGGCATATGTGAATTTAAATTTAAAACTGAAAGAAAATCCGGCACTGAAAGATCTCCCAATAGAAGAGTTGGAATGTTCTGATTCGAATTGCAATACTGAGTCTGAGAGTGATCTGGAATAGTTATGTAATTAATAATGGTAATAATGATAAATCATTGTTTTGTTCTATTTTCAGAATATTGTTTAATTTTAAAATATGTTAATATTGCACTCTTTATTTTTTTTCCTTTAATAAAATGTGTAAGACTTTTTTGTGGTAGGGGTTTTATTTAAACAGTAAAAAAAAGTGTGGTAAATTACCATAGTAATTTACTAAAAAAATGGTAAATTACGCGAGAATAAATCTTGGTGAAAAAGAGCAGTAATTTACCACGGTAATTTACCAAAATCATAAATTATGGTAATTTTACATCTCTGCTTACATGACATTTTATAATGTTCACACTGTAGACATTGATATTTTTTGTTAAACTTTTTCTATTTATTTATACATATTTCTTGATCTCTATATATCTTTGGTAGAATCAATCAAAATAATGTAATTCTATTAAAGTTACTCCATTACTACTATTATTTTTGAGTATACGTATTCTAAAACGTAGCCAGTTCTAATTGATAGTTTGAGTTTTGCAGTACAGGTAACATAAATAATATAGCAAAGACTATAAATTGATAGTGGGCATGCACAACTTCGAGTAATCTAGATTACACAGAAGACAAAAAGCAATAACATGGTATGGCCACTGAAATGATTTAATTATATGTATCTTAACGTAACAAAGTAATGCACTACGTACTACCAAAATAAACTTCAACAGAATAATAGCTAAAAATATCTCAAAGAATTGCAAGCGGACTTTAGTAAAAGAAATATACTTGGAATCTCCATTACATATATTACATATTAAAGCCAAAACTATCTAGCAGTTATCTGGAATTTAGAAAAAAATCATAAATGTTGCTTATTAAATGAAATTATGTTATTATTAAAAAAAGAAAATTAGCAAAATATTTGTATGAAAAATTCTTCGAAAAATGAAGACTTGGTCGAATTGTGCAAATGTAGATCTTTGTTCGTCGAAATTTCCCATTTTATAAATTCAGAAATCAAACAGCTAACTGGAGATCGGGAGTTCCAAATGTGTGGAGTGTCTAGAAACAGTCTGTAAATGAGTGAATAAACAGAGACACCTATACAACATTATTGCTTAAATCTGTTGCTGATTTATGTTCTGATATTCTTCGACACCTAGGGGCTGTTTTACATTTGTTTATTTCTTCATTAACTTTTTTTCTGAATTAATAGTTCGAACATTCCAAAGTTTTTGTTATCCTTAAGCCCTGTCAGAGAGGCAAGATTACTAAAATTAAATATTTTTTACGTAGTACAGAGCTCTCTGAAAAGTATAACAATATTCTATTAGACCAATGAAAATTTGATCAAGTTGAAGAAACATGTAGCACATGATCTAACAAATCGCCCAACTCGTCTTGATTTCTCAACCACAGCAGTTGTCGTCAATTTTGATTAATCAGCTTCTTGGCCAATAAGTTGGCAAAGAAATTGATAAGTGTAAAACAGCTATAACAAATTGTTTTGAAATGACTGGGTATTAGTAAAAAAGATTTGGACAAACATGATGATCAACATAATATATATTTCCTTGTAGACTGTTTCTGGTAAAAGTTAAGATCAATGAGGAATCCAAATTAAAGTTTTGCATTTAGAATATCATTTAAGCAGCATTACTTGACTTTCATCTCGATAAATAATTAAAAAAAGGATGAAATTTTGTGAATGTTGTTTATATTCTGTTTTTAAATACAATAATATCATTTTATACGTTCTAATAGAAACTAATATTTTCGATAAATTGGTGAAATTCGTTTACATATAATTAAAAATATTTTAGAAGACACTACAGAGTACCAGTTAGACAAACTGGTACCCTCTAAAATGATAAAATGAGACACAGACTCTTAACGCAGAATACATATTACATGTAATTAATTTAAAAGAAATACAAATAAAGCCATAACTATATGAAATTAAAGGAATTAACTTAGATCTGCTGAAGACGTTAAGAGAATTTTAGACGTATTGAGTCATGTTGCAAAATAAAAATCATTTTACAAAGAGCTTTCTTTTTCAATTTAACCAACTAATTATCATTCACCGGTTAATTTTTCCTAAAATAACTTATTCATTATAATTTTTCCGATGCTCATCTATTTGTCGATTTGCAAAATTTTCCAACAGATTTCAAATTGACAGTACAGTTTAAATTAAATTGTTATAACACTGGTCAACAGTGAAAATCTTTCCAGCTGTTTCTAATTCATTTCATCATCGAAAAAACGGAAATGACATTTAAAACTTTTATTTAGCTCTTGCTTCTCAGATATAACTGATCCAGTGTGTCCAGGAATAAATACTTGAGAAAAGAAATTTTCTTTCTTCAACCAAGAAAATAAATAGCTTCTTTCTAGGATAAAATTAAACACCTAGCTATTTTAAAAGAATATAACCAAACTTTTAGTAAAGGTACATCCCAGGCTAAAATTTATATAAAAAAATTCTTTTACTCTATATACACATTAAACTTGGATTAACGAAGGACTTTGTAAAGGGGATTGAACAGGACGGAGAAGCTTTTCAGTACCTCAGAGGGCAATTTCCACATATTAGTGATGCTAAAGTTAAAGAAAGTTCATTGGCTTCATTGGCCCGTAGATTCATTTTCTTCAAGATGAAAACTTGATCAAGTTCTCCAGGGCTATGAAAAAGCAGCATGGAAGGCATTTAAAGATGTGAAAGGGTTCTTGGGAAATCGAACTGTTTTAACAACTACGATTGTGAATAATCTTCTAGAAAAGTACCATCAATTAGGCTGCAATATTTCACTTAAACTCCATTTCCTACATTCTCACATGGACTTCTCCAAGAAAACATCAATTAGGCTGCAATATTTCACTTAAACTCGTTTTCCTACATTCTCACCTGGACTTCTTCCCTGAAAACTAAGATGCTGTAGATGGCGAACATGGAAAGCGATTTCATCAGGATATTTCGCAAATGAAACGCAGGTATCAGGAAAAATAGAACACTTCTATGCTTGCAGACTACTGTTGGAAAATGACAAGAAACGATCCAGGACAGGAGTACAAGTGACAAGCAAAGAAAAAACGTTCACGTGGCTAAATCCCTTTATTTGAGTTTAGTGAAGCTAGAAAAACAAAATCTAATGTTAACTAAACTAATCAATATCTAATGTCACATTATCGATCTTAAGTTAGGGTAGTTTAGTTTTTTTTTAGAATGGATAAAATAAAACAAGCGGCTTTAGATCGGGAAGGTCATGTATAGATAATCTATTTACGATAAGACACCTCGCAGAGAAACAACTAAATAAAGGAAGAGAACTGCATATTACGTTTATAGATCTGAAAAAAGCATTTGATTCCGTTCCGCTTCAAAAGCTATGGGTTACTATGGAACAAGCGGGCATAAATAAAAAATACGTAAACGCAGTAAAAGCCCTGTACAAAGACAGTAAAGCCGTCGTAAAAGTGGGAGCCCAAGTCTCATCGCCATTCACACCATCAAAGGGAGTAAAGCAAGGATGCTGTCTGTCCCCCACCCCCCAAATTTACCTGGACGCGGCCTTAAAACATTGAACCAAAAAATGTAGCCCCATGGGGGCATGGCTAAATGACAGCCCGATACATACGGTACTATTTGCAGATGACCAAATAGCAGCAGCGTAGGATCAACAGGATATGAAATACATGTTGAACAAGCTCATAGAAGAATATACTAATGGAGCAACCTGATAAAAAAGACAAACACGCACATATTTAAAGCAATCATTGAACCAGTTATGACATATGGGTCAGGGATATGGGTGATAGACAAAAGAATGAATCAAAGGTTGCTTTCGGCGGAAATGACATATTGGAGAAGATGCTGTGGAATAACTTTATACGGCCATGTCAGAAATGAGAACATCAGAGATAGAATGGGGGCGAAGGAGACTATTATAGATGCTATAAATGGGAGGCAGCTGAGGTGGTATGGACATCTGCGTCGAATGGAGGATGAAAGATTACCAAGAAGAGAATGGAATTGGAATCCACCTCAAAGGAATAAACGAGGCAGACCAAGAAGGAGATGGATGGAAAATATAAAAGGAGAAATGAGGAAGAGAGGTCTACGGGAGGAAGAGTGGAACGATAGAGATAAATGGCGCTTAGGATGCGAGAAGTGGAAATAACTGCAAAAACTCGCTATATATATATATAAAATTTTGAAGTGTATTTTTAGTATTTCTGCTTGAATTTAGTATATCTTAAAAACTAGAGCTAACAAAGGAAATCTGATGTCATATACGTTTTTCTCGACCCAAAGTTAGGGTAGTTTAGCTATTTTGAACAAGAACAGAATTCCAAAGTGCATTTTTGTTGAACATTATAATTTTATAAGTATCATAAAACATACCAAGCTAAAATAAAAGCTTCTTGCACGGATTGTTGATGTTCCAGCAAACCTGGAAGTAATACTGTTCTGAAATCCTTTTCAAATTCCGCCGCTTCGCATAGCAAAAGAACGTATTCGTTATGCGTTAAGTGTAGTTTTCTACAGGCTTTCTGGTATTTGTCCCTAACATCATCTAATTTTCGACCTCCTCGACCGGCTGCAACAAAAGAAATAAATGATTATAATGTGTACTGGCCTATATTGCAACCGGTAAATATGTATGTATTGTGAAAATGTTCTTGATGCCAACTCTCCACAACTATGATTTTTGTGTAATGCGATGTTTATATCATAATCTTTTCTTCACACTATGCATGGAGCTTTTGAGGTTTTTTTATGACCGACGAACAACTACAGCATTCTAAAGAATGTAAATTTATTTGATCGGCATGTATACAGTATGTCCCCGGATCGACTTTAAAAGAGGAAAGAAATTTTTATTTTTGATTTCTCAGAAAATTTCACTCTTGATGATTTACTCTGCTTGTTTTCAAACCCCCAAACACAGATAACTTTTTATTTAACTCGAACGGTTCTCGAGATAATATCATTTTTCTTCAAAATTTGACTTAAAAGTTTTTATTCGTAATTTTTAGAAGTAACTCTAGTAGGCGGATTTCATTGAAAAATACAACTGACAGCAGTTGATAAATCTAATAAGTTAGTAAGGTAACGACGTGTAACATTGTCAGTAGGGAAATATTGACACATTTTCAAATATCCTTTCTAGCTCCCCGACAAATTAAAATTACGCCAATAAAAGTTCATCATAAATTATGGACAAGTTTTGTGATCTGGTGGTGTGAGATGAGAAGTTCATTAATACTTGTTATAGAAATCCTTAAACATCAAGACAAAACTTGCAGTGTAAAATATTAGTCGCCGTGTAAGAAAACTTTTGTTTTGAATGAAAAAAGTGCAGTTTTGGGGGTTTAAACGTAAGGTAAATTGATGTTGAAACACAAACAAATCGCAAAATTAATAGATAATGTTCGTATATCTGTTAATTAAAAAAAAACAATGACACATTTTTAGCGGGAAACATTGACAGCCTGTCAAAGTTAACCTCAAAACACTTTTTAATTTTTTTTTAAGTAATGCAAACAAATCGCAAAATTAACAGATAATGTTCGTATATCTGTTAATTTTGCGATTTGTTTGCATTACTTAAAAAAAAAAATTAAAAAGTGTTTTGAGGTTAACTTTGACAGGCTGTCAATGTTTCCCGCTAAAAATGTGTCATTGTTTTTTTTTATAGAATTCAATAATTACACTATTTGGGACCAACTGTTTACGCCATGCCTCGAGCTAAGCAAAATTCAGGATGTAGATGCTAGAAACACTAGTGGCGGCTGAGCAGGTTTTGTTGGGGCACGTACATAGACAAGACTGATTCGTTTATTATAATATAATAATAATATATGATAATAAGCGAATCAGTCTTGTCTATGTATGTGCCCCAACAAAACATACTCACCAGCCGCCACTGATAAACACTATAGTGAAAATAACATGGAAAGCGAATTAGATTGTGTTAAAATTAATAAAACGAGCGTCAAAAGAGGTTTAGCCTTGGCATATGGCATTGATCCAGTGGCGGCTCTTTAATGAGAGCAAGTGAGCAATTGCACCCCCTGGAATTTTGAAACAAAACAAACCAAGCGGCGACTAACTGTGAAAGTATTTATTTATTACGTATTCATTGTTATTGAACAGGAACGTGGCGTGTACGGCACGCGAAACAACCTACATGCACCGATCGTAGTCATAGATATAATGACGACTAAGACTAACAGCGCACGGATGTAAACACCCCTTCCACCGAGAGAAACATACCCATGTGCAAGCGCTACTGTTGCTGCGTTAAGCCATTAAACATTACATTGAAGGTGGGGAGAACTGTATTTTGTTCTAGTTCCATATCGTATAATACATAGCATGTGAGCAAGATTCCCGTCGGCTCAACGCTGTTGTAAGATGAATTTCGTGTCTGCGATGCATAATAACACGTTTTCGCGGTTAACGTATGATGAAAAAATGGCAATAAAAATCTTAAACGGCCGATGCCTCAATTATGTTTAGGAAATAATCAATCTGTTAAAGGTAAAGACGTTATAAGAAAATTCAAAATGAATATTTATCAGAAAAATGACTGGATTTGTGGATGTGAAATTAAAAATACTTTGTTTTGTTTTCCGTGTCTTTTGTTTGGTGGTGAACCGTCTTGGTCAAAGAACGGAATAAAAGACTTAATTCATCTTAGTGCTAAAATTACGAAACATGAAAATTCCGAAGGGCATTTGAAAAATATATTTAGTCTAAGAATGTTAGGAAAAAATAACATTCAGAATGTTTTAGATCATCATATAGAAAAGCAGTTCAACAACACAATGAACAGGTAACAAAAAATAGGCATGTGTTAAATTTAATAATAAATTGCATTAGATTTTGTGGCGCGTTTGAACTGGCACTTCGGGGTCATGATGAACGGCAAACGTCGAATACCAAGGGCATTTTTCGGGAATTGATAAATTTTACGGCAGAATTAGATAAATCGCTCAGAGATCACATCGAAGCAGTACCGGTTTTTAATTGAATTTATAAATGATTTCCCAAATTTTAATGAAAAAGTGATAGAACTGTTCTGCAAGTCAAAGACACGCAAAATAGACTTCGTTTATCGTCAGATGTAATCAAACTGTAGTGTTATATTTATTATTCCCTCAAAACAAACTATACAATGAACAGTACCTGTCTGGAACAGTACGTCTCTCTCTCTCTGTGTGTGTGTGTGTGACCACGATAGCGATCAAACCGCTACAGATATCAATTTCAAATTTTGTATTTACGAATATAATCTTCCTCTTGAGAACTGATTAGATTTTGAGCAAAATCGGCAGACCGGAAGTAGTAGTTTACTTCAGTGAAAAAATCGAATTTTGCAAATATTTCGTCAATTACTAAGTTTAAACAAATTTAAAAGGAATTCAAATGTACTCAAAATTAAATTTGAGAAAAATTGTATTAATAAAGTTTTTCGAAATTCCGACCAGAAGTAGGTCTTTTACTCTTATCGAAAATCAGTTTTTTGCGAATATCACGCAAGTCATGCTTTCTAGGCAGGTAAATTATCAGTATAAAAGTTTTAGAACATATTTTTAAATATCTTTTGTATAAAAAAAATTTCAAAATTCGGACCGGAAGTAACACTTTTACTCTTACCGAATAACGACTTTTTGCAAAATATGTCGTAAATTATGCATTCTATATATATTTATGAAGAGTACAAAAGTATTTAGAGTTGGATTTGGAATATTTTTTGTATAAATGAAATTTCAAAATTCGGACCGGAAGTAACACTTTCATACGTATAAGAAAGTCGTGTGGTGGCCACACCTCATTTTTTAATTTTGAAATTATGCACTCCCTATGTGAACCACCCCGAGCCGCCACTGCATTGATCGAATTGAGGAGTCTGGAATTTATCCTTTAAATAAAGTCAAAATTTTAGACAAATGTGTAACAGCCACTTTACTGACTCCGTCCACAAACGATTATTGTTCAATTCAAGATACACCTACTAATAGTACAGCTATTGCGCCCAAAACTTCCAGACACAGTACTCGAACAGCAACCCCTACGCCTATGTTGGAACTTTTTTTGATGTCTGTTGTAACAACAGAAAAAAAGACTGATGAAATGCATAAAAGAGACCGGGTGGTAAATATGCAAAATGTCTGACAAGTGAAGAAATTCGATAATGATCCTTAATCAAGCGGGACGAGACAAAAAAAAAATTACCGAAAAGGTCTCGCAAACAGCTTCAAAAGAAGCTTGAAACAAGTAGTTCAGACAGCGATTCTAGTTTAAACCTAGTTAATCATTGCATTGACTCATTGACATCACTGACGAGACTGACTCTAATGCTGTAGTATCCACCATGGAGATAGGCTATGATATTGTGAAAATAGGTTCTTGGGTTCTCGTTACATTTGAGCTCGAAGAAGGTAGTGCAGAAAAGTGTATCATATCGGACAAGTTCTCGGAATGCACAATTTTAATTTTAATTTCTTGTCTTCTGAGGCTAAAAAACCTCTAATTGTTTATTAAACCTGTAAAAATTTGTTTGCATCCACAATAATACCTTTAGGCAAAAATGTTTCATGCAATTTTAATCCAGTTTTATGCAGTTGCAATTAATAAGTGAAAAAAATAAAATATGCTTGTTTTAGAGCCTTTTTATTATAAACAATATTACCAAAAATGGTGTCTATCTAATACGTCGTTTTCGAGAAATATAATTTTATAAGAACATTGAATTTTTGAAAAAAATTATAATAAATCGAAAACTTTAAATTTCAGGCCTATGCTCTCTTATTACTTTTTGACTAAGAATTATGCGGTGAATACAAAAATGTAATAATATAGAGGTGTTCTGTTTAAAAAAGTATAAACATGGTCAGCCACCAAGTTATGGAACACTCTGTATAACACAAAATAAATTTAAAAGGTCCTCGTAATAAGTGGCTATACTCATATGTGGCTATCTTAGGAAGAAAACCGCTTCGAAATATCTTTTCTCATAAAGTCCCAATCGGCCTTCCCCCTATGCATGTTGTTGATAGTAAGCAAAGTGGACATTAGGCAAGGCCGAGTGGAATTTATATATATACAATCTTCATTTGTTTGCGTTTTCAGTTCATAATAATAATTGACTAATAAAGCATTTTGCGATAATAAGAAATTTTACATAAAACTTTGCAGCTCTTTAAAATGTAAATAAGCAGAATGGTCATGCGTTTATTGTCGGCGTTACAAAGTGACATATTACACGACGAGTACTTAGAATCCTGAACTGTTCTATAAAAAACATTTCGCACAGACAGCTTAATTATTGACTAATATTATGCAGTAATTTAAAAATATAACAATTACGAAATTCTAGATTTTTTGAACCACAATGTTGAAACAAATTATTTACTAAATAGATACATACAATAAAATCGTGTTAACTTTTAATTTTGGCAATAAAATACGGTAATTATCAAACATGCTTAATATGTGTTAGCAGCTTTGGCATTTGTGTGTATGTTGTATGTGTTTTAAATGAGAATGAAATGATATAGGTACATAAATTTCACCTTAGTTATATGTATATATAGATGGAGTTAGTCTTACCGTTTTGAATGTTTAAGTATTAGAAGATAAATAATATGACAGATGCATTTGGATAAACACAGATTCTTTGAATATCTTCCGATCTAGTTAAAACAAGATTCTATTCAGAAAAAAAATGTTAACTAGCTGTCTACTGAATATGTTACTATTCTCACGGCATTCTGTGCGACAGCTTGCGTATATTTTTAGAGAAATGGTGGCGTCATTAGCAAAAGCAAGGTTGTGGCATTCACAAATTCATGAACGTCAGCATTGCATCTACGAGATGATACCGAAAACATGATAGAGCTCATAAGTATGGAGAAGAAATGCTTGCTAAAATCCATAGGCGTGCGCAGTAAATAAATTATGTGATAAATTCATATAAACTTCTAGAATAAAAGTAGGTCAAACATCATTTATTTTTTGTAACAATCCTAGTATATTTATTCTTTCATAGAAAGGAGTTGTGTTAGAAAAAATTATTAAATCTATTAATTGTTCTCTAATAAGTTTAAAATTCTTATCAACAACAAGATGGTCTTATCGAGCAGAAGTTGTTGCAGCAATTAAAGATAACTTCAAAAGTATATTATCCATCTGAATAAATAAAATACGTAAACTTAGTTTCAAAAATTATTTAATAATATCACTACAATATCGTTTCGCCAAACTTTGGCTTCATTAGATGATGAGTAACTGAATATACAAAATTATTACAACATAATATATAGTGTCACAAAAGTATGGGATATGAGTGGGGGTATTTTATAAACTATAGCATTGTAACAACGGGGAATAATTGAACTGAGTCTGATCGTTTAAAGCACCTATATAGGACATACATCAATATAAATAGGTAAACTAAGTAAAAACGTTAAAAATGAATGATGATTATTACAACATAATATATAGTGTCACAAAAGTATGGGATATGAGTGGGGGTATTTTATAAACTATAGCATTGTAACAACGGGGAATAATTGAACTGAGTCTGATCGTTTAAAGCACCTATATAGGACATACATCAATATAAATAGGTAAACTAAGTAAAAACGTTAAAAATGAGTCAATAGCATTTAAAACTAATAATTCAGTTCAAAAATATATTAGAAATGATAAAGATAAAACGGATAAAAGGTTGAAATCGGGGGTCTATATGTTGACTTGTGAGTGTGATAAGGTATATGTGGGTCAGACAGGCCGTACTTTTGAACAAAGGACCGGGGAACATGAAAAAAGTTATATGGGTAAAAAAACGAACTCTACTTTCGCAACGCATTGTATAGATGAAGAACACGAATTCAATAGAGATTTCAAAGTTTTACATATACAAGACAAAGGACAGAAACTTAATTTATTAGAAACCTTAGAAATTAATAGATATAGTAAATTAGGTCGTGCTTTAAACGATCAGACTCAGTTCAATTATTCCCCGTTGTTACAATGCTATAGTTTATAAAATACCCCCACTCATATCCCATACTTTTGTGACACTATATATTATGTTGTAATAATTTTGTATATTCAGTTACTCATCACCTGATGAAGCCAAAGTTTGGCGAAACGATATTGTAGTGATATTATTAAATAATTTTTGAAACTAAGTTTACGTATTTTATTTATTCAGTTAAATATGGAGTTTCAACATGTATCAGCCTCATCAATTAACTATTACATTATCTATCTTAGAAGAGATAAGTGGAACAACAAAACAAACAGAAGTAAGAGCCAAAAGCAAGGGTTTGTGTATTAGCTAAGAATTTTTGATTTTCTTGTTTGTTGATGAATCCCATACTACATCTAATACTTAAAGTGAGTACTGGATTACAATGAGAAGAGCTAAATTTGTTTCTGCAATTTTCTTCAATACTAAGTGCATGGGCCTGTTGGAGTTTAGTCAGGAGGAAAATTGTGCGCTTTTTAGCTGTCTTTAACAAGCACGGTGCTGAAAGGCTTTAGGGTCTATTTGAAAAAACCAATTGCTTATAAATTTCTCATTCGAGCTGGGAACTTTAGAAGTTTCTGTTATTAGGCCGCTACATAAAATAGGCGACAGAAAGGGCATGGCCAAATTACAGAACGCTTTCAAATATATAGAAATTACTTGAGTATGTTTAAGTATGTTATTCTATATACTCGCAGTGTATACAGAATTGCACACCACTTGCAAATCACACGAGCATTTCGCTGATTATATAAAGGCAAGGCAGAAAGATCTAGAGATTAATATCCTTTTTCTGATTATACTAAAAGTTCCGGAAAGAACATAGAAATTGCGCTCTTTATTGATGGTGGAAGTAACACATTTCTACTTTGAATTTCATTGTGTGGTGTTGATGTTTTATTTTGTAGCGATAAAATTGAGTAAAAAAAGATGCTGCGAACAAAATTTTTATTGTATTCAAAAGGAATCGCGTTTTATAGAGGTTTGGAAAACACATATGAAAGTAGCATTTTAATTCAGGCAATATAATTCTCTATCGGGTCCAGATATTGCGATTTTCTTTTTTTGGCACTAAACTAACATATTATATTGTGAATATGCGACATTTTGGTCCATAAATAAAGAATTTGTTAATACTTTGACGCCTAGAATACAAAGCAAACTTTAACTTAAAAAATGTTCAATGTCCACCATTATTTTTATGCACATGTTTACTCGTCGATGGGTAGAGAGCACAGCTACTTCATAATGTATGATGGAAATTTAAATAAAAGCAAACTATACACTGTTTTCAGTATTATTATTATTTTATTTCAATGTTGAAAAGACAAGAAATGATATTTAGAAAATAATAGCTAGAGAATTTGAAAACATTTAAAAGGGGAATCTAACGTAATATAACTACATAATGAATTAAAAAAATGAGGTGTGGCCACCACACGACTTTCTTATACGTATGAGCGTATCAAATTATAGAATTTTAAGAATTTTTTTATACAAAAATTATTCAAAATCCTATTCTAAGTACTTCTATTCTCTTAATAAATCTCTATAGAATGCATACTTTGCAAGATATTATCAAAAAAGTGCTACTCGCTAAGAGTAAAAGTGCTACTTCCGGTCCGAATTTTGAAATTTAATTTATACAAAAAATATTGCAAATCCAGTTCTAAATACTTTTGTACTCTTGATAAATATGTATAGAATGCATAACTTACGACATATTTGCAAAAAATCGTTATTCGATAAGAGTAAAAGTGGTACTTCCGGTCTGAATTTTGAAATTTCTTTTATACAAAAGATATTGAAAATTATGTTTTAAATACTTTTATACCCGTAACGTACTTGTCTAAAAGGTATGACTTGCGAAATATTCGCAAAAAACTGATTTTCGATAAGAGTAAAAGACCTACTTCCGGTAGGAATTTCGAAAAACTTTTTAAATAAATTTATTTTCAATTTCAATTTTAAGTATATATGAATTCTTTATAAATTTGTTTAAACTTAGTAGTTGACGAAATATTGTCAAAATTCGATTTTTTCGCTGAAGTAAACTGCTACTTCCGGTCTACCGATTTTACTGAAAAACTAATCAGATCTCAAGAGGGAGATTATACACGTAAATACAAAATTTGGAATTGATATCTACAGCGGTTTGACCGCTATCGTGGTCACACACACAGAGAGAGACACACACACAGAGAGAGACACAGACACACAGACATTTTTTAAAAACCACTTTTTTGGTATCAGGGGACTTGAAAACGTGGACATCTGCAAAAATCTCGAGGTCGAAAATTTTCATCATCACAATACTTCCTTATACTACGTATAAGAAAGTAAAATCGATGTGAAGGTTGAAATGAGTACATTTCTGGAAGAGTATGATGAAAATTCAAATAAAAGCAAACTATACACTGTCTAGTTACTCTCTTAAAATTAAAATTAAAAGTTCCCTGGCAATAAATAAATAAATTTCTATTTAAAATTTTTATTTTTCTGGATTGTCTTTACTATACCTTCGTCAAGAAAAAAAAAAGGTAGCAACTTCCGGTTTTCATCATTCTCTTCAGTTTTTTATGTGCTTCACTTATTAAAAATATATCGTTCCATTTCAAATTTTAAAGAAAAAACAAGTAATATACATACATTAAGAACAGCGCCCCCTGTTATTTTTTTGGACAACCAGGCAATTTCGTACTACATACCCTACAATTCTCTGTAAAATTCTCTATCAATAAGCCAAGAAACATTAAAATCCGTTGACACAAACTGAAATTATAGCTACTTTTGTACGCATGCATACCCCCCTCCACCCTACCCTTTGTATGGGAATTAGATCAAAAAGTTTCAAATAAATATTGTTTAAAAACGTTTGAAAATGTTGCTAGTAAAATCTTAAACTCGAATTTAATGAAAAATTATCGAATTTTAAATTCATCTTGAGAATTGCGCCCCGTCGCGGTCATTTTGGAAACTTAAAAATGTATTCGTTGAAATTCCCGTGGTCCGTGTTACTATCAAGATTTTTTCCACCAGGTTGTAAGATAAACCACCCGGTATATAAAAAGATTTTGCGACAAGTTTGGTATATAAAAAAACTTTAAATTCGGACTAGAAGTCACGTTTTTACTTTCACCGAAAAGCAGTTTCTTGAGAGTAAGATATCTTTGGAGTATAGGTGCATACAAAACTACGACTATTATTGACATTTAACATTCTACCTTTGCGTAGCACAGAACATGAAAAACGTTCAAAACAAGTTCAATAACGTAGTCATGTAATTATAACTTCCCGTAATTTAATCTGAGTTCATGACAGAAACATTTTTATTTTAGTATATACGCTAGTACCTATGTTACACTTACATTTTACATAATGTTCTTCGAACCGTGACCTCATAAGTTTGTAGAGTTCTAAATACTTTTGGTATTCCGTCTTTTTCCTGGCAACATCTTCTGACAACTGAAAGAAAAAGAAAATATTAATCACATATATATACTCACGTAGGTATATAATCTTTAAAATTATAGTATCATGAGTCATATATGTATATTTGATTTACAATTAATTTGACAAAAATTCTTCAAATTGAAGATCTTATTAGTATTTACAGACACATTTATATACAGGTATTTCATAAATACCGTTCATTAAATGTTTTCAGAAATCTAAATTACACAAGAATTATCAAAATTTACTAGTATTAATGTAACTGGAACATTTGTTAGAAAATATTTGCGGTTTACCCGAAGTATACAGTTTCTCTTTTAAATAGAAATTTCATTTCATTTTGATTTTGATCCATAAATTTACAATTTGTTAATAACTTGATTACAGCGCCACCTATCGTATCCTAGCATAGCTATGAACCATCGTCTCAAGAAAACAAATATAGTGTATGAATATGACCTAAAGGATCACTAACAGACAGTGGCGTAACCGAACCGGGGGGGGGGGGGGGGGGGGTAGAAACCCCCCCCCCCCCATCGTAAAAAAAGAAAAGAAGAATTGGGTCATTAAGTACTTGTTAATTTTAAAAGTTTCTACAAATGCATTATTTTCACACACTCAGATGGAAAGAAATAGAACCAGTACCAGTACTAACAAATGCGAAAGAAAAACGGGTTGAAAAAATGGACGATTATGGCATATCTTTGAAGTGACCCCCCCCCCCCATGGTTGAGGTCTAGTTACGCCTATGCTAACAGACGCACCAAATACTCCAGATCTTCCACATTTTTTTTAATTGAAAACATTCAATTGACTTATTTCCATCCCGGAAGCCTAACTAACAAAACAAAAAAGAATCATCCAAATACATTGTTTCTATCGTCAGTTACGATCGAATTTTCCGATTTTCGATTTTTTTCCTGACAACTTAACCATAACAAAGAAACCAAAAAAAAATGACGCATATCTATTGTTCGAATCGTGAGTTATGTTCTTGAGTACAGCAAAAATCCTATAGAAAATAACCACTTAAAGTTTTTCCCTTATTTTCCAATTTTCCAGGCAACTTTTCCAATTTTTCTTTCCCTAAAAACCTCATTCGAACTACTACGAACATTTTTAAAAAATATATAGCCAAATCAGTCCAGCCGTTCTCAAGTGATGCGCTTACCAACGAACGAATTAATTTTTATTTATATAGAGGGGTAAATGTAAATTGCGTCCCGAGATAATGAGCAACTATTAATAATAGTTAAATTGCCTCCCGCAACTTTTAGGTACCTGAGATGTATGTGTAAATTGGGTACCGCTCGATAAATAATAAAACAAAAATAGTTAATTAAAATTTTGAATGTATTGAAAAAAATGTAGAAACAAACTAAACAAAAGTATATAATACATAAATTATAAGATGTAACATAAATCTTAAATCTACAATTACTTAAATATTAAAATTATACTTAAATAAAACAAAAAATCAAATACAAAACAATCGCTAACTTCTTCAGGTTTTAAAAAAGTAAGGGTGAATGTCATTCGTAACCAATTTCTGATTTCAGAGCTTTATATGAAGAAGTCATGGATTTTGCGATACCAAGATTGTGAAAGACGAAATCGGCAACCAATTATCTTTGCTAACGGCCAAGTTTGTTGAACAGCCTTGTGGATACCTTTTTGAAAATCAATTACGACCTCCAAAATGTCTACTTTTATATGATTATTTTTAAAGCTATCCGTAATTAAATTAAATAATTTTAAATATGTCTCTGTTTGTTTATCAGGCAACAACGAAAATATTAATGGAATATAATGTCCATTGTGATACCCATGAATAGTGAACAATTGACAAAAGAACTGGGCGCAATAAGTACCTTCCAAATAAATTCGTGTCACGTTTTCAAAAAACTGGATATTTGATTTACAACAAAAAACAACTCTTTTGTCAATTTTACTATTAGTAAGCATAAAAGGCAATAATATTAATAAGTAACATAAAAATAATCCATCCTAAATGATTACAAACGTTTGGGTGGCAATTTACCTATTTATAAGACGGATTAAATCCGACCCTTTCTCTTACTACCTGTGGAGAGGCAATTTACCAACACTGATATAGAGATTTACATATTACTGTAGCATTACCATTTCCCCATTTTGGCAGTTTGTATAGTATTCAATATAATCAAATATTTCACGCAGTTGTGTAACCCCCCCCCGACGAAGGGATTCAGCCATCTTAGCGCCCACCCAGTCAGTCTTGCGGATCAAAATAACTACTATTTACATATTTACAAAATATTGAAGATAGACATAATTAGAATTTACAAATACAATAAAGAACGTACCGTGTGATGATCTGTATCAGCTGTTTTGATCTACGAGGAAAATAGAATAGGAGAGGTAATAAACTGGTGAGGGAATAGGTATTATTTAGACGGAAGTTACCACTTTAAGGCAGGTCAGTTATGTCACGTGACGGCTTTAGTACTTTTATAATGGTGAATTGTATGGCTTGTGGCCGTTCTAAAACGACAAGAATGAAGAATCTCACTTTTTCTCTTCATCGGTAAAGTTAATTTCAAATTGGCATTCAACATAGGCAATAATAATTTAAAAAATGGGTATTTTGAATAACTTGTCATATATCTGACATGTTTGATTATGTATTCAGTGGCGTAACATACATATCCTACGCATGTTTTTTTAATGTTTTCTTTAATACAGTTAGAATAAATGTTACTATATTAAAAAGAATAAAAGGATTGAAGAAATAATGCACTCACGATATTTCTTTAATTAATATTGGACTAAGAACCTATTTTAAATGATTTTCGAGAACATACGAAGTGTACATATATACCCTATACAAAATATTTATGCACGCCTGTGCATTGCGGCGGCCATATTGATTTACCACTTTGGACAAATATTATTTTTAAGGAGGCTCTCTTCTGTTCTATTCTTTTCTCATAGGTTTTGATGTTTATTATTGCATATCAATGAGAGTTAGTAAATTCCAATTCCTAATTCTATGCTATTTTGGTCTTTCCTATATACAGTCGCTATAGGAGAGATCCATTTTCCAAATTAAAATAAATAGAGCAGTATTTACGTAGTCCAATGTCAGCAGAATGACCTTCCGATTTATCTCTTATGAATATTGAACAGCAAGATTTACGACAATTGAAATTAGATAATTGATAAACGATTTTGCCAAAAAGAAGGCATGCCGTCAACACAGATTTTTAACTAAATTTAAATACTTCCTGAACACCAATGGGTGACTATGTGTAGAGTTTTTATTGAATGAGATATGTTTCATAAACTTTTAATGTTTGAGTGAAGTTCATCAGGAATAGTTGATGTCTGGAGATAATTCACAAATTACATTTACATATAGACAATATCATACAAATTATATTATGGTAAGTCGCTTAAGCTTAATTAAGGAGGAGTGAGACTTTATGTTACGTTACTGATTTTACGAAGCATTCAAGAGAACCCTATTATTCATCTACATGGCGGCAAGAATGATGCTTTCGATAAATATCATAATTACCACTAAATCTTTATAACTTCACCACAAATGATTAAGCACCATTAACTCATATGACAAGAAATGCAAATATTTTGTATTCTGACCCCTTCCACAATTAAATCTTTGCTGCCATGGCTTTTTGTTTGCACTGTACCATAGTATAATTATTATTTGTCCTATAAATGGATACTGTTGGACAATTTTATTATTATTATTAACTAATGCAAACAACTTTATACCTAAAAAATCGCATTCTTAAATAGAAGCTTATATGTATATGAATATGCTATCAGATGCATTAATAACGTCTGTGTCAAAGAGTAGTTAAGTATTCATTTAACAATATTTAGCAGTTTTCAAAATAAAAACAGTTTTTCTTTCAATAATATAAAATTTTTAAATTGATATAAAATTTTTATAAGCAGCCATGTATGTAGGTTTACTTAACATTTACAGTAAATACATACATACATATTACATATTCGCTATTTAGACGTGTTATCAGTTTATGAAAATCACCTCTCAAATAATAATAATAATATATTAAATGTAACATTCCGGACAGATTTAATAAACACATTTCTGGAAGGAAACCAAATATATATACATATACAGGTAGCCCCACCGAAAACGGAACAGATTGAATATCTCGATGGAGAAAACTTTTTTGAAAAAACGCAAAAACAGGTCGATTTTTGATCCAACATATCTACAACTGTAATACGTCATTCCCCTCCCTTCCATCACTCTAACAATTACAATTTAAATAGGAAAAGTACTAAATACGATACATCATTGAAAAGGTAATTGTACAGAGAATTCAGTAATGTGATTGTTGGTTGCGCTATTTTTGATTTTAGCGCCCTCTAGCGGGGAAAAAACGGTTACGTATTTCACAATGTGACACATCATTTCAAAGCTAATTTTATTAGCAACTTAATGCACAATTGAAAAAAATTTAAATAATCGAAAAACCTTGCAGAGCTCTAATATTAGAAACTACGAACTTATTAGTTTACAAAAGACGCTGACAGTCTGTACTTGAGGATGATGACAAATAAATGTCAAAAATATTAAGTATCTAGTTGCTAATAAAATTAGCTTTGAAATGATGTGTCATATTGTGGAATACGTAACCGTTTTTTTCCGCTAGAGGGCGCTAAAATCAAAAATAGCGCAACCAACAATCACTTTGCTGAATTCTCCGTACAATTACCTTTTCAATGATGAATCGTATATACTACTTTCCCTATTTAAATTGTAATGGTTAGAGTGATGGAGGGGAGGGGAATGACGTATCACAATTGAAGATATGATGGAAGGGTGTCCCCCTTGGATCAAAAATCGACCTGTTTTTGCGTTTTTTCAAAAAAGTTTTCTCCTTCGAGATATTCAATCTGTTTCGTTTTCGGTGGGGCATCCTGTATATAGCAACATAAAACTAGAGGTGCACATGATGAATTAAGAAACAAGCCAGATCTTACTTTTAAGGAAGTATTGTGAGGATGAAAATTTCACCAGATTTAACACCCTCAGGCAACTATCTTTTTCCAAATCTGAAAAAATCCTTGACTGCAAAGCATTTTATGAAGTTGCAACAGCTTCAGAGATGGATATTTAGCAGACCTTCCGGAATCACACTTTTATGGTGGTGCTGAATTTTTGGAAGAACGTTGGTATATATGTATTGAAGTTTTAGAAGATTATAATGAAAAATAAAACATATTCCTTCTTGGTTCGCCTAGGAGAAACTGAAAAATCCCGCTTGGCATAACACCCTTGAGAAGCAGACCATCAAATCAAATGGAATGACGCGACAATTATGACGAAAGAAAAACATGGCATTACAGGGAGCTTAAAAGAAGTAGCATATATGGCTACACTTTTCTAAGTAATTCGCAGTGTTTTGTTATCAATAAATGCAGGTATATTTAGCAATTAAAAAATACTTCTTTTGAAAGTTTTCTAATCGTTATCAAAGCGTGTTAAATGTTATATAGACATATTAACAGTAACTAATCCCATCAGTACATCAAGATATTAAAGAAGTCTGGATCGCAATTATTCGTGACAGCATAAACATGTTATCTATCACACACGTCAGACTGAGGTCAAGTACAACATAATTTGCCACAATGACGTTTAGAAATATCAGACGTTTTTACAAATTTCACATCGCGATCACAAATTTAATTTCCTGCTGCTCTGCTCTGAAGACGTCAGACGGAATGTCTGCCGAAATGTCGGTTGTCTTTTAAAATCCAAATTCAAACGATGGAAATAGCACAAGCAACATATCAAATTATAACTCATCTTTAATATTTACAAGTCATGTGTTTACACAGTTGATATACATCCTGTGTTTTCCAACATTAATTTTTCAATTTTTGTAATTTTTGCACTTATTCACTCTTTTTATTTATTACTGTATTGTGTAATTCAGTTCTTTAATTTCTTTTTTTCGAAATAAACTATTACTAGTATATTATTATTTTTATTATTAAAATCCATTATACCTATCAATATAAGTAGCTAGAGCTGCATTACAAATACATAATTAATTTTGTATTTAATAGAAAGTACAATAGAGAACGATTCTTTAAATAAATTAAATATCGGAGATTTGAAGAAAATCCTAATAAAAGGATTTTTTGTTGCAGTCGAGAGTTTCGCAGATCCGGCTGCAAGCAGTTTAAATTTAAATACTTGCCACCATCGCATCGCAGTCATCGCCGATGTCTAACAGCCTTAACGAAGTCAATTGGATCAATTAAGATCTATGAAAGGCGCTGGATCGGAGACCGAAGGGAGTCACGACAGTTGAATGGATTTTTTCTGCAACCTCTAATAGTGTACATGATTGAGGTGTTTTTTTCTTTCTTCTATTCTCCAGAAGACATTATGCAATAACAACTGGTATTATTATGGCGATGATCGAATCTCTGTATAACATTTCTCAGTAGTCGAAATGCGTAACAATATGAAATCTTGGTGATATAGCGATGGTATATAATTTGTGATTAATACAGATTCTTAACAAAAACCTATTATATGTACTATTAGCTGTTAAGTAATGCACGACCTAGTAAAATGTTTCCTTATTTTTCTGACAAACAAGACCCGTAGCCTGCTATAACTGACAATTACATTATACATATAAATATATTCGCATTAACAATAAACTATTTAATGTGTATAGCTTTTGGGTTGTTATAAAACTATTTTACTTGTAGTCCTGGTGTCCTCAAGATTATGCATGTTTTTGCATATCACATAATGTACCAATATTATTTTAATTCAAATTCAAATTTCTTCATTATCATAGACCCAACAAGCAGGTATTGACATTGTCAATATACATTTACATCGATAATCAATTAATTAATTAAATACAATAACAATTAATGTATAAAAAAAATACACACACACACAAGCATATACACACATACACACATATATACACGTATACGCTTTAGTTACTGATGATTACTGATATACTTTACATTAAGAAAGAACTGTCCTTTACTTTAGAACTCTGTTTTACAAGAATTTCATCCTAAAAACACAACTTACTTGTTACTACAAATAAATTAACACACGTATTTATTTCTATCACTACTATTTATGTATTTTGTGAACTATAATAAAACTGCACTACTCACATTATTTATGTTTATTTTAACTGTTCAGTAAATACTGCGCGTGACTACTATTGAATACTATTCAATGAATGAATTCCTTATCCCACCGGCGGCATTTATATATATGTGCAGACAAAAGGTCTAGAGATACACCAGCAAATTCTGGCTCTCTTCTACTATATTCCAGACTTTCTGTCGCTGACGCAGTATATGAGTGCAGTTGATTTACGACTTGTTTACCGGTACGTTTTTTTGTCGTCGCCCGGAGGTCTGCTTCTTTTGTGGGCTTGTTTCGTTACAATATTGTGAATTCAGCAGAGGTTTCCCTTGAATCACTTAAGGTTAAATATTTTGAACCAGGGCACACGTTCATGGGGCAGATTCCTTTCATCACCAGGTCGAGCGATGGATCAAACAAAAGGTCAAAGTCTATGATTTCAAAGATTTCAGTGACTCGGTGAAAGATGCTGCCAATAATGCAGAATTGGCAAAATGGTACATCACCATACAAACCTCGCCTTTACCTTAATAAGATGGTAGAATTCAGTTTTTAAGAGGGAAACAAACACTGATATATAAGACATATTTTGATACTGTAGAAGAAAGGAAGCTAAATTTCCTAAATGCTAGGATAGCCAAAACTTTTACCGAAAAGCACCGCAAGAGGAATCACCGCAGAAAGACGAGATCTTATATTATCAAAATTCTGCGGTACAATGCCAATGAATAAGAAGACATTTTAGGAGGATATTTATATTTCAGTAGAAATTCAAGATTTAGATGATTCAAGTTAATAGATATTTTTGAGCTGCGATAATATATACTGGGTCTTGTATTACTTCTGTTTTGTAACACAGAGAACAGTTTTTTATTCAATAAAGTTACTTGAGTTTTTGTAGATATGCTTTTTTGTTACTTGCAAACCTGGTATGATGTTAGTGTTAAATGTGGTATCTATCAAAACTCTTATTTCTGCTTATACAGGGAGGGGCAGGAAACATCCCTATTTTCAGATGGCCATTGTGACGAAGGTTGAGTTCGTAGAAGGGTGGGAATAGGCTTAAGGGTCCTCGCTAGTGGATCTGTCAACAATGGCAAAATAGCAGATTTTAGGATCCAGATATTTTTGTTGATTTTAAAGATGGAGAAAACCTTTCAACGTCAACTTATGAAGAATTATATAATCTACCCAGCTGAAGAATCAAATTTAGAAAAAAATTATCGGATTACAGAAAATTAATTAATATGTCAAAATATTAAAAACCAGTTTTCTCAAAAATCCTTCGGAGGAGATTTGTTTGCTTGGGTTCACGTTATAAATTGAATAGAAAGCTACCCGGCTGTACACTCATTTTTCGTTCAACTATTCTTTATTTTGTTTAAAATGAATATAAAATAAATTAAAATTAGGCAACCCACATTACAATGAATTGTTATTCTGCTATAAATAATTCCCGCAGTTACAAGTGTGTAAATAGTTGGTCATAAATGAATTTTTATTCGCTTAGATATTGAGTTATTATTTCAAATATTTATTATATGTTCCCTATGTGTAAAAGTACTCGGACATCCTTGGTTTATTAAATTATGTGCTATGCAACCAATATTACATTTCCCATTCACTAGCGAGGACCCTTAAGAGGGGCGTTTACCTGTCGAAAATAAAGGCATCGCCGTTTCGCGTTTTTTAAACTCATTTTGTAATTTTAGAATCTCAAATTTGGGTTAGTGATGCAAAAGGCATCAATTTATAATGGCAAGGTCCGTTTTTGTACTAATTTATTTTCTTAAAAAAGTTATGTGTCTCAGAAATAACCCCAAAAATGCATGAATTTGATGAATGTCTACTAACTAAGGCTGATACAAAAAAAGAAAAAAACGACCTCCCCGCGCCAGCTGCACATTTGATGTACGACATAAAAAAAAAACTTTCTGTAATTATTTTTGAAGATAAAAAACATTAAACAGTAAACATTGTCACACACATTTTACACGTCGTTTTTCGAAGCTTTTGCGTCGTCTATCCCCACTATACGGTATCTCTACCAGTCCTAGGGAAGACAAAAATCTATCGGAATCGGTCGGCTATTCCAAGTCAGAGTGACAGTTTGTAATTAAAAAGAAATGTCATATAATATTCGAGTGTAATGTCACGAAATAAGAATGGGTGTCATGGAGACAAGGTTTGTCAATAAAACTAAAATTGACATGACTGACAGTATAGAGAAATTGTAGAAATAAATGTATGTGTCTATTTAATGAATTGGATATAAATATACGTAAATAACATTAATTAGTGATATTAAATAGTTACTCCTATAACTGCGTATTATGTTTTTTTTTAAATTAACGAACGATTCACGCTACAATAATATAAGTTATGGGCAAGCGAAAATTTGGTTATCATAAAAGATCAATCATACAAAGAAGTAAGCATGCAAATCGTATGAAAAATCAAAATACGAGGTAAGTAATTTTTAGTCTACAATTTTATTTACATTATTTTGATATTTGTTAATTCGATTTAATTTAACTAAGTACATAATACCAATATGCGAGTAGATTTCAGAATTTAAATATTTGACGATTCATTTTATGTGTATATTAAAATTTTCATTTTGGATTGCCTTTCTTACAGTCCGCTTTTAATACATACGCTTTTGCTGTTAAGTCTGATGCAACTTCCATTGATTTGTCATCCCCTGAAGGGGTTAATGTTGGAAACTCTGAACACATCTATTTAAGCAACTCACAAGGTAATGGGAAGTACGTATTACAATCGAAACTGTAGACTTTGGGCATTATTTACAAATTTACAAATTATTACAGTTACAAGCTTCCAACTGAAAATGAACCCGAGGAAGGTAATTTTCTTGTAAAAAAAGAAACCAGGAACGATAATTCAGCAGTTAAAAAGTTTTGGCGGCCATGAATCGTCATATGGATGCAATTCAACTCACATGACTTTTTTAAAAGAATTGAGAAATGGATTAAATTGTAAATTTGTATTTAAATGTAGCATATGTGGTGCAATTGAAAAACTTTTTTCTAACATTGAACGTGATAGCTCAAAAGATATGGGCATAAATGAAGCTGTGGTAAGACATTTAAAAATTTGTAATCACCTGGAAGTCGTTATGATTACGGTGTCTATGTGTTATTGTAGTATTTGCTCTTTATATGTTTTAATGTACATAGAAATTAGACTCAAAATAATGTTAGGTGTCCCCCGGGAAAACTATAAACTAATGATTTTGTTATAGTAATCTAAGCTATTTATGTCTATATTAGTGTAAAAGTCAACATTTTCAAGGAGATGCTTAAAATATTTTGAGTATGGCTAAATAGCTACCGCAAACGCTTGTCTTCAAAATATGCATTATAGGTTTTTGGAAACTTGTGCACGGGACAAAGTTTTACTCAAATGGAAGAGCGTTTTTCAATTATGAATATGCCTACCATGTCTTCGCGAACGTATTATGATATACAAAAGCACGTTCATGAAGTAATAAAAGAAAATGCCGTGGAAGAAATGGCGGAAGCGGCAGAAGCAGAGAAGGCTGAAGCTATATCTAAGGGAGAGCTTGATAGTGATGGGTTTCCACTTCTAACTCTAGTTGTTGATGGTACTTGGGCTAAAAAATCATATAAGTCTAAATAATATATTAAACACAAGAAGTTCTTCATAAAAATTAAGAACACTTGATTATGTACATAATTTATTATATATTATTATTTGCTATACACATGTATGTATTTGTATATCGATCAATTATTTGTAATAAAGTAACTTCATCATTTCTGAAATTGTTTTTTTATAAGAATTTCTTTTTTATTATTTTTTTCTAGATCTATTTATCATTACAATTGTACATTATAATGAGAAATAATGTTGTACTATTGTGATGGCTGAAAATAAATTAAAAAGAGAGTATTCTTTTATTCTAAACAAATTGAATGTATTAATTTTCATCCGACTTTAAGATGTGCATGAAAGCGAAGTGAAAATGAACCCATTTAATTTGTTCACATCCAAAAATAATAATTAAATATTTCAAAATATGAATAAGTATATGAAAGTAATACGTGACTAGACCCGCAAGAGGGCAGTTCCGTAAGTTTTTCATTCTTTATACATATGTTTCCCATTTGTAGTATTCCTTTATCTATGAATAAAACCGAAGCGTTCGGATCGGAACCTCATAACATGTAGCTCCACCCACTCACACCCCCTTGCGTCGACTCGTCCCGCGAGTAATATAAATTGCATACGTTTCTATTTGTAGGTAAAGGCCCCTATTAAGAGGGGCCTTTACCTACACTGATCATCACTTACATCCTTACAAGATGGTCGCTACTCAAAAACTATAACAACAGGAATGTAATAATCGAATACAGGAATGAGAAAATTTGATTGCTAATCTGCCTGACGACGCAATGATTTTTTTCAGAGACGAGGCGCATTTACAACTTTCCTGTTGTGTTAATAAGCAGAATACGCGTTATTGGAGTGATGTCAACCCTAGACAGATTCAAGAGAGGCCTTTACATAGCGATAGGGTAACAGTTTGTTTGCGGTCAGTAGTGAAGGCATCGTCGGACCCTACTTTTTTGAGGTAGATGATCGTGCGGTTACCACACTTCTGAACAGTATATGGGCATGATCCAAGATTTTTTTGCACCACATCTCGAACAGTTGCCAATTCAATGGCTGTTCTAAGGAAAAATTTCCCCGGCGGCCGTTTGATCTCATGGCCCGTGCGCTCGTCGGATTTAACACCCTGCGAATATTTCCTCTGGGGCTACCTCAAAGCTGATGTACACACATCGCTCTAACAGCATACAAGCCTTAAAAGAAGCAATACGCCTGGAAATAGGTCGCATAGCTGGATGCATCAGAGGGGGATGCGAAACTTCAATATCCGGCTATAACAATGTATTGATAATGAAGGCCCTCATTTGCCAGATATTTTGTTTAAAACGTAACGAAATAAAGTTCCAATATTGCTTTTTTAAAATATTAAACAAATTTGTTCTACCTTTTCTAGTTCTGTTTTTATTCAACTTCAAAATTAGGGATGTTTCCCTGCCCCACCCTGTATACGTTGAAGTAATGTGTAGGCATATGATTCTGCTTTGCTACCTCTTAATAAATGTTGAATTCAATTTTTAATAAAAAAAAAACTCAAATTCGACAGCATAACAAATTTTGCTAAATGTGGAATATCTTGAAACAATGATTTTGTCAGTTACGACTTCTTCAGAGCAGTGTAAGCTGTGGGACTCTGTCATTTGGGCCTAAGTGTAACACATCTGTGTTAAAACCAAATAGGTAAGCAATAATATTCGTACTTGGCACAGGTGGAATACCATCTATTAAATCAAATCGTGTAATTTCAAGAGTGACTGGATCCAAATTGTCAAGTAATTCAATGTTCACCTGATTCCTGCCAAAAAAATGCATTCTGTAACAAATAATAATTTTCCATGAGGATTTCAGACGCTAATTCTGGATTTTCAGATAATATTTCTTTAAATAATCACTGCATTATCATGTTTATAAACTTATCACATACGAAAGGCAAAAGTATATCAAAACCTTAGACCATTTATACATATAGACACGCCGTTTTCCGTCCCGCCTTGAATACGAACTGAAGCAAACATCGCCCACCCGTGACGTCACTTAGACCACTTAAACATATGTATAAATGGTCTAAGTGACGTCACATTCACGGGTAGCTATATTCACGGGTGGGCTTTTTCTGCTGTTATTGTATGTCTAACGTCTAACGTATATTTATCAAGATTATAATGTTTTTAAACAAATATTTTTCAAATAAGAAGATTGGGGATTTTAATAAACTAAAATGAAGGATTTTATTTACTTTTGTAGTACAAAGTCTACAGGGTGTCTCAGCTTTTGCGTTACAGGCATTATCTACTTTCCCTGTATAGTTATCAAAAAACTTTTCAAATAAAAGTTACTTGATATTATGATGCAACTACATACCTATAGTAGAATTACCGAACAGATGCAGTAGCAACAACGCACGAGAAATGCGTCACTTGAACGTTATACGTAAAATAACGCTTACTATTGGCTCGTTTGCAAGGACGGTCACAAACGAACCAATAGTAAGTGTTATTTTACGTATGACGTTCAAGTGACGCATTTCTCGTGCGCTGTTGCTACTGCATCTGTTCGGTAATTCTACTATAGGTATGTAGTTGCATCGTGCCCACCCGTGACGTCACCCGCGTAGAATTATGTTTGCTTCACTGCTTGATATTTAAGGCGTGTCTATATGTTTAAATGGTCTAAGATCAAAACTAATAATGATGGCATACAAAACTGAAAACTAACGTTCATTCATTTTGCCCACAGACGCCATGGATCACGTGGTTTGGATTGCCACATAATTTTATTTTATTATTTATATTATATTTGTAAATTAATAAATTTCGAGGTATATTTGTAAATATGTAGTTGATAGAATATAGCGCTTATACGGCCTGATAACGTAAAAGTTTAATTTTAATTACTTGCGAAATCTGTCGGCATTTGTTACTATAAATAAAATGGTTAGAATATAGCTAATTTATTTCAATGCAACCTATTGAATAATTTAAAAATGTAAAACTACTAATACACTACAGTTCGTTTACATATTTACAAATATACACATAATATACATCCAAGTGATTTTTTGCATTGCAGCAGTAAGTTACGAATTCGCTGACTCTCATTCAGGAGTTATTAAATGATTAATAGGTAGAATTGGTGCGGTGTGTCGAAAAGAAAAAAGAACATTTAAAACCGAACTAATTGATGTCTATTATGCAATGACAAGTATATAGCCTGTTACATATAAATGCCGTCTGTATGAAGATTATGTAATTTTTGTTATTAATTTCTATATTCAATTAATGTATGCATAATGTTTTTATATGATCAATTAAATTAGGCAATAAATTTTTCAAAGAAATGTGTTATGCTGTTTAGACAAACTCACATAATAATTTCTGTTGCAGTTTTGTTATGTTTATGCTTTGAAATTTAACAAATTGCCATAATTGTAGGATTATAATTGCTAGTAAATGACCGTAAACGTAGAATGATAATGATGCGTAGGTATAATATGTGAATATAAATTATTCTACAATGGGATTTTTTTACGAGCTTCTTGTGTATAAACAGCGCAAAGTACTATGATTCCGTTTGAGATGGAAGGTTCGCGGAAAGGTGGTATTGGAACTTTGTAATTGAATAAAACACAAAATTTTATCTACAACTGCAGTTATTTAATTTCTTTCAACTATTACCACTACTGTATATAGCAAAACTAACACCACCTATTACTTATGTATTTTACATATTGTAAGCAAAATGTAAGGGGTGCAGTGGATTTAGATACACTGACCTACAGAGAGACCGAATCGGAAAATCCTGGCCGAAAACTCGAGTTTAAATATAATGATTTCTGATGGTGAGAATAGTTGTAGTCGGGGGTGGATCCAAGGGGTAGCACACGGGCACGTGCCCCCATCATAATTTTCCGAAATAACATACCTGAACAGAAAATCCCACCCAACTAGAAAATTAATATTGTAAAAGTCAACTTTTAAGTGTAATTTGATAACCAACGAAAAGAAGCCGCAAAAGTAAGTTACACACATAATAGTGATTTGATTCATGTCATAAGTCACGATGTTATCAGGCATAGAAAACTAGCGACTGACTATCTCTGATATTTCAAATCAAAATCATTTTTGTGTTTTTGTGTTGTTTTACTTCCAAGTTGTTTATTGTGTCCAAACAAGGAACCGAGCTATCTATTTTATTGTAAGTTTCAAATTCTCAATTTAGGTTATAGTGCGCTTATATTTAGTAGGGCAACCCAACGACCTGTCAAATAAAATTCAATATGGCTGTTGTGGGCAAACAAACAGATTTATATTTATAATTAAAATATGATTATAAGTGCTCTTATTAAACAATTATCCTATTAAATTAACTTACTAAGGTCATTATTTAGTTATCTAAGTATGATGTTGTGTATCAAGGGCTAAAACTTATAATTATGTGACCAGAACGTTCTGTATTGCAGTGTGTTTGAAAGAAGTGTTTCAAGAAAAAAAGAGCTGAATTATTGCCTGCTTTGAAGTTTTCATTGGAAAACCAGATAACAATTTAGCTCAGCGGTAGTACTGTTTTATTTATAAGCACATTAAGCACGATAGAAATTTTTATTCTAATAACTCCTCAGGGAAGTATATGCTACATTAGTGAAGCTCGGGGTGACATACATCTGAAAAATGAATGGAAGAAGTAATTTTTACAACAATCTTAACCCAGGATATGTTCTAGGAGAAAGAGCATTTTTAATAAAGGAAGCACTAGGAATTCTGCAAGTGAATTTTAGTTTTTCCAGCTTTTACTAAAGGAAGAACTCGTTAGCACCTCAAAATATCTCATTCCCGTATCTGTAAGTGTAATATTATGCCAAAATTAAACACTGTAGATAAAATTGTGATTGTATTTAATGCTCTAATTAATATATGTAAGTTGTAAATGATTTTGTATTTTTTAATTATTTATGGCACTATATAATCTTAATTTATTCCTGTACAACGTGGCCATTATTTAAGAATTTAAATAGGCATTTCCTTACAGACAAAACACAAAACTTTAATAATAAGTTAAATTTATTTATTAAAATATTTGAAATCTATTTACATTTTTTTAAGTGTTAAACTGTTATACATTGTATGCTAAATATTTATAATAAATTTTTATAATCTTACACATAATTTTCCTATATGATTAAATTTATTTTCTTATTACTATTTATTAACTATTGCTTCTATAATAATTAAGTGAAACTATTTTAATAAATGAATCTTATTAAACAATCCTCTGATTATTTTGTTAGATATTGTAAATTTAAAGACAAGTTTAAATAATTAATCCTTAATCAGTGCATGAGTGGCTTTCTTTTCCTTCATATACTAGAAATAATAATGCACCAACATAACTACAATGTTCGGCTGTTACCAGCCATGCATGTAGAATAAGCCGAAAGTATTGATTCACATTTCATAATAATGCACTACACATCCATTAGTTTTAAATTAACTTCTTATAAGTGTTTCACCTAATCAAAAACGCGTACTTTTCCACATAAAATAAATAAGTTGTTAATAAATATAAGCGGTGAGACTCTTGAACACTGTCATTTGGTCCTTATTGTAATAAATATGTATTAACCCTTTGCCTGTCCTGTGCAGCATATGTGATACACAGTATATATAATTATGGCGTTCGTGTATCTCATATGATACACAAACGTTAGAATTTCCATGCTTGTGTAATTCTTTGGAACGTATGAAATATAGCTTGCTACTGCCTTAAACGTGTAGATTTGAACATATATTTGTAACCTAGCGCATGTACAACGTGTATGTACTGTAAAATTTTCAATTAAAATGTAAACTTATGGAAGCAAAGGTACCTACCTACCTATTTGTTATTTGGAAAAGTATTCTATGTTTGTTGAATTGTAAAATCGATTAGACTGTTTTTAAAGACTTTATTGATATAGAAATGTACAGTTACTGTGAAATTAAACATTAAACAACGTTTTTAAATGTAAAAAAAGAGTTATTTTTTATTTTCGTGAGTTTCATTGAAACAGACAAGGCAGAAAGCTTTCTCACAAATCACACACTCAGTAGACACTTGTTTAGTTTCCGCCAAGGCCCTCTTTCGATTATGTTGTGCACTAATTTTCTTGTAACATTCATGACACCTCTTGCGCACAATTTTGCCATTTTCTTTGCGTGCAATATTTGTTAGTTCATGAGCCTTACGAATGGGCTTTCCTATATTTGCCTTTTCAGGTAGCTCAAGTAAAGATGCTGCTAAGCATTTGGTAAACTGAGCCAGGTGCATTGTTTTATCGTCATAAAACTTATTATATAACACCCAACTGTTAACTACTGCAATACTAATGCATTCAAAAAGTACTTTTCGATACCATTTGATACTTTTTCGAGCTGGACTGTAATAAGAAATCATTTGATCTGAGAGATCTATGCCACCTTTTACTCTGTTGTAATCCAGTACTGCAGTGGGCTTTTTAACTTTTTCGCCTTGGCGATTTTTTTTGTTAGTTTCTGTCAGGTCAGCCCCATGGAAAGTTGAAATGATATATATTGCTTTCTTATCTTGATATTTGATTATTCTAATTCCGTCATTATTTACTGCTCCAACAAGTTGTCCTTTGCTTAGCTTCTTTGCTTTCATTTCATTCGGAATACCACTTCGATTCATTCTCATTGTTCCACAGTATTCTGTATTCTTATTCTTTAAAAAAGTTGCCAAGGGAATACTACTGTACCAATTGTCCGCAACAAGAACCCTTCCCTCATTGAGCAAAGGTTCAGACAACGAAATAACAACGGATCCGGAATGGTCTAATCCAGGTAATATATCGGACGTTCCCTGTCCGCAATATATGGAAAAATTCCAAATAAATCCTGACATCTCGCATAATTTAAACAATTTAATGCCATATTTATGGGCCTTACCAGGGTTGTATTGACGAAAGATCAGTCTTCCTCTGTGAGAGATCATCGTTTCGTCAACAGATATTTCCTCTCCTGGAGTATAAACTTCTTGAATGTTTGAAATTAACACCTTAATGAAATTTGCTACTTTATGCAATCTGTCGTGAGGTAGGGCTGCTTCGTTATTACAAACATGCCAATTTTTTAATATTAAAGAAAATCTGTTATAGCTCATTCCAATTTGGTGAAACATGGGATGGTAAAACATACTGTCCCGTCGCCAGTAGTCTTCTATATTTGGATACTGGATAAGTCCAGTTACCAAGAGTAGTCCCAAAAATTTACGCATTTCGCAGTAAGTAACATCGACCCACTTGTTCATCCTGGAGGAACGTCGAAGTGTATGCGTTGATATATATTGTTGAGCATAACGGTTTGTTTCTTCTACCATCAAGTTGACGATTTCTTCATCAAAGAATTGTTGGAATATGTCAAGAGGTATTACATTTCCATTTCGAATCCTTTTCTTCAAACCAGAATTGCCAGTAAAATTTAACTTCTCTCTCTGCTGAAAGTTCGAACTCCATTGGGAAAGAGGAGACGATGGATATGGTGTCGCTGGCAATTGATTGTCTTGAACATCGTCTTCGTTGGAAGATGTATACAAACTTATTGATGTGGAATCAGATTCGGAGGGTATGTATTCGTCACTTGAATCACCAAAATCTGCTGTAATATCTTCATTGTTGTCACTTGTATGAGACTGGTTATCAATTCTTTTTTTCTTGTTACGACCATAGAACAACGCTGGATCCATTTTTAGGGACTAAAAAGAAAATAAACCTAGCAGCAAATATAAAATAAAAATAATAAATTTTTACTCATGTGTAACACATGTGATGCACAACCGTAACAGAAATATATACTTACGAAATTGTCCCGTGTATCACATGTGATACACAACAATTTATACGCGCTATTTGTTGACTGTCACTGACAATACTGCCCCTGAAAATCTTTTCCATGTTAGTAACTCCCATATCCCCTCCACGCCGTAGACGTATAGAAGTGCGCGCGCAATGTGGTTAGACAGGCAAAGGGTTAAAACCAAATATACTATAATATCCGTAGTTGGCACAGGTGGAATACCATCTATTGTCTAATTTCAAGAGTGAATGGATTCAAATTATCAAGTAATTTAATGTTCATCTGATAGCTGCCAAAACATTCTCACACGAATAACTATTTTCCATGATGATTTCAACAAAATGTTACTCCAACTTCTGGATTTTCAGATAAGAACTTCTTCAACTAATCATTCTGCATTATCATGTTTATAAACTCAACACACACGAAAAGTAAAACCATATTAAAACTAATAATGATGGCATACAAAACTAAGCTTCATTCTTTGTTTGCCCACAGACGCCATATTAGATCACGTGATTTGGAGTCCCTAGTTTGTTTTTAGGTTAGGGACAGCGCGTGACTTTATTTGATTTTCAAGTCAAAATCAGAACATATTAATTTTCTTGTTTTGCTTTAAACTAGTTTATTGTGTCCAAAGAAGGAATCAACTTATCTATTGTACTGAAAGTTTTTAGCACTCAATTTGCATTATAATGCGCCGATATTTAGTTTGTTGTTAGATTAAGATCTAAGTAAGCATGAATAATAAACGAAATAAAGAAACACAGTTAAGTCTCATGAACTCTTTAAGAAGAAAAAAGTTGATTATTCTGATTCTCCTGATATTAGTTCTAGCGTAGCAACTGCAACTGATGATATTCATGTTGAACACCATACCTTTGTGCCTGCGTCTGCAAATTTTACAGAAAGTGTAGAGTCGATTTTTAACCTCTAGTGTTGTCCCAAACTGTACTGAACATGTTAGAGATATTGGTTTTTACGTCGACAGTATGGACGTGAAATCCGACGAAGAACGATATAATATGTTAAGTGATCCAAATGAAAATTACAAATTTTCCTGTGTTCGACAAAAAAAAGAAAAACCGTTCTTTTAAATTACATTGGACTACAGAATTTCCAGGGCTATCCTACAGTCATAAATACGGTGGTGGTTTTGGTAGAGCGTGTGTGTTGTTTGGAGCGATTGACCGAGATCGAAGTTGTAAATTGGGAGAATTAGTAACTGCATGTTTAACTTCATTCAAAGATGCTAAAAAAGATTTGAAAGCACATGAAAATAATGATTATCATAAAAATAATGTAATTAAGTCTCAAAATTTCATTGATATCGTGCAGGGTAGAAAAATGAATATTGAGATTGCATTAGATAGTGCCAAACAAAGATTAATTGAAAATAACAGGCAACAATTAATACCAATTATGAAAACTATAATATAATATTTTGCGGTGTGCAAAATATCCCTTTAAGAGGTCACAGATCTATTTTTACTTTCTTATACGTAGTACATAACTTTCAATGCCTTTTGTATAAAAAAAAAATGTGAAAATTCGGTCCGGAAGTAACACTTTTACTCTTATCGAATAGCGACTTTTTGCAAATATGTCGTAAATTATGCATTCTATATATATTTATCAAGTGTACAAAATTATTTAAAGCTTAATTTGCTATATTTTTTCTAGGCATAAAATTTCAAAATTCGGACCGAAAGTAACACTTTTACTCTTAGCGAGTAGCATTTTTTTTTTCGAATATCTTGCAGAGATTTATTAAGAGAATAGAAGTACTTAGAATAGGATTTTGAATAATTTTTGAATAAAAAAATTCTTTAAATTGTATAAGTTGAAACGCTCATGCGTATAAGAAAGTATTGTGGTGGCCACACCTCATTTTTTAATAATGATGATGACGATAATGGAAACTATAATAAATAAAGGAAATTTTAAGGCTTTGTTAAAGTTCCGGTAGATGCAGGTGACAAAATTCTTGAAAAGCATTTGCGAACTCTGGGTGAAAATGCTTTCCGCCATATTGGATTTGCCATTTTGATTTTTAGGAATTTCAACTGCGGATTCGTGATTAGCGACCCAAAACCCCCCCAAGTACTAAAATTAACCCGTATTAAATCAATTTTTCAAGAACCTTTTTGCCATATTGGATCCGCCATTTTCTTTTTTGACATTTTGATTTCAGATTCGTAACATTATTATTATTAGACTTGCATGTCTTTCTAGTTAATATATTGTTATTTATTTACGTTCGATATTCAAGAGCTGATCATAAAAATCTCTTCATAGTTAATGTATTCATTTTTGGTTGTAACTATTTATTCATACTTTGTAAAATTGAGTAATATGACATCACCTTACAACAATATAAATTCTGAGTAAGTTTGCTGTGTGCTATACCAGCGTCGAATAAAAGTTTTGATAAAAGAACAATAGTATTCAATCAAAGGCAGCAATATGCTACTTTTGTATTGTACATTTTATATTAAACATGAGTGAAACAACTGCTTTACAATATAAGCAGAATTAGGTAATTTAATTCCTAAGAATAAGAGCAATCAGTGTAACAGACAGTAATTTACGGCAAACGATTAATATTGTAGAAACGTTTTAGTGTAACATAAATGTAATGTTTTGCAACGGCCGACGTGTCATTCTTTAAGTTTACGTATATGTAACAATTTCCACAAAGCGGTAACTTAAGTCACAAATGCAATCATTGTTTCGCCTGTGAGCATGTTCTATCGGCTTGTACAGTCGTCCGTTAAGACCTTCGATGTGTAATAATTGCATTTCATTAACGGTACTTTTGTATTGTGGCCTGGTACAAAACTATATTTTACTTACAAGACAATTCTTGTGACACAAATAGTTAGCTTATATTTTATAATTTTATATAATTTCAGACAGACAATTCCTTTATTTTCAACATGAAAACAAAATTAACCTATATCATTAAAATGTTTGTTAATGAGAGTAAATACGTAGTTTATACATATCATTATGGTACTCTAATAATAATAACAACTATTAGTACAGGTTCAAACTGTTAGCGGATGTCAACATAACCATGAATTACCAAAATAGTTCTCATTAGCATTATAAAAGAACGTTTATTTGTTATCCTTTTCATTAGATTTAGGTGATTCTATTTAGAATTATGAGATGTTGTCCTTGAGTATTTATCTAATATTTAATCCTGTTTACTATATGGGTGTTTTTGTGTGTATGCACAATGTTATCTTTTAGATAGAAGCAGTCAAACGTCTGACTACGTCAACAATTGCTCTACAAATATTGAAACGAAAATACTAGATTCCATAAATAAATTGGTACATAAAATTACAAGAACATCCACAAATAACTGTGATAAATTTCCATTTAAGTAGATGAGTATTCGAGTGTGTTTGATTTTTAAATAAAATAGTACGATCTAACGTGGTTTTATGCATACTTAATCGATCATACTGAAATCAAGGATGCGTTGTGAAGAATTCGTCAACAGAAATATGTACAACTAATATTTTTCAGCATACGGTTTTTCAGGAAAATTGAATTGGGACTAGCTACACAGCAATGGACTTCAATTAAAAGAATTAGAGAGGCTTTCTTTTCTCTACTAGTCTTCTATTTAATCATAAGTGACTATATTGTTTTTTCTAATTTATGTGTTTTTAATTCAATTTGGGTTATTGTATTAATTTAATTACCCTGAATCTGTTTCTAAACAATAAATGCAACTTCTTGGCATGTTTTTATAATTTTATGAAAAAATGTCCGCAGATAATCGCTAAATTGGTGGATTGTATTTTGAACGTGGCTTCGCTTTCCGACAAAGTTTGCGTCTCCCTATAAAAACAAAAACTCGTTAGTTTTTCGCCTCGCTATGAAGGTAGGAATGCGTTAATTACCATTACAGTGGTTGTTAAATGACATTTTCTCTGCTTACCTATTATAAAAAAAACATTTCTGTTTGTAATTTACATTTTTATATTCTCTTTGCTAAATACACTGTTTATCTTATTCCTTTATGATTTTTATATATACAGGGTGAGTCATCTAAGCGGGTAAGGCCGATTATGCCTTTATGAGGAAAGATTTTTCGAAGCGGTTTTTTCCTTGTGATAGCTGTTCATTAGGAGCACATTTTAAAAATATTTTGTATTATACAGAGAGTTCCTGACCATAGTTATAGTTTTTTATGTGGAACACGCTATATATTATTGCGTTTTTGAATTCCCCGTATAATTTTTAGTCAAAAAGTTATAAGATAGTATAGGCCTAAAGTGTAAAGTGTTTGACTTATTCCCATTTTTCTGAAAAATTCAATGTTTGTATAAAATTATATTTCTCGAAAACGACGTATTAGATGGACAAAATTTTTTGCAGTATTGCTTACAGTAAGAGGTCGTAATAGAAGCATGTTTTATTTTTTTACAGTTACTAACTGCATGTGCAGGAAACTGGATTAAAATTACATGACACGTTTTAGAATAAAAGTCAATTTTTTAAATGGAACAGCCTGTATATCAGTTCATTTTTGAATTGTTTATTAAATTTCATGTCAGAAACATGTAAGACGATAATACTTTAAAAGTGACTATTTCTGAGCTATTGTCTCTTTTTGATATAATTTTTTCAGTTCTATACTATATTAATTAAAACCACAAAACTGACAAAATTATATCAAAAAGCGACAGAGTTATTGTCGTTTTTTGATATGCTTTTGTTAGTTTTTGCAAAAAAGTCATTTTTTTTCAAATGGAACAACCTGTATATTATTTTATTTTTGAATTTCTTATTAAATTTCACATCAAAAACATGTAAGACGTTAATACTTTAAAAGTGACTATTATTGAGCTATTGTCTCTTTTTGATATAATTTTGTCAGTACTATACTATATTAATTAAAACCACAAAACTGACAAAATTATATCAAAAAGACACAATAGCTCAGTAATAGTCACTTTTAAAGTATTAACGTCTTACATGTTTTTGATGTGAAATTTAATAAGAAATTCAAAACTGAAATAATATACAGGTTGTCCCATTTGAAAAAATTGACTTTTTTGCAAAAACTAACAAAAGCATATCAAAAAACGACAGTAGCTCAGTAATAGTCACATTTAAAGTATTAACGTCTTACATGTTTCTGACATGAAATTTAATAAACAATTCAAAAATGAACTGATATACAGGCTGTTCCGTTTAAAAAAATTGACTTTTATTCTAAAACGTGTCATGTAATTTTAATCCAGTTTCCTGCACATGCAGTTAGTAACTGTAAAAAAATAAAACATGCTTCTATTAGGACCTCTTATTGTAAACAATACTGCAAAAATTTTTGTCCATCTAATACGTCGTTTTCGAAAAATATAATTTCATACAAACATTGAATTTTTCAGAAAAATGGGAATAAGTCAAAAACTTTACACTTTAGGTCTATACTATCTTATAACTTTTTGACTAAAAATTATACGGGGAATTCAAAAATGCAATAATATATAGGGTGTTCCATATAAAAAACTATAACTATGGTCAGCCACCAAGTTATGGAACACTCTGTATAATACAAAATATTTTTAAAATGTGCTCCTAATGAACAGCTATCACAAGGAAAAAACCGCTTCGAAATATCTTTACTCATAAAGGCATAATCGGCCTTACCCGCTTAGCTGACTCACCCTGTATATAGCGTCATCATTGGGACCGACATTTTTTGACGTTATAGTCGAGTGACGCTATTCACGAGATAGGCGAGTTTCAAAAAACTGTAATTTAACAATTTTTGGCATAACTAATCCGATACGTAACATGCTTGATTACCTATTTTACATTACAACAAGCACGAAGCTGCGCAAAAATCATATTAACAATTTCTTTAGTAGCGGTTTTAGAATCGCATATTCATTCAAACTGTATTGTTAGGTGGCTTACATTTTAATAAGTGAGGTCACTGTTATTTCCTACAAAGTACCTCTGTAAATACGGAAATTCCCAGTAGTTATTACCTACATATTCTACATAAATATGTACATATGTATTTGAAATGACGTTAAACCCGAGGTTCACCAGAATTTGCTGCCGTTGTATGCAGTGTTTTAGGTTGTCTACTATAGGTAATTCCATGGATCAAGACAAGTATGACGCTATATCCAGGTGGTTTCTATAACCGATGACGTTATAAGCAAGTTGTGTTGAAATTTTACCCAAATAATTGCCATATAACGATTACCTATATATTATTATTTATAAAGCACTCTTTTATGATTTACATAATAATGTTTAATCGTCAGAGTATAGTTTAATGTCAATGCATTTTTAATACTTGATTACGATTAAAATCCTAAATATTCTTAATATAACTACAGTAAATATATAAATTGCATACAGAGTCGTCCTGTGATCAGAATATATCGTTCTGCGTTCCACTACTTCTGCAGTGAGAAGTGCTATCGCACTCTTTGCTTTATTCTATCAATGCTGGCTGTACTCATTTGATGAAACTGCTAATCCATATTAGGTATATCTAACAGCCGCAGTGATGTAAAATTGCCGTAATTTATATTTTTGGTAAATTACCGCTCTTTAAATTACCATGGTCATTTACACAAGAAATGGTAAATTACGCAAGAATAAATCTTGGTAAAAAAAGAGCGGGAATTTACCGCGGTAATTTACCGAAAAATATAAATTAGGGTAATTTTACATCACTGGTCCGGACATATCAGCCCAAAAATACGACGGACAAAAGAAATAGTGTATAACATCAAGATTTATTCTTGCGTAATTTACCACTTTTTGAGTAAATTGCCATGGTAATTACGCAAGAATAAATCTTGGTAAAAAAAAAGAGTGGTAATTTACCAAAAGTATAAATTACGGTAATTTTACATCACTGCAGTAACAGGTCAATATAGTATCTCCAAGTATACGCGCGCCAGCATCTCTTATGATTTATGACGATACGTCACTGCTTAACCGAGCCCTCAGATGCAAAATTTTGCAAGCGTTTTCTAACAGTGGACTGACCCGGCCAGTAGAGAACTCATTTAAAAACATTAAATATAAGAGAAACCGTATAACATTATTGTTTTTAATGTTTTATCAACACTGTTAAGTCTGTTCATGACAACTTCGACTATGTGTTTATCATTTCTGCTTGTCACCCTTAACGTTAGCCTATGAATAAAGTATTATCTAAATTAAATGCTGACCATTATTATTACTCTTATTATTGAGTCTGTCAAATTGTTTAAATTAGTAAGCTACTAATATTTGTAAGCATTCTACCCAGATCTAGCGTTTGACAGTAGGTTTACGGAAACTAAACCCGGGCATTGCGGTTACAACACGGTTAACATAAATGCGTTCATTAATTCAGTCGGGTAAAAACAACCGTGTTCGTAAAATCGCTCGTTTTTCTGATTCAATCTGCTATCGTGAAATATTGCCTTGTATACGCTGTATAATTATGCTACTGACACCACTGTTGCGAAATTGGGTCGAAAAAAATAATTATTTAAAAATATGTATTCAAAACATATACGACTATTAAAATCAGTCTTAACACACAATAATAACTAGTAACTATTTACATTGATATAGGTATATTTATGTTCTATTTATATAAGTCCAATACGAAACGTTGATGTAGACTACCTCTTATCTTCTCATATCCGCATTTATACTTATTTATTGTATTGGAGATAATTCTCCGAAGGACGCAAGAGAAAGTCAGGAAACTGGTGTATTTTGGTTATACGCGATCAACTACTCTATACTGATCAACTACAACATGTTTAAGCTCTAATACATAGGTACATACATGAATCAGTTACGTAGGTAGGGGAATGGGGGCCACTGGGGTAATAGTGGCCATTCAGTATCTCAAATTGTATACCGTAGTCGACATATTTTAATTTCTGATACGAAAGTAGAAAGAGGAAAAGAGCGCGACGAATAAAGATAAACATAAGCGAGGCTGCCAAGACAGTACACTCGCGTGAGGGTCCCCCGACATCGACACTGCGTTGCTCTCCCACCACTGTTACATCCTGCAAGCAGGCATCGCTGCATATTATAAGCTCATCTTCTGCATGCGATAGAAGTGTAAACCGAAATTAAAATTTGACGACTACGGTATATTATTATTTGTTTTTAAGTTTATATGCGCTATCTATGGGCATGTATTTCATATGGTAAAGGTAAGTTAAAATAGTTTATTAAGGCTTATGTAGTATTTTTTTTTATATAAATTGTGCACTTGCTTCTTTAGTTTTAGATAATGTAATGTGTTATTGTTTAATTACAAAGATTGAAGTACTGTTCATAATTAAGTGTAAAAGTCCATTTTGGGGTCATGATAGCCATGTGCCTCGGGGTAATGCGCCGGCCACGATTACCCCCAAAAAATTTCATTTCTTTTTATGTTTTTTTTTTATTGCAGATGCCACGCACTTACAAAAGAGTAACAGGAAAAGGTAGCTGGACTTCTGAACAGCCTAATGCTGCTTTAAATGCAATAAGAACTGGCGGAAAAACGCGAGAAGTTGCAAAACGCTTTTCAATTCCCAGATCAACACTTCAAAAAAGAATGAAAACTAATAATGTGTCCGATGCTTCGCTGGGGCGTCCATCCGTTTTACAAAAGATGAAGAAGAAATTTTAGCAAAGCAGGTTATAACACTGTCGAAACATTTTTATGGAATATCTCCCACTGAAATTAAAAAATGTGCTTTAAGTACGCCGAAGAGAAGAACTTACAACATCCGTTCTCTATAGACAAAAAAACTGCAGGTAGATATTGGCTCGACGGGTTTCTGAAACGAAATCCCAGTGTTAGCTTAAGAAAACCAGAAGCTACGAGCATTAATTGAATTTCTGCAAAAATGAAGTAGATCTATTTTTTATTTTTCTCCAACCTAAACACTCTTTTGGACAAATATAAGTTTTCAGCGTCTAAAATATTTAATGCAGACGAAACTGGAGTAACTACTGTTTAAAATCCCTCCAAAATACTTGCCGAAAAGGGTTAGAAAAGAGTTGGTTTCATTACAAGCGCCGAAAGAGGATGAACCACTACGATCATGTGCTGCATAAGTGCGTCTGGAACCTATGTTCCCCCTTTCCTGATTTATGCGCGTAAGGGAATGAAACCAGAATTAAAGAAAAATGGACCACCAGGAGCATTGTACCGTTGTTCAGAAAACGGGTGGATAAACGAACAGCTATTTACAGAATGGCTCCAACATTTTTATGATTTTGAAAAACCTTTAAAAGGAGGATACAGTTTTATTAATAATTGGCAATCACGCAAGCCACTGTTCATTGGAAGTGTATAATTTTTGTAAAGAAAGAGGAATAATAGTTTTAACTATTCCACCCCATACATCTCACCGCCTCCAGCCACTGGATGTGACATTTTATTCTTCTTTGAAATCGGCTAATAATGTTGAATGTGGAAATTATCTAAGGAGCCATTCATGTCAAAGAATAACCACTTTCGAGATAGCTGAAATTCAGTGAAGATGATGTCGAAGAAATAACTTTGGCTAATAGGATTCACCCCAAAAGAAAATGTACTCGTCAAAATTCACACAAACTTGAAGAAGACTCTTCTAGTGAGTGTAGTGATGATCAAGACAAAGACGTACATGGTGATATTTGTCTTATATGTGGTGAATTCGGGAAAAACGGAGAGTTGTGGATACGTTGCACAACTTGTTTTCTTTGGGCTCACAAAGAGTGTGTAGACTTTGAAGGCAAGATATATATTTGTGATTTTTGTTGCTAATTATACGTAGATGGAGGTAATTAGAGCTTAGGCCCCATGTTTGTGGGTGATGAGGGCCATTTCAGGTTTTTTTAAGGCAAGAAAAACAATAAATTTTTTTTTACTTCAAAGTTTTATTTGACTTAAAACCAAACAAAAAAAATGCACGAAAAATACACAAAACTGCTTAGGCGGCCCCCATTTCCCCCTTTCCCCTACTTTACGTAATTCTTCTATATTTACATGTACTATTTTATTTATGTGATCAGAAACGAATAGTATATTAATGTTGTACATGGCTATGTAACCATTGTACATATGTATTGAATAATATGCGTGCCATAATTAATTAACCACAAGTTAACAAAATATAACAACACGGATGACCAGCAACAATCCGATCCAAGAAAAACTGACGGTATAATTCAAAACATAAACAGAGAAAGCAATAACTTAAACATTACTAATACAAATGGCACTTTAACAATTTCCGATATTAAACAGTAAACGGGTTACTGTTAGACCAGCAATATTTCAAGAACAATGTAATATTTATATGCGTACACGTGTGTATGTGTACAAAAGATAAATTACTCTATTTGAAGTTAGGTGTGGATTACCGTGACTTCGTGGGTAGCGGTTATATCACAGCTGTTATGTTATATTGTATAGTAAATAAACAAGGAGTTATCTTGTTATTTTCAGACGGTCTCTTTAAGATAAGATGGCTAGCTTGTATCGATACGACTACATTGGCTGCGGTACGAATCTTCAACTATGTCAACATGAAAATCGGTGCCGAACACCCAAATATGGCAGGGACCGGTCAGCTGAGTGAGGCCTAATAGGATACCAGTTTTGGTTCATTGATCTCTTCGTCTCCTAACACGTTCAATGAAGGTTGGTCGCGGTCGTGCTTGCCGGTGGCCTCTTGCCAGACTCTCTCCAATTGGTTTCATTCGCACAAGAGTACACATGTCGGTCATGTAAAGAAAATATTGGATCTGATATATAATTAATATTTGATGTTAGTATGTTTTCAGCCAAGTTCAATCCATAAGTTCTTAAAAGCTAAAAATAGTAATTATTTCTTTGATAATCTGGCTTATATTTAATATTTCGAATGAAAACCATTGCCGTGTTTTTATTTTCGCCTGACTGTGAAATAATTAAATATTTACAACTTAATGCTAATTAATTAACAATTACTAGATCGGGGTATTATTCAATTGATAAAATTTAACTGATGTAAACGTAAACATTTAGATATATAGCAGTTATATCATTCATGTAGGGATTCTATATCTATCAGGGACGACAATATCGGCTTATGTGTTAAATGTTATATGAGTGACAAAACAAAGTGAAATAATAACTTGGAATTGCCTAAATTAAAAGTGAAAATGTAAAACATCAGGGTTTAGGCAGTCGTAGACATATTATGTTTCAAACTTATTTGTTTTCTTCGGTACGATATAGCCGAGAAAGAGTGTGTCGATTAAATATTATTTGTAGTTTAAAGTCTTAGCTTAAGAATTTCAAATCCAAAAGGCAATTCCAAGTTATTATTTTACTTTGTTTTGTCACAATGAGTGACAAAACAAAGCAGTGGCGGCTCTTTAATGAGAGCAAGTGAGCAATTGCACCCCCTGGAATTTTGAAACAAAACAAACCAAGCGGCGACTAACTGTGAAAGTATTTATTTATTACGTATTCATAGTTATTGAACAGGAACATGGCGTGTGCGGCACGCGTAACAACCTACATGCACCGATCGTCGTCACAAATATAATGACGACTAACAGCGCACGGATGTAAAGACGATAAAGTATTCGAATGTTTTCCCCTTCCACCGAGAGAAACATACTCATGAGCAAAACCCAACCGTTGCTCCGTTAAGCCATTAACATTACATTGAAGGTGGGGAGAACTGTATTTTGTTCTACTTCCATATCGTATAATACATAGCGTGTGAGCAAGATCCCCAGTCTGCTCACCGCTGTTGTAAGATGAATTTCGTCTCTGCGTTACAGAATAACACGTTTTCGCGGTTAACGTTTGATGAAAAAATCGTAATAAAAAAATCTTAAACGGCCGATGCCTCAATTATGTTTAGAAAATAAACAATCTGTTAAAGGTAAAGACGAAGAAAATTCAAAATGAATATTTATCAGAAAAATGACTGGATTTGTGGGTGTGAAATTAAAAATACTTTGTTTTGCTTTCAGTGTCTTTTGTTTGGTGGTGAACCGTCTTGGTCAAAGAACGGAATAAAAGACTTAATTCATCTTAGTGCTAAAATTACGAAACATGAAATTTCCGAAGGGCATTTGAAAAATATATATAGTCTAAGAATGTTAGGAAAAAATAACATTCAGAATGTTTTAGATTCATCATATAGAAAAGCAGTTCAACAACACAATGAACAGGTAACAAAAAAATAGGCATGTGTTAAATTTAATAATAAATTACATTAGATATTGTGGCGCGTTTGAACTGGCACTTCGGGGTCATGATGAACGGCAAACGTCGAATACCAAGGGCATTTTTCGGGAATTGATAAATTTTACGGCAGAATTGGATAAATCGCTCAGAGATCACATCGAAGCAGCACCGGTTTTTAAGGGATTATCAAAAACGATACAGAATGAGCTGCTTGATGCAATGTTGAACGTGTATCATGAACAAGTTTCCAGTGAAATTAAAGCAACCGACTTCATATCTATGATAGCTGATGAAACCACAGATGTGTCCAATCAGTTTCGGATGGTGGTTGTTCTAAGATATATTGCGAACGCGAGACCGGTCGAAGATTTTGGAAATTTCTTCTACCTAGTGGACATGATGCTAATTCTTTATCTGCCTCCATCCTTAACGAAATTAGTTTGCTTGTTGATGACCCAGAAAAACTGATTGCACAGAGCTATGATGGGGCAGCAGTCATGAGTGGTGCTATTAACGGCGTGCAAAGACATGTCCAAGACCAGTATCCAAGGGCCAATTTTGTACATTGTTACGCACATCAGACAAATCTTATTATGTCACATGCTACATCGAGCAGTAGTAATTGCAGAATTTTTTTTGCCAATCTGACGGGATTATGTACTTTTTTCTCCACTTCACCACAACGAGCTGCAAGATTGGAAGAATTCCTTCAAAGAAAAAGCTTACCTCGTTCTTCAAAAACAAGATGGAACTTCAATTCTAGGACAGTGAATACAATATATGAGCACCGAGAAGAAATAATTGAAGCTCTAGAACAAATCGAGGGAGAAGCTAGTTTACAAACTACCATTCATCAAGCTGGTGCCAATTTGCGAATTTTAGAGGAGGAAAATTTTATCTATTGGTTAACTTTCTTTCATAAAATTATGCCACATGTGGACATATTGTTTAATCAATTACAAAATGTCAATACAGATGCATTAAAAATCAAGAATAATTTAGACAATTTTGAACGCGCTATTGGAAAAATTCGAACCGAAATCGCTGACACAGATAATCAGTTGGTTAAACAATATGACTCAGAACTGACTCCTCGACCATCAACGCGACGAAGAGTAACTGATGGTAGCCAAAGACGGAGGGAAACTATTGAAGTGTGCGATATTATTTTGCTTGAAATAAAAACTAGATTTCGGTATACAGGGCACTTAATATTAGCAAACTTAATTTCTTTTAAACAGTTCTCCTCTTTTCAAAAAAAAATTCCGGAAGATTGCCTTAAAGAAGCAGTAAAATTTTATCCATGCCTCAATGAAAGCAGACTACGAACTGAATTAAGTGTTCTATATTCTAGAGAAGAATTTAGGCAAAATATAGAAGTCAGTGCTGTAGGTCTGCTAGGCCTTCTGCTGGATGGATTAAGCGACACCTTTAATGAAGTTGTTAAGCTTTTAAAAATTGTCATTACAATCCCAATGACAACGTCTGAAGCGGAACGCCAGTTTTCACGGCTGAAGAGAATAAAAACTTTCCTGAGAAATACAATGAAAGAAGACAGATTAAATGCCCTTACTATGTTATCTTGTGAAAAAGAATTTATAAATGATTTCCCAAATTTTAATGAAAAAGTGATAGAACTGTTCTGCAAGTCAAAGACACGCAAAATGGACTTCGTTTATAGTCAGATGTAATCAAATTGTAGTGTTATATTTACTATTCCCTCAAAACAAACTCTACAATGAACAGTACCTGTCTGGAACAGTATGTCGGTGAAACTTATAAAGATTGGGTAAGCGTTCTTGTATTATACTTTTTAATTTTGAAATTATGCACTCCCTATGTGAACCACCCCGAGCCGCCAGTGAAATAAAGTGAAATAATACCTTGGAATTACCTAAATTAAAAGTGAAAATGTAAGATATCAGGGTTTAGGCAGTCGTAGACATATTGTGTTTCAAACTTATTTATTTTCTTCGGTACGATATAGCCGAGAAAGTGTGTGTCGATTAAATATTATTTGTAGTTTAAAATCTTAGTTTAAGAATTTCAAATCCAAAAACCATAGATGTCCACAGTGTTCAACAGTTGTCAATAATGCTTTCTGTACCGTGTTTCTGATGAGTTAAATGATCGACGATAAAATATAGAAAAATAATCACGCGGAAATGCATTTTAGTCATCACATTAAAAATGAATTACTGGAAACACCTAGGTATAAACGGCAGACGTGTTTTTCAGACTCATTAGTTTTCATCAGTACAGAAAGTGTATGTTGATTGATTAATAAATATAGTTGACTAATTCATAAATATAGTGGAAATCCCGGACTAATTTATACTTAACTATGCTATACTGAAGATAACTAACAAGTTTCAAACATGTGTCTGAAGCTCCTCCACACTTGTAAGTTATATGTACGAAACAAATCGATACTCCTTAGTTAAATGGCATACTGAATTATGTATTATATATATATACGAAAAGTATAGAAACTAACCTGCAACCCTAATACATTTTTAACTATTTTATCTTTGCCTGAAAAATACGGCGAAACTGCGTCTTTTACTTTTTGATCGCTCTAAATTTCTTCCCACGCAGCTCTTTTTACCATTTTAGGAAACAGATAAGAATCGTTAGGAGCTAAGTCCGGATTTTAGGTGGGTGATTCACAATATCCAAAACGAAACTTGTGGACGTAAACATTGCAGAAATAGGGCATCTTTCGTCAATTTCCCCTTATTTTCCCTTTAATAACTTCTTTTAACCGCGCCAAGATTTAAGCGTAGTGTTCTTCGGTTATGGAAACGCCTTTATCTTTGTATTCAATTGACAGCATTCCTTTTGAGTCCCACAAAAACAGTAGCTATAAGTTTTTAGGCGATTGTGACACCTTAAACTTCTTGGGTGGTGGTGTGCCTTCTATATGCCACTACATGGAGTCTTGCTTGGGGATAAAATTGGGTTGTTAATGATTAACCCAAGTTTATCCCCAATTACAATTAGACTTAATACACTATGTCTGCCTTCATTACAGGGGTCCAGAAACGCATTGAACATTCCAAGCGCTGTTTATCTACTAATTATACTAGAAGCAGGATAGGATGTAAGAATTTTTCAACGCCTGGATATGCTAACGCGTCATAAGCAGCTGCATATAGAATCTAGGAGATGGATATTTCGTAATCTTTCTGGTAACAGGTTACCTTTGGATGTGAATTCGTTCTCAAAATAATCAGCTCAGGTGCCATTCCATAGGAAAAGGACATCAATGTAGGCACAAAATATAAGTGTTACACTTAAATAAAGCCTTTTAGTAAATTTTCTTTGTAATTAAAAGTACATCGCCATTTTAAATTCGATGAAGATTATTATTACAATCTTTTTTGAATATTTTCTCGCGGTTAATCACTTTTGGCTTCTTGTTAAAATATCATGAAATATTATCATTTTTTTAAATGACATTTTGATACTATTTTGTTAATCTTGTGGGGCAAATATCAAACGTTACTTTTTCGTTCGAACAATCCCACGCGTCTCTATAAAAACAAAATTCGATTTTTTTACGCGTCAATGTGTATTATATACATTATGTTATATTATTCACATAGGTACTCTTAGTTATTAACAATATAAATTTAGCAACTATTTTCTTGTTTACATGATTGTACCTACACTATATGTAAAATAAAACCGTTTCAGTTGTTTCTTCCTATTATTTTGGGACAGTCCCGTAATTTCTCTTGTACAAATGTATGTACCCAGACCATTCATTAATCATTATCTGCAATGGTCTTTTTTTATGATACATTTCAGTATTTAATACATATCTGTAGCTAAAGTATTCAATCAACTTGTTTATTTAATTCAATTGCTGAAGGTCTAAACAGATTCGTTTATGTAAGTTTTAAGACAATAATGATAAAACATATTATATTACATACAAAACAGTCGCGTTCATGTTTTCTACACAAACTTTCCAGTCACACTTCTGTCAATACCTTATACCCCAACCGTGTCTGTCGATGGAATTTCTTTGTATCTGGGTCATTACATCCATATGATCTACTTAAAATAGCGCTGCTGCGCTGCGACTGATCATTTCTTACAATTATAATATCGTAATTTTACCGTAATAACTTACAGTAATAGATCATAAAAAGCATGAGAGAAATCCTTTATGAATTGAACGCATGCATAACATGGATTGACTGTTTGAATAATAGCCTCCTTTTGTTATAAATAGATGAATTACAACGCGGTAGGTTTCAAAAACGTAAGGCGCTTATATATTCGTGACACACTATGTTCATATTATGGTTTTTTTATTATTACATCATTAGTCACATTAAATATATATCTAAACTCTAATATAACAGCATCAAACAGAAAGAAAGTAAATCAATTTTATTCTAATGAAAAATCATTAAGTAGTGCACTATACAGGGTGTCATAAGTAGTCGCTTCTTTAATTGCCCTTTTGTGTTTCAAATAAAAGAAAAAACAATTAGTGGAAGATTCATGGTTTTTTGTGGCGCATATTCTAAAAATACTTTAAGCTCTGACGCGCTTCCGGTTTCAACGGAAATGCATGAAATTGAATGTTTATAAACGACTCACTCTATATATTTTTGGATTTTCTAGTACGGCAGTAATGTGTCTATTTAACTGTTTTTTGTTTTTCTAAATTGAGCCATTAGTTTTTGAGTTATTAATCTTTTTTGAAAATTTTTGACGAAAACACATGTTCAAAAAAAAAACATTTTTTAATTGTTTTTAAGAGTAGAAACATTAACTTTAGTGATGCTTGTAGCCAAGAAAATTCTGCATCATTTGGTATAAGTTGCACTCGACAATATCTCAAAAAACTTTGATTTTTCAAAACCTACTTCCTGAAATTTTCGCTATTGGTTATCATCCAAATGAATTATTCTTATGAAGAGTTAATAGATATGATTGACGTTTTGGGTGAATCTGAAAGAAACTCATTTCTAGCATCTAGACTTTATGCATAGCGATCCCTAATAGAAGTCAACCGAAGCCAGAAACCTTCGAAAATATAAAGAAACGATTCGAGTAAACAGAAAGTATTGAATATGAAAAAAAGAGCGGACAAAATCAATAACTGGTTTATGGAACTTGTGAGTGTAGTCGAACACCCCCATAGTAGTACTACGAAAATTAGTAGTCAGTTAGATGTGAGTCAAATTTGAGAATCCAGAATAATTAGGAAATATGTAGTTCATCCGTAGCATATTCATACAGAGGGTTAGATGAAAGAAATTTTCAGAATGGCTTACATTTTGTCAATGGGCAGCAGATAAATTATCCTGACTTTCACAATATATATAGTGGGTATGTATTTACATAATTGGACCTTATTTCTTTGATAAAAATGTTAATGGAGGAGAGTATCTTGGCTTTCTACGGACGGATTTTCAAAATTTTTTGTAAACATCTTCAAGTATGTGAGTAAAGATAACCTTTATTTTATTCCGTTGTTAACCAACAGTGTAAAAAATGAAATACTGCAACTGGACATTGTCGGAATTAAAAAATTGAAATGCGATGCTCTTCATTCTGTAAAATTATTACTTTTGAGATAGTTGGATTTAACATTTACTTTGTTTGACAGTTGACTAAGGAAGTCTGGCCCCATTCCTGCCTTCCATTGGTTGAATGAATATTTTGATGCGTATAACAGCGCTTGTACTTCTTTAATTGATCGCTAATTGCTCCTATAGTATGATTATCTCATAAATTACAATAGTACATTGTTAACAAAAATGAAAGAGAATAAAAAGAGGAACAAAATGCCTCACTAAGATACTGGGTGCTCTATTAAAAAAAAAGTTTTTGGTATGTGAAAATTTCAGGAAGTAGGCTTTGAAAAAACAAAGTTTTTTGAGGTATTGTCGAATGCAACTTATACCAAATGATGCAGCATTTTCTTGGTTACAAGCATCACCAAAGTTAATGTTTCAACTTTTAAAACAATTAAAAAGTGTTTTTTTTGAACACGTGTTTTCGTCAAAAATTTTCAAAAAAAATTAATAACTCAAAAATTATTGGCTCGACTTTCAAAAAGAAAAAAATAGTTGAACAGACAATTTAAAGCAGTGCTAGAAAATCCAAAAATATATAGGGTGTCATCTAAGAAAATTAAGTTCCGTGCATTTCCGGTGAAACCGGAAGTGTGTCAGAACTTAAAGTATTTTTACAATATGCGCCACACGCAACCATGAATTTTCCACTAATTGATTTTTCTTTTATTTAAAACACAAAAAAACAATCGATGAAGCGCCTATTAATGACTCACCCTGTACAATGACGTGTGATCACAATGATCAAGTTGCCTGTAAGTAAATGAGAGCGAATGAAAGCTAGCTGGATAACTCTAAATAAATATCACTCTGATTATTTACACCACTTCACTACAGGATTCGTCTAGGCTTTTTCAACTTCAAATTCAAACTAATACCATTTTTTTTATTAGTATAAGTAGGTATTATAATGACCAAAGTTTCGAACTCAAGATTTTTGCAGATGTCTATGCTTCAAAGTCCGAAGCAGTGGTTTTTGCAAACATGTCTCCGTGTGTGTCTATATGTTTATGACCATGATAGCGGCCAAACAACTACAGCTATGAATACCAAACTTTATATTTACGAGTATAATCTGCCTCTAAACATCTGATTAGATTTTCAGTAAAATCGGTATACCGGAAGTATTAGGCTGATAAAGTTGATCCATTTCGTTAATCTTTGGTTCGAAATTCGTCAAAAGTAAATGCAAATCACCTTTTTGTGTTAATTGTATCCGATTTCTTTGTTTGGACAATAATTCTACGATAGCAGAACTCCTTTTCTACAAGGAAAGAAGTTGGAATGCCATAATTAATAACTTGGTCTCATTTCAAAGCTCTTTATATATGTGCCTCCTTTTTACCCAAAAAGATTCAATATTATCCTGTTTGTAGAAAATCTTTGCTTCCTTATCATTTTGGAAATTAATCATAATTTCTTCTATTAAGACAGGTGTCGTATTTACATCCATGTTAAAAGGATCTGTTATCCAATTTGGTATTATTAGCTGGTTTACGTCTTTAAAGCGAATATTCATATCATTTTTTTTATATTTTCAATATGTGTGCAATATATTTCTAAATAAGTAGGTATCCCATATGCTTTCTTTGCACTTGTGTATTTAAACAAGAAAATACAAACGTTCATTTCTTCATCGTTGTCATGACATACGTAATTCTCAAATCGAACAGTCATTTCAATAATGTGCTTTAATTTTATTAATTAAAGATATTACCAAATTCATTGATTGATGCAAACTATCACTGAGTATTTTTGCTACTATGTGTTGTGGATGTAAAATGCGGTGGATGTAAAATGCGGTGTATAGTGAAAATGGTAAAGTAATAAATCCACGCTGTCTAGCATCATCATTGCTGGAGCTCCATCAGTAGCACAAGCAAGATTGTTAGAAAATGGTATATTATTCCCATCAAAGACTGTTTTCACAACATTAAAAATAGAAAAACCTGATATCAGTAGTTAAAGATTTTACAAATAACATTTCCTCAATGATCTTGTCCTTTTTAATGTATCACACATACGCCAGTAATTTTGCTTCATTAACGGGAATTATACTTTCATCCAAATATAACGTAAATTCTGTGTTTTGAAGATCTTCACGAAGCTGTTCTTCAACATTATTAGCCATGTCACCAATTCGTCTGGAAATAGTATCGTTGCTTAAAGCAATTGAAAAAAATATATTGTTTGGGAATTGCAGAATCCTTAAATAAATTACGTAAATATATTTTTAACCGATAATTTTTAGGTTAAATTACTGCTCTGTTTTACAATATAAACGAACGAATATATTTCAATTTTTATTTTGTTCAATCTAAATAATTACAATTTCGTAGTAATACAATTTTACGTGAACTGTCACAAAGACGTAGTTTTTTTGTGATAACAAACTCCCACATTTTCGCTATAATTCACACCGCACATTCAACATCTATAAATCAAAAGTATTGAGCTCAGGCCAAGAAAGACAAAGAACACACACACCGACATCGAAATTATAAATGCCGAGTGCGTATCACAATCACACCTCGCATATAGTGCATATATGAGATGTTAAATTATTGTGCGATGACCCGGTTATTTGTCAATTAAAATCGCACATGTAGACGAACCATACGTGCATGAATACATCATTTACGAACAATTGACACACATACATATGTCCACTACATGAAATAAAACCGTAACAACCGGTTCAGCATGAATAGATGGACTTTTACATTAAGCATGTAGGTATATAACGTACACAGGAAAATTGGTGACGATGTATAAAAGTCCTGCGATCTTAGCTTATAGTAATCTACTTACTCATATGCATGTTGATGCTAGTGGTCATCTACGTCATCTATATGTTATGCTAGATTCGTTTACAGCTTTCATGAGAAAGAAAATTTGTTTTATGTGTTAAGTGCTTATATAGATTATCAAATATGAAAAAATGAAGTGTGGACACCACAGGACTTTCTTATACGTATGTGCGTTCCAAAATGATTATACAAAAGTTGTTCCAAATTAAGTTTTAAATTCCGCATCTTCTTAATAAAATAAACCTTTGCCTAAAAGTGTTACCTCCGGAGTCCGAATTTTGAAAATTTTTTATACAAAAATGATTCCAAATCCAGCTCTAAATACTTATGTGTTCTTCATAAATGTGTATAGAATGCGAAATATTTCCGAATTTTAAAATTTCTTTTATATAAAAATTGTTCCAACTCGCTCTAAATACTTTTGTATTCGAGCTAAATCTGCATAGAATGCATAATATTGGGAGCTATTTGCAAAAAAAAATGCTTTTCGAAGACCTACTTCCGGTAAGAGTTTTGAAGAACTGCTTTTTCAAAATCTCTCTAAAATTCGCTATTTAGTACTTTTGCATACTTTTTTTTGGATAAAATTATACTGTTTTTTAATTCCGCGGACCACCATTAAATTTTAGGGTTAAAGTGGATAATTTAATTGGTTCTCTTCGTGCCCAAATGACAGTCATTTCAAGTCATTTGACAGTTGCATTTTGTATATTTTCCACGCTTTTTTTCTACTTCGTTTTTGTATTCATACAACAAAAATAGTTCTTTTTAGAACTCCTAGACCGTTTATTAAGTGTCTACCATAATATACCATGCACCTAATGCCTAGTACAAGTAGAAACCTACCTATTTCTCCACCGCGAAACGCGGTCGGTTTGGTCACTTGTCTGTTATTGAAAAGCGAATAATTCTTAATACTTACAAGAAGCTGAGAATTGAAAATACAAAAAAAAGTACATGGGATATACCATCGCATATAGTGTTCAAAATAGGTAATGTTGTATTTTATGTTAATGTTTCTGAAGTTACCCATATTCTACTATTGCAGGTGTTGCAAGAAGTAGTCCAAGGGAGCGCTTAATCAGGCTAAACATAGCTCTGGTAGACGCTCACTAGTCAACAACTTTGACGAAAATGTAAAAAATGCTGTAAGACAAGTAATACACAGCCTTATTTTATAACAATGAGGCTCCAACATTTCATAAATTTTTTAAAGAAATTCAGAACCAGTCCAAAATACCTCAAATGAGCCGTCCATCACTATACCTACTAATGAAAAAGATTATTTTCAAGTAATATATATATATTTTCAAGATGAATAGGTATATAAAATATATAATTATTATTATAGGTACATAAAGCGAAGCAGGAAAAGTTTGTTGATAGACCGTCGTGAGATAAATACTTGGAGATTTATAGATATTTAACAGCGATTATAGAACATGTAATTAAAGAGGAAGAAAAAAATGAGTCATTAGATGGCTTAATTGACAATATTGTCGAGCCATTTATCATTTCAACTGCAAGTGATAGTGATACAGATAGTAACAGCGAATAATAAATTAAACATGTGCATAATTTGAAGTTTTCCTAGTTAAAATACTCATTAAGGAATGGATAAATATTTTAAAATTTGGTGTACATTAGAAAATATGCTTTACTTTTTGTGTTATTATTTAGCAACATATTCTACAGTTCTCTCTGTAAACATGAAAAACTATTAAAATATTAAGTAAATCTCTTGTATTATTTTTATATATCATGTACTATGGTGGACACCCCAAGGTGGACACCTAATGTACCCTGTGTAACAAGTACTTAGTACATTACATTGGTATAAGTCAAAGTGACACAACTGACTGAAACGCCACTAATTGAAACCATATTTACAATACATAAAAATAAAAAAAATACTATAGCAACTAAAAGGTGTCCACTTTAAAAAGTCCACCGTTGTACATAACTAACTTTCTTGACCCAAATGCAAATATTGTTGCTATATTTTAATATAAATATTCCAAAGTAACTTCAGAAATTTACTAATAATATTTGAATACATAAATCTTGATGTAATAATATTGAACAGGTGCATGCATATCAGTGCGTATACACATAACATAATGTACATAACCTATCTTTGACATTTGTCATAATTAACTTTTGACGTATGTTATATATATTTCTTTTATTTTATTTGATTTTGGTCGACGGTAACCATCTTTACGATGGTCCAAAATGGAGAATATAACGTTGTCCATAATAACCATCACTTGTACGACCGTACAAGATCCCCAAGATCCTCACGGTCATATGACAGGTATAATTTTTCAAGTTTGAATTCATATTGTGTTTCTTTTAGGAATATTGGTCACGTTGTTAGGATTTGTCAACTTAATATCGAAGGTATATTCAAAGACAAATGTAACTACATAGCGAGATTGGCAAAGGAAATGGAATTTGATGTTATTGTACTTCAGGAAATTCATGTAGCATCAGTGGATCAACTGGTTTCAAGAGGAGAAATTTCTGATTTTACTTTGGTTGACTACACCCTTAGTCCTGTCTATGGATCGGCAACTTATGTAAAATCAGATATATCAAATATCCAGACAATTTAAAGAATTACTATAAGTGACACTTATACCATTACTATTAAAGTAGCCGAATTATTTATATTAGATATTTATAAACCACCAAATATTCAATGGCCAACAAATCTTAAAGTTAATTACCAACATCCTGCTGTTTTTGTTGGAGATTTCAATTGTCATCATGAAATGTGGGGATATACTGATAGCGATATGAATGGAATTTCCTTAATGACTTGGTGTGAGGCGAATAACGTATATTTGGTTTTTTATGTAAAAGATAAGAAGAGTTTTCATTCGGCTAGATGGAAAAAAGACTATAATCCCGATCTTTGCTTTGTTACATCTGATGATAAAAATAATTTATTGCTTACAATACGGACAGTTTTAAGCGACTTTCCGCGAAGTCAACATCGTCCAGTTTTAATTAATGGTGGAATACAAATTCCATTAGTTAAATCTACGGAAAAACCTCGGTGGAATTTTCAAAATGCTGACTGGAATGAATTTAGGAGACAAGTTGATTCGAATCTTCGATGGATACCACCTTTACCTAGCCAATTACGTCCTTTACGTTTCTATAATAATATTTTAAATAATGGTATTGTTCCTACTGAATTTAAACAAAGGAAAAGTTGTAGCTGTTTTGAAGCCAGGAAAGCCAGCAGATGTTGCTCCTAGTTATAGGCCAATTTCATTATTATCAGTATGTTACAAGATGTTAGAGAAATTATTATATCACAGAATTTCTCCAATTATGGAAAATATCTTTCTCATAGAGCAACTTGATTTTAGACCAAATCGTAATTCCTGTGATCAAGTATTGGCTTTAACAAATTATATAAAGAATGGTTTTCAAAAGAATTTGAAAACAGGAATTAGTTTCATTGATTTAAGAGCTGCTTATGATATACACTTAGATGGATTATTTTTAAAATTATATAATGTTTTGCCCAATGGTAATTTAATTAAACTTATGGAAAATATGTTTACAAATCGTAAATTTAGAGTTTTTATCAATGGAGAAAGTAGTAAATTTAAAATATTATATAATGGTTTACCTCAAGGATCGGTAATATCTCCTTTTCTCTTTAATCTATATACAATTGATTCACCCGATACGACTTCTAGAAAATTCATCTATGCTGATGACATGGCAATTGCTTATCAACACAATAATTTCAATCAAATGGAAGTTAATTTAAAAGATCTATTGATTCTCTGCGTGATTATTTTAGAAAATGGAGGTTATGTCCTAACCCATATAAGTCAGAAGTTTCTTGTTTCCATCTTAAGAATAACAAAAAACATAAAAAACTTGTAGTATCTTTTAATGGTACTGTTCTAAGACATAATTTTAATCCAACATACCTAGGAGTTACTTTGGATACATCGTTAACATATAAACAACATATTGATAAATTGCGTATGAAGATTAAAACAAGAAATAATATCTTACAGAAGTTGGCTGGTTCAAATTGGGGAGTTCATGCAGACATTTTACGAACGTCCGTTATTGCACTGGTGTATTCTGCTGCTGAATATTGTAGTGCAGTTTGGGTGAATAGGGTACATGTTGGTAAAGTATGTAAAATATACTCCACTTGCTTAGCTCAACGTCCTGGCTAACATTTATCCTCATCAGTTAAGAAGAAAATTGACTTTAAAATGTTGTTGGGATAAATATCAAAATTTACCCAATTTATATTTAATTACTCAAGATCTTCTGACCTTACCACCTTATCGATTGAAATCACGTAGTCCAATTTGGAAGCAAGATTTCCTAAATCGACAATTTTCGATTAATGATCTCTGGAAATGTATTTGGTTAGAATGTGAAGTGTTCAATAAACAATTAATAGATGATCCTTTGATTGAAGTGTATGGCTTTACACAACCAAGAAAAATTTGGTGTAAGTTGAACCGTCTTAGGACGGGTCATGGAAAGTTCAATAGTATGTTATTCAAGTGGAATGTGATTGCGAGTCCACCTTGTGATTGCGGAGCTGAGATTGAAACAGTTAAACATATTGTTGAAGAATGTCCTCTAGCTAAGTTTGAATTTGGATACACAGATTTACATAATTTAACTCCAGAGGCTGTTGCTTGGATCTTAACAACTAAAGACCTTTAGTATTGTGACGCTATGATGGAGGTTTTTTAAAGAGACCCTGCATTTATGGCCCTTTTAAATATATATATCTACTTTTGTAGAATGTAATTATGTAACAAGGATGTGTCATGTAAGTTTAATCCAGTTTTCCACACATGCAATTAGTAATTGAAAAGAAGTCGAGTATGCTTGTATTAGGTCCCTTTAGTATGAACAACACTACCAAAAACTGTAGCCATATAATTCGTCGTTTTCGAGGAATACCTATAATCTGCCTTCCCCACGGAGATGACTCGTCCTCTATATAATAAAAAATACAAAGAGTTTGAGTTTTTATTTTCAGTATTGTACTCACAGAATACATTGACTAGTTTTTAATAAAAATATACTGACTCTGCCTACAGAAAATTTCATAAATTTAGATATAAATATAACCTCAAAGTAAACTTTTCAAACCGTAAATTTTATACGTCCAGTGCCATCAAAAACATACTAAACTAGTACCTACGTCATGGACTTTATTGACGTAGGTGAATTGTTTCTTGCATTTTAGTAGAAAGATACGTCATGATTCACTTAAGCTTAAGAGAGAGAAAGATTATGAAAATATATGCCCATAGTTATAGATTATCTATTAAGTAACGTATTATTAAACACCAATTACAAATGCTAATAGGGTACAAACCCTAACATTCCTAATTACATGTTTGGAACGGCATCTTGTCTTAAAGGCTTTTCTTGCGTAAGTGTTGTCATTCAAGGAACCGGTTATAAATTTTTTCATGTGGCTGTTTTCCAATTCAGTTCGTTCCCAACATCACATTCAGACAATTAATCGTGTCGTCGGCGATCCGTCAAGAGACAAAAGACGAAGGCATTATAATGGAAATGGGCGGTTGTGATCAAGGTTGAAAGGAATGAAGTGAATGAATTTTTAAAACTATTGTTAACGATGTCTCGTAACGCCTTGTTGTTTAAATCACTTCAAAAATGTAGTTTGTGTATTAAATTGAATACTAAATTCGTGTTAGTAGAAATGAATGCATAACATTTATCGTTTATCTACCAATCATCGTATGTACGAGGGATATTTTTTAAATAAGGTCCGTTTGTTGTGAATGAATCATGCTTTGCGCGCGTTTAGACATCATTTGCAGCGGTAGCGTCTGTCTGTGTGCTGAGTTGTAGAAGTGTATAATGTTTAAGAAAATTGAGTCGCCCGCGGATTGTAAGATACAGTCTGTAATTCAATTCTTGAGTGCAAGAGACTTGACAGCGGCGGAAACTCACCGTCAGATTTGTGAAGTTTACGGTGATAATGTTATCATTCAAATTCTTTTGTTACACAAACCTACTTTGTTAATTGGTGACCTCAACATTCCTGAATCTTGTAATCAAGATGTGAAAGCTCTATCTCCTTCTGGTTTGATTTTATTGAATTTTTGTAATTCACTAAACTTAAAGCAAAACAACTGGATTCGGAATCAGCAGGGTAGGATTCTGGATTTGGTCTTGTGCAACTTCGCTTGTCCTCTGGAGATCCTGCATGATGATACCCCCTTTGTACCGGAGGATACTTATCATCCGGCTATGTCTATCTCTACTGAACTATCCTTTACTAAACTTACTCAATTTTCTCCTACTGGAGATTTTCGGTACAATTTCAATAAAATAAATTATGATACACTAAATGGCATGTTGTCTGAGATTGACTGGTCGTCATTGGATGCTTACAGTGATGTGGATCAGGCGCTTGACTGGTTTTATGAGAAGCTCTAGTTGGCCTTTGATTCATCAATTCCAAAATATGTTCTAGCTACTTTACGGTACCCGCCGTGGTTTTCAAAGACTATTAGGGAGAATATAAAGATGAAGGATTACTATCGACGTAAATCGAGTACTCCTGATGGTGGGGCTTTTCATGATGATTTTAGAAGACTTAGAACTTTAATTAAACATCAAATATCAGAGGCGTACAAAAACTATGTAACCCACTCTGAAGCCGTTCTTAAGAAGCATTCAAACAAGATCTGGTCCTTTGTCCATAACAAGCAGCGTTCAACACGAATTCCTGGACGAATGTGCCACAATGATACTTGGTTGGACAATCTACTTCTACTTTTGCCACTTCATATACTACTCCCACCTCTGCGGTTCCTCCTCAAATTTTTTCTCAGTTTCCTACTTTTGCGGTCCCTTATATTTCCGGGGAGTCCCTAACGGAGATTATGGCCAAATTTGATTCGAGCTTTACTGCTGGTGATGATCTTGTCCCAAGTTTCTTGGTTAAAAACTTGCGACATTACCTGGTGAAACCGTTGTGCTCTATAATTAATCTTGCCTTGAAAACATCAGTTTTCCCGGATCGGTGGAAACGTACCAGGATTGTTTCCGTGTATAAGAAGAACGACAAATCTCATACCTCTAATTATCGACCGATAGCCATCTTGTCCAACTTTTCAAAAATTCTTGAGCAGGTCCTGTACAGATCCATATCCTTCAATACTTCCTCCCTCATATCTTCCCTTCAACATGGCTTCATGCCTGGTAGATCGGTGGTAACCAACCTTGCCACTTTCACTCAATATGTAAGTGAGGCGATGGATGACAGAGAGCAGGTTGACGTTATTTATCTAGATTTTTCTCGTGCGTTCGACACGGTTGATCACAGTCTTCTTCTAGAGAAATTGTATTATTATGGATTTGCTCCACGCCTTATTAACCTGTTAAAATCATATATTACAAATCGTTCAAACTACGTATTCTATAATGGTTACAGATCCTTTACTTTCCGTGCAACCAGTGGCGTTCCCCAGGGTTCCAATCTTGGACCAGTGCTGTTTAACATTTTCGTCAACGATATATTTCCTCTTCTGACTTGTCAGGCATTAGCTTATGCTGATGACTTAAAAAATTTTACAACAGTCGATTGTGAAGATGATTCCATCAAATTGCAGTATAACCTTGATGTCGTCACTGCGTGGTCACACTCGAATGGCCTGGTCCTAAATATCGAAAAATGTAATTCGATGTTATTTACTCCCAAATCCGTTTCTCTGGACTACAATTACACCATTTGTGGGCAATTGATCAGAGGGGTTTAGTCGATCAGGGACCTGGGCGTTGTATTTGACACGTCCTTGACGTTCACGCCACATATAACATCTATGTGTGCCGCAGCGTCAAGGATGTTGGGATTTCTGATGAGAATCTCGAGGTACTTCACGGATCCCTGCCTCCTCTAGTCCCTCTACTTTGCGTTGGTAGTCAGTAGGTTGGAGTTTGCCTCGGTCATATGGTACCCCCTCTACACTTCACAACAACTTCCTATTGATAGAATTCAGCGAAGATTTCTAAGATTTTTGTCTTTTAAACTGACTGGAGCCTACCCGGAATGGAACATTTCTTACACACATCTGTTGGAGGTGCATCAGCTCCAATCCTTGGCCGTGCGACGCTCCATGCATAGTGCCAGATTTTTATTCAAGCTGATTAACAGTAGGATTGACTGTCCGCAGCTGCTTGGTGCTGTGCCTTTCTACGTTCCGCGATGCTCGGCTCGGCATGCAGCATTCTTCAATCTGCCAACGGCCAGGACCAATGTGCTCAAGAAGTCGCCCTTGCACCACATGGCACGGAATGCCGAACTTTTCTTTTCAGACATTTACGCTGAATACCGGAACCAATAGTGACGTCTGTTACATTTTTCTTTTTCTGTCCTTTTGTATTACATGTTCATTTCTTTTTTTTTTGCATTAACGTATGTGTTTATTTATATTTTGTCCTGTAATTGGAAATATTCTGTTGGGCAAATAAATGTATTATTATTATTATTATTATTATTATCAGTGACAGTAAAGTTCGAAAGCGGGTGAGAATTTCAAGGCCGACCTTCTCTGATTTCTGAAGATTCTGGTAGTGTTAAAAGGTAAAAAAGGTAAAGTTTTCGATTGATTTTCCACAGATTTCAAGGTCACTCTTATACGCCATTGTTTCGGAGAAACTGAAATATTGAAAATGGTGTTGTCGATGGGTTCCAAGACTGCTTTCTGATGGTCGCAAAGCAACGAGATTGAGCTGAGCTTTATCGCTTTTAGCTCGATACGTTCAGGTAGGAGATGCATTTTTGGACCACATCGTTAAAGAAGATGAGACTTGGGTGTCTCACATGTCTCCTGAGTCCAAGCAACCGTCAATGGATGGCGATACACATCGTCGCACACCAGAGGGAAAGCCAAGCAGACACTTTCAGCACGAAAGATAATGACAACTATGTCTTGGGATGGGAAAGAGATTTTGTTAGTGGATTTTATGCCGAAAGGCACAACAATCGATTCTAATGCGTATTTTGAAATCTTGAAAAAGCTCCGTCTACCGTTATGATGTTGCTCCATGATAATGTAAGACAACATGTTTTTGCACAAACACAAGGTCTAATCAGGTAGCACTAATTTTCATTAATAATTATGTGGAATATCTGTTATTGTTTAGAGCAGTGTGTACCATGGACAAGTGCATTCCCAGTATACTGTTTAATAATGAGGCATGCGTAAATTCTCCTGAAAGTATAACTGATGCATTTGCTAATAACTTTTACAAGTACTATCCCATATGCTAGTTGTACCCCATTCATTTTGCTTCCTGTTATTGAGGATGTTATTATATCAATATTTCCATCTAACTTCACCACAGGTTTTGGTTAGATTGCGGCTATGTTACTAATTTTATCTACTTACACTTTTTCCAAGTCAATGGAAACGGGTTAAATTATCTCCAATCTTCAAAGAAGGTGATACAACGTATTGCCGTGGTATCTTACATATTAATAAGATGATAGCAGTAGTATTAAGATTTAATTTAAGTGTATAAAATATGAAAGAAACTATAATAATAAGTTTAAGGTAGTTGAAGGAATTTAACATGAGTATGTTGGGTTGCATACACTTTTATGCATACACCAAATTGAATTTATATTTGCAATTTAAATAAGTACTAAAAATAAAACACGAGATAGAATTTAAGATGTATATATATTTCTTTTATAGAAAAGAGAAACAAGATGTATGGTTTGTGTACAATGAAAAACAACCTGACTTTATAAAATGTGTGAGAATTCGATATGCACGAGACAAAAATAATTGAACAATCAGATAAACTTGAGAACGTGCATAAGGTAATAAATAAAATTTATTAAATAAATCATGCAGAAAGAATAAATATTTACCTTAATTTATTACTAGATAAGTAAATAAATAAAAAAAAGGATATAAATAAAATTATTCTGAGATATCAGTAGTAGTGTTTTTATAAACGACAGCTGGTAATAATAGAATACATTCAGGAATTTGTATATGTAACATCATGTATCATAAACAGTAGAGAGGTACTTGTACGGTTCTTGATAACCTACAAAATAAAAAGAAAATATAATGTAAACTTGGTGTGTAGTTTATTACAGATAGACATATCACCGTTGGAGAAGTCTTGGATAGAAGGAGGTTACGAAGGGCCAAACCAAGTGGACCATGGTGGTGCAAGTAATCTTAGTAAAAGGATACCTGTTGTTTGCAATGTTTTTCCTATATTGCCGAGAGCTGGAAAAAGAACAAAAATAAGAATTGTACTAGCCAATGGAAAGAGGAAATATGTGAAAAATAATAAAGAAGGTAATAAATTTATAGACAATTATAAAGAAGAGTTATATTAAAACAAGTATACCTACGTTGGAGAAACGCTGTACAATTTATAGGAAGTTTTAAATTGCAAACAGACAATTCTTGGGGTGTTGACCTTTCGCGGTGAAGAACTGTCAAAAAGGCAACGAGTGCGTGTGTATGTGTGAGTGTTCAAAACATTACGGCAACTTAAAAGTCAGGAGCACTGAAGATGCAGGGTGACAACGTAAATGGTAGTTTCAGAAGATGGCGTTGAAAACGGTCACATGTCTCTTCCGGAGATATAAATTGAAGACAAGAATCGACACGATTCATTCATTCATTGATTTTTATTCAATTAACATTCATTCATTGATTTTTATTCAGTTAACATTCATTCATTGATTTTTATTCAGTAAACATTCATTCATTGATTTTTATTTAGTTAACAAACATTCATTGATTTGATTCATCAACAAGCATTCTTTGACTAATATTAATTCATTTATTATATACAGTTATATAAATCGTAGGGTTAGATACACCACGATTCACATTTATTTCTTTTGTATTAGCGTATTAATTTTACTTTCATTCAAGTTTCACTTATTTTATTTTCTTTGTTTAATTGTTTTGTGTTATAATGGAGATGCAAATGATCGAATTTAAAAAGATTTGCAACGATTCAAAGTAAGTTAGAGGCAAAGACTTATCAATGTAGCTATACGAATATTGAAATATATCGTGCGAACGTATATTCAGTATAACGTTATGCAACAGGGATAATAAATATTTTCCTGGGATAGTAATAAGCATTCTTTAATTTCAAGTTCATAAGAAATAAAATTATTAATGGTGTTGAGTGTTAAGAGGATATAGCGTGCAAATGTATATTTTCTGGCACAGTATTTGGCATCATTAATAGTTACAATAAATAAGGAAAATGTTTCTGGGTAGCGGACTCTGAAATGCTAGCTATAACGCGTGCGAATGGTTGTAGATAGTAATCAGATTCGAGCTTTTCTCCAAACATTGACTATAAAATAAACAATATACAAAAGTAAATTGGATTTATTTGTTGATAAACAGGAAAATATTTTTAGAGTTTTATTTAATAAAGTATAAGAAAATATATTCGTATCATGAAGAAACGTTACAACCTAGGACGAGGTACAAACGTTTTTCTTATAATTATGTTTCTTTTTAAATAAATAAAGTGAATACAGTATAGCAATGCTATATTTATTTTTATGTAATAAATGTTAAATAAATTCGACAATTATGTGTTATATGATTTCTGATTTTTCATTTTTAATAAGCTATTACCTTATCCCAATCTTAAATAAAAACAAGAGATTAGACGAGAGGGAAGAAATTCTGATACACTGAAGGATTCATAAATACTTATAAAGTACGTGCTGTAAAAAAATAAATAAAATACACATCAGGATAATAAAAATTATCATCATTTTAATTATTTATGTTGTTGAAACAGCACACAACATAACTTATTTGGCAAGGCCTAAGGTATGGCAATGATACTATTATCATATTCAAATAATTATGTTGCCACAGCAGTATGTACAACATTATAGATTCGTATTATCAAACTTTACTAGGCTTTATTATAATATCATTCATTCACTCCTGCTTATATTACCAAATCAAAACTCAGATTGCTGAATATCAGCATGGCTTTATGTGTGTCCGGTTTACTGTTACAAATCTTCTAACAATTTCCGAATGCGTAGTAAAGCATTGGGTATGTGTGGACAGCTTTACGTTATCTGTACCGACTTTAAGGTCCATTTGATGTTATTGGTTTTGGAACCTTACGGTTACATATCCATTGAATTCTCTCCCACTGAAGTGTCACAGGGTTTCAACTTAGGTCCGCTTGTTTTCAGTATTTTTATAAATGATTTACTAACAACATTAATGTGTCCTGTTCTACCTGTGTTGATGAAAAACATGAAATAATGTTTTTGTACTCGCCGCCTGTAAAGTGAGATTTGGCGCATGTGTAGCTCGACTGGGAAATACGATTTCCCGGTTGAGGCGACTGTAAAAATTGAAAAAAACACTGGCACTTTGGGACATTTAAAAAAAATCTAACTTGGTAGTAATAAAATTTAGTCTATAAAATACTACTTCCCTCCACTATTCTTCACTAAAAGTTGGGGAAATAGGAGTAATAATTAAAAATTCTTCCAAAAAAATTGTGGCTCCATCTATTTGACGACATTTTAAGCGACATCTTAAGCAAGATTCAAGCGCCATCTATTTGAACCACATCGACATTCATATTGGCATATTGGTTTGTATTTAGACCAAAAAAACGCAATTAATGCACTATAAATGTATAAATATAAGAATAAATACCTCATGTTTGCCATGTGTAAGAATATAATAACTTAATTTTAGGGAAAGGTGAGTAATAGTTACGTACATGAAATGCTTAAATTAATTAGGTAATCTATTTTAGGTTAGGTATGATACTAATGATATTAATCAATAATATTTCTTTAATTTAATGTTCGTACAAAAAATATTGTACCAAACCACTTGCGTGAAGACATCTTCCACGTATTCGCGCAATTAAAAGCACTCGCTTCCTGCGGTCGCTCGTGCTTACAACGTGCGCTCATGCGGGAAAACCGTCTTCCCGCACTTGGTTCGTAAATAACTATTCCAATCTGCACCTAGACTTATCCATTATTGCTGATTGGTGTCCAGTTAATGGTCTCACACTAAATTTCAACAAATGCTTCTTATATCAAAAACCTTCTTTCAATCTTAGCAACTTATTCAATTAATAATGAGTTACACAAAGTTAACATTAAGATCTCGGTGTAACCTTCGGTTCACAAATGAGCTTTGTTTCGCATATAACTAATGTGCAGAATTCTGCTTCGCAAAATAGTTATTTACGAACCAAGTGCGTGAAATCATATTTCGCGAATGAGTGACCAGTTTAAAGCGCGAGCCGAAAGGCGAGCGCTTTATGGACACGAATTCGCAAAATGTTTCACGCACGAAGTTTGTACAATATTTTTTGTACGAGAACTATAATAATAATACATATTGTTAAATACGTTATCGTTTATGACACACTACTAATCTCTTGATATTAATTAAAAAAAATTGAATTGGCAGTATTGATTATTTGAAGTGACATTTAATTTAAAATTATCAAATTCAAAAAATTCTATTTCATTTCCTTTTATTTTCATAGAAAAACAACGAACTGGGTAGCATATTATTAAGGTTAGGAATTTATGATTTTAAAATGTCACTAAATTAATCAAGTTCTAGGAAGTACCAACTTTACTTTTACGCACTCGTGTTTAAAGTGACTTTTTACGCACGCAAATCGAATTGTGAAATGACAGGTTTTGATAAGCGAGTACAAAAACATATTTGCATGCGAACTACTAAATGCTTTCATAATGTAGTTCTATTAAAAGTGTTGTTCTTCTGCTTTATTGTGGGTAAAATTGAATATTATTGTCTTGTAAATTATTCTCATTCAAGATTGACGGAGAGTATCGTGTGAGGAATATTGCTACTGCTTCTTGGAAAGATATTACAGTTCGTAACTCTACAACATGAGAGGCATAGTGCACGCTTTATGTGAAAAGTTCTTTATGGTGTAATCGACAACTGCGATATACTTTCCGAAATTAATTTCCTGGCTTCATGAATTTCTTTCAGTTATTCCAATCCTTTTTCTTTACCATTTTCTAGGACCAATCTCTCTCTTGCTCTATTTTATCGCAAATGTGTCAGATGATCTGCACTACAATGAAATATGTAATTCTTCAATTAATATGCAATTGTATGTTTATAAAATCTGCAACAAGGAGAGAAATTTGTAATGTAATTGAGCTGGTAGGCTTGTAGACTATGGGAGAGTAAAATATGTGCTTTGTACGTATTTTTTAGTCATAATTGCTAATGAATGACATAAAATAAGTTCCAATAAAATCAAGTAATGTCAACCCAACCCAGCCCCGTAAAAAGACGCACTCGGTACTATTTGTCATGAAATGTAGTCGGTAATAAAAAGAACACTCATATTTTACAGATCCATAGGACTGTATGATTTCCGAGAGATGGCACCAGTCTCGTAAATTCGTAACCATACTTTCTATTTGTGTTGAATTGCTAGTTTAATTTGGTTTGTGCCGTTATGCTTTCACTATGTAAGTATCAAACAATAATTTTAGAATACCTACCACCGTAGAATTGTCTGTATTTTCATTTAATATCAACATTGATGCAATCTACAATAAATAACCTTATAATTTAAATGGATTTGTGATATGCTGGTGCCACCTATTGGCCTTAATATGCGGAGATACACATTTAGCATACAGGTTTTGTCTTTAGCATAGTGTGCAAGATGAAACTGTCGTGTTCGGTGTCGCGCTTGGATGGCAGATGTCACTGAGGTATTCTCACGGGCATTTTGCGGTCTTGCCAACATAAGATATGATCTTTATAATGATCACAATTAAGATCATATCTTATCTTAATTGTGATCATTGCTAACAGCACCACGTACACTGAAGAGGTCTTAAAGGCCGAAACACGTGTCTGTGCGTTCGCTGTTGGTAATGACACCTAGGTGTATGCTGTGTATCCCAATTCGTACATATGTGCATATACGTTTACGTATAAATGTATAATGTATAGTTGTAATATAGATGTAGTTATACTTTTAAGGTTTGCACTTGCTTCACTTAATTTTACTGAGTGGGGGAATTCCGAGGTAAGTGCGAACATGTATCAGAGATTTTACTTTTTTTCAGAATGGGACGCAAATACGTCCGGAAAATTCAACGTGGTACCTAGTACGCCAAAGATGTACTGCTGCAAAGATTTAGTTTCTTCAAAATGACCCGGCCTATTTTATAATATGATTGGGGCATCAGGATATCAAATTCATAACATGTATTTGTAAGAAAAATACGATTCACTTTATTTTTACAAAATTATTTTTGTATACGCACACATTAATACAAACACCACTGTTTATTCGATTTTAAAATATAAATGACGAGATAACTAAGCTATTTTAGCCTTCTTGGAAACATTCCAATGATATAATATTTTATATTTATGTCAATGAATGAAAAATTATTCCTTATGCAAAGAGTATAAAATTTGTTAAAATAAGACTTGATGATAATATAACAGAAATACTACCTGATTTATTGACGAGACCAGTATAAAGCGTAACCCTATTACCAAGGAACAATATTTGTAACATCAACAGGAGCATTACCAGAAACGTTATTGCGTTTAGCTCGTGTCCATAAATAAAATTAACAGTAATGGTAGCTGAAGAAAAGCAATGCCAAAAAGAAAAGACCAGAAAACAAAAAAGCAATAAGTCAAATAATCGATTTATCTACATCAAAAAGAAACATGTAATGCCAAGTCTCTATTTGATCAATATTATAATTTACTGAACATTTAAGAAATTACATGACACACTTAAAAACTTATATATTTGTGACAAACAAATGTATTTTGTCAACTAATACAGTTAAATCAACTCTATATGTATCTCCTTTAAACGAATTGAGGTTAACTGATCACTTTAATGTACAAAGATAATTCTGTTAAAGAATATAGTATATTGAATAAAATAATTTACTTGTATAAAGATTTAAACAAAAAAAAAATTGTTGGATTAATTAGAATATGTAAATTAATGGAATCATTTGCTGCGACTCGTATCAGTTTGTTATAGCAAATAAAAACTTCTTGGGCTAAAGATACATTATACTCGAAGAAAGACAAATTATATATATTTCGATTAGAAAATTATTTGCGACTAATACGAGAATAGATCAGAAGAGATCATGTGATTTTCAGATAATAAACTTCTATACACTAATTGAGCAAAACTCCTGGTGGTTTTTGGGGTCGCTGATAAAGAATCCGAAATCGAAATTCAAAAAAAACGAAAAGGTGAATCCAATATGGCGGAAAGGTTTTTGGAAAATTGTTTGACCTGGGTGAAATTTAGTATTCGGAGGTTTTTAGGATTGATTATCACGAATTCGAAATCGAAATTTCAAAACACAAATTGAGGGATTTAATACGGACGACATTTATATTAAACTTGTATTAAGTACCTACGTCTTTTTTAATGATCGTTGATTTTCAACAGTTACAAAATGCTTTCGTCATTGCCAATGCCAATGCATTGAACGTGGTTTGTTTCAAAATGATGAAATATTTCTAACCAGTTATTCTCTATTGTGATTTTTGCTGATGCCCAAGATTTAACCTTTCCTTATCAATATATTTTTCCAATAATGATACCTCATTAAAAAGATTATTTTCGGAAATATTACTATATGGGAAAAGTTGAGTGATATGATGGGATGATTTTTGCACATCATTCCAATTAAGTTCTCTTTTTAATGTAACCCAATGAAAATGTTCAAAACCATTGTAATGTACCGTCCACTCTTCTAAATAATTTATGCAGTTACTATAGAACTTTTTAACGTGATTCATGATATCTGCACGATTTATTGCTCCTTCCTCTTCTAGCTGAAATTTTTAGAAATTTTAATTTATTAACTCATTTGCCACTTCGATTACCGAACTTTTGTCATCTTCAATAAGTTTTACACCATTTTGAAAAAAGAGCTGCATGATTGTGTACAAACTCTAACCAAATTTTTGAAGATTCTTTTTCAAAAAACTCTTCTTAAAGTTACAAAGTAGGGTTTCAAAGGATTCTATATTTTCAAAATTCCTTCGACAGCTGGCACAACAGCTAACCAGCGCGTTTTACTGCATCCAAGTATTTTCTGATAGTCGACTTCCCGCAAAATTCTTTTAGCATTTCAACGCGCACAGTGTAGATATAGAAATAAGAATATATTTTAATAAATGTGTCTTCTGAGAGACAGTTCAGATCAATAATGCAACTTTGCTAAGCAGTTCTCGATAATCAGTTCTCAACAATTATTTGTTATTATTAAAGTTTAACATTATAAAATTAACAAAAATAAAATAAAACTCATATACTGGCGAAATAGCCACATGGCCGTCGAAAACCGTATATTCCTTTCTCGTTCTCCTGCCGTTCCCTAGCTTGCCGTGTTTTCTTCCCAAAAATCGAGACTTTTTCAAAACGCCGCGGGACGCCGGACAAATAGTTAAAAATCGGGACGACTGGTCACCTTAGCCTAGTAATCGTCATCAGGCGAGGAATATCCTGATTCGCAGTCAATTGAGTAAGTTGTATAACTACATCTATCCTCACTTACTTAAATCGATTATTGCTCAATATAACGAAGACTAAAATAAAATTGATCAAGAAATAGTACTTTAAATTTTTATTTCTAAGACATTCTCCACATTGACAATGGAAAACGATTAGAAATGAAAAAGTGATAGTTTCTCATGACAGAGGAGATCTATTCACAGAAGTAAATTCTCATGCATCTTTTATTATGAATTTCTATTAAGTATATATTACACTTTACAATAGTAAGATTTTTGCACGTAATTTTTGCACTAAAATGTCCGGCTTTTTAGAGGAAACTTATTATTAGCCCAAAATGACGTGATGCAAAATATTCTGTTTGGAGGTGTACTTGGGCCATCGTACAACTTTCATAGAAACCGCGTCTTCATATGCTTTGTAATTAAATTTAGAAAAAATGCGTTTCTCATCACAAAAAATAACACAAGTAGCAAGTGCAGAGAAATGCGCAGCATTTTATTGTTTTTTATGTTTGATAATAGTTTAGTCTACAACCTCCAATAGGAATGGTCGTACTTTTGCTTGTAGAACTTAACAACTTTTCTCTACGAGTTCACAAGTTTCCATTGCAATTTCACATTCGTATTCCTATAAATCATTCGAGCAGGATCTATGACCTGTACCAAGGACCACACCTGACTACAATCAGGCATAGATCGTCCCCGGAACATAAAGTCTACAAGGTACGCCATGCTATAACTTAAATTGTAAAATGCTTCCCTTCTGATCCTTAAGAAGAAGACCCATGCCATCAACAGCAACCTTCATGGCCCGAGACATGTCATCAAGCATACGATGACAGAAAATGCAGCATGTATCATAGGGATGTTGGGAAACCGTACAGTGTTTCATTGTTTCACACAAATCATTTACGTATGTTATAAAGAGAGTTGGGCCGAGGACGGAACCCTGAAGCACTCCACAAAACAAGTTCATAGACGATGAACTGAATGACCCCACAATATAATCTAACCTGGCCGGTCACATGCACGGTAGACCTTCGCATAGTCAGAAAAGATTTAAATAAGTCATAAGTAACACCCCGAATACCCAAAGTATACCTATATCTAGTAGGGCTCTTACTTTTGCGCGGATATCCGAGTCGTCAATATCCGGGTACTCGAATCTTAGATTCAAGTATCCGGGTATCCGGATATCCGGATACTTGAATCTAAGATTCGAGTACCCGGATATTGACGACTCGGATATCCGGATACTTGTTTTTAAATTACGATTACTGAATCGTAATCTAAGTTCGTTCGATTAACGATTACAGTAATCGTAATTTCAAAAATTTTTGAATTACGATTTTCTAAGTAATCGTAATCGAAGTTGTTCAAAAAATGTCGGAGAGCTAAACGCGGCTCAATTAAACTGGTACGCGTTATATATAAGGCAATAATTATCCGAATAAGAATAAGAAAAAACAAAAACAATAAAGTTTTTAAAATACACCAGAAATTAAAAAAATAATGAGGTGTGGCTACCACGCGACTTTTTTTATACGTATGAGCGTATAGAAAAAATATCCAAAATTCTATTTTGAGTACTTTTAGGTTTGTTCCAACATACAGTTCTGAACGGTTCTAGAACTAGTGCGCATGTCATTTAAAAAAAGACTGTTCAGTTCGATCATAGACACAAGGGTTAATCAGAATATAAACAAGGACAGCTTTATATTTGAGGCGTCATAATAAAAGAACCGAAACCGGATATCCGGATACTCGAATCTAAGTTAAACAAGTATCCGGATATCCGGATACTCGGATCCGGATTTCGAGTTATAATGAGTAACCCGGATACTCGAATATCCGGATAGTAAGAGCTATAATATCTAGTTTATCTAATAAACCGAGTGGTCCAGAATGTCGACGACCTTACTCAAGTCAAAGAAAATACCTCCAACCTACATTTTTGTGTGCATAGGTATAGTTATAACGTTAAAACTTATTATATACTGTCTAAATAATTCCACATTGCTCAACGCAATTCTTTTCTGAGAAACTTGTACGAAATTCAAATAAAGTTTAATTTACTAAATATTGATTGTTCTATTATTGTAAGTATAGTTAGTGGAATAAATCAGGTCTATGTTAACTTAAAAACACTCCTTTAGTAATTATGTAAACACATGTACAACCAGTGGCGGCTCGGGGTGGTTCACATAGGGAGTGCATAATTTCAAAATTAAAAAGTATAATACAAGAACGCTTACCCAATCTTTATAAGTTTCACCGACATACTGTTCAAGACAGGTACTGTTCCCTGTACAGTTTGTTTTGAGGGAATAGTAAATATAACACTACAGTTTGATTACATCTGACGATAAACGAAGTCCATTTTGCGTGTCTTTGACTTGCAGAACAGTTCTATCACTTTTTCATTAACATTTGGGAAATCATTTATAAATTCTTTTTCACAAGATAACATAGTAAGGGCATTTAATCTGTCTTCTTTCATTGTATTTCTCAGGAAAGTTTTTATTCTCTTCAGCCGTGAAAACTGGAGTTCCGCTTCAGACGTTGTCATTGGGATTGTAATGACAATTTTTAAAAGCTTAACACCCAAAACCCCTGTATCTAAAATTTCACATCCATACGTCAATTTTCAAAAAACTCGTCCGCCATTTTGTCTATTTTTGACATTTTGACTTTGGAATCGTGATCGGCGACCTAAGACACAAAATTTCACATTTATACGTCAATTTTCAAAAAATCTTCCGCCATTTTGTTTTTTTTTGACATTTTGATTGTGGATTCGTGATCGGCGACCTAAGACACCCCCGTATCTAAAATTTCACATTTATACGTCAATTTTCAAAAAATCTTCCGTCATTTTGTTTTTTTTGACATTTTGATTTTGGATTTGTGATCGGCGACCTAAGACACCCCCATATCTAAAATTTCACATTTATACGTCAATTTTCAAAAAATCTTCCGCCATTTTGTTTTTTTTGACATTTTGATTTTGGATTTGTGATCGGCGACCTAAAACATTTATACGTCAATTTTCAAAAAATCCTTCGGCCATTTTGTTTTTTTTTTGACATTTCGACTTTGGATACGTGATCAATGACACCACAAAAAATCCCATGTGCCGAATTTTACTTTAATCAGAAGAGAGAAATTAATTTCAGCTAGCTCCGCCCACTCTGCATGTATGCATAATCGTTTAAATAAAATTATTACATAAGGGCACATCAATGTTAAAAACAATGCTTTTCCCCATTAAGGAAACGGGGCATACGCGTTCTGGAATTATCGTATTTTAATTCAAATCATTATTAAAATATTAATCGACCCCTGTAGATAGATAAAAATATTAAATCAAGCGGGACCGTTACGTATTATGTGGAGTTGCAGCACCAACAGCGGTGAGCAGACTGGGGATCTGCTCACACGCTATGTATTATACGATATGGAAGCAGAACAAAATACAGTTCTCCCCACCTTCAATGTAATGTTAATGGCTTAACGGAGCAACGGTAGGGCTTTGCATATGGGTATGTTTCTCTCGGTGGAAGGGGTAAACATTCGAATAGTTTACATCCGTGCGCTGTTAGTCGTCATTATATCTGTGACGACGATCGGTGCATGTAGGTTGTTCGACCGCCGCACACGCGACGTTCCTGTTCAATAACTATGAATACGTAATAAATAAATACTTTCACAGTTAGTCGCCGCTTGGTTTGTTTTGTTTCAAAATTCCAGGGGGTGCAATTGCTCACTTGCTCTCATTAAAGAGCCGCCACTGTGTACAACTGAGTTAATAATATATTGGAAATTTTAATATGTTTCATGCATTTATATGGGAAAATGATCAACCATAAAACTAGACTTGCTTCCTGCTTTTATTATTCAAAAATTAAACACTTAACGGTAATATCTAAGTTAGCCTTCGTAATTGTAAACATCTTAATTTATTAATACTTCAAAAGTTATGAAAAAAAGTAGACATCTGTGCGAAACTATTTATAGAAATTATTCGATCTTACATTTATAAATTTTAAAAATATAGGAAGCATGCCATACATATTTCAAAATTTAAACGGAAATGAAAAATGTTTCAAAAATAAATAAAACGTTAGTGAAAATTATGTTAAGACTTAAATAAGGATTACATATAGGGACATCAAGCAACATTTAATTCTTGGTGCTGTACGTATTTTTCCAGACGAGCTGCGTCATGAACAGTTACTTCCAGTCAAGTTATAAAATTATAATAATACCAAATATTTTTAGGTAATATTTTTCTTACTATTACTGATATTACATATAAACATTTACCACCAATATTTATTATTACAGAGGGTAGCAGGTGCCGTAAATATTCACATTGCAATTTTAAATAAAATCTCATATACATTAAGATAGGTCTAGAAATAGAGGTAGGCGCTATACAGGTTCAAACATGTTCAACCTCCGTCAAGCCATGCATGCACATACGCGAGGTGTACACTATAAATATGACGGTTCGAAACCTAGTAGTTTTTAGTAACCAGCCAACCAACGTGACTAACGTACAAAAATTAATAAAATAACGAAAATTGAGTACCGCGCGGTCATTAAATTTTTAACAAATGAAGGGCATTATCACATTAAACAACGTTTAGACGGCATTTACGGTCATTAATTAATAATTAATCGTTGTAATACAAGTATAGAAGTTAGGGGAGATTACAATGAAAAATAAAAATTCTTATATTGTTCCAAGTTTCTTTTTTTGTATATTAGGCCGGGAATTTATGGCGCCTACCTCGTAAGTATACTGGAAATGTTGACGACTTTACTGAATGTGCAATTAAAAATACATATAACAGTATAAAACATTAAGTTTACTGATAATTCCAAAACAATTATTAATGGAACTCCCACAAATTGTTTTAAAACGAGTTACATTCTTCAATATCTTCGTATGTACATGAAAATATACGACAAATAAAAGGTGAAATTGTTTAACAAATACTACATGCAAAATGTCACATATACAAGAATTTTTGACAGAAGCAATTACCAATGTTACAATGAACAAATGAAAAAATTGCATACACTATGTAATTAATGTAAAAAAATGATTAGATGGATTATGTATGATATCGTTGAACCATTTATTATTGTGTTGAAGGCAGTGATTGTGAAAGCGACTTATTATAGCACATCACAAGTGAAAAGTCTAATTTGTATATTTATAATCTTTGTTGTTGTAATTTACATAATATATTTTAAAAAACAGTTTACATTTTAACTGAATTAATGATAGTCAATACAAATTCGAACGCCTTCTGTTCTTCTTCTTGAACTTCCAAGTTAACGATTTTACAACTGTTTTTAATATTATTTTTGTGTAAATTTCTTAAGAGTAATCCTTTGATAAATCTCTTAATAACTCTTTTATCATCATTTAATGTAATTTTCCTATTTAAGTTAATGTTTGGAATTTCTAAAAATGCGTCTAAACAAATGTCACTATCATACATTTTTCCCGAACATAATTTTAAATTTCAAAATGTTATGATATCTAAATGTTTTGGTCTCTTTCTTTTGAATTACACTCAACATTGATTAACTTGTATGTACGGGGTGAGGCAAAAGTCCCGCTACCATTTTGATTGCCTATAACTTTGTTCAAAGAAAAGATAAGTAAGTTTGGTTTTCATAAAAAGTTTATTTGGTCTTTACATTTTTTTTTTCGTTATGATTGGAAAATTATATCGGCTAAATGGTGACCGCGATTCGCTATGCAACTTTCGGCTCTTTTTAAGGCATTTTTCATGACATCCTGCAACATCTCAGGCTGAATTTCTGCAATTTCGTGACGAATATTGTCTTTAAGATGTTGAATCGTTTGGGGATTATTCACATAAACTTTTGATTTTAAAAAACCCCATAAGAAAAAGTCTGGTACTGTCAAATCCGGAGATCTGGCTGGCCATACTAAATCGCCATTTCGCGAAATTAGTCTTCGTGGAAAAACGTCATTCAATAATTGAATTGTTGAACGGGCTGTGTGTGATGTGGCCCCATCTTGCTGAAACCACATGTCCTCTAGCCCATGCTCTTCCATTTCAGGCACAAGAAAATTTCGAATCATGTCTTCGTACCGTTCAGCAGTAACAGTAACTCCAACACCTTGGTCATTTTCAAAAAAATAGGGACCAATGATGTTTCCAGCATGAATATCACACCATACTTTTTAGTGGAGGCAATGATGTTTCATGGATTAATTCAGGATTCTGTGTTCCCCAAAACCGCCTGTTCTGTTTATTGACGTGGCCACTGAGAAGAAAATGGGCTTCATCGCTCATTATCAATTTAGATGAAAAATCTTCAATTTCACCAGACAGCCTTAGGATTGCATTACTGTACTCAACTCGTTGATCAGGATCTCTCGGTAGCAATTTTTGGGCTAACTGAATTTTGTACGGGAACATTTTCAAATCAGTTTTCAAAAATCGCCTTAAACTGCGTGCGGAAATGTGTAACTGGTAACCACGTCTCCGAATTGATGTTTCTGGAGACACTGCAACACTATCGCGCACCAGAGCCACATTTTCAGCGTTACGAGACGTCCGTTGTCTTCCAGAACGAGGTCTGTCTGCTGTCGTACCGTACTGTCGAAAATTCGCATGTAAACGATAAATTGTGGTTTTGTGAAGCACTGGACGATTAGGATATTTTTGACGCAATTTCCGCTGAGTGGCAATAATGGAACGATTATTTTCAATAAATACTGTCACTATTTCTGTTCGTTCTTGTGGCGTATATTTATCCATTATAAAATTTGGACGTCTACACAATACAATGGTTAAAGCTAAACTGAGCTAAACGTCACATAACCAAGATGGCGCACAATCAAAATGGTAGCGGGACTTTTGCCCCAAATTATACAATGCATTATTTACGTGCGTTTTAATTTCTAACGCATCAGGTTTGAATATGCAAAATTTAAGAATGAAGATCAATCTTTCAACTTTGAATAGAATTTTATAAAAATTTAAGAATGTAAATGAAATTAGAAAATAAGTATCCAGTAATAAATAATCCCTTCACTATTTATTCAAAATAAAACACTTAACAGTTTTGGTTGACTAATGAAAGGTAAGTCATCAAATCATACTCGTATTGCACTTGTGAAATAATTGAAGTCGAATTTGATTTGACGATTAGACAGTGGCATTTTGATTAATCAACCTGAAACATTTTAGTTATTATAACGTTTCACTCAGTTTCACCAAGAACTTTCCGCAAAAATTATTATTAATATCAAAATAAAACATCATGAGGTGAATTCTTAACGATGGAGAAAATTTGATTAGTTATTTGTGCTATTTCCATCGTTTGGATTCTGAACAACCGACGTTTCGGAGAACATGACGTCTGTCGTCTTCAGGGTAGCCTTATAAAGAACTTCCCTGCAAAAGCTAAACTTGTGTTTTTCACGAATAATTGGCATCCAGATCCCTTTAATCTCCAGGTTTGGTGTACTTATAGGATTAGTTACTGTAGCCATAATATACCTATACCACTTCTTTTATCTTCCGTCTGATACCATATCCTTTCATGTCATTCCATATGACTGATACTACGGCCGTTATGTACATAAGAAGCCTATCAGAGAAAGTCGGAGAACAGGCAACAAATATATCATAAGAACTACGATTAGAACAAACAATACAGTTCGATCGATTTTAACAAGAATCAAGCCATGCAACATAAACCAAATAACACAACACTGTGTATAGATGTGAGCACTGTGTGACTGTGGACGTTCATACATAGGAGAAACCAGGAGGCCCATAGAAGTAAGAATCAAAGAACGCAAGAAATTGATTCGCACAGGGGAAGCCTCGGAAGCAGACCATCAAATCAAATGGAATGACGCGACAAGTCTCACGAAAGAAGAACATGCATCAGAAGGTAGATAAAAGAAGCGGCATATATTATGGTTACAGTAACTAATCGTATAAGTACAGCTAACAGACTGAGAGCTGACCAGTGAGATGCCCCTCACACAAGATGCGCAGTGAATTCCTATAATATTAGGATACGCACGAGCTGTCTGGAAAAATTGTCAAGCGTTACACATATATGCATATCTTTTCAGTATATTACAATTTCTTATTTGCATTTACTCTTTCGTCGGGCTAATGTATGCGATGATGAACAAATGTTATCATTTCTTTTTTCCGAATACTTTCTCTGTCACACACTGACCTATAAGTCTGCGCGACTTATAGGTTGAGGCTCCTCCCATCGGTCAGGACTCAAGTCTGTGTACTGTACACCAATAGTCCAGGCAATGAAGACATAAATATGGGCTTTCGTTACAGAAGGTTAAGGAGAGTTCTTCTTTGATAGATTTTTACAGTTCGGTGTTCTAATTAATATTCTGATTTTGAGACCTTGAGCGACCGCCGCTCGCGCCGCCTTATTGGAAAAATGGTATTAAAAACCAGTTTTTCGAGAATATATTCTCTCTAGTACCACCTAGGTTAAAAATGTCTATTACAAAACTTATAGAGCATTAAATGTTTTTAAACATTCTCCAATCAGATGAACAATTCACCAGTTACAGCGGGGTCAACTTCAGCAAATTTTTACAATTCGCAAAATCGATAATTTTTTTCTCTAAATTTCAGTAAATACCGATTACTTAATACGTACTACTTTTTTTACTCATTGCAAAGGCTTGTCACCTGTATTTGCAGGATATGCTGAGATTGGCAGATAAAATGGACCCTTCTGAGTACGAAAATTAGGTCTAACAGACCATCGAACCGGCTAATGAGGTCTATGAAAAACAATTGTGGTCTTACTTGTGGACGTGGATTAAGAGATAGCGTTCTATCAAAGAATGTTTGTTTCAAAGCAATCTGGCGAGGAGCTCTAGGAATATCTTCAATTCGAACTGACCCCATTTCAAGGGAACAAAATCTTCTCTCTACAAAGCTTTTACGCCTTTGCCACTCGATACTGAATTCGGAAATAGCATTTATGTCATAGATGGCGAATATCTGATACATAGTCATATGGTATTGCAACGAAACGTTTGCATCGATCTGCACAAACTACGTACAGTACTTGCAAAGGCATTATGATTCTTATGCGTGAGAATAGAAACGCCTTATCTAATACCACAGTACACAGATCAAGTATGATATAACTCGTCACATTGACATTTAGAACTGTTCTAAGTGTTTTACACGAATTTCATCCTGAAGACACACTTTACTTTTAATTTTTGGCAAGAAACATACCTTTATAGGGCTACGCTGAAGATGGCAGAAGTAATGTCCGTCGAAACGTCAGTTGTTCAGAATCCAAACGATGGACATAGCACAAATAACATATTTCACAATTATAATTTTGTTAATATTGTATTCAGTTTTAATATCAAATCAATTACACTCTAAACATGGAACTTCTTATCAATGACATAGCATATCTATGTCAATGTAATACATGCTTTAATATTGAAAAGAAAATTTCACGAAATACGTATATGCTCGACTTTTTATTAAAATAGGTTACGCGAAACATAGATTATGGATATTAATTTAAAAAGCTCATTATTTTATTAATACAAATTCTTTAAACTTACTAGAATAATTCATAAAATTTATAATTTTTAATTCAAATTGTACTGTAAATTACATTTTAAAGCTGTGTTCTAGGTCTTATCAGAATATTTGAATCATTACTTCTTCTTCGTCTGGGACAAGGAATAGTAAATTAAAGCATATTAATAGGATTTGTTAACAACATAACCTCTTAGATTATTTACATACAACTGATTACTCAATGTAATTTGTCAAAGTAACTTGTCTAGTTTTGAAATTACCAATATAAGAAGAAATAATTAACGCACTGGTATATGATTCTCCCAAAATATTTTCGGGGAATGTATCGCACATACTCTATATTCCGGCAAATATACCTCACCTTTCAAGCACCTAGTGTTGTTAGGGTAGAACTCCACAGTCTTGTATAAAATTAAAGAAGTAATGACGAATGTATTATAATGTATACTTTTGATTATTTTCATTCATGTCTTGAAAGTATGAACGATAGGTTGACAATTTACATTAAATTGTAGCATTGCATGCATGAAAAATATTTTTAATGTTAAATTAATGTTTCTCCCATTGAATTTTTCCACTGGCAACAGTAACAGTATTTAACAATTAGTAGAAAATATAATTTTGCTCAAAATCTGATACTGCTACAGCTACAGCTTTATAAAGAAATTTATAATGTATTATTTTGTAGAACGCTAGAATATTTCATATCAGAATTTCTATTAATCTTACTGCAAAAAGAAAAAGTGTTGTATTTCTTGATAACTAAATATCTTGGAAATTTAATTACTAGTATATTTATTTTATGGTTCATTTAAGAGTTTGCGTAAAGCTATTTATTTTATTATCGTTTTTAGCATGCATTTGATTTTTAATGATTATATTCATTTTACTCTTTGCTAAATCTACAAGCTTAGCCATAAAACTTTATGGGTTTGTTATTACTTTAATGATTAATAATTCATACAAATACATATTTGTTAGTGTACGTGATGGTATTCGTCAAAGTATCCTAACCTAATTAAGAAATGAGCAATAAACTTATTCTGTCAATAATTTAATAGAAAAATGCGTTGACTATAAATTATCCAACACTAAATCACATCTGTGGGTTGCTTTTCTACGTGTATTTTAAATTAAAATATCTTGCAGTTTATTTTCTATAAATGATAAAATTGATTTCTTGAATCCGGCAGTAAAATTCATAAATTGCATACAACTACACTTATTTGCATCGTCCTTCTCGAACACTGAGCATAGCTAAAAATAAGTTTAGGTCATGAATTTATTTAAAGTTAATTAATCTACTAAAGCAAACACTTTTACGGTAAAGTCCATTATTGCTATCTAATAATGTAGATAGCAAATAATTTTTAATACCAAAATTGTAGATAATCATAAGCTGTACAATTTAAAAATATTTTCATTTACACAGAGTGATCGACAACGACAAACCAACACAAACTTATGTTTTTTACTTTCTTATACGTAGTATAAGGAAGTATTGTGATGATGAAAATTTTCCACCTCGAGATTTTTGCAGATGTCCACGTTTTGAAGTCCCCCCCCTGATACCGAAAAAGTGGTATTCAAAAAATTCCTGTGTGTCTGTCTGTCTGTGTCTGTCTGTCTGGTCTGTGTCTGTCTGTCTGGTCTGTGTCTGTCTGTCTGTCTGTGACCACGATAGCGGTCAAACCGCTATAGATATCAATTCCAAATTTTGTATTTACGTCTTTTACTCTTATCGAAAATCAGTTTTTTGCGAATATCTCGCAAGTCATGCTTTTTAGACAAGTACGTTACGAATATAAAAGTATTTAAAACATAATTTTCAATATATTTTGTATAAAGAATATTTCAAAATTCAGACCGGAAGTACCACTTTTACTCTTATCGAATAGCGATTTTTTGCAAATATGTCGTAATTTATGCATTCTATATATATTTATCAAGAGTACAAAAGTATTTAGAACTGGATTTGCAATATTTTTTGTATATATGAAATTTCAAAATTCGGACCGGAAGTAGCACTTTTACTCTTAGCGAGTAGCACTTTTTTTCGAATATCTTGCAAAGTATGCATTCTATAGTGATTTATTAAGAGAATGAAAGTACTTAGAATAGGATTTTGAATAAGTTTTATATAAAAAAATTCTTAAAATTGTACAGTTTGAAACGCTCATACGTATAAGAAAGTCGTGTGGTGGCCATACCTCATTTTTTTAAATGAAATGCTATGCACTTTTGTACATTGTATTAGTCGATTTTCAACTGTATCTGAGATATGACGATTTTTCGTTAAAAATTGTATTACCTACATTTGAAAAGTTGCTATGGAATAATGATTGATGATGAAATACCTATTCTGGGTTAAATTAGTAGATATATCTTTTCAGTACGTGAAATGAATGTTTATTTCGACATATGTGTGCATGTCCTTTAGAATTACATACCATTCGCTAAAGTTAAAAATTCTAAAAAAAAATTAAATGGAACAACCTGTATATTTATATGTCATTGAAAAGTACATAAAATTTACTAACTAAAAATATCTACTTTCTAGTGCCTGTGAGCGATATTGTAAAAGTTATAGAATATTATATCGGAATAAACCCGATAAAAATGTTGCGCTTTTTGATCTCATTGTGTCTTCGCATACTTTAACACGACTTATGTTTAACATTAAATTACCTTTCTCGCTCTTGAGTGTGTACCGATTTATGTCAAAAACAGTTCGATAAGAATTTTAAATAAAATATCCTATTGGCCTAACAAAATATATGTATATACAGAGGTGCTTCAAAAGTTAATAAAATCGGACATTCTAAAAAGCCATGACAATGATTGCTTTTTACAGGAAACTGTGAAGAAACTGTAAGCGAAAAAAGCGGTTCAAGCTCAGAGAGATTAACGGATAGCTGTAAGCGGACGCGAAAAAGGCGATTCAAGCTCGAAAGAGATTGATGGACAACTAGTTATATCGGAATAAACCCGATTACGAATTAAAAAATGAGGTGTGGCCACCATACTTGCAAATTATACACAAGTTGTTCTGAATTGTTTTAAATACTTTTATTTTAGAAAAATAAACCTGTAAGTGTGTTACTTCAAGTTCAAATTTTAAGAATTTTTTATACAAAACATATTCAAAATCCTATTCTAGATACTCATATTCTCTTAATAAATCTCTATGGAATGAATAGTACTTTGCGAGGTATTTGAAAAAAGGCTACTCGCTAAGAGTAGAAGTGTTACTTCCGGTCCGAATTTTGAAATTTCATTTATACTAAAAATATTCCAAATCCAGTTCTAACTACTGTTGTACTCTCGACAAATATATATAGAATGCATAATTTACGACATATTTGCAAAGAATCGCTATTCGATACGAGTAAAAGTGTTACTTCCGGTCCGAATTTTGATTTTTTTTTATACAATAGGTATTGAAAATTACGTTCTAAATACTTTTATACTCGTACCGTACCTGTAAAGTACCTAAAAAGCATGGCTTGCGAAATATTCGCAAAAAACTGATTTTCGATAAGAGTAAAAGACCTATTGCCGGTACGAATTTCGAAAAACTTTTTTAATCAGATTTTGTGTATTCTGCAATTGAAATGAAAACTGCTTATTTTACAGCAGAAACACGTGAATGCATTCTATGCATTGATGAAATGTGAATAAAAGCTAATTTATTTTATAATATAACTAAAGACGAAATTGTAGGATTTCATAAAATAAATGGTCAAACAACATGTAAACCAGAAAAATTTGCTATGGTTCTCTTTGTTAAGGGCATTCATATGAATTGGAAACAGCTAGTTGGTTATATTCATGTCAGTACACTTTGCTACGGTTAATATTTTCAAAATCAAGGTATAAGTATTATTAATGTGGTCAGTATCACCACACATTACCAAAAACAAACCATTCTTCATTACTATGTGATGTATTACGTTCTGAGCTATCCTATAAATTACACCTCGAAGGCTTTGATATCCTAGATGATTGCATTAGGGAAGACATTAGCCAAGTAATTCATAAAAAGTACCTCACACAATATAGAGAATAAGAAGCACTTACACCAAAAACACCGGAGCCCAAAATATCAAATAGCAATTTGATATTAAAAGTGATTTCATAAATTTCACGGGCAAAGAAACGAAAACGAAACACCGTTTGAAAATAACTCGCCAGAGTTGAAACCAGTCACGTTAATATAATATAAAGTGATAAAAAACATAGTAAAAAAGTGTTTGATTTGTATCACTACAGAATGGATATAGATTATCACAAAGTGACAGTCAGCAGCATAAATTTTTTAAAATTTCGTGTGTTTCAATTTCAAGAACATAGAAAAAGACAAAAGTCACACAAAAACAACTTTTATGTAGTTGCAAAACATCTATAAACAGTTGAAAGAAGTTTTTATGTTAGACATTACATACATTCTTCGATTTGAAATATTTTTAGAAAGAGTATCAAAATACATCTCTATCACATAGTAACCACTAATATGGTTCGACAAACTTGTTTTATTCAAAATTTAATTCAATTACAACACATAAAAAGGTACAGGCAATAATACCCACATCTTTATATACACGAATTTAAAAATCAACAGAAACAAACTAAAAAAGGATAGAGACTGTTATTTCTTCCGCATCATTTTGTTAATTATTATTGACCAGACCTTGACTTTTGGTCGTCTGATACAAGAACTAACATTCAAACACACGAATGGCGAATACTTTTCGAAGCGATCTACGAACAGGTAGAATCTATTTATAAAATCATTCTCTCATAGAAACCAAACTCGGCTGACGAGTTATAATTTGTTGTATTTTTGATTATACACAAACAAAGAAGAAATATCATCAATTTGAATATCTACCTGTGCGGTCAGTGAAGATTGTGCACGAAACATCATTACAAGTGTCATTAATAAAATTACTAATATTACTGCCTAGTATACAACCAAAAGGAATATTATGTTCCATTGGTAATTTTTGTATCTGCACTAATCATAAATATAGTTACGTAAATATGTTTATTACAGTTTCAGTAATTTTAACAGAAGAAAATATAATGAATTAAAAATTCTATGTACATATACATATATGACAAAATTTAAAAAAAATATATATATAGAGTGTTTCGGAATTGCACGGCACTATTGTAGGTACTTGTTCTCCAGCATAAAATAAACAAAAAAGTCTATAGAAACATATGTCTCAAATTAATTTATTACTAAGATATTGGAGCATAAAGATATTTATTTAACAATACAACATCCAAAAGAATTGTTTAAAGTGGCCACCATTTGGTTGAATGCAGCATTCAGCATGACAAATTCATTCTTCCTTGGCACTTCGTATAGCATCAGGATAATCCTTGATAGTTGCTGAGGCGTCCACGATGCGATTACTAAACTACCGATCTAACGGCGTTAGATCGGGAGATCGGGATTTATCAGAGTTTAGTAATCGCATAGTGGAAGCCGCAGCAACTATCAAGAATCGTCCTGATGCTATACGAAGTGCCAAAGAAGCATGAATTTGTCGTGCTGAATGCTGCATTGAACAAAACGGTGGAAATTTAAACAGTTCTTTTGGATGTTGTATTGTTAAATAAATATCTTTATGCTCCAATATCTTAGTAATTAATTAATTTCAGACATATGTTTATATGGACTTTTTTGTTTATTTTATGCTGGAGAATAAGTACCTACAATAGTGCCGTGCAATTCCGAAACACCCTGTATTTTTATTCACCGCACTATTACTATAAAATTTGTAAATGTATAGTAGTGATGAAAAGAAATGAGGTAATTCTAAATACTATGTTACTTTTCTTATTTATCTATGACTTATAGCAAAAATAAGAAGAGACATACATGGGATTTTCGAAATCAGCTTCTGTTTCTTGGATCATGTTGCACATATTTGTCTAACCGGTTTCGACCGTGCTTTCCAAGTTAGCCCGAATTACACCTGAAACGTATAGCACGTATGCTTTTTTTTCAGGAAGGCTTCGTATTGTTCCAACTTATTCCTTCGCCACTCTAAATGCACCAGAATTGATAGTAGGTAATGAACTATGCTCGATTTATAATTTCTGTTTTGTTTTGCCTGTGCCTAATGAAGCTCTTTTTATTAAACATTTTCTCATTTTTTCATGTTTGATTTACACAATTCTGTATTATATATCTTTGACACATAGTCAGTGCTATTTGTGTGATGATATTAGATGTGTGTCTAAGGTAAACCTAGATCTTCTGATTAACCCACATGAATGGTATATAACAGCTCTACTCCTAATTTTTACACTACTCTTTAATTATAGAATTCGCGTCGATATTATTTGTGTAGTGGAATTAAATGTATGTCTATGATAGATCTAGGCCTTTTAATAAAACTGCATAGATAATAGCGCCTGTTCTATGTTTAATTTAGTGTTGGGCGAGTTAGGGGAATACGTTACTTTTTCAATGCGACTAGACAGGCTCGTGTTTTGTCGGCTCTCGGGGAAACCAGTAGGCCCCGAGAGCCGACAAAACACGAGCCTGTATATTCGCATTGAAAAAGTCACGTATTCCCCTAACTCGCCCAACACTAGTTTAATTGTTCACATTTTCACCTTTACACATTTCTTGATTGCATTATACATATCTTGTTAATCAATGAAACTTCTTTGTCAATTTGTCATTTTGTTATATTATTTGTTAAATTACGTTGCCGCTACGCCAAGATAACTGATTATTTTATATTATATGTGACCTTCTCCGAGAAAAGGGACCTAGTGTGTGAAAATGAAGTTTTGAGAAAAACGCATTTAAAGTTTCATAACGCATTATCACTTTGAACACGCCTTCAGTTGGGAGATGCGATTTGGTATGGTTAGTTATGATTGGGTGCCGACTTTGGTGACGTCATGCCTATGTGGTCACGTATTTTTTTTCGCTTTTAGTGTGACAATACCTTTGCTATTGTTGCTGCTCTGTACACATTGTAAAAATAACTATAAGAAAGGAAAAGAATAAAGTGACGCTTCAGTCTTGTGCCAACTGTATAACTGTATAACTGTATGATGTGCGTATACTAATACGAAGAACATTGTAAAAATAACTATAAGAAAGGAAAAGAATAAAGTGACGCTTCAGTCTTGTGCCAACTGTATAACGAGTGTTATCAATATCTCAAAAGTTGTTTCGCAATTTTGGTTCTTTTGTAATTTTGTTACTAAGCTGATGTTAATTTGAAGTAATTTTTATAAAAATGGATATTTCTGACAGTTTTGATGATGATTTAAAAAGACTAGACTCGGTTTATGGCGATGATGAGATCGATATGACGTTATCTGAAAGTGTCGGTGCTAATACTTCGGGACTAACTGAAAATCAAAGTTTTTTGCATGATGTTTCCGAATCCAATATTATATCCGAATTGGAGGAATCCGTTGAAGATATACAAGAGTCGATGAACATCGATTTGATGTACGGAGAAAAATCCGAAGCATGTTGTTCGAAAGAATGTAATAAGATAATTCCAGAAAATCTTGCTATACAAAGCCGGCAATTTTTCCAAGAATTAAGTAAACCAGAACAAGATTTAGTCCATTTGAGCCATTTGGAATTTCATCGACAACATTTATCGCTTGAAAACATTTATAATACTGAAAGTCGGAAGAAGTATGGCCAAAGGGTAAAAAATAAATCCAGAGTTAATACAATGTACTTATTTCGTGGCATTCATATTTGTAGAAAGATGTTTTGTTTTATTTACGATGTTGGTTTAAAACGTTATAAAAATTTGATTCGACATAGTGATAATGTTGGCTTTTCTGAACGAAAACATGAACTAAGTGGCAAGTCTTCAAAACGGCAATCGCGTGTGTTACCACTGGAATCACTTACTCGTATCGTTCAATTTATTCAAAATTTTGCTGAAAAATTCGCAATACCTCTTTCTGGTAGAATGCCAAACTACAAAGACTGTAAAGTAATGCTGCTACCATCCAGTGAAACAAAAAGTGCTGTTTATCGTCGTTTTGAGAAAGTTTGTCTTACTGAAGATAAAATCGCAATTAAAACTTTTTACAAAATTTGGATGAAGTACTGCCCTTACATCTCGCTTATGAAACCGAAAACTGATCTTTGTGACGTCTGTCAACAGAATACCTTGATGCTACGACGAGTTTTGGAAGAATCTGATTCAGATACAAAAGAAGCAAAATTACGAATGGCTGTTACTCATCTTGACCATGCGAAACGCCAGCGCGAATTCTACCAACAATGCTGCAAGATGAGTGATGCTTATTCTACTCTTGTAGTGAGCTTCGACTATGCACATAATATATCTTATCCATCCAGTCCACAACAAGTCGGAACGGCATATTTCAAAGCAGCTCGAAAAAATTTTAAATTTTTGGTATTCATAATGAATTCACTAACGTTCAGTCGAACTATTTATTAGACGAAGAGTTCGAAATAGGAAAAGGACCTAATGCTGTCATTAGCCAAATTCACGATTACTTCACGAAGAATGCCGTTAAAAATTTAGTTTTATTTATTTAACTGCGTAGCACATAATAAAAATAATGCAATGATGCATTATTTGGCCTGGCGAGTGGATTCTGGCTTAAACGAATCGATATCATTAAATTTCCTCCTAACTGGCCACACCAAGTTCAGTCCCGATCGCTCTTTCGGATTAATGAAACTAGAATATAGTCGCTCAAATGTAGATTATTACCAAGATTTTGAAGATGTGGTCAATAGATCTAGCAGTAATAAATTTAACAACGCTGTGAATGGAAGTGATGTAGAGGGGCGAACATGGGATACTCATTTCGAAGGATTTTACAAAAGATTACCAGGTAAACTGTCGCGATTTTGTGATTTTAATTTTTCAAATTCATTTCAATTAATTTTGTAAACATTTGCATTTTAGGTATTACCAAGTACCACCACTTTGACTTCAAAAAAAACGAAATTGTATGTAAAGAACTTGTGGACTCGGAAGAAGAAAGATTTAATCTGCGATTAACGGCTGAGCTACCAAACGAATTACCTCCGCTCATTGCACCAAGCGGTTTATCGTTAAATCGCAAATGGTATTTGTATGAGAATGTCAGGGTCTTATGTACTGATTCACAGAAACGGGATTTTGTAGCTCCTAAACCGAGTGAACCCAAAGCGAAAAAAAAATCGAAAAATAAATCTGAACCTGCCAGCAAGAAAAAAAAATCGAAGCACCGGATCACGAGAAAAAGAAAGCTGAAGTCAAAGCGCCGAAAAAAGAAAAAACTGAAATTGTCAAACGGAAGAAAATCGAACTACCAGATCACGAAACACCGAAAAAAAAGTCCAAACTCCCAAAAAATTCGAAGACTGACGAAAAAAAACAATTTAAAACAAAAAAAATAAAATTTTAATGTTTTTCTCATTTTTATCGATTTTCCCAAGTTCGTTTTGTACGTTTTTATGGGGTAAATAAATTTTTATCAGAAATCTAACTCATTTCATCTTATTCTACACCCTTTTAGGTACCAGAATCCACTCTTAAGTCCAAACCCGTTTTTTGACACACTAGGTCCCATTTCTCGGAGAAGGTCACATATATGTTATATATGTACATGCATATACCGGGTGGTGCAATAGTGTGTCGGCGGAGCTTAGTATGAAAACTAATAACGCTGTAGCAATGAGACTTTACGTACGTATGTAGTATGCAACTGTGCATTTTCTAATTTTATTTACAAATATACAGGGTGTTCCAAATTTTCGCAACCGCCTTTAACTTTTTTGGTTTAAATACATTGTTATATTTCTAGATATTATAATGATAGCCATTCAAATTATCTTTGCAATGATATATGGATATGTGCACTTCAGAATGTTAGTTTTGAGTTTATTGATAATTTTGTTAAAATCTTGACAGTTGCAGCATCTAAAATTTTAAGCTGTAATCTGAAAATGGGTATAATACCTCACGTTACTCTTGTGTTACTAATTTATGGACTAACACGTTATTTGTTTTGAGGTTGAACAAAGTGAATCAGGGTGTTAAATATGTCGTGTCTAAGTTATCGATCTTTATTGGTTATTTTTTCGTTTTTTTTTTTAAATCTAACCTATAATATTTTTATAAGTCAGCATATTCCTTGTAAAATTGCCTTTAAAATGGTACCAATAACATAGTCCTTATTTCTAGTATTTTCAAAGTTATAACCCCTTAATGGGATATACGCATGATTATAACATGCAATATGTGGGGCATCAAATAGTTGGTTGGCCTTGGTTTAAAAAAAAAATGGCTGTGCAACCAAACGTCAAATATCTACTTTAAAAGTCCATAAAAAGTCGTTTTCTGTATTTTCTCTTTGCTGTAATTGCGTTTTATTGTTATAAATTAAGATCGGCTAGTGAATTATTAATTTCTGTTTGTTTGTTAGCAGTTGTTACTTGTTGTATTTACCTTGTTATCGGTCATATCGTTGTATTGACATTATTTTTTATGTAGATACCATAATAGTTTATTGTTGTTTTTGCTTTAAAATGAATTTTTCGAAAGAGGAGCTCATAGACATGGTATTTGCTCTTGGCGCTAGCACCAGAAATCCATTTTTAGCATCAAGAATATATGCGATGGAATATCCCGATGGAAGAGCACCGGATAGTAAAACGTTTGAAAATTTGTTGATAAGGTTTCTTCGAACGGGTTCAATGAATTACGTCGAACATGAAAGAAGTAAGACTATGATTGCAGAAGATAATGAAGTGACAGTTGTCCAGTCCATTGTGGAAAATCCGCACGTATCTACAAGGCTAATTTCGAAACAACACGGGATAGAAGTCGCTGCTGTAAAAAGTATTTTAAAAAAACAAGTTTCACCCTTACAAAATTCAAAATCACCAAGGCTTATTACAAACGTACTTTGAAAGGAGACTAGTTTACTCTGAAGTGCTACTTTAACAATCACGACACGATATAACTTTTCTAGATCATGTGCTTTTCACAGATGAAGCAACATTTGCTAATTGTGGAACAACAAACAGAAAAAATACCCATTATTATGACACTACAAACACATTTTGTTTAGCCCATTTTATATCAACAAAAATGGAGTGTTAACACATGGGGAAGTATCATAAGAAACACTATTATTGGTCCATTCCTTTTTAATAATACTTTAAATTGTGCAATCTACACAAATTTCCTTCAAAATTTACCATTGCTATTAGAAATTCTCCCAGATAACGTCATCAGGAGATTGTGGTACCAACATGATGGTGCACCAGCACATTATGGTGCTGCTGCAAGAGCACCAATAAGTGGATTGGGTGGGAGAGGAAGTTTGATAAGCTGGCCACCACGATCACCAGATCTCACACCTTGCGATTTATTTCTGTGGCCAGCTGTAAAAAAACATTGTTTACGCCACCTCCTAAAACGGCAGAGAACATGCAGCCACGAATACGAAACGCTTTTCTTCAATTAAGTGAGAATAACTTAGCTCAGAATGTAAGTCTGTCGATACAGAGACGGTTGAGAGCATGTGTAGAGCAGAATGGATATATATTTGAACACATTTTAAATTAAGATTGTTTTATTATGGAAAATTTTCAAAACGTAATTCTAAAACTAATGATAAAGCATTTAAAAAACAGGTGTTTACTTGCTTTTATTTTCATGGCCAACCAACTACTAGCTGCCCCGCATTTTGCATGTTATAAACATGATTATATCCCATTAAAGGGTTATAACTTTGAAAATACTAGAAATCAGTACTGTTATTGGTACCATTACCATTTAAAACGCAATTTTACAAGGAATATGCTGACTTATAAAAATATTATAGGTTAGATTTAAAAAAAACAAGAAAATAACCAATAAAGATCGATAACTTAGACACGACATATTTAACACCCTGTATATTTATTCACTTTGTTCAACCTCAAGACAAATAGCGTGTTAGTCCATAAATTAGTAACACAAGAGTTATGTGAGGCATTCTGCACATGTCAAGATTTTAACAAAATTATCAATAAAATGAAAACTAACAGTCTGAAGTGCACATATCCATATATTATTGCAAAGATAATTTGAATGGCTATCATTATAATATCTAGAAAGTATAGCAATGTATTTAAAATAAAAAAGTTGAAGGTGGTTGCGAAAATTTGGAACAACCTGTATATTTGTAAATAAAATTAGAAAATGCACAGTCACATGCTACACACGTACGTAAAGTCTCATTGCTACAGCGTTATTAGTTTTCATACTAAGCTCCGCTAACACACTATTGCACCTCCCGGTATATAACACGTTCCCCTGTTCATCAAGGAGCATAATTCTTAAATGCATTCTTATAGTATGCGTGGATGACTTTACATTCTTAGGGTCAAGAGTGATCAATCAAATCAATGTTCAAATCGATTTATTTAATATTGCCTGTTAGGATATATTTAAGTAAAGCAGTTAAAACAACATTATAAACACGCTACAATGATGAAGATAAATAAAGAAACTACGAGTACAATGTAAATAACTACATCAAATTTGAATTAATCATTTGCAATTGTAAAAGTTTCTTGATTTATAGAGAACTTGGCGAGTTTGTTTCAATTCACGACATAATTTTGAGAATATGCTAATGTGTTCTGATCGTCAGTCCAATAATTATTCTTATTTCATTATTATTTTACAAGATTCAAAGAACATAACGCCGAAAACATATTAAATACCAGGCCTATGAGTAATAACAAGGATGGCTATGAGTTATATAATTCAGCAGACACAAAGGAACATAATAAACGAGAATTACTATAGTAATTTAATACGGAATTTGTCAGGTACTTGAAAAGTATGAACAATTATTAATGGGGTATATTCAGTTTGACCTTTCGGTGTATGCTTATTTTATCATACTAGGAAAAAAACTGTAGTGTAGATAATCATTAATGGCGACTTTAATGTTTCTATAAATTTTAGGTAGCTGTTTAAATGGAAATAGTGATTTACATAAAAGTCAAGAAACAGATACTTTTCCAGACAAGGGTAAGTGTCATACTGTCATTAATATAATGGCAAATATTAATGACAGTATGACACTTAATGATATAACTTAAGGCAGACGTTTTACATTCCATGGCAAATCTTTATCAATATAATTTTTGATCGCGCGGTATAACCTTATAAAATGTACTGTACGAAAACTGTATTACAATCCAATTTCTATTTTTGGTTTGGTCTGATAATATTTTTCAAGGAACCTGTTCTATATTTAATCATAATGCAGAATTAGTTTATCATTCTATAAAACATAAAATTAATGTTGTAATCTTATTTCCAAAGTAAATTCACTAATATCAGTAATTCCACAATTTCTTAGTAGAGTTTGAAATGAATAACAGATAAATTATATTTAAATAAACAGTTTTTTGTCTAGTGTGTTCTAAAAGCATAAACAAAAATTTATACACATGAAGAAAGATAAAAATTTTATAGATTACGCGTACACAGATTATCTAATGTAAAGTTCCATTGTATCACCAGATTTAAATACATATAAAATCTATAAATATAATGAATCCTCAATTGTTAAATTTATGTATTCAAGCGTTTTAGTCGTAGATTAAAATAAACAAGAATTAAAATTATTAGCAAAGATTTAGAAAAAATTCGCAAAAAAAAAATGGATTACATTGATTTCATGTTCATGATAAGATAGAGTATGAGACAAAAGGATTAAAAGTGCGTCTTTTGGTACAATATAGGTTAACTGGCAACGACTACTAACTCTCGATTGGGTACTAAATTTAATTTTTTAGTTCAATTATGTACCCCACCCACCAATGATTTTACGTAGATGTTTCGAAGGTTTATTAAAGTTATTGCAAATGCCCACTTTTTGTTAAATGGATATTAATCAGATGTTCACATAAACTTTATTAGTTTTGTTTACATTATAAGCTAGTGGCAGACTTATAATATAACATTCTGCCCTGATATAATCATGATCAGGTATGGACATTTGCATACATACTATAACCGATGTCTGTATCTGACTTGCGCATTGCGATTTAGAAATTTTCATATTACTAAATTAGCATTTTGGTTACGTCTTCCTTAATTTTTTCTACCGTCAGAGTCATGCCTAAATATTTAATTTACAAAATAAACATCATCTTATATTCATATGATCATGCAAGTATAACATTGCCAATATGATGTAATAGCAATCATAAACTACAATTTATTTAAATTAATATTATGTTAAAGCTGATTATTATAGTGTATAACAATAATTTTCAAAATTATTGCTAAAAAACACTTTTGTACCAGTAGTAAAATATAGCATTTATACACATAATAAAACGCCATGAAATGTCATTTCTCCACCTGAACTAATAACAGGTAAATAATGAGCATATCTGAAATTTGTATACATAGGTACCTATTTGTATCAGATAAACATCCACTATATACTAACGTATTCTTATTTAAAACCGATAACGTATGGTGTTTTAAACATAAAGTAGTCACCTTTGTGTGATATTTGCAAGAAAAATTATGTTCGATAAAAATTAAAGTGTGGCTACCTGCTTTTACTTTCTTATACGTAGTATAAGGAAGTATTGTGATGATGAAAATTTTCGACTTCGAGATTTTTGCAGATGTCCACATTTTGAAGTCCATTGATACCGAAAAAGTGGTTTTTAAAAAGTCTCTCTGCCTCTCTCTCTCTGCCCCTCTCTCTCTGCCCCTCTCTCTCTCTGCCCCTCTCTCTCTCTCTCTCTCTCTCTCTCTCTCTCTCTCTCTCTCTCTCTCCTATCTATTTGTGTCTGTGTGTGACCACGATAGCGGTCAAACCGCTATAGCTATCAATTCCTAATTTTGCAATTACTAATATAATCTCCCTCTTGAGAGTATTTAAAATTAAAATTGAAAACAATTTTATTAGGAAAGTTTTTCGAAATTCCTACCGGAAGTAGGTCTTTTACTCTTATCGAAAATCAGTTTTTTGCAAATATTTTGCAAGTCATTCTTTTGGGAGAGGTACGTTACGAGTATAAAAGTATTAAAACTTAATTTACCTTTTGTATAAAAAAATTCAAAATTCGGACCGGAACTAATACTTTTACTCTTATCGAATCGCGATTTTTTGCTAAATGTCGTAAATTGAGCATTCTACATATATTTTTCAACAGTACAAAAGTATTTAGAGTTGGATTTGGAATATTTTTTGTATTTTGTATAACTTTCTTTTAAGATATGTTAGCTCATATATTGCAACTTCATTGTAATAGCTTGGAGAATTATTGTCCTGTCTCATTACTATTAGCATTCAGTAAAATATATGAGAAGTTGTTGAATAATAGATTGCGGTCTTTTTTGAACGCAAATGACATTCTGAACTTATTAGTTGAGAAATTTTAACTTATTAGTTGAGAAATTTTAACTTATTATGGGTCTTGCCCGGGAACTAAATATGCCAATATACCGATGATACCACCATCATCACCAAACATAGTGATGAGGAAATACTAAAGGTACAATCCATTGAAGCTGTTGAAAGAGCTGAATTGTGGTTCGCAACTCATAAACTAAAACTAAATGTTGACAAACACAACAATTAGTCGTTAAAACAAGAACAAGTGATGATACAAGTGAAATATTCATTATTATGCTGTAAAGCTATATAACCACCTACCAGAAGATATGGAACAACTGAATAACGTATTATTTCTATACCAAGTGCTTGCGGGCAAGCTGCGGATGCATTTCACTGTGTGATAAAACGACGACACCGAGAGTTTGTATGAGTTTGTACGAGAAAGCAATATACGGTCGGGTCGATGTCTAGCGCCTAGCAAACACAGTTTTAAATCGCGTTTCGTCCATCTAATTTAGAACAATTACGCGCCAAAATTATAGAATTTTCGAATCATGTTACCCCGGAAATGTTAACAAATGTCCGTATTCTCTAAAGCAGTACAGTAAATTACTTTATTCTTGGTTGATTTGTTATTAACAGTAACCGTAGCAATTTTCACGGACTAACGCAGTAACGATTTCTGCGGTGTCGACTTTAACGTAGGTCTAATGTTAGTAGCAGAGGTTACCCTCTTATTCTCCCACTTATAGTCGACCAGCTTGTCTAGTATATTCATCCGCAGGTAGACCGCGTGCACACTGTATTTTAAACGAACTTTAATAGAAAAGGAATATTATTCCATGGATGAGTATATGAGGGATGACTGGTGGATGAAGATAGAATAGTCCGTTTTATACCCTACATATTCTTTTCTTTGCTATAATATAAGTACTTATATTTTTCAATGTTGTAGTTTGTGTATAAACTATCTTGTTTGTCTGTCATATACCCATTCATATTTATATTTATATCTATATTTACATTTTATATTGACTGTTATATTCTTAAATACATTAATAAATAAATTAACTTGACGAGATATTGGTAAGATTTGACTTTTTCACTGACGTATTATATTCTTGATTATGAGGTTTGGTATTGATAGCTTTAACCATTGGACTGCTGCTGTGGTCATAAAGAAAAAGTGGGGAAATACACAGATATGTTTGTAAAAATCACTTTTTTGTTACCAGGAGACTTCAGAACGTATGCACTTGCAAAAATCTCGAAATCAAACATTTTTGTCATCATAAGACAAATAACAAAAAAAAAACAATTTAAACGGATTTTGTATTATTATCGTTGCATTTCTTAAATTTCAATATGCTCTAAATCAGTTCATTTTACATATAATTCACTTTAATATATGAAGACTATAAAATGTTCTAATTTAGCTTGCTCCTTAATGTTTATTTCTTAATGTTCAAGAACTGTTTAATGGATAAAATGTATTTTATTCACTTACATGTGTAAATTGTTGAGCTATGCGCGTATGCTCTTCTTGATATAATTTTCTGGCTTTTCTTTTCTCCGTATACATTGTGTTTAAACTGTCCAATGCTTTGCTTTCTACTAAATCCGCATTTTGTTTAATTAGCTTTCCCGTACTGTCTAACTCCTCCATCATGCTGCGCCACGACGACGTTATTAAACTGCCGGCTAGTTCATCGCACCTATCTATTTTCATTCCTTGTGCCGCTACTGAACTTAAAGCCATAGCGTAATCACGATCGCAACGTATTTTAGAGGTAAGGCAGCGCTTCATCGTTTCGAGGAGACGCAATTCCGCATCCTGCCTGGACAAGAGCGCCTCATGAGCACTCCTGCCCTGCAGATTTGTCGAAAATCCCATTGGTTACCGATCGTTGTTTATTTACATTTTTCCAGTTGCGATGGAGATCAACACGGAAATATCACCTCGGTGGACTCATTCTTTTGTTGAGCAGCTTATCTGTAACGATAGAAAACAAAATCACTAAAATAAATGAAAGAAATTATTTAAACTAGAATTAATTCTAACCAATTAAACTCAGTGCTATAATAATAAATTTAGAAAATAGAAATTAGGTGGTCCTATATACAGTAGACACTCGATAGTATGAACATCGCGTAACGAAAACCCCGGATAACGTGAACAACATATTAATTACGCTAGGCCACCATATACCGTGAACAAACTGTACCGTCGCTTATGAAAACGAATTTAGTTTGCTAAATCCACATGTATTTCGCTGTTATTCCAATATATAGACATGATGCATTCAAATCAACAACAGATGTAATTTTCTTCGGTTCGCTAGCATCATCGCTTTTACTTCAACATACACACGGCCTATTGTGTAAATCCTCGATATACATACATATGTATTCGGTACTTCTATGGTCGTATAAGTTTCACATATTTCATTTCGTGTATTATAGTAAGTAGTTTATTGCTAGTGGTTTTGTGATTCAAGAACTGAATACACAACGTGTAACGTATTTAACCAAGGAATACGGCGTCTCATAATCTATAATTTGTAAAATAAAACAAAAAAATGAGGTGTGGCCACCACACGACTTTCTTATACGTATGAAAGTATTACTTCCGGTTCGAATTTTGAAATTTCATTTATATAAAAAATATTGCAAATCCAGTTCTAAATACTTTTGTACTCTTGATAAATATATCTATACTCCATTCAGTCTAAGAATGGAGTAGATGGCGCTACAATATGAGCACAGTTTACACACGATGAATTTTGTATTTTGAAAACAAATAAAACATATGTTTAATGTCAGATGGATAGCAGGGATATACATTGAATATGATATCATTATATTTTGACTTTTACGTGTTTATTGACATTTATTTAAGTAAGGCTTATCAAGTACTTATTAGCTGTTTGCCCTTTCATGTTTGTTAGTATGGTTATCATTGCTTTTAAAATGATAACCATACTAACAAACATGAAAGGGCAAACAGCTAATAAGTACTTGATAAGTTTTCCAAAACAGACATATTGTCTTTATGCTTAATGTACACATTATAAGCCATTTGCCTTTGTCCAGATCTTATGTTTCCCTTTACGATTTTTTGAAGGACCTGGTAAAACTGCTTCCGCCATACTATAAAATATTAGCGATTATGAATAGAAAGTTGACGAAATTGATAAAATACCTTAACAAATGAATATTTCACTTGCGAGTTCTAAGAAGAACTATTTTTTAAGAATATTAACAACAAATGACTATGTAAAATACGGAAATCGACAAACTCTTTGAACAAAACTGTCAGTAAACAAATTTTTGACAGAACTAGCTAAATGCGATTATTTTGCCGGTGTAAATGCATACTCGATTTCAACCAATCACAAACGTTTATTTTAAGTCCTATCTTTCCCAATGCTCCATTCTTAGATTGAATGGAGTATAGAATGCATAACTTACGACATATTTGCAAAAAATCGCTATTCGATAAAAGTGGTACTTCCGGTCTGAATTTTGAATTTTTTTTATATATAAAAGATATTGAAAATTATGTTTTAAATACTTTTATACTCGTAACGTACTTGTCTAAAAAGCATGACTTGCGAGATATTCGCAAAAAACTGATTCTCGATAAGAGTAAAAGACCTACTTCCGGTTGGAATTTCGAAAAACTTTTTTAAGACAATTTGTTTCAAACTTAATTCTAAGTACATATGAATTCTTTATAAATTTGTTTAAACTTAGTAATTGACGAAATATTTGCAAATTTCGATTCTACTACTTCCGGTCTGCCGATTTTGCTCAAAATCTAATCAGTTCTCAAGAGGGAGATTATATTCGTAAATGCAAAATTTGGAATTGATATATGTAGCGGTTTGACCGCTATCGTGGTCACACACACACAGAGAGAGACAGACACACAGACATTTTTTAAAAAAATGAGGTGTAGCCACCACACGACTTTCTTATACGTATGAGCATTTCAAACTATACAATTTTAAGAATCTTTTTATACACAACTTATTCAAAATCCTATTCTAAGTACATTCATTCTCTTAATAAATCGCTATAGAATGCATACTTGCAAGATATTCGAAGAAAAGTGCTACTCGCTAAGAATAAAAGTGCTACTTCCGGTCCGAATTTTGAAATTTCATGTATACCAAAAATATTGCAAATCCAATTCTAAATACTTTTGTACTCTTAATAAATATGTATAGAATGCATAACTTACGACATATTTGCAAGATATCGCTATTCGATAAGAGTAAAAGTGGTACTTCCGGTCTGAATTTTGAAATTTTTTTTATACAAAAGATATTGAAAATTATGTTTTAAATACTTTTATACTCGTAAGGTACTTGTCTAAAAAGCATGACTTGCGAAATATTCGCAAAAAACTGATTTTCGATAAGAGTAAAAGACCTACTTCCGGTAGGAATTTCGAAAAACTTTTTTAATAAAATTATTCTCAATTTTAATTTTAAGTATTTATGAATTCTTTATAAATTTGTTTAAACTTAGTAGTTGACGAAATATTGGCAAAATTCGATTTTTTCGCTGAAGTAAACTGCTACTTCCGGTCTACCGATTTTACTGAAAAACTAATCAGATCTCAAGAGGGAGATTATACACGTAAATACAAAATTTGGAATTGATATCTACAGCGGTTTGACCGCTATCGTGGTCACACACACACACAGAGACACACACACACACACAGACATTTTTTAAAAACCACTTTTTCGGTATCAGGGGACTTCAAAACGTGGACATCTGCAAAAATCTCGAGGTCGAAAATTTTCATCATCACAATACTTCCTTATACTACGTATAAGAAAGTAAAACACTTCTTTGGTATTAGGGGACTTCAAAAGGTGGAGATCTGCAAAAATCTCGAGGTCGAAAATTTTCGTCATCACAATACTTCCTTATACTACGTATAAGAAAGTAAAAAATGAAATGTGGGCACCACACGACTTTCTTATACGTATATGCCTTCCAAATTATACAAAAGTTGTTTTAAATTAATTTTTATTATTTTTTTTTATTATTTTCTTAAAAGAATAAACCTGTGAGTAAATGTGTTATTTCAAGTCCAAATTTTTAAATTCTTTTTATGCAAAAATTATTCCAATTCCTATTCTAAGTACTTCTAGTCTCTTAATAAATCTCTGCAGAATGCATACTGGGGGAGATATTTACAAAAAAAAAGTGCTACTTGCTGAGAGTTACTTCCGGTCCAAATCTTGAAATTTCTCTTATACAAACATTATTTCAAATCAGCTCTAAATACTTCTGTACTCTTGAAAAATCTATATAGAATGTATACTTCATGAAATATTTGCAAAAAATCGCTATTTGATAAGAGTAGAAATATTACTTCCGGTATTTTGAAAATTTCTTTATACAAAAAGTACTCAAAATCAAGTTCTAAATGCTTTTATACTCATAATGTATTTGCCTAGAAAGCATGACTTGCGAAATATTTGCAAAAAAACTGATTTTCGACAAGAGCAACTTCCCGTAGGAATTTCAAAAAACCATTTTATAACATTTTTCTCAGATTTATCAGATATCAAGAGGGAGATTATACTCGTAAACATAAAATTTGGAATTGATACCTTCAGCCGTTTGATCGCTATCGTTGTCACACACACACAGAGAGAGAGAGAGACAGAGAGAATTTTTTAAAAACCACTTTTTCTGTATTAGAGGACTTCAAAACGTTGACATCTGCAAAAATCTCGAGGTCGAACATTTTCATAATCACAATACAAAGAACAACAAAGACAGAGACGTTTAGAGTTCTGAGTTCCCAAAATAAGAAAAAAAATGTTTAGATGGTTTCTTGGTCAAAGATATATAAATTTTATTGTAATAATTAAGCAAAAAGCAAAACTAATTCATTCACAATCACGAAAATGACAATTTACAGCCAGCGAGGGATAGTTACAAAATCTTAAAAAGTGGTTTGGAATTCACTTTTTGAACATTTCTGGGGAAAAATTGTCCTCTCATACAAAACATAGGATCCGTTTAAAATTCAGTAAAAAATAAAATAAAAAGGTATTACATTGGGGCACCTGTACAATGGCGATGAGACAGGACTCTACTGGAAATTGTTACCAGACAAAACATTGGTCTCGACGGAAGAAAAAATTCTTGCTGGTAGAAAAATAGAAAAGTAGTAAAACATTTTTGGCATTCACTTACGATATTGGGTCTCATAAAGTTAAAACATTTGTTATTGGTGAATCTGCAAACCCAAGGTCATTTACAAATTTCAAATGTTCTGTGGACTATGAACATTCAAAATTACCATGGATGACTTCTAGCATTTTCAAACACTGGTTTCGTTCCGGTATTTTTTTTACTTAAAGATTTGATGTTTTCTAAAGACTAAACGGCTCCTGATAAAAGCTTTCCTTCTACTAATAACGCGCCTTCGCATCCAAATGAAGATGAATTGAAAAGTGAAGATGGGCAAATTGTAACAATGTTTCTCCCCCCTAATGTCACACCACTTATACAGCCAACGGGGGACATTGCGTATTTTAAATATTTTCTTATATAGCTATTATTATTAATAAATAGAAAACAGCAGTGCAGAATAAAACATTTTCGGTTATTTGATGCATTTTGGAATCATTTTACAGGCTACTATCTGTGCAATATCTTTCGATAAATGTGTGGACAAGTCAACTTAAGGGGTAAGTTTGCAGCCAAGTAATATACAGTATGTAAAATGATGTCGTTTCCTAAAGGGAAAAATATTTTAACACGAGTTTCAGGAGAAAAAACTTACTACTCTTTATAAAAAAATTTGGTTTAATCGAAACCTCTTCTGGTAAATAAAAAAAACAGTAATCATTTACGATAAAAAAACTTAAAATTAAGTGGTGGTGTTGATTCTAAATATGACTAAGTCCGAATGTTACATTAGTATCGCCTTACCCACTTAATAGTAATTAACCAACGACATTGCCTGACAGTTCAGCTAGCTTTATTTGTGAAAACGTTGACGTTAAAACAGCGAATCTACCTGGTGAAATGTTATGGTATACGAGAGGTCTCGTATAATAATCAATACAGTTATTTAATGAAAAATACCCGAATGTAAGAGTAAGCAGAACAGCATTGAAGAATGTAATTGATAAGTTTAATGAAACGCGTTCCGTTTTCGACAAAAATAAGCCTCACCAAGCGAACAATGATGATGATGCTGTGACTATTATGGCTATCGAATCAGTTGCGGAACATCCTAGGAGTTCTTTACACCGGCGACAAGTGAACTCAATGTTAGTCATACATTAGTGCAATCAATTTATAAAGCGAATAAAATTTATCCATATAAACCTGGATTTAGAAACACCTTAGAAAATGCAGATCACGCTTTCAGACTCGAGTTTTGTTTATGGGTTGGTGAGAATAGTATGGAACATCGCCATCAGAATTTAATGTTTAGTGATGAAGCAACGTTTTTGACAAATGGTATCAATGCCCGAAATTAGCGATATCAAAAAGTCAATGTTTGGTGCAGAATGTTATTAAATAGGATCATTTTTTTAATGCAAATTTATATCAACACAATTACTTGAAATTGCGTCAGATTTTTTTATTGGCAGCACTTGAGCGAGAGGAATTGCGACGCATCTACTTCCAACAAGATGGGTGTCCAGCTCATGGTACCTTGGTTGTAAGAGAATTCTTAAATTTACACTTTCTTAAAGCAATGGATTGGACGACATGGACCAATACATTGGCCAGGTCAGGTTGGTTCCATCTCTATCTGCATTTGAAGAATCTGATGTTTTGGAGTGGAATCAGTGTGTCACTGACAATTGAATTCGAAAATGATGTTGAACAATGTGAGGAGGTGATCGAAAAAAATTCTGAACCCTTCAAATGTATTAGCTCAGTAGGCAAAGCAGAATGATATTGATATTAAATATGTAGAAAGATAGATAGATAGATTTAGAGAATAAGAGAAAAAGCCATTACGCAAAAAAAATCCCCAAAAACAAACAAAAATTTCTGACTTTTTGGGTAAATTTTTTTTTTTACTATTTTTTGCTATTTTTAATTAGCATTATTTTATTTCCTGGGTTTACCTTGTAAATTATCAATTTTTATTGCGTATTAGATGTAGCTTTCGTTAACGTGAACAAATCTATAATGTGAACAACCACTGTTTGATTCGGTTCCCGTCATGTAACATCTACTTTAATGTTATCATTTAATATGTTTGATGTGTTTTCCATTATATTTAGATCCTACTTGGTACAGGTATAATATAATTTACTTATAACTTCAAAACTTTCCGAGAAGAATAATATATTTTTTCAGGAAATCTGCGCAGTTCAAGCAAATATTTTAGAAAGAACAGGTTTGACCACCACCAGATTTTTTGTATATAAAAACTCTTTAATTAATGAAGTTGTAGGTGAAAATGGTCACCACTAGTAAACTGGCCAATCGTTTAACGAAAACATATCTTTTATTAAAGAAAACTTCGTGAATATAAAGTATTTGTAAATACACACATCAACATAATCTAAGGATATCAATTTTTATTTTATTTGCTTGATTTTACTTCCATTAATATTGTCTTTTGTTATTTAGTTTGGTTGCTAGGTAACCTATAAACAACTATCTGTCAAAAGTATCCATTACACAAGTACAGTTAATGCTAAATCTTAAAATGTTTTGAATTTTAACTTTAGTGTGTTGCTTCTGCCACCATTTCTGCGTTGTTACACAAAAATTAGTACCTATTGATAAGTGTAAGCATAAATTGCGTTAAAAGCAAACATGAATGAACAAAATAGACGTCGTCATTTGCATCCTGACGAAATGAATAGGGCAGTTGGAATGCTGGAAGTTGGAGTAAGACAAGTTCACGTAGCGGAGCGGCTAGGTACAACACAGAGCGTAATTAGCCGACTATGGCAACGTTACAGAGATACAGGTAATCCCAGGGAACAACATCTTGGAAGAAGACGTGCCACCACTGCTATTCAGGACCGGTACATTACTCTTCAGGTTCGCCGACAGAGTTCACTAACTGCTACTGAGTTAAAATCGCGTCTTCAGGCAGTGGATAACGTGACAGTCCACAGCCAAACCATCAGGCGTCGTTTAAGAGAAGTCAATCTTCACTCCAGACGCCCCCTTAGGGTTCAACCATTAACCAGGGGAAATCGAGGACATCCAGTAAACTGGGCTCGAGAACACTTAAACTGGACTCGAGAACAATGGTCGACTATACTTTTTTCTGACGAGTCGCGATTCGGATTAAGACCAGATACTCGCAGATTAAGAGTCTGGCGTCAGCCTGGTAATGCAGCAAGGCTACAGCATGCCCAAGAAGTGCACAGCTACAAAGGTGGTACTGTAATGATATGGGCGGGAATTATGCTGGGTAGGAAAACTGATCTCGTTTTTCTAGATCAATTCTTAAATGCTGAGCAATATATCCAGAATATTCTTGAACCTGTTGTTCAGCCATTTGCAGAAACGTTGGGCCGAAATTTAACCCTTATGCATGACAATGCACGACCACATGTGGCAAGAGTTGTTACCGATTGGCTCAATGAAGCAAGAATTGAAGTTTTGCCATGGCCAGCTCAATCCCCAGACCTCAATCCCATTGAGCATGAATGGGATATGCTTCAGAGAAGATGCCTGCCACATAAGGACGCTATACAAAATCGACGGCAACTGCAAGAACTTCTTTCAGAACAGTGGAATCTTCTTCCACAGGAAGACTTGGACAATCAGTCTATGCCAAGAAGATGTAGGTCGGTTTTAAACTCCAGAGGAGGTCCCACTCTTTATTAATTCCTTAATCTTCAAATTTTTTAATTCAATATAAGATTAATTTTGAATTGTTGTTTAGTTCCATTTTGTAGAATTTCTAATTTCTAATTAATAAATTATTATTAAAATTATGTTAAATATTAATTTAAGTTAATTTCATTCATAGCTTATTTTACATTTAACTTTCGATACAAAAATGGGTAAAGAGATGCACTAAATTCTTTTTTTTAAGCAAATAAGAAATATCCTTAGATTATGTTGATGTGTGTAAGTCAGGAAGGACTTTGCTGTTCCAGTAATTATGGTGACTGATGTACTACGATTAACAGGAACATATAATAATTAGGTACATCAGGATCAGTGACTTTCACATTATATGTGTATGTAAAAATGAGTTATTATTGTATATTTTCGCAAAAGTTTATCAAGTTAAGATAATGTAAAATGAGTATTATTTGAAAATAAATTTGGAATAGATCCCTTTTTTAAAACACTGTGACAATGTTTCGCTACAAGATTTTAAATAAAATGTGATTTGCACTCACTATACTCACTATATACAAGTTACAGTATACAGAGCGTTTTTTTAAACTGTTGCCATAGGGAATTACATGGTAAAAATTCAACCCCGTGTTAACTTTTGTTCTGATGAAAATATTTAAACCATTTTTGGAACAAAGCTGGAAGATTCTTTAAACTATGGGATAGATTACAATTCAATATTCTAAACTGTCGAAAAAGTTTTGAAAAAAATATTTCTGTGAAAGCGTTTTCTTGCCACTATCATTTCTAGCATGCTTTGTTTTAAAAAATAAATAGCGAAAGCTCCTCGAGGCTATGACTAAATTAGCTTTTGGAAGACAGAACATGTAAACATTTATTTATAAAAAAAAACCCATTAAAGCACAAATAACTCCACAAAAAACACTAAAACACCTTCACCAACTAAAGCACAAAAATGGCTAAATACGTATTTCAACAACTAAGTTGTCATCATCAGTAGCACTGATTAAAAATCGCGCTGTTTACACACCGTAGCGTACAGAACAACACTGATTTCCAATTTACGGGGATGGTTTATTCTTTTACCTAGGCTATTAACTACTTCATTAAAAATACCTGATCGTTGTACCGTTAAATACGTCATACTTACTATTCTAATCCTATCCTTTAATTCTAATATTCTAAGAAAACCAACAATATAATTTCCTATTTACGGGGATGGTTTATATATTTTTACCTAAACTATTAACTACGTCATTAACAGTACCTGATCGCTGTATCGTATTGTTGTCCTACCTTTTCATAATATTTCGAGAAACTTAAATAATATTTTTAAAAATGTTGGTTTGCAAGTCGCGTTTAAATCATGTAATTCGTTGAAAAGTCTTTTGAGCAGTACTAAAGATAAAATTGAGGTAGAACAAAAATCTGGAATTTATGAAATTAATTGTAATAAATGCGAGAAAAAATATATCGGCCAAACTAGACGTTCGATTGCAACTCGCTATAAAGAGCACATTGCTCATTTTCGGTTTAATAGGACAGAGAAGTCTAGTGTAGCTCAACATATTTCGGACACAGGTCATGATATTCCAGCAAGCGGCCTCAAACTTATAAAACAAGTGTGCAATTATAGAGAACTAGATAGTTACGAGAGTATATACATTCAGAAAAATAAAAATAAATTAATGAATTCAGATAACGGGCCAATTCCCCAATCTTGTTTATATAAGTTTGTGGTGTAAACAATACCTTTTAGATACCGTTAGTTTTTCATAGTACATAAGAATTAAATGATAGAATTATAGTATTAAGCATGACTAATTTAACGATACAGCGATCAGGTACTGTTAATGACGTAGTTAATAGTTTAGGTAAAAATATATAAACCATCCCCGTAAATATGAAATTATATTGTTGGTTTTTTTAGAATATTAGAATTAAAGGATAGGATTAGAATAGTAAGTATGACGTATTTAACGGTACAACGATCAGGTATTTTTAATGAAGTAGTTAATAGCCTAGGTAAAAGAATAAACCATCCCCGTAAATTGGAAATCAGTGTTGTTCTGTACGCTACGGTGTGTAAACAGCGCGATTTTTAATCAGTGCTACTGATGATGACAACGTAGTTGTTGAAATACGTATTTAGCCATTGTTGTGTTTTAGTGTGGTGAAGGTGTTTTAGTGTTTTTTGTGTAGTTTCAAGCCACAGACTCCAAGTTTAGTTTCCACAAATAACTCAACAACTTAAAATAAATTATCAGTAATTATCAAAGGAATTGTTCAAAGTGTTTTCCTTCGACTGCTAGAAAATGAAAATTTCTTCGAGTGTTTTGTAAAGTTCGCACTGTAATGGAATTACAAGCCTCAGTTACTCTTGCCCTTAGTTCCTTCACAGTTTCTGGTTGACCTCTTATGAGATCGTAAACTTGTGTTCCTAAATGCCCTCATACGAAAAAATCGAGTGGTGTTAGGTCAGGACTTCGAGCAGGCCAATGGAATGGTCCATATTGGCCAATCCAACTATCAGGAAATATTTCGTTTAAAAACTCTCTGACGATGGCAGCAGAATAGGCTGGTGCTCCATCCTGTTGAAAAATTTTATTCCCCCGTTGCATCTCAAAGCATCCATCTGCGGGCCTGCCTCCATTTGAAGAAGATCTAAGTATTTATGCTGGTTCAAATTTCTGTCAATAAAAAATGGACCTACTAAGTGATTCCCCAAAATTCCAACCCACACGTTAACTTTATCACGATATTGCGTATGTGTTTCTTGTGTTCTGTAGGGATTTTGTCTTACCTAAATCTGTCTGTTTTGTTTGTTAACTTTGCCATTTAATGTGAACGAACTCTCATCAGAAAATAGAATGTTATTTAAAATATTTCGATTTTCATTAATTTTTTCCATCCAGAATTCACAGAATTCCATTCTTGGAAAGTAATCACGGGGCAATAGTTTCTGCACATTTTTAATTTTGTACGACTTGAGCTTTTCCATTTTCAAGGCTTTAAAGCAGTTGCTTCTTGAAGCGCGAAATTCTTCTGCCAGAGTGGTGGCTTCTTCTTCAACCGCCACACAGATATTCATTCTTAAATCTTCTGTAACAACATACGAGTTTCTTTCCCGTTTTTTGTGCTCATGATTTAAGCAACCCGAAGCACGAAAAGCATTGTAATATTTGAGTATTATAGTTTTACTCAGAATAGGGCGATCGGGATATGCAGCAGCAAAATTCTGGCTGATTTCTCTACTGGACATACCTTTAATGAATGATGTTACAAATTCAACACGTTCTTTAGTTGTGAAAACAGACATTTTTAAACAATTGTTTACAATAACCGGGTATTTGGCAGAACTTGTGAATAAAATGACATTTGTATATTTTTGTTCTGATCTTGCTTGAAGAGTAAAATTAGTCAAACAAAACTGCTTGTGGTTGGTCAAACAGCATGCATTATGTAGTCTTATTGGTGATTTACATATTACTAAAAGAAAAATTAGCACCAAATCTGCATGGCATCATAAGTTAACAGGGGGTATAATTTTTACCATGCAATGCCCTATGGCAACAATTAAAAAAAACGCATGGTATTCTATAATGTTTAAGTATGTTCTGCTGAAGATTTATGTTTTACTAGTACTGAATAAGAAGTGGTAACTACGAGGTAAGCGCCAGAAGTTTCCGGTCTGGCTATGTCCTGAAAGGGATAGAAACAAAACAAAATCATTATTTGTCAATATAGTCTCCGTGTAATTCAATGCATTCTTCGGGTCTTAAAATTAATATTTACAATACCATCAGAAAAGTACTCTGGAGTTTGATCTGCAAAATGGTCTAAAACCGCTTCTTGCACTTCTTCATCACTCTCAAATTTTCATCCTCGAGGGAGTTTCAGAACAAATAATAATCGCTGAGGACGAGATCTGGTGGGTGCAAAAGTTCTACAAAACCACAGTCCTGCACAGCAGCCTGCGTAATTGTGGCCTTATGGACAAGAGCATTGTCGTGCAGAAGCCTAACAGTACGGCGCAACATTCCAAGCCTTTTCTTTAATTACGTCTCGCAATTTATGCAGTAAAGTAGCGTAGTATTGTGCAGTAACAACTGTATACCTTTCTTTGAAATCAATAAGGAGGATTCCTTTTGAATCCCAAAAGATTGTTGCCATGATCTTCTTTCTTGATTGAGCCACCCTTGCCTTCCATGGCCGTTTTGCATCTGGCCTTCGCCATTCCATTGATTCCCATTTCGATAAGGGATTATAGTACAGAACCAGTTTCATCTCCTGTAACAATGGATTGAAGAAATTATTCCTGGTTGTCTCGACAGAGTTTTAAAAACTGCTCACAACATGTCATGCGTTGTTGTTTCTCAATTGCTGACACTAATCGTGGCACCCACCTCGCACTGACCTTATTCATATTAAGGTGTTCATGAAGGAATAGTCGTATGGTTATATCAGAAAGCCCACACATTTTTGGTAATTCTCTAACCTTCAAAATCCTGTCTTGCAACGTACCCTACCTGACGAGCTCGATGTTTTACGCCATAAGCGCCTCAACTGGCCGACCGGCACGTGGCTAGTCTTCTAGGCTTTCTCGGCCCAAATTACATTGTTTTGTCCATTCTTTTACAGTGAATTCACCGTATACATCATCCAAGCATTGCTTAATATCCTTAGTATTAACACCTTCTTTTATCAGAAATTTAATCACGGCTCGGTATTCAATTTTCAACATTATGAAAAACAACGCGACACGACAAAGACAAACAACTGTTGCTATGCGACTAAGACAAATGCGCGTCTAAAATGTTTACCACTATTTCACAGCAAGGAAACATCACCGGAACATGGTTAGGTCGGAAGCTTCTGGTGCTTACCTCATGTTTTAACATTAGCTCATAACTTGCCATAAACAACAATTAACAAAATTCAATCTAGTGATATAGAATGCAGAAACCTCATGATCATTGGAACAATGGTAGATTCTTACTTTTACACCAGATACAGCTTATTAACCATTTTTGAAATGATTTTAAAACAATGTTAGAAGAAACATCTATCTTGAAAAGAAGTACAATAGGTGAGAGATTTCAGTAGATGTATTTAAAACCAATTGAGTGTGGTGGAGATGGCTACGCTTTAACAGAATATACCGCATGTGTCAAGTAACATTAGCCATAGGGAATCTTATGTATGTATGTACGATGTATAGACACCGCGCTGCGACGTATTACATACATACGTATAAACTGATTCTCTATTGCTAATGGTATATGACACAACCGGTATATTTAAAAGTACAGGCTATTAATTCTATTTAATTATATTTGTAAAGTTATAGAAATATGCATTATCATATGATTATACAAAGATGTTTATTTTATAAATTAAATATTTAGGCGCGACTCTGGTGGCAGAATAGAGGAAGTAAGATATCTCCAAGTTGTCAATTTACTAACACAAAAATTTCTAAATGGCAATGCGCAAATGAATTACTTAAATAAATTCATTATATGTATACCTATATGTTATTCAAGCTGTAATTTTAAGAAATTGTGTCAACACCATGGAATCAACCATAACCTACAAACCAAAGTTCAATAATTCAAGAAATTGCTTCAGAATATATTTATGCGTAATATTTTCATATTTCATATTAAGTTACTATTTGCTTCAACGGATTATATAAAAAAAGAGGGATAAATAACGTAAAACATAAACAAACATCACATTTTTTTTAAAATAACTATTAGAAAAACGAATCAACTTTATTTTTATTAAACTAAATTTATAGAAAAATACTTTTCTCGACGTAATACTTAAATTTAAACTCAGAGAAACAATCTGGATTAAAAAATCAAGAAATTAACAACTATACGCTCAATTAGACATGTGAACAATAAACGTATTACTGATTTTTCAATTAAACAACTGCAATCTTATTTATTTGCTAGAGTAATAGGTATATAGTTGATAATGAAGTTTGTAGAAATAAAAACCAATAAGTACCTAGGTAAAGAAATGTTTCCAATTATTTGTAATTTTCTTTACTGATTTCAGTTTGTTGGAGAAATAGAGGTAAATGTAATAAATTAGCAGTTCAAAATGTTTAATTTTCTCTAATATTTGGATCTACCTTTTAAAATAGTTGACACGACTGATTAAATGATAAAATCTTAATGTAATTAAAGCGCCTGCAATTATTAAAAATATGTTTTCACCCAATATAGGTAATAAATACTTATAATGTATGATTTTTCATTTTATTATTTTGATTTTTCGGTATGTTTAGCTCCCTATTACTATACAAGGATAAGTAATATGATTAACGAGAATTAAATAGGAAATAAATAATCAGTAAAAATATAGGTGACTTATCAAGTAATTATTACGTAAATGACTTTCCAATAAAACCAATAAAAGTTATTTCAGTTATTTGCTACAAGGTTTTTGTTCTTTCCTTTTCCTTCAGAGACGTATGTATACAAATAGACACATTACTTAAGAAAACGAAGTTAAATATACAACTATATATTACAATATTTAAGTATCATTAAACTTACAATATAGATAAAAATATTGATGAGACTTCCGTTTTCAGAGTTTCTTGTAACCTAATATTCAGTTGGAAGGTCTTTGCAGTGATATTAGATATTTTCTACTAATTCCAAAGTAAAAAGTGAACCCTAAAGTATTTGCCGTCAAAACACGTCGCCCGCACAGTGAAGAAAATTATTCAAGAAACTAGCACACAAAAGCGGTAAACAATAATTAGGCGACAACGAGAGAAAGGGCATCAGACTTCTAATAACATAAACGAAGCACCTTGGATTTTCTTAGAACGGACTTCTGAAGAGCGCACAACAAAACAACACCTAAACACACTTTTCAAGATATATTAATAGATATTATTTAATTCACATATTTATTATAGCAAATTTCCCGCGGGATATTTAAGAACCGAAGCATAGAATGTAATAAGTTGCGTCGATTATATTTGAATTCTCGTCATGTATACAAAAATAAATCCGAAATCAAGAGCATTTATTCGTTTCTACCACATGCTGTCACGGACGACACTGCCTTAGACGAACTCCAGTCTACACCGCAACAAATGAAGATTTTCGCCGAACTACCTTTCCGTTCATATTTAGGTGTGTGCCTCAGTATACGTGTAGATGTGTTCATGTTTACTATGAGTGGGAGAGAGATAAGAACAACGCAAAGAAAGAGATATTGAATGTGTAGTGGGAACGACTAGCCTGTTGCATGAATTGAACACACATTTCTGTACCAAGTTAAAAGTGATGCACGCAAGACATCTGCTGGCAGTTAGATGCAACTGATTTATTTTTTACAATCGCATTGATGTATACGAGGGTTATTAAATAATTCGAATACTTTTCTATAAAATGTTAAACAAAATAGTAGTAAGTGTTCACCATTGCTAACTTTGTTATTATTGAAGGTAAGAAGTCGGTTAAATTAGCAAACTAGTAGGACTTTTTTTTTTGCTGATTAAGTTAGTCAAAACAGAGAAACAATTGAAGAGCTAGTTTCTGAGATATTCACAAAAGCAACAACTTTTAAAAAGGAACTCCCTGTATATTTCGACATTTTTTGAAAGTCATTTAAATTCCAAACAAAAAGTAAGTAACACACTATCGTCCTAAATTTAAAAATAAGCGAATAAAGAGCAATTAAACCCTTTCATTATTATTGCTTTAATATGTAAGTAGGCGATGGAAAGTAATTAACTGTTATAAATTTTAGTACATTAAATCATATTGCTGTGACTCTTTCAAATTTACATATAAATAAAATAAATTTAGTTTACTTAATTAAGTCGTAACTGGGAGTCAAGCACGCATCCTAGTGCTAGGCCTTATGCTAGACTATGATACGGTGAACTTTCTGCTGAAAGGTAGGTTAAGCAAAACATTCTACATGTAACTAGCTCAGTTTGAAAATAAATAGTTCTCTCAGGGGCAGAAAATATGACTTGATTCTCCTTCTCTTTAATCATCTCCAGGTCAGGTAAAGAAATAAAATACAAAATAAATCTTAATATCTAATTTATTAAAATAAAATAATTCTAAATAAATTCAAAAGTTTTAATCTACAAATATTTACACATCCAAAATCAATATTCGGTCATAATTCAGATTTATACATCATAAACAATAAAATATTACAAGAAATAAAGAATAAATGAAATCACCATGTCGTGCAAGCTTATATCTAAAATGTGAACGTGATTATTATTATTAATATTTGTCATAGATACATGTAAACAATCAAAAATTAAAAATAAATTAACCGTGATGAATTGTACTGGAATGTAAATTAAAAAAAAAATAAAATTGTGCGGTCTACTATTTGATAACAAAATATAGACATTAAGGAAGTGGCTTTGCCCTAATTAGTCCTGTCCGGCGCCTTTTCTCGCTCCCAACACAGTACCATCAGTAACAAATTCACACAGAAGAGTATCCCAAAGTTCCACCCTACGAGCATGTCATTTTCAGCTCGTCGGACGCAACCCGAACATACATCATCATGTGCACACCCCTTAAGGAATATATATATTTTTAATTAAATAAATAAAGTGAAATAAAACAATGTCTCTGCGTATTCAATAAATTAACTCAGCCCTGATTAGTTCTGCCTGGTGCCTTTTCTCGCTCCCAAACGCAGTACCACCAAGACCAATTCGTGTATATCAAATTCACCAGGACTCCATGCTATGAATTAAATAATGACATAATTCATTTCACACATCCCTGATGTATTATTCAACACGTTAATATTGAACACCCAAATACAACAAAATATACTTAATTCTCATATCAAAAAGAAATAATATATATATATACATTAAAAGAAAATAAACTTTACCTTTTTCACGAAATTCCAATACAAAAAACACCACTACAAATAAAGAATTTGGAGACGCCACTATACACACATTTATAACAAATATTGTTAATCACCTTAATTCTTCATACATCGTATTAAACTCTTCCATAATTTTCAATAAAAGATTTTGTTCACTTAATATATATATAACCTATATACACATAAACAAAATTATTAGTTTCAAATATCCTTTGTAGGATGAATAAATTTAAAAGAAAAATAATTTATACGGAAAAGAAAATGATTATGTTATTCAAAGTTATCATTACAAATGCTAGAAAGTTTTGTCATAACGTACGGCATAGTACCCTACATGCAAAACAAAACCCTCTAGAAAGAAGAAAATAAAAATGAAATTAAATAAATTCAAACACCGAGTTCATAAAAATAAAAGTATTTCATACATAGGTAGTTATTCAAATACATCTAAACATTTTAATGTAATGCGCGCAGCATGTTAAAAATAAAATTATTATAAGTGTAGAATCTTGTAAAAATTTTATAAGTATTGAAAATCTCAGAAATTATTCTAAGTCCGGATTTTAAAATAATCCTATTAAAGAAGAGGGAGGAAGTGGTTTTCACCTACTTTTAGACTTGCTAATATTGCGGTTTTCACCAGCAATTGCCGAAATTTTTATCTGTCCGCGCTTTTATTCGTAAATTTCCTTACAAAAACGTACGGCAACTTTCGTTAAGCACGAATCCATCTCCCAAAATTGTATGTCGACGGTGCTGCTCTTATCGGTTGCATGAGGAAACAGCGTATTAATAATCCTTGCGAGAGGTAAACAAATATGTGACCATAAATCCGTCTATACATTATGACTCAGCCGAGCACCTGATAAACAATACTTTTTGTACCGGTCAGTCCTTGCCAATGCCAGACGTATTTGTGCGAGGAACACCTGCTCGATCCTTTTTACGTAGCATTTAATACGTCTTAAAATTATAACCTTATAAAAATTTTATTAAGATTCTTTTATGTTTTACTTAAATAAAAATAAAGTTTTCATTAATTATTAATACAGTAAATATTTATACACATCATGGTGAAAATGAATAAAGTGAAAATTAATTTAAATAAAACTTGGAATGATACGTCTGCATTTGTTATTTGTATAAAGTTAAAATTGATATTGATGTGAGCAATAGTGAAATACAGATATAATACACAGGATGCTATCTATCAAACATTGGCCTGGTAAGTAAATAACATTATTTACAACTTTTAAATATAACTTAAAGTTCATTGCCACATCCTTATTATGTTATAAATTTCTTGATTGTTGTTTACTTCATTCTTGAACCATCTCTTTGTATTATTGGGAAGTTTTATTCGTATTTTCTTTGTCTTGCTTACATTCGGAAATAAAGGGAAAACATTCATGATCGTCGGTATGCGTTGGTTAAATTTATCATGAACCCCTTTTACCTTTCCAATTTCTAACGATGATGTATTGTTGACAGGTGGATTATCATACGCGTTCACCCAGCTTATCGTTCCTGGTGATTGACATCTTAAATTGAAGTATAAATGTTGTATCAGTTATTTGATCATCATACAGATTATACGAGGACAATCAAGAAATACACATATAGACGAGTACAGACATAGATATCCAAGAGTACAAAGTGAAATTAAGTGAAGCATTACTTGAACTCAAAGTTATTGTATACTGCTACCCTCTTCGGCCTCGACGGAGGCCCCTTAACACTGCTTGACAGGCCGGATCATGCCTTCCGCAGCCATCCTACACGCTGTTTCGTTCGATACGCGAACTACGGACCCATCTAACAGCATGACCCGCTGTCTCCGTCGAGCCTTGCGACAGGGTACCCCGAGCGTCAAACTATCCCGGCCCAAGATAGAAAAGGCCCGACGCACCGAGGCACAGAAGTCGGGCGAATCCCTCACGTCCGGGAATACATTCCTCTGCTCTTCTGGCCTATAACAGATTCCATTCTCTACATAACCTGGTTACCAATTACATGTACTCCAAGTTATCCCTATTGATTGCTTACTTGTGTAAAATTTATTTATTCAGTTACTTAATTTATACAGATCACGTTTACATTACCTAATTTATTATTGTTCATGAGGAATTTGTAAACTTAAATAAATAAATACCAATGTACATATAGATATAAATATAAATAAATATAAATCAAGAAAAATTCTTACCTTTATTAAGCACTTATGTATATAATATGAACGCACACAATAAGAAATCCTTACTTAGCTAAACATAAAATTGCAAGTGATCTAAAATTCATTTATTTACATATTATTATTTATTCAAGATCACTGCAATATGAAACATTGAATACAATGTACATTGATGAAATTAATTAGACAGTTACAAAAAAATGAGATTCTCTCTGCATCTCCTGGTAATGTTGTGTGTACCCTTCTTTTTTTATGTTCCCTTAAAATAAGTTGAACAGTGCATCTATTGACATCCAATTCTCGCGTTATGTCTCTAATTGAATTTTGAGGAAATGCTTCAAAATATGCTAACACTCGTAATTCCGTTTCTTCCTTGACTGTAAATCCTTTTCTTTTTCCAAATTTCATAATTGTATCTTCGTTATTCCTTAGTTTTCTGTACAATTTTAAAAAGATTTGTCTATTTGGCGCTTCACGGTCTGGAAATTTGTTACAATAATATACCAATGCTTCCACGGTGTTTCTTCTGCAAAACAGATAAGTTTCAAGCATATCGCATTTTTCTAGATGTGCGAAAGGCAGTTTAGTAGAACTAACAACTAATAATAAACTGCTAACAATAGGTAGCCGTACACAACCAATTAATTACAAAAAAGATAGAGTTTACAAACTCGTTGACGTTTCAAGTAATCTTTTATTTCATTTTTATACTCATCGCCTACTTACCTACATACTAAAGCAATAGTAATCAAAGAGAGAGTAGTGCTTTTTATTAGCTTATTTTTAAATTTAGGACGATAGTGTATTACTTACTTTTTGTTTAGAATTTAAGTCTCTTTCAAAAAATGTCAAAATATACAGGATGTTCCATTTAAAAATGTATCGCTTTTGTGAATATCTCAGAAACTAGTTCTTCAATTGTTTCTCTGTTTTGACTAACTTAATCAGAAAAAAAGTCGTACTTGCTTGATAATTTAACCGACTTCGTAGCTTCAATAATAACAAAGTTAGCAATGGTGAACACTTAACTTTTAATCATGTTAATCAATGTTGTTGTTTATTTTATGGAAAATACACAGAATAAGAAAAAGTAAAATAAATGTTTAATTTACCTGGAACAGAGATGATCTTCAATTGTTATATGAAAGAGCATAAGTCGATATCTGTATTCACTTGCACTACTAATTAAAACATGGTGATTATTAACTAGATTATCACACTTTGCGTATATGATAATGTCAAATTATAGGGTATCTGCGTCGAGCATTGAATGGCGAGAGTCGGAGGAGCAACGATCGAAAATAGTGTATGCCGCACGATTAGCCACCCACTCCTGCATCCGATGTTATATGGTAATTAATATTTTTAGGGGTATGCTAGTGTACCGACACACAGTCGCGATCACTGCAATTAAAAAAACCTTTTCCAGTGGGGTCTCTTCATAAGCGTGGTCTTACTTGCTCGGTCACTGCAGCGATTAGTCTACTGGTTACTGAACTAGGTAAAAATCAATTACCGTAAATATGTGCTTATCGTAAGGATAAATTCCGCATTTCTTAAAGACTGCAGTGATGTTATATACCTGGAAGCATAGATTCTAAATATGCTTTACCCACAAAGAAAGCAACCTCGTAATTAGATATGAGTTTTCCAGGGCGAACATATTAACTAAGCAAGATTTAAGCACACTCATAGACAAGTGACTTTCATGACTGTCATGTAAGCGAAGGCTTGGATTGTCTTTCGAATTATTCGTGTGTTTAATACAATGTGCCACTACTTGTAAAAACAAATCAGAATTCATCCACTCTGATGAAGATGCCAATTTCAAGGTAGAACGCCTATAATCAAGTGTTATAAAACATACAATAACAAAAAATGCAAAGTTAGATTATACGGGGACACGCAAAATGTTACCCAAAAAGTCAACATTTTCAGAAGTAAAAAATTATTCGAACCTTAATGTTTATTTCAAATGTTACTGCTGTTACCTGAAGCTGAAACTATTTTTGCCTTTCGAAAACCAAACTGTGTCCACACATACCTAGAAACTGGATATACGAACTACTTGTAATTTTAAATATGCTATACTCGAACAACGTCATCTGTGTGAAAGAATTATAACGGAAATTTTTCCAAATGTGTCACTGTTACCCATTCTCCCTTACAAACCAGGAAACAACATACGATCCAAACCTCTGATTTATTTATTAATTATTTTGTTTGTCATTTTATTTCTGTTTAGTACTCTTGTTCCTCTTGGCATTATTAATACGTCACAATACAATGGGTGTTTGTAATTAATTAGAAATTTTCATGTTATTAAATCGGCAACTTGACAACGTCTTCCTTCATTTTTTCTACTGACAATGTAGTGCCCAAATATTTAATTTTCAATATAAACATCATTTTATAATGGTATAAACATGTTTATATTTAACTATAACATTGTCAATATGTTGAAATAGCATTAGTCATAACCTGTAATTCCGAATTCATTTTAGAATAAATTTGATTAGTTTACGTCTATAATTTTCAAAATCGTTGCTAGATAACCCTTTAAACTGCGCTTATGCGATTGGAATGTCAAATTTATCAATTATTTTGAATTCAAGCAGTGGTGGAAACTGTAAAACGGGCATGGAATTCGAAATATGTCAATGTTATTAATTAGTTTTCTGTAATTCTAAAAAGCGTGATGCCAGTGATCGATTTTTACAGGAAAAGCGCTTCAATTTAAAACTTGGGCTTTTTAGTTTTATTATTATTTTGTGCTCCTTTATTAACGAGAGTAGACTTCGAAAAGGTTGACATGCTTTTCCACAATCGCATCAAAATAGTATTGTAAACTGTCTCGATGAAAATGTTGTGCTCTTTCAGCTCATTGTTTCTTTAAAAACTTCAACATGAACTATGTTTAACATTAAATTACCTTTCTCGCTCTTGAGTCTGTACAGGTTTGTGTAAAAAACAGTTCGAGAATAAAATGATTCTCGAACTGTTTTTTATAAAACATATACATATATCTTCACAAGATATATGTATACAGGGTATATCACGTAAGGCGGCTATTAGAAGTTTTATGGGATCCATAAACAGTGTAAACTCGACATTTGGGATTGAGTACTTACTTTATAAGGTGTATTATTCTAAAATATTTTCAAGTAGAACTGACTTCCGGTTACAGCGGAAGTAGATACAAGTTTCTTATTTTAAATGGAACTGTATATTTTTTTTCGATTCATTCAATTCTACATGTAATTATGAAACAATTTGCATTATAGTTCCCTAACTCTAAATTCAACTATTTTTGAGATAATTGCATTTTTGTTAAAATTTTTGCATTTGCATAACTTAAAATAAAATTTGCTTTTTAAGAAGTCAGAAAAGAATAAGGTGCTATATTTTCAGGGATCAAACTACAAGGACATTAGTGCCGATTAGCATTTTATTTCGGATCTACTTTTATACAGGCTGTTTCAAAATTAATTGCTAATATGGATATCTTCAAACATACGGAACTCCTTTTTTTTAAATAGAACATGGTATTTTTTATTACTGGATTGAATGAAACTTCAAATTCTGCGTCAATAAATATTAATGTATAATATGTCTATTTTTCCTAGTTTTTGAAATATTCACGATTATTTGTTTTAGTTGCATAAGAACTGCTAATAAATTTTGAATTCGCATAGTGTGCCAGGGAAATGACAAATTCTTGTCATAGTTGTCGAGCAGTTGTCGCTTAAGGACTAATGCGATAATGATGATATCATAACGTGTAATACGTACATACATAGAGATGATTGATTACATACATATTTTAAAAAGCTACACATGACAAATTGATTTCTCTTAAATAAATTAAAACAAAACTTGCAAAAAATAATTTAATATACAGAAATAAAAAAAAACATTTTTTTAAACAACAAAACAAAACATACAGATTATAAATTGTGCCCGAAGTGTTGACCATTATTTCCTAAACATCGAGTAATTCTTTTGTGAAGTTCAGTAGTCGTAGCAGTGATAATAATTTCGCCACTAATGTTGGTTAAAGACGCTTCTATTCGATTAAGTAATTATTGGAGTGATTCTACTGGACGCGAATACACTTGACTTTTTACGTATCCCCATAAAAAATAATCCAGAGGCGTTAGATCTCGAGATCTAGGTCGCCATTTCCACGGTTCATTGGTCCCTATCCAACGATCATCGAATAAAGTCGTTAACTGTATATTAACGGGCCAAGAATAATGTGCTGGGGCACCTTCTAGTTGGAACCAACACTCTCTAAACTCAAGTAGAGGTAGGTCGTCTAAAAATGGTATTACTACCTCATCCAAAATATTAAGATATCTATTTGTATTCAAATTTTCTTCGTAAATATGGAAGCATAATTGATTGTATTTCATCATCACAAATACGTTAACAGCAAACGAACGTTGAAAGTTTGCTTCACGGACAACATGTGTATTCTCTTTCGCCCAATAATGCAAATTTTTTCGGTTTATCACTCCTTCTCGGCTAAATTTCGATTCGTCGGTCCAAATTATTTTTCTCAAAAAACTTTCGTCTTCTTGCATTTTTGTTAACATAAACTCACAAAACTCTACTCTTCTGTCGGTATCTCCAGGGTGTAATGCTTGAACTAATTTGAATGAATAAGGATGCATCTTGTGTTTCTTGAGAATGCGTTGAATAGACCCTTTAGATAGCCCTAGATCAATTGATGCTGCTGCAATTGAGCTGTTAGGATAAGCATTGAAATAACTTAGTACATTTATTTCATTTGCGTCCTCGTTTATGACAGGTTTTAAGCGATTTCTTTTACTACTTTTTATTCGTCCATGGCGCAGAAAGTTGGATGTTATCCTATGTTCGGCAAGTTCTTTCGATAATCCTTTGACATTCGCCGTGGATATAAAATAGGTTTAAAATATCGTTGTTTGTATAATTTTCGTTATCATTGTCCATGATGACAGTAATTCGCACACTAAATGACAACTGCTCGACAACTATAACAAGAATTTGTCATTTCTCTGGCACACTATGTGAATTCAAAATTTATTAGCGGTTCTTATGCAACTAAAACAAATAATCGTGAATATTTCAAAAACTAGGAAAAATAGACATATTATACATTAATATTTATTGACGCAGAATTTGAAGTTTCATTCAATCCAGTAATAAAAAATACCATGTTCTATTTAAAAAAAGGAGTTCCGAATGTTTGCAGATATCCATATTAGCAATTAATTTTGAAACACCCTGTATAAAAGTAGATCCAAACCAATGCTAATCGGCGCTAATGTCCTTGTAATTTGATCCCTGAAAATATAGCACCTTATTCTTTTCTGACTTTGCAAATTTTATTTTAAGTTATGCAAATGCAAAAATTTTAACAAAAATGCAATTATCTCAAAAATAGTTGAATTTAGAGTTAGGGAACTATAATGCAAATTGTTTCATAATTACATGTAGAATTGAATGAATCGAAAAAAAATATACAGTTCCATTTAAAATAAGAAACTTGTATCTACTTCCGCTGTAACCGGAAGTCAGTTCTACTTGAAAATATTTTAGAATAATACACCTTATAAAGTAAGTACTCAATCCCAAATGTCGAGTTTACACTATTTATGGATCCCATAAAACTTCTAATAGCCGCCCTACGTGATATACCCTGTATACAGGGGTGCTTCAAAAGTTAATAAAATCGGACATTCTAAAAAGCTATGACAGTGATTGCTTTTTACAGGAAACTGTGAAGAAACTGTAAGCGGACGCGAAAAAAGTGGTTCAAGCTAAGAGAGATTGACGGACAGCTGTAAGCGGGCGCGAAAAGGCGATTCAAGCTCGAAGAGATGGATGGACAGCTAGTGATGCTTATAAAAACCGAATCTGGTACCATTTCAATGTAGCAAATATGAACAACCCTCGTATATATTGCAAACATTTAAATTAAATAAACAATTTTTCAAGCATTCCTTATACCTTTATTTAATACTGTACATAAAAATAATTATTAAACCACTACTTCTTCCCTGACAGAAATTTTAGGGTCTTCTTCATGCGAACCAAGTCTTCTTTATCCATATATTTCCTTAAATATTGATCGAAATTGGGTTCCTTACTTAACACTTTGTACAGCCTTTCTCCATACTTCCTATACATAAAATGTTTTTAAAAAACAATAGGTTATATGTTAGAGATGCAACAGAGTTCCTTTATTTAAATTTAACTAGGATAGTATTTCCAACTTATTAAATAATATAATATAATAGAAATTGCTAATATCAGGATTTTATCTAAATTAATAGGATTAAAAAAAACGATAATACAAAAACTAAATAATCAGAAATCCAATTTTTGTTGTTGTTTATTTTGTTTGTGAGCCAATGTCTCTATTTTATATTTTCTTCAACTTTTGCTGTTTTAAATACCACGACAAAACTATGCATATATTTTTCTAATATTGAACCCAATACAAAACTGCAGGAAGGTCTTCAATTATCGGAAAGTCTAAATGCTTCTAATTGTTTATTCATCATTTTACAGCTGGAGTAAATAATTTCTTGTTCAGAATTTTCTCTTCTGTCAGAATGTGTAAAATACACAGAATGTTCTATTCAAAAAATGTGCTGTAAATAACTTGAAAATGAAAGTTTCAATTAAGATTCTGCTTTCACAGTTTCTTTTAACATAAAAATTACACAAATTTGCAAATTTGATCAACTTCATACCTCCAATATTGAAGTGAGGTACGGTGAACAATTAACTTTGGACATGATGTATACACCCTGTCCAGTTTAAAATGCAGTACATGGGGATATTGGAAACCGTTGGAGATACAACGTCGGTTAAATGGGAGAAAAGTTGCGTATTCATTTGTCCATGAATAATCCGACATCAGATTTTGAAATTTTTGTTTCGTTGGGCAGATACAGGCGGAAAAAGAAAAAAATGCATTTTTGAAAATCTTCCATATTTTGTTTCCTAGAAGAGATAAATTTACAAAAGTTGTAAGCTAGGGATAACAAGTCATGAGGATTTTAAAAATGAGGTGTGGCCACCACACGACTTTCTTATACGTATGAAAGTGTTACTTCCGGTCCGAATTTTGAAATTTCATTTATACAAAAAATATTCCAAATCCAACTCTAAATACTTTTGTACTCTTCATAAATATATATAGAATGCATAATTTACGACATATTTGCAAAAAATCGCTATTCGGTAAGAGTAAAAGTGGTACTTCCGGTCTGAATTTTGAAATTTTTTTTATACAAAAGATATTTAGAAGTACATTCTAAATACTTTTATACTCGTAATGTACCTGCCTAGAAAGCATGACTTGCGAGATATTCGCAAAAAACTGATTTTCGATAAGAGTAAAAGACCTACTTCCGGTAGGAATTCCGAAAAACTTTATTAATACAATTTTTCCCAAATTTAATTTTGAGTACATTTGATTCCTTTATAAACTTGTTTAAACTTAGTAATTGACGAAATATTTGCAAAATTCGATTTTTTCACTGAAGTAAACTACTACTTCCGGTCTGGCGATTTTGCTCAAAATCTAATCAGTTCTCAAGAGGGAGATTATATTCGTAAATACAAAAGTTGGAGTTGATATCTGCAGCGGTTTGACCGCTATCGTGGTCACACACACACACACACACACACACACAGACACACACACACACAGACACACACACACACAGACACACAGACATTTTTTAAAAACCACTTTTTTGGTATCAGGGGACCTCAAAACGTGGACATCTGCAAAAATCTCGAGGTCGAAAATTTTCATCATCACAATACTTCCTTATACTACGTATAAGAAAGTAAAAATGATTAAAAAAATTCTAGGTCTACTAGATTTTGCGTGACAATAATCAACTTTTGTTTTTCTTATGGCAGCCATATTGGATTTTGACATTTTTAATATCTTCAAAAAAATGCTATTCAATGATGTATAACATGTTTATGTTCAAGATAGTAAAACATGAAAACTAGCGAAAGTAAGATTTTAACATAGTAGGCCGTGATAATAAATGTGACATTTGTATTAAACAACTCTAAAAGCTGTGAAGTTTATTTTGAACTGTCAGTAATCTTATTGTTAATCTCATTGTATTGTTATAAGTATCTGTGCTGTGCAAACCTAAGATGAATCGTTTTAGAAATAGTGACAAATATCAAATGCTGGAGTATTTTATTTTGTGTGGAAGAAATGATGAATTGGCTGCAGAAATGTATTTCGATAGATAGATACCCTGAAAGGCGGCAGCCAGAAAAAAGCATTTTTCGCCGATTGCGTGATAATTTGATAATGCATGGAAGTTTTGTCAAACCCAAAAAAAGGCAAAACAATGAAAATAATGAAAATATTGTTCTTCAAGCAGTAGTTGAAAATCCCCGTACGTCTTTACGGGTAATTGAAAATACACTTGGCGTCGCTAGGTCAACAGCTGGTACCATTTTAAAGCGTGCCAAATTCAAACCTTATCGTGAAAGAGCCAGTCAAGGGCTTCAAAATGGTGACGAAATACGGAGAGCACAATTCTGTCATTGGTTCGTCGAAAAACATAATAAAAATCCAAATTTTTTTGCGAAAATTTTATGGTCTGATGAGAGTCGATTTACTAACTCTGGAATGTTAAATCGTAAAAATACTATCTTTTGGTCCGATGAAAATCCACACTTAGTTCGTGGCATTAGGCAGCAAGTCAGATGGGGATTTAATGTCTGGATCGGCGTTATTGATACCCATGTTATCGGTCCATTCTTTTTCAATGAGAATTTAAATTCTGAAAGGTATTTAGAACTTTTGCGCACACATGTTGCTGAACGAATTGAAGAACTTCCACTTGCCGCGTTGCAAAATATGTATTTTCAGCATTCCACACAATTCCTTGTTGGTTACAAATTATTTAAATAATCAATATGACAATAACTGGATTGGTAACCGAGGACCAATAGGGTGGCCTGCTAGGTCCCCGGACCTCACACCTTCTGATTTTTTTGTATGGGGCTTTCTGAAAAACAAGGTGTATTCGAGATCTTATGAAAATGTGGAAGAATTACATCAAGCAGTTGAAGAAGCAGTGAATGGAATGACACCGAACATGGTTAGACAATCTTGTGAGGCAGTACTAACACGATGTAGATTGTGCATACGAATGAACGGTGGCTTATTTGAACAGTTGTTACATTAATGATTCAGCTACCTAACCACCTTTATTTAATGAATACTAATAAATAAAATGTTAAAGATATTTTAACAGTACTTGGAGACTTGTTATTTTTTGTTTTTTTATCAGTATACACTTAAGATATCCACAGTTCCATGGCCTACTATGTTAAAATCTTACTTTCTCTATTTTTCATGTTTTTACTATCTTGAACATAAACATGTTACATCATTGAATAGCATTTTTTTGAAGATATTAAAAATGTCAAAATTCAATATGGCTGCCATAAGAATAACAAAAGTTGATTATTGTCACGCAAAATCTAGTAGACCTAGATTTTTTTAAATCATTTTTAAAGTCCTCATGACTTGTTATCCCAAGCTTACAACTTTTGTAAATTTATCTCTTCTGGGAAACAAAATATGGAAGATTTTCAAAAATGCATTTTTTTTCTTTTTCACCATGTATCTGCCCAATGAAACAAAAATTTCAAAATCTGATGTCGGATTATTCATGGACAAATGAATACGCAACTTTTCTCCCATTTAACCGACGTTGTATCTCCAACGGTTTCCAATATCCCATGTACTGCATTTTAAACTGGACACCCGGTATAGGTACTATGGTATGTATACTTTACCAACATCTGTTTTGTCCTTGATATCAAATTCAATCAAGCCCTAGAAATTAAAATAAATTCCTGAAGTTGTATTTAATATTACTAGTATTTAATATTACTGGTCCTCAGTTCTCAACTAACTCGAGTGTTTACTATAAAAATATAACAATATAACAAATTATAGAATAGACGTTCAATAACACGTGGGTTAAATATAAGCTTTGATCCAAGAAAAAACAGAAATAATCGAGAATTATTCAGATGATGAGAAATTAGTCAGAAACAACTTACGATTTCTCTGCACAGATCTCTGTCAAAATAACGTTATGAAATAAATAACATATTGATTGTAATTGAACCTTACATTTAAATTATTATAATTGGTTTGATTATTCTCAATAAATATGGACTTGCCTAGTTTCTAAATTCTTATCCTCCAGAAATCGTATCATATTATTGAAAATTCTTTTGCGTGTATGTTCATTGCTTGCCGGGTTTAAAATCATATCCGGACCCGCTATAACAACAGCGCAGATTAGTAAACGAACTGTTGCACATCGCACCAAGTGGTTTTTGTGAGTAGGACCTTTGGCACATAGAGCTCTGATAGTGTGAAACGTTGAAATGTGGGTTACCATGCAGTCTAAGGCTAAGTTAGCATCTTGGCGTATGAACTTGTTCGCATCCGCTGTTTTTCCGAGAAGAATATCCACGATATCGTTAAATTCCTGCGAAGGAAAAATACATTATACAACATAACCAATAAATAGCTTTTTCACTGGTAGACATTTGTTCAAATATATTCCCTAATTCACCAAGCAATTAGTTTAATAAAACTTACTTTAAGTTTTAAATTCTGTATCTTCTTAATAAAATAAATCTCTGAGTAAAAGTGTTACTTCCGGTCTGAATTTTGAACATTTTTGTACACAAAAATTGTCCCAAATCTTACTCAAAGTACTTTTATTCTCTTATTCTATAAAGTTCATAATTTTGGAAATATTTTCAAAAAAACTGCTATTCGATAAAAGTAAAAGTATTACTTCCGGTCAGAATTTTGAAGTTGTTCCAATTCGGGCTCTAAATACTTTTGTATTCTAGATAAATCTATATAGATCCATAATTTGCGAGATATTTGCAGAACACTGTTTTTCGCTAAGATAAAAAGAGGGAGGGAGGGAGAGAGAGACAGGGGAGAGAGAGAGAGAGATGTTTGCAAAAACCACTTTCTCGATATCAGGGAACTTCAAAACGTGGACATCTGCGAAAATCTCGAGGTCGAAAATTTTCGTCATCACAATATGTACTATATGTATAAGAAAGTATCTCAAAAATGAGTAACAATTTAAAATCTTATTTAGTTAATCACTTATACATTACAGTTTGTTGTATTATGTGCCAACATTGGTATCCAGCAATGATGGCACATAATAAAACAAACAGACTGTACGGTTTAATATAAGTATCGTTAGACCGTAATAGATTATAAATGGGGAAAAAGATATTAATTTGGTAAGTTATACAGTGAACATTAGAAGAAAAATTTTTTTCGTATAAAAGTTTTATTTGAAAAAATATACAAAAATGGAATTTGCTAAAACATTATACTAGTTATATTGAGAATCTTCGATGTCTTCAGAATTATGATCTGTTGCTCTTTTTTAAATGGAGCTGTCTTTTGTTACAACTCCTGATGAAGCACTAAAATCAACTTTAATAACATACTACACGCAAGGTTTTTAGGAGTTTTGTTTACAAAAACATTACAAACTTCATCCTGTGCTACAGGCTTGAAAAAGCACGAATTGCGGTTACTCAGGCGTAGAAATTTTTGCAGTGTTAGTGGAGATGCGATGCTACAATATTATGCAGGTTCAGCCTGTACCTACTTTACTAAAGTAATCACTCAATACACCGACTATCAGAATCGATTCATTTTTCAGTTGTCTTTTTGATGAAAATTTACTGTTTTATATTTCTCAATATATCTGTTTTGCTCTTTCTTAAGTATATATTTGTATTGTCTTCATCAAAAACTCCTGCTCAATGTATGTGTTGTACCAGTCATCACTTTGAAATATTTTGTTTATAATCGCAAGAGCATTTACTAAATTTTTAATATTCTCAAATTGTTCATTGTACACTACTTTATGCTTTCCATTAATTATAAGGAAGTATTGTGATGATAAAAATTTTTGACTCGAGATTTTTGCATGTCCACGTTTTGAAGTCCCGTGATACCGAAAAAGAGGTTTTTAAAAAATGTCTCTCTCTGTGTGTCTGTGTGTATGGCTACGAAAGCGGTCAAACCGCTATAGCTATCAATTCCAAATTTGGTATTTAGAAATATAATCTCCCTCTTGAGACCTGATTATATTTTCAGTAAAATTGGCACACCGGAAATGGTAGCTTACTTCGGTGAAAAAAATCGAATTTTGGACTAATAAGTTGAAACAAATTTATAAAAAATTCATATGTACTCAAAAATAAATATGAGAAGAAATTTATTAAAAATTTTTTTAGAAATTCCTACCGCAAGTAGGTGTTTTACTCTTATCAAAAATCAGTTTTTTGCAAATATATATATACACTTGTTAAACAGGTACATTACGAGTATAAAAATATTTAGAACTTAATTTTTAATACCTTTTGTATAAAAAAAATTCCAAAATTCGAACCGGAAGTAATACTTTTATTCCTATCGAATAGCGATTTTTGCAAATATCTCGTAAATTATTCATTCTATATATGTATATATATTTATCAAGAGTACCTACAAATGTATTTAGACCTACATTTGGAATAATTTTTGTATAAACGTAATTTCACAATTCGGACCGGAAGTAACACTTACTCTTATCGAATAACAATTTTTTGCAAATATCTCGTATTCCATAGAGATTTATTAAGAGATTGGAGAGATTATACTACAGTAGGTTTTTGAATAATTTTTGTAAAAGAAATTCTCAAAATTCACATTTACTCACAGGGTTTCCATTTCAAAATATAAAAGTATTTAAAACAATTTAGAACAACTTTTGTATAATTTGAAACGCACACACGTATAAGAAAGTTGTGTGGTGGCCACACCTCGTTTTTTGTGTTAGTTTTTGTTTCACATGACAGAAAATACGAAAGCAGAAAAGTCGATGTCAATATGTGTCAGTTTTCGCCCAAATTATATACGTATTCTAATTGGTCCTGTAAATACCAATAGTTAAATACTATTTCTGACAAATAAAAATTGCAACCAATAATATGACATTTATAGTATGTATCAAACTTATATGCATGGTTTAATTGGATATTCTTTATTTGAGAAAGAATTGTATATGTATGTATTATGACAAGGTACATAACATATTCACATGTGATTCGTTGTAATGTGAAATCTAATGGAACAGATGTTACTCTGTATTTTTTGCATGAAATATTCTTGGTATAAAAAATAATTCTTGGTATCATTCGGATATGTCGAAAGATACAAGTACGTACGATTTGTTTGAAAAAATGTTTCGATTCGCGACAGATGGAGCTGTAATCGCTAGAAATTGAACTGTAATCACAAAAATATTTTAAAAAAACAGATAAACACATATTCAGTGTTTTTTTAAAATTATTATTCTGATGTTACAATTACCCCACCTCCTGTGGGTTGAGTGGTTGGTTAATAAACTACTATTCGTGTAACCCAGGAACAACGACGGTCACGTAGTATTTTTTTTGTTCCCTTCGGAGTGCTTGATTGACGTGATTCCCTTTGCCTTCTTATTTCTTATTATATATATAATGTTACAGTAGCAGTATCTTAATAATTTTTTGATGAAAATATTATTTCTTCGAAATATGTAATAATGGACATTGTGTTCTGTTCAAAAAATTTATTTCTATGAATACATGTATTGGAAATTAAACTTAATTTAGCTTCGTTAAACTGCAAAACACACTATCTATACCGAACTGAATCTAAAGCAATGCCTATGGTCAAGTTATTTTTGTACCCATCATTTCGCGATGTAACTATCTTTGCATGTGTGCAGGAAACTCCTAAAATACAAATTATTTTCACAAGACATTCATAATGCACTTGTATATCACGTTCTCTAGAAGAAATGACGTCTGCTTGCAAATATGGCCTTGTAGGGCATGTGTCGACATTCAAATAATTTATTTTATCGCGTTCACTACTACCTATCTGTAGTATTTTCGTATCCAGCTGCTTGTATTTGGTAATAAATTAATTGTATACGTAAATATATATATCTTATTTTATCATGGCCCTGTATTTAATATAATAAATGAAGTTTCTCCTGATTTAATAAAGAAAATTGTTGAAACGTTTAAACAAGATAAACAAGACTTCTTGATGTCACTCAATTAAATTAATTATGAAATAAATATCGAAATACTCTACAGTGGTTAAAAAGAGATAGAAGTTATTTAAACAATCGTAACTTGGTATAATTAACTAAGATCCGTCATACTGCGGAAATAATACGATAATCAAAGATTGCCGTTTGGGATTTGCAAATACTTTAACTTTATCCGTATTTTTAGCCGATAAAACATATTTAATAAAAAGCTGATAGAACGAAAACATATTGAAGACAATATGACAATATTCTGTAATAAGTATTGCACTGTTTGAAACTTTTTGAACATTATTGGAAATAAATACATACACACACATACATACAGCTCGCAGACTGAGACCTGACAGATGAGATGCCCTTCCCACAAGATGCGCAGTGAATTCTTATAATATTAGGATAAGCACGACCAGCTGGTCATTTCATTTTTCCAAATACTTTCTCTGTCTCGCACTGACCTATAAGACTCCGCCCATCGGCCAAGACTCAGTCTGTGTACTGTACATACATATACACAGCAATTTCAATAATCGATATTTTGTTGAGTAAAAACATCCCTGCGGTTTATCAGCTCGCTTATTCGACTGACTTGAGTCCTTCTAACTTTTTCCTCTTCACGACACACCTCAAGGGACATCATTTTGGGACACACTAATACATTCAAACGGCTGTAACTGACCAGCTGAAGGCTATTTCAGTATCCGAGTTCCAATGTTGATATGAGGATTGGAAGAACTGCCTCCAATATGCCAATAAATTATGAAAATCTTTATCAGCTGCATTATAGTTAATAATAAAATTTGAGTTTAAGCAAGTAAAGGGTGAATCTGTTCAATTATGATTTGTATCAATGTTTGAACTTTTGGTTTAGGTACGAAAATTCATTAAATTTACATTATCTGGAAATTTACAACACAGCCCGTTGTATACTTTTTTTTAAAAAAAACACACAAAATAGATGAATACACGTTATCCAAGCAAACCACAATTAATAGAAATAATATTTACGTTATTGTAGAACAGAAATATTACTAAAAAGTGACTCAACAAGTATACTTGCGTATAAGAACATTTGAAGCATTGCTGATTTCAATTTAACAGCATCTTCAACAACCTTATAGTCATAATTAATTTCTATAGATATTGTAAATTACTACATTATGTACCTACTCCCAAATATGGGTAATCTGACTACGACAGCGAAAAAACATTTAAATATATCGATACAAAATTTTATCATATACAGGTGAGTCAACTACGCGGGCAAGGCCGATTGTGCCTTTACGAGTGAAGATATTTCGAAGCGGTTTTTTTCTTGTGGTAGCTGTTCATTAGGGGCACATTTTAAAAATATGTTGTATTATACAGAGTGTTCCATAACTTGGTGGCTAACCATAGTTATAGTTTTTTAAATGGAAACCCTATATATTATTGCATTTTTGAATTTCCCGTATAATTTTTAGTCAAAAAGTTATAAGATAGTATAGGCCTAAAGTGTAAAGAATTTGACTTATTCCCATTTTTCTGAAAAATTCAATGTTTGTATAAAATTATATTTCCCGAAAACGACGTATTAGATGGACACAATTTTTTGCAGTATTGTTTACAATAAGAGGTCCAAATAGAAGCATGTTTTATTTTTTTACAGTTAGTAACTGCATGTGCAGGAAACTGGATTAAAATTAGATGCCACGTTTTTGTATAAAAGTGATTTTTTTTAAATGGAACACCCTGTATATCAGTTCATTTTTGAATTGTTTATTAAATTTCATGTCAGAAACATGTAAAACGTTAATACTTTAAAAGTGACTATTACAGAGTTATTGTCGTTTTTTGATATGCTTTTGCTAGTTTTTTGCAAAAAGTCAATTTTTTCAAATGGAACACCCTGTATATTATTTCATTTTTGAATTTCTTATTAAATTTCACATCAAAAACATGTGAGACGTTAATACTATAAAAGTGACTATTACTGAGCTATTGTCTCTTTTTGATATAATTTTGTCAGTACTATACTATATTAATTAAACCACAAAACTGACAAAATTATATTAAAAAGAGACAATAGCTCAGTAATAGTCACTTTTAAAGTATTAACGTCTTAGATGTTTTTTGATGTAGAATTTAATAAGAAATTCAAAAATGAAATAATATACAGGGTATTCCATTTGAAAAAATCGACTTTTTTGCAAAAACTAACAAAAGCATATCAAAAAACGACAATAACTCTCTAATAGTCACTTTTACTGTATTAACGTCTTACATGTTTCTAACACGAAGTTTAATAAACAATTCAAAAATGAACTGATATACAGGGTGTTCCATTTAAAAAAATTGACTTTTATACAAAAACGTGTCATCTAATTTTAATCCAGTTTCCTGCACATGCAGTTAGTAACTGTAAAAAAATAAAACATGCTTCTATTAGGACCTCTTATTTTAAACAATATTGCAAAAAATTTTGTCCATCTAATACGTCGTTTTCGAGAAATATAATTTTATACAAACATTGAATTTTTCAGAAAAATAGGAATAAGTCAAAAACTTTACACTTTAGGCCTATATCATCTTATAACTTTTTGGCTAAAAATTATACGGGGAATTCAAAAATGCAATAATATACATATAGGGTGTTCCATTAAAAAAACTATAACTATGGTTAGCCACCAACTTATGGAACACTCTGTATAATACAATATATTTTCAAAATGTGCCCCTAATGAACAGCTACCACAAGAAAAAAACCGCTTCGAAATATCTTTACTCGTAAAGGCACAATCGGCCTTACCCGCGTAAGTGACTCACCCTGTATATCTTTATGGAATAGAATGACTTTTAGTGAACCATAGACAATTACCTAACCGTTATCCAATATCATGTGCATGTCGCCTTCTGTTACAGCCATACATGACAATTTTGTTTTCAAATATAATAATTCTGTGACACATAAGTCAAGAATAGTACAATAATTTGTAGCGGATGAAAATTAAAAAAAAATGTAGTATTATACTAAAAGCTCCCTCAGCAAAATCTTTAGGTATATATGAAATAAGATTGAAAATTATTGCCAATAACTTATACATCACAGCATGTCTTCTCGTTTACAAGTAATAACTCATAATAATGGCATATTACTAATGACTTATTCTTTTTAACAAACAATTTATACCGTAGTCGACATATTTTAATTTCTGATACGAAAGTAGAAAGAGGAAAAGAGCGCGACGAAATAAACTAAAGATAAACATAAGCGGGGCTGCCAAGACAGTACACTCGACAAATGTTTCCTATGAAATGTAAGGCGTGAGGGTCCCCCGACACTACGTTGCTCTCCCACCACTGTTAGCAAACAGGCATCGCTGCATATTATAAGGTCATGGGATAGAAGTACAAACCGAAATTAAAATTTGATGACTATACGGTATATATCGTACCTATAACATCGTTGTATGTAACATAGTGAAATAAATAAAGGAAATAGTTCATTAAAACTTTTGTAAGGATAACACTTACAGGACCTCTGGTATCTCTCATAGATTCGAAGAGATGTCCAGCAGCTTGACAGGCAGTTCTGCACACATGTGACCGAGGACTACGAAGTAATTCAATCAGCCTTTGGTTAATTGTTATCATATGTGGTAACAGCATTTCAGAGTCCACGCCTTTGCATAATTCTGTAACGTCAGCAAGAGCTTTTAGCGCGGTATTCCTAAAGATTAAAACAAGTATGTTGATAATAGTCTCTTTTTATAATGCTTAATTTACCAATCTGTATTTTGAATTCGATTTAGCACATCTGTCAATGAGATTTCAGATGAATATACAGATTCGGCATCAATACCTTGGCTTCTTTCACTAAGGCTATCCTTAAAGATAAATTGCATCAGAGATAATAAATTTAGCTAGGACCAATTACTCCATGCTAACCAGGTATGCTTATATACATTTGTTTTTCAATAACTGTGGGATATTATTCCATAAATATTAACTATGATTTATATTAGTACTAGCCTGCCCAGCAGACATTGTTCCCGGTAGGTGGCGCGACGAGTTTATTTAATATGATTTAATAACTCAACCACTGTGCCACCTATCGGGTCCAGATTGTGTGATTTTGTTTTTTGAGATTAAACCAACATATATTGTGAATATGAATCATTTTGGTCCATAAATATAGAATTTGTTAATAACTTGACTACAGCGCCCCCTATCGGATCCTAGCCTATGGTTCATAATCTAAACAAAACAACACGATTACTAACTTTTTAGATTCTCTTCGGTTCTTAAACAAGTAGAACACATGTTGGTCAACGGTGTTCCAAATGACAAATTGTAATTTTCATGTACTACAATACCTTCTAAGGTAGGAAATTTTAACGGATGCATTGAGGTGTATTTCATCAATTTAGATGACATCACTGGTTGTTTTGCCATGGAAGGACTCTCTGAACATTTAAGGGTTTCAATAAATCTTTAATGGATTTTTATAGAGACTCATTTTCCCTCCTACTCGATTTCCGCCTCTTCTCTCTTTAAGAACTAAAGCCTTAATATTAAAAAAAAACTTTCTAGTTATTATTCGTTCTGTTATGTCAATCTAGTTATTGTTTTTCCAGGCAAATTTGGTTAAAAAATTTGAAGTTTTCTTGGGCTTGATCCTTATATGAACTTTAAAAGAAGCGTATCTTGCTTAATTTCAACAAGAACATGCAATGGCATGCTTAAAGATGATATCCACAAAAAATGTTTTTAATGTTCTGGAGCGGTCGCCATTTAAGTGAGCACAAAAATTCTACGCTCACTAAGAGAACGTATTCTAATTCACATGCACATTAACGCGTTCCAACACCAACGTAACACAAAATTTTAAGAAAGTAAAACAAACTAAATTGTACTGGGCGCGGGTCTCCCACACACGGCGTCCAACATTTTCTCAAACTTTGCTCCATTTTAGGTACTAAAATTAAATTCATTTTGAACACGATAAGTTTGGTTACATATTAACGTAAATTTATTGATGATTAAAAAGATATGTAAATAATCATCGCTGGGAAAATGATAACCATAGAATAAAAAATTAATGGAAGGTCGAAATTTTGAGGAAAATATACCTATGGTTAAATGTTAATGATTATTATGTTCTATGATAATGTTAATTTACTAGACTTAGGTACACTAAAAACATCGCCGAAATATAATGAAGGAAAACAATTTATTATTATTGTTTATTACATTTGTCAGCAGTGAAAAGTACCAGATGACAGACGATCATATAAACAGTGTTGTCAAGTCTGCTGATTTTCGGTAAATCTACCAGTTTTTTCAGTTCATATTGCAGTTTATAATCTATCACAAAGTCGCCTTGTCTTATGTGTGCAGAACTGAAATCGGTAGACCGTTAAATCAAAGTAAAAATTGGTAGATCTACCAAAATATCGGTAGACCTGGCACAACAGCACATAGCAGAGAACGGCCCTGTCCAGCCAACACTCACTCAACTGTTGTCAAGTGAGCAGTTGCAGCGAGAACGGTTCCCGATCTGTCTGCTGAATGCGACCAATGGTTTGCCTAATGCAAATGCCTAGTTTTGCTACGAAACGACGCTAACAAGTACAGCAGACCGATTTTCATGTGGCCGGTTAGAAGTACCGCCCTCGAGATGCGCACGAAATTCATAGGTAGGGGAACCTCTGGCATTCAGTGCTTTACATCGTTTTAAGCGATAAACACCCTTACTTGACGCACGTACAAATTCCCCCACCGGCCACATGAAAATCGGTCTGCTGTACAAAGTTTCTCATCCAGTTTGGTTGGTAGACATTTACCATAAGAAAATATAATAAATAAAATGTTAACTTGTTTTTTTTTTTTTGTAAATTAGTTCTACCAGGTATTTGAAATTCTATTTATATTTAATTATCTATGTACACATATACGTTGTATTGTGATAATATGTATAGATTTGACATTTCATATATTTAATTTGCATTAAAGGTTCAAAATGTTAAAATTTTAGTCATGTAATCCAGCATTTGTTCTCAATGGAGACATGTACCAAAGAAATTACAAGTATATTGAACCTCAACAATAATACATATTTTAAATACACCTATAACAGTAGCGGAAAAACGGAACATGATGAAACAATCGACGGGGAACCACCCGTGGCAGATTGGCCGCGGCGTGATTGGTCGTGGAGGATTGTCTTATCTCTAAGGCATTTTATACAGATTATAATTAAGGACTGGACGTATGAGGCCCAAAATACGACGGACAAAAGAAATAGTGTAGTTTCGTCGAAAAAACGGACAGCGAAAATGTTGATTTTAGAGTTAAATTCCGTTCTTCCTTCAGGTAAAAGCCTGAGTTTTTAAAATTTATTCATATTTCGTAAGATAAATAAAGTAGGGAGAATTTACTCGACTGAGCTACAAAATGAACAAATAATAGTGTATTTTCACCACCCACTTGTTATCCAATTATATAATAGTATATTATGTATCAACTTTTATAAACGCCATCTTAGTCACGAATTTCATTAATGACAAGCGCAGCGAGTGATTAATAAAACGAGTGACTAACGAGTTTATAAAACGAATTTCATACTATACTTTTTCTACGACCACAAATAATCAAATACAAAATTACTTGTGTTTTGTCGCACCATGTCGGATTATTTTGACAGATTGATGACAAGTGTCAACCAACTTGATGAAAATTTCACTTGATTTTTGCATTTAAAAAACATAGAGCTAATTTCAGCCCGTGACTAAAGTGCACGAAGCCACAGCTTGTCGAGGTGTGTTTAAAAAGTCACTTAGCGTCATGGAAACCTTTGCGATAAATAGCATTTTAAATACGGGAGTAGAAAAATAAAATTAAGAATTCTTTAAAAATAAAAAATTTCAATAGTGCGGGCGATGAATCATGGGACTCTCGTGTCGTCTCTAATTATAACGAAAAATATCAATTCATAAGTGGTCAAATGCAACAGAGATGAAGCCACTTGTATTGTAAAAAACTGAAGTTTCTAAATCCTTTTGCATTACTTTTTATGAAGCTTTTTACCTGAACTTAACATGGAATAATAGATACCAAAAGCAACAATATCTTTTTCACTTACATCGGATGGTAAAAAAGTTAAACTCATTTGGTCTATTCTCATCATATCCCTTTGAAAATTAGCTGCCGGTATTATCGGTGCCATTTTATTAGGAGTTTTTGTACGATCTATCAACGATTTTCTCCCTTTCATTTGCACGACTTTAGGACTTGCAATTTCAGACTTACTCTGATCGATATAAGGAATTTTCTCAGGCTCTTGACGAAAAATCTCAATTCTATTCGAAACTGGCAAATTTGGATTAGGACTGCTCGATCTACCTCGTCTAGTTGGAGATATTAATTTTTTAATTGATCGGACTTCGTCCATCTTACTTTTTTGCTCACTCGAGAGTGTTGGGAGCATGAAGGAATTACTTCTTTTACTGCGAAAATTTCTGTTTCTTTCGTAAATGGTATCTCGATATGTTATATTTATATGATTTCTTTCATGTATATTTCTAACAGTAAAACGAGTGAATTGAGGTTGTATTCTGTCACTTTCTTGTGGTAGAAAATGTTGATGGTAACCATCTACTAGAGACTGACTTTTAAAAGTATGTTTAATTGGACTATTTGATCTTACTTCGTCGTGAATTCTACGCGGTGGAGAATTTACAGGCCTGTATTTTATCGTATCACCAGCTGTGTGATCGTACATATTATTGTGCAAACGATGTCTGGATTTTTCCAAGTACGTTTCAATAAGAGATTTCTTTGGGTAATCACTTGATGCAGAGTTTACTTGGGTACCAGAATCTTTAGTATCGTGTTCCGGATTATCGAGACCTTGAAGGTACTGTTCAATATTATTTTTCTTGCAAAAGCGATACGAATTACAATCTGTACTTGAACCATCTAAAGTAAAATTTTCGAAATTAGCATCAGAATAATCGTGTTTGCAATTTCTAGGTGTCGGTGAAAGACTGTCAGGACTCATTTCTCCGGTTTCGAGTTTTGCTAATTCTATAATTGTTTTACTAGTTTGAGTGCTGCAATCTTTAACTTCGTCAAAATTGAAATTTTTGAAGATAACTTTATCACCGTTTTCCACTGTCTGACACTTATCAACTACTGACAGAAGTGAACACGTATTTAAAGCGCTGCTTGGCTGCTCACATTCGTCTTTATTGTAATGAAAAACAGAAATCGGCAATTGATTAAACGCTTTGTTGGATTTTAATGTTTTTCTAGCAGTTATAATAGCAGGTTGTCTAAGTTTATTAACAATGTCTTCCACATTCCTTTTTTTCTTTTCTTCCTATAACGAAAAAATGCATTATTTTAAATTGCCACATTATAAAGAACTACTTACCATAGGTAAGTATCCATCAAAGAAACATTTTCAAAAGTGACAGCGAACTGACAGTGATTAAACCAAGTTGTCAGTTCGACATCATCACAAAACGTTTAAGACTGATAGAAATTTTCTCCATATTGTCGCATCTGCTTGCACTTTTTGATTTCTCTTATTATACAAATTGAGTTTTGTGTAACAAAATGGCCTATCATACGTAGGTATATAGGTAAATCAGAAACGAAAGTTTATATTCGATTAAAAATCGGTAAACAATATTTATAATTAGTTGTAATGAATTTTTAATGATCAGTTAGTTCAAAACCAGCGCATTAGCACTTATAATAAGGGAATTTTTAAGCTTCGTATTTTAGTACCTACGTAGTTCGTAAAGAACAACCCAGACCGGCAACTACTTGAAAAAAAATATTCGAGATCTTCCATCCTTGTCACACATCAGTATATGTGGTACGAAGATAGCGCTAGCAGCATATTGGCGCGAAATTTGAAATGAGCTTGTTTTTAGAATACGCTTATTAAATATGTTATTTATGTAACAGAAACATACACAAAAGTTACTAAAACTATAGTAATAAATATTATTTACTGTAACAATTATCGCCCTAGTTTGAGAATCTTATGTGTAATTTTGTGGTGCTGCACAGCGGCGGCCCATGATGTTTTGGGACGGGAAGGCACCGCGGGGTCTGAGTGTTTAATATCAAAAATTAAGTACAGACAAAAAATAAACTCAATATGCTATTTGATTAACATGTTTGAAAATAAAATTCATCCGCCGTTCCTTACGATCAGCAAAATGATTAATAACTAATTCATTGAAGTTTGGTGTTGATGTCAGTAATTGTTTTTCAGTGGAACACATTGCTAAGGCACATAGTCTGCTTTCCCGCATGGTATTTCTAGAAAATGTTTTTATTCGCTTCAAAGTAGAAAAACACCGTTCACTTTCAGCTGTTATCATCGGTATGGTGCAAATTATTTTCAATAGCTTCACAGATTCGGCAAATGTAGTTGTTAAATTATTTTCATAAAAACATTGCAGTAATGTTAGAGTAGATGAAGCAGTTCCAAAATATGGTCTATTATACAAGACTACCAATTCATGCTTAAAAGCAATTGATTCCAAATTAAAAGTCTTCACGGCCATTTGGAATTCAGTTTCGGGGAAAGAATTTTGATATGTTGAAATTAAGTGTGGTTGAAAAAAAGAGCTATATAGATAGGTGATCATTAAATAAAAACGGTCATCAATATTGTTAAAATTTAGCAACCATTTTGTGTTTGTCTTCATACCGGGGTCTTCTGTTCCGTTATCGGGAATGTTCCTCTTCTTTTTCATCGTTATCACTATTTCCATTGTAATAATCGTAATCAGTTCAGTTCCTCACATACTGAATTGACGATTTAAATGATGACACACAAGACTGTATTTTAATATTGTCAATTTGACGATGTTGTAATTGGTTTTAGAGAATTTCGCAATGCGGCATTTTATTTAAAAAAATATAACCAGTACCTAATTGAAATCATAATCATTTAAAATGTTTTTCAAGTCTACAGCTTTCCTTATTGTCGACTGGTCACTAGATTCATCATCTACGATCCGCGTCAGACATATGATAAGATCTTTTTTATATCTGAAGACACTCACAACACCTCTTGATTTAAAGTTGCATCTGGTTGGTGCAGCCCGTGGAAGTCGATTTTTCACAACCTCATCCAGTATAGCAGAATGTACAGTTCTGTGCAATAAATTGGCGTACACTTATTATACGATTATGTAAATATGACTTTTGTTTGAATATCTGTCATGTAGGTATGACCAACGAACTATATTAGTAAACCATAGAACGGCAGTTGCTTGTTGAATCAGCGCGTCCAACGGTGAATGTAGGAACTAAAGGCCGCCATGACAGTTGAGGTCAACTTTCGAATTTTGTATTGTGTGTTTCGTCCGATTTTTGAGTTTGTTATAAATTTATAAGTACAATGCCTGCTACCTGTTCAGCTATTAACTGTACCAACAGAAGGAAAGTAGGTACAAACATTTCGTTTTACAAGTAAGCATAAATTTATTTGGTTTTTGACAGTAATAAATTAATGTATCTATTTAATACTTTTAGATTTCCCTTGAGGAATAAAGAATTATTAAAGAAATGGACTATTGCTATGAAAAGGGATCATTGGAAACCATCAGCTTTCAGTCACATTTGTTCTACTCATTTTGAAGAAACATGTTTTCGTTATAATAATAATAGACGCAGTTTGCAACCCAATAGCTTGCCTACAATTTTTACTTTCACGCAATTGAAAACATGTAAAAAAGTATCAAGACCTCCCCCAAAGAAGAGGACTATTGACATTCGTGAAGAAGAATTTGCAATAAATAAAAACAGTGCGAATACAGGTAGGCTTATAATTGAGTTATATTTTACAACACCATCTATATATTACATTTTTTTTACAGTACAGTAAATCAATAGAAATCTCAACGATATCAATTTTGATGATAAGAGGAACAAAATCAGCGATATCTTTAAAAAATAAGGCATTAATCATAAAGCAAGTAGAATATTTGATACAGTACCTGAAAAAATTAACGTCACTTGATGGGCAACTGATTATTTACTCACAAAGACAAGTCCCAATTTTAGGCTTGATTATTGATTTAATGTCTATTACTCAAATTGCAAATGATTTAGTATGGAGTGCAAATCCCCCATTGCAATTTTTGTTGACAAGACGTTTAAGTCAGGATCACTTGGAATTATTTTTTGCTACCATTAGAAATGTACATAGAGATAATAATAATCCAAGTGCTTTGCAGTTTAGATCAGCATATAGAAAGTGCTTGCTAGCTCAAATCGAACCCTCAAGAAATGCGAATGTTTCTTCAGAAGATACAAATATATCTTTAGAAGTAGGTTTTGAAAGACGCAACACTGAAGAAACAGTAAGAACTTTGTCTTTGTTCTGCGAAGGAATTGTAGAGTATATTGCTGGGAATGTTATTCGGGAAGTTATAAAAAATTACTATTAGGAACAGAAAATAACAAATATCCTCTAATTGCTATTAAAGATGTAAACCATTCACTAATTATTCCAACTTGTAACACAGTGAAAATGCTAAAAATTGCTGAGGCAGTCATTGTAAGTTATAAAACTGACATATTAAATTGTAAGAGAAATATATGTTTATTATTCGAAACTGAAATATTTAAAAAAGTATGTTATTCAAAAATATTTTATGAACATGATCATATATTTACTGAATTATATGATGATGATGTAATGCATTATATACACTTCATAAAACTTGTTATCCAAAAATATATCCAAATACGTTTACATCATATGTGTAAAATGTATAGTATGGCAGCCGTTGGCACTTCCCTACGGCAAAAATTAACAAAAACTATAATTTTTAAAGGCCACAAAAATAAGGCACTGTTGTAATAGTATTGTATTTAAGATTTAAATATATAAGTAAAAAATTGTTTTAACTTTGATTTTACCTCATTATAATAAATCTTTGTCCTTTTTTCCTTTCGTATACCGAAGTTAATGAACAGAAGAAGAAGCAATTAATGATTTAATGAAAAATTCTATAAAATCTCAAGAATTATTTATACCCAATAAGTAAATTTAAAAGGTAAAAACCTCTTATTTATGTCAATCAACTCTCTCACTGTTATTAGAGGGAATTAATTAACATCTATCCAATGCACAAATACGGAATGAGTACTTTTAATATGAATATAATAATTTCATTAATTATAATACAGATTCATCTATTTGAATTTTGACCTCAACTGTCATGGCGGATAGCCACGCCCACTGTCACAAATTTTGTGCACCAAATAACCTTTCTATGGTTTTTTGGCGATGTAAACATCAAATCACTGTCAAATGGTCAAATTTTTTTTCTGAGGTTATGTTTTCGTCTGTCCGTTCGGAAATGAGGGAGGAACATAATTAATCTGTGTCACGTGACAACAAATCCCATAAAATTTCCTTGCGTCAACTATGTAAAAACCGAACGCAGTAATAGTTCGTTGGGTATGACAAATTGAATTGACGCTATAATTCAAATTGTCATACTTAACTTAAGCCATTTTCACAATGGCAAAATAATGTCAAAATTAGCAATAAGACGTGTACGCCATTTTATTGCACAGAACTGTACATCTTGTAAAAAAAATAGAAAAGACCATCTAGATTGCACAAAAAAAGTTTAACTTTGTTATGTGAGGCAGCCCGTTCAAGTATCAGATTTAACTGGTACGCGTAACAGTGAATATAATAATGCGCATATAGTTGAATCGTTTTGGCAACCGACATATGGCCGAAGTAGGTACCAACGAACTAAAGACCACAATTGCATGCCACTACAAATTCCAATCGACAGGAATTATTTCAGAACAAGAAACTTTAACTATACCTTGTCTCAGAATAAGAAGGAGTGATTCAAATATCGCGCCAAAATGGCGTATATTTTTAAAGTATTTCATTGGTTCTTGCGTAGGCAAGTTTAACATGGGAAAATAAGTTTGACAAAACGTCATTTTATGTTTATAGTCAAGCCATAACCTATACTCCATTCAGTCTAAGAATAAAGTAGATGGCGCTACAATATGAGCACAGTTTACACACGATGAACTTTGTATTTTGAAAACAAGTAAAACATATGTTTACTGTCAGATGGATAGCAGGGATATACATATCTGATATCATTATATTTTGACATTTACGTACATTTTTATACAAGTTGGTAAGTCATTCCTCAAGAAAAAGGAATGCACATGTCGTCTAATTGTACTTTTTGGTGCTTCATCCAATTTATTGTAAGTATGACGATAATTTCTTTTTCTTGGAGGAGAAATTGGAACTCCATATAATTCCATTTCTTTAATAATGCAGTACATTGTATTTCTATTAATACCCACTTCCTCTGCTGTTTGATTGACTGCAGCTGTTTTAGACATATTGTTTTTATCCTTAATGTACACATTATAAGCCATTTGCCTTTGTCCAGATCTTATGTGTTTCCCTTTACGATTTTTTGAAGGACCTGGTAAAAGTGCTTCCGCCATACTATAGAATATTAGCGATTACGAAAAGAAAGTTAACGAAATTGATAAAATACCTTAACAAATGAATATTTCACTTGCGAGTTCTAAGAAGAACTATTTTTTAAGAATATTAACAACAAATAACTATGTAAAATACGGAAATCGACAAAATCTTTGAACAAAACTGTCATTAAACAAATTTTTGACAGAACGAGCTAAATGCGATTATTTTGCCGGTGTAAATGCACACTCGATTTCAACCAATCACAAACGTTTATTTTAAGCCCTATCTCTCCCAATGCTTTATTCTTAGACTGAATGGAGTATAGTCTCTTACATTTTTACTTCGGCTTATTATAGTTTATTGTGTTATCCGTACTTTTATGTACAACACGAGCATGAGTTGATCAGACGGCTTAAGACCTAAGGAACAAGTGATCAGGCATTTAAAACTTTGAATTTGATGAATCTGTCAAAAATACTGTACGACAGTGCAAAAATCAAACGTCCAACAATTAATATCACTGCAAAAATAACCGTAGATGAGTTCATACCATAAATGAACTGAACAACTCACATATATTCTAGAATTGACGCATTAATTTCAAGTAAGTGTTAATTAATAGTATATTATTCAACAAGCGTGTAATGATGGCTATTACCCACGAAGATGAAATTGCAACACGAGCCGTCAGGCGAGTGTTGTAACATCTGAGTGGGTAATAGCCATTATACGCGAGTTAAATACTATACTTTATCCACAACTTAAATGTTGTTCAAAAAATACGAAAGATAAAGAACAATATTTCTTTCTACAAACACTGTCAGAAGTTGACATTTTGACACGGCAAACAAAAAATGCGATTTATGTATACCGCATATTCACAAGTATATATGTTTGTTCAAAAATACAAAAGATAAAGAGATAAAGGAACAACATTATTTATTAATAGTGACGTTTCTAATACACAAAAAATTAATTTTTATAATAATTATTAATCGTTACATTACAGTTGCTTAAATTCATATATATATAAGTATATTTATGAAATGTCAAATTTGCAATTTGACACAACGGTGGAGTAATAAATATTATTCCATCGAAGTGTCATTATTATTCAACAGTATTTAGTAATGCATGGCATTACTTGATAGGAATCGCGTATTTAATACATATATTACTTAATAGTTGTGGATAAATACTAATTATATTACCACATGTTCTTCATATACATGTTATATTTCAGATATGTCAAACGTAAAGAAACCTGTACTAATAGAAAAAGGTGAAAATATCTGGTGGAGAATATTTGGGAAAAAGTTTGGATTGCCACAAGTATAATGAGTGCACGACAAGCTTTGCTGAAAACCTGTAGGATTAAAAAGCCATACCGATAAAGATAGGCAATTAGGAATACTTCATATACATTCTGAATTGATACATAAGGTGAAGTTTCTTCAAAAAAATCCCCTTTCAGAATATCAGTTATTCGAGAACTTTTGACAGAAGCAATTACAAATGTTACAATAAGTATTTGGAAAAATTGTGCCGACCATGTAAATTTTTAATTTTGTGAACACTAAATTATTGTTAATTTCCAATATATAATAGAAATAAAAATGTGTTATACTTTATATACATATTTTCAAAATACATCAATTTTAATAGAGAAGAATAATTAGTAATGTGTAGGTATATGTAATTATCTTTGCAGGTCGTGTAAACAACTTCAGCCGATGTAAATTTTTCAATTTATTACTGTTCTATGTAAGCTTCACATTTCCAAGAGTAGTTGCTTGAATTTACCTCCTCAAGGTTTGTAGCAGTAATATGAATGATTTATCTGTACAAGTTCTTTATTGATATTTACAATAGAAACTAATAAGCATAAACTTTTTCTGCAAGTTCTTAAGGACGTTTTGATAAAAGGTTTGATTCATTCTTGCTCGCTGATACAAATATTTAATAATAAATAGACTTGATTCACAATTTTCATGTCGATATAGCACATTCACTAAAATGTGCAGTAATTATATGTTTATAATGGCAATCCTTCTCAAACCGCTCGGAACAAAGTCTACTCTTTTCATTTGTAAATTGGGCCTATATCTTTATCCATAGATTCTTCTAATGATTTTTTTTGAAAAACTAGAATGAACAGATTTGAATGTTAAGAGATTTATATTCATCAAATTATAGATGTATGCACCTACTTGTGTTTATAACTTTCCAATTTCCGTGCACTCGCATTGCTGCTTTGACTGGTAGAATAATGAAAAGCGGCACATCCATCTATTTTAATGAAAGTAGTAAATGAACCACAAAACAGCTAAATCCTAAGTTAGTATTAATACAGTTCATCTAACCTCAATTGTCATGATGTCATGTCAAATTGTCTACTAAATTTTAAGCTATGTGTTCCATGTTTTGGCGGGATATTTGAATCACTCCTTCTTATTCTGAGACAAGGTATAATTATTTCATGATATACCGTATGTGTCAATTTTCATTAGGTATAGGGATTCAATGTTTACGTGAGATTTATACGTATACAAATAATATGTGGCAACGTGTGTCACCCCTACTCTCCGTCACCAATCCCGGCAACGATCGACATTACAACGATTTTCTCCGATCTCCCCACCAGATTTTACATTCAATCTTTAGCTGCGAACACGTTGCGATCTAGTCTGCCATAAAAGCCGTCTTATTACTGGAACAGGAAACATCAAATGGCCGCCGCGATCTCCTGATCTACTAGTTTATTATTAATTTCAGAATCCTTTTTTATTTACCTTATTTTTAATTTTATTAGAATTACGCTTTTGTTTGTGTCATGCAGCGTTAACGCAGCTTAATAATTCTCTGCATTTATTGAAAGGAAAAAGAAAAACAAATCCTTGCAACGCGTAAATATTATTTCTGAACGCATTACAAACACCCAAGTCAATGGTCCAACAGTTACTGCTATAACTTGAGCTTGTATCGGTCGCGCTCGCATTGGAGAGGAAAGTAGGGGTGCCATGTTGTCACGTATTGCAAGAATTAATCGCCTATGGCTAATGAAAATTGACACATGCTGTATACCTTTCGCTAGTAAAATACTATAACATAAAAGCCAGTTTCAAATTAAATATTATAAATAAAAGTATTAAATATTACGTTTGTACATCTACATTTTATACTTGGCTATGTATACTGTTTAGTAGGTAAGCCTTATTTGTAGATTTATATTGCTTGCATGACAGTTTTAACAAAAGTGAAATGGTAATTATGAAAAATGTCAAAAAGTGTAAGAATATTATTATTTATGACTGTCCTAAAGTGATTTTTGTAGGTTATATTACTTGACAAGTAAAATTTTGCAAAATCTCAAATTTGACGCCATTTTAATTTAGTGGCACATGTCGGTTGACAGAACGAGTCAACTATAGATCACTTGAACCAGAACTAATATAGCTGGGCTGCGTTCATAAATGAATCGTTATAATCGTGTGTGTGGCGTGTGAGTAATTTGCTTTGCAGCTGGAGTGTTGACAGAGCGTTTTGGTATTTATGAACGGTTTTAGAGTGGTGACAAGTATGACAGCACATGTGTCATATAACCCCACATAACAGAAGCGGCAGTTACAATCATACTTCCATGTGCGCATGTCGAGCCTTCTTCACCGTGGTTTCAAATCCGGCGTTTTTCAAACGCTCGAGTGATTCGAGAGCGAACTTTATGAACACATTACACGCGTACATCATTGAATCACTCAACTGTTTTTGAACGGCTTTGTGTGAAATTTTACCCTAGAGTGCACGCAGTGTGACGTTTATGAACGCAGCCCTGCTTTCCTTTTGACATAAACCTCAGACAATTTCACCGCACTGAACTGTGGTTATGTTTAGACCAAAGAGATTTGGAATATATAGAGAAAGTATCAAGCTGCAATGTTTGGCCGCAACAACTGCAGGTGGGGTAAGGGGAATTGATAAACAGCCAAGCGATTATAGTCCTTAAGAAAATCCGACGGCGTGCTGTCATTCGTCGAAATGTCGCGCTCGTACTTGGTTCGTATGATTTCGTTAAATTTTACGAACCAAGTACGAGCACGACATTTCGACCAATGACAGCCCGCCGTCGGATTTTCTTGAGGATTAATAAGGACTATAATCGCTTGGCTGTTTATCAATTTCCCTTACCCCACCTGCAGTTGTTTCACCACTTACCTCGCCAACAAACTACACTCATGCTTTCTTTATATATTCCAATCTCTTTGGTTTAGACGTATTCGTTTTTTAATCAGCTGACTGAGACAAAGTGAGAATTTTGCCGTTCCGCTTTCCGATTTTGAGATCGGGCACAACCGTCCTCACTGCCGAGATTTAAATATCACTTGGTGGTGGTAACAAAATGCTTCAATAGTAGACCAAATCTGGGTTAGGTTATTATTTGGCCTATGGTTTTTGCGTAGGTACCTATACATAAATTGTTGTTCAAATCGTGTGTAATTATATTATACGAAGAAAATGTACGAAATATAGCGATCCAAAAACGATAAAGGTGAATGACATTTTAACGTAACTCTGGTAATTACGTCAATAACTAAGCATTGCATCTTATTAATATCATCCAATTGTAGAAACAAACACGGCATGATCTGAAATTTGGATATGCTAGGCATTCTAAAGATTCATTCTCATCCACTTAACTTAGACCTTACTTAACGTACCGTAAAATTAACACAAAATTTATGAAGTCTTTCACATTGCCTTAAGTGCGCAGACGTATGAGCAGCTGGCGTGCCAATCAGATAAGTTCTAATACCGCTTTTTATCATATAAATTGGGATAGCTATGCACCAGGTCAATTACAACGCCGTCGTTGCTGATAATATAAAACAGCAACCTACAAAATAAAATAACTGGCAAATTGTGCAAATTTCGGTTATGCTAGTTTCAAAAGACTTTAGAAAATAAAAAAAAAGTACGCATATACAGCTATGCCGTTTCTGGTGGTTGCTGATCAATGGAATTAATAAACGTAAATTAAGGAGTTTCCTTAAGTTGAAGTTCGGCCGACTTAGTACAATGTTAATTTACGTTAAGTGCAATAATTTTCATTGTGACCAGTGACCATTATGTAGGTACAATTTGCGTCAACCTATCAAAAATAATCTCAATTTACGATAAGTGCAATAATTTTCATTGTGACCAGTGACCATTATGTTGGTACAATTTGCGTCAACCTATCAAAAATAATCTCATCTTTGTCACCACTCTGACTGTAAACTATGGTATATTTTATGCGACACCTTTCGACTACATTTGTAATTATTTTGATCTCCTGTGGACTCTTATGTATAATCACACTTAACTCCGGTATAATCCCAGGCTAAATCAAGTTTCGCGAATTGAGTACTTTGCTCTACAAATAGAAGATGGGAGATCTTGGATTTTACTACAATTCATTTAATTTAGTAATTTCAAATTCGTAACTGTCATTAATGGGAATTTCTTAGATATAAATATTGTTAAATTATTATATTATAAAAGAAGGTTTGTTTTAAACAGGTTTGGGGAGTAAGTGAAGTTTTTTAGAAGGCATTGGTATGAGGAATAGAATAAATAAAACCATAAGATAATTATTAAAACATTTAATATATATTTATCTTTTTTCTTCTGACAGTATACATAGACAACAATTAAGTACCTCTTAAAAAGTATCATCAGTGTGCACGAGTCAACAGTTGCAGAGATACAAGACTTACGCAATAGGTTCTTTTGGTATTACAAATCGTGGTATAAAAATAAAAATCAGGTCATCTACAATGTAATCATATATATATTTACATAACATCGATATTCCATTATAACTGAAATACCAACGGTCTTAAGAAATAGATTCACATTTACTATAATGTGTCTATAAATATTTTTGAATGTTCTATTTCCCATAGAGCAAACTTCTGCATTACATCATCAAATACGTTAATAATATTGGTAATATGTTTTATTAATTCTAAATTACAGGAAAGATTCGGATCGGAAATTTGACAACTTACAGCATTCGTCTAACAAAATTCCTGCTGATAAGCATTCAGAAGTTCTCCCTATAAGAATATAAAACTAACACTATTTTCTTTTTTAAAGTGGTAGAACGCTAAAGAAATATTTGGCACTGCTTTCTGAAATATATAATAATGGAATTATAAAAGTATAAAAAGCATTAAACAGCTATAAAAATATATACCTACATATTCATATGTTTCTATGTAGTTAAGTAAGATTATTCACTGAAGCCAAAAGCGTAGTGTACAGGGTTATTGACTATATTTGGACCAATAGATAACTTTGTTATTTGAAGGATTAGAAAAACGTTTAAATTAGGAAAGTTGTAGGATTTCACTCAAGGCGCTAGAATTTGATATCAGAAAAAACAAACGAACGTCGTAAAGCCGTCAAAAACGGCTAACTTAGTTTTTTTAAATGGAATACCTATATAATGTTACATAATCTGATTCTAAATAAAATTTCGAGTATATTCCATTTATATAACATATACCTACATTCAACTGTTTTCGCGCTATCGCTGATTGAAAATCGTACTACTACTATGTTTCCATAGAAACCCCGTAATGACTTACGTAAATTCATATACGAAGGGTGTAGAAAACATATTAGTAGTACGATTTTCAATCAGCGATAGCGCGAAAACAGTTGAATGTAGGTATATGTTATATAAATGGAATATACTCGAAATTTTATTTAGAATCAGATTATGTAACATTATATAGGCTATTCCATTTAAAAAAAACTAAGTTAGCCGTTTTTGACGGCTTTACGACGTTCGTTTGTTTTTTCTGATATCAAATTCTAGCGTCTTGAGTGAAATCCTACAACTTCCTAATTTAAATGTTTTTCTAATCCTTCATATAACAAAGTTATCTATTGGTCCAAATATAGTCAATAACCCTGTACATACATAAAAGGAAAATTTACACCACATATACACCATCAAAAGCAATCTACTATCTCTTATATATTGGTATATTATCAAACACTTGAGCGATATTAAAGGTGATCAATATAAAACAAATCAAGATCTTTTAGAATATGAATAGACATTGCATGTTTTAACAAAAAACAACATAAGTCAATGACATCATTTAAGGTGTAATTTTTTGTGAGGATATTACAATCTACTGTAGGATTACCCAACAGATGCAGTAGCAACAGCGCACGAGAAATGCGTCACTTAAACGTCATACGTAAAATAACGCTTACTATTGGTTCGTTTGCAAGGACGCCCACAATAGAATAAATTTAGTATTGTGTTTTGACAGTTTCAATTTTGCATTATTATTATTTTATTCTTTCTCAGTTTCTTTGCTTAATATCTAACAAAAAGTATTTCTGAATACTACTGTACATTGTTTTTGTGACAAACGTAAGTAAGCGCATGAAATATAACATCAGAAGATGATTTTGAAATATCTACTTTATAGGCTATAAACTCAATCCTCCGTTTAATCACTTGTGGTATCAGTCTGCCCCTTTGCGTAACATTATGGAGAATTCACCTCCTAAGTAGAGGCTCTCCAAACATTTTACAGTAGAGGACAAGGAGAGGTTTTTGAATATATACAAAACGTTACAAGAACAGCCAGGTACTTCGAAAATAGATAACATTGCAACTACAGCAACAGCAGCAGGTAAACATTAATGTTATTTTTTGAATAATAAAGTCTCATTTTGGTGATTTATATTCAGGAATATCAGAAGGTAGTGTTTACAAATTTCAACTCTCAGAAAATTAATAAGAGAACTGAACTTTCGGTAAAGTATAATGAAAATGTTTGTTTCTTTTTATAAACAGGTTTGCATTTGTAGTTATCAGAAGAGGAATCGTAATAGTATTCTAAGAGAAAAAAATGATATTACTTGGAGGAGACAATACTTACGTAAAATAAGAAAATATCGTGAAGATGGAACACCGATATATTACTTAGACGAAACATGGGTGAACGCTGGGCACACAGTAAAGAAAGTGTAGGCAGACACATCAGTGCTTACTGCGAGACAAGCATTTATAGATGGTTTGTCCCAGGCCTTAAAAATCCTTCCGGAAAAGGGAAAAGGTTAATTATATTACACATAGGTTCTGACGAGGGATTTGAAGAAGATGGCTTGCTACTTTTTGAATCTAAAAAGACAGGTGATTACCACGAAGACATGAATGCGGAGAGATTTGAAGAGTGGCTTCAACATATTCCGCCCAATTTGATAGAAAATGCAGTGATTGTTTTGGATAACGCACCATATCACAGTCGCAAAATAAATAAACCACCTACAGCAAACAACCGCAAAGTTGAAATTCAACAATGGCTTGTCAATCAAAACATATCATATGAAGATGACATGGTGAAGGCAGAATTATTAGCATTAGTTAAGGAAAATGTGACCGGCCTTGCGAAATATGCTGTAGATGAGATAATTGAAGCATCAAATAGAAATGTATTGCGGCTACCTCCATACCATTGCGAATTAAATCCGATAGAGTTGATATGGGCACAAGTAAAGGGGTATGTTACTAGACACAATGTATCATTCAAACTAGAAGATGTAAAGGAATTATTTCAACAAGGTATGTTCAATATTTCATGTGAAAATTGGAACAACGCAGTTAAACATGTGGTTAATGTGGAAAACAAAATGTGGGAACTTGATAATTTAACGGATTGTCAAGAAGACTCATTAATCATAACAGGTGATGATTCCACTACATCATCTTCAAGTGACGACTAATTATTAGTGAGACTAATTTGATGCTGTTTTATTTAATATGCTCTTTTTGTAAAACACTGCTTTCTTATACTTTATTTTTCATATGTAAATTCATCTATTGATGAATGAATAATCACATTTTCTTTGTATCATGTAAGTAATCATAGAAACTTAAAATATATTTTTTGTACTCACCGCCTGTAAAGTGATATTTGGCGCATGTGTAGCTCGACTGGGAAATACGTTTTCCCGGTTGAGGCGACTGTAAAAATTGAAAAAAACACTAGCACTTTGGGACATTTAAAAAAAATGTAACTTGGTAGTAATAAAATTTAGTCTATAAAATACTACTTCCCTCCACAATACTTCACTAAAAGTTGGGGAAATAGGAGTAATAATTTAAAATTCTTCCAAAAAAATTGTGGCGCCATCTATTTGACGATATTTTAAGCGACATCTTAAGCAAGATTGAAGCGCCATCTATTTGAACCACATCGACATTCATATTGGCAGTTCGGAATTGTTTGTATTTAAACCAAAAAACGCAATAAATGTACTATAAATTTATAAATATAAGAATAAATACCTCATGTTTGCCATGTGTAAGAATATAATAACTTAATTTTAGGGAAAGGTGAGTAATAGTTACATACATGAAATGCTTAAATTAATAGGTAATCTATCTTAGGTTAGGTATGATACCAATGACATTAATCAATAATATGTTTTTAATTTAATGTTCGTACAAAAAATATTGTACAAACCACTTGCGTGAAGACATCTTCCACGCATTCGCGCAATTAAAAGCACTCGCTTCCTGCGGTCGCTAGTGCTTACAATTTGCGCTCATGCGGGTAAATAGTCTTCCCGCACTTGGTTCGTAAATAACTATTCTCCTAATAGTGTATATTTGCATTAAAAATTTCCAAACCTGTCGTTTTCTTTATTTCTTCCCATTTCTCCCATTTACAATCGAATTGGAAAAAAATTAAAATTAAATTACTATATATTCATTAAATGTGCATTTATTTAGAAGAAAATTATTCTTTGATTTCACCACTTTAGCTACCTTAAGCTTGCTTTTAATAAATTGTTATACAAATGCCACTATATACAGAATATTAAACAAAGTTATTTATTATAATGTACTATTCCAAACGTCAAACAAATTATCATATCACATTTCTTGTTCGCATAAACCTAGAGAGGACGGCTCTTGTATTTTATTTTCTTTTCATTTTCCTTTCGATTATACGTAAAATAATCTAAAGTAATCAAAATTATTAGTAACTAGTTGCTTAAACAGAGCTTATATTATGTACCTATATTGCATTAATTTTCGTCTATTATAATTACATTTTTCTATTCCGGTGCTATAAAGTTCACTTTACGACACCCGTTTTGGTTGCATAAAGTATTACTTTATCGCACGCTAATTTTATTTTTTTGAAGTTGGTAACAAAAAAAATGGAACCAAATCGTATTTAAATGTCAAAATATAAGCCTTTAAAGTAACAAAAATGTGCAATAAAATTGTACAAAGAATAAAAAGCACACATGCTAACATTTCACTTACTAATTAGCAATATAAATTGTTAAGCAGAGTTGGATGATAAGTTTTCGGATGCTACTATTGACATTTACTTACCATGTTGAATAGTACAACTGTTATAAAAGTTTGTTTTGATAAATATGTAGAGAGTTTGTGGACGAAAGATTTTGTAAATTGTCTTCTGCTATTTTGCGAATCTCTGGGGGCATACAGTTATTTATTTCGTCCTTTTTGTTGATAATTTGAAATAATTTATTGTATAAATCAGTCTGAATTTTAAACACAATTACATATAGCACCACCGATATTCAAATATTTAAAACGTTCTACTTAAAAATCAGAGTAACCAACTTCAAAAAAGCAAAAATTTTTAAAATATTCGAACAAAACATGTCTCTTATTTTAAGCTTTTTTGAACTTTTAATAATCGAAATAGAAAAAATAGTATAAAATACACGTTTCATAAGACATTTTGCGCACTTGTTCTTTAGAAAACTCGCCTAGCGGCTCGTTTTCTAAACTTGAACGTGTGCGCAAAAATCGTGTCTTATGAAACTTGTATTTTAATATACTATTTTCTATTCCGGTGCTATAAAGTTCACTTTACGACACCCGTTTTGGTTGCATAAAGTATTACTTTATCGCACGCTAATTTTATTTTTTTGAAGTTGGTAACAAAAAAAATGGAACCAAATCGTATTTAAATGTCAAAATATAAGCCTTTAATAGTTATTTACGAACCAAGTGCGTGAAATCATATTTCGCGAATGAGTGACCAGTTTAAAGCGCGAGCCGAAAGGCGAGCGCTTTATGGACACGAATTCGCAAAATGTTTCACGCACGAAGTTTGTACAATATTTTTTGTACGAGAACTATAATAATAATACATATTGTTAAATACGTTATCGTTTATGACACACTACTAATCTCTTGATATTAATTAAAAAAAATTGAATTGGCAGTATTGATTATTTGAAGTGACATTTAATTTAAAATTATCAAATTCAAAAAATTCTATTTCATTTCCTTTTATTTTCATAGAAAAACAACGAACTGGGTAGCATATTATTAAGGTTAGGAATTTATGATTTTAAAATGTCACTAAATTAATCAAGTTCTAGGAAGTACCAACTTTACTTTTACGCACTCGTGTTTAAAGTGACTTTTTACGCACGCAAATCGAATCGTGAAATGACAGGTTTTGATAAGCGAGTACAAAAAGTAACAAAAATGTGCAATAAAATTGTACAACGAATAAAAAGCACACATGCTAACATTTCACTTACTAATTAGCAATATAAATTGTTAAGCAGAGTTGGATGATAAGTTTTCGGATGCTACTATTGACATTTACTTACCATGTTGAATAGTACAACTATTATAAAAGTTTGTTTTGATAAATATGTAGAGAGTTTGTGGAAGAAAGATTTTGTAAATTGTGTTCTGCTATTTTGCGAATCTCTGGGGGCGTACAGTTATTTATTTCGTCCTTTTTGTTGATAATTTGAAATAATTTATTGTATAAATCAGTCTGAATTTTAAACACAATTACATATAGCACCACCGATATTCAAATATTTAAAACGTTCTACTTAAAAATCAGAGTAACCAACTTCAAAAAAGCAACATTTCTAAAATATTCGAACAAAACATGTCTCTTATTTTAAGCTTTTTTGAACTTTTAATAACCGAAATAGAAAAAATAGTATAAAATACACGTTTCATAAGACATTTTGCGCACTTGTTCTTTAGAAAACTCGCCTAGCGGCTCGTTTTCTAAACTTGAACACGTGCGCAAAAATCGTGTCTTATGAAACTTGTATTTTAATATACTATTATATAGGAGAATGTAGAATACTTGCATCGAAATGTGGGGTTAGAACTACATATTTGTTTATAATGTCTAATGTCAAAATATTTATGGTTAAGGCTATGCGTTAAGCGTTGTGAATTTGCCTTTTTAAGCTATTACGTCAATGCAATGTTGCTACTGCATCTGTTCGGTAATCCTACAATTGCTAATGCGTAATTAGAGGAGCCTTTTTGTGAATTGCAATTACAAATATTAAAATAAATAATAAACATTACTGTATTAAGGGCCCGCTAAAATATAGGCTAATTGTTGTGTAAAATAATGAACAAATATAAATTAAAATCTAAACACATCATTGACCAAGTCTAAAATTTGTCCACTGCTTGGTTTCTATATGCAAAAAAAATATTACGTACAGAATCGATGAAAAAAACTAAACATACATAACAAATTCTTTCGAAGCCTGCGATTTAACATCAACACTACAATGAGACCCCTATTTGTATATAAATTAGTCTGCATAGTAGAATCATTTTAGCGACCGACATGCGTCAATTAATTGAAATATAGTTGAGTCGTTTTGGCAGCCGACACGGTCAAAGTACGAACTAAAGACGATAATTCAATGCCACTACATATATGAAATACTATTACATGAAATCCAGTTACAAATTGAATATTATAAGTAAAGTTAGTAATAAGGTGACCAGATTACGAAGTTCGAAATTCGGGACACTATATTTTTTTACAAATAAATTATTTTATTATTATTGTTATTGTGGTGGAGGTGGTATGTAGTACTATGTAGGTCAAATATATAAATTCGCGACCAATAAACCAGATATAAAACATCGCGACTGTCCCCGGAAATTCGGGACGTATGGTCACCTTAGTTATTAAATATTACTTTTCTGTACCTATATTTTATTTAATAGTTGGCTATTCTGTTTAGTAGGCAAATGTCAAAAGGAGTTTGAATATAATTATTTATGACACTCCTGAAATGGTTTTTGTAGGTTATATTACTTGACAGGTAAAATTTTGTAATATCTTAAATTTGACGCCATTTTAATTTATAGGCGCATGTCGGTTGCCAATGCAATTCAATCAGTTGTTGCTCAATTTTAATTGTCAAGTATTTATAACATATAAAAGCCTTATCACGACTTATAAGGACGCGATATGCTGATTTTGTGAGTTATTGTTAATTTATCCATCGCGTAGGCTGCTGACTTTGCATAACAACTCTCCTCACTTAAGCCTTTTACAATATACATGGGCATGCTCCAGTGCAGAAAACAAGAAATTAATAATTCCCCTTGACAAGTTAGAGGTTAGACAAATGAATATAAACACCAAAGGAAAAGAAAATTATTCAACAATTGAAACCGCATCATTGAAAGCATCAACCACAATGACTACTGTAAACATATAAATAATAGCTGAATGCATAAAGGAACCAAAAAATAGGAAAAGTCCTTGTACAGCCAAAATAATTTCTCAAAAACGGTCCTAGAGAACAGACAGACAAATCAATTAATAAAACTCTTCCAAAAAGTCTTAATAGGGAGGGTGCCAGATGCATATATGGAAACAGAACATAACTATACCCATATTTAAACAAAGGGAAAAAGCAACCAAAAAAAAATTAGGTGTGGCCACCACACGACTTTCTTATACGTATGCGCGTTTCAAATTATAGAATTTTAAGAATTTTTTTACAAAAATTATTCAAAATCCTATTCTAAGTACTTCTATTATCTTAATAAATCTCTATAGAATGTATAATTTGCAAGATATTATCAAAAAAGTGCTCCTCGCTAAGAGTAAAAGTGCTACTTCCGGTCCGAATTTTGAAATTTCATATGTACAAAAAATATTACAAATCCGTTTTAAATACTTTTGTACTCTTGATAAATTTATATAGAATGCATAACTTACGACATATTTGCAAAAAATCGCTATTCGATAAGAGTAAAAGTGGTACTTCCGGTCCGAATTTTGAAATTTTTTTTATACAAAAGATATTGAAAATTATGTTTTAAATACTTTTATACCCGTAACGTACTTGTCTAAAAAGCATGACTTGCGAAATATTCGCAAAAAACTGATTTTTGATAAGAGTAAAAGACCTACTTCCGGTAGGAATTTCGGAAAACTTTTTAAATAAAATTATTCTTAATTTTAATTTTAAGTATATATGAATTCTCTATAAATTTGTTTAAACTTAGTAGTTGACGAAATATTGGCAAAATTCGATTTTTTCGCTGAAGTAAACTGCTACTTCCGGTCTACCGATTTTACTGAAAAACTAATCAGATCTCAAGAGGGAGATTATACACGTAAATAAAAAATTTGGAATTGATATCTACAGCGGTTTGACCGCTATCGTGGTCACACACAGAGACAGACACACAGACATTTTTTTTAAAACCACTTTTTCGGTATCAGTGGACTTCAAAACGTGAACATCTGCAAAAATCTCGAGGTCGAAAATTTTCATCATCACAATACTTCCTTATACTACGTATAAGAAAGTAATTATGGATAGATAACGCCGCTAACTCATCAAGGAAGCTGTTCACAAAAATCCTGCAATCTACAATGTTCACGCATATCACACTAAGTGAAGAATAAAAAGGGTTTCGGGAAAATAGATCAACAGACACCATCTTTGCAGTAAGAGCAATAATCTAGGAATCAACAGAGTACGACAAACTCGCTGTCATGTGCTTCATCGACCAAACTGCGGCATTTGACCGCATACAACTGAAAGATATCGTAAACATTCTTAAGGAAAACAAAATCACAAAAAAACACAACAACGCAAAACCACAATATTCTTAAATGGGATTCTAGCGGAGAAAGTACCTACAACAGGTACCTATAAGACAATGAGACCCTTTAGTTGACTACCATTCAATATGACATAATGGACAAAATAATAGAAATTGTCAACAATACTGTGCACGCAGCTTCAGAACAAGGGAGAGATTATGATTGCTATGCGGACGACATGGTTATGTTAGAAAAAGGCGGGGAAGAACTGGCAGTGCTTAAATACAACATAATATCTACACAAACGATAACAAAAACAATATAATAATCGAATCCTTGATGTTGTGCCCTCGGCATAGAACTAACAACAAATCAAAATAGACTAATAGGAACAAACAGTTAGTGGAAATTCCATCTGCAACAACAGGCTAATGAGTATAAACGCAAAAAAATCTGGATATATATCTCTTGTATAAGGCCCATATTGACATACACGACAGAAACAATACCAGACACTGCAAGAAACAGAATCAATCCCCGGAATGACAAAACTGAAAATACTAAAAACATCATCGGGCAGACACGAAGATATCGGCTACCAAACGATGCCATAAGGCAAAACTGCTACACATAAGTTGGTGTAAGACAGGCGAGAGCATTTCGAATTCACTAGAATGATCATACATCCAGAACGCCTGACGAAAAATACTTGATAGCGAGATACGGCAAACCAGATTCACGCAGACCTCCAGGAAGACCACTGAAAAATGAAAAGGAATCATCGACCTCATTGATCTAGAAGGGAGATGATACTAATAAAAACCAAGTGACAGACCCATAAGAAGATGCAGACCTGATGACATCTGTTATAACTGTATCAAAACAGTACAAATTTGTCAACAATATTTTCCTACTAAATAGAATAACCAAGTATTAAATACAATCTTTATATACAGGGTGGTTCACCGGTAACTGAATCGATCGATTGCGGAAAAACTATAGCTAGGAATGATCTGAAATTTTTACACTATACTAAAGTCGATGGGGACCATTTGCCTAAAATATTTTCAAGATGGCGGCACTTCGGGCTATGCCAGAAGTAGGCACCAACTTCCTAATTTTAAATAGAATACCCTGTATATTGTCAGGTTTTTAGATTCTACGTGGAATTCTAAATATATTTCATGTATAATGTCATATATCTAACTGTAACCCTTTTTGACTTATTGAAATTCTTATGTTAAATTTCACCTTTGCAGGCAGAAAATCAATAGCACTTTTTCCATATAAAGATGAATTTGTTATTTAATTTGAAGTAAATTCTCTAAAATAGATGGCTTAATTAAATACTATTTGTACAAAATTGTATCAATTATTAATACAGAGTGTGCGAATTATACTCATGAAAACGAATTTGGAAAAATTGCCAAAAGACAATTTTTTTAAATGGGAAGCGGAAACTTTTATAATTTTATCTTATTCTGCATTAAAAATAAAGATTGCTTTATAAATATCTCTAATATAAAAATTGGTAGTTTTCGAAATATTGGCAAGTTAGTGTTTTTATCTTCTACAATACATACTGTTTGCATTAGTTCTTTTTACATTAGTTAGCCATGACAGTGTTTACAAAATTATAAATCGTCATTCGTTGAAGAAAAGTTATGTACCTTATCATAATTTCAAGTCATACCGGGGCGCTTAAGGGGGCTTACGCAGAGGTGCCGACTAACTGCTTGAGGTAGGACGTAAGGGGGTGGCGCCATATGCGCTAATGTAAACTCCGCAGATGTAAGGTAAGAAATTTTTGTTTTTCTTATTATGTTTTTGCATTAAATTGAATACTAAGGATTAATTAAGGCTTCGTTGGGAGTACTTTCTTATAATTCAAATTATTTACTCCTACATTTCACTCTCAAAGTTGGCAAAATTTACAACATCTTAACACAGTTTTAGAAACTTTATTTTAAAAATTAATTCCAGTCAAGAATGCATTGAGCCATTGTTTATTTGTTTTAAATTTCGTTTTGATATTTCGTAAACACAAGCGGTACTATTGTTTTAACGAAACCTTGTAAAGTCCAGAATTTACATTAGCGCATATGGTGCCACCCCCTTACGCCCTCCTCATGGCAGTTAGTCGGCACCTCTGCGTAAGCCCCCTTAAATTATACAAACGGTGATTATTTAAATGTATTTATTATTTATGGGGAATGTGATAAAGTTATGTCAAGAACATGTGATACATTTGCAACTCGATATCCGCAAAAACGAAAACCATCAACCAATACCGTTAAACGTATTATAGAAATCTTCAGAAACTTTAGATCCGTGAGGGCAAAGATTCAGGGAAATAAACCAGTTATTAATAACGATAATAATGTAATGCAAATGTATCACATGCAGAATAAGATAAAATTATAAAAGTTGCCGCTTCCCATTTAAAAAAAATTGTCTTGGCAATTTTTCCAAGTTCGTTTTCAGGCGTATAATTCGCACACTCTGTATTAATAATAACAATTTTATACAAATAGTATTTAATTAAGCCATCTATTTGAGAGAATTTACTTCAAATTAAATAATCAATTTATCTTTATATGGAAAAAGTGCTATTGATCTTCTGCCTGCAAACGTCTAATTTAACATAAGAATAAGTCAAAAAAGGTTACACTTAGATATATGACATTATACATGAAATATATTTAGAATTTCACGTAGAATCTAAAAACCTGACAATATACAAGGTATTCTATTTAAAATTAGGAAGTTGGTGCCTACTTCCGGCATAGCCCGAAGTGCCGCCATCTTGAAAATATTTTAAGCGAATGGCCCCCATCGACTTTAGTATAGTGTCAAAATTTCAGATCATGCCTACCTACAGTTTTACCGCAATCGATCGATTCAGTTCCCGGTGAACCAGCCTGTATATAATCGTTCGTAATCGTTGGTTCGTCTGTTAGTGATCATGTAACTTCTGAACGACTTGACCGTTTGAGGTCATATTCACAAGACATATTTCTTTTATCGAGACGATGATTCATAGCTATGCTAGGATCCGGTATGTAGCGCGCTGTAGTCAAGCTATTAACAAATTCTATATTTATGATCAAATGACTCATATTCTCAATATATGTTGGTTTAGTGCTAAGAAGTTATCTCAAAATCTGGAGCCGATAGGTGACGCTGTGGTCGAGTTCGCGTCACCTACTGCAAGGGGCGGAACAATGTCGGCGGACCAGCTAGTATTGCTATAAAAAAGTAATATTTATTACATTAATCTATGATATTCATTTTGTAACTGTTTTTCAAATAATAGTATTTTAGCATCGAAATTTAATTTTTTTATGCTAAAATTCTTCTGGTTGATGTAAATTTGTCGTGGCAATCATTGTTTGTAATTCGTACTTTGGCCGTTTCGATTCAAATTCTTATATGTGTATTAAAAGTGTCTGTAATTGATTTACTCATTGCAATTTAGAAATGTTGATATTATTATTAATAAACATATATAATAGGCTAGCCCTTCTGGGCTCTCCGATCCTTTTTTTGTGGGGGATCACTCCACATTTCCACCTATTTCCTCTTAATAAATATTTAATTTATAAAATAAACATCATTTTATAATCATATGATCATGCTTACATGCAATTGTATCATTGCTTTCATTCAGCAGACGGATCGGGAACCGATCCAGATCCAACCGTTCACTTCACAACAGTTGAGTGTTCGCTGGACAGGACCGCTCACCTTTATGTCATTATCTGTCATCTGGTACTTTTCATTGCTGCCATATGTTAAAATCATAGAGATTAAACCGAATAAACAATAATAATAAATTGTTTTTCTGCATTAAGTTTCGGCGTACTTTTTAGTGGAAGGGCTGGTTTTTCCAACCCAGAATGAAATATTGGGTGAACTCCAATATTTTAATATTTATTTCTGCACAATACCTTTAATTTGCTGTATTTTACTTTCCTAGTAACTTTCTTCAAAATGATGTATTAGGTTGGTCCTGGAATGCATCAATGGCGCATGCGCACAGAATACGCTCACTAAGTGAGCGTAGAATTTTTCCGCTCACAAAAATGGCGGCCGCTCCTGAACATGTTCAGAGTGAGCGCTCGTCTACTGGACATGATCACTGAACAGTTGCGCAACTGCTGTGTCTGCTGAATGAAAGCATTGTCAATATGATGAAATAGCATTAATAATCTGTAATTTTAATTCACATTATGTTAAAGTTGATTATTTTATGTCCATAATTTTCAGAATAACTACTAAAAAAACCCTTTAAACTGCGTTTATGGGATTATAATGTCAAATTCAAGCAGGGGCGAAAATTGTAAAACGTAAAATTCACTAAAATGCAAATGATTATAGATTAAAATATTGTTGTATATGTTACGATTTCCATTGAAAATATAGTAATTATACTTGAAAGCTTGTTAAGATAGCTGATCACTCCTTTTACAAGATAGGATACTTTAATCTAATCGAAAACGTGTTTTTTATTTTCTTTAGTTATTTAATCTCCGTCTTTCTACTTTTGTGTTATGATATAAGTTTAGAGATTGCTCCCTCAAAGGCAACAGATTACCAGCAATTGATTTGAATATAAATATTATTAACACAAGTAGCACATATGACAAAATGACAAGCAATTGTCTTTTTAATAATGATATGTATCTACATGTTCAATATATGTACATAGTTTAAATTGTAAAGTGTATATTGTACATTTAGAATATGCTTTAAATAGTTTTTACATCAAGTTAAACATAAATGTGTAGGTTTTCGTACTAGTACTGTATTACATTCAAGTATCTATCTACCCTCTCTTCTTTCCTTTTCAATCCACTGTTAATGGAATTTACTAAGAACATGTTCGAGAGTTGCCTGTTTGTATTATAATCATCATATTCCCACTAAACATTTCTCGAATTTCGCAGGTGTTTTATGTTGTCTACGAAGACAATTGCAGAGAATACAGGTAGGCTAATTCAGATTTTATTGTGAAGTTACTAGACAACAATGTATTCAAGCAGAACATTAGTCAAAAAAATAGATTTAGAAATATTTATTGAATTAAATTTCTGTTCAGTAATTTTGCAGTGCAATATTAGCGTATAGATCTATATATATATATATATATATATATATATATATATATATACAGGGTGTCCAGAAACTCTCCTGACAAACGAAGACCGGAGATTCCTCAGATAATTTTAAGACAATTTAACCCAATTCACCCTAGTTCGAAAATGCTTCCTAAGGTCATAGGCGTCCGTTTTGGGTAGGTAAACGGTTATTTTAACGCATAACTTGTTTGTCTTTAACTTTTAAGCATTTGTGACACTAGATTATTAAATTTTCAGGTATTCTAGTACTAAAAGGTACTCTTACTTTAAGTCGGTAGGATACACCGTTTTCTAGAAAAATCGATTTGAAAATTTTTCGTTTTTTCGTCATTAAAATGCAATTTATTAGTTTTTGCACTAGTTCGCTCTGAACTGCCAACAGAAATAAAACCTACGTTTTTAATTGTCAAATTGTTGTCAGTTCGCGAAGTTGAAATGACGAAAGATGAAATGAGGAAAGAACGAAAAATTTTCGAATCGATTTTTCTAGAAAACGGTTTATCCTACCGACTTAAAGTAAGAGTACCTTTTAGTACTAGAATACCTGAAAATTTAATAATCTAGTGTCACAAATGCTTAAAAGTTAAAGACAAAAAAGTTATGCGTTAAAATAACCGCTTACCTACCCAAAACGGACGCCTATGACCGGTACTAGAAATTCGCAATTGATGGAATCGATTCATCTCTGGAGGATAAATAAGCATACCAGTTTTTGTTTTTCTAAATAGAAGCGTTCGGGAGATATTAAAAAAAAAACTAATTACAAGGCGCCATCTTCAAAGAGCTCTAGCTCCCTTAGGAAGCATTTTCGGACTAAGGTGAATTGAGTTAAATTGTCTTAAAATTATCTGAGGAATCTCCGGTCTTCGTTTGTCAGGAGAGTTTCTGGACAGCCTGTATATATATATATATATATATATATATATATATATATATATATATATAAAATAAACATTTTAGTTTTCACGTTACGATGTATTTAACATCTTTCTCAAAAAAATGCTGTTACTTTACACTTTCATAATTATTAACTTAACACTGTAAAAGCTTATTTTATTTAATAAGAGAAAGCATTGCCCTATGCGGCACACACAGCCCATAAACCACTATAATAAATAAAAATAAATATATGTTGAACTAAGATAATGCACAAGTTTTCAAAGTTTTATATTCATGTCGGAAATACTTTGGGATAACATTCCCAATTTTTTTTATAGTTTTCACAGTAAGTGTGACATCTCTTTCAAGTAACGACCATGCTATTTTCTTAACTATTTCTATTCTATGGAAGCTAAAGTATTTCAACATATTTCTCCTGATAGACAAAAAATATCTACAACATAATTCTAAGAGAACGTCTACTACCCTGATATATGATCCCATTTTTCAGTTCATTTTCAACTGCCATATGGTTTCATTATGAGAAATGCGTGAGTTATAGATTAATTAACTCTCAGAATTGCATTAATAGTTCACATTAGATTTATACAAAAATAGCAGTTCTGACAGTTGCGTTCCCAAAATATTGGCAGTTTCTCAGAAAAAAGTAATAGACTCCACTGACACATATTATACTACTTATCGGTCACCCATTACCATCTACATTTACTTGATTGTTTTCCTAGTTAACCTAGTTCTATTACATCATCTTACCTTATCACATTAGTATTTGTAGGATGTAATAAAATTTGAATGACTAATAACTACGTTGGATACAATTATTTCTTCTATTTCCATACCGTTTAACATTTGTTCCCTTGTCAATGAAACTTCAAAACTGTTTTCAGGTGTTACAAAGACAACTTTCTGACGTCTTGTTTGTAACATATTTCCAATGACAAGCTTATGTTTGTACTTATTCAGTGAATCTCTTGATTTTGTTATTAGTATATTTTCATCCGTTTCCAATTTAAACGAGACAACAAAAGCTTGTGGAACCCATATGCTAACTAATGGAGCCAGTAATTTGGGAACAAGTTGTAGTGATATGGTTGGTGCGCCAATAGAAGATTGAATTTTGTGAGTAGGCTGTTGGAAAATAAATATTTTATTGTTTCAATAGTTACATACAAACATGGTCTTACATATGCATATTCCATATTAAAAAATATATTTTAAACAAAATCAATCAATAATTTTATTATAATACGTACATATTAGTGTAATACATTACTACTAGTACTACCACAGTACACTAAGAATCTACTTGAAACTTAAAAATAAATACAAAATCTGAATTTAATATGAAGTATTTACAAATGACCACTAGGTGGCGCTATTTAGATGCAACATAACTATTTTGTTATTGTGGAAACAGTGCAGTTAGAATTCGAATAGTTTCTTAAAAAACAATTTTGTAGAAAAATGGAAAACCAGGGCAGCAAGAGAATGTATTAATAATGCAGCGTTTTAATTACATATCTACATTAAAATTTCAGTCTGTTTCAGAATATTCTCATTTTCTTCTATAATATATTCAATAGGTGTGTCAAAAAAATTCTTTGATGTAAGTCAAGGAAGACTAATTAAAATATATTCGAACAACATTTTTTAAAATGCTTTGCATGGTTCTATCAACTTGATTAGTTCATGTGGGACGTTCTGCAAAGAAAATACGCTGTAGATAGATAAAGACCACATTATTCTAGGGCTTAGGTATATTCAGAATTTACACATTCAAATAGCAGAAACACTATCACATCTTACTGCATACTTGCCAACAAGTGGTCTGTTTTGCTGCTATCCTACATATTGCAGTATTTGGAAGTTGTTTTTTAACTTGTATTTTTACTACTTAATTTTTTATATACCTACCTATGTATAATTACAACTGTTCAGAGACTTACTCCCGTTAAGGATTTTGACATTACATATTTTATTATGGTTATAGTTATTTTTATTTTATCCAAGCTAGCATCGTAACAATAATTGCAACAGTGTGTATCTGAATGAATCTTCAATAATTATATCATATTGATGATGTATGGCAATATGTTTAAATTTGAAAACTATTACAATTGCTATCCTTGCCTATATGGTGTGGAATAATGGGCAAGTTGTACATCTGTACCCCTACCTAAACTTATCCGTATCATTATCTGACTGAACAAGTAACATTACACTAATAAGTGACTTTGTGCATCAATAAATTAAAAAAAAAAATAATCAGAATAAAAGTGTGCAATACTTACTAATTCACATGAGGGGATATAAAAATCAGAAACTGCTGCCGCTAAATATAATAAGGCTTTTGAACCCAATGGGCCTAAACATTCACAAGCTGCTCTTAATAGCCAAAAGTAATCAGATACACTTGTGAAAGTTACATATAATATTTTACCAGTTTCTTGTGCAGCTTTATAATTTGCCAAGACAGGTGCTAACACATCTACACTATCTGGTTTAACTGCAATATCAAATACACTATAGTATATCAAAATACACTACTGTAGACATATAACCTGTTATTGTTGTATTAGGTCCTCTATCATGTAGTTCTAACATATCCATGAATTTTTGGCCATTAAAATGTCTTGTAAATGGTTCTAAAGCTTTTGAACGATGCATATATATTACTGCATAACCTTGCTCTAAGAAATATTCTGCTGAAGCAGCTCCACGAGTTCCAGCACTAAAATTATCAACGAATCTAACAGTATTGTGTTCTAGAGGTACAGTAGTGCCTCCCGACTGTAAAAGAGTTACATGTATTACATATTTTAGTGAAGTCACATAACCTTATCATAAATATAAAACTTACTGTAACCAAAACTATTCTTTCTCCAAGACTATTGTGTCTTTCGCAAAATTCTTTCAATAATGATCTATTATCTTCAAAATCTGTGGGTGGTAGATGAGTTTTATAAAATTCCTCCCAATGCGAAGCCATTTTGACAATGGTTTTCAGCCGATTTCGTGATTTCTATGGCTAGTAATCTAATAATTATACTAGAAAATATGCATTTTCTATTAAAATAATTACATTTTCCTTATACAGAACAGTCTAAATATTATTAACAAAGACTTTGCTGCATTTAATTATTTTTATAATGAGTTACTCTTAGCATAACCTTAAAAATAGACATTTTTTTTAAACGTCAACCCCTATTGACATTGTTTTTAATGTATCATATATTGCAAAATTCTTGTAATACGTTGATCTATATAGTCCGTAGTCGCGTCAATGGTTGTAGAGTTTAATGTTCTATAGATTATCTTCCAATTTCTTATCAACTATATTCGATACTTAACATCATTTTATTTTCCGTATTTTTCTCACATTATATACTAATAATAATAATAATAAGTGGTAATAATCATGAATTATTGCAACATAATACACATATAGCAATTTATTATTTATTTACACAAATTATTATTGACATTAGAATACTTATTAAGCTATAATTACTATGTTCTCTATATCACGCTTACAATTTGGGAGCTTTGTCCAAGCTCTTGTAATCTACGTTAGGAGAGTAGAACTGAAACAGATAATTGTTAATTAGTATTTATATCTTAAATATTGTTGATTAAATACTTTGTATTGCTTGTCTCTATATTCTTCATTTGAAATCTCTCCTGGTTTTCTGTTCCATGAAACATCAGGGTTTCGAAGTGCTAAACGAGCTGTGTAACCAACTGCACCAACACATCCCAGTCCAACGCAAACATACAAAGGAATTAACTGCAAAATTCCAACAATTCTTTACAATGATTATAAAATTAAATGTCAACAAAAATTATATGTAACACCCAGAAAAAAAGGTTATTACACAATACACTAAATACTAAAAGACTTACAGCTTTATGCTTTTTTAAAGACGCTAGGCTCATTCCTTGCATGATGGATTATTTTTTATATTTGGTTGCCTTTTAAATCAACAAATGCGTAGGTAAATCTCTAGAAAAATATTTCAACAATCTTGGTTAGTCTTCCTTGGCTTTTATCAATACTGTCAAGAAAGAAAAATCGCTACCTAATTGTCATGTACTAAAGCAAGATGCGAATATAGATAATACGTAAATCAATGTTATGTAACCAAAAATGTGCAAAGAAAGGCAGAAAAATAAGGTACATAGAAATAATGAACTAAACAATTTCTTTTATATTTTGTTAAATTAACATAAAATTTTATTAATGGTGATAATTAGAAACAATTCCAATAATATTCGACTTTTTGATTCCAGTACTTCCGGTTTCTACTTTTATTTTCATAATTTAAATTCCAAGCTTTCAAACATATGTTTCTTACAAATGCAATTTATTGTATGGTGTTTTAAATTTTTTATAAATATGATTAAGTTGTTGTACATGAGAATATGTACTTACTATTAGTTTATTTGTAAAATAGATATAAAATGTTTGATTCCTTTAGCAAATATATTTAATACCTACCTACTGTTCATAATAGCACAAAATAGAAAACAATATCATTCAATAAAATTTCTTGTGGCAGAGATTTAGTTTTTATCTTCAGATACTATAAGTATTCAATTTTGTACTCTAGGATATCAACGAATTTACTTCTTTGTCATATGCTTTAAATTTAGAGCCTAATTAATAATTATATCAAATGAAACCCTACAAACATTTATAATTTTCGTTTCAAACTCGAGATGTCTGTCTGAATATCAACTTTTAATAAATGTCTTGCAAAAAGTTTAGACTATATTCTCCTGCTATTCTTTCCTCGTTGATTAAACAATGATTAAAACAAACCAACTTAACTTCATCTATAAAAGAGTGCAGAAACAGTCTCTCCAAAACCGTTTCAGTTACATTTTCTTAGTAGATGGCGCTGATTAAACTATTATCGCAGAGAAAGAAACAAAGAGCCCATGACATACATGAGATAGGCTTTTTGTAGCCCATCAGTTTTAGTTCATTTCAGGAAAATAGAGGACACTACGATTTAGAATTTAATATGGAATTTACCATTATTTTATATTTGAACCACATGTTTGTCGGAAAAATGAAATTAGGATTTGCTATAAATTTCCTTTTAACTTTAATTAACCGACACCAAATGACGATATTGGGGAACTTGAATTAAGATCTATTTTCTATTTTCAATATTTAACAAGAATACAATCTCCTTATTCATCTCATCCCAGCCCCAACACATTTAGCCTTGAGTTGACGACAAAAAACCAATTCACTTTTGTTAGTGAACGACAAAAAGCATGTGAACACACCAAGTTATCAATATAAATTAGGAATTCTTGAATTTCAGATTATATAAATTCAAACATTATTTTCGGTTTTCCCAGGGAGATTTTATATTAGAAAGTAAACCAAATAGAGTATGTCTGTGTACCCATCAATCATCAAGATCGTAGTTACAAACACTTCCCAATAAGAAAAGCTTAGAAAAGTAGTTGACATAAATCTGATAACAATTGCATGGGTACATTTGTTTTGGCACGCTGTTAAATTTTATGTTACCTCAGGCACGGATTAAATCTTTTTTTTTTGTTAAAATTTGTTTAATTAATTTACACTCTATACGACTGTAGTCATGACTTGTTAATTTAGAACTCTTTAAATAAATTTTGCCCTATGTATGTATGCGTATGTTTTTTCCAGGTCTTCGTTATGAGAATCGTCATTTTACTTTTAACGCTGAATCAGTTTACAATAAAACATTTACATGCCATAAAAAAAATTGAATATAAAATAAATCCCAAACATTTCCATATAACATAATGGATGCTGACGTACTTCTAACATTTTTGACAAACAAATTGCTTTTTATAATTAGTGTGCATGCAGCATAACGTTTTATCAGTAATTGTAGTTTTTCGTTTCGCGAATACTTGAAACAAAAATGCCCCATTATTGTTGTGCACCTCGGTGCAAGAATAAGTTCGAACAATTCTAAATTAAGCTTTTTCAGGTTTTCGAAAGAACCAATGAGGTTAGATCCCCATGTGCATTAAAATGTCCTCAACTGTTAAAATGTGCATATTGTTTATTGTAGTTGCGAATAATTACTCAAACTTCATGACAAATCCACCACCACCAACGCAAAATTTAATTTTCGAAGATTAATTTCAGTATATATATATATATAAATACCGCATTAGGAAAACGCCTTCTGTGAAATTTTTTCTTCATTTCTTTCGAACCAAATGTTAGCTTTAAATTAAAACAGAAGTTGGAGGAAATATCATATAAACATCCCTGCGAAAATTTTCCTACTGAATGTTTGATAAAGCTATTTATTCGTGTAAGAATTTTTTATACTTTGAAATTTTGGAATAGAAATTTCAAAGTTAGTGGCAATTCAAATAAAATAATTTTACATCACCATTGATGAATTGTGTCAAGAAATTTAAGTAATATTTAGGTTAAAGTAGCCTTTTTTTGTGTTGTACGTATAATGTATTACATTTTAAATGCGTGTGTAATATGTACTTAATAAAAAGCAGTGTTTTATCCTCGTTTTTTGTATTATTGATATAGCATTTTCATAATTTTAAAAATAGATTAACATAATTATCTCATAAACGATTTGGTTCTGCGCCACTGGTTTATTCCTGAATAGAAAAATTGACTACGCCTCTGGTTGCGCGTGCGTGAATGCGCAGTACCATTTTGGGACACAAACACCAAAGGTGCCGACGGCGAGAGAAACTTGCTACTGTGGCTATACAGCTCTATACTGTGGTATCACCCAGTATCACCATCCACATCTCGCTTTGAATGAAGCATAAAAAGAGCCCGGAATGATTTCACTGAAGTCCGTCGATCATAATCATAATTTCTTAGATTATTCTGAATCTGTAATTATTGTCCTTTCACTGATACATAATAATGTTATTCGGTTACCTATTTAGCAGATTATTTAACACAAAATGTTTACATCAACTTGGTAGCTTTATTAGACATGCATATCGCAGAATTTTTGTTACCTATATGAAAATGAGGGTATATCCCTTTTACTGATGATCGAGTCGAGGTTTTACATCAAGTGTCCAAATGACTGCCGTCAACGAGTGTGTCGAATTGCCGGTGTAAGATTTGCACCTCATTTATTTAAGAGTGTTCGAAATAATTTACTAAATGGCGGTTATGTCTTGGATAATAAAATTATTTCTTTCAGTGGCATAAAGGAGACCTTAGTATTGATCAGAAAAACAAGAAGAGCAGAGCACTAACAAAAATAACAAATGCGCATATACCACCCAGTTCCTTTCAAAAAGTGAGTGTAAAATTGGCTGTTCAAGTTTTTAGTCAGATGATGGTCACAGCTATAAGAGTTTTCAGTTCTTTAGTAATTTAGGATTTTCAATTTCAATCACTTATTTTTTAAATTTACAATTTCAAATATTTATTTCTCAAAAGTAGGCGGAGTTATTATTACTTCAGCCAGATAAATTATTTGACAGTTATAGTACATATTAGTTAAGACGTCATCGCTGATCAACGTCGTTTCAATAATTTCAATTATTTAAAATGAGAACCGACTCTCAAAGCGAAAAGGTGGATATGATTTTAGTAATTGGAGAGTTTGACGAAAATTGCTGCTAGCATCAAGAGTTTATGCTCAAAAATATCCTAACACGCGTCATCCTGACAGGCGGTCATTAGAAACTTTATTGCAAGTGTTATCAGAAACCAGAAAGGCAAAGACCAATTATGGGAAATGAAGAAAATGATTTTGCTGATATCGAATCTCTTGTAGAAAAGCCGCATACAAGTCAGCGAAAAATAAGTGAAACCAGTGGAATAATTAAGCAGGCGGAGCGTTTATAAAAAGGCACAACTTTTTCCCGTATTGTATTCAATTACACCAAGCACTTTTGGAAGTAGATTACGATCGTCAACTCCTATTTTGTTTATGGGTTCTAGAGAAGTTTAATAAAGATAAAAATTTCTTGGATTTTGTACTTTTTACGGACGGGTCATCATTCCACAATAACGGACTAGTTAATAGACATAATTTTCACTACTACAGTGACGAAAATTCCCATTTTTTTAGAACTCTCGAAGGCAACACAGATGTTGTGTCAATGTGTAGGGTGGAATAATTGGAGCGTTAGTGATACGTTCTTTTTCGATGGTAACTAACAAAGAATGTGGTTACAACTAGACGGTGCACCAGCGCATTTTCAAGTAAATGTTAGAAATGACTTGGATAGGCAATATCCCAATAGATAGACAGGACGCGGCGGTCCACTCAATTGGCCAGCAAATTCTCCAGACCTAACGACTTCTGAGTTTTTTTATGGGAATATTTCAAAAATATTGTCTATGATACACCACCAACCACACCAGACGATATGAGAGACAGAATAAGAATAGCGTTTCGTTCTTTAACACCAAGTATTTTAACAAGAGTTAAACAGTCCTTTCAAGAGAAAATTCGTTTATGTATTGAAAAATAAGGACATCATTTTGAGCACTTGTTAAAACATTAGTTTTCTTTTACTACTTAAGTTTGTTATTTGTTTAATAAAGTATGTATTTGTTGTTTACCTAGTTATGATGCTTTTTACTTATTGTGAAACAAAAGCAATCAAACCGTTAGGTTAATAAATATTAGCCATTTAAAAAATGAATTGCAAGAAACTAATGTTCGAAATTGAAAATCCTAAATTACTAATATAGTTTTTAGTAATAATAGTAAATAATGTATCTGTTTGAAGTAATAATAATAATATTGTTTTTAAACACTCTCTATAATTTTTAGATTTCAACTTTAACTTATCTTAAAGTCTAATGCTTTGAGTAAACAATAAATACAATTTAAAATAATTCGCTCAAATATGTAAGACAGAAATAGTTAAATGTCTCTGTTAAGTTATGTATAGGCATAGGGAGTATAACAGTAAGTAGTCTTCATTTAGCCTAAATATCAAAATATGCCATAATATACAAGGAGTTCCATATAAATTTTCATAACTTTGGTACGCAACATTTAATTGAATCACTCTGTATATTTCAAAATAATTTTAAAACGTATCCGTAATGTGGCAAATTGTTAAAACATTTTGCCACTTTTCGTATACCGATAGGTCCAGCTCGGAACGGGCCATAGTCAGCAATGAGAAGTAATAAAAAAAACAATAACGTTTTCTAAAAGATAAAAGTAAAAAAATCAATAATTCTACAAAATAAATTCAAATTTTAAGAAACTCACTCAAAATAGGAGCACGCGGAGTGGTATCGTACACACGTTGCCACATAGCACGTTCCATACGTATATTGTTGCCTATGTATGGCCCGTCGCGGGCTGGACCTATCGGTATACATATAAACCGACGGAAATGTGGTGCGCCAGCTTGTTTATTATCTGTGCTTAATGGGCGTAGCCAGCGAAGGGCAGGGAGGGGCAACTGCCCCCCCCCCCTGGAAGCAAAAATAAATTAAATAATTTTTAAATTTTAATAAACGAAAAATTAAATCTAAAATATACATATTTTTCTGTTCTGCATATTTTTTTTTGTTATCTGTTTTATATATTTTGTTTGTTGTGGTCGTTTAGTTGCTTTTATGAACATTTTAAAATTAATTAATTAGCTCTAATAAATAAAATTATTCGCGTGTCCTTTGTCACTAAAATATATTTCATCAGCAAAAAACAAAGCTGTTTGAAAAACTGACATAGTGCTAAATATATATTAATAGCGTTTTCGATCTATGCATTGGTGCACACCAGAATTGTCCCACACCAGAATTGGATAAAAGGGAGTGTTCGATTTACCCTCAGGATACGTCAATTTTTAGTGTTCGATTCAACCACTTAACAGTCGGACATTTTTGAGGAAAATGGTAAAAAAATTGTCACTTTTTTTTTGTTTTCATTTAATTACATTTTTTAATCCTATTAATTAAAATAAATTTACTCAATAAGTAGTTTTAGCGTGAAATATTTTGAAACATTCAATACACAATCCTACATCAGAATCCGAATTAAATTCTCTTATAACAACTATTGAGTTGGTGTGTAAGTGCTCTTGTCTAGCGACAGTGTCCTATTTAATAGTGTAACAAAACGCCACTGGTTTTCTTCGAGTTCGAGAAAAATCGAGATACAAGTGAGGAATATACGGGAACCGGCGATGCGAATGTTCACGTGTGAATCTCGAATACATCTGAGGTTATATTGTGGAACATATTTTCAATACTAACATAAACACTAAAACGATCGTACCTATGATATTGTATTTGCTGGTTTGGTTCCCAAACATTCTTACAAGCGTAGGCACAGCAACTTTTTACCATTTTTACAGTTATATTGTTTATAATTTAAAATAAACACAAGCACCGCACATATCGCTCATTAACAGTAACGAGAAAGACGAAGAAGGATGTACACGATTTGCAGCGCCACTCTTTTAACAGGATGGCACGGAATTTTGTATCAACGGGCGTTTACGTACTCGTTCCAGTTCGTTCTACAATTCGGTCCTATATACTTAATTTTAGATTTGTATTTTCGCGCGGTTTTGTGACGTAAGTCATAGTTCGTATTACAACCACATAGCGCTGTCAAGAGTTCCATGAAAAGTATTAAGAATGGCCATCTTGTTAATTTCTATATCTTTGGTGGAGCTTTATTTATGGTATTACATGCTTTCAAGCCTTCATAGAATCTTATTTTATGGAGCGAAAATAGCGAAATCAGTGTCTCTTCCCATCGAAAAATATAATTTTATAAAAATATTGAATTTTTCAGAAAAATAGTAGTAAGTCGAAAACTTAAAGTTTTAGGCCTATACTACCGTCACATGGGGATTTATGGGACATTTTTCTAGGTTTTTTTCAAATATCTTTAATAGCACACACTATTTTAGTAAATTTTTTTTACTAGGTTAAAGAAGTATGTTTTTGGCATAGATTGACATAGTGAAACATGCAAAAAACGATTTTTTTAATTTTTTTTTTTATATTTTTCGAGTGTCCCAAATTACCCAGGGTTTGGGGAAATATGGGACATAAACGATTTTTAACAGAAAACAGTGTAATTTTGCCACATAACCCAAATTCAACGCTTAGAATACCTTTATGGGACATCCATAATTGGAAAAAAAAAACAGTTTAAAAAATAAGCTATTTCATATACAAATTCCAATTCTTCATATAAAAGCGTTTATTCGAATGGTTGTAACAAAATAAATATAAAATTCTTCTTATAAACTATTAAATAACAAAAATTATCAATTCTATGTAACAATAACAAGAAAAATACCATAAAAAATACTGATTTATATCATTTAACAGCGAAATCACATTAGTTCACGTCATCGTCGAAGATATGTTTACCACGGCAGATGGCTGGATTTGTCAAAATGAATTCAATTTGTTCCCAATTGACTGTACAAATATCCCTGACATTGGGAAAAACAAACTGATTTTTTTTTTCTTTGAAGTTTCTCATGCAGTCTACTTTTAATTTCTGGTCAGTCTTATAATTCTCTAGCACTTGAGCAACATATTTTTTCTCAGTTTGTTTTTTGGTTCCTGCATTGTAAATAAACTTTTTGTACTCGCTTATCAAAACATGTCATTTCGCGCATGCATTTGAGTGCGGGAAATAAGCTTTCCCGCACTAGTGCGGGAAGTAAAAATTGCATTAAATATGTATGTATGTATGCAAATTATTTAATACACCTGACAGCAATGAATGACAGTTAGGAGTCCTTCTTTTTTGCATTACTCCACAAAAAAGTAGTACCGATATAATTTATATTATAGTTATTTATGTAACAAGTCAGTAAAGTGATACTTTACCGAACGAGTCTGGTTTACGAGCCAAGCGAGTGAAGCGAGCGCGGCGAGTAACAGACGAGTTCGGTAAAGGTACTTTACTGACGTGGTGCATACAAAATTTTATCGCCAACCGTTAAAATTGTTAATTTAAGAAATAAAGATATAATAACTTTTGACAGTTTATGACAGTGACAAACGATTTATTTTTAAAAGTCATCAGTCATGCTACGCTGACAGATATTAGCGGCAGGTAAAGTACTTTATTGTACAGTACGATAAAGTGTTTCTTTACCTCCGCAAAACGCTATGGTAACGCATCACTTTACTGACGGTTGGCGATAATAGTTATTTATGTAACAAGTCAGTAAAGTGATACTTTACCGAACGAGTCTGGTTTACGAGCCAAGCGAGTGAAGCGAGCGCGGCGAGTAACAGACGAGTTCGGTAAAGGTACTTTACTGACGTGGTGCATACAAAATTTTATCGCCAACCGTTAAAATTGTTAATTTAAGAAATAAAGATATAATAACTTTTGACAGTTTATGACAGTGACAAACGATTTATTTTTAAAAGTCATCAGTCATGCTACGCTGACAGATATTAGCGGCAGGTAAAGTACTTTATTGTACAGTACGATAAAGTGTTTCTTTACCTCCGCAAAACGCTATGGTAACGCATCACTTTACTGACGGTTGGCGATAAATAAAATTATTGACATTTTGCTCGTTACAAAAAATATTGTACAAACTTCGTGCGTGAAACATTTCGCGAATTCGTGTCCATAAAGCGCTCGCCTTTCGGCTCGCGCTTTAAAAATGGCCACTCATTCGCGAAATATGTTTTCCCGCACTTGGTTCGTAAATAACTAATTTTCTATTCCGGTGCTATAAAGTTCACTTTACGACACCCGTTTTGGTTGCATAAAGTATTACTTTATCGCACGCTAATTTTATTTTTTTGAAGTTGGTAACAAAAAAAAATGGAACCAAATCGTATTTAAATGTCAAAATATAAGCCTTTAAAGTAACAAAAATGTGCAATAAAATTGTACAAAGAATAAAAAGCACAGATGCTAACATTTCACTTACTAATTAGCAATATAAATTGTTAAGCAGAGTTGGATGATAAGTTTTCGGATGCTACTATTGACATTTACTGTTGAATGTTGAATAGTACAACTGTTATAAAAGTTTGTTTTGATAAATATGTAGAGAGTTTGTGGACGAAAGATTTTGTAAATTGTCTTCTGCTATTTTGCGAATCTCTGGGGGCGTACAGTTATTTATTTCGTCCTTTTTGTTGATAATTTGAAATAATTTATTGTATAAATCAGTCCGAATTTTAAACACAATTACATATAGCACCACCGATATTCAAATATTTAAAACGTTCTACTTAAAAATCACAGTAACCAACTTCAAAAAAGCAAAATTTCTAAAATATTCGAACAAAACATTTCTCTTATTTTAAGCTTTTTTGAACTTTTAATAACCGAAATAGAAAAAATACTATAAAATACACGTTTCATAAGACATTTTGCGCACTTGTTCTTTAGAAAACTCGCCTAGCGGCTCGTTTTCTAAACTTGAACGCATGCGCAAAAATCGTGTCTTATGAAACTTGTATTTTAATATACTATTATGAGTACAAAGCTATTCTTAGCTATATTATCACAATTATTTTCAGGTCTGATGAATGTCGTACTTTGGCGTCTAGCAATAGGAACGGCGTTAAAACTGGAAGAAGTCCCTTCATTTTGTGTTTCTTCCATTTCTTGGATTTCTCCTTCTTCCATTTCTTGGGTTTCTCCTTCTTCTATTTCTTGGATGTCTTCTTGTTGTGTATTAAAGTCAGAACATTTAACTGACTGTCCAGGTTCAACATTGATTTTCTTTTTTCGTTTGAGCGTGTGTTTCTCTTCTTTTCCAATTCGTGTTTCTATTATTTCAATAAATGATTGGGTTAACGCGTTATTATCGATGGGGTCGTCTGGTTTACCCAAAACCTTATTTAGCACTCTCTTCGGATCAACCGGAATGATTGAAGTTGCTGCAAAGCCAGATTTTATGTTAACCGATAAATTTGACCTCAACATCACTAATAACTCTTTGAGCAGGCTCGGAAAGGTGGCTTTTGGGACAGTGCCTCTGTGCTTCAATTTCCACTTCGTTAAAATCTTACGCCATGCTATTTTCATAGGTCTGAACACGGCGACAGCTAAGGGTTGGCACAGGTGAGTGCTGTTTGGCGGCAACAACACAAACAAGATATTATTTGCCTCACACGTTTGTATAATACGAACTGACATGTGGCTACTTAAATTGTCACCAATAAGCACTTTCACGTCTTCTTTTCGCCTTAGAAAAGGCAGTGCTATTTTATCAAACCAGTCTTCGAAAAGGACAGAATCAAACCACCCACTAGTTGACCGATTGTATACTGTGCCTTCCGGTCCATTTAGAATCCATTCTGGGTACAAAGTCACAGCCTTATAGACAACGTAGGGTGGTAACAGCACCCCATCACCACTCGCTGCGAACATTACTGAGGTAGAACTTTTTGAACTATCTAGTATACGCGAGGCGCGTTTACTGCCTCTCCTGACAAATACCCGTTCTTTACCGGGATCATCCGTCAAATTGGACTCATCGTAATTTATTATATTTTCTGGGGGAACCCCCTCAAGTGTTACTTGGAGATTATTGAAATATCTCTGCAGCACCTCAATTGATAAATCCGCGCGAGCCCGCTTTATGTTTTCAGAAAATCTGATTGAGAGCTCTTGATTTCTTGCTAAAAAATATTTTACCCAATCTGATCCCGGTAAATTGTTTGGAAATATTGTTTGACCACCTTTATTATTCAGATAATGTTGGACAAACACCTTTAAGTCGTTTTCGGTAAAAGGATATCCAAAATTCGCCGCCGTGGTCAAAGCATTTGTAATTTGAAGTTCTTCACCTGGGTTTAAAACTGGTGGTCTTCCTAGTTTGTCCCCATTCATGCCATGGTATTTTCTGAATATCGTGTTCCGTGGGACATTAAATTGCTCTGATGCTTGCCGCAGAGACATATCATTTACAATAACAGCTTCCAGAGCTGCTTCCAGCTGGTCTTCTGAATACTGTCTACGCAGGGGTGCCCTCAGCTTTCTTTTATATTGGCGTGGCATCTGTCCCAAATTACCCAGAAAATTACATTATTTCATTAAATTAAACATTTTGTCAAACAGCAACAATAGGTATATGGCAAAACAAATTAATGCATTTTAAATGTAAGGTTATAAACAAATATTAGTTTCATTGAAGCACCATTCTAACTTTAACCGTTACGTCATACCAGAGGAGACTATTTGAGCAACAAAAATTTGTATAAAACTTACCTCAACTTTGTGATTTTTTTTCAAAAGATTCAGCTACTTTAGTAGCTGTTTGAGGTTAAACAGCACTTTCTTCGCGCTCTGTCAAACCTAGAGAAATTTTTTCAGTCAAAAATCTTGTTGGTTGCACTTATGGCGGTAAATACAAACTAAATTTGTCATTTTGTCCCATATTACCCCTGGTGTCCCATAAATCCCCATGTGACGGTATCTTTACTTTTTGAGTAATAATTATACGGGAAATACAAACTTGTAATATACAGCGTGTTCCGTTTAAAAAACTATAACTATGGTCAGCCATAAAGTTATGAAACACTATGATAATACAAAATAAATTTAAATTATACTCCTAATGAGTGCCTATCAAAGGTAAAAGACCGCCTTTAAATATTTTTTCTCATAAAGTCACAATCTGCTTTCCTCGCGGAGATGACTCACGCTGTATATTAAAAAACTGTTGTTGGTAACACGTATAGATAAAAGAGACAAAAATTCACTTAAATTAATGTTTATTACTATTTACACCTATTATTATAGCACCTTTTACAAAGAGAATGGTAATATTCCGACTAATATTATTGAAACTTAATGTCTATTTGAACACTTGCAACTGGTAGTTTCGATGTTTCGCTTGTTATTTTCGTGTACTTCAAGATGTTTAGAAGAAGCAAACCGAACCTATTTCTATCCAGAAGGCTTGATCCGGTTCCCCAATATCTCTTAAACCAATATCTACAATCGGAAGACGTACTGCTTTGTCTGTTTTATATGATAATACTGTTTTAGCCCAATCATTTGTTCGGTACTGTAAAACACATGACATTATTTTGAAATTAACGATGTATTTATTATACACTTACCCGACATTCGTCTTCTATAGCTTCATACTTGAATCTCTGGTTACCTTTAGGTGTTAATTCTGCATCGTTCCATGCAAGAAGTTTCAGACCTCTCCTATAGGTGTGTCTGGTAACGTCGTAGTAAGCTACAGACTTTTTACAATGGTACGTAATGTTTTGTTCTGCTCTAGTAGAAAGCAACTGTAGAAAACCAATTTGATTGCTATCTGCTTTGTATGTGATCTGAAATTATTATTAAACTGTCAAATAACAAACGAAAGACTGAGTATTTACGTTTACTTGATCAATTACATTTACGATCTTATTTACAGATTACAACCATTACTTATTTTGTAATTTTGAAGTTTTAGTATATAAACATATTTTCTTTATAATAACTTACCTTCATACCACCTTCATTTTCTCCCAACCAAACTTCTTGCTCTTGACTATTAAACGTTATTTCAGGAGTTCGTTCTGGCTTTGGTATAACACAAGTTGCTCTATTTTTTATATCGCAATGAACTAATATGGCATCTCGAGGATCGCCTTCATTGGGGTCTACCCAATATTCACCTGTTGATGTTTAACCCAAATAGCTCACTCATGCTTTAATATGTCTTTACGTATATACTTACCACTTTCATAGTCCGGATAAGCTGCCGCAATATCTCTGCATGTCTTCCCCGGGTAATTCTTTTGTCCATTAGGTCTCTTAAACTTTTCAAATGATGCCTTTAACTGTTCGTAAGCTTTAATAACTAGTTCTCTTCTCTCTTCTTCGGTAATTTTGTTTCCGAAAATACGAAGTGGTTCATCTCCTAGTGGATCAGGTCCTTTTTGATTATTAATAGCACCCTGCCCTAGTATTGCAGCCAAATTTGCGGCGTCGAAACCAAATCCATCTCCAGGTGGTCCGGGAGGTCCAGGTACCCCAGGTGGACCTTGCTCGCCGACTTTTCCACTTTCACCGGGTGAACCCCTACCACCAGGTGAACCTGGCATACCTGGTGGACCTGGGTTTCCGTCTCGTCCTGGCAAGCCTCTAGGGCCCGCTTCTCCATCTTTTCCTGGAAATCCTGGCGCACCGATCATACCTTTTTCTCCAGGCAATCCAGGTGACCCAGGTAAGCCTTGTAGTCCCATTAATCCTCTATGCCCCTTTGCACCTTTTGGTCCTAGTTCACCTCTATCACCTTTAAGTCCTTCTAATCCTGGTGGGCCTGGCTTTCCTCTTTGACCCTGAGGACCTTCAACACCTTGAGGTCCTGATTCGCCTTTAGATCCTCGTTCACCTGTTTGACCCTGTGGTCCACTTTGTCCTGGTGGTCCCTAAAAGTGTTAATTTAAATTATTTGTGTTTGTTGCTTATCTGTATAACTTACAGGTGTGCCTGGTTGACCTGGTTGCCCAGACGGTCCTGGTTGTCCGACAGGACCTTTATCGCCTGGTCTTCCAGCAACGCCTGGTGGCCCAATTTTACCTGGAGGGCCTTCAGGTCCTTGATCGCCAACGGCACCGGGAGGACCAGGTGGCCCATTGGGTCCCACAGGTCCTGCCGATCCTTCATTACCTGTTCGCCCTGGACTACCTTGTTCTCCCTAAATAAATGACTACTTATGAAATATTCTTGTATAGCGATATGTCAGTTCTTACAGGTGGTCCTCTTAATCCCCGCAATCCTGGTGGACCTGATGATCCTGGTAAACCGGGTAGACCTCTTTCTCCTGATGGTCCTTGGGGTCCCGGTTGTCCAGGTGATCCTGGTGGACCATCTGCGCCTGTTTCTCCTTTACTTCCTTCAAGTCCCGGTATACCATGAGCGCCTATTGGCCCCGGAGGACCAGGTCTTCCAAGATCACCTGGAGATCCCTTGATTCCTGGAATTCCTGCAGAACCCGGTGCACCAGTACTACCTGGTTGTCCCTGTAGGTATAATTTATACAATAATTTAATATGCACCAACAAGATTTGACTATGGCGTCACTTGCCGGCAATCCAGGTTCTCCTGGTCTTCCAGGCGGTCCCATCATTCCAGCATCACCTCGTGATCCTTGTTCGCCTCTAGCTCCTTTAGCGCCCGTTAGGCCAGTTAACCCTTGCGGTCCTGCTTCTCCAGGTTTACCAACTGGTCCCGGATTTCCTTGTTGTCCTTTAGCTCCAAAAAGACCTCTTTCGCCCTTCATACCAGGAAGACCAATTAATCCTTGAGGTCCAGGAAATCCCTGTAAGCCAGGTGGTCCAACTGGACCTCTTTCGCCGAGACCGCCAGGCGCACCAGATTCGCCAGGTAAACCGGGCGGTCCTGGTTCGCCACGTTCAGCAGGTTCACCTGGTGGGCCAGGTGGGCCGTATGCACCTTGTAATCCTCTTTCACCTTGTTTACCTGGGGGACCTTCTGGCCCGATAGGGCCTAAAGACCCTCTCTCCCCTTTTTCACCTTGCGGCCCGGGCTGTCCTCTAAGACCTGGCAGACCAACTAAACCAGGATGACCTGGATGACCTTTATCACCTTTTAACCCAGGAGGGCCCTATAATATATTATTGTATAAATGATAATTTTAATGGCAATTTGAATACGTACAGTGGGGCCATCTGGTCCTTGTATTCCTATAGGACCTCTTATACCGGGAGATCCTGGTTGTCCAATAGGCCCTCTTTCTCCTGGGAAACCACGTTCGCCTCTAACTCCTGCGGCACCTGGTACACCTGGAGGTCCTTGTAAGCCTGGTTCTCCATCCTTTCCGGGAGTACCGGGATTTCCGGGGGCGCCTGGTAGTCCCTGAATAAGCGATTATTTAATTAATATGTCTGATTAATAAAACTTTATCTTACTTGAAATCCTTGGGATCCTGCAGGTCCAGGTGGACCTCGTGACCCATCAGATCCAGGTGGTCCTTGTGGACCCTGAGTACCTGGTGAACCATCCTTCCCAGCGTCTCCGCGAGGGCCTGATGATCCTGGTGGGCCAGGCTCACCATCTTTTCCTGCGTCACCCTATTGTTACGTACATTTAAGTATATACAGTGGTATTTTTTTTATTATGCAATATATTCCTATATTGGCATTGTCGGAAAGCACGTATTAAAACAAAAATATATTTTAAGAGAATTAGTCTTTTTGTTATGTATAGAATGTTTTACATAATTGTTCCCAATTTCATCTGAGACATGGAAAACTCATCATATTCCATAAATTGATCTACATTTTCTTGTATAGGTACGTTTTTTAATAGCAAAAATGCTTAACCTTATTATAGTATTTTTGCATTTTGGCCATATGTATATACTTTCATCAATTTCAGATAAACTTTTATTTTTCTTTATTGAACAAGAATTACATTATTATAATGAAAAAGAAAAAAGAGAAACACAAAATTATTAAATGATTACAATATGTAATTAAGGAAAAAACTATAAATATGTTTAGAAATTAATATTGATTTGCAGTGTTGTATGATTTATGTGTATTGTTGGTTATTTTTACTTGTTAACAGTATTATATTACAAACCGAGGTGGAAAGTGTTCCATTACTGTCGAGAGGTTAACTTTATCTCGAGACAGGAATGAAACTTTTCACCGAGGTTTGTATACTATTTTATTTACAACCACATTTATTATATTTATTTGTGATAATTTAATGCATGTGTAAAAGACCCATAAGTCAGAATTGTTTTGTCACTTTGACAGCGATAAAAGTTTACTTTAACTTTTATATCGGCAAAAAAGTTGTTTACCTTTGGTTGGCCTGACAACAACTTGTGTTTTCTCGTTATGTCATAAACACAACGAACCCACTGTCAAAATGAAATGTCAAAGTCGACGCAACCGCAAGCTTTGCGTACTCGTACTATCTTTGGTTGATCCGACATAAATTTGCTTACTTTATCATCATAGTGTTCGTTGTGAAGTGTTGTTACGACAAAATTTGCAAACCCATTGTAAGTAATATTCACAAAATATATAAGAACTGTGTTCTTAATAACTGTATTTTTAAATAGTAGATTACTATGTAATAAAATTTTCAGTAATTGTTTACACATTTATAAATTATCTTACCGAATTACATTCGAGCTTTCTTTTTATTTCCGAATAAATTTTCCACTTTCAAACTCAAATTTAGTTGCTAAATGGTAACTGAACTCAACAAATTGCCTCTTCGATAAAACGACTCGTCCTTCGGACTCGTCGTTTTATCAGGCAATTTATTTCGTACAGTTACCTAGCAACAAAAATTTTCGTTAAAAAGTGAAAATTTATGCGGAAAAAAGAAAGCCCTTCGTGTAATTATAAGTGATAAAAATTCCGCTAAAAGTTTAAACATATCTGACAATTTGTGATGTTCTAGCGTAAACGTCAAATAAATAAACATCAGTTTTTTCGGTGAAAAGATTATAAATGAAATGTTGAGTTGTAAAGACTTCAAGATTTCCACTCCTCCGGAACTGAGGGAAACGGATTGTTTCTTTCAGTTCCGGAGGAGTGCAATCCAGATATCTTAGCTCGACTGAAGAAGGGCCAGAAATCACGATTTCATCAGATCAGGGCGCCTATCTATATGAATTCAAGCTTCCAATAATTATATTGTTTAATTTTAATAAATAAGTTTTGTTGAAGGGTTTTTTAATATGATATAAAAATGTTAAAATAAACAAACTTTTGATTGAAATTGAGGTTGGGAAATGAGGGCGGATAGTAAAAGTACAAAAAGTGACACTTTCAAACTCTTTAAAAGTCAAAAATGGCAAAATTACGTGTATGGTTGTACATAATTATAATGCATGCTTGTATTGTGCATTGTATAATATTTATATTTTAATCTTTTTGAAAAATACTTCAGAATGTTGAAATGTCAAATAATTTTTTAATTTTATTTTAAATCTTTAGTAATTTTGATTGACATGATCAGTGGCGGCTCTTTAATGAGAGCAAGTGAGCAATTGCACCCCCTGGAATTTTGAAACAAAACAAACCAAGCGGCGACTAACTGTGAAAGTATTTATTTATTACGTATTCATAGTTATTGAACACGAACGTGGCGTGTACGGCACGCGAAACAATGTACATGCACCGATCGTCGTCACAGATATAATGACGACTAACAGCGCACGGATGTAAAGACCCCTACCACCGAGAGAAACATACCCATGAGCAAAGCGCTACTGTTGCTGCGTTAAGCCATTAAACATTACATTGAAGGTGGGGAGAACTGTATTTTGTTCTAGTTCCATATCGTATAATACATAGCATGTGAGCAAGATTCCCGTCTGCTCAACGCTGTTGTAAGATGTATTTCGTGTCTGCGATACAGAATAACACGTTTTCGCGGGTAACGTATGATGAAAAAATCGCAATAAAAAATTTTAAACGGCCGATGCCTCAATTATGTTTAGAAAATAAACAATCTGTTAAAGGTAAAGACGTTATAAGAAAATTCAAAATGAATATTTATCAGAAAAATGACTGGATTTGTGGGTGTGAAATTAAAAATACTTTGTTTTGTTTTCCGTGTCTTTTGTTTGGTGGTGAACCGTCTTGGTCAAAGAACGGAATAAAAGACTTAATTCATCTTAGTGCTAAAATTACGAAACATGAAAATTCCGAAGGGCATTTGAAAAATATATTTAGTCTAAGAATGTTAGGAAAAAATAACATTCAGAATGTTTTAGATCATCATATAGAAAAGCAGTTCAACAACACAATGAACAGGTAATAAAAAATAGGCATGTGTTAAATTTAATAATAAATTGCATTAGATTTTGTGGCGCGTTTGAACCGGCACTTCGGGGTCATGATGAACGGCAAACGTCGAATACCAAGGGCATTTTTCGGGAATGGATAAATTTTACGGCAGAATTAGATAAATCGCTCAGAGATCACATCGAAGCAGCACCGGTTTTTAATTGAATTTATAAATGATTTCCCAAATTTTAATGAAAAAGTGATAGAACTGTTCTGCAAGTCAAAGACACGCAAAATGGACTTCGTTTATCGTCAGATGTAATCAAACTGTAGTGTTATATTTATTATTCCCTCAAAACAAACTGTACAATGAACAGTACCTGTCTGGAACAGTATGTCGGTGAAACTTACAAAGATTGGGTAAGCGTTCTTGTATTACACTTTTTAATTTTGAAATTATGCACTCCCTATGTGAACCACCCCGAGCCGCCACTGGACATGATTGATAGCCTAAAATTATTTTTTTACTAATGTGCCTGGCTGAAATTAGGCATTTACACAATACAGAAAATATCATTGACAACTGTTGCTCAACAATGTGGACATATATGGTTCGTTTCAGAAATGAGATTCTTATGGTAAGATTTTATATTTAAAATATTATTTATTTAACACAGACATTGTTGGCTGTGTCGTACTGAAGATAACAAACAATTTGAAACATAATTGTGTCCAAGACTGCTAAACACCTACTAATATAATATGATAGTGTTTGTAACGATCAAATTTTGTATATTTATTTTTAAAAGTAATAGGCCAGTCAAGATTATTATATTTATACTTGGTTTATATATTTTTATTAAATAATTTACTTTATTGGAATTTTAGTGTATTGTTATGGAATTCTGAAATATGAGCACGGCAAAAGTCCAGGATACAAAAAAAAGTTCAGTTTGTAGAGCACGTAACGCTCTTTTAAATAAAACAAAATTTTTAAAATGGGTTATGCCAAACGGGAGTAATCGTAGTATATTTAAAAAAACATTTGAACTGCCCCACTATTTATTTCACTAGATAGTAAAAATGTGCAAAACTAAAATTATTAAAAAATGTGTAAGAAATAAAATTCAAAAATTTTCAACCCCTCTCAATTAGTGAAAATATGAAGAAATTCTTAATTTTGATCCTGACTGGTACCCCCCCCCCACGGGATATATACAAACTCGCAAACAATTTCCAGCATTTTCTCTTGGGCAGTTTAACTTAAAAAATTTTTACCTGGAAGCAATATGACTACTGGCTTCTGAGATATAGTCGGCACTCATTCTTAGTTGGCCACCCGATACATATCTAATATTGAATTTACTTACCGGAGGTCCTCTGTCTCCAGGTATGCCAAGCGGTCCAGGCAATCCTTGCAAACCTTGAGGACCTGGTTCTCCTGGTTTCCCATCTGCTCCTTGAATACCTCGTTCACCTGGATTTCCAGGTTTTCCAGCTGCACCTGGTCTTCCCGTTAGTCCTCTTAATCCTTGTAAACCAGTTGGACCTGGTCTGCCGGGTTCACCTTGTGACCCTTTCATTCCTTGAGGCCCATGCGGCCCCGTATCGCCAGTTTGACCTGCGTTTGTGATCTCATATTTTCTGAATCACGTTATATACTAATCATTTTTTACCTTTAGGACCAGATGCACCATCCGGACCGGGTAATCCTCTCGCACCTGGTGCACCTCGTTCGCCTTGAATGCCCTGTGGGCCAGTTGGACCTCTTCCCCCTCTTTTTCCACGCTTACCTTCTGGACCAGTAGGTCCTGGAAGACCGCGGGGTCCAGACGCTCCTGTTTCTCCTTTCATGCCTGTTTCACCTTTATATCCTCTCTCACCTGGGGCACCCTAATAATTATAACAAAGCAAATTTGGCTTTTTAGTTTTGAACATTTATTAAATTTGTATTGCTTACTTGCATTCCTTTCGCACCTGGTTGTCCAGAACTTCCCGCTATTCCTGGAGTTCCTCTTGCACCTGGAAATCCCGGTGGTCCTGAAAATCCTTGATTACCAGGGCTACCTTTCTCGCCTGGAAAGCCATCTTTTCCTGCAGGACCTGGTGGACCAGCTTCTCCTGGTTGTCCCGATCGTCCAGATTCGCCTTGCAATTAAATGTGTTATATTCGCATATGATTGTTAATTATGAATTTTTAATATACCTCTCGGTCCTTGTAGACCTTGGCTTCCTTTAGGTCCTTGTGTACCTTGATCACCTTTGATTCCTGGATTACCTGGAAAGCCAGGTGGTCCCGGTTTTCCCAAAGCCCCCTTAATGATATATAGCGTTTAAAACATTGTATGGGATTGCTATATATACTTCAACTTACAGGTGGTCCTGGAGGGCCGGCTATACCATCAATTCCTCTCATGCCGGGTGGTCCTGGAGAACCTTCTCTTCCTCTTTCACCTCTCGGCCCAGATGGTCCCATAGGCCCAACTGGTCCCATAAATCCAGGGCTTCCTAAAGCACCCTTTTCTCCTGGTGAACCTTGTTCACCTTTAGCGCCATCTAAACCTGGAAAACCCCTGTGCCCTTTCGCACCTGGTAATCCCGGCATACCGGGTAGTCCTCTAGGGCCAGCTGGGCCCGCAGATCCAGGTTGACCAGGTTCCCCATCTTCTCCAGTTTCTCCCTATATACATGTGGTTGTAATAAATTATTTTAAAAACTAATCTAGTAACTTACATCCTTTCCTGGCGGGCCAGGCAATCCTCGTGGACCAATTGGTCCAGGCGGACCCATCATTCCTGGTTCACCTGGCTCGCCCCTACTTCCTTGAAAACCTTGAGGTCCTGCTGAACCAGAGGGTCCGGGTGGACCTCGAGGCCCTATGGGACCAACTTGGGCTTGTAGGTATTGAAATTGTTCTGGAACTAAGAGAGGACCGGATGGCCCTTTATCTTGGCCTGCTTGAGAAAGAGCTAATTGTTGATAATACTGTGACAAATCTGGAACAAGACCAGGTGGACCTGGCGGACCCGGAATTCCTGGTGTGCCGGGTTGTCCTGGTATTCCTTGTTCTCCTGGAGTCCCTTGTTCTCCGGGATAGCCACTTTCACCTCTTGCACCAGGGATAGGTTCTATATAGGAAGGTCCAGATTGTCCAGTACCATCCAAACCTGAAGCTCCATAATCAGGAGGTGCAGGTGGAGGAGTAGAAGCTGGAAGATGAACATTATTATTTATTATATTTTAAATTGGATATTACTTACGTCTACTACATACTTCGAAAGTTGTGCATCTAATTTCTCTTGATGAGCATGTACAATTCGAACAAGAATTAGGACTCCATACTTCGCCTTCTCTATAAAATTTTCCTTCATAAAAGCAGCTAAACGCTGTTGCATGCGAATCTGATGGTGGCGTAGGTTTCGTTAATGGTATAATCGGTGTAGTCTGAGTAGTTGATACTGTAGATGGTGTAGTAATTATATGCACAGAAATTGAACCAGTTGGAACTGGCGTTTCACTATCAGTTTCTCTGCTTGTAACAGTTTCAGGTAAACGAGGAATTTCATCCGGTGGTTCTGAAGATGGTCGAGAGTTTAAGTCAGGCTCCACTAAAAAATATAGCAAATCTTGAGGACTTACAAAAATTCAAAATATATTTCCTAAAACACGAAAACCGACAAGGAGAAATTTTAGTTACACAATTCACTTCTAATGCTATTTTATATGGTGATATAACATATTCGCAGTAACAAAATTATTGCCATTTATATCTGTTAACTTGACAAATTATACAAAATAGAAACAATGTTAGGTTTTTAGAATATTGTGAGCGAGTATTGTTAACAGTTTTCTTACGTGTCTTTTCATCGTAGTCGCTATAGTGGTAATCTCCGTTGTTATATTCTTCATTATCGTAATCGTATTGAGATTGTTGATTTTGTACTCCATCTTTTTGTGGTCTCACTTTTCGGACCCTTGCTTCCGCTGTTGTTCCGATATAGGAAATGGCCATAATCATTATCCATAATAATTTTGTTGACTTCATTTTCAATAAGAAAATAATCCTATAACATCAAATAATAATGTTTTCAAATTAGTTGCTTTTATTTAACCCTTATGGAGCATGGTTCAGGTACGGCAAGAAGAAGATTGCCAAAAACAGGGACTACAATGTATTTACAGCAAATACTTAATTAAATAATTAAACTTTATGAAACTATAGTATTTTATTTGAAAACAATTATATTACACTTTTAAGAATGGAGAATCTTGAATTTTATAGTGCGTGTATTGCCAAAAATAATAACATGAAAACGTAAAATAGATTGTAATTATAGTGGAAACGCGTTACATTCAATTGTACGTCATACTAGATCCATGACAACTCGTCTAGTTAATGTTGCCGTATCTATTATTATTTTAGTCAGTGACATTTGGTATTAAATTGGTATAACAAAAAAAAATTATTCACAATACAGTAACTATAACGTAATATATTTAGTAATGGAAATGCTCTAAGACTTCAGTCTTTCTCAACTTGGGTCTTTCATCTTAAAATGCAAAATTTTCTAATTAAAATGTTGAAATATCTAATGTATATGTCGCAGGCACATGATGAAAACGGACATTTGATCAAATCCCTAAGGTAGATGATCAATTCACTGTTGGGTCATTTCCCTAAAGAAAGTAAGTGATTTGATCAAATTCCTTAACTGTTTTAGTGAAAAGATGAAATAATATTGTTTAGATATTAAAAGTATTTATTTAGTAAACCATGCGTTATTAAATGTAGACAAATTATTTATTCGAAACTAATTAACAAAAGAAATAGGTACTTAAGGCGGTATTTTTAAAAAAGAAGGGATATTTTTAGTAAAATTTTAAAAATTTTTAGTGAATGTAATTAATAAATAATAATGTTCATTCATTTTTCATAAAGCACGTTGTTGATTTGTGGCATCTCGAGTTACAAAGTACGTTACCTTTTTTAGACACATTTTTTTGTTTTACATTGTATTTTGGATACAGGAATACTTTTTAAATCATTGACCTCCAAATAGGATAATATTCCTGCAATCTCACGCAGACTTAGGTTAGTTCGTGGCACTGTTTCGGTAATGTTGTAGTAGCTATTTGAAAAGCGTTGCTAGGTAGTCAATATTTTATAATTCCAACTGAAGTACCAATTTTGTATAATTTATTTTTTATATCTAATACGAACCCCACAATGTATTTCCATCAAATGGGCCTCCATCTATCTTAGGTACATACACCAAACCTGTGGAATCCACTAATTTTTTTCAAAAAAACTTCTTTCATTTTTTCAGCTGATCTTTTTTGGTGTTTTGCAGCATTTGCCCTTTGATCTTTAATGCTCTCTTGTTTTTGCATAATAGCATAGAATTTTCGATTCATATCCTTCTTCTCCTACTGGATTTCCACATATTGCGTACACTGGATTTTTACAAATCTCACATGAATGGGCTCTAGTAAATTCATTCCATAAATAACACAACATGCTTTACTGTTTGGCGCACTCCTGTAATCCTGCAACATGGAGGTCGGGTTTAGTGGTATGCGGTAATGCGGTATCAGGTAGTCCTGGAATTTAGAGAAGGTCACCCAATCCAGGAGCGTGCCTGGAAGAAAATCGATGATGATGAGTTCTTAACGATGAGTTAAGTTAGGTACTCTCACTGACAGCTGCTTCCCCTTCTGATGCAAGTAACACTACAGATGTTTCAACTGTTGAAGCAGGACTTGAAACAGAGTTGTTAACTGCTTCGAGTTGTCTTGTTGCCGATACAGAAATTAATTCAATTTCTGGTAGATCCTCTAAATTTAAAGCCTTTTTAGTGAGTAAATCAGCTGCCGGTAGATCGTGTGACATTGATGTGTTATTGTTATTTGAATAAACTATTGATAGATCATTTGAAGTTGAAGCATTGTAATCAATTAATTCAGATGCTGGTAGTTCTTTTGAAGTTGTAGCGTCGTTGTTGTTCTCTAAGAAAGCTGCTGGTAAGTTTTCTGATGTTAAAATAATGTCATGGTCCTGCTGATTAAGTAGACCCAAGTCCTCTTCAGTAACAAGTTTTTCAAGCAATTCTTAAAAAATATGACCAGATTGGAATCCTGTTTTTGGTTCTATTCCAAATAAAGCTTTGTAAGGTGATCGTTTAATGGTCCGATGAAAAGAGGTATTCCTTTTTAATTGAAGTAACAACATATATATAGGTAGCCCAATTTTTTGTGTTATTGTCAATTAGCCAAACACGTAACATAGCTTCAACATCTTGATTTGATTGCTCAGCAGATCCTTGACCAGCTGCATGTCTAGGCATACCATTTAACATTTTGCACGTTGGCCACATCCTTGTTAATTCTTGTATAACAGCAGCCGTAAACTCACGGCCGTTGCAGCTTTGTAGTATATGAGGACAACCTACTTCCAAAAATGTTTTTAATAGCTCCATTGCTACTTCAGCAGCTCTTTTTGAAATCAACGGTCGAAGGAAGCTGAATTTAGTCGCGTGGTCCTGGTAGTGTAATAGCCATTTATAATTTCTATCTGGGGTCGACTCTAAGTGTATATAGATCGACTTAACCAAGATGATTGAAGTCACTAGATACAATTGGGCAAACAACAATTCTTTTCTTGGAATTTTTTTTTAGACTGACACCGTGCATAGCTTTAAAAACCCCAGTAGGTACAACTGAAGTAAGTATTAGGTATTTCGATTTCAAACTATACAGCATTTTCATTTCATCTCTTTCTCCGTGGCCAGTTGACTGCATGATGAGTTTCCCGAAGTATGTGGTAAAAATTTTCCGTTGGCACTATTTTCACAACTGAATCAGAGTCAACCTGTTAAAATCAAAGATTTTTTAGTTCCTACTTCCATAATATCGTATTTTTTCCAAAATAGTAAAGTTTATGTGTCCGTTGCAGTTTAAGTACTGGTGCTAATTTAAATTTTTCAATGATTGTGATAGCTTCTTCTAGCCTTTCGCAAATCTACAGGTTTTTCTTTATCATACCGTTTGTTCAAAAACGTTCTGACGTCCTGACTTGTTTATTTCTTCTTTTCACTAAAACAGCTAAGGGATTGGATCAAATCACTTATTTTTACTTTCTTATACGTAGTATAAGGAAGTATTGTGATGATGAAAATTTTCGACCTCGAGATTTTTTTTTAGGGAAATGACCCGACAGAGTTGTTATTTTAACATCTTCCGTGAATTGATCACCTACCTTAGGATTTGATCAAATTTCCGTTTTCATCATCTCCCTGCGACATATATATATTTATCATAAAACGCAATATTAAATTGACATGCAGCTATAACAATATAAATTATTTCTAACTACAAAATGCCTTTCGTTCGTTTATCTTTAGGCGATATTCTTTTCAAGAAATCTGTGCTTTTCAAGCGAATATTCTTTTTTATACATAAATCTCTACCAGTCGCCGTTTTAGATAAAAATGGCCATAATTGGTGAACTGGTCAACACAGGAAAAAAGTGGTTATATGAATAAATATGTATTAATTTATGATAATGTAAAATCAGTATAACTTTAAAATAAATTAGAAAAGGATCCTTTTACTTTCTTATACGTAAGTATTGTAATGATGAAAATTTTTGACTTCGAGTTTCTTGCAGATGTCCACGTTTTGAGTCCCCTGATACCGAAAAAGTGGTTTTAAAAAAATCTCTCCCCCCTGTGACCACGATGCCGGCCAAACGGCAAAATATATCAATTCCAAATTTATATTTTCGAATATAATCTCCCTCTTGAGATCTGGTTAGATTTTCAGTAAAATTGGTGGACCGGAAGTAGTAGTTTACTTCAGTGAAAAAATAAAATTTTGCCAATATTTCCTCAACTACTAAGTTTAAACAAACTTATAAAAAATTCATATGTACTCAAAATTAAATTTGTGAAGAATTTTATTTTAAAGTGTTCCGAAATTCCTACCAGAAGTAGATTTTTTTACTCTTCTCGAAAATCAGTTTTTTGCCAATATTTTGCAAGTCATGCTTTTTAGACAGGTACGTTATGAGTGTAAAAGTATTTAGAACTTAATTTTCAATACCTTTTGTATAAAAAGAATTTCAAAATTCGGACCGGAAGTAACACTTTTACTCTTAGAGATTTATTAGAACTATCACAAGTTCAATAGGGTTTATAATTTTTAAGATCATTCTGCTAAAGGTTAATGTATTACTAGTACTAAACAAAAATTGTTTAATATTTTTTAACAATAACTTCTAACTTACCAATACGGCATATTAATAGATTTCAACTATTTATATCGAATGCAGAATCCTCCAAGAATTCTGGATTCTAAATTTTACGTAAAATATAGTTTCTAACTATTTTTGAAAATATTATTTTAAAATAAAAAGAAAATATAAAAAGATTCATATCTGACAGATTTCAGTAGACATGCAGACGAGGGAATTAAAGGGGCAGAGGTAATGGCAGCAAATTATAAAATATGCTTAGATTAGCCTAGCGTTACCGAGTTAAAGTTAGTCAGTGCTTATTGACATGTCCCAATTGTTTCACTAGATACTTTATAAATGTTAGTACGTATACCGTGCCTTCAAATACTTTCTTCATTAGAGGCGTCAATGTTTTTTTTAATGGTTGGTGACAGTGCATAATATTGATAGTTTGGTTATGTCATGTAAATAATAATAGGCGTCTATAATTTGAATTTAAGTATGACAACTGTCACAATTTGAAGTTTTCAAAAGCTTAGCATGTACACCAACATTGATTACTTAATAAACTTCAAAAGCAGCCTACTCTAATGAGGAAAGTATTTGAAGGCACGGTGGTATAGCTTTCTCTGGTAATCTGCAATTTTAGTAGATAGTTAATTTTTCAATGTTTTCTATTGGTTAAATGACAGGATAGACCTGTCTAACACGTAGGAGGAAATATCAAGCTATATTACTTTTATGCCATAGATAAAATTAAACAGTTGGATAGTATCGTTTGAACTTTCATCGAAAACTGAAAAACATTTGATATGACATCGTAGTTTTTCAAGATGAAAGAGAGATATGCGAAAACATCTGAGTTCAAAAAAGCAGGATCTTTTAAGATAAGATATGTTTATTCTTTCTTACCTAATGGCCAACAGCTATATTTTCAGTAAATACCGCAACTATTGACAAATACATAAAACTTTAAAAATACAGATTCTTCTCATATTATCATCCCTAATTCCTCATAATAGACGATAACGAAAAACACATACATTATAGACAATAATTTTGAAAATAACAATTGAAAAACAGTCTACGCAAAAGTAACCGAACACATTTTTAACAGATCCTGATTTTTATAAATTGTTGAAGGTACATTTAAAAACTATTTCTCAAAGAGAAAACATTGAAGCCTCTATTGAAATCTTCATCAGTTCTATCTTTGGCGAAGGCCTTGTTTTCTTCTTTTAATATGTGAACTAATAAATACTTATATTTTGTTAATAAACGCCGCAAACAGAATCTTTTTGCATGTTTAACATATAAACTTGTATAGTACAAGATCGTTATCAGAAAGCTATGTCATATTTATCTTGTGCAAATACGACGATTAAATTTAACATATTTATCGACTTCCAAAATATTTTTTTTTATAAAATTACAAAATGTTTTTTTTTTTTGGAAAATTATTTAATTTCAAAATTTCATTTCATAATTCATTTATATTATATAAACACTGTTGTTTAATACAATTTAGAAAAATTAAATAAAATTTTAATGTTTTGCTTTAATTATTGAATATATATTACATTAATATATACTCTGGCTTATGATTTACTAAAATAAAAATAATATATATATTTATAGTTAAAAGCAAACCATTTTTTCCTTATGAATGTTAAATTGATTTCTTCAAAGAATATTGTTTGTTATAATTCGTTCAAATTGATAAATACATTTATTTTTATTAATTTATTTTATTTTACCTATAAGTCCACAATTTTGACAGTATAACCTATATGGTATGCCCAGCACGATCACTAACAATCACTAAGGTAGATAAAAAAAAGTTAAATCACAACACACCTGTCTCGCCTAGGATTCACGCAGCCCGGTCGACTGCCCCAAACCAGGGCAGAGACCTTCTGGATTCAAATTGCTTGATCCCGCATTTATCAGTATTCGGTGACTGAGAGGACACCGATAATTTGTCTAGCGCGGAAATTAGAACGTTTGTACATGAAACATCTTCTGCGTCCCCTCCTTTTGCATATGGACAACTAAGTAGCTCACTACTTCTGGAATAATCATCTTTTTCCATGTCTTCTTTGGCAATTTTAAGTATATATGTATATATATTTGATACGTAGACTTCCCAAATAAAAGCTTCAAATAATATGGTTTAATGCTGGAGTTCTCAACTTTTTAGTATTTGCGAAAACAAAATTTTCTCATTTTTTTGTCAATTATCATATCAATTCTACTTATCTATATTAAAAATATAAAAAAAAGCATAGATCAAGTAATAAATAACAAATAACTAGACCTAGATTGCCTCATAATTTTTTTGCCAAAAAATTGCAGTCCATACCCCTATCAAATGATACTGTTGCCCGTCGAATTGGTGATATAGCTGAAGATATAGAGCATAAGCTTTTCGGGATGTTTCGTGGCAATTTTTTCTCAATTCAGCTTGATAAGGCAACAGATAGCAATAAAGATGCTCATTTAACAGCCTATGTTAGATATTGTGATGGTATGTCAGCAGTAGAAGAACTACTATTCTGCAAACCAATACAACTCAAAGGAACAGCACTTGCATTGTTTGCTATCTTAAATTATTTTCTAAACAACGCAAATATTGAGTGGAAAAATTGTGTAGGAATATGCACCAATGGTTCTTTTACAATATCGGGAGGATTCCAAAGTGTACAAGCACTTGTGAAACAAAACTCTCCACAGCGTATCTGGACACACTGCATGATCCACAAAGAAGTTCTGGCTTCCAAGGAAATGATTCCTGGTATGAATATTGCGCTAACGACAGTGGTAAGCGTAGTAAATTTTATAAAAATGAGACCCCTAAAATCAAGAATCTTTTCTGCACGTGGGAGTTTGCACAATGTGTTTATGAATTAAGAGAAGAAATCGCCATTTTTCTAGAAGAGGAAAACCGACCGGAAGCCATGACGTTTTGAGATGATTTATTTGTGATGAAATTGAGCTACTTGGTCGACATATTCGAGAAATTAAATACCTTGAATCTTCAACTCTAAGGTGCGAACACACATATGTTGGATACCAGTGACAAAGTTAATGCTTTTTGTAAAAAAAACTGGAATTGTGGAGAAGCAAGAAAACCTAGATATGTTTGCAAATGTGGATGAATGTGTTAAAACTTACAAGGCTGAAGAACAACATGTGGAAGTTGTTTTTGTAGCCATCGAAAATCTTTTAACCATGCTGGCAAATAATTTTAAAAATAATTTTCTTACTGACTTCAACTTGGTACCAAGAATGGGTTAGGGATCCATTTCAAAATACTTCCGAAGGTCTCTCAAGTGCTTTATAGATTTCACGGCAAGTGCCGAAATCAGAAGAAAATTTAGTAAGAAATCACTGTTTGAATTTTGGGCAGAGTTGGATGAAGAATTTTCTGCACTAAAAACAAGAGCATTTCGTATACTATTACCATTTTCAACATCCTACCTTTGCGAAACTGAATTTTCTGCGGTTGCGGCTTTGAAGACAAAATATACACCTCAGCTAAATATAAAATAGAGCTTAGAGTGTCAATTTCTAATGTTAACCCTTCTTTTGAAAAACTTTGATCTGCAAGACAGTCCCAAGTGGATCACTAATAAGTATTAATATCTCGTCAACAACTAAGTTTATAGAAATTTCGAAAGAATACAAAAGTACTAAAAAGTGAGTTTCAGAGAAATTTTAGAAAAAAAGTTTTTCAAAATTTCTACCGAAAGTAGGTTTTTTGTCTTATCTCACAGCAGTTTTTTGCAAATATCTCGCAAATTATGCATTCTATAGAGGAAACGCGTTACATTCAATTGTACGTCATACTAGATCCATGACGTCTCCTCTTATGCTATAAGACCAGCCTCTCTCAACTTATTTATTATATTGATTTAGATTGTTGAAAAACCATAAATGTTTCATAATGTATCCATAATAAAATTTAAAATAACTAATACTTACGTTATTCTCATTAATCAATCAATCAATCAATCATTTATTTCTGGATAGTGAACATACACAGATCGGTAGCTACAGTATCAGAAATTGTCAATGGGTGGATAAATAAATAACTAATATAACATTATATAAAAATAAAATCGACTAACAAGTATATGAAAATTACATTACAAAACAGCACAGATTAAAATTGTATGTGTATTTAAAATATGAATATATATTTAATTAAATATATACATGTCAATATTAAACCGAATACTAGCAGCTACCAGAGTAGTCCCGTCCGAAGTATTCCTCCATGGAGTAGACACTGCTAGACAGAAGCATCTGAGTCGCATGTTTTTTGAATGGCTTTACCGGCATCGCCTTCAAACAAGATGGCAAGTGGTTGTACAGTTTTATAGCCATGTAATTGGACCCCGTCATTAATCAGATGACCATAGAAAAGTTTGTAAAAAGCTTCCACTGTTTACAGAAACATTTCGGCATTATATTCAAAAGACACAAATAGATAATAAAGAGCTGTACAGTTCTACGAACTGTTTTTATACAATTTATATCAAAGTAAAAATAAACATGCAAATTTGACAGGCAAAATACACGCCTTTGTGACAGATATGATTTATCTGACAACACCGAAATGAACTATTAGTCTATTAAAAATATGTAAGACAGAAATTTAATATTGCAACTGAAATTGTGTTTATTTGCCATGATATACGCGTTCATGGCAAATACCATCAATGTATACATTTTCTATCTAAACTAATGGAATAAAAGCCCTCAAATATAATTTAACAAAGTAACTTTTTTAGTTTCACTAATACAGTTATGATAACATGTAAATGTCATCAATGACGTGCAATTGAATATACTGTGTCTCCTCTATATATAGATTTATTTAGAACACAAAAGTATTTAGAGCTTGAGTTGGATTAATATATAAAAAGTTTCAAATTTCGGACTGGAAGTAACACTTTTAGTCTTATCGAATAGCAGTTTTCTGCGAATATTTTGCTAATTATACTTTCTGGATAGGTTTATTATAAGTGCTTTAATATTCGACCGCAAATTTTGCATTCTATAAGGATTTAATAAAAAAAATCAAAATTCGGAGCAGAAGTAACACGGTTTAGGTATTTTATGAAGCAGGTACAGAATTATGGTGGAAACGCGTTACATTCAGTTGCACGTCATACTAGATCCATGACGACTCGGCTTGTATATGTTGCCGGATCTATTTTTATTTCTGTCAGTGACATTTGATATAACCAAAGAAAAAAAATTATTCACAATACAATAACTATAACGTAATATATTTAGTAATTGAAATTCTCTAAGACTTCAGTCTTTCTCAACTTATTTATTATATTGATTTAGACTGTCGAAAAACCTTAAATGTTACATTACGTATCCATAATATAATTTAAAATAAGCATTACTTACGCTATTCACATTAAATTTAACACATGATTATAGGAAAGTTTGTAAAAAGCCTCGACTGTTTACAGAAACCTTTCGGCATTATATTCAATGGACGCAAATAAATAATAAATACCTTCTGAGAAGCACTGTTTTTAAACAATTTATATCAAAGCAAAAATAAACATGAAAAATTTGACAGGAAGAATATACACAACGCACGTCTTTTTGACAGATATGATTTATCTGTCAACACCGAATTGAACTACTAGTCTATTAAAAATATGTAATAAAGAAATTTAATATTGAAACGGAAATTACCTATGTGTTTATTTGCCATGAATGCGTATATTACGATCAATATTTATAAATCTTCTATTTAAGCTACTGAAATAAATGCCCTCAAGTATAATTTAACAAAGTAACTTTTTTAGTTTCTCTAATACAGTTATGACAACATGTAAACGTCATAGATGACGTGCAACTGAACTTAACGCGTCTCCAGTATATATATTCTTCATTTCATCAACCTTGTTCGATCTACCTGCAGAAGATGCGCACTTTGTAATAACAAGCCCAATCCAATGCCATCTCATTGAACATGTAGTATGTGTGAAGTTGCGTTGTGTCTTGGAAAAAAAAAGATTGTTTTCAAAAATATCTGAGCAGTAATAATTAAAATTCAAATCAACTAATATTTACCAGATAGTGGAAAAGCATCTTAGTACTTATTGGAGCAAGTAAGGACCACCACGTAAAAGCCATTTTTGCAATATTTTTATATTCTCATAGATTGGAATGGAACAATTTTTGTATAAAAGAAATTTTAATATTCGGATCGGAAGTAATACTTCTACTCTTTCAAACAGCAGTTTTTTGCAAATATCTCTCAAATTTTACATTCTATAAAGATTTAATAAAAAAAAATTCAAAATTCGGAGCAGAAGTAACACGGTTTATTTTATGAAACAGGTACAGAATTTAAAACTGGATTTGGAACAACGTTTGTATAGGTATACATTTCGGAGCGCACATATAAGAAAGTCGTGTGGTGCCCCCAACTATTTTTTTTTAAATTCGGCCCTCGTATGTGTTATAAGAAAGCCGTGTGGTATCCACAATAACTTATTTTATCCCACGAATAATTTGAAGTCGCTTCAACTTTTTTTTAAAGGTTATTAATTTACTTGCTTATTGATGCTGTAACCTTATACTGTGAGTAATATATTTGACTATGAAGTATTAATTACATTCATAGTACGACAAAATAATGACGAATCGGCAAAGAATCAGTGTGCATGTATTCGTGTCTATGTGTTACACCGAAGTATAAAAATTCGTTGGGCGCCACTAACACATAGTACACACATTTCTTCTCATTTACAACACATGCACACATATATCTGAAATAACGTGCTCCTTTAAATCAACCTAAAACGATGACTTGTTCTTCGCACTGCTTCGGATGAATAAGAGCAGTAATGTTCATATGTTATACATGTACAACATATGTATGTAGATATGTTTGTGCGTGTGTCAAAATATCTAAACAGTTGAATGCTCCTAATTGTGTTGCGTCACCGTGTCAAAACACAGAAAGAAGTCAATTGATTTATGGTCCCGTCTGGTTGTGGTAATTGGGTTATCTCTCTCTTTTTAGTATATATTTAAATTCCGTGCTTCCGTATTAAAAATAGTAATGAAACATAATTAATAATCATCAATAGAATAATAATACTAATACTTAATACTAATAATATAAAAATCAAATGGGAAAATGATTTTATTCTAAAAATCATCTTTCAAGTCTGGCATCCTCCTTTGTCAATTACTTTGATGACCAGGCAACCTATATAAAGCTAGTGAATTAATTTGAACTGATTTATTTGAAAAGCATTAATCATTTGATTGTACATAATTGTCGCCAGTATCTATCTTAAATAGAAACTAGGGTAAAATAATGTTCGCAAATTACGTAATAGTGATTAATGAATGCCTTCAAATTATCTATTTGATTTTTTTGCATGACCAATACTTCTTACCAATGCAATGATACATTTTGTCTCTTGTCCATATTTTGCTTTTCAAATTGTTTGGAATACTCAACTCTTTGGTGCGTATGGGGTTGTAACTTGAACCACCAAATTTTGGAAAATTGTGACACATTAGTCCACAAAATGAACCACCTCTAAATTGTCTATACGTAGTTAAACAACGACACGAATTATGGACTAACTATACCCACTTTTTTTAAATAGTACCTGTATCTATCTTAAATAGAAACTAGGGTAAAATAATGTTCGCAAATTACGTAATAGTGATTAATGAATGCCTTCAAATTATCTATTTGATTTTTTTGCATGACCAATACTTCTTACCAATGCAATGATACATTTTGTCTCTTGTCCATATTTTGCTTTTCAAATTGTTTGGAATACTCAACTCTTTGGTGCGTATGGGGTTGTAACTTGAACCACCAAATTTTGGAAAATTGTGACACATTAGTCCACAAAATGAACCACCTCTAAATTGTCTATACGTAGTTAAACAACGACACGAATTATGGACTAACTATACCCACTTTTTTTAAATAGTACCTGTATCTATCTTAAATAGAAACTAGGGTAAAATAATGTTCGCAAATTACGTAATAGTGATTAATGAATGCCTTCAAATTATCTATTTGATTTTTTTGCATGACCAATACTTCTTACCAATGCAATGATACATTTTGTCTCTTGTCCATATTTTGCTTTTCAAATTGTTTGGAATACTCAACTCTTTGGTGCGTATGGGGTTGTAACTTGAACCACCAAATTTTGGAAAATTGTGACACATTAGTCCACAAAATGAACCACCTCTAAATTGTCTATACATAGTTAAACAACGACACGAATTATGGACTAACTATACCCACTTTTTTTAAATAGTACATGTGTTAGCGGAGAACACTACCACTCCTCAGTTCTTTGTTATATAAAAGTATTTGTAGTAGACAGTTGCAATGGTATGTTTCTTGATTCAAAATAGAACAACAGTTAGTGATGGATAATATTATTGTATATAATCGTTTATTTACATCTGTAGTTAGTATTTGTTATGTATATAGTCAAAAGGTAACTAAAATTAATTACAATTATTTATTTTTGATGAGTCCAAATTTTAAACCATTATGAACACAAGCATAATTTAATCTGAAATTTTTGGCTGTTTTTGGGTTTTGGGTTCCAACGAAGTTATTAATTTAGCCATCTTGCATTCATATAAATAATTTCTTGATAGATAATATTGATGATGTTGACTATATACGAAGTAGTTCAGAATTGCTCACTGGCGTCGTAGATGGGGAAGAAAATGATACTGATGAATATTGACGAGATTGTTCTTGCTGATGTGGAAAATACCGAAGATGACTTGCCGTTATCTGCATTTATAATGCCAACAAAGAGCACATAATCTATTTAAATAATAATTTCTGACAATATATTAGACAACATTACCTTCCAGACTAATATCTAGGCTGAACAAGCTCGTCAGTTTACGATCAACTTCGTTATGGACATCAAGAAGTTACCTAGCTATCGCGTATATTGAAGATTTGCAAGATTCTTTTCTCAATTTAGGCCTGTCAATCGGTTTAGTTGGTTACTGAACCATATACACTTGCATAATTATTTAATAATACCGACTAAATTTACTTCCAATTACGACAGCTGTACAAATTGCGGCCATTTTTATCTGAACTGAAGAACAATCTTCAGAAATGCTACAATCCGCATAGCTGCACTTCCATTGACGATTCTATGCTAACATTTAAAGGGCGAAGTATAGTAAACAATATATGTCTGCCCAAAAAAACAATCAAGCGAGGCTATGCAATTGGGTCATAGCTGATAGTGAGGGTTATTTATATGATTTCGATATTCACACGGAGAAAACGACAAACGACTGTATAGTACATGAATTAGGAGAAAAGGAAGTGTTACGATTAGAAAGGAGGGGTTGGAATACAAACAGCATCTTTTAGTTTTTGATAACTTTTTCACTACTTACAATTTAATGCAGGAATTGAAGGAAAAATGAAAAAGTGCTTGTGGCACCAACCACTAGTCTATTCTATATATTAATACGTTAAGAAAAACTTTGCACCTCTTTTTAAGCAACTGAAGGAAAAATGAAAAAGTGCTTGTGGCACCAACCACTAGTCTATTCTATATATTAATACGTTAAGAAAAACTTTGCACCTCTTTTTAAGCAAACTGCGCGCGCGGAGGAGTGTGAGATTTGGCATAGTTAAAGCTCATATGGAGAAGGAGTGCAGAAAGATAAAATGTAGGTGTTACAAATACATTAAATTAATTAAATATAAAGGTCGAATTTCGACCAATAGGCGCCACTAGTTTACATAATTCTCTGTAATAATTAGGGCGCGAACATGACCAGTTTAAACTACGACGAAGTTACAACGGAGCAAAGAAATAATGTAAACAACACACGCTTACTGAATAGCACTAATTCATCTGTTTACGCCTGAGAAGTGCCCGAGAATGAGAGCAAAAAATGCCCATAAAATAAGGAATTTATAAGCAAAATCCTTTTTTCATCGGCGTAGATAGGAGCGTGAGGGGTTTTCATTCATCCTTACGTCGGTTTCGTTTTTTCATTGTTTTGACTATTAATTACGTACTTCGTAATTTTTGTAATAGTCTGTTTAATACCGGTTTATTGAATCGACTTCTCCCAATTATCTAGACGTAAGTGTGCACTGGATTTCATTTAACTTCAATAACATACGCCTACATTTTTAGTTATCATTTATTTAGATCTAGAACGTTGTTTATGTTACTTTTTCTGATATGAAAATGAATTGTCAGTGATTCCGAAATTTATTACAAAGTCGGTAAAATGTACAGAATGCCAAAATATCGCACGTTCGTCACTTAGCTTTGCTAAAACATACACAGAAATAGTTTTTATGCAGAGAATTTCGATAGTTTACAAAATTTCGTTACATGTTTAAATGACGATGCTCGAAGTATTTCTGAGTGCAAGGAACTAACAGAAATCCCAAATTTAAAAAATCAGTTGTTATTCTTTTAGGAACACTTTGGAAATTCGCCTAAACTAATCACATACTTTGAAAATCGAAATCTCAAATTAAAAGATGGATTAAACACATTAAATGTGGGCTATTAATAATTTAAAAAGTATTCCAAGTGACTTCGGATGTGGCCTTCGGCAAAAGTTAGACGCAGTTTTTAATAGAAATCCAGATTTAATAACATTGCGGCAATTGTCTATGCTAAATACGCTGAAATAAAAGAATATTTCCAGTACGCACCTATAACCAGTTACGATGTAGAAAGGACGTTTTCTATCTATAAGGATGTACTTAATTCAAAGAGAACAAGTCTTACAGAAGAGACAATGAACAAATAATAAGATATTTTGTATTTTATAGATCACCAGCCACTTGTTATCCAATTATATAAATAAAATTAAAACCTCTTTAAAAATACAACATTTCAATAGTGCGCCCATGGGCGATGAGTTATCAACCGTCCGTGTCCGCGCCCTAGTAATAATCAAGAAAATAAGTTGTAGTATATTGGGATTTGTACAGATATAGCAACATAACAGACATTTAATAGATGATTTTTTGTCTCTAGATTTCTGTTTAATTTCTTATATTGAAAATTATTCAATAAATAGTCATTAAATGATCTTATTCCGACACACACGAATCTGAGATTATCATACTTATTAATTATTATTGATATTATTTAGATGAGGGGCAGGGGTAGGGGGAATGTAAAACTTGAAAAGTGCTGAAACTAACTGAAGAAACTTTTAAAGCAGTAATTTTTAAAAACGAAATGCTTATTATATTAAACTGCCAATGACCATGTTATTAACATTAAATTATCGATACAAATATGTACCAACCGTCCACGAAACCAGTATCCTAAAGGGCTTCTCAATTTGACTGTATTATTTTAAATTAAAAGATTATTAATTAATTAATGAATTAATGATTAACTAAAGAACGAATACATTTAATCTGTTTCTTCGAAGAGGAGTAAATGGTAAATATTATTTGCCTTTGAAATCATTTTAATTTATTGTTTTAATTAATTACGCATTTTCTATTTATAGGTATAGTCATCTGTTTATATAGAATTAGCATAATTTTAATTCAGCATATCTGCGGAATCTAACGTCATAAGTTTTAATTCAAATATATGTACATTTAATTCATCTACCACGCATTCTTCAAACTAATTAATATAAATTAACTACACCGTGAAATGAAACTTTAATAATTTTAACATACACGATAGTAATACAGCGGCTATTCCATTTCTTATAAATCTTTCAAATAATCCTCTCAAATATATTATTATACGGATTTATGCTCTATTAGTTTCAATTTAATGAAATTTTCTGTAAAAATCGATTACATTGATTACATATTCACACATTAACGGAAGTGTGTAAGAAGAACATGTGTACTGGATGATGTAACTTGTATTTTGTTGATTAGATTCACACTTCCATTCTTGAATTCGTTCTTTAGGTCAAAGACATGTTTAGCAGATGACAGATGAGTGGATTAGAAAAAAAATACATACGAATGTTTTTGTCATCGCAGTGTGCTGTAAAAATACGTACTTATATGAAGTCTTATATAAACGAATGTTTATTACTTCGTTGATGTTGTTTATATTTCATCATGGAATCTGTTCGACTAGAGATGCTACTGCTTGTTTTACCAATTATGTGTATGCCATAAATATAGGAGTAGTAATAATTGTTATGATAAACTACGTTCTGTTACTATTACATATTTAAAACCGGTGTGTCTATACTTATGGCTTACCTATAGTCCTCTCCTTGAATTATGATGAAAAATTCGAAGTCAATAATAGACAGCAATTGTCAAAATCTAATATCAGATAGGTCATTTATACTTTTGAATGTTGAAAATGGTATTTACTAACGTATACAAAGCATTCATGGTTGAATCCTAATTTCGAAATTGTCAAAAGATCGATAGGCGGTGGAAGTACTCAATTCAAGCTTGTTTGGAAGAATTTTGAGCTGAATTTCCCAACCTCGCTTTTGATTATAAGAAGATAAGAATTCATCCAGTTTTTCGACTAACCGGTAGTGTGGAACCACAAGAGGGTAATGGGCGAGCAAAAGTCCGGGAGCAAGAGGCGATTACTTAATGACTGATGCCCCAAAAACTCAGTACGAAGTCTTGCTCAAAAACTGGGTTGTCAGTTGGTTCTTGTCAGTTTTTATTAGAAATCCAGATTTAATAACATTGCGGCAATTGTGTATGCTAAATACGCTGAAATAAAAGAATATTTCCAGTACGCACCTATAACCAGTTGCGATGTAGAAAGGACGTTTTCTATCTACAAGGATGTACTTAATTCAAAGAGAAGAAGTCTTACAGAAGAGAAAATGAACAAATAGTAAGGTATTTGGTATTTTATAGATCACCAGCCACTTGTTATCCAATTATATAAATAAAATTAAAACCTCTTTACAAATACAACATTTCAATAGTGCGCCCATGGGCGATGAGTCATCAACCGTACGTGTCCGCGCCCTGATAATGATTATTTGCGACGAGTAGCATTTTGTGAATGGTTTACAAATAATTTTAATGATAAACACCTTGACAGAACTTAATTTTCGGACGAAGCATGGTTTCATGTTAGTGGATATGTTAACTCACAAAATATGAGAAAGTGGAGTGATACAAAGCCCAACAATTTTAATGTTGAAGCTCCTCTACATCCTCAGAAGGTTGGTATTTGATGGGCTCTAAGTAGAAGAAGGATTATTGGTCCAATTTTTTTAGTGGCACCTGGACTGCACAAGAATATCGACAGGAAATACTCTTGCCTTTCCTTAATCAGTTCGTGTTGATAAACTAGGTTTGGGTTACTTTCAACAAGATGGTGCTAGAGCTCACACAGCGGGTGAAACAATGAATATGATACGAAAAGTGTTTGGAAATCGTTTAATTAGTTTGAACAGCAAACATGAATATCCTCCAAGGTCTTGTGACCTTACACCATGTGATTTCATCTTATGGCCTTTTATAAAAAAATCAATTTATCAAGTACCTATGCAAGATTATACCATAAGACCGCGTGCGTCTGCATTATAGCGATACCTGTAGAGTAAGCGAAACAGATAGAGATGTCTGTGTATTAGAACGGTAAACAAGTAGACGCAGTGTTATACTGGATTACAACAGTGCTAGTATTTCGCATATGCCTATGATGCACTCGTATTTGTCCAAAAATTCCACATTTATACGGTGTAGTAGGGCAGTCGCTTCCACATATGGGCGTCAGTTCGAGTTTTATTATCGCTTAAGAATAACATTTTTTTAGCTAATTACAGGTTAATTGCAATGTTGAATTACAATTCTGTTTTAACAAGTAAATATTTTATGTTTCAGTATTTTATTATACTTGAGTTTTTAGATTATAATATTTGTTGAAAAATATTATTTTAGTTAAGAAGTTTTTTGTTTGTTTTAAAGTCTAGGAGTTATTTATTATTTATTTTTGCTCTTTTATGTTGTTTATGAAGCTGTGATGAGTTACTTCACTGACATATTATCAGTGATTATCTGATGCTTCAAACAACTACAAATAATTACTAACAACGGAAACGCAATACCTATTACACTGCTTTTCACTTGATTTGCCTACGAATACATTTATACGTATAACTTATACGCCTGCTGTCGGTGTGGCAATTCAAGTTGGCACGCCCATTTATAGTCGACCAGTAGTTACTAATCCATGCATCGCGCTATGAACGGCGGCCACACGGTATATATCTGCAAGATAGAATTATAATTAAAATTAATGAAATTAGAAATAGTCCCGTAGTACACAATCTATTGGTAGCATTAGTAGGAGGTGCGTAAATTGCTTGGAAGAAGGTGGTGAACAATTTCAATATCTTTTATAATTTATTATGGTCATTATTGTTATACAACTACAATTTCTGATATTTATTATAAGGTTACAATCTAAGGACTATACGAGCAATTAATCTCTTTCATCAAATGTGTAGGTAGCTAGCGCTTGGAGTTCGTTTTTTTCGTTTATAAAGTACCAGCCTTAGTTAGTAGGCATTAATTCAATTCATGCATTTTTATGGTTAAGTATTTCAAAAACACGTAACTGTTTTAAGAAAATAAATTAACACAAGAACTGAACTTGACATTATAAATGTATGCTTTCTGCATCGTTAAACCACGTTTGAAATTCTAAAATTATAATAATAGCTTTAAAAACCGCAAAACGGCGAAACCATATCGGGCCGTAGTTTTCAATGGGTAAACGCTCCTCTTAATGTTAAATTTGTAAATTCCGTACTTTAATTTCAAACATGACTTCAAATTTTCAAGGACTAGTTTGGTTTTGAATTTTTCTGAACACCCGCTATAGATATATGAAAGAAAGACATGAAATTAATCTAAACTGTTGTCTTGACGTACAGGCTTCATTGATACATTTTAATATAGTACAACTAATAAGAAAACTACAAATATACAGGGTGATCCTTAATATATGCGACAAACTTTAGGAGCTGATTCCTGGGGTTATTTTGATCATAAAAGTTCACAAGAACAAATGTCCAAAACCGCTTAGTTCAGAAGTTATACAATGTTTAATAGAAAGTTAAAATAATAAATGGTTTTATTATAAATTAACAAAATAATTAGTAAAACAAAATTAACTTATAGTAACTGTTGAAATTGATCGCCCCCAACTGTACTACAACCTGCTATCCTCCGTCGTATTGACTGGCGAGTCCGTTCGAAAATACCAGGGGTATTTCGAATTGTTTCAAAAGCTGCTATAATACGATTTCTTAGTTCATCGACATTTTCCATGGGAGTCGTGTAAACTAATGATTTAAGGTGGCCCCAGAGAAAAAAGTCCAATAAATTTAAGTCTGGAGACCGAGGAGGCCACGGTTGTGGACCTCCCCGTCCTATCCACCGATTTGGATACGTACTATCCAGAAACTCGCGAGCAAGTAAACTAAAATGCGCTGGAGCACCGTCATGCATAAAATACATTTGTAATCTTAACTGCAACGGAACTTCTTCCAGCAGTAGTGGTAACTCCTCTTCAAGAAAATTGCGGTATACCTTGCCATAAAACCATTTATTATTTTAACTTTCTATTAAACATTGTATAACTTCTGAACTAAGCGGTTTTGGACATATGTTCTTATGAACTTTTATGATCAAAATAACCCCAGGAATCAGCTCCTAAAGTTTGTCGCATATATTAAGTATCACCCTGTACAAGCAGGCTGTCATTTGTAGTTTAGGTCGGTATTTCTTCAATTTATTGGTGGCAACCACCGCCTTCAACACATATTAGAGAAAATGCTGACATATGCGTTCAATAACCCACGATAAAACATAGAAAGACGATAACGTGGAATGGACTAGGAAATAGGTGTGATCATCCCAATCTTCGAATAGGTAAGCATATATGACTGCACCAATTATCGAGGCATCATTCTATTAAGTATAGTGTTAAAAGTATATGAAATAATACAAAGATTAAACCAAGAAATTGAATCTAACATGAAGCGGATTTAGGAAAAGAAGGTCAACAAGGGACCACATCTTCACTATTAAACAGCTACAAGAATGTACTCGAGAATATGGAAAAAACCGAGAAAAACTATCTTCTAGCTTTCTGCTCCTAGAGGACGCAGAAATTTAAGATTGAGTATCTATACGTATGTGCATATGCAGACGATTTTGTGGCATTGGCACGAAAAGAGAGAGAATTCATAGCCAACCTGGATAAGTACCTATATGGAATGAATCACTATTAGCCAGAGACTAAAGAACAACGTGAACAAAACTAAGGCCATGCCACTGGAGAAAACACAAACAAAATCAAATATAGAAATAGGTAGTAACGAAATACAGCTAGTAGAAGTACTTAAATAAGGTACTGTTCATTGTACAGTTTGTTTTGAGGGAATAGTAAATATAACACTACAGTTTGATTACATCTGACGATAAACGAAGTCCATTTTGCGTGTCTTTGACTTGCAGAACAGTTCTATCACTTTTTCATTAAAATTTGGGAAATCATTTATAAATCCTTTTTCACAAGATAACATAGTAAGGACATTTAATCTGTCTTCTTTCATTGTATTTCTCAGGAAAGTGTTTATTCTCTTCAGCCGTGAGAACTGGCGTTCCGCTTCAGACGTTGTCATTGGGATTGTAATGACAATTTTTAAAAGCTTAACACCCAAAACCCCCGTATCTAAAATTTCACATCCATACGTCAATTTTCAAAAAACTCGTCCGCCACTTTGTCTATTTTTGACATTTTGACTTTGGAATCGTGATCGGCGACCTAAGACACCCCCGTATCTAAAATTTCACATTTATACGTCAATTTTCAAAAAATCTTCCGCCATTTTGTTTTTTTTGACATTTTGATTATGGATTCGTGATCGGTGACCTAAGACACCCCCGTATCTAAAATTTCACATTCATACGTCAATTTTCAAAAAATCTTCCGCCATTTTTTTTTTTTTGACATTTTGATTTTGGATTTGTGATCGGCGACCTAAGACACCCCCGTATCTAAAATTTCACATTTATATGTCAATTTTCAAAAAATCTTCCGCCGTTTTGTTTTTTTTGACATTTTGATTATGGATTCGTGGACGGTGACCAAGACACCCCCGTATCTAAAATTTCACATTCATACGTCGATTTTCAAAAAATCTTCCGCCATTTTGTTTTTTTTGACATTTTGATTTTGGATTTGTGATCGGCGACCTAAAACACCCCCGTATCTAAAATTTCACATTTATACGTCAATTTTCAAAAAATCCTTCGGCCATTTTGTTTTTTTTTTGTCATTTCGACTTTGGATACGTGGTCAATGACACCACAAAAAATCCCAAGTGCCGAATTTTACTTTAATCAGAAGAGAGAAATTAATTTCAGCTAGCTCCGCCCACTCTGCATGTATGCGTAATCGTTTAAATAAAATTATTACATAAGGGCACATCAATGTTAAAAACAATCCTTTTCCCCATTAAGGAAACGGGGCATACGCGTTCTGGAATTATCGTATTTTAATTCAAATCATTATTAAAATATTAATCGACCCCTGTACATAGATAAAAATATTAAATCAAGCGGGACCGTTACGTATTATGTGGAGATGCAGAACCAACAGCGGTGAGCAGACTGGGATCTGCTCAGAGGCTATGTATTATACGATATGGAAGCAGAACAAAATACAGCTCTCCCCACCTTCAATGTAATGTTTAATGGCTTAACGGAGCAACGGTAGGGCTTTGCATATGGGTATGTTTCTCTCGGTGGAAGGGGTAAACATTCGAATAGTTTACATCCGTGCGCTGTTAGTCGTCATTATATCTGTGACGACGATCGGTGCATGTAGGTTGTTCGAGCGCCGTTCCTGTTCAATAACTATGAATACGTAATAAATAAATACTTTCACAGTTAGTCGCCGCTTGGTTTGTTTTGTTTCAAAATTCCAGGGGGTGCAATTGCTCACTTGCTCTCATTAAAGAGCCGCCACTGCCTAATGATAACTGAGTTTATGGAATAATGAAGTATCAAGAAAAACTAAGGTGAGTGTATACGCAGCAGTGTTCAATCCAGTCCTGAGTTACTGATGCCCAAGGTGGCTACTTACCAAAAGAATTAAGAACCATTTTCAAAGCATGGAAACGAAGTGCTTGAAAGAAATTCTAGCAATAATTAGGAGAGACAGGATAAAAAATTCAACAATAAGCGAGCAGTTAAAAGTGGAACCAGTTGCTATAAAAATTCAAGGACGCTAGATGACCATAACACGTATGGTACGGCGTCTAGTACGCATGAGCAGCGACAGAGTAGTCAAGAGAATATGGGAGTCAAGTATACCAGCAAACAGGGCGAAGGGGAGATCAGTCAAGGCATGGCATAAGAATGTAGAGAATACACTTGAAAAACGTGGCGCAACACAACCAAGAGCGAAAGAATTGGAAAAAGACAAAAAAAGTGGCGGAAATTTGTTCACCAGAAAATCTAAATAGGCAGCGCGCTTAGAGGATCTAACACCTAAAAGACCAGTAAGGTTGTTGATTATATATATAGTTATTGTCAGTACGGTAAAGCTAAAAAGTGTGTGCTGATTGAATAATGTGTGTAGAGGTAATACCAACCATTAAGAATCTCAAACTCCAAAATCTTATACCGTAGTCGTCAAATTTTAATTTCGGTTTACACTTCTATCCCATGCAGAAGATGACCTTATAATATGGTGGGGAGCAACGCAGTGTCGCGGGACCCTCACGCCTTACATTTCATAGGAAAGGTTTGTCGAGTGTACTGTCTTGGCAGCCTCGCTTATGTTTATCTTTAGTTTATTTCGTCGCGCTCTTTTCCTCTTTATACTTTCGTATCAGAAATTAAAATATGTCGACTACGGTATATATCCACTGCCTTCACAACAGTAGTATTCTGTATTGCGTAAATGTCAAATTTTTACCCAGGCATATTAGTAAAAACATTATATTATTCGTAAAGACTTCGTTGATAAATATAGTAAACTAATAACAAAATAATCAATAGGAAATCAGGCTGCAATTTGTAGCTTATGGCAGAAGATCCTTAATTTATTGAGAACAACAATTAACTTCACCACATTGTAGGCAATGCTAACCTACGCGATAAACGACCCACGAGTGGCAAAACATAGATGAACCTGGAAATGTATAAATAAAAATGAATTATTGAAATTTTCTAGATGTAGTACAACTATAAATACATGTTTCAGACTCTTTAGTCTTCTTCAGTACAGTGTAGCACAGACAGCCTGTGTTAATTCGATAATATGTAGTAGTATAAACTTTTGACATGTGTCAATGTCATATTTAACCAATTCTTCTGATTTAATTTCGGCGTGCATTTAATGTGATGCGAACTACTGAAAATTTGACCTACCAAAGTAGGTACCTACTCTTCTATTTTCAAAATGTCATTAAAATTTGAATTCTTATTAGTACTACATATTCCAAAAATCAAACACCAATAACAAAATTATTGTACATTTATTATCTCCATATCAGAACAATCGTAGCATTCATCTATTTTTAGGTACATTACATAAAATATACATTAACATAAATCAACTTAAAATATTATTAATATAAATTATAACGGTGAAAAACTTAAAACAAAAACAGCAATGGCGAGTTACGAATTATGGCTACCGGTATATTTTTTCTTCTGAGGGATATGCGATGAAATAGGGCTGCCCGGCCGTTTGATAGGGCACCCTTCCCATCGTCGAATATGTCGTTCTCATAGGGGATCCTGATAATTGAATTTTATGTGGCAATGTGGCCGAATATCCTGCCGCTGTATAATTGGATGGAATCGCGTATAATGGTGGCGCACCCTTAACACTACATGCACAACTGCTGCCTGGTCCGACGATTTGGGGACCAATAACTGACGTTCCGTTGGCTATCGGTCCGCCTCTGTATTGACTATTACTCATTCGCAACCTAATTATACATATTATTATTACTAAAATTGCTATGAAAGCTACTACACCACCAACAATTCCTATAATTAATGTGTCGTCATTGTTAACTGATGATTGGCCAGTTACGATACCTTTTACATTATTATTTATAGGTTTATTCTTCTTAGCTGGAGCAACTGACCAGATAATATCAGGTTCTGTAGTTTTTCGTGAAGCTTTTGTAGTGCTTGGTGTTGTTAACGGAATGGTTGTTTGTTTTTTTACATCACAGGTTAATTCATCATCACCTATTTCAATTAAGAATTTATCTTTCAAATGAGGCGGCGCTGCACATTTCACATTATCCATGTGAGATGGTAGCCAGCGCCTAAGAGCTCTTGCACCACAGTCACAAACTATCGGATTTGATTCTAAACCTAATATTTTTAAATCTCCCCTCCGATCATCCAAAGCCTGCAGTAACTGAGCACTTACAGTAGTTAGTTGGCTTCCTGAAACGTCTAACATGATACGCGAGGATCTTGGTACAGGAAAGAATAGCGCCGGCGGTAAAGATGTTATTGACGTATTTCTTATTCTAATAGCGACTTCTTCTCCTTTCAATCCGGATATTGTGCCTGAAGATAAAGTTCTTAGACGCAACCCTGCTAGTCCTAATTCCTTCAGTCTAGGATGTAATACTGTTTGCAACTGATCACTTCCAATTACTGCGTCTTTGGATTCAATGTTAAGACATTCTAAGGCTGGTAAATTAAGCAGCAAACCTTTTACATCCAAATATCCCAATTTTGGATAACCATAGGCGTTCAAACTCATCAAATTCGGAACTGATTTAAAAGCAGTTTTTTCTATCAGAGTTATATCTGGAAGATCATGTATACCTAGGGATTTTAAGGTTTCTAAGCCTGCTAAATCATTTTGTGATATAGACATAATAGGATTTGATGATATGTTTAGAGTTTGTATATTTTTCAAAACTTCCCAAATTTTGGGAAAATAGGATAAGTTACTGAGATGGTTATGAGAAATATCTAGCACTTCTAAAAGCGTAGCCCTCTCAAAGACGCCCAGAGGCATATCAGTTATATTATTGTATGACAGATTTAGTTTATGCAGAAATGGTGTCTCTAATTGAGTAACTTTTTCTATTCCTGTACCAGCTAAATTCAATGCTCTGACTGTTTTAGGTTCTCCTAAAACATTATTTATAGCTTCTTCTGAAAGTGGATTAAAAGACAAATCTAAATCCTTAATGTTGACCATTATACTATCATCTGCGGGGATTTCTCTTATTTGGTTATGTGACAAGTCGACTGAAGATACAAAGAAAAATTGCTTTTGAAGAGATCTCAGAGGAGCCACCTGGAATAAATTCCTTGCCAAGTTGATATTCTCCAACATTTGAAGTCTAGCACGTTCGAAAATTAATTCTGGTAGATCTGTTAATAGATTTCCTTCTAGATTTAACCACTCGAGCCTAATTAGTCCCTCAAACGTCCTTTCACCTATCCTATCAAGTCGATTGGAACTCAAATCAAGAACCTGCAATTGGGTGGAGTTGTGAAAAGCCATCTCGTTAATAGAATCAATTTGATTTCCTGACAAAAGCAGTGATCTTAATCGTGGTAATCGTGCAAAGTCCAATTCTTCTACGGCTTTTAATCCATTATTAGAGAGATCAATGTATTCCAAAAATTGTAATTCAGTTATGAGTTCCGCAGGGAAAAATGTAAGCTTATTGGAGGACGCTCTTAATTCTTTCAGCCTGGGATGTATTCTAAAGGATGATGTGTAAAGGTAGCTAATTTGATTATCAGATAAGTCCATTATTTCTAAACCTGTGCCAGTGTTGAAGAATTCCCCTTTAAATGATTGTAATTGGTTACCTGAAAATATAATACATAGTTTACTCATATAATAATTTAGAATTGGTTATTACCTTTAAGATATATTTTTTTAAGGTTCATTACATTTACAAAGGCTCCATTTCTGATATTATTTATTTTATTATTAGACAAATCGATTGTTGTTAAATTTAGTATATTTACAAACGTTCCTTCAGTTATTTCAGTTAAATCGTTACTATTAAGGTATATTTCCTGAAGTGACATCAGTTTCTCGAAATTTTTAGGTGTCAGTATTTTTAAATTAGTCATACTCAAATCCAAAATTTTTAATTTATCTATGTGATAAAATACTGTTGGAGGAAGAATTGTCAAGTGTGAGTTTCTGCTAAGATTTAAGTGTTCCAAATTTGGCAATAAGGAAAAAGCGTCGTCAGCTATTTCGGACAGCTGATTATCACTAATATCCAAACTCCTTAACCCATTCATATTTAGAGGTGGTCCACCGAGGCTAATAATTTTATTCTGTGCAATTTTCAAGGAAAGCAAAGTTGACTCCAAACCGCTGAATGTATCTGAATTCAAATTAACCAACAGATTTCTACTTAGGTCCAGATGTTGCAATTGCTGGAAATACTGGAACGTTGCTGGTGGCAGTTCTCTAACTACGTTTCTCGATAACACTAATCTTGTCACTCTTTCCGCTATTGATCTTAAAATGTCTCCTGATAATGCTGTTATTCTATTATAATCTAATTGAAGAGACGTCAGTCTAGGAAGTCTTCCTAAAGCTGATGCAGGTATGAGCAGAACATTATTATCTTTAAGATTGAGTACCTCTAGATTATCCAAACCTTCAAAAGCATCGTCTTCAATCTGAAAAAGTAATCGTTATTATATGATTGTGAATATAACAGTTACTTACCGTACGTAATGAATTGACGCTTATATCCAATTTTCGTAGTTGCTTCAGTCCCAGAAATGTTCCAGGAACAATATTCGCAATATTATTTCTGCTTAGATCTAAATGATATAAATTTGAAAGTGACACCAAATCGTTATTGTCCAAATTCTAAAAACAATGAGAAGAGATTTTAGTAAGTTCGTGTATAACCTATATACAATTATATACTTGTATCATATTCGAAGATAAATTTAAGTATCTCAATTCAGGTAATGCTTTCAATGCAACTGTAGGAAATTCTGAAATGAAGTTTTCAGAGAGATCCATAAGCTGCAATCCATCCGCTCCTTGGAAGATATCGCTGTTGAATTTAGTTAGCCTATTTCGGGCCAGTCTTAAGTTCTTGAGCTTTAGCAAACCATTAAAAATTCCACCCTCAATATTGGCTATGGAATTTTCGCTTACATCTATGGATTCGAGGTTCAGTTGAGATTGAAATGTACCCCTTTTCATACCAGCTAAAATTAAAATGGATGATATTTGACTTTTTCAATATGATTCTAGATATTACTCATTCTATTATTTCTCATAGAGAACACTTTTAAACTTTTAGGTCCGTTCAGCGAGCCACCAGGAATTAATGATAGGCTATTTCTGTCCAAATAGAGTTCCTGCAATAATTTAAAATTATCTTGAAGGTTTAATTTAATAGGCTGGTTAAATTTTTCAAATTAATGTTTCTACATTTATCAAATAATCGGATTTATACCTGGAGACTGACGCAACCTTCAAAAATTCCCTCTTCAATAGCTTTGATACCGTTTCCACTTATATCTATTATCTGCAGGTGCTTCAGACCGTGGAGTTCGCTAGTCGAAAATATTGGATTTAATGTATCGCCCAGTAAATTATCAGCTAAACGTAGTTCCACTAATGTAGTTTGCAGACCTTGTAGTAGCTTTTCCGTGAGTCTTCGTAAAGAGTTACCAGAAAAATCTACACTACGCAGGGGTAGACCAGAAGACGTGAAAAGCTGAAAATAAAATAAAAATAATCGTTTATTAATATACTAATAGCTAGATAGTATTTAAAGAATAAGAATAGTATATCGATAAGTTGCATTTAGATCACAATAGACAACACTGAGGACGTGTAATTGTTAACGATGGAGTATAATTTGATATATTATTTCTTCTAATTCCGTCGTTTGAGTTCTGAACAACCGACGTTTCCGCGGACATTATATTTGCCATCTTCAGGGTAGCCCTATAAACGGATGTTTCTTGCCAAAACGCAACTAAAGTGTGTTTTTATGGTGAAAATTTGTGTAAAACACTTATGAGAGTTCCATAAGAATTGGATGCCAATTAGTTGTGAGAGCATGAATACGTTATCCTATACTACATTACACAGGTTAGATTCAGATCAATTCAGATATGCCATAACTTGTCATATTGACATTAGAACTGTCATAAGTCTTTTACGCAAATTTTCACCATAAAAACACAATTTAGTTTAGTTTAAGCAAGAAACAGCCCTTTATATGGCTACCCTGAATATGACAGACGTAATGATCGCCGAAACGTCGGTTGATCAGAATCCAAACGATGGAAATAGACAAATAATATCAAAAAATTGAGAACACATTTAGTTTTGATCTTATTGAATTAAAAATAAAGATTTTCTTTTAAAGATATGTTGTTTCAAATAATAAAAAAAAAACTTGGTATTATATTACTAAAATATAGGTTCGACAAATTGCTCGCCCAATATTACAAGGTTATAAGAAGTAATGTTCCAAATGAGGAAAGAGACTTTGAAAATATGAACCTTTGGATTTTAAAAATGTCAACTTTTCTCTTTGCAACTGCTATTGGTTGCAAATAGAATAATAACATACAGAAAGAACAAATATTTACCAGGGGTTCTCGTAATTGTTATTAAAAGAACCAACATAGAACTTTCTTACTGCCAAAAAATGTTTCTAAGGATATATCATATAACGTATACCTAACAATAACAAAAAAATGAGGTGTGGCGACCACATGACTTTCTTATACGTATGCGCGTTTCAAACTAAACAATTTAAAAAAAAAATTATACAAAAGTTATTCGAAATCCTATTCTAAGTACTTCCATTGTCTTAATAAATCTCTATAGAAAGCATATTTTGCAAGATATTCGAAAAAAAGTGCTACTCGCTAAGAGTAAATGTGTTACTTCCGGTACGAATTTTGAAATTTCATGTATACAAAGAATATTGCAAATCCAGCTCTAAATACTTTTGTACTCTTGATAGATATTGTATACAGTGAGGACGCGCGGGTTGGAATAAATTCATTTAAAATTCTTGGTTTTGTTTTATGGAAAAACGCTGGGATAGGTCGATTTTTATTTTTAGCTGCGGTTTTTTTTATGGTAAATTGATGTACAAAGACTGGTCCAAAAATAAGTTACGACCATCAATTTTTTTTTCTCAAATGGAATCATATGTCATTTATTTAATTTATTAATTCTGCATCGAATTCTAAGTATAATTCATGTACCATGTCCTATACCCAAACTCAACAGTTATCGAGAAATTATAACCGAAATACAACAAATTAAGCCGCAAACGTTAACGGCAGTGTTACGAGAAATTGATGTTCGGCTTGCCTATTGTCAGGAAGTTAGTGGTCAACAGTTTGAACGTTTAATTTGACTTGTTTTTCTGTTCTTTTAATAAATCGGTCCTTTTCAGACAAGAGAGTGAAATAAATTTTGTAGGATACGGTCTCAGTTATTCATATGTTCAATTGTAAATTTCTCGATAACTGTTGAGTTTAAGTATAGGACATGGTACATGAAACATACTTAGAAGTCGATGCAGAATTAACAAATTAAATAAAAAACATATGTTTCCATTTGAAAAAAAAATTGATGGTCGTAACTTATTTTTGTACATCAATTTACCATCAGAAAAACCGCAGCTCAAAATAAAAATAGATTCGAGCGTTTTTCCATAAAACAAAACCAAAAATTTTAAATGAATTTATTCCAACCCCCACGTCCTTACTGTATATATTTAGAATGCATAATTTACCATATATTTGCAAAACATCTCTATTCGGTAAGAGTAAAACTGGTACTTCCGGTCCGAATTTTGGAAATTTTTTTTATACAAAAGGTATTGAACATTAAGTTCTAAATACCTTTATACTCGTAACGTACCCGTCTAAAAAGCATGACTTGCAAAATTTTGGTAAAAAACTGATTTTCGATAAGAGTAAAAGACCTACTTTCGGTAGGAATTTTGAAAAACTTTCATAATAAAATTCTTCTCAAACTTAATTTTGAGTATATATGAATTCTTTACAAATTTGTTTAAAATTAGTAGTTGACGAAATATTGGAAAAATTTGATTTTCTTGCTGAAGTAAACTACTACTTCCGGTCTGCCGATTTTACTGAAAATCTAATCAGTTCTCAACAGAGAGATTATACTCGTCAATACAAAATTTGGAATTGCTCGCTATAGCGGTTTGACCGCTATCGTGGTCACACGGACACCCACAGACACAGAGAGAGACACTTTTTAAAAACCACTTTTTTGGTATCAGGGGAGTTCAAAACGTAGACGTCTGTAGAAATCTCGAGATCGAAAATTTTCATCACAATGCTTCCTTATACTACGTATAAGAAAGTAAAAGTAGTAGTAGTAATGTCCTTAATAGTAATAATGTCCTTGGTATGTAAAAGAAAATGGACGTACTTATGTCAAACTAATCTTTGGTAGAAACTCTGTGTTTGTACATGTAAGCTATAGATTTAAATTATCTTTTCAAGTACACAGTGCAGCATTTAGAACAATATAATTACTTTCTTATACGCAGTATAAGGAAGTATTGTGACGACGAACATTTTCGACCTCGAGATTTTTGCATGTCAACGTTTTGAAGTCCCCTGTTACCAAAAAAGTGGTTTTTAAAAAATGTTTGTGTGTCTGTCTCTCTATGTGTGTCTCTCTCTCTGTGTGGGTGACCACGATAGCGGTCAAACCGCTGTAGATATCAATTCCAAATTTTGTATATACGTGTATAATCTCCCTCTTGAGATCTGATTAGTTTTTCAGTAAAATCGGTAGACCAGAAGTAGTAGTTTACTTCAGTGAAAAAATCGAATTTTGCAAAATATTTCGTTAACTACTAAGTTTAAACAAATTTATAAAGAATTCATATGTACTTAAAATTAAAATTGAGAACAATTTTGTTTAAAAAGTTTTTCGAAATTTCTACCGGAAGTAGGTCTTTTACTCTTATCAAAAATCAGTTTTTTGCGAATATTTTGCAAGTTATGCTTTTTAGACAGGTACGTTGCGGTTATAAAAGTATTTAGAACTTAATTTTCAACACCTTTTCTATAAAAAAATTTTCAAAATTCGGACCGAAAGTACCACTTTTACTCTTACCGAATAGCGATTTTTTGCAAATATATCGTAAATTATGCATTCTATATATATTTATCAAGAGTACACAAGTATTTAGAGCTGGATTTGCAAAGTATGCGTTCTATAGAGATTTATTAAGAGAATAGAGTACTTAGAATAGGATTTCGAATAATCTTGGTATAAAAAAATTCTTAAAATAGTATAATTTGAAACACTCATATACCTATAAGAAAGTCGTCTGGTAGCCACATTCATTTCTTTTAAATTAAGTTCCCAAACCATTATATTATAATATACTTCATCTCTAATCTTTCATAAACGGTTATTTCAAGCAATCAGCAAAAACATTACAATTTATATATTTATATTAGTAGAATATCTGCATAATAGTAGTCCCACTTGTCAATCTTTTACTTTGGTACACAAGCCACTTATTCAAGGGACTGTGTACGTGTACATACAGCAAGAGCGCGCGAGGTATGATCACCCGATGGTATACGTAAACTCGCATCTAAACGTGGTCCGATAATACATATTAGAGTAACAGCACAACATTTGAACATACTAGCATTGCCTGCTCATATTCGAAATCATAGTGATCTGATTATTTTTTTGCAGATTGACAAAAAGAACAAATTAAATTTTCTCTTTAAGTGATGACGATTGCTTAGATAACTAAGTCGATAATAACGCGAAGATTGTAATACTTATAACGTAATTATGATTATCCTAATGAAATTAAATAATAATGTAGTTGTGTACAAAGTTATAGCAGTACAACTGGGTTTTAGAATGAAATATAAACAACCCGCCTGAAACATCTGCAGAATAAACTAAGATGCCTAGAGAAAAATAAATAAATAGAAATTTCATGGTAAAAAAAAATATAAATAAGTATAACAGGAATACCATAAAATAACATAAAAACGACCCTTGAAATAGAAATTAAAATTAGAGATTCTCTCCAGTAAATATAACGAAATAACAACTCTGGAAAAATAAATCTATATATCTATATCTGGCGAACACAGCTAGCGGAGATCATTTGCCGAATATACGTCCGAAGAATATTGACTAGCATCGGGTGATCATACCCCGCGCGCTCAAGCTGTATAGCGACAGCCTCATTCAATATATTCATACTGTTATTAGTTTTATAGTACAGCTAGCTTTTTTAAATTTATAAACCTAGTTATTCTGGTATTCCCTAATACTGCAAAAGTCTAACAGAGACCTCTGAGGTATCAACTTGTATTAATCAAGTTCACTCGAACAACAATCACAATTCAATATAAAATACTGTGCTTTCAATATGTTTATTTAAGTTAATATTAATTTTGCATTTAGATAAGTTCTGTGTTTGTTAAAGCAATGTTGTTGTATGTTGTTATAATTAAAGAAAGTAAACCCAGTGAAAGTGTTTTTATTCATCGGTGTATGCTCTGATAAAAGTATACTGGTCCTTCGGTGCAAAGAAATAAAAGAAGAGCTAACTATAAATCTTTTCGAAACCCTCCATACCGACAAAGATCAAACACCCTGTATTTAAATCTTAACCAGAAATATTAAAAAAAAGGAACATTAAAATTATAACATGAAACATGAAACCACTAATCTATTACAATTTTTTTCTACTCCCATACTTTAATTGTATTATTAGATATGCCGAACTTGCACTTTAATGATGTCCATTACGATACAGATTTTCATTATGATACAAGTTTATATCCAATAGGAATACAGATTTTTCATTACGATACAAGTTTATATCCAATAGGAATGCGACATTCCAATATTCGAACAATATTCAATATGGCGACTGCATATCTGACAGATATACAAATTAAATAAATGTGACAGTTCTCTGCAATTTACAAGTAAGTACTTAAAATTTGTGACTTTGAGTCCACCAGAAATTATGGAACAAGCCTTAGTAACCGCGAACAATTTATTACCAGCTAAATTCGCAAAGGTGCATGGAAAAATTTAACCTCAATTTATGAAATGGAATGTTCAAAAAATAATGTTTTATTATGGGGCCGTAGAAAAAATAGTGTATGCAACTCGCATTTAATGGCTATTAAGACACTCGTATTCATTACAATACTCGGCTCCGCCTCGTATTGTAATTTTCTTACTCGTGTCTTAATAGCCATCATTAAATGCTCGTTGCATAATATACTATTATAAAATAGATGACATTATGTGGCAGTATATTGTAATATTGTATGTCAACTTCCGATATTAAGTATTGATCGCAAAGCTTCAATTTGACTTTGGAGTAAGGTAATTTATTTACTATTATTCTTTCGAGAGTAACAAATATAATATTCTCACTAGACTTAGTAGTAACATAGGTTGTAACATCTCGTCTAGGTCTTAAGTACTTGAAAAAGAGACTTCTTTATGTCAGATGTCATATGTATTATTTCGTACGGTTTTCGACTGTAAACTTTAAACAAAAGTTTATATCAAACGTGGTTCTAGGCATAGTTCAAATCATGTATAACTTAATAACAGTAAAGGGTAATTATTTTCAATTTTGTAACTTTCACCCTTGTAATATTGGACGAGCGAATTATAAACCAGTGTCTGGAAAAGGCGACACATATCTAGTATGTGTCACATATCTTGAAGCGGGATAGACACTTTTTCTAAATCTCTTTGTATATTTAAAGCAATCCAAGTTATAAAAGATTTCATGTTAAAATAGTCTGTGTTTAGCAAAACTTTAACAAATTCTAATAAACACTACAAGGCGGTCAACAGAAGTATGTACAGTACACAGACTGAGTCTTGGCCGATGGGCGAAATCTTATAGGTCAGTGCGAGACAGAGAAAGTATTCGGAAAAAGGAAATGATCAGCTGTTCCTGCTTATCCTAATATTATAAGAATTCACTGCGCATCTTGTGGGAAGGGCATCTCATCGGCCAGGTCTCAGTCTGCGAACTGTACATACATCAGGCGGTTGTTTTTGCTATTGAAATTTTCAAATGTTCTTCCATTAACATTTGAAAATCTTTTTTGATATATTTGCTCATATTTTTTGTATTTAAGTACTTTTACATATAATTCACTATTATTTTCATTAAATTTCTGTTGTTTACTTATTACATTTTTTTTATTCTACATAGGTACTCGTTTTACTAAATAATTTTGTATATGTACTATTAAAAATGTTATATGGATCGAATGTTTGCATTCAGTGCTGATTGAAACACCCATATTTCTTGAATTAAATGATTTTTATGCTGCTTCATACAATTCATTTGTTCAACACTTAACATTCTGAAACTTCTGAAAATGCAGTGTAGCTAATGAATAATGAAAATACATACTACTGTAAATATACAGAGAGATTTAGAAAGATTGCCAATACAGCTTCAAGAATATATGACACATACTGGTTGAGAATTGTCAATAAGTGAGAAACTCTATTTTAGTCATTTATTACACCAAGTTGTTTTTTTATTCTTTAACACAAAATATTGTTAAAATGTGCTTAAAATGGAGCGAAATAACATTAAAATTAAAGTAGCCAATGAAAATAATAAATTTCTTCATTAATGTTACTGAGAAGTGAAAGTGTAGTAAAATGTAGGTTCAATTAGCAAAAGTTATACAGTTGTTTCATTTGAAAATAATGAGCTGTTTTTAATATTTATACTATATCCACAAATATACTTTTAACGACATACGTGCTTTATTATTTTACTACACCTTAAACATATTTTAGGTCAGCAGCCATTTTGGCATCCCTAACTTGATATTTTAATTGAAGCAAGAGATGCATTATATTTTAACGATTCTCCGTTTCTGATTTGACTCAGTATTTTCTATTTATAGGTACTGAAATTTACTGAGATTTATGTCATTCGCATGCTTTTTAACATGTAGATTTAGAAGATTGCAAAGGGTCAAAACTAGTATCTGTGTAAATGCAATAAACTTAAGGGCTTACATAAACCTGTGCACTTAAAAGTAGGGTTACGTTTAAGATTTCTTTTCGTGTATAAAACTGCATTTTTTTTTAAAACCATAATATACATTTTGAAGTATGGCATTTATTATAAATTGTGTGAAAATCGGGTTCCAAAATTTCGAACGGTAAAAAAATTACAGTCGTTTTCCTGAGTTGAGTTTTTGTCGACAGCGTTGGCGGTACCAGACGTGCCTCCGCCATTTCTTATTTGAAAAAAAAAAATTATTTTCTCAAAGTAGATAGACAGAACTAGTACTTATCGAGCCGGAATTTGCGAATTCAATTTTTTCGGTTCATGGCAGTCATTTGAATAAAATTGGCAGTTTTTGCCTTAAAATTGTTGAGTAATTATGACAAAAAAAAAAACTATGCCAAATATAGAAAAAACGGCTCGATAAGTATTAGATTATTGTGTGAAGCATAAAGGACTATTTACACACATCAGTGCCGTATCAGTACCGTGCCAGTGCAGTATCAATGTTATCCGTGGTCGATCAGTGATGTCAATACACACTCGTCCGTAGTATATAAACAGTGCTTGCAGTGAAACTTGCAAAATACTAACAAACATTCTAATGAGTGAAATGCTGCCTCAACCTTCAGAAGAAATGTGGAAAACTATCGCTGATGGCTTTAGCACAATTTGGAATTTCCCTAATTGATTGGGTGCGATAGATGGGAAACATTTTACAATTCAAGCTCCCCCAAATAGCAGATCCCAATTTTTAAATTACAAGAAAAACTTTTCTGTTGTGTTACTGGCACTTGTTGATGCACATTACAACTTTATAGCTATTGATGTTAATGCTTATGGCAAGAATAGTGATGGGGGTATTTTTGCAAAATCTAATCTGGGGAAAGCCCTTCAAAACAATACTTTATCTGTACAACATCCTGCAACATTGCCAGGCATAGACACTGAGGCTCCTCATGTGATAGTTGGTGATGAGGCATTCCCTCTAAAAACTTATCTGATGCGCCCGTATCGAGGAAGCGGATTGAGCGATTCTAAGCGCAATTTCAATTATCGTTTAAGCAGAGCTCGAAGGACTGTTGAAAATTCTTTTGGTATTTTAATTCAAAAATTTAGAATATTTACGAGGCGAATCCAGGCCAAACCGGAAAATATAGATAATATAATTTTGGCAGCTTGCATTCTACATAACTTCATAAAAAATATGACACAAGCACATATATATACCAAAATCAAATAAAGTAACAACTTATCTTTATCTTCCAGTTTCCGTTCCTTTCCTATATTTCCCCAAATATTGTTTTTAAAATCGGTATCCATTTATTTTGTATTTGACAAATCGTACAATTCTGGACAATCCCATACTAATTCAATTAATTTTTCATCCATTTTTTATTTTTCTTGAAGCAACCAGAAAATACCGTTAGCACTTCAGTGAAAATGTCGTAAAATATCGTTGCCGATCTATTTGACATTCACGTCACGGATACTGCAGCGGCACTGACCCTAAAAGACGGTACTTTGTCGGACTGGTGTGAACAGGTCAGTTTGAAACAAACGCAACGATATTTTATTTTTCACTGACACTGATACTGAACTGGCACGGTACTGATACGGCACTGACGTGTGTAAATAGTCCTTAACTGTGCAAAACTTGATCCCGATCGATCTAGTAGTTGCGGAGATATTTCTGGTACCGATTTTGAAAATACTGTATCGCGTCTACCTGCGCCCCGACCGTTATTCGTTGCTTACCCGGTCAGTTACAAAACGCTATAACTTCGTCATAATTGCGAATTTCCTTATAAAATTTTCAGGGTAGACACTGGAAAGATAGTACTTTCGAATGAGCACCTTTTTTAAAAATCGATTTTCCCGATTACCCAGGTATATGTGAGCCCTCAAAAGGAATATAGAGGTACATTGTCTTTTTTTTTTATTGAATACATATCTGTATTACTTGAGTGGGTAGAGCTTGATGACCAGTCCAGCGCTGCCTAAATGAAACTATCGGTGCTCCGTATGGAATTGTTGGAAAATCTCCTGCAAAAACAACTCTATCACAGTCGACGCTTATGGCTGGATGACCCTCTAGAGCAACTTCGATTGGGCCGAGTGAACACCTGCATGGAAACCGTAGTTCTCTGGATATCTCTGAACACGGGCGATATTCCTCCTCGCTTACAGCAAACGAAACCATAATCAGAATCGATGTCCATGGCGAGGATATCCGCCACATTCTGTAAAAAATTGCATAAATGAGTATATTTCTAACAAGATCTATTTAATGAACAAATTAACAGTTACAGATATGATGATATGATAATAATGAATATATTCGGACATACGCAAAAATGATGTGCTGGAGATATACAAGTTCCCACAGAGGTTAACTTAACACACACAATAGAACATATAAGTTATACAAATTTAAAATGGCCTTAAAAGCAGTAACATAATACCAAATATTTGATATTGATAGTGTAAGATACTTAGTGTGACAGAATCATTACTTTAAAATAAAATATTTTTACTTCAAGGTACCTATACCTTTTTACCATTTTAAGAAAATAATAGAAATATTTTTTAGTCATTCATCACAAATATGACATATTAAACATTAAAATTTATTATTTTTTTTTAATTAATATTTGTCACTAGACAAACATTTAACAAAATATGTAATGCAATATTCCAACGTGTGTGAGTGCCTGAATATTTGGATATGAACAACATTCATAGAGTACAGTCAAGGTAGTTTTGAAGCCAAAAAAGGTTTTTTTCTAAAAGAAATTCTGTAAGAACCATTTTAAGCATTCTAGAACCGCTAATATTTCTTCCATTGTTGCGTAAATTATTAAAACTGTTGGCGAAAGAATAGTCTTGGGATTTTTCAAATATATTAGAAGTGCAGTGTTTCAATCCAATAGTATTAGTCAATCTGATATTGCAAGTATGTAATAAGGTATCGTAAACTTAAATATGCATATTGCCTTAAACATATAAGTGCATAGAAAAGTAAAGATTTACAACATCCAAATGTCTTCCTGCAACTGTAAGTGGGTGGTAAATAAAATCGTTTCAACAATAAATACACATTTCCACCCCACTGAGGGGCACCAGATGAAAACGTTAGAAAGAAGATACTCTAAACACACAAGTGGTAGGTAATACTTGACTAATTTGTACACATACGGATTCTGCACTGACGTTTTTCACTTTCTATAGCAGTGAACCACTGTGCCGCGGCACTTTTGTGTGCCGTGAAATTCTAAAAGTGTGACGCAATATTATTAAATAATATGATTTGAAAAGAAAAATCCTTTTAACAGGAATATATATTTAAATCCATAAAAAAAATTAAATTATTTCATTATTTGTTTTGCAACGCGTTCTTTCTTACACCCCTATTCTGTAACTTTTTCGTTACGCATTTTCGAACGCATTGTACCTAAAAATCGTTATGGTCGAACTTTTGTATTCTGTAAGTTAGGTACGAAGCGTACCGATGTCGTACGAAATTCGAAAACCCTCGGCAACTTACATGCGTAGCGTAACGAAAGCAAATAGGCATTCGTTACGAGAGTTGTGTTGTGTGTTTTATATGTGCCTCAACTCGGCTCAGACTTGTCACTAGTATGTACAAAAGAGGTTGTTTTAATGACAGAGGGGATTCCCAACGCGTTGCATAGTAGTTACTGCACATTTTCTTTCGTTAAAATTGGCAAATGTATGTGATTCAGTTTACTATTAATTTCTTTGCTTGCAGTTTCAATTTATAAAATTATATAAACATATTGGCTTTGCAGTATTGTATTCTCAAACTTGAGTAAATCGTATTTAAAGGTAATATTTGATTAGTCTTTTTTTAATAATGTTTCGACAATATTATTTTTATTTTAACAGAACCTTCTGATAATGGATAAATCGTTAAAAAGAAGAAAGCTTAACGATGATAATAGTGATAATGATAACGTTAGCGACAAAGTTAATGAGCCCACGTTGTTCATCGGAAATACAATGATGATTTTTTGAAATTTGGATTTACCTCTACAATGGAAAATGACAAAGTTGTTCCCGAGTGTATTATATGTGGTTGTAAATTATCAAATAGTGCTATGGTTCCGAACAAACTCCAACGTTACTTGGTGCCTAATCATCCTTCGCTTTCAACAAGAGATAAGAGCTACTTTCAAAAGTCTTTATCTTCAAAATCCAAGCAAGTAAAAGTTTTTGAAAAACAAATCGGTGTCTGAAAGGCTCAAGTAGCTTCTTACGAAATAGCTGAATTGATTGCTGCTAAATTAAAACCTCACAATTCCATGGCTGAAGAAATTATATTACCAGCTTGTCGCAAAATTGTAAAAATAATAATTGGTAGATCAGCAGATATTGATATTTGTAAAATACCACTTTCGAATGACACAATCCATCGCAGAATTAAAGATATGTCGCAAAATATTAAGCAAAATACTGTTAAAACTCTTGCAAATTCAAATTTTGCTCTACAAATCGACGAAACAACAGATATTACAGGCAAAGCTCAATTAATTGCATGCGTTAGATTTATTCACGAAAATGATATAATTAATCAATTTTTATGTTGTCGGGAGTTACCTGATTTTACAACTGGCAAACATATTTTTGATGTAATTAGTTCATATTTAGAAGAAATTAAAGTTTCGTGGAAGTTATGTATTGGCATTTGTACAGATGGTGCTCCAGCTATGACTGGACATCTAAAACGATTTGTAGCACATGTTAAATAACTGAATGGAGATATATTAGTTACCCATTGTTTTTTACATCGAGCACTTGTTACAAAATATTTGCTATCAGAATTGAAAATAGTTCTGGAACAATATGTTAAAATGATTAATTATATAAAAGACCATTAAAAAGTCGCTTATTTAGTAAATTATGCCAAACTATGGAAGCCAAGTACGAATCCTTGTTACTGCATACGGAAGTAAGGTGGTTGTCTAGAGGAAAAGTTTTATATCGTGTGCTGGAATTAAAAGACGAAATAAAAACGTTTTTTGAACAAGATAAAAATCATTACATTTTTGTTATTTTTAATAACATAAATTCAAGTATACAAGGGCCTAATGAAAATATCTTAAACTCAACCGATAAGCTGGTGGGATTCCAAAAACAAATAACTTTATGGAAGAATAAAGCTCAGAAAGGCAATTTAGAAAAGTTTGAGTCAGTCCCAAAAGGCTGTTATAAAACTATTGAATTAATTGTTATTGACGATTTGACAACATTAGAGGAGAGAATTATTCATTATTTCCTAAAATTAGATATAAATTTGATTGGGTTCGTAATCCATTTCTCATAACGGATACTTCTGTATTTGACTTAACTTTGAATGAAGAGGAAGAACTCATTTTGCTTTCCAATAATCGAGATTTAATTTTAAAACATTCAGAAGAATCAATTAATTCATTTTGGATTAACATTAAAAGCGATTATCGAATGATAGCCAAGAAAGCTTTAAACATATTATTACAATTTTCCACATCTTATTTGTGTGAATTCGGATTTTCAGCATTAACCAACATTAAAACTAAAAAAAGATCAAGATTGTTAAATGTAGAAGACGATATGAGAGTAGCATTGTCATTTTTACGACCAAATATAAATGAAATTATCAAAAAACATCAAGCTCAAATTTCGCATTAAAAGTATTCTTATTATTAACTTGTAATTAATCCCTTAATAAACTTACTGTTATTTTTGTAGTATATATTATTTTATTTCGCACATTTAAAATTATTATTATAAACTATTTTACGCAGTTTGTTATAGATAAGTAAATAATTCTTAAACTTATCTTTTTCTTTGTGTGCCGCCAAATTTTGAAATCGTTAAAAGTGTGCAGCAACAAAAAAAGAGTTGAGAATCACTGTTCTATAGGGACAGTAAAAATTGCTAAAATGAAAATAGCGGTAGCGTAAATCAATTATAGACATTATATGCTCATTTTTACTTGAAAAATTCAAAAACTCTTAGCACAGGATATACAAATTAGATTAGATGCTAACCATCAAATTGATACTCGGCAGAGAATAAAATTTTTTCGCGACCTACCATTCCTACCTTTACTGTTTTTTGATTTTATGAGTGTATCTTATTCAAATTTTTCTTATTTATCATTATAGTCTTTTTCTGTTCGTTTTGCACAAAGCCTATGTATTCGTAAATGGACTGCGACTCCACGCTGTTTATATTTTAAATGATCAATATGATTATATACAAAAAATGGAAGACGTTTCGACAGACAAAATTAAAAGGTTAAAAATAGAAATATACATAGAAAAGCAAGTGATGGTAATCAATAAGCTTCGGATAAATATGCATTTGCATAACTGCATATTCTAATGCATAATTAACTCATTTTTGAGTTGAAGTGCATATTTTAGTCATTTTCAGTTTTATCTGCATATTTCCCAGTTAATTTTTTCTTTTAAACATAATGTAATACATATATTATGGGTCCGAAAAATAATAAACAATTCATTCACTATTTATTTTTAAAAGTCTAGGTATATTTAAAACACCAAACAAAAATATAATTGAAAATGAAATTAAAGAACACTCTTGAAACAAACGAACTATATATAAACTAAATTCAATAAAACTATAATTATTGAATCACAGTAGCACAAAATACTATTTATGTACAAATTTATCTAAGAATATTTATGTGATAGATTTATGTAAGAGTATTTATTTGGTACACACGTATTTACATAACCGACTCTGAATGAATGAGTGAATGCTTTTTCTGTCCGGCTGCCTTTTCTTATAGAAGTCCTATTATTTTTGAATTACATTACCATAAAGAAATCTAATAGAACCGTCACCGTCCTTCGAAAATATATTTGGTAAATCCCAATCAGCTTTTATGACCGATTATCAGGTACCCAACGCGTAAGGAGTGGAATATTCCAAAACTTTGTTGTTTGATTTTGAGAAGCGAACATCCCAGTGTTAAAAATGCCGATAGAAAAACGATCAGTAAGCGCAATTTTAAACCAATTTGTCAAAGACTTCAGCGATTTTACAACTGATGGAAGTGTGCTGTTTTGTAAATACTGTGAAGTGAGTGTAACAGCAACAAAAAAGTGCCAAGTGACGCAGCATTTACAAACCAGTAAGCACCAAAAAAAGAAGAACCGAAGGAAGTAAACAGCAGATGTTAGTACCAGCTATATTCAAACCTGGTCCCAGTCGTTCACCATTTAACGAGGAATTGTGTCATGCTCTAATTTCTGCGAACATTCCGTTGGCGAAATTAAAAAATGAAGCATTTAAAACCTTTTTGGAAAAACATACCCAGCAAAATAATCCAGATGAATCAACACTGAGAAAAAACTATGTTCTACCATTATATAACGCCACAATACAAAAGCTGCAGGAAAGAGCTAAAGATGAAAATATTTGGGTATCTTTAGATGAAACAACGGATGTAGAACAAAGAAGCATAGCAAATTTTGTTTTTCGTATTTTGGGAGTTGAAGAAGAAAGAAATAAATCGTATCTGTTAACAATGAAAGTGTTGGAAAAAATGAACCATACAACAATTGCCACATTTTTCAATGATGCGCTAATTTTTTTGTGGCCAACAGGCATCTGCTACTATAAAGAGCACGTTGTGTGTACGGATGCTGCTCCATACATGTGTAAAGCAATGAGTGGTTTTAAAATACTTTATTCAAAAATGACTCACGTTACTTGTGTGGCGCATGGCTTACATCGAGTGGCCGAATTCGTGTGTTCTGTTTATACAAATGTAAATTTGTTAATATCATCGACTAAGAAAATGTTTTTAAAAGCACCTTCTCGCGTTGCCAAGTTCAAAGAAATTGCTGGTGGTGGGATTCCACTTCCGGCGTCCCCGATTCTTATAAGATGGGGAACCTGGATTGAAGCTGCAAGCTTTTACACTCAACATTTTGAGCTTACTGCCCGTATTGTGAACAATTTCGATCCTGAAGAAGCGAAAAGCATAGAGGATGCTCAAAACGCTTTAACACAAAGAGGATTGCGCGAAGATTTGATTTTCATTATATTAAATTTTACTTTTATTTCCGAGGCTATTTTGAAATTGGAAACCAAGGGACTTCCTTTAGAAAACAGCATACAAATTGTTGAAAATGTTTTCGATAGGTTAAGTAAATAAAAAATTGTAGTTTTGCAAAAAAAATGTCAGTTTTAGATAAAAATACTGGATATCAAATTTTGAAAAATATTTCTAAGATTTTACAAAATGAGAAAACTGCTGTTGCTCCCAGTATTTTGAATCTCACTGACATAGTGGATTTTTCATTCGCTTCTATTGTATCATGTGATGTGGAACGATGTTTTTCAGAATTTAAAAATATTTTAGGTGATAATAGGCGTCAATTTATATTTGACAATTTATTACATCATGTCATAGTGAAGTGTAATAGTAAAAATCTGTAAATTTATTGTAAATAGACCAATATAACCTTTAAAAAACGTTTTATTTAAATCTAATAAAAATGCATATTTAAATGCATATTTTTAATATTTTAGATGCATATTTGCATGCATATTTTGTACTTTTTTAATGCATATTTATCCGAAGCCTAGTAATCAATAATGTTGAAAATGGTAACCAAATAATAACTTGCGAATAAAAGACCCCACAAAAGAATAGTAGAATACTAGAATAAAAATCAGACGATAGTATGAAGAGGAAGATAAATGAGGAAATAAGAAAAACAAAGTAAAAGGTAATATCATTAAAACTAGAAAGGACACAAGTGAATTGCTTCGGTCATGTGATGGGAATGAACATCGATACATTTACAAGAAAAATACTATAATCCGGCAGAGAAATGTGAAGAAAATTGAGGAGATAGGGAGATAGAAGAAAGGAAAAGAAAAACTCGAAAAGAGAAGCAGAGGCTAGTGGGGAACTGTGGAGAATAAAAAAAAAATAGTTAAGTTCAATAACTAAAGCACAAATCCGAACTGATTTCTTTTTTCAGATTTAACAGACTTAGAAATGTTTGAAGTACTTCATTACGCCCACCAAACCAAATCTTACTGGTGGAAAAAAATAGAAGCGTGGTATGTAAAAGTAAACACATATATGTCCAAGTACGGTAGGTTGAACCAGTAAGTCAAAAAATTTATTTAATAATTCATACTTACAATGTAATAATTCAAGTGAAAGCCCTAGAGAATAGTAACGTTGCTTGCAATAAAAAAAAAACTGTGGTTGTTGTCCTTAAAGTTGAAAATCTTTGAACAGAATGTACAACTAGCAGTCTGTCTTCCTATTTTTATTATTACTTGACTACACTTTAAAGCGACTAAGTCCAGATGTATTTTATCTCAAATAATATAAGTATATTATCTACGAAATTGATTACAAAAGATAATAATTATGTAATCTATTTGTTATCCCAGGGCTTTGCTTTCTTGCACTTTATTATCTTTCTATTTTCCAGTATGTTTGTGACTATGTTTTTGTTGAAACGTTTTTTATTCCAATACTTAGAACGCCAGATGCCACTCTCACTATTTAAATGAATGAAAATACGTTACTAAATAACATTTGAACAATAAAGCAAGTTATGATCATCTCATCCAAGGTAATTTTCATATACAATTAGCTATGTCTATCTTGAGCCTAATTTTAACATCTGATGTACTTAAAAATATGATTTATAGCTTAAATAGGTGTCATCTAAACGAATGCTTCAGCAATAATTCTTACTGAATAAAGTTATGTATGTGTACGTGTCGGGAGACTGGGACTGCTCCTCTTTGGAATAGTCACGAAAAGGCATTTGAAAATACAGGATACTAGACGAATTTTATTTTTAAATGAGGTTTTCGGTAGCTTAAAATTCAAAATTGCCGAGATACCAAATTCAACTATGCGTCCTCGTCAATTGCTACTGAATGTTTTGTTGCTATTATACTGTTATTTTCCGTGTAGAGTTGTGTGTTTCGTCCAATGACAGTCAGCATATATAGTAAATTGTTGAGCTCGAAACCTTCGATTTGATTAATACGCAGGCTTTGTGTTTTTGTAAGTATTAAAAAACCGTCTAATTCATTTCCAATCGTATTTTATAATAACTTCTTTCCAAAAAAAAATAATATTTTTTTTTCACTTTTAAATCAAAAATCATATCCGCTTTCCTACGTTTAATTTACTGATTTAAAAGTCCATAATTCGCTTATTTATAGAAGGAATTCAATTATCTATAAACCAAATTAAATGCTTGTGAATAAGCTACTAAAAGGCTAATAAAATCACGTATATCCCTAAGGGCTTTAAGTCTAAACTGTCAATTTTTTTTAAATACGAATATATACATTTTTTTTGTAATTCTGTTAGAAATGTCTATTCCAAAAACAACATTTTATCACAAATATACGCTTACACCAAAAAATACAAAACAGAGGTAAAAAATCAATTACTATCGTTAATGCTCAAACTATTCTCCATTTTGCGTTAAACATTGGCGGCTTCCCTGTGCAACCTTGTACAATTGCATTGGAGAACAATTAATCAGCAAGTCCTCATCCCGAAGTTGACAATAAGTTCGTTTCGGTTTGTCGAAAGTCTCATATCTCCGTAAATTATCTACTATCCGCTGAAATTTACATTGTCTTGAGGATCACTGCTCGGCTAGCATTGCTGGTAAAGTTAGGAGGCTCAGTATTATAACTAGGGCACGGACATGACCGGTTTAAACTACGACGAAGTTACAACGGAGCAAAGAAATAATGTACACAACACACGCTTACTGAATAGCACTAATTCATATGGTGAACTGTAACATCTGTTTACGCCCGAGAAGTACCCAAGAATGAGAGCAAAAAATGCCCATAAAATAAAGAATTTATGAGTAAAATCCTTTTTTCATCGGCGTAGATAGGAGCGTGAGGGGTTTTTAAAATTCATTATATTTACCTTACATTTCGCAAGAGAAATACAATTTTCATTCATACTTACGTTAGTTTCGTTTTTTCATTGTTTTGACTGTTAATTAGTACTGCGTAATTTTTGTAATATAGTCTGTTTAATACCGGTTTATTGAATCGACTTCTCCCAATTATCTAGTAAGTGTGCACTGATTTCGTTAAGTTTTAATAACATGCGCGTACATTTTTAGTTACCATTTATTTAGATCTAAAACGTTGTTTATGTTACTTTTTCTGATATGAATATGAATTGTCAGTGATTCCAAAATTTATTACAAAATCTGTAACATATCGTTAAAGACTGCCAAAATATCGCACGTTCGTCACTTAGCTTTGCTAAAACATACACAGAAATAGTTTTTATGCAGAGAATTTCGATAGTTTACAAAATTTCGTTGCATGTTTAAAAGGCGATGCTCCAAGCATTTCTGAGTGCAAGGAACTAACACAAATCCCAAATTTAAAAAATCAGTGGTTATTCCTTCAGGAACACTTTGGAAATTTGCCTAAACTAATCACATATTTTGAAAATCGAAATCTCAAATTAAAAGATGGATTAACCACATTAGACGTGGGCTATTAATAATTTCAAAAGTATTCCAAGTGACTTCGGATGTGGCCTTCGGCAAAAGTTAGACGCAGTTTTTAATAGAAATACAGATTTAATAACATTGCGGCAATTGTGTATGCTAAATACGCTGAAATAAAATAATATTTCCAGTACGCACCTATAACCAGTTGCGATGTTGAAAGGACGTTTGCTATCTACAAAGATGTACTTAATTCAAAGAGAACAAGTCTTACAGAAGAGAAAATGAACAAATAATAAGGTATTTTGTATTTTATAGATCACCAACCACTTGTTATCCAATTATATAAATAAAATTAAAACCTGTTTAAAAATACAACATTTCAATAGTGCGCCCATGGGCGATGAGTCATCAACCGTACGTGTCCGCGCACTAATTATAACCTTACTCAAAATAAACTCGAAGAATGTCTAAAGATTGTTCGTTCATTGTAGAATTTTTTGAAGTTTGATTTGACACGTTGTGCGTTATTGTCACTCGTTTCCCCAGCCAACTTATTTTAGTCATTACATTGTAAACGCCATTTATTCTTGTCGTTACAGCCGTTCTCTTGTAGACCTCTCTCTCTCTCTCTCTCATTTCACTTTCTATGTGGTTTATCCATTTCTTTCGAGGTTTTCCTCGTTTATTTCTTTCTACTGAAATCCAATTTCATTCCCTCCTTGGTATTCTTCCTTCTAGAATCTGTAATAATAACTTTAACTTCCATTCTATCTGTTCTTTGTGTAATTTTTTGTCGGTCGCCCATACGCCTAACCTGTATGTCATTACTGGTTCAATTTTTGGTATAAATATATTTAATATTTTTTTGTCAGAAATTTATTGCATAGTGCTGGATGTAGTACTTTTGTTATATTCTTTCCCCTGGATATTTTATTCATTATGTCGTCTCTTCCATCTTCTCATATTGTGTATTCGTACAGGCTAATATTTTTTATTGTTTCCCTTCTAGCTCTACATCCTGTCCTTTCCTTCAATGACCATATACTGCGTTTTCTCCGTATTTACTTGCAAGCCCCACTAATTGTATTCCACTATACGTTTATTCAACATAATATGTTATGTCAAGATATTTCGAAACCGTTTTCTTGCTAGGATAATCACTCATTAGGAGCACGTTTTAAATTATTTGTATTATACAGAGTATTCCATAACTTGGTAGCTGATCATAGTTATAGTTTCTTTTAAATGGAACAGCCTATATATCAATATGTTTTTATTTTAATACGGTCTTTTTGTACTGAAAGAATGTCAAAGAAATTATTTATTAGCCCAAAGAGTTTACCGTCATCCTGACAGAAGATGCCCCAAAACAGATGCCTTTAGAAGAGTAATGGATGCTTTCATTACTACTGGTAGTATTGCTAATTCAAAGACAAGAAAACCTAAAATCTATGTGGTTAATGATGAAAATCAATTAAGCATTCTTATGGCAACAACAGAAAATCAACACGTCAGTACCCATGTAAGAACTCATTTGCTGGGGTATTAGCCAAACCATCGTTGCAAGGGTCTTAAAATAAAATAAATATTATTCATAATGAATACATTTAAATATTGAGCACCCATCATTTTAAAGTTAGAAGAGTGTTCTGCCAATGGGCAATACTTAAAATGAATGACCTTTTGATAGAGAGTTATTTGCGCATAAAGCTGATTCCCATAGTAACGTAATAGTTAACCAAGGAAATTTTCATTACAGTTTAAATGAAAACCCTTACTTCACTAATAAATACATCATCAGCATAGGTGGAGTATAAATGTATGGGGAGGCATTCTTGGTGATTGGATGATAGCCCCGCATTTATTAGAAGGTAGTATTAACGGAGAATCTTATGAATAATTTTTATCAAGCACTATAGTGGATTTTTTGGAAGATGTTCCGCTAAATTTTCGAATAGACGTAGATACAATAAGACGGCGATTCCCCACATTCTATGCTACAGACACAAAATATTTTAATGAAATGTTTCCAGCGGTCTGGTTAGCCCGTGGAGACCCTATTGCCTAGACTGCTGAGTCTTCAGACGTCACAAAATTAGTTTCATTTTATGGGGATCCAAAAAAGAGCAAATATACAGTATACCTGTAAACACAAAAGAAGTTATGAGGGAACATATTCAACAAATATTTAGAAATATAAGTACTCAACGCTTTATTAATGTCGATTTATTATTTCGGAAGCATGTTAAGAAACTTTTAAAAGTGAATTTGAACACTTTTAATTTTTACCTATTTTAATGTTCATATTTATTGCTATTCTATAATTTCTGTTCCGCTAATTACACATCCGTTATGTAACTTTAATCCAGTTTTCTGCAAATTCAATAAGTAGTTGCAAAAATGAAATATGTTTGTATTAGCACCTTTCATTATGAACAAAGCTACCAAAAATTGTGTCCATCTAATACGTAGTTTTCGAGAAATATAATTTTATACGAACATTGAATTTTCAGAAAAATGGAAATAACTCTAAAATTTTAAGTTTTAGATCTATACTATCTTATAATGTAATAATATACATGTGGTATAGGTGTCCCATTAAAAAAAAGTATAACTATGGTTAATTACGGAACACGCTGTATAATATAAAATAATCTTGAAACGTGTTTCTAATGAATGGCAATAAAACCGTTTCAAAATATCTTTTTCATAAAGTGACAATCTGCCTTCCCCGGGGATATGGCTATACATTATTATATTCAAATACAAATACCTGGAAGATCAAATGATATAGAAATTCTTTGTTAGTATTAATTAACGTTATACGCTATTTAATATCAATCAAAAAGTGATTTACATATCTAAAAAGAGCACAATAAAATTCAGTTTGCAAATTACACTTTCATTCATCAATAACTTTAGTGGTACGTAATCATTGCATTTTCAATTAATCATTAATGGCCATGCAACCATCTGAGCCTGTATACACACTTTTTAAAATTACAAAAGAATAAATAGAAAGTACATAGTATGTTATTTGAGAACGAGAATTAACTTCATCATACGTTTGCACCGGACAGCTACCGCCTTCACCGTTCTGCCTTTGCCTGAATTTTTAGTTTCTCTCCGAAGATGTGTTTGCATTCGATCAGGCAAAACTCGCGCGAAAAGGAGGTCATTTATATGTACTTTTCGCGACGCCGACTTACAGAACAAAAGATATTCTTCACATTCATCGAACACTAATGATCAAGTGTGTCACGTTGAAAACCACATTCCACCGCACTTGGTGTGTTTACCTGTTACATCAAGTTTAATTATATGTATTTACGCACTACCGTCGGTTGCGAAGCTTGAAAGTAAATTGATATTTCCAGAACATAAAAATATGTAAATGTTAGGAAAAACCCCCAAATCGGATTTGTATCTAAATTAAATATCTTGATGTACGAGGGCTAATCGCTACATTCATTCATGAATAATTTGCTGATTCGAATTTTGGGAGCTTTATAATAATAATAATGATAATAAGCTTCATTGCCCAACAGTTTACAACCAATTACAGGACAATTTATTACAATAAGCTAGTATGTAAAAAAGCCCGGTATATTTGGCTGTTCAAATTTCCATCGAAGATATATAGTCCGATAACTTCATTATTAATTACTCCTACCAAAATGTTTAGGAAGAATCTTCCCTGGAAATGGGCATCTCGAACAGCATGAGGGTTTTCGATTGCCCACACATGTTCGTTTTGAAATTGTTGATTCCAGATCTTGCAAACGTAATTTCATCACAGAAAAGGGTCCTTAAAAGAATATTCAGATGATTGCCTCACTATTCACAAAGACGAACTCTTTGAGGAAGATCCGTGGGGAGAAGTTATTTTACTGGTTGGTACCGATAGGGATGCAGTCCATTTTCTCGCAAAGTGTCTTGCACAGCCGTCCTAGTTTGTTCAATAAGTACAGAAATTCTTCTCGTACTAACTTCAGGATTATTTTCAACAGCCGCAAACACTTCTGCAGTATTGTTTCTTCGCATAAGTTCTCCTCCACATGTCGATTTAGGTCGAAGAGTTGTGAATGCTCTACTGAACGTCCGCTTGTCTGGAAGACGGCGTTTTGGGTATCGTCGTTGATATTCCAAAGCTGAGACGGTGGTACTACTGTGGCAATATCCATACATGAAAGACATATCCGCGTATTCTCTATTTAAATAAATTACAGGCATGATTTCAACTTAATGATGACAATTGGAGAAATGACATTCAAAAATTTTTTTTAGAATCTATACATACTACTTGCCTTGTCATTTTGCTTTTCTTAAAATAAACCAAATTTTTCCTAAACCCGTTAGTAATTTACTTCGGCTTCAAACACCGATATTTCAAGAACCGTTAGGAATTCGGAAAAAGTGTATAGAATCATTTTTGCTTAAAATTAATCATTAAATTCATATACGAAGTATCTCTGATACCTCGGCGGCCACCCTGTATTTATGCATCCACCATTTGCATTTTAGCGATTTTTATGTTCTACAGTTTTCGCTTTTGTTTGCATTCTAATACATTTTATAATCTAACAATAGAATTCCGAAGGCGTACTTAGCAGTGAATTTTAAAAGTTAAACTAACCAACTTAACAGAATATGAATTCGAAATTAACAGGTTATTAATAATATTTCTTATACTTATTGGACATAAGCATCATCAAATGATTATATAATGATGCCTAGTTTTGTATATTAAATATTTGACACGACTCTGGCGGTACAAGAAACAAAGAAGTACGTTTCCAAGTTGCCGATTAATAAATTTCTAAATCGCAATGCGTAAGTCAATTACGGGCACCCGTTTGTTACTGTCATTATTAATGACTGCATATCATCTAACAATGCTGCCAATAGAATAGTCATACACTGCGTTCGTAAATGATTGAGATGAGAACCATAGGCAACCAAATATACAAATTGGTACTTGCCAAAAGAAAAATTCCTAAATATGATTATACTCCGTAACATATTTGCTTGGTTTAAAAAGTGGGTAAGCTACATAAAAAGTTTATTAAAAATGAGATAGTAACACAAGTATAATAATTAGAAGATTCACAATAAATGTTGAAAGTGTCGTCCTACTTGCTATATGCATATGTTAATTCTTCTTTTCATATTTTCGAACAATTTTTGTAGTTCTTCTACCGTAATTTGTTGGATTTCATGTCTAATTGCTTCTTGAAATTCTTCCAGATGTTGGAGCCTGTTCTTAAAAACATCATTTTTTAGTCGACCAAACAAATAAAAATCAAGGAGTGTAAGATCAGGGGATCTCGGAGGCCAATAGGCCTTGACTAATGAGCTTATTATTGTAAAATTCCTGAAGAAATGTTATTGTTTCTCTTGCTGTATGCGCGGTGCATTATCTTGTTGGAAGTAACCATCATCATGAGGTTGTGTTAAAATTCTTGTAAAATTGTGCGCCTGTATCTTTCTGCTGCAACAGTTTTATGAAAAAATACAGGTTCTATTATTCATCTTCGAGAAATAGCAACCCGCATTCCTACTGAATCAAATAGGTTATTATTTATAAGGGTGGAAGTGAAGTTTCTTTTTAACAGCTTTATGGACAGTGGCAAGCGACAGCCCTAAAATTATTACAATTACAATAAATAAACATAATATAGTAAATGATTGATACCTGTCTCAGATGATAGTTTTCTTAATGATTTTTTTTTACTAATTGTCATACGTTGCTCAATATCATCCATTACTAGTTGTGTTAATTCTGTTGGTCTTCCAGAAGTCTTCCCCTTACAAATGCAATTTTTTTCTTGAAATCGCTTAATAATATTGTTTTTATGTTTCACAAAATTATGACGATTAAAATCTATATCGACAAACTGCTGTCTAAATTGATGAATACAAGAGTCCAAGTATACCCAAGATCCGTCTGAATTTTGAGTTCCACTGCGATAGTGGGCCATTAAAATGAAGGCATCTTCCTCAGAAGTGATCACCATTTTAAAACTGAAAAGTAAACGTATAATGTTGTTGAAACATGATTTATACATTACCTTATTATATATTTCGAATTACATAAAATTATATCTCTACAGGTTCTCAAATTACGTAATATAACAAGAAGAAACGGGAATAACGAATAAAAATCAAAATATAAAGTTTAACAGAAAATGAACACAATAGACATAAGCCGCATGACATAAGGTTTGTTCGTTGCACCTACACTAACTACAATATTTTACAATAGTGTAGAGAGTGTAACATAAAATGTGTTCGTTGATTTTACGTGTTACACTACTTTACACTACAACTTGTTCGTTGCAAAATCGTGTTGTTCAAATAATTCAAAAATTATCCCGCCACACTCGTTAAGGTACACAAATTTTTAGCAAGTGTGAAGAGTGGAGTGTAGAAGAATTAGGTTATGTACAATGTTGTGGGTTGTGGTAGTCAATTGTAAATACGCTGCATACGCATTTGATTTTTAAAAATTAAATAATTTTATTTACAATGGCTTATGAGTATCCAACTAAACGTGCTGTTTTAGTCAAGAATGATAATGGTGAGCCAGTTAAAGACGAGTCTGGATATTTGTTTCGAATTATTGGTGTGTATAAAAAATGTAAACAATAAAAGTGAATATATTTCTTGCAATGTAGATATTTCTTGTGTAGAAGGGTGGACATGCATAAAATGTTCTGATGATGGATACAATTATATTCTATTATTTGATGAAATAAATAAATTTGATAATGTTAGGGACACCAGAAATGTAGATACTACATTACCAAATGAAAGCAATGATGTGAATGACAGTCTAGATGGTATGTAAATAAGTTATCTTAAATCACTAATAAATTGTTTATTAATCCAGAAAATGATAATATCAACGAAACTGGAGAGGAAATGATTTGGAATGAAAATAATACAAAATTTCTCCTTTCTCTATATAAAGAATATATAGAACTTGTCCGAAACAGAAAATTAAAAACAAAAGCAAGGATGTGGGAAAAGATTGCTTTGGACTTTCATAATAAAGGTCTTAATTTCAATAGCAAACAAATAGAAAATAGATTCAAAACTTTAGAAAGAAGGTATAAATCTACAAATGAAAGCAATAAAAGTACTGGTCGTGGAAGAAATGTGTTCCAATATAAAAGGTGTGCATTTTGATTATTAGTTTTTTTTTTTTAATTATCAATGTCTATTATCAGAGATTTAGATGATATATTTGAAAAAGATCCTAAAATATTCCCAGAGATATTATTGACTGCAACAGCAACAATCCATAAAGAAGAATTGCGTAAAAAGTACAATATGAGGTAATATATTTTTGTTAACATAGCATATCATGCTGTATAACTATATGATTTTCTATAGTAGTGAAACGGAGCAATGTCAGAATGATACAGATTCAGTAGATGAAAGTGCATCAACATCTTATCACTCTACACCTTCTCGAAAAGGGCATAAAAGATCTGTGGATGTATTGATTTACATAAAAAATGAACTAAAAGAGAGTGCAAAACTGAAAAGCTTAGAAAAAGAAGAAAAGATAAATTTAATAGAAGATAGGAACAGAGAACTGAAACGAAAAAATGATTTATTTGAAAAATATTTGGAACTCAAATTTCCACATTCAAAGGAAAAGTAAAATGTAAATATAACATCGATTCAAATTTTTATTTATATAAACATACATACATACCTATATGTATATTATAGTGTACTAGATAATAAATCTCTTAACAATTTTCCAGCATTTTTGCTATAATTTAATGTGTCAATATCATTATCTTCCTCCTTTTCCTCTTCCTCCTCTTCATCACTTGTAATTTCTTGCTCTTCAAAAGAATGCAAATCATCTTCTGATGCCAGATTATGTAATACACAGCATGCTTTAATTTGGTGAAGTAGTAAGGAAATGTTCCTAGTTTTTAAGTGATACAATTGCCTAAACCTTTGTTTTAATATACCAATTGTGTGTTCCACAAATACTCTGCATGAACTTAATTGTTTATTAAATTTTTTTTTATTGGCTGTTAAATAGCCATTATCTTTGTAAGGTGTCAACAAATATTGTAAACATGGATATGCTGAATCACCCAAAATATATTTTCCATTTTCTGGTAATTTTGAGCATAATAGTAAAGTTTTGGAATTTGCAAATACTCTTGCATCATGGACAGAGCCAGGATATCCCAAAAATATATCTCTTATCTTTTTTTTGTGGTCACAAACTATTTGTATTTGAATTGAATAATACCCTTTTCTATTAATATAACTATCAGGATACTCAGTGTTGGGCTTGTCTATACGAATGTGGGACCCATCAATACATCCAGCAACATTAGGAAAACCTTTTGTGGTATTGAAGAACATTGAAATTTCTTGCTGTTGCTCAACTGTTGGCCATTTAATGACTTCTGGTGCCAAATCACACAAGAACTGTGATACCCTACCAATTACTGTATGAGCAGTGCTTAAACAAACATCAAATTGATTGGCAACATCACGGTATGATGTGGTCTGATGTCCTATGAACCAGAGAAAAATTGCCATATTCTTTTCTGGAGACAACAGACCTATGAATTAAATTTAGAAATCAATTTAAATGTGTCATATAATAATTTGCACATACCATGTGCATCCCTATCTGAAAAAAAGTTGAAGACTTGAATCTCTCACAGAGATTTTGGAACATACTTCTTCTAATTCTCAAATGGGACAGAAACTCTGTTTCTGAATATTTAGGAATAACTTCTTCGACATAATTTTTTATTGTTGTTCTTGAATCTTTTAAAAGTGCGCATCCCAACATTAATATTGTATCATCTTCGGACGAACTAAATAATTTTTCGTCATCCGATTCCGATTCTAAAAATTGTTCCAAAATTTCTTCTTCACTATCCATGTTAGTAACTAACCTATTACTGTTTCAAATCAAACTACACTAACTTATCTACGAACGTCGTGCACAACAACTTTGCCGTGTTACACGAATTTTCATACACTCACTCTTCGCTCACTACACGGCTGTTGCAGTGCAGTGCAGAAAATAGTAGTGTACACTGCCATTTAAGTGTAGAAGCTGCGAACAAACCTATAAAGATAGGGCAATTTAACTTTTTAACCAACTTAAATTTTAAATTTTGGGCGGTTAATTTGAATTTCTCATTTTACTAGGTTTACATTACTGTAATTATTTGAAAAGATGGTTTAAATATGAAAGTAATGATATATATGTTATAGTTAATGAAAATATTTTGCTTTATGACTTGAAAACAAATGAATTTTTTGTACTATGTTATATTATATTACTCATCGTTTGTTGGTTTCCTTTCGACTGATTTAGTAGTTAAAACTCATATATTCTCTCAAAACATAATATCACTAACATATTAAAATTGTAAAATTATCTTACCTAAATATGGAATATTTTTTTTTATTAAATCCTGTAAAATGACTACATTGTTCCATGTACGTTAAATTAAAAAAAAAAGTGAATTTCTTTCTAATTATATTACAATTAAAAACGCATTCAAATATATAAATGGTAATTCAAAAATAATATTATTTCAAATACATATTTTCTTGCATTAGTGCTGGTATGTTTGCTTATTGGCTTTCCTCGGTTTTCGTTCATGCAATTAGCCAATGTCTTCGGAGCGACGTTGCTCTGCCCCAATAATTCCCGATTAGCGGTTTTTAAGTCCTCGAGGGAATACCTTTTTTTATGATATAGTGATCGTTGAGGTCAGATGTTGTCTTCGAACGGCGATAAACACAGATATTAATCGAAAATTATAATTTTTTAATTATTATCATTGTATAGAAAAATACCTATGTATATGAAATAATATGTATGTATGTTAAGACAATTTTCTTTGGCAATGCAGATTGAAATTCTAAAAGATGCATGAAGATTAGTTGGCATGAATACCTTTTTTATTTTATGCTCTGGCATATAATATTCCAAAGCGAAATGCATATACGACGGACGTTTTGGAGTTTGCAGAATGGGGCAAAACGGCAGAAAATAGAAATATGAATAATTCTTTTTCAATATATTCACCTGCAACTTTAATACATTTTTCAGATCTTTCAATTAAATTGTATAAAAAAATGTTTCCTCTTTGTCTGAAAAGCTTTACACCCCGAGTAAGTGTAAAGCCCAAGGGCCATTGTGCCATTTCCTCCGAACCCTGGCGTCTCTTTGTGGATTTCTTACTCCAGTCTTCTTTAGGTCGTCCTTCACCTCTTGTATCAAGTTGCTCTTGGTCTACCTCTCTGGTCTCCTGCTTGCTGGTTCCCATTCCATTATTACGTTCATTACATCTTCTTGGTTTGCTCTCCACACATGTCCTAGCCATCTCAATATTTGTTCTTTTATTACTCTTCTCCCATTTCAATGCTTGTTCTATTTCCAAATTGGTTCTCATTTTGTATTCTCCATCTGTTGTTTGTGTTTGGACTTGTGTTATTCCCATGATTTTCCTCTCAGCAACTCTCATTCTTCCTTCCTTTGTTTTCATCATGGTCATTGTTTCAGCTGCATAGGTAAATATGGGCCGTATTAACGTTTTATATATTCTCATCTTCGTTTTTTGGGTTAATGCCTTATTTTTAAGTAACTACTAATTTGCTTGCTGTGCTTTATTTGCAGATATGATTTTTTCTTTAATTTCAATTGTTCTAGCTGCATTGCTGGTCAATATCACTCTCAGATATCTGAATTTATTCACCTCCTTAAATTCGTGTTTCCCTACTTTTAGTGTTTTATTTCTTAGCTTCTTTCCTATCCTCATTATTTTCGTCTTTCTTTTGTTTATTTTCAGTCCAATTTTCTTTCCCTTTTCCACTATTTTTTCCAACATGTTAACCATAATATCCCTTCTTTTAGCAATTAGCACTAAGTCGCAGCACCAGATTGAGGGGGGGGGCAAAAGGGGGAACTGCCCCGCGCGGCGTGTCTGGAGGGCAGCAAAATGGAGTTTAAAAATTGATCTTTTTTTTATAATTTCATAGTGCTATAAAAATATATTAACCCATTAGCAACATTTGTCCCGTGCACATCCCACTCCTTGAATCTGGTGGGACTACATGCAGCATCAACTTCTCCTTTAACAGCGAACGTATTTGGAGTGATTCAGAGGATATAAACTTATTTTGTTTCATACACACAACGGTGGGAAGTCATCAAGAAGCACACAAAAACGAATTTAAAAGGAACCAGTAATATTCGATGGTCTGAGGTTGTACATGCCCTTGTAAAGAAAACTTTCAAGAAGTAATCAGCGCTTTCACTGAGTTTAACCTGAGTTGAACCAAGAAGAAATCTATACACCAGAAACAAAATCTGATGCCTCCTGTCTCAATCGTACATTAAAATATTTTCAATTTATTTCGTATTTGGTTGCTTGGACAAATATCTTAAAAGACCAAAGTAATAACGCAAAAAATTGAAGTAGAGCCAACTATGTAAACTCGCAGAATCCCAAAAAGGAAAATAATGCCTGGAGAGATGGTTCGAGGTGAAGGAAAAAGTTTCTCTGTAGAAAAAAGTTTTTACCATAGTATGAAGGAAGTAATCGATGTGATTTGATCTAGTTGAAATATAGATTGCAGAGCATAAGTGCACTCAACAACTTTTTTTTCTGAATTGTAAAGATTTGAAAAGCTTGAATGACAAGAAGTTGAAAACTTGTGCTACAAACTTAGCTAGTAAATATCTTGAAGATATAAGTAAGGATGAGTTCCCTACTGAAATCCTAGTTTTTCGTGACCAGTTACAGAATTCAACAGTTAATTTTGAAAAATCTGAATCATCTTGATCTTCTAAACCTAATCCAAGAAAGAGATTTGACTGATTCCCAAATGTGTGCGTAGCCTTGAGAGTTTACTTAACGCTCCCAACTACATTACCAAGCTGCAAGAGGAGTTCCAACAAACTGGAGATAATTAAAGAACTAGCTCACGTCAATGATGACTCAAGACAGATTGAGATACCTCGCAATACTGTCTATAGAAAGCCAAGAGGCTAATTCAATAAATTATGAAGAAGCCATTAACTCATTTTCTGAAAGAAAATCAAGGAAAATAATTTTGTAATAATATCTGCACACAACACATTTTCTAAAGCATAATGAAAGGTAGCTGCGAAGACCATCATTTCTTGTGCCAGAGGATAGTGGTGGGTTTTATTTTTAAAGTGTTATAGTAGTGTTAAGTGAAAAATATGTGTTTTTATATTAAAAAATTATGTTTGGCACACCATTAAAAAAGATTGTTACTTTTTTCCTTTTATTGACTACTGCATTAAATAGTGCAAAATAGCTACAGAGGCGGCATGGCCCGGCTTCCCCCCCCCCTAACAAATTTCCTAGATCCGGCACTGCTAAGTCGTCTGTATTTTGTCGATATTTACATCTTCTGTTACACCTTTGTGTGTTTTTATGCCGATTCTCGTTTCTCTCCTTGTTTACCTAGGATAGCCATTTGTTCTCTTCTACTGTTCGAGTCGAAGGCTTGTTGAAAATCCTCAAATAGTATTTCGAGGTTGCATTATATTGGTATGCTTTTTCGATGATTTGTTTGATTACAAGTATTACACCCTTTGTTGATTTTCCCTTTATAAAACCAAATTAATACTGTCCTATATTGTTACTTGACTTTGCAGCTAATCTTTTATATAGATTCTAGATTGTATGACGTATTTAACAGTGTTATTCCTCTATAATTTTTGCATTCATATCTGTATCCCTCCTTGAATAAAGTTTCTATTTGACCTATTTTACAATCTCGAGGTATCTTTTCCTCTCTTCAAATTTGCAAAATTAGTTTGCTCCCATAGCTTTTCTCCTCCATATTCAATTAATTTCGTATTGCACCTACTTTTCCCGGTGCTTCTGAACTGCGACTTTTTCTTATTATTTTATGTTTTACTTCCTCGAAAGTGGATTCTTGAACTTCAACGTTGTTGGTGTCACTTGCATATTATGACTTGTGCTTCTTTTTCATTGAGTAGCTCCATAAAATATTCTACCCATCTCTCTTTCACTAGATCTTCTATTACTACTATTCCTTGCTTGCTTTTTATTACATTGGTTCTGGCTATATGGGTCTTCTTTTATTTATTTATTTTTTGGTAAAATTTTCTTGTGTTTTTACCTTGCTCTTTTTCTATTTCCAACATTTAATTTTCTATCCACTCTCTGTTACTGTTCCTTATCATTTCTTTGCACTTTTTCTCTTTTTTTTAGATAGTTGGTCTTGCTCTCTTCCGATTTTGTTTTCAGCCATTTTAATGTCGCATCCCCTTTCTCTTCCAGTGCTTTTTACTTTCTTATACGTAGTATAAGGAAGTATTGTGATGATGAAAATTTTCGACCTCGAGATTTTTGCAGATGTCCACGTTTTGAGGTCCCCTGATACCAAAAAAGTGGTTTTTAAAAAAATGTCTGTGTGTGTGTGTGTCTGTGTGTGTCTGTGTGTCTGTCTGTCTGTCTGTGACCACGATAGCGGCCAAACCGCTGTAGATATCAATTCCAAATTTTGTATTTACGTGTATAATCTCCCTCTTGAGATCTGATTAGTTTTTCAGTAAAATCGGTAGACCGGAAGTAGCAGTTTACTTCAGCGAAAAAATCGAATTTTGCGAATATTTCGTCAACTACTAAGTTTAAACAAATTTATAAAGAATTCATATATACTTAAAATTAAAATTGAGAATAATTTTATTTAGAAAGTTTTTCGAAATTCCTACCGGAAGTAGGTCTTTTACTCTTATCGAAAATCAGTTTTTTGCGAATATTTCGCAAGTCATGCTTTTTAGACAAGTACGTTACGGGTATAAAAGTATTTAAAACATAATTTTCAATATCTTTTGTATAAAAAAAATTTCAAAATTCAGACCGGAAGTACCACTTTTACTCTTATCGAATAGCGATTTTTTGCAAATATGTCGTAAGTTATGCATTCTATATATATTTATCAAGACTACAAAAGTATTTAAAGCTGGATTTGCAATATTTTTTGTATATATCAAATTTCAAAATTCGGACCGGAAGTAGCACTTTTACTCTTAGCGAGGAGCACTTTTTTGATAATATCTTGCAAAGTATGCATTCTATAGCAATTTATTAAGCGAATGAAAGTACCTAGAATAGGATTTTGAATAAGTTTTGTATAAAAAAATTTTTAAAATTGTATAGTTTGAAACGCTCATACGTATAAGAAAGTCGTGTGGTGGCCACACCTCATTTTTTACATATCTGATTATACCATTCTTTCTTATTTTCCCTTTCTTTTTCACTTTTTATACGTAGTATAAGGAAGTATTGTGATGACGAAAATTTTCCACGTTTTTAAGTCCCTGATACCAAAAAAGTGGTTTTTAAAAAATGTCTCTCTTTGTGTGTGTCTGTCTGTGTGTGACTACGATAGCGGACAAACCGCTGTAGATATCTATTCCAAATTTTGTATTTACGTGTATTATCACCCACTGATTAGTTTTTCAGTAAAATCGGTGGACCGGAAGTAGTAGTTTACTTGTAACTATTTCGTCAATTACTAAGTTTAAAGAAATTTATAAAGAATTCAAATGTACTCAAAATTATATTTGAGAAAAATTGTATTAAAATTTTTTTTCGAAATTACTACCGGAAGTAGATCTTTTACTCTTATCGAAAATCAGTTTTTTGCGAATATCCCACAAGTCATGCTTTCTAGGTAAGTACATTACGAGTATAAAAGTATTTAAAACATTATTTTAAATATCTTTTGTATAAAAAAAATTTCAAAATTCGGACCGGAAGTAACACTTTTACTCTTACCGAATAGCGAATTTTTGCAAATATGTCGTAAATTATCCATTTTGTATATATTTATCAAGAGTACAAAAGTATTTAGAGTTAGATTTGCAATGTTTTTTATATAAATGGAATATCAAAATTCGGACCGCAAGTAGCACTTTTACTCTTAGCGAGTAGCACTTTTTTATAATATCTTGCAAAGTATGCATTTTATAGGGATTTATTAAGAGAATAGAAGTACTTAAAATAGGATTTTGAATAATTTCTGTAAACAAAAATTCTAAAAATTCTATAATTTGAAACACTCATACGTATAAGAAAGTCGTGTGGTGACCAGACCTAATTTTTTCTGTTCTGTTAATTGTACTCTTTATATGTATCCATCCTATCTCAACGTTGTTCTTTGTGCGTTTACATTATTCTGGGTATTCACCTACTTTTGAGGAATACTGATCATGATTTCTTTTTGTTGTAATTTCTCTGTATTCCATCTTGTTTCATTATTTATTCTGTTTTTATGCTATTTTTGAAGTTACCTTGCATTCACTTTCACTTCCAGTGTTCTTTTACATATCTGATTATATCATTCTTTCTTATGTTCCCTTTCTCTTTTTCTTATATATTTTTCTGCTGCTCTGTTAATTGAGTTCTTCCACCGATTCTAAACGTTGTTCTCTGTGCGTTTACATTCTTCTTGATATTCACCTACTTTCAGGGCATACTGATCTTTGATTTCTTTTTGTTGTAATTTCTCTATATTCCATCTTGTTTCATTATTTATTCTTTTTATAATTTTCGTCTGTTTTAATGCTATTTCTGAGGTTACCTTAAAGTCGTCAGAATCCACGCATGGACTTCAACATGTTTTAACATCCTCTATAGACGTTTGCCTTCTCTTAGACACTAGTACGGGGTCTATTTGTGATTCACTATAGGGTGGGCGATTCAAAATATCGAAGTCCACTTTATGCAGGGTATCTAGTGGAACGCCACTCTTGTGCAGGAGCAGGACACATTTAATCATCTTCTTTTTTCTTTGGTGACTTCTTTTTGGTGCTCCAAGATTGAAGCGTGTTAGTCTCCAGTTATAAAAACGCCTTTATCATTGTAATCAACTAGCAGGATTCCTTCTGTCCCAAAAAAGAGTAGCCATGAATTTTCCGGCCTACTGTGACACCTTAAACTCCTGGCGTGGTGGGGCGCCTCTTTTATGTCATTTACATGGAATCTTGTTTGGACTCAAGTTCATAATGATGAATCCAAGTTTCATCCTCGGTAAGAATTAGAGTCAACACACCATGCCTGCCTGCAATACAAAGGTCCACAAACGCTGCTGTGTTTGCAGCGACGTAAGCATTGTTGGCACTCCTTTTGCTTTGAGTTTAGGCCTGACAAGGTGATCATCAAGAATTTTAAAAATGGTTTTATCAAGTTTTTTTTTTAACAAGTTTTGGAACAACATTTACCTTTTACATATCAAGTTTCGATGAATTTGATTACAAAAGCAAGTTCTCACTGAGACATGTTTGTATAAAGAGTGTTGCTTTATCTTTTGATAGGTTTGTCTTAATTTTTAATTTAAGATTTAATCTTTTTAAATATTTAATAGATAATTTTACTTTGCAGAAATCATATAAATATAAAGTTGATATCAATTAGAGTATAAATGGAACTGAAAAACTGAAATTAATGCAACGCTTATGATAGTCATAAGATATTTTTTATGTAATTGCATTTTTCCAATAAACGAATTCAAAGAATTACCTACACGGTGTGTGAAATTGAAACTAATTAAGCATAAATTTCCCTTTCTGTATTAGAATTTAGAATTTCACTCGCTTAGAAGAGCATTGCGGAATGATATTTATTAATGATACTCGGCAATTATGTATCAAATTCAATGCAGTAGCAATACTGTGAGAGTATGTATTAAGTGAAGCGATGCATACGTAGAATAATATGCAAGGCTTTCTATTGACAAATAACTCGAACAGATGTTCCTACTTTTTCTTGTGTTATTATTTTTTACACTAGCATATTAGTTAACTGAGCGGTAAGAAATTGTTCATTGAACTTTTATGAATGATGTTTGAATTGCCGTATGAAAGTTACAATAATAATTCATACCTCAAAGCATGTACATAGGTATGTAGGGTAAATACGGCAGTAGTTGACCATTCTAATTGCAAATCTAGTAATTGACCATCTGGAAATAGTTGCGTCCTATAGGACAGGATCTGACCTATACTGCTCTCCTAAGCCTAAATTTCGTAAGTTAACGTTTTCTGTTTTAGAGTTTCGCGCTTTCATTAGATCTAACGCACAATACAGTCAAACCTGTGTTAATAGCCACCTGCCTTAAGCGGCCACCTGCGGTAACAGACAGTTTCAAAGTTCCCCGTATTGACTATAAGGAAATTTCCATATACGAAAACTTATAAAACGACCTCGGCCAAATAAACCCATATTTTTGCGGCCTATCTTCATAGAAATTTACCTGTCGATATCGGGCGGACTATTTATGATGATGTATTTTCATTGATGGAAATACCCAATATTATTTAGTATTTGTGCGATAATCAACACTGATTTTAGTACTAATTTCAGTAGGACTTAAATTGCGCGCGCAATTTAAGTACTGAAATTAGTACTAAAATCAGTGTCGTGTCAGCCGGCTCTAAGGTGGCAATACTGATTTTACCTCCTATGTACAAATGTAAATGATATCTATTTACTTTTCTTAATATTCTTAATGGTTGTCAGTTACATTTTAACACTAGATGTTTTCTATGTGAATTCCAGAAATACCAACTTGACTATACTAATAATGAAAGGCAGCACTGTGAAATCACGTATTTTACTAATTATGCGCATATGTATGTTTTGAAATGTGAAGAAGGTACCTCAACATTTACCACACACACACACAATTAATTTAGATACTCCTGTGGAATAGGGATTTCTTTTCCAGACTAACTATAAGAAAAAAAAGTTAGCGGTAAAAGCAGTCGGATAGGAAACAAACGAAAATCACGATGATGCCGCTTTGGAGCCGGGTGACCTTTTCCAACATGGGTGCGTCTTAGATTTTTAACGATAACATTACACAGTGCACAGTTATTTGAGTAATAATGATCAAGTGCTGTTCATTTTACACGTTTCCTCACAGGCGAACCTATCTGAAAATTACGACGTTTACGATTGCAAAGAATTACTCTTTTAACGAAGAGAAAGCTGATGTGCCATCGCGCACGGTTGCAAAATATTGTCGATTTTCTCAAGGCATGTTGTTAATTACACACTCAAATGACTACAACAACAATAATATATTGTACGATGTTGATATGTTGATAATTACTAATAAATGTGGCTATATATTTATTTATGTACATATACATATATGTACGTCTACATTTACATAAGTAAGCTTTACGTAACATCGAACATACATGTATCTTAAATATTCAAGATATAACATATGACTACAATAGGTGTATATATGCATGCATATGTTTACTTATATAAATAGATATGTAGTATACATATGTATAAATATTTTTTGTTACAAGAAAAGTTTTAATGGACTAGAAAAAACTTTCTCACACTGTCGTCTTTCGCGGTTGGGTGATAACATTTAGTACGTACTGCAGAAATTACAATAAAAACAATGATCTAATGGATAATTAATATACCTCTAATTAACAATAATAGAAAGACGCTGTTCATTAATCCATAAACACTTTCTTCTTTCCTTAATTCGATAAAGGAGTTTTATGCACTACATTATTATTAATATATGTAAACGATGTATAGAATAAAATTAGCATAGTCCTTTTAAAGCAATCTTGATTTACATGCAGTATGTAATTGAGCAAAAGCATTCTAGAATTCTAAATAGGTATCTACTTATATTTCTTGAAATGCCGATTTTCAACTGTTCCTGATATGTGGTGATCTTCCTTTTAAAAATTCTTATGCAATAACGATAATATTAAATAGGGGTTGGTAGCAAGTTTTTCATCCAGGATTGGACTTAAATGAATAATTTTATTCGAAATTGGGCATAATAATAGCAGTAATACAACGTAACAAGTTGCACATTATGCACGTTGTTCTAATGTATAGAGGAAACGTGTTACATTCAATTGTACGTCATACTAGATCCATGACGACCCGCCTTGTTTATCTTGCCGGATCTATTTTTATTTCTGTCAGTGACATTTGATATAACTGAAAAAAATATTCACAATACAGTAATTATAACAATATATTTAGTAATTGAAATGCTCTAAGACTTCAGTATCTTTCTCAAGTTCTGTCTTTCATGACGTAATCAAAGCAAAAGTAAACACTAAAATTTGAAAATAAAAATATATATACACACACACACGCCTTTTTGTCAGATATGATTTATCTGACAACACCGAATTGAACTATTAGTCTATTCAAAATATGTAAGAGAGAAATTTAATATTGAAACGGAAATTATGTGTTAAGTTGCCATTACTACCAATATATACATTTTCTATTGAAACTAATGAAATAAAAGCCCTCAAATATAATTTAATAAAGTAACTTTTTTAATTTCTCTAATACGTGCAATTGAATATAACGCGTCTCCTCGATACACTTGATATCAGAAAAAAAGCGTACAACTTTTACCCGGCCTCCCTCTTCTTGATCAAATCAAATCAAAATTCGAACTGTTCTAAGTTTGTTACAAATTTTTCCAAAGCATTTCAAAGAAAAATTCAAAATCAGTCAAAAAAAGGGGAGAAATATGAAATCTCAAATTATGAAGTCAGTCCCCCACTTTTGTGAAAATTGAAATGTTGGCGATTGTTTAGTTTTGTTGTACTATACGCAATGTTGTCAATATTTTTTGTATGTAAATTCCCTAAACCACTTATACATATAGACACGCCGTTTTCCGTCCCGCCTTGAATACGAACTGAAGCAAACATAACGCAGGTATGTGACGTCATGGGTGGGCTTGTTTCTGCTGCTGTATGTCTAACGTCCGTTTTAACATTATAGATACAGTGTTAATATTGATTAAATCGTTCTAATTTTAATTATGGTACAATCCTGTAGTGCATATAACTGCATCGAACGACACAAACGTGGGGCAGATATATTATTTCATCGGTAAGTATAATAATGCTGCTAGTAAATAAAGAAAAAACTTGTAGCGTCTAGTGTTGTGATTGTGATAATTATCATCAATTATTGTTAATTAAACTGTTAATACAAGTTATGAAAAATGTGTTAATTATCATGATAATTATTACTTAATAATTAACGTATTAATTTACAACACTAGTAGCGGTAAAGTCAGTAGCAAATAAAATTTGAACATTGACTTCTTCGAAATATGCATCCACTAGATAAAATTAATGTCTTACAGATTTCCTCAAGATATAACATTGAAAAAGCAATGGATCTCAGCAATGCGCCGTGAGAAGTTCAAACCATTGGAATATTCTAGAATTTGTAACAAGCATTTCACGCCAAAAAAGTGGGTTTTAAAAAATCTCTCTCTGTGTGTCTGTGTGTGTCTCTGTGTGTGTGTGACCACAATAGTGGTCAAACCGCTGTAGATATCAATTCCAAATTTTGTATTTACTTGTATAAAATCTGCCTCTTGAGATCTAATTAGTTTTTCAGTAAAATCGGTAGACCGGAAGTAGTAGTTTACTTCAGTGAAAAAATTGTATTTTGCCAATATTTCGTCAACTACTAAGTTTAAACAAATTTGTAAAGAATTCATACGTACTCAAAATTAAATTTGAGAAAAATTTTATTACAAAAGTTTTTTGAAATTTCTACCGCAAGTAGGTGTTTTACTCTTATCGAAAATCAGTCTTTTGCAAATATTTTGCAAATCAAGCTTTTTAGATAGGCACGTTTTGAGTATAAAAGTACTTATAACTTAATCTCCAATACTTTTTGTATAAAAAATTTTTCAAAATTCGGACCGGAAGTAACACTTTTATCGCAATAAAAGACCACTTCTACCTACTCTTAATTTTTTTTTCAAGTGATTTAAGGAAAGAAGATGATTTTTTATTTATTTTTTTTTTTTAATGGAAAACTTGGAATTTCGATTATTCGATTATCCAACGATGTAATTATGTTATATGGTTCCCATTTGATATTTTAGAAAGAAATGACTATTTGCAAAGCCCAATCAACAATTATCTTCTTTCCTTAAATCACTTGAAAAAAAAATTAAGAGTAGGTAGAGGTGGTCTTAGTCTATCCCTAAATTCGAAATCCAAACGCCGGTACAATTTAGTTCCTGCCAAAAAAAATTTCGAAGTATGGTTTAACTGCGAAGAAAAACCGTTATAACAGCGTAACCGCTAAAGTTAGCGGTATGACATTACATAAGAAAAAAAAGTACTCTTCAAGGGTTTTCCGAATCAGCCATAAAATATATATTGTTCCATTTAAAAAAACATAGGTTTGATACGCCGCTGGAATACGGCACGACACTGATGACCAAAAATATTTTAGGAAAATTGCGATTGTAATTATGGACAATTTTTCTCTTAGACTTTTTTCGATATATTGTATGATAGAGGACCTACGGTCCGAAGCATCTTAGGTGCTACACCCAGTATGTTTAAAAAAAAATCGTGTGGTGCCCACACCTCATTTTTTGTTAATAATAAATGTATACCACAAATTGCTTTGAGTTTTATTTTTGAATAACCAAAAGTAATTGGAATTGACTGATCTTTACAAAAATTTATAGTTAATTTGAGGCAAGTACGATAGGGACCGATAAACGAAATTTCTGGGTTAGATATTCAGATTTTGTTTTACAAATATTCTTAAAATATCAAGATTATAATGTTTTTAAATAAATATTCTTCAAATAAGAAGATTGGGGTTTTTAATAAATTAAAATGAAGGATTTCCTTTACTTTTGTAGTACAAAGTCTATACTGGAGACGCGTTAAGTTCAGTTGCACGTCATCGATGACGTTTACATGTTGTCATAACTGTATTAGAGAAACTAAAAAAGTTACTTTGTTAAATTATACTTGAAGGCATTTATTTCATTAGCTTAAATAGAAGATTTATAAATTGATCGTAATATACGCATTCATACCCAAAAACACTAAAAGACCTTACCACACTAAAGCACAAAAATGGCTAAATACGTATTTCAACAACTAAGTTGTCATCATCAGTAGCACTGATTAAAAATCGCGCTGTCTACACACCGTAGCGTACACAGTGTTGTTCTGTACGCTACGGTACATTTAAGGTTTTTCGACAATCTAAATCAATATAATAAATAAGTTGAGAAAGACTGAAGTCTTAGAGCATTTCAATTACTAAATATATTACGTTATAGTTATTGTATTCTGAATAATTTTTTTCTTTGGTTATATCAAATGTCACTGACAGAAATAAAAATAGATCCGGCAACATATACAAGGCGAGTCGTTATGGATCTAGTATGACGTGCAACTGAATGTAACGCGTTTCCACCATAGTTGCATCGTGCCCACCCGTTACGTCATCCGCGTAGAATTATGTTTGCTTCACTCCTTGATAGTTAAGGCGTGTCTATATGTTTAAATGGTCAAATTCAACCTTTCATAACTGTCATATAAATGCCATATGTTTACGTCAATATAAAAAAAGTAAAGATATTAGTGAGTTTGCACTCACACATTTTCCCTTACGTTAAACGGCAATTTTTCCTTATAATATAACGTAACCAACAAAAAAGAAAGACCGTGTGCGGTATCATAAAAATTAAAGTGACGTTATGAATGACATCCTCCGACAATTTTATGTATTATGGTTAGAGTTGTTGCCGATATGACAGTCGATTTTTTGACACATACACGTAATCTGACATTACCTCAAACCGGTGAACTGTGGCAGCGAAATCAGGTGTTCACAGGGACAAATATCATACGGATCTAAATTCTGATTGGCTCCCTTATTTTCAGAAATAGCGTATGGAAAATAGTTATACCGTATGTTTTTTTAATGAAATTTGCGTTATGAATTATAACGAAGATTTTTATAAGAGAAAATAGTTTACCGCAAAACTCTATAATAGTTCACCGCAAACTCTATATTTATTTATTTGTAAATATACATTATTCAACACGAGAGAGACGACATTCCGAACAGACCCTCAGCCCAAATTACAACCTATAACTGGTAAATGCAATTTTAGGCGGTAAAATTAAATTTAAATATCTGTCTGAAATAATAAATCTGTACCAAAATAAATTGTATATCGATTCTTCAGAGATAAATCCACAGATAAGGCAACTGAATGGTAAATGTAGTAGTCACACCACTTAATAAATTTGTCTAGAAAACAAACAATGTCAAAGATGTTAAAATATTTGACAATTGATAGCAAAAAGCGAATGTAGTACGGTGTTATTTCGTCTTGTTGATAACCAATAAGAAAAAACTCTTACTTGGGTCTGTTCAGAATTTCGTCTCTCTCTTTTTGGAACAAGGTATAGTGTATAGTATACCTTGTCTCAGAATAAGAAGGAGTGATTCAAATATCGCGCCAAAATGGCGTATATTTTTAAGGTATTTCATTGGTTCTTGCATAGGCAAGTTTAACATGGGAAAATAAGTTTGACAAAACGTCATTTTATGTTTATAGTCAAGCCATAACCTAGTCTCTTTCATTTTTACTTCGGTTTATTATAGTTTATTGTGTTATTAAATAAAATCCATACTTTTATGTACAACACGAGCATGAGTTGATCAGATGGCTTAAGACCTAAGGAACAAGTGATCATACATTTGAAACTTTGAATTTGATGAATCTGTCAAAAATACTGTACGTCAGTGGAAAAATCAAACATTCAACAATTAATATCATTGCAAAAATAACTATAGATGAGTTCATACCATAAATGAACTGAACAACTCACATATATTCTAGAAGTGACGCATTAATTTCAAGTAAGTGTTAATTAAATACTACTAATAATATATTACCACATGTTCATATACATGTTATATTTCAGATATGTCAAACATAAAGAAACCCTGTACTAATAGAAAAAGGTGAAAATATCTGGTGGAGAATATTTGGGAAAAAGTTTGGATTGCCACAAGTATAATGAGTGCATGACAAGCTTTGTTGAAAACCTGTAGGTTACAAATGTTATAATAAGTATTTGGAAAAATTGTGCCGACCATGTAAATTTTCAATCTTGTGAACACTAAATTATTGTTAATTTCCAATATATAATAGAAATAAAAATGTGTTATACTTTATATATTTTCAAAATACATCAATTTTAATAGAGAAGAATAATTAGTAATGTGTAGGTATATGTAATTATCTTTGCAGGTCGTGTAAACAACTTCAGCCGATGTAAATTTTTCAATTTATTACTGTTCTATGCAAGCTTCACATTTCCAAGAGTAGTTGCTTGAATTTATCTCCTCAAGGTTTGTAGCAGTAATACGAATGATTTATCTGTACAAGTTCTTTATTGATATTTACAATAGAAACTAATCATAAACTTTTTCTGCAAGTTCTTAAGGACGTTTTGATAAAAGGTTTGATTCATTCTTGCTCACTGATACAAATATTTAATAATAAATAGACTTGATTCACAATTTTCATGTTGATATAGCACATTCACTAAAATGTGCAGTAATTATATATTTATAATGTCAATCCTTCTCAAAACGCTCAGAACAAAGTCTACTCTTTTCATTTGTAAATTGGGCCTATATCTTTATCCATAGATTCTTCTAATGATTTTTTTTGAAAAACTAGAATGAACAGATTTGAATGTTAAGAGATTTATATTCATCAAATTATAGATGTATGCACCTACTTGTGTTTATAACTTTACTCTCACTTGTGGTTATAACTTTACTCTCCTCTTTCCAATTGCCGTGCAGTCGTATTGCTGCTTTGACTGGTAGAATGAAAAGCGGCACATCCATCTATTTTAATGAAAGTAGTAAATGAAACACAAAACAGCTAAGTACTTAGTTAGTATTAATACAGTTCATCTAACCTCAATTGTCATGTTGTCATATCAAATTGTCTACTAAATTTTAAGCTATGTGTTCCATGTTTTGGCGGGATATTTGAATCACTCCTTCTTATTCTGAGACAAGGTATAAAATAAAATAAAAAACATTTTAATTTGAAGAACATTAATTACCTTGTAAAACTTAGTATTTGGTCATGATACCCTTTCCTACTGGGCATGAAGATTCAAAACTATTAGAATTTATCGATGGTGAAGTTCTTTTTTGACATTTGTTTACTGAACTATAATACAGCCAAAATGAGTTATTTTTTTCTGGAGATATAAGAAAAATATTATTCATTCACTGCAGGGTTGCGATATTTAGGGAAATTTCCCTAGATCTACGGAATTTTATGTTCGTTTAGGGAAAAAGGGAATTTTAATATAAATAGGTCAAAATCTAGGGAAAATTTAATACAACCGTCTGTATTTAAGCTACCTATATTGTATCACAATTCATTTTAAAAAGTTTTAAACTTAAACCACAGATAAGGGAGATTACAGATAGCCGGTGTAATGGCTATTATTGGCAACACATTTTGGAGACGACCGCTAGAACCTAGCGGTCGTCTCTAAAATGTGTTGCCAATAATAGCCATTACATCGGCTATCTGTAATCTCCCTTATCTGTGCTTAAACCACTGATTACATATTTTTTTAAATAGTAGTCCGCCATCTTATGGCTAGTAGGAAATTCAAAGGTTAATAACGCGATAACATCTATACACATTCCGAACCGGTGCTCTACCGATTTTAAATTTTAAGCACGTTTGCAAATCGATCAAATTACTACAATATAATAAAATAAGGTAAATCCCTTGGAAAAAGTCCCTGCTCTGAAGTATAACTATAACAGCTTGTGCTGTTTTTTATTTTTCACATTTTAATTCAAGCTTTCGAGAAGTAAATGTGAATGAATTTTTTAATTCACTAATAAGTTTAGTTTTATCTGTACAGCTTAGTTATATCCATTTAATGTAAGTATATGTAGATACAAAATTACTTTTGTTTTATTAACGAGGTTTAGTTTATCTGATTCTTACTTAAAGTGTTCGGTTGTTTCTCATTTATTAATGAATTTTTTTGAATGAAAAATAGATAACGAGATTCGAAATGAATTTTGTAATCCTTCAATACTAAAAAAATATTTTGTATTTTTCTCAATGTAGTGGGTGTCATTGAAACGAAGATGTAAAATATTAAAAATAGGCTATAAACGCACATCGAAAATATAGTGTTCGCAAGTTCATACAGACAGTTTGAAAAAAAAAACAGGTAATTCTTGACTAAGTAGTTAATATAATTCGTAATCACCTTTGTTGGAAGTTTCGAAATGCACTAAACTTTATTTTTATTGATCAGTGATACACACAAGCTTACTCATATTATTAAATATTTTTGTGACCGTGATGACTTAATTTTTTTTCTACCGTCTGCATGAACATAACAGCATTATTTTAAAAACATGCATGCGGTTGCAAAACTTAAGGCCGAGTTTTAATTTAGGAGATGCCTACTTTCAGTTTTCTTTTTGATTTAATGTTTTTGAATAAAAAAATAGATTGCGAGAATCGAATTAAGTTTTGTAATAGTTTAATACTGAAGAATATCAACTTCAATTTATATATTTTTAAAATAATATCTCGTACCATGTCATTTACCGACAGTGGGTATTTGAGTTATTGCATTATATTATTCTAAAAAGATATAAATTCGAGATGGAATTCATAAATATTATACTATAGCAAAACTTAATGTGACTGCCGTGATTTATTATTTTTATTTCAAAGTCGTTAACTATTAAATAAAAAAAAGCAGAAAACTGAAAGTAGGAAACTGCTAAATTAAACCACGGCCTTAATTCGAATTTCGTGATGTATTTGTTATTCAAAAACAGACAAAAACTAAAAGCACGAATCTGCTGAACTCAAACTCTGTCTTAAACGATTTAAATTTTACCATTGCCCTTCTATTTCTCTTTACAATAGAAAATTTCAAAATGTCATCTCCACGACCTTCAACGTCCAAGGACCATTCAGATTCACCATCTTCATCAGCAGAAGGTCAAGTTTCTAAAAAGAGGAAAAAGAGAGACAACAAAAGGTACGCTCAAAAATATAATATCCAATGGGAGGAAGATCTCCAATTTAAAGGTTGGCTGCAAAGAAGCAAAAAGGGAACCAACTTCGCCAATTGTAAAGTTTGCAATAAAGACATTGTTTGCGGTAAATCTGAGATCATCAAACATTCTCAAGGAAAATTGCATAATAAATTAGTTAAGTCAGTTCATACCCAACAATCCTTAACGGATATGTCTTCGTTTACACAAAAAATAGTTTTAGAAAAGAAAATTAAAAATGCTGAAATCAGAATAGCTGCATTTGCTGTAGAACATAATATTGCTTTCAATACTTTGGATCATTTATCAGAAGTCATTAGAGTATCATTCACAGATTCTGAAATAGCACAAAAAATTACGTGTAGTCGAAAGAAAGCCACATCTATTGTAAATAATGTTATAGGATCCTACAGTTTTCAAAAAACAATAGAATTATTAAACTGTAAAAAGTTTTCTTTAATTGCAGATGAGTCGACCGATAAAGGAACCATAAAGCATTTAGCTTTAGTAGCTAGAGTATTTGATGGATATAAAGTAAATGATATATTCTTGGGTTTATTGCAAATGCCAAGCGGTACTGCTGATGCCCTTTATAATACAATTATTGAATACTTTTTACAACATAACATTAATTACAAAACTAATTTAATAGGTTTTGCTTCTGATGGGGCAAGTGCCATGATGGGGATTCATAATTCTCTATCAACAAAATTAATAAATGATATTCCTGATTTATTTATTATGAAATGTGTATGTCATTCATTTAACCTATGTGCAAATTATGCTTGCGAAAAGTTACCCCAGATGATTGAAGATCTTATCAGGGAAGTACATACATTTTTGCAGTTTAGTTTCAAAAGGCAATCAGAATTTTCAGAATTTCAGGAATTTTTGAACATCAAACCTCATAAAATTCTGTATCTGTCGCAAACGAGGTGGCTTTCGTTGTTGTCTGTCACAAAACGATTTTTGGAACAATACAATGCTTTAGTTTTATACTTTACCAATGCTCATTTAGTAGAAAAAAATTTGCAGGGTGAAAATATTTTGAATAGACTTCGAAATCCTTGTGTTAAATTATATTTACATTTTTTGGATTTCGTGTTACCTTTTTTCAATAATTTAAACCTTGAAATGCAGTCTGAAGATATCAAAATTCACACGTTATACAATAAAGTAACATCTGTTCTAAGAACCATTTTAGACTGCTATATCAAAAAAGAATATTTAGATACAACACAATTAGAAAATGTAGAATATAGAAATCCCTATTATTTTGTTGAAATTGAGAAAATTTATTTAGGTGCATTTGTCATGGGAACTATTAGTAATAAATCGCATGGGTTAAACGAACAGGAGCTACTAGATTTCAGGAGAAGATGTTTATATTTTTTCATCGAAGGTTGCGCACAAATATATAAAAGATTTGACAACAAAAATAAAACAACAATGATTCTGAAAGAGTTATCTGTTATTTCACCATTGCAAGTTATTTCTGGGAATCACTTATCTATAGGACCTTTAGCCCTTAATTTTCCCTCTCTTATAACGCACAATCAATTAAATGAAGTCGACAGAGAATGGCGAATCCTCAGAAATGTCGATCTTTCAGAATTTAAGGACTTAAACATTGTAGTATTTTGGGTCAAAGTGTCTCTTCTAAAATTTGGTGACAATTCTCCAATGTGTTCCAATTTATGTAATTTTGTTTTTAATTTGTTGAGTTTGCCCCATTCTAGTGCAACAGTAGAACGCATTTTTTCGCAAATCAATTTAAACAAAACAAAAATTAGAAACAAACTGTCAACAACCACTTTAAGTGGTATCCTACATTCCAAAAATTTAATGAAAGCAAGCAATTGCCACAACTTTGAGATACACTCCGACATGTTGAAGCGGTTTGATGGAAACATCTATAATACAAAAAAACGATAATAATTAATCTAATACAAACTATTCGATGTAAATAAAATATGTACTTAATTAGTATTAGGTAACTTCAAAGAGAAATTATTTTTTAATTTACCTAACACATTATATTACCTACTTTGATGAACTTTTCTCATGTACTTGTTTTTGTATTTTGTATGCTGTTTCAAAATAAAATTTTACCTTTACTTAGGTGTGTTTTTATGTATTCTTTTCTCAGCAAAGATATGAGTTTGCTTGCGTGGAACATTGTTAAATAACACGGGTATTTCCCTATATCACCATATACTTCAAAATTACAGCTTTATTGTTTTTTTTTTATAAGTTATACAAATATTTCCTCTCTGGTTTAAATGTTATAAAGCCACTTAAGTGTGCTGTTAGAGCCATTGCTACTAGCTTGGATGTAGAAGACATTATTCTGGTATTTAAAAAACATAATTATACCTATCTAAAATTTTGTATTTGTGGAAGGCGACGACAATGATCCACTTCAAATAAGACAAGTACTACTATTTTCAATCAACGATACTTCAAATTCATACACGTTATCGGTTTCATAATCCTTCAGCAAAATACCTACGTGTATTTTCCATTTTTAGCAAATAAGATGTATTTGTTTCATATAACTGATAACTTTCATCGATTAGGTAGGCACTATTCACTTGAATCAACATCGTTTGAATAATATTTCGAGTTCTCTGTCATATCTTTATCAAAACGTCATTGTGATAAACGACTTGTCACTTTACTTTTAACGCTAGTGTTAAAAGTTAATTACTTTTAACACTTGTTAAGATATTTCATTTTTAATTGAAGTATGATGTGTTAAAAATTGAGTTTTTAATAGTGTTTGTAGAAACAAAAAAACAATATTATACACTTCGGGGAAATCTAGGGACATTTTGACTAGAAATCTAGGGAAATAAAAAAAAATCCGATCGCAACCCTGATTCACTGTTCCACTTTGGTAAGACCCCAATGTAAATGCTTACATACTTGTATTACAATACAAACGTTCTCAGTTCATTTAGAGGAAAAAGTAATGCTTTTGTTAAGAGAATTTGAGTACTTTCGTTTATAATGTATGCTAGGATTTTTTTTGTATTATGGCGTTATAACGTATATTATCCTGTTAAATTAAAGAAACTTCAATACATATTATGAATAATGAATTTGTATTCTTATTTTAAATCTATTGTAAATAACTTCTTCAAGATTGCAATCTTCATATGTTAGATTTTATTTCCTGTAATCCTCAGTTTTAATGCATTAGTTATGAAAGCCGCATCCATGAATATCTAATAAAAATACACGAAATATCTTTCAAGGTTCAATATTTACTATATATTCGACCTTGTGCAAAAAAATATTTAAATGTTAAAATTAAGAGCTATTTATATCTACATGTATATTATGAAATATATGCTTAAAATGCCTGCCGCAAAATTACTTATAAATATTGCTTCTTCTATATACATACATAAGCATACTATACAATTGTATGTATAATAAATAACACAATAAAATAGTTGAAGAAAATTTCAGAATTTTCTTGAGAATTTATAAACGGTTATTGAGTTGGCGACCTTTATTGATCACAATCGCCATAAATTTAATATGTTTGCTTTTATACCTTTTGTATTTAATATTATGTATCATTTTGAATTTATATGTGCAATAAATATTAATATAACAATTTTAATTGAAGCACCTATTCGAATTCGGTCTAATTTCGTCCTATTTAATAAACAGTTGCACCTTACAGTATCATTTAAATGCTAATGTATCTGACTTGGATTGAAAACAATATTATAATGTTGTGTGCATAATATTTGTTGAAAGAACACACCCACAAAAGATAGGTTTGCTCTTTCACGATTTACAAACGCATGTTACATAAATGAGATTAATCATTGTAGGGTAGGTCATTTCAAATATGTAAGAATAAATATCACCACTTGTTGAACTGATTTGGAATATCTCCCATTCTAGAGCTAGTGCTGATATATGTATATGTATGTTCAACTGAAATACATCTTCCACGCAAATTTATCATTTTGTTTATTTAGAACTATGAAACATCGATAATTGTTGCATTAGTTGTGTTATAGTGCGTATAATTCCTTTTCTACTCCCATACTTTAATTGTATTATTAGATATGCCGAACCTGTACTTTAACGATGTCCATTACGATACAGATTTTCATTATGTTACAAGTTTATATCCAATAGGAATACAGATTTTTCATTACGATACAAGTTTATATCCAATAAATATGCGACATTCGAATATTCAAACAATATTCAATATGGCGACTGCATATCTGACAGATATACAAATTAAATAAATGTGACAGTTCTCTGCAATTTACAAGTAAGTACTTAAAAATTTGTGCTTTTTTGAAAATATAAACGGTAAAAATGAGGGATAATGACAGTGAAATGTAAAATTTGAGTCCACCAGAAATTATGGAACAAGCCTTAGTAACCACCAACAATTTATTACCAGCTAAACTCGCAAAGGTGCATGTAAAATTTTAACCTCAATTTATGATATAGAATGTTCAAAAAATAATGTTTTATTATGGGGTCGTAGAAAAAATAGTGTATGCAACTCGCATTTAATGGCTATTAAGACACTCGTATTCATTACAATACTCGGCTTCGCCTCGTATTGTAATTTTCTTACTCGTGTCTTAATAGCTATCATTAAATGCTCATTGCATAATATACTATTTTCTACTCCCATACTTTAATTGTATTATTAGATATGCCGAACCTGTACTTTAACGATGTCCATTACGATACAGATTTTCATTATGTTACAAGTTTATATCCAATAGGAATACAGATTTTTCATTATGATACAAGTTTATATCCAATAAATATGCGACATTCGAATATTCAAACAATATTCAATATGGCGACTGCATATCTGACAGATATACATATTAAATAAATGTGACTATTCAATTCACCTGTCATTGTTCAAATATGAACCAATAAAATAGCAAATATTTACTTTCGTATCATAGCAACAGGAAATTTCAGCGATTATATCTTCCTAGAAGGTATTCAAGTGGATATTTTAAACAAGTGAAAGTTTTTATTAATGTAACTCATTTACTAACAATATTGAAGGTACAATTAGAAAAACTAACATTACTGCAGTGCTGCAGCAGACATTCTGGAACAGAGCTATCACTGGGAGTACCCGAGGGAGTACCTTTCTCTTGTAGCTTAATACCGTCACTATTACTGACAGATGTCGAAGTTGTACATGACACATTTGTTGTTGTAAAATTTCTTCGCATTTTGGTGATAATCGACTCGTGGTGCTCATCATCAAGCTGCAAGTACGATTTTATGGAATTCAGATTTTGGTGTCCCGTTATTTTCATCAGTTGTTGCTCTCCGACTCCAGCTTTCGCCAGAGATGATACAGTTGAAGAGCGTACCGAATGATTTGATATCTTCCTTCTTTTAACATCTAATCCAGTTTTTTCAGCTAATAACTTCACCCATTTACTGATCTCACATATACCAACTGGACTGTTCTTATACCACACCGCATTCTCAACTTTATCCCAAAACGGATTCGGTGTCAAAAACATCCTTTCTGTTTTCACATTTTTTCCTCTCTTCGATTTCAGTAGATAATACAATCTAAATAACAGAAGAATATTAATTATACCGTCTTGAAATTAAATATAAATAGGTTACCTAACTGGACACATATCGGTATTGCTTTTATTCTCTATCAACCACTTGCTGCCTGTCAATGATTTAGTTCCCCCCTGCGCAGTTTTCGAAAATACTGGATTATACTCAATTCTACCAGTTCTTCTTCCCTTGTTATCGAGTTCCTCCTTGAAGTAATTCATTCCAAAAATTTTAATGACAAACATAAATGTTTTTTTTGTTGACATGGAAACGTAATCATGTGTAACTAAATTTTGAGTCATTTTAATATGAAAAATTGATTTGGTTCATTGAATAGTCTCTCGAATACGATTCGTAGTCAAAGTTGAGTCTACTACTTTTGTGGTGCTTTACACTCATGTCTTTCATAATTGCGAATACTACTCGTGCTCCGCACTCGTAGTATTTAAATGCAATCATGAAAGACATTCGTGTAACCACCACAAAAATAATCGACATAACTTTGACTACTCATGGTATTATAAGTGACAGTTCTCTGCAATTTACAAGTAAGTACTTAAAATTTGTGCTTTTTTGAACGGTAAAAATGAGGGATAATGACAGTGAAATGTAAAATTTGAGTCCACCAGAAATTATGAAACAAGCCTTAGTAACCACCAACAATTTATTACCAGCTAAACTCGCAAAGGTGCATGTAAAATTTTAACCTCAATTTATGATATAGAATGTTCAAAAAATAATGTTTTATTATGGGGTCGTAGAAAAAATAGTGTATGCAACTCGTATTTAATGGCTATTGAGACACTCGTATTCATTACAATACTCAGCTTCGCCGCGTATTGTAATTTTCTTACTCGTGTCTTAATAGCTATCATTAAATGCTCATTGCATAATATACTATTTTCTACTCCCATACTTTAATTGTATTATTAGATATGCCGAACCTGTACTTTAACGATGTCCATTACGATACAGATTTTCATTATGTTACAAGTTTATATCCAATAGGAATACAGATTTTTCATTATGATACAAGTGTCCTAATATGGGGATACTGCCTAATATGGGGTATCTCAATATTTTTTAAACTATGGCAGTGACATCTATTATGTGATAACTTTTAATAAGGTTTTGGTGTCTGCAGACATCTGTAAAAGATTTATCGACTTAAAATGATTGTACCGACCAAACATTATCCATAACTCATTTAGGCGGCGGTTGAGTTTTTGCAACTGTATGTGTGCATTGGTTAAAACAGGAGATAAAAGTAAGTATTATTTACTGTTTTTGGTTGTTTAAAAAGTAGATGGAATAGGTAATGATGTGTGTATACTGATGTGAAAAAATCTTTATCCGATTTATTTTTATATTAACCTAAATCTGTGAGCTGATCTTTGCCTATTATGGGGTACATAGATGTGCTTATTTTGGGGTACCCCATATTATGGCACAAATGGTAAAACACAAATAAATTAAATAATTCTTCCAGATGTCGGGTAAAAGAAAGCAGTGGACGCGTGAAAATATGATAGAAGCTATTAAAGCTTGCAGAGAAAAAAGAATGGGTTATAAAAAAAGTGCCAAGACATACAACGTTCCACAAACAACTCTAGAAAGATATGTAGCAAGGGGAGAAGAGCCAGAGAAGATTGTGAATGAGAGGTTAGGAAGAAAGCCAGTATTTTCAGCACAAATGGAAGAAGAATTGGTTAATCACTGTCTAGAACTGGAAAGAAACTTTTTTGGAGTCACTCAGAAAGACATTTGTCGCCTGGCGTTTGAACTTTGCGAGCAAAACAATATAAAAAACCCTTTTAACAATCACAAGCAATGTGCAGGTTCTCGGTGGCTAAAGAGCTTTATTAACCGCCATCCAATCCTTTCCTTTAGAAAACCGCAAGGAATATCCTACGCTCGTGTGAAATCTTTCACTAAAGAAAATGTTGAAAATTTCTTTAATTTATACGAGAATGTTTTGGAAAAAGTTAATAACAACCCATCACGCATTTTCAATTGTGATGAAACGGGTATAACCATTGTACAACATAAACAACAGAAAGTTATTGCCTTAAAAGGGAAAAAGCAAGTCGCTGCTTTAACATCTGCAGAACGTGGGGCCTTAATGACTGTTGTCATGTATTTTGGGGCTACCGGTCAATATATCCCTCCACTAATTGTTTTTCCTAGAAAAAATATGACGGCCGAGCTAATGAATGGAATGCCTCCAGGAGCTGTTTCAGCATGCCATAAATCTGGATGGATACAGCAAGAAATCTTTGTTCAATGGTTTGAACATTTTGTTCGTCATACTAAACCTACTGAAAACGACCCAGTTGTTTTGCTGCTGGACGGTCATTATTCGCACACAAGAAACCTTGAACTCATTAATCTAGCAAGAAACAACCATGTGTATATTGTTTGTTTCCCTCCTCATAGTACAAATAAAATGCACCCCTTGGATGTCTCATTCATGTCTCCTTTTAAAACATATTATGCTCAGGAAATAAGAGATTGGCTTAGGCAGAATCCAGGGCGAGTTGTAACAGTCTATCAGGTTGGAGAACTTTTTGGTAGAGCCTATTTAAAGGCTGCCACATTAGGTACTGCCATACATGGCTTTCGGAAAACAGGTCTGTTTTCTGTTAACAGGCACGTTTTTAAAGAGCATGAGTTTGTAGCTGAGCAACTATCTAAGGAAGATAATCCTGTGTCAGTAGCAGAATTAAATCACGAGATCCCAGATATGGAATCAATTGAAGAAGAAGAAGCAATGGAACCAAAAGACAATCTTTTTCATGTGGCGCCTGCTGATTTATTACCGGTCCCAAGTTTAGCAGAGAAAATAGTTATCAAAAAGCGATCAAACGCTGGTAAAGCAACTATTATCACGAGTACCCCATACAAAAAAGAGTTAGAAGAAAGTCTCAATAAGAAAAATTCTCCATCTACATCAAAGGTTAAACGACAAGTCTTCTTTAGTAAGGATAAAAATAAGGAAGGACAAGAAAAACCAACATCGAAAAGGAAACTAGTAACCCGAGGCAAAAAGAGACAAATGTCTTCATCCTCGTCAGATTCATCTGCAGAAATCTTTTTGCAAGAAAGTGACGATTCACCAAATGAAGATGACGATGCAGAATGTTTGTTCTGTAACCAACCATTTTCGGAAGATATGTGTGGAGAACTGTGGCTTAGATGCTCTGTCTGTTTAAAATGGGCGCATAGTGAGTGTGCAGCAGAAAAAGGCAAACGTTAAATTTGTGACTTATGCAAATAAAAATCACGATTATAAATTTATGTTTATTATAAACAGGAAATTCTGACTTTAAGTTCCCATATTTTATAACAAAAACATATTTGACATGCATGTATAGATACAGATATGTATGCATTTGTGATAATTTTTTGAACAAAGCAACAACATTTATATTTTTTCAATTTTTTAGTTTGATTTAGAATGTTTTTTGCCTGCCCCATATTATGGCCCTATTGTAATCTAATTTGGGGTACGCACATTTTTTTTGGTATCATTTTTGTCCGTAATTACAAAAAAAGAGGAATGACTGATTACACATCGAAAGCTAGCATAACAATGAATCTGTAGTTTAAATTTTAAGTATTAATTACTAAAACTTTTGGAATTACTAAGGTTTGAAAAAAAGGACCCCATATTAGGCGATTTTCCTCTATACTATTTAATTATCGGTTAATAAATTGTAATGATATAAACGTACTTTCACTTATTGAATATGTCGTAATAAATTCACGGCGATGGCACCTAAAAATTTTACTGTGCTTTGCTGATACATGTTACGTTAACATAATTTGACAATCATTAAGCATATTTCTAATTTAATGCATTTAGCAAATTTATTGGTAAGTTTTTGCATACTAAACTATTACTAAAAGTATAAGAAAGCAGAGAAAAGAATTGGTCGCTACCATAATTAATTACATATTTTGGAAGGGAGTGCAAGCAAAAAGAAGTGATTATTGTAATACAACTATAGATTATATGCTTAAACCATTCATTGAATTGATGATTATTTTACATTATGGAATTAAACCAAATGTATTAAAATTGAAGAGATTGGTTTTAAATCTAGTGGTGCCAAATAAACACCAACATGCACAACCTGTCTATACTTTTATTAGTATGACAGGCAACAACAATATATTCAACATATTCAAAAAGCATAACCTTCTGAAGTACATACAATGTATTTGACAGATATAATAAACATCTAAGTTAAGGTGTCTATGTCACTAGCTGTTTATGAAGACTCATTCTAATGTGCATACCATAAAAGTGTAATTCATAGTATCAATTTAAATGAATGATGTATATTTAATATAATTTTTGTTTTTATTGTAGGATCTGTCAGTAGAATATAGATTATCCGAATTGGGGGAAGGGGGGGGGGATTTCGAACTAATCAATCTTCGCTTGCCTCCCGGCAAACACGGTAGGGAAATATGAACATGAGTTTGTTTACGCGCCTAATTCGTTTCACCCCTCCGTTGACCCCAATCAACACTTTCGCCATCTCTCGTAGAATTGTATGACTTTTTTTTGAAATGGTGCTGAAAATAAATATTGAAGGACCTGTTCTCCACTCTCGTAATACTGCAGTGGACATATTCGAGTACTGGTTGCAGAGAACACTCTTCTAAATGAAAGAACTGAGACAAATCCAGAAGCCCATATGGAAGGCGATTTTATCAAGGGGAATATTACAATGCTGGAATCAAAACCTAGGAATGCACACTAATAAAATCTCAGAAGAGAGTGTCAGTACGGATGATTAACATAAATATCACGTGATCTTAGAGAAAGGTACAAGCTGAAACGCCCTACTATGGTTGCTAAGATGTGATCAACGTGACATGCTAAGAAGAAGAAGAAGTTTGAATCTATCATATCAAGATGTTTTTGAAATCAATAATGACACGAAGGATAGTGCCAATATTAAGAGACATAATAGAAATATAGATCAAGCATTCTCAATTCGACGAGCGCCTAGAAAACAGAAGAAGGTGACAAAATTGTTCGCGATATGGATGATGAAATTGTGATTGAACCTTGAAGCAGAGTATGGACTTTACCAGTGCTACTTGTAAAAAAGAAGGATGCATCTACTAGACACCTATCCTTTGCCACGATATAGACGATAGCTTCGATATCTTAGCCGGAGCAAAATAATTTTCTACCCTCTTGATTTGAAAAGTCTTTATTGCTCAGTGGCAATGGAACCAACCAGTAGCTGCTGGTGAGTTCGTTTAGGTGGGGCAACTACATAGACAAGATTTTTTCGCAGATGTCGAGCATATCACTGATAATAAATGAATCAATCTTGTCTATGTAATTGCCCCATCTAAACCAACTCACCAGCCGCTACTGGAACCAACTAAGACTGCCTTCACGATGGGGGATGTGGCAATTTAAAGTCCTACCGCATTCGAGTATCATATAAACGCGGTAGTGGAAGGGCTGAGAACTAAACTGATCAAAATATGATGTGCACATTTTGCATAATTTAAAAATAATATCTTGAGGTAGAGGCTAATTGACAAATATACTAAATTATTAACAGAAAAAGGAAGACAGCCTGCCAATTTGTAGCTTCTGTCAGAGGATCCTCAATTTATTGGGGACACCAATCACTTTCACCATATGGTAAAAACTGTGGCCATGAAGAGGGTTCTTGGAGTTTGGGATCTTTAAAGGTAAGACTTTGTACTACTCATATTATTCGATCAACACACACTTTCTTTGCTATACCGTACTGAAGAACACTAATAAGTCTAAAACACGTGTCTGTAGTTGCGGTTGTACTGCACCTAGGTATTTCCAGTAATTCATTTTTAATTTACATCCGCGTTGTCATCTTTCTATGTTTCATCTCTTTTGTTATTCGTTTGCTATATTTGTCAACAAACCACTGCGTCAAAATATACTTTGCTTATCTACAAGCGACATTCATGGCAATATGGATGAGTAAAAAGAAATATTCATCAAGGTTTGGCATAATATCTAAATTATTATCTTATTCTTGTTGAAAGTGAATAAGATTAAACTGGTTTTTTGCTCTCGTCATTTTAAATCGCTTACTACTACTCTGCATGTTATCTCAGTTATATTATTTGATCTTTTAATATAATAATAAAATGTTTCCCTTTTCAACTTCTTAACTGCCTGTTTGGAGTTGTCTCAAAATAATATTCCGATACTCCATAAACCTGCCGTTTCATACAACACATATTCGAGGAAAATTAATATTACCATGATAGAGTGACGAAATTAAAGATTGTTATTAATCAAAATTAATGCAAATATGTTTGTTATTTAAGCATTGGAATGGGTAAGTAGCCTAAAGAAAATCTTTTAAATATATAGATCATTATTTCGCTTCTTAAGTAAAGTGAATAAAAAGGCAAATCAAGTAGTACATTTATGCAATAAACTGAAAACGAAAGACTACGCATGCAAACACAAGAAGAAACTTTCAAATCTCACGGTAAATTGTGATGGGCGAGCCCATCACGACAAACACAATATCTATTATATTTCTGAAATGCCAAGGATAAATTAATATCTAAAACTTCTAAGATGTATCATTTACAAAATTAAATACTATATGCATTCATTTCAATTTATTGATAATATTAATTTTTATAAGACTATAGTTTTCGAATAATTACTGCCCAGTGCGCAAAATGTTTTATCTCATGAAATAACACGCCATTATACGCAAATTGCTTAATATGGTTTAAAGATTCACCGCTCGCTGCACAGTGGTCCAAAGTCCAAAAAAAGCTGGCCAAACTATGAAGGCGTAGTTCAATTTTAATAACATTTTAGCTGCTGAAGTTTTTCAGATATCCGATTACAAAAATAACGTCAATTGTTCAAAAAACAAAATGGCGAATCAAAAAAAAACATACGTCATTCACTGACCTTATACGTATTTCTTTATAAACAAAGCCCCAAAGTGCTTAATATCTTTTACAATAATTGTTCTATGCTCCTAATAGTCTTATTCCTATCCAGATGTCACCCTATACGTATAGCTGTTGGCCTACCTACACAAGCTTCAACTTCCTATACATAGATGTTATGAAGATTAGTTCATTTACATAAACCTTCGTAGACGTCAATGCAGTTACAAGCTACTCAACACTGGAGGGCTCTCACATAAGTCTACAGATAAGTATCTTTTATTTTGACGTTAACATTTATAAAAACTATTCTACTAGTTTTTATTTTAGAATTCCAGTACCTCAATTCAAAGATGAAGATTGAAATCCAAAACATATAAAGACAGGCAATAAGATATTAAGTCAACATGCAAGCAATATAACCTAATTATCCATTTAAGTTACGCATTTATATGAAATACAAACATAACCTGTAGGTATACCTATTAAAGGAAGTAGTTTTAATGTGTACAAATTTATTTCTAGCTTTCCCTTTTATTTGTTTCAGATAACAACAATGTACTGAATTAAATGTTTAATATTAAATTCACGACAATATATATATATAATATAAATAATATTCTTCCTTGATAACGTGTTAAAAGATTTACCTACGAATCACATCGTTGATTTCATTTGACTTTCTGTTCACTTTGATTTTCTAAACTAGTGAATTACTTGACATCGTTCTAACAATTGAAATATCGTAACGAGGATTTACAAGATGATTCTAAAAGTAGACCTGAAAGAATTTATTCATTTCCAACATTATATATTTTGTGAAGCGTTGGTTTTGTTAATTGTCGACAAACTTTAAATGAATGCAATATGAAATAGTCTTATCTAGGTACTCGTATAAAAGTTTTAGTAGACAAGTTTTAATTTAATATGTAAGAACATGTTTTAAAAATAGTAAATCGTGTGTTCTGAGGTCGTTGACAAGGTGTTCGTCCCCGCAACAAATATTTTAACGTTTCCTGTAACTGTACAAAGGACGCGAACCACATTAGGAGCAGGAAAACGCAAGCCGCATTCCTGTCGGTCGTGTGATGCGATGTAGTTTTTCTTTCTAGTTTCTTCAACAGTTTTTATATTGACTAGTTAATGATCGAAGCAGCGTCGTGTGAAACCATAAATTTCCATCACGTACGTCTATAATCACTAGTTAATACGGTGAAGTTGTTTCTTTTTCTTTTTCAACAATCTACTACTACTTTCGAAAAAAAAACTTTTGTTTGCGTAGTTCTTAGTTTTGAACACTAAATTAATTAATTAATATTTCGCAAGAGAACTAAAATTTTCATTCATACTTACGTTAGTTTCGTTTTTTCATTGTTTTGACTGTTAATTGCGTACTTCGTAATCTTTGAAATAGTCAGTTTAATACCGGTTTATTGAATCGACTTCTCCCAATTATCTAGACGTAAGTGTGCACTGGATTTCGTTTAGTTTCAATAACATACGCGTACATTTTTAGTTATCATTTATTTAGATCTACAACGTTGTTTATGTTACTTTTTCTCATATAAAAATGAATTGTCAGAGATTCCGACATTTATTACAAAGTATGTAAAATATCGTTACAGAATGTCAAAATATCGCACGTTCGTCACTTAACTTTGCTAAAACATACACAGAAATAGCTTTTATGCGGAGAATTTCGATAGTCTACAAAATTTCGTTACATGTTTAAATGACGATGCTCGAAGTATTTCTGAGTGCAAGGAACTAACACAAATCCCAAATTTAACAAATAAGTTGTTATTCCTTCAGGAACACTTTGGACATTTGCCTAAACTAATCACATATTTTGAATTCGAAATCTCAAATTAAAAGATGGATTAACCACATTAGATGTGGTCTATTAATATGTAATTTCAAAAGTGTTCCAAGTGACTTCGGATGTGGCCTTCGGCAAAAGTTAGACGCAGTTTTTAATAGAAATCCAGATATAATAACATTGCGGCAATTGTGTATGCTAAATACGCTGAAATAAAAGAATATTTCTAGTACGCACCTATAACCAGTTGCGCTGTAGAAAGGACGTTTTCTATCTACAAGGATGACTTAATTCAAAGAGAACAAGTCTTACAGAAGAGAAAATGAACAAATAATAAGGTATTTTGTATTTTATAGATCACAAGCCACTTATATAAATAAAATTAAAACCTCTTTAAAAATACAACATTTCAATAGTGCGCCCATGGGCGATGAGTCATCAACCGTTCGTGTCCGCGCCCTACAAATAAGTTAACTCATACAGCAATCACAAGTGAATAAGAAATTGTAAAATACTGTGTTTTTCAATCCTTTTGTTTAAACATTCGAATTAAGACTTGATCTATTGTATATATACTTGACAATGTCAACACCTTGTACGGGTCTATATATTATGTAAAAAAAAAAAACTAAATATTATTTTGTGCATTTAGATAAGTTGTTGATGTTTTATTAAGGAAATAATTTAAGTTGTTGTTATTAAAAGAAGTAAACTCAGTGAAAGTGTTTTTCATTCATCGGTGTTTGCTCCAACAGAAGTATAGTGATCCTTCGTGCTAAGAAAGACAAGCAAGCTACCGATAAATCTTTTTAGAAACGTGCAGATCAGCTAAGATCAAACAAAAATATATATCGCGTTCGTAAGTCATTATGCTTATCAAGCTAGACTCTTTGGCTTGGCTTTCTCTTATTTTTGGTAAATAAATCAAATCTACGAAATATCGGAAGTATAACCACTGGTATATAACTCCTCTATTTGCTGATTAAAATCCATTTACTAAAGAAGGCGACATAATTATGTATGCTATGTAGCGTTTTTTAAACAAGTTAAAATAATTTTTGATACTGCAAATTATATATATTTATAAATTTTGTTTTCTGTTGTTACAGAAATGCAATCTAACGAAACATACTTTAACGCGTGCAAATCTCTCTTCTAAAGTTTTATTTTCAGATCGTTTGTGTACATCTTTGTATTTATAACAAGAATAAATTATTCATTGCTACAAACATGTTCTGATATTGAAGCTAAGATTTTATAAATTTAAATGTTATTGGATTCTTCACACGTAAATAAAACCGAAAAAACCAGAAGTGGTAATTCCTGTATTTCTAGAATTTGTATGTGTCTCTATATGTGTGTGAACACGATAACGGCTAAACTGCAAGAGCTATCAATATCAAATCTAGTATCAAGTACGGTGTTTTTAGAAATTCGCTCGGACAGGTCAATTTTTGTTTTTAAAATTCCGTCTTTTGCAGAAATTGTTGGCTTTTACACAATGACATCGTATTTTTTTTAAATGACAACCCCCACTAATTTTTTCAGTTTTTAATAGATCTTCTTACTCCTTAAACGGCGATGTAGAAAAATTGGTACCTTACATAATATTTTTTTTGAATAAATGACACATTTACAAAGTATGAATTATTTTAACAAAAATCGTAATTTAAATTAACTTAACTGGGAAAAGTTTGACAGTTATCTAAATTGTAAAAAGCCAGTCTAAATTTGCAAGTTAAGAACAAAAAATAGCACATTTAACTGAACGAGAAAGAATAGATATTTTAATAACGGATACGGCGATAGACTAAGAACTCATGCGGTAACCTGTGAGGTATTCAATCAAGCACATTCTGATAGGCTTCCAATTGCAAGATCTACAGTAAGTAAATTTGTCTCGAGAAGATCGACCACAAATAAGTAATGAAACAAAATTAAAATTATTACTTGAAGCAGAGGAACATCATATTTCTACAAGGCAACTTGCCCTAGATAACAACGTGGACCACAGATCTGTTGTAAAATTATTTAAAAAAGAAAAGTATAATCCGTACAAAATGCACCTAATTCACGAGTTAATGTGATCCCAATCCCAATCTTTTAAACAACATTATTTCTTTGTGATGAAGCCACTTTTTTCCTCAACGGATCAGTACATCGCCATAATTGGAGGTATTGGTCACGGGATCATCCTCACTAGATTCAGGAATCACACAGTCAACATCAATACAAATTAAATGTATGAGTGGGAATGATGAAACGGCGTTTTTAGGACCTTACTGCTGTCCGAAATCTAAATTTTTTGCAATTTGATTTGGTGCCATCAGTGTCAGCTCTTTTTTCTAGTAATGAAGATGGCGACGTACCTCATCAGAATATTTGGTTTCAACAAGATGTGGGCGTCTCCTCATTTTGGCATAGAGCTCCGTCAATACCTTGATGCTACATTTACAGAAACATGGATAGGGCGGCAGGAAGCAATTGAGTGGCCAATGTGATCTACCGATCTAACGCCCTTAGATTTTTATCTATGGGTTTACTTAAAATAAAAAGTTAATTCAACCGACCCAACAACTAGAAAGATTTACGACAGAGAATTCGTGATGGAATGCAACAAATTAGGCCATATATTATTGAGCGCAGTATAGAGAGTGTTTACTGTCGTACTGGTCACTGCAAAATGGTTGGAGGGTGGCACTTTGAACATTTGCGTTAAGTTCTGTTGATTAATTTGTTAAATATTTTTCGTATATTTGTTTTTGATTATTATGTTTACTAAATTATAACTATTAAAGTTGAGAAGTAAATGTTTCATTTTTTTAAAAAAAAAATTATGTAAGGTACCAATTTTTTGTACATCACCATTGGAGTAGTAAGAAGGTCTATTAAAAACTGGAAAAATGGGAGTTGTCATTTAAAAAAAATTATGATGACGTCATTGGGCAAAAAACCAGGGTAATCATTCTAATAGTATATTATGCAATGAGCATTTAATGATAGCTATTAAGACACGAGTAAGAGAATTACAATACGAGGCAAAGCCGAGTATTGTAATGAATACGAGTGTCTTAATAGCCATTAAATGCGAGTTGCATACACTATTTTTTCTACGACCCCATAATAAAACATATTTTTTGAACAATCCATTTCATAAATTGAGGTTAAAATTTTCCGTACGTTTTTGTGAATTTGGCTGGTAATAAATTGTTCGTGGCTACTAAGGCTTGTTCCATAATTTCTGGTGGAGTCAATTATTACATTTCACTGTCATTATCCCTCATTTTTACCGTTTATATTTTCAAAAAAACACAAATTTTAAGTACTTACTTGTAAATTGCAGAGAACTGTCACATTTATTTAATTTGTATATCTGTCAGATATGCAGTCGCCATATTGAATATTGTTTGAATATTGAAATGTCGCATTCCTATTGGATATAAACTTGTATCGTAATGAAAAATCTGTATTCCTATTGGATATAAACTTGTAACATAATGAAAATCTGTATCGTAATGAACATCATTATAGTACAGGTTCGGCATATCTAATAATACAATTAAAGTATGGGAGTAGAAAAAAACAATTACGTCACAAGACATTTTCTTATAGACTTGTATTAAAACTATGAATTTCAATAACAGCGATTTCTGAAAAAATTTAGCCTGATGAAATAAACTCGGGCTGGTTTGAGAGCTTCCATCAGGTAAATTTTTCATTAAGCAAAAATTGTGTTGTCCTGTGTATAGGTAATAATAGTATATTATAATAAGATTATTTTCTTTAAATTCGACTACCACAATATCTACCTAGTGGTGAAAGAATACGAATAGCCCACGCTTCAGTTAATGCAACCTGTTTTCCGTATTTTAGCATATAATTATTAGATGAAATGCGCTTATCCTTCCATTACTATAGCACAATAAGAATAATAAAATCTAATAACATGCAAATAATAAAATTACATATTGCATCAATGAAAAATACGAACCATTTAGTAAAAGCCATAATTCCTATGAACTTAACGCCATATTTATTGCTTTCTATTAAATATGTAGTACAGGAAATCCTGTAGTAATGCAAATACCTTGAATCAATATCAATTAATAACGTATTATGGCGAAACTTGAGTGTTTAATTCAATATATCGATAACATAAGTCTAGTGTATATGCATAGGCAGATTAAAATTATTACAAACAAATAAAATTCAACCCGAATTTAATTAATTTTTGCGAAATACATTTATTACCAACATTTTCGTCGATTGGAAGAAAATACTTCATTATTATAATATTCTAATGCCAACCGAGCATAAATTAAATGAGTTTTATAGTATATCGACGTGTCCATGACAAAACGTCACAAGCGCCATTTTTTCAATAAACAACCTTTTGACACCATTCAATAAAGTTCAAAATTCTCTATCATCCTGTTGCTTGTGGCATAAACGAGAAAAAATTATTATGGAAGAAAAACCGATTCAAAGTCGGCCCAAACGCCATATCATAATTATACGCATGAGCGATATTAACGAATTTGTATCACAAGCGCCATCTTGCCACTGTGCTACTGTTTACCTGTTATTGTGTCATGAATATTGTTCGTTTTATCATCGACTTGAAGATAATTTTAAGGTGAGTAATCATTAACACTTAAAGTTATCTTTCTTTCTTGTTTTTGTAATGTAAAATGTCCCATAACAATTGCTCCTAAATAGTGTTTGAAAATGAGGTGTTTGTGCCAAACCTAATAATGATAGAATATAATGTCACATTTTCCATTAAAGAATTATATGAAATTAATCTGTTTGGCATTAGCGCCACTGTTTACACTGAATTGATAGGGCATTAGAAACTCGCTGATAGCTTTAGTTTTGGTAAATTCTTTTTAAAATAAACAACGGTGATAGGTTCTTTTCTATATAAATAGTGTACCCAACTATTTTTTTCTCAGCAATTTCCTTACTGTAGGAAAAAAATGGTGTTTATTGGAAGGCGTTTATGCCTTTTTATTACTTACAGGGATGGCTTCTAGTCGCACTAAGAAAATGTTAGTGCAAACGAAACCCTGAAGAAGAAGATTAAGGTGATTCTTGTAATACGCTCTTGGATGAAGCTCTAAAAATTCAATTATTTTTGATGATTGCGCATTGAATGACAATTATTTTCATCTCGCAGATTTAGGACCTGATAAATTAATGTCTGTCGAAGATGGATCAGTTTTAAATACAACCACCTTTCTAGGTACATCTTCTTCTGCGAGTATATCTTTGATGACCCTGACGCCGCCAAGGTTTCCTTGTCCAAAAAATGTCGAAACTATGCCAATATATCAAGCAAAGTTCGAAAATGTGCTGACGCATACTGCACCTACTAAAACGCTAGCATCATCCAGTAATGACAATTGTTCGAGTTTTCAACCCATCATGTCTATCTCATGATAGTTCAACTGACAGCAAAACAGAAAATCCATGTCATGGAAAATCACGGATAAACTACAGCAAAACTTAAGAAAGCATATTTGAGTGAATTACCAGTTACTAAGGCAAAATTTGAAAATCTTAAAAACCTCATTCAACACTTAAACTAAGCAATAATGCACCTGATGTTTTAGATGACAGTGATATTGAACACGTTGAGGGAGATTCGTTCTAGATAATCTTTCGCTACCTATACCAAATAAGAAGTATTATTTAGTTTGTTTTTCTTTCTTTTTTAAGAAACTTTCGTTTTGGATGTTATGATATTTTTTGCCAAAGTTACAATAAAGCATTGTTTTTTTTTATTGAAGTGTTACTTTGTTTTACTTTGACACAAGTGACATCTAAATGAATTACAGCAAAATCTACAAAATGGTACATGTGGACATATGCACCAATAATAAATGATTGTTTTCATTTCGTTTGGCATAAGAGCCTCTAGTTATTAATGGCACAAACGACATTTGACACTTATTAGGGTACAAGCGCCATGCCTTTAATTTTCATGATTTTGCAAAAGATGTATTAATGATAGAGTGAAAAGCAGTACTGTTATAGTAAAAAAAACAGTATAGCTGAATTTTTGAAGTATCTTGCTTTTAACCAAATGAGCAAGTAATCTGTCAAATACATTTTAGGTTATAGTGTAAATTGTCTTCAGTGGCGTTTGTGTCGTTCTGTCATGGACTCGTCGATATTATGTATGAAGTTAAGGTCAAGTCAGGTAAAGAAGGTGGTATCGCTATTAACTCTAGTGATAGTAATTATAAAGAAAAATTAAAAGAAAATGTCATAAATGAAATTAATATTTGAACAATTAGTCCGCAAGTATATTATAGAAAAATTGCTGAAATGAAGATTAGTATTATTATTATATATTATATCAAGTGGGACCTATACTCCATTCAGTCTAAGAATAAAGTAGATGGCGCTACAATTTGAGCACAGTTTACACACGATGAACTTTGTATTTTGAAAACAAGTAAAACATATGTTTACTGTCAGATGGATAGCAGGGATATACATATCTGATATCATTATATTTTGACATTTACGTACATTTTTATACAAGTTGGTAACTCATTCCTCAAGAAAAAGGAATGCACATGTCGTCTAATTGTACTTTTTTGTGCTTCATCCAATTTATTGTAAGTATGACGATAATTTCTTTTTCTTGGAGGAGAAATTGGAACTCCATATAATTCCATTTCTTTAATAATGCAGTACATTGTATTCCTATTAATACCCACTTCCTCTGCTGTTTGATTGACTGCAGCTGTTTTAGACATATTGTCTTTATGTTTAATGTACACATTATAAGCCATTTGCCTTTGTCCAGATCTTATGTGTTTCCCTTTACGATTTTTTGAAGGACCTGGTAAAATGCTTCCGCCGTACTATAGAATATTAGCGATTACGAAATAACGAAATTGATAAAATACCTTAACAAATGAATATTTCACTTGCGAGTTCTAAGAAGAACTATTTTTTAAGAATATTAACAACAAATAACTATGTAAAATACGGAAATCGACAAAATCTTTGAACAAAACTGTCAGTAAACAAATTTTTGACAGAACGAGCTAAATGCGATTATTTTGCCGGTGTAAATGCACACTCGATTTCAACCAATCACAAACGTTTATTTTAAGCCCTATCTTTCCCAATGCTTTATTCTTAGACTGAATGGAGTATAGTTCTTTTATGTGTGTAGTTTGTTTAAGCAACTGAAATGAACTTTAACTTCTAGTGCCACTTTATATCCTGAAAGTTACCATCTTGCAATTGCAACGATTCCTCAGTCCCAGTTATCTTGCAATTTAGAGGAAGCTGTGACCCCCCTCCCAAAAAAAAAATCACGAGACTACTACTACCATTAATTGAGGAAATATCGCAGTTGGAAGAAAATTTTATTGAAAAATTAAAAAACATATTTTCTACCATTGCAGTGAAAAGCTAATATTTGCGTGTTTAAAAGGTTTTTTTAGAAGAACTATCTGTCGGTGTAGAAAGTAGCTTTGCCCTCGACTCAATAAATATAAAAACAAGAAAACATATAAGTAAAAAAAGAATAAAAACGACTTCTAATAGATTGATTGACTATTTTATTTTAAGTAGGCACGTGCTCTTATTTTGCATTTTATTTCATGTAGTGATCTAAAAAGGGTAAACGAAAGAATCGCCTTTTGATAATAGGGTGAAAAGCGGGAACTATTTCCTGGATATCTTCTCTATCATAACCCAAAATACCTTCTCACTGAAGCCACTTCCACTTCGTTTTTCCGGCTTTTTCGAAATGTTTGACATGATATATTTCGCCATCACTTATAACGATTACTTGTCTTGGATGAAGGTATCCTTGGAAATCCACTCTTACGTAGTCAAGGACAGCAATTTCGTTTCTCGTGGTCCAAACTTCATTGTCAGGACTTTGTCCAGACTCCTCAAAATCTTCTCTGTCTGTTGCAACTTCATGGACAATGGAATCAGAAAAATCACTATATTATTTTTCTCAGTCTTTTTTCACATGTTTTCTCTTATCGTTGGTTTGGGCAGTTTTATTATCAGTCTCTGTTTGTTTTATTGCAGCTTTAGCAGCTTTTTTGCAGCCTCTCCATTCTCCTTTTCTTTTATAATTTTTATATATTGCTCAATGGTGGTAACTTCGGCACTATACCAAACTCGCCGCTTTTTAGTTGCAACAGGGGTTAACTTCTTTGTTTCCTTGACATAGGAAAGAAGAATGTTTTCGCCAGATGTTGGTTCAACGGTTGGCCTTGGTGTTGTTTAACTCTTGCTGCTGGTAGTTGCGAAAGCTGCACTTGGAAGTGTTTTAGATTATTGATGAAATATCGCAGGGAAATCTTCGTTATCAAGATTATGTTGATGTGGAATTTTTGGAATACCTCCTTCTATACACTGTTTAAAATTTTCCAAAACTGCTGGCCTGAATTTATTCTCATTTACGGCATTCCGGTTGATAGGATACATTCCGGTGGCACTGCATGTTGACCTCATTCATCCTGTCATAAACTTTGTGGAACAATCCTACAAACTCTTGTTTTGGAACTTTCTTCAGTTATTTCGTTGCCACTTCAGGATTTCTTGTCCCATTCAGATTTAAGTCACATTCAGAGGCTGAAGGACATATGAAGTGTGTGGTGGAAGTTTAAATATGGTCACACTGTCCTCGGCAACGGATTTTATAAGTGTGTGGTTTATATGGGTAGAATGACGGTATAGATCACAAGAATGGATCTGGGATCTGTTTCAAAAAACATTTCTCGAACCAATACCTGAACACTTCACTTTCCATCCACCCTCTTTTTTGTAGTTGCATATGAAGTTTGATATCTTTGTCTATCCATGACTCAATCACATTTTTACCTTTCAATATTATTAAAAGTAGTAGCTTTCGACCTGTAGCAGAAATACATATCAGAACTTATATATTTTCTCGGCCCGGCGAACTTGTCATCCTAACGGTTTTGCTATCTTTCAAACCGATGTCTCCCCCCTAATTGTAAATACATTTCGGTTTGTTTTCTAATCCCAGACTTTTCACTTGTTGGGTAAATAAATCGAAAAAACCGTAAATAGTCCAAAAGTTTACCTGGCTAATTATCAAGTATTCTACGCTTTGAGGTTTCTTTATTGAGAAGCTCCTGGGTTTCTTAAATTCCAGAAACCATTCTTCGCTTGGTCTTTCATTTCGGAATTTCGTTCTTATATTGAGCCTTTTTACATACGTCTCTACTGTGTTCAAGACCTCCCGAGTTAAACCGAGTTTTTAAACCATCGGCCAAGTTTTTTCATTTATAGGTGGCAAGCGTAGTCTTCCACCTCCTTCTTGTCCATCTGACGCCCCTATTCCATTTTCACTCCAGGTTCCATTCAAATAGTAGTATAATGTTGTGGGTAAGTCCTACATGTCCCTCGCTTCATTCTTATTCCGTTTGTGCCACCAGCATTCTTCAAATTTTCTTTGCTATATCTCCTCTCGTCCACACCACGTTGAGTTTTTTGCACCACATATTTTCTATCCATATCTGCACAGAAAATATACCTATTCTAAATCAGTAATATTTTACTGGTCAACAGGGCATCTGGGACCATTAGGTCCCATTTAACCTAGCACTGGGGTCCCAGACTCTCCAATTTTCAAATTTTTATGTACAACTGAGACTTCCTTGTTCGCTTTCATCTCAAAAGCAATTTGCAAAGTGTGCCACACATAGTATTATTTATATTCTATTTTCTTCCCATATAACAAATTTGGTATCGATACCCGCAAAATTTTCGTTTGTACAAATATTTGATAGGAGTTGCTATAGCGTCAACTGACGGTGACCAGGATTATTCATGCAGGTCTTCTAGCCAATTGCTTTCAAATCTTCTCTCTCTTTGTTGGCTTAGGAGTCAATAGTGTTTGCCTACTACACAGAATAGCCAAGTATTGAATAAAATATAGGTATAGAAAAGTAATATTTAAAAACTTAATGTATAATATTCAGTTTAGAACTGGCTTTCATGTAATATTATTTTACTGGCAAAATCTATACACCCCGAAGTATTAATTAATTAGTTTGATTTTATTACTCCAAAATTGTTCCGGTCGATGGGAATTTGTATAATAATCATCAAAACAGACTACTATAATAATTCGTGAAACGAAATTTATATTTCGTATTAAACATTGGATAACATATACCTGCATAGATATATATCAATACGAATCGACATCACGATCACTATTACTTTACCAATTAGTACCAATAATAAGAGCGATGAATATATAAACAAATTAACCATTCTATTGAAACTGAATGCAGATTTCATTGAAACTGGTTTCTTGAATAAACTCAGTCACGTAACAAACCATCCTTTCTAAGATGCTTACGTTTATCTTTAGAATAATAGATTCATAATGTAAATATACATTTAGCGTTAACTTTCTAATAAATATATTGGCAGAAATTACCTTTTCATAGCTTTATTAGATATTAAATACCATTATTATGCAGATATTTAATTTTTAACAGTGGACAAATGGATTAAATCCATTTATAAGGAACTAGTAAAGAACTTTAATAGTTGTGAATATCGTTTCGTTTATAAGAAAAGTATATATTAAGCAATTTAGTTGTATACTGCATAGTGTCATTCAAAGGGTATACTTAATAATATAAATTTAACTAGCAGATCACGAAATGTATTAAACATGTTAAAATCCTAGATTATGATAAGAACCAAAAAAATACTTCATAATTCAAATATCACACGAGATTACTTTCGTCATAATTTTGTATTGTGTATTAGATCTCAACTTTAAAAATAAGGAATTATAATAAAGGCGTAACTACTGTGACGACAGAAAGAACTACAGTAGCAAGTCAACTTACATCATTAATGATGTAAGTTAACTGTAAATGTTAACATCTTGAACATATTGTCAAACTTTATTGTTTTTCATTCGAGGATACACAAAATCAATTCACTCACTGATACAAACTTTAACTACTTATAATAAAAATAAAAGAGAAGGATCTTGGGATCTTGTACGGTCTTCCAAGTGATGGTTATTATGGACAAAATTATATTCTCCATTTTGGACCATCGTAAAGATAGTTACCATCGACCAAAATCTAATAAAATTAAAGAAATATAGATTAAAACATAAAAATAACTAGTAAATTAGAAACTTAAAATTGACACTGACAAGATGTCAACTGACTTATATAATACATATCAGAGACTAAACAACCCAGACCGGCAACTACTTGAAAAAAAAAATCCAAGATCTTCTATCCTTGTCACACATCAATGAACTTGGTACGAAGATGGCGCTAGCAGCATATTGGCGCAAAATTTGAAATGAGCTTGTTTTTAGAATACGCTTATTAAATACGTTATTTATGTAACAAAAACATACACAAATGTTACTAAAACTATGGTAATAAATATTACTTACTGTAACAATTATAGCCATAGTTTGAGCATCTTATGTGTAATTTTGTGGTGATACATATTAAATATGTGATACGAAATATAAATATTTATCTTTTACTTACATATATTATAACATCCCTCTTACGGTGACCTATTAGACACAATAAACTACTACTCTATATAAGATTAAGAGAAATATAATAATCTAATAAGTGAAAACTGTCAAGGAAAACATAGGGATATAATAATAATAGTTTTTATTGGTACATATACTTATACAATAAACCATAATAAAATTAAATTACACAACCAATAATGAGAAGACAATAATAATACAAATCTTGTGTAATATGACAAATAAAGACAAAACTAATATTCAAAAGGAACAAATTCAGCAATAGTTCATTACTAAAATGCTGATTTTAAATTTGTCCCTTAAACTAACAGCAAATGAGATATATAACAGAAAAATATGCAGATGTAGAAAATTAATATTACAAGTCTATAGTATATAAAATTGATATTATACAGATTGCCAAAAATAAAATCAACAACAAAATAGTAATAATAATACTAATACACAAATCAAAAGGTATCAAACCTGCAAGGCAAAGAGCATGTCAAAAATGCGCTTCTTAAACAAAGGAAATGCCAATCTTATCTTAAACCTGTCCATTTTGTTAACTTCATCCTGTCCAAACCCGCACGCTAAACACTTGGACACCATATTTGTATCAACATATAATTAATACGATGTACGACAAAGGATTGCAAAAATATGTCAAACGTGTCAAATTTTGAAATGTAGTTTTGAATGACATATATCCATAGCATAACAAACATTTCAATTGACGCTAGCGCCATCTCATCTCCAAGTTCAGTGAATCTGACAAAGATGGTAGAGTATTGAAATTTACGTTTGCTAAACAAGGATGAGTATTCTGGATAAAATCTAGGATTTAGTTGCCGGTCTGGATTGTTTAGTCTGTCATACATATAAATACATTGTATTACATTGTGCTATTTTGACATATAGCACAACGTAATACAATGTAAATATTGTACATATAAGAATACAGTAATTCACATTATGAAAATCAAGGTAGATTTCAATTTCTCTCTCAAATTCAATCATATGTAATAAAAATGAAAAATGAAAAGCTATTTCGTGATTTAAATACTTATAACTGAGATCAAAAATGTTGTTAATCCTTTGCAATTAATGCAACAGTATACAAGCAGCGTTTTCCATTTAAAAGATAATGTTAAGAATTGTTTCTGTACGTAAACAATTACATCAAGTTTCTAGTTTCCACGAAGTCAATTGTTAGTAATTTCCAATTGGTAGATATTTACCTTTCATTCTTTTCTCTTCCCAGAAGATTTTCTTCCGCAATTATTACACTTTCTTCCGATATAAAACAATAGTTATCACTTTATCACTTAATAATGTTCTGCAATTGTCTTTTATGTTTACTGATGCTAACTATATTTAAAAAAATAATCAAAATATTTCTGAAGCAATGATTAATATTATATATACCGTAGTCGTCCAATTTTAATTTCGGTTTACACTTCTATCGCATGCAGAATATGACCTTATAATATGCAGCGATACCTGCTTGCTAACAGTGGTGGGAGAGCAACGCAGTGTCGATGTCGGGGGACCTTCACGCGAGTGTACTGTCTTGGCAGCCTCGCTTATGGTTATCTTTAGTTTATTTCGTCGCGCTTTTTTCCTGTTTCTACTTTCGTATCAGAAATTAAAATATGTCGACTACGGTATAAAATATGTCGAACTGACGCACTTTTCCCAAAGCCTATAAATGGTAAAACTCCAGGAATAAATAAATGTAAGACACGTACAAAAGCTAACGGTCTTCTTGACTCAGCATAGTTAGCATAGCAAACTAATAAAAATGAGGCTGCCATTTAAAACTTCTGTTAGAAGATCCTCAATTTACAACAACCAATTTCACTACTTGGTAGACCATGTTTGATAAAAATCAATAGCGTAATTGATAATGCATTATACTATTAACTGACTATTAAGTAATGGATGTTTACTACCAGGATGGCAGAACTAGGGTTTAGAAACAAATCTTGTTTTTATCTAGTAACATTTCGGTCTTGATTAAAACCTTCATCTTATGTGCCACATACGTCCCAGATCTTAAAGTATCATACGCTACTTTAAATAATTTGAGCGGACTATTATTTACCTTCGTACCTTATGAAACGTTCTTGTAAATGCAATAACACCCAGGACTTTTTGCAGAAATCCATGCCCATATATTTACCAAAACTCGGCGGCTGGTTTTGTATATTTTGCATTATAGAGCCGACTCTTTGGTCTACATACTCTAACTTGGCCAAAGGGGGATGACTAGAAGGTATTTTCATCACAAAATTTACGTTTTCCCAAAAGTTATTGCCATTCACAAGTTACTGTAATGCAAAGCCCAATCTGGTTTCTTTGTGTTTAGCTGTAAATTTGATCCTCTAGCAGCAGCGTAATTTTTAAATTCGCTTCCCGAATACGACGTCGTGCGGTGATAACAGATGTGGGGAAGTTTGGATGAATGATTGCCTCTGTTGCTGTTAGAAAAGGGTTATATTTAATATTGTGGACCAATATAAAATCGTTCACTGCAGCTGATATGCTCGAGGTCGCCCAGAACCCACTTGTCTATCCAGAAATCCTCTCTCTCACCACCGCCGAACAATTAAATTTCCCAAACTCTTTGCCAACCCTAACTGACCTGCTACAGCAGCTTCAGATAATCCTGTTTCTACTAGGGAAAAAAACTATTAAACTAATAAATTGGTGCCATGATGACTAGAAAATTTCTTGACAACTCAAAATAAAATTTATGTTTAACAGCTTGTTGATTATTATTGACAAAAAATATACAAACAATCAGCTGAAATTTCTAGTTTGTCAAAATATGACAGAATTTTGTATGACATTGATGACCAGAAATTATTGCTCACGACTGTAATTTGAACACCTATAAAAACGTTAAGACATCTTAGGATTGGATTTAAAGCTTACTATATTGCTTTATTGAGTGCCCGAATAATAAAAACAATAGAGCAACTTGGTAAATTAAATAGAATATTAATTATAAAACTGGATAAATTAACCCAAAACACAGTTGAGATGACAAATGTCAAAACTGACGTGACAACAACTCAAATTAAGAGGGGCGTTTACTAACAAATAGAACCTTATGCAACTTATATTACTCGCAGGACGGGTAGACGCAAGGTATAGCTACTATATTTAGGACAGCTGACTCGTCGGCCATTTTGGAGATAAATGTCAGTTCATATCACGATACACTTATACCGGTATGCTCACTTTAGCTGTCAATGACGTCATTGCGGACAGATTGACAGTTCTCATATAGGCTACATTTTGACGCAGTTATCTCCAAAATGGCGGACGAGTCAGCTATGCTTTATATAGTAGTTGTAACGCAAGGGGGTGTGAGTAGGTAAGACGATATTCGGTTCTGTCACCGCGCTTCGGTTTATTCACAGATTCTGTCATAGATAAAGGAATACTACAGATGGGAAACATAATGTATAAAGAATGAGTACTTACGGAACTGTTGATGTTGTTGATGTTTTATAATAAGCCAATTTTCGCTTGTCAATAACTATTATATTATTATACACTCGAATATTATAGGTATATGACATTTAAATGCGAATGACAGTTTAATTACAAACTGTCACTCGCATTTAAATGTCATATACCTATAATTTAAATGCGAGTGACAGTTTGTAATTAAACTGTCACTCGCATTTAAGTCTGCAATAGCCGACCGATTCCGACAGAAATATTCGCAAAAAACTGATTTTCGATAAGAGTAAAAGACCTACTTCCGGTAGGAATTTCGGAAAACTTTTTAGATAAAATTATACTCAATTTTAATTTTGAGTATATATGAATTCTTTATAAATTTGTTAAAACTTAGTAGTTGACGAAATATTGGCAAAATTCGATTTTTTCGCTGAAGTAAACTGCTACTTCCGGTCTACCGATTTTACTGAAAAACTAATCAGATCTCAAGAGGGAGATTATACACGTAAATACAAAATTTGGAATTGATATCTACAGCGGCTTGACCGCTATCGTGGTCACACACACACACACACACACACACACACACACAGACAGACACACAGACACAGAGACATTTTTTAAAAACCACTTTTTCGGTATCAGGGGACTTCAAAACGTGGACATCTGCAAAAATCTCGAGGTCGAAAATTTTCATCATCACAATACTTCCTTATACTACGTATAAGAAAGTAAAAAATGAGGTGTGGCCACCACACGACTTTCTTATACGTATGAGCGTTTCAAACTATACAATCTTAAGAATTTTTTTATACAAAACTTATTCAAAATCCTATTCTAAGTACTTTTATTCTCTTAATAAATCGCTATAGAATGCATACTTTGCAAGATATTCGAAAAAAAGTGCTACTCGCTAAGAGTAAAAGTGCTACTTCCGGTCCGAATTTTGAAATTTCATGTATACAAAAAATATTGCAAATATAACTCTAAATACTTTTGTACTCTTAATAAATATATACAGGGTGTTCCTAAATATCATGTACATAAGGAAGGGGGTAACTATTTGGTTTATTTTGTGCCTAAAATTTCATATAAACATAGGTCTGCAAACGCTTCGTTACCAATATGCAGGGTGTTGAAATTTCAAGAATTTTTCACTTTTTACTGTATAGCTCCTGCAGTTTTTGAGATATTTTGTTCAAATTTGGAAGGTAGGTTACGCTATAAGGCCTGCATCATTATCCATGCCAAATGATTATGTAAATCTACAGGGTAATAATTTTTTCGGGGTCATGCCCTCTTTTCTCACCCTGAACTTTTTTGCGATGCGCCACTGCTAGATTCTAAAATACGCAATAAATTTTCTGTCTTGTTTAGAAACTTTTTGATCTCTTGTATTTTTTTCTTATCTCTGACCGTTATCGAGAAAAAAATAGAAAACAATTTTCTGTAATCCGCCAGAGAAAATTAAATTTTTTAAAATGGTCTAGTAGGCTCTGGCTTTATTCAGATAATCACTTGAGTTTATTAATTTTAAGAGTTAAGGTGCTACTACCTGTTAAAAAATAGGATGACCCGGTTTTCGTAGCATTGTTTTATTACAATAAAAAGTAACATAACTAATAACAATAAAAACCCTAAGTAATAACAATGACAATGAAACTATGCTACAACAATTGTTGAAAGTGTCCTCCTTCAACCCTTATACAGGCGTCCGCTCTTCTTCTCATTGATGCTCGCACTCTCTCAAATACTCCTGGAGTATTTCTTATCGTTTCAAATCCATCGATTATTCGATTTCGTAAGTCATCAACAGTATTCACAGGTGTTGTTACACTAGAGATTTGAGATGTCCCCACAAAAAAAAATCTAAACTATTTAAGTCAGGGGACCATGGCTGAGGTCCACCTCGTCCTATCCACCTATTCTCATATACTTCATTTAAATACTCCCGAGCCAAAATAGAAAAATGTGATGGGGCGCCATCGTGCATATACCACATTTGATTTCTAAGTAAAAGGGGCAAGTCTTCAAGTAATAAAGGCAATTCATTCTGCAAAAACAGCCTGTATGATTGACCAGTAAGTCGACCAGGCAAAAAACAAGGACCAATCAAATTATCTCCAATTATACCACCCCATACATTTAATGAGAACTGTTCTTGAAAATGCGTTTCTACAATTTCATGTGGATTTTCATCTGCCCACGTGTGGTTGTTGTGGAAATTCATAATTGAAGTCCTTGAAAAATTCGCTTCATCAGTAAAAAGGATTTTACAATCAAAAATGCGGTCTACTGCTAGCTTATTAAGGTACCATTGGCAGAAATCAAACCTTAAAGGGAAGTCTCGGGGAAAAAGAGCCTGCACTCTCTGAATGTGGTAAGGGTATAGCAGGGAAACACGTAGAATACGCCAAACCACTTGATGACTAATATTTAAATGTTCACTGATTTTTCTGGTGCTGGTGCGAGGATGTCTGTCTATTTCATTCAGAACAGCCTCTTCGATCTGTGGTGTTCTAACAGTACGTGGTTTACCTGCATCATTAGTATTCTTTTTAAAAGTTCCAGTTTCTCCAAGACGCCTATGAATATTTGAAAATATTCGATGATCGGGTATCATTCTATTGGGATAGCGCTCCATGTACAGACGCCTGGCTTCTCTTGCATTTCCATTCGCAAGGCCGTAGATAAAATGCAGGTCAGCCATTTCAGAATTCGTGAAATTTGGCATATTTACAAAATCATAACGAGTATTTAAAACACTTTTACACCTTACAGTTTGCAATTTAAAACTTTACTTATACAGACACAAGTTACGATTTCTAATGTCAATTGTCAAATTAATAAACTCAAGTGATTATCTGAATAAAGCCAGAGCCTGCTAGACCATTTTAAAAAATTTAATTTTCTCTGGCGAATTACAGAAAATTGTTTTCTATTTTTTTTTCTCGATAACGGTCAGAGATAAGAAAAAAATATAAGAGATCAAAAAGTTTCTAAACAAGACAGAAAATTTATTGCGTATTTTAGAATCTAGCAGTGGCGCATCGCAAAAAAGTTCAGGGTGAGAAAAGAGGGCATGACCCCGAAAAAATTATTACCCTGTAGATTTACATAATCATTTGGCATGGCTAATGATGCAGGCCTTATAGCGTAACCTACCTTCCAAATTTGAAAAAAATATCTCAAAAACTGCAGGAGCTATACAGTAAAAAGTGAAAAATTCTTGAAATTTCAACACCCTGCATATTGGTAACGAAGCGTTTGCAGACCTATGTTTATATGAAATTTTAGGCACAAAATAAACCAAATAGTTACCCCCTTCCTTATGTACATGATATTTAGGAACACCCTGTATAGAATGCATAATTTACGACATATTTGCCAAAAATCGCTATTCGGTAAGAGTAAAAGTATTACTTCCGGTCCGAATTTTGAAATCTTTTTTATACAAAAGATATTGAAAACTGTGTTTTAAATACTTTTATACACGTAACGTACCTGTCTAAAAAGCTTGACTTGCGAAATATTCCCAAAAAGCCGATTTTCGATAAGAGTAAAAGACCTACTTCCGGTAGGAATTTCGAAAAACTTTTTAAATAAAATTGTTCTCAATTTTAATTTTAAGTACATATGAATTCTTTATAAATTTGCATAAACTTAGTATTTGACGAAATATTGGCAAAATTCGATTTTTTCACTGAAGTAAACTGCTACTTCCGGTCTACCGATTTTACTGAAAAACTAATCAGATCTCAAGAGGGAGATTATACACGTAAATACAAAATTTGGAATTGATAGCTACAGCGATTTGACCGCTATCGTGGTCACACACAGACACACAGACAGACAGACAGACACACACACAGACATTTTTTAAAAACCACTTTTTTGGTATCAGGGGACCTCAAAACGTGGACATCTGCAAAAATCTCGAGGTCGAAAATTTTCATCATCACAATACTTCCTTATACTAATAAGAAAGTAAAAAGCTCTATTAAAATATGACGATACAACGCAAGGGGGTGTGAGTAGGTAAGACGATATTCGGTTCTGTCACCGCGCTTCGGTTTATTCACAGATTCTGTCATAGATAAAGGAATACTACAGATGGGAAACATAATGTATAAAGAATGAGTACTTACGGAACTGTTGATGTTGTTGATGTTTTATAATAAGCCAATTTTCGCTTGTCAATAACTATTATATTATTATACACTCGAATATTATAGGTATATGACATTTAAATGCGAATGACAGTTTAATTACAAACTGTCACTCGCATTTAAATGTCATATACCTATAATTTAAATGCGAGTGACAGTTTGTAATTAAACTGTCACTCGCATTTAAGTCTGCAATAGCCGACCGATTCCGACAGAAATATTCGCAAAAAACTGATTTTCGATAAGAGTAAAAGACCTACTTCCGGTAGGAATTTCGGAAAACTTTTTAGATAAAATTATACTCAATTTTAATTTTGAGTATATATGAATTCTTTATAAATTTGTTAAAACTTAGTAGTTGACGAAATATTGGCAAAATTCGATTTTTTCGCTGAAGTAAACTGCTACTTCCGGTCTACCGATTTTACTGAAAAACTAATCAGATCTCAAGAGGGAGATTATACACGTAAATACAAAATTTGGAATTGATATCTACAGCGGCTTGACCGCTATCGTGGTCACACACACACACACACACACACACACACACACAGACAGACACACAGACACAGAGACATTTTTTAAAAACCACTTTTTCGGTATCAGGGGACTTCAAAACGTGGACATCTGCAAAAATCTCGAGGTCGAAAATTTTCATCATCACAATACTTCCTTATACTACGTATAAGAAAGTAAAAAATGAGGTGTGGCCACCACACGACTTTCTTATACGTATGAGCGTTTCAAACTATACAATCTTAAGAATTTTTTTATACAAAACTTATTCAAAATCCTATTCTAAGTACTTTTATTCTCTTAATAAATCGCTATAGAATGCATACTTTGCAAGATATTCGAAAAAAAGTGCTACTCGCTAAGAGTAAAAGTGCTACTTCCGGTCCGAATTTTGAAATTTCATGTATACAAAAAATATTGCAAATATAACTCTAAATACTTTTGTACTCTTAATAAATATATACAGGGTGTTCCTAAATATCATGTACATAAGGAAGGGGGTAACTATTTGGTTTATTTTGTGCCTAAAATTTCATATAAACATAGGTCTGCAAACGCTTCGTTACCAATATGCAGGGTGTTGAAATTTCAAGAATTTTTCACTTTTTACTGTATAGCTCCTGCAGTTTTTGAGATATTTTGTTCAAATTTGGAAGGTAGGTTACGCTATAAGGCCTGCATCATTATCCATGCCAAATGATTATGTAAATCTACAGGGTAATAATTTTTTCGGGGTCATGCCCTCTTTTCTCACCCTGAACTTTTTTGCGATGCGCCACTGCTAGATTCTAAAATACGCAATAAATTTTCTGTCTTGTTTAGAAACTTTTTGATCTCTTGTATTTTTTTCTTATCTCTGACCGTTATCGAGAAAAAAATAGAAAACAATTTTCTGTAATCCGCCAGAGAAAATTAAATTTTTTAAAATGGTCTAGTAGGCTCTGGCTTTATTCAGATAATCACTTGAGTTTATTAATTTTAAGAGTTAAGGTGCTACTACCTGTTAAAAAATAGGATGACCCGGTTTTCGTAGCATTGTTTTATTACAATAAAAAGTAACATAACTAATAACAATAAAAACCCTAAGTAATAACAATGACAATGAAACTATGCTACAACAATTGTTGAAAGTGTCCTCCTTCAACCCTTATACAGGCGTCCGCTCTTCTTCTCATTGATGCTCGCACTCTCTCAAATACTCCTGGAGTATTTCTTATCGTTTCAAATCCATCGATTATTCGATTTCGTAAGTCATCAACAGTATTCACAGGTGTTGTTACACTAGAGATTTGAGATGTCCCCACAAAAAAAAATCTAAACTATTTAAGTCAGGGGACCATGGCTGAGGTCCACCTCGTCCTATCCACCTATTCTCATATACTTCATTTAAATACTCCCGAGCCAAAATAGAAAAATGTGATGGGGCGCCATCGTGCATATACCACATTTGATTTCTAAGTAAAAGGGGCAAGTCTTCAAGTAATAAAGGCAATTCATTCTGCAAAAACAGCCTGTATGATTGACCAGTAAGTCGACCAGGCAAAAAACAAGGACCAATCAAATTATCTCCAATTATACCACCCCATACATTTAATGAGAACTGTTCTTGAAAATGCGTTTCTACAATTTCATGTGGATTTTCATCTGCCCACGTGTGGTTGTTGTGGAAATTCATAATTGAAGTCCTTGAAAAATTCGCTTCATCAGTAAAAAGGATTTTACAATCAAAAATGCGGTCTACTGCTAGCTTATTAAGGTACCATTGGCAGAAATCAAACCTTAAAGGGAAGTCTCGGGGAAAAAGAGCCTGCACTCTCTGAATGTGGTAAGGGTATAGCAGGGAAACACGTAGAATACGCCAAACCACTTGATGACTAATATTTAAATGTTCACTGATTTTTCTGGTGCTGGTGCGAGGATGTCTGTCTATTTCATTCAGAACAGCCTCTTCGATCTGTGGTGTTCTAACAGTACGTGGTTTACCTGCATCATTAGTATTCTTTTTAAAAGTTCCAGTTTCTCCAAGACGCCTATGAATATTTGAAAATATTCGATGATCGGGTATCATTCTATTGGGATAGCGCTCCATGTACAGACGCCTGGCTTCTCTTGCATTTCCATTCGCAAGGCCGTAGATAAAATGCAGGTCAGCCATTTCAGAATTCGTGAAATTTGGCATATTTACAAAATCATAACGAGTATTTAAAACACTTTTACACCTTACAGTTTGCAATTTAAAACTTTACTTATACAGACACAAGTTACGATTTCTAATGTCAATTGTCAAATTAATAAACTCAAGTGATTATCTGAATAAAGCCAGAGCCTGCTAGACCATTTTAAAAAATTTAATTTTCTCTGGCGAATTACAGAAAATTGTTTTCTATTTTTTTTTCTCGATAACGGTCAGAGATAAGAAAAAAATATAAGAGATCAAAAAGTTTCTAAACAAGACAGAAAATTTATTGCGTATTTTAGAATCTAGCAGTGGCGCATCGCAAAAAAGTTCAGGGTGAGAAAAGAGGGCATGACCCCGAAAAAATTATTACCCTGTAGATTTACATAATCATTTGGCATGGCTAATGATGCAGGCCTTATAGCGTAACCTACCTTCCAAATTTGAAAAAAATATCTCAAAAACTGCAGGAGCTATACAGTAAAAAGTGAAAAATTCTTGAAATTTCAACACCCTGCATATTGGTAACGAAGCGTTTGCAGACCTATGTTTATATGAAATTTTAGGCACAAAATAAACCAAATAGTTACCCCCTTCCTTATGTACATGATATTTAGGAACACCCTGTATAGAATGCATAATTTACGACATATTTGCCAAAAATCGCTATTCGGTAAGAGTAAAAGTATTACTTCCGGTCCGAATTTTGAAATCTTTTTTATACAAAAGATATTGAAAACTGTGTTTTAAATACTTTTATACACGTAACGTACCTGTCTAAAAAGCTTGACTTGCGAAATATTCCCAAAAAGCCGATTTTCGATAAGAGTAAAAGACCTACTTCCGGTAGGAATTTCGAAAAACTTTTTAAATAAAATTGTTCTCAATTTTAATTTTAAGTACATATGAATTCTTTATAAATTTGCATAAACTTAGTATTTGACGAAATATTGGCAAAATTCGATTTTTTCACTGAAGTAAACTGCTACTTCCGGTCTACCGATTTTACTGAAAAACTAATCAGATCTCAAGAGGGAGATTATACACGTAAATACAAAATTTGGAATTGATAGCTACAGCGATTTGACCGCTATCGTGGTCACACACAGACACACAGACAGACAGACAGACAGACACACACACAGACATTTTTTAAAAACCACTTTTTTGGTATCAGGGGACCTCAAAACGTGGACATCTGCAAAAATCTCGAGGTCGAAAATTTTCATCATCACAATACTTCCTTATACTAATAAGAAAGTAAAAAGCTCTATTAAAATATGACGATACAAAATTGTAATATATTATTTATTTACAACCATACGCGTAATGTTGGCATTTCTGACTTTTTAAAAGTTAGGAAGTGTGACTTTGTTCACGTTTACTTCCCGCCCTCTTATTACTGCCCTCATTTACTTCCCGCCCTCTATTACTGCCCTCGTTTCTTAACCTCAATGTCAATCACAATTTAAAACTGTCAACTCGATATGTCAAAACATTATGGGAATTTTTATCACAAATAATTATTAATTGTATGGTTGTAAATAAAATTAATTGTTACATTAGAATTATTGGAAGCTTGAATACATGTAGATAGGCCGCCCTGCTATTGCTGATATGATGAAATAGTGATTTCTTGTCCTTCTCCATTCGAGCCAAGATATCTGGATTGCTACGGGAGGACAGTTTCCCTCAGTTCAAGTGGAGTGCAGACCTTGAAGGCTGTACTACTCAACATTTCTTTTATAATCTATTCACCGAAAAAAGTTGCGTATATTTATTTGACGTTTACGCTAGATCATCACAAATCTGACAACTCAATATGTCAAAACTTTTACCGGAATTTTTATCACAAATAAATATAATTATGGTTGTAAATAAAATAGTATACAAACCTCGGTGAAAAGTTTCATTCCTGTCTCGAGATAAAGTTAACCTCGACGCTTCGCGTCTCGGTTAACTACCTAATCTCTCGACAGTAATGAAACACTTTCCACCTCGGTATGTAATATACTATTAAAGGATACCTAACAAGAATGTATCGAGAAAAGCTGTTTAATTGTATTGAATAGTCTCAACAGGGTAGATTATTCAATATCTGAGTGAGATCATTTTTAAATAATGATGAGTAACAATTTCGTACTTGAATGCCAAGTTGTTTCGATTTTATTTCGTATTTATCTGCCACAAGATTTTTTTAATTTAACTTGAAATTAGTATGAATATAGTAGAAGGCACGAAACAATTCACTTTCCTCATGCAGTAGAGCGTCGAAAATCCGGATTAATTATGACCGGACCCTGTCCGGATTATTATAATATTTGAGAAAAACAAAAAAAACGACAGTTTGATGCCTTAAACATAAATAAATGAAATCATTAAAACCATTAATTAATGAATGTTATGTGTACATATTTGTGTATGTAACATTTTCAATACTGTACAGTTTATACAGAGCTCTAAAAAAACTGTTATTGACTTTTGAACTGCAGTATGGTTCCCTTTTTTTGTAGCCAAGTTGATCCGTTTTTTTACTTTCCGTCTGTTGCTCAAGCCATGACATCAGAGTCTCTGCCGCCATAAAGAGTTCCGAATATGTCGGCCCTGCCTTTTCAATTTCATCTTCAATTTCCTCAACAGATCAACTGTTTCTGCGTCGCCTTCAGACACCATGGAAGCTGTTTCTTAGTCACTAATTGGTATCATTTTCATCGTATTGTTCGAATCCCGTGATCGTGCTGTATATTTCTGCCATTTCGTTTACACCGCAGTATTTGTTATCATTTGCAATTTCTTCACCAGCACTTTCTTCTTCATGCCATCGTTTATTCCAGGCACTTTCCAAATTGCTTTTGGTGCGAGTATCCCAAGCATCTGCAAGCATATAAATGCCATCTTTAATGTTCATTATTTTAATGAACTCCACCATACTCTCTTCGTCCTTTCCTGTCAATGAAAGGCGAGACAGGAGCTGATTTCTATATATATTTTTTAATTTTTTCAACCCATTTCACCCATTGGTTGCAAAATAGCTGTGACGTTGGGTAGGAGAAACTGAACTTCAAAATTATAGTTATAGTGGATCATCGATTTTTGGGCTTGATTACAATTAACTGTAAATGTGAATGCAGCATGAGAGATCGTCAAATAGATGGCGCCAACAAATTTGTTGGAAGAATTTTTAGCAATTACAATTAAAGAAAAGTCCAGGGAGGTAGTATTTTATAGATTATATTTTATTACTATAAAGAGTTCTGCTGGTGTTAAGAAAATAAATTCTAAAATTAATTATTTTGATTAGAATCTTACTATTTTAAATGAGCTAACAATTCAGATTATTTTTAAGTATAATCATACTACACGCAAATTATCTTTTTTCATATTGGTAATCTACCCTGCGACATATAATTTCTCTGACCTTTTCGCAACTAACACTCCCATGGTATAAAATATTTGGTCGCGTAATCAATGATAATTGAAATGAAACTATGACAATTTACTCCGTTTATTGATTTCTTTTCATTTCTTCTGTTCTGGTTTACCGCACCATCAGAGTGTCACTGCAGCACTGCTGCTAGTGCAATAAATTGAATCATTCCACTTGAAAACATGTACATATATATATATATACAGATTAGCTTTGGCTCATTTGCATAGAACTAAAGCAAATCGACAAATAGGTCAAGTAAATAGACAAATCCATTTCACAGTTATACTTAAATTAATATAAATTACTGTAGATACGCGAATAGTGTAAACAAGTCACTTAAGGATAATTTGTTTAATTAGTTTGAGTACTCCTCTGTTCAGGCATTTTAAGTTATAATTAATACAGAAGAGTACTTAAGCGTATAATATAGCTATCTTTGAATCTTGATTAAACATTTTACATACATTTATAATAATAATATACAGGGTTAGTTTTAAATAGCGTCATTAAAAAAAAAGGGGTGAAAGAAAAATATGAATAATGCCCGTACAAAAAAAAAACGCGGTCCAATGTGCACGCAGTAACGAGAAATTGATTTTTCTTTCCTCGAGTCCGAGTCTGTTGCAGTTAATATACAAACATAATAATGTTCATATAGAGTAATTTAAGTTTCAAAATAATATACATCTATTTAACGGGAAAAAAAAAACATGGTAATGCATCGAGGTTGTCGACCTTTCCCACATAAAGGCGTGCTATTCACACAAAAAACATCGCCATAGAAAATCTTTTCAATTGACATTCATTCATCTTTAACAGAGGTTGTAACTATTTGCATTTTATCGTTTTTTTGTAAGAGCCTTAAACTGGAATTACTAGTGGTATTTACGTAAATGCGTATAGGATAAGCAAAGTTATGGACCGACTTTAACTACATTTTGGCCCTAAACATTTAGAAATTTTTGATGAGTTACAAATAAATTTCTTTTTTGATTTCCAGTTAGGCATTTTTACACATGTCAGATCAAATACATTTGCAACAAAATAAAATATAATTAGAATGTTGATTGTGCAAATCCTAAACTCCGTCACCAACAACCAAAATCTTCCCACCACGGATTCATCACCACACACTAAGAATGATAGTTCATATTTATTCACACTACTCAATCAAATGCCGCCGGACAGCACTGTGTTTATTTGCCCTATCCCTCTCAGTTCCAATAAAGATTTTATAAATTTGAAAGCAGTTATAGTATGGACACTTACTGGACCGAAAATCGGCAATATTCATTTATTTATATACCACACATCCATACACATACAGCGACGGAAGTGTCAGAAAATTATTGGTTTTGAAATAGTCTCTATACCCTATTTTTTAAAAAGAACAACCTCTGTCATGTGTTTGCTTGGTCCCACGTTATGACACCATACCTGAATATCTGAAAATTCGATGCACGTTCTGTAATAGTTCACTAACGCCATCGTGTTGACATTATTTTTTAATACTCTTACTGCATATAGCAAGGATTCCATCTTTTTAATGATGTTACCAATATGATCCTGTCACAACAGATTCTTATCAGTAGTACAGCCCAGAAATTTGCAGATGGCCTTTCCAGTACTGATATTCATCTAATCTTTTCTTTGTTTAAATTCAGCTAATTACACAGATTGTCAGCTTATAGTTTTTTCGCTCATACAAGTAGTTTTATTAGATAATTTCACTTTTCGCGTGCAAATATAACCTTGGCATATATCCCCATCAAATTTTTTGCACAAATCATTGGTAGAAATTAGAAACAATAAAGGCAATTAGTAAATATAAATTACTTATTATGCTTATCTATGTAAATAAAAATGAAATGCTGTTCGTTAGTATAAGCATCACTTCAGAAAGGCTGGACCGATTTGGCTAATTTTTTTTTAATGTTCGTAATAGTCCGAATACGGTTTCTAGAGAAATAAAAATTGGAAAAGTTGCCCGAAAATTTGGACAATTCGGGAAAAATTGAAATTTTTTTTCCTATAGGATTTTTGTAGAAACTCAAGACTATAACTCACGATTCGAACGATGGATATGCGTAATTACTTTCTGGGTTTATTCGTTATGGTCCTGGAAAAGTTTACAGGAAAAGAAATTCGAGATAATTACAAAGGAAAGTCGGGAAATTCAAAGAAACTGCTGACGATTGGAACGACATATTTAGTTGATTTTTATTTTGTTTTGTTTGTTATTCTCCGGGGATCGAAATAACTCAATTGAATGTTTTTAATTTAAAAAAATCTGGAAGATCTGGAGAAAAATCTGGAAAAACGCATTTCAGCATAAATTAAAATAAAATGACATTTATTTTTACTTTTGTGTTGTTTTGCGATCTGTCCAACAAGGGTCGTTATTTTATTTTGGTTTAATGACAAAAAAGAAAATCACAATATTTTGCTATAGGAGACCCATAGGTGGCGCTGTAGTCAATTTATTAACAAAGTCTATATTTATGGACGGCAATGATTTACATGTACACAATATATTCGCGTGGTCAACAAAATTGTTTCGTTAGAAGCTGCCGTGCGCTAGATGGCGCTATATTTTTGGTAGAACTAAATTTTAACATATAAACATCATTTCTCTTTGGATTTAAACGTTAGAGACCGTAGCCAAAACAAACTCATTGCACCACCTACCGGAGACGGTAGAACAACGTCTGCCGGGCCAACTAGTATCTTATATATATTCCTCTAGTCCCATCATTAAAATACCATTTATCGTATATGTTTCCATGACGCTAATGTGATGTTTTAAATAAACCTTGACAAACCGTGACTTCGTGTCCTTTAGTTGCGGAGTGTACTTAGCAACCGGCTCTTTAGTCACGGGCTGAAGGTTCTTCAATTGCAAAACTCAACCAACTTGGTTAACACTTGTCATCTTTTTGTCAAAGTAACCCGACATAGCGCGACAACAATATAATAACTTTGTATTTGCTGCAATAGAAAAAGGAAAGTATAAAACGCGTTTTACTAAACACTCACTCCGCTAAACTTCGTCTCGTGATTAATAAAACCTGTGACTAAATTAAGGTTTATATGACTGGATACGTAATATACTAGTAAACCACAAGTGTTATAGTTTAATGACATCATGTTATCCTGCAGAAACTAAAAAGGTTTATTTTATAGCCTAACAGATTTGTACATGGTTCCACGCTTTTGCCCACACTGTATATTACATTCTTTGATACTTAGCCACCTTTAAGAACTTCTGAACAATAATGACATCATATCTTTTTTATGATAAATATACAGGTGACTAATGTCTTTCAAGCAGGTACAATCTCTTGGTTGATGTTTTCGTAGATATAGTGACTGTTACTGGGGTGTGTTTTGGAACTGTGCTTCGGCAAGTAATTATAGATATGTGAACAAGTATATGAATGCGACAGTTCACGAACGTACATTTCAAATTGTGCCATTGTGTAACGAACGTTCCGTTTCGTGGATTTAGAACAAGTTCAAGGACAAGATTCAATACCGGCCCATCTCTCTAACTGTACGTCGTTCTACTGTAACTCGTTTATTTGCAGTTCTTTTTATTAAATAATTCTTTCCTTCTTTATTTTTCATTGTGGACATCTCCATTCACACGAAACATCCAATCACCGGTTCATTACGTTTACGAGACAGTCTAAACAAAAAGGAATACGTACCTGTATATAATATGTAAATTTATGGAGCAGTGACTATGAGAAATAACTGAGCCAGTTAACTCTTGCCGCTAGAATGTTGAATACTTATATAACTAGTCGAATTTATAATTAATTACATGTTTTGATGTAAAAAATGTGAATTTATGCTAAACGGAAAGTATTGTGTAATACTATTAAAATGAAATAATAGTCACAAAATGAAATAAGTACCATTTGCTTTGAATATTCAAAAAGCGTTACTTTTTTAAACTATTTCTTTTTAACGGATCAGCAAAACTAACATCAATAAAACTCCTTTTCTTTATGTTAATTGTGACACTTTACCACAGATTTATTAAGAAAATATAAATATTTAAAACTTAATATAGGACAATTTTTATATAAAAAATTCGAAGCGCACATACGTATAGAAAGGTCGTTTTAGCAACTCATTCTATGTCCATGCTTTTAAAAAGGAATAAAACATTATAAAAAAACATGTTTATAAATATTTTACAATATATGTGACATACATGTTTTGTATTACTTACTTTTGTATTAAGAAATACTCATTTTATTACTTCACAAACAAAACATACTACTTATAACTTACTAAATAGTGATTCTTTTCTTTCTAGAAAATTACATAAAAATTATTATACATATTTTTATAAATATATTTCTTATTAATTGCAGAAACACTTATTTTCACAGTTTGAAACATAAATAATGCTTCAAATATAAACAACACACATATATTTCATAGTTGTTACTTATAATACTCACAAAATAATTTAATATAGAATTTTTTGTCCGTGTTTATTTGCATATTTTAATAGATGCATTGCTTGCTAACTATTACAAACAATTTATGTCATCTGTATTTGCCGATTTTAATAAATAAATAAGTAGATTAACATTAATAAATAAAACTAGGCTATGATCATGATCGTTACGATAACGGCGGAATTTTCATGTAGTACAGTAATATGTTGCCGGCCGGCGGAAATCGACAAAACAAGTATGTTCATTCCGCCTGGTCTGCACAAAACGCTGCCTTTGTCGGCGGACACGTTACTACAATCGTTAAGATTCCGTCGAGCTCTCAGTTTATATGGGCAAGACCGCCGGCGGACCTTTAGTAATAGCGTTAATAATAATATAAGAAACTAGCTGCCCGTAGCCCGGCGTTGTTCGGCCACATTCTATAGAAAATTTAGAACTTGCTTTGTGTTTTCACATAAACTGAAATTCACCAAATGAGTGAAATACCGCGTCTGAATCGTTTAATAAATTAACAACAAATGGCCGAAATAAATAAACGTCCCGAACAGTGTAAATATCAAAATGCAAATGAACAAATGTAAAACTAACGCACACATTTTTTTTCTTAGAATCACTCTCACTCAATATGACGCGCTTGTCTTTCGTTTCCTATAGAAATTCATGTAATTTTACGTATAGTTAATTTTTTAATATTTTCCGATAAAATTTGGAAAAAAATATGATTACAACCTGCCACACAACATAAGATTTTATCAAAATCGATTATGTAGTTTGCGAGTCTATAAATAATGAATTAAATGTTTTTGATTTTTATATATATATAGATTAAATAAAGCTAAATATTTTTTTTTGTGTACAATATAATGTATGCAATCAAGTTTCGCTGTTAATAATAACCTTCCTGTAACAAGTCTTGAAGACTTGTTACAGGAAGTGCTAGTGATCAGAGTTGTGTCCCATAACTTCAAAAAAGTTGTCCTCCGAATAGTTAATAATAGTGAGAAAAGAATATCTGCCAGAATGCGGAATGTAGTTGGCTAGAAATAATGAGGTTTGGCCACCACACGACTTTCTTATACGTATGAGCGTTTCATATTTTAAATTTTAAGAATTTCTTTATACAAAAATGTATTCAAAATCCTATTCTAAGTGCTTCTATTCTCTTAATAAATCTCTATAGAATGCATACTTTGCAAGATATTCGAAAAAAATGCTACTCGCGAAGAATAAAAGTTTTACTTCCGGTCTGAATTTTGAAATTTCATATATACAAAAAACATTCCAAATCCAGCTCTAAATGCTTTTGTACTCTTGATAAATATATATAGAATGCATAATTTACGACATATTTGCAAAAAATCGCTATTCGATAAAAGAAAAAGTGTTACTTCCGGTCCGAATTTTGAAATTTTTTTTATACAAAAGGTTATGAAAATTATTATTAAATACCTTTATACTCGTAATGTACCTGCCTAGAAAGCATGACTTGCGAGATATTCGCAAAAAAACTGATTTTCAATAAGAGTAAAATGTCTACTTCCGGTAGGAATTTTGAAAAATTTTTTTATACAATTTTTCTTAAATTTAGTTTTGAGTACATTTGAATTCTTTATAAATTTGTTTAAACTAAGTAATTGACGAAATATTGGAAAAATTAAATTTTTTCACCGAAGTAAAATACTACTTCCGGTCTACCGATTTTACTGAAAAACTAATCAGATCTCAAGAGGGAGATTATATACGTAAATACAAAAATTGGAATTCATATCTACAGCGGTTTGACCGCTATCGTGGTCACACATACAGAGAGAGACAGACACACACAGCACACACAGAGAGAGATCATTTTTTCTTAAATTTAGTTTTGAGTACATTTGAATTCTTTATAAATTTGTTTAAACTAAGTAATTGACGAAATATTGGAAAAATTAAATTTTTTCACCGAAGTAAAATACTACTTCCGGTCTACCGATTTTACTGAAAAACTAATCAGATTTCAAGAGGGAGATTATATACGTAAATACAAAAATTGGAATTCATATCTACAGCGGTTTGACCGCTATCGTGGTCACACGTACAGAGAGAGATAGACACACACAGCACACACACAGAGAGAGAGACACAGACATTTTTAAAAACCTCTTTTTCGGTATCAGTGGACTTCAAAACGTGGACATCTGCAAAAATCTCGAGGTCGAAAATTGTCATAATCACAACACTTCCTTATACTACGTATAAGAAAGTAAAATGTGTTTACAGGAGCCAAGTCAGAAGAGAGTCATCAAGATATCGTTACAAAACATTGATATTAATATCAAAGACGTAGATCCAAACCTGCAGCCATTTAAAATAATTTTTATTTTGTGTTTGTCGACCATGCATTTATTCTAAAAACACCGGTAATAAGTTTGACAAATTTTTTATTATAAAATATTTACCATCTTATTATTTTATTAGAATGATTATCTACAGTGGATTGCACATGACTTGATGTAAGAAAATGGATTAAACAAGCATGCGCAATGTGTTGGCGTTTTTACATACTTTCAAATTATTGATGGTTCGTGCAACTATATTTACGTGCTTGTCCTATATAGTTTGTAAATAATAGCTTAAAGAATTCGAAAATATTGATAATGAAACAATTACTTGAACTTGTTACACACAAGTTTAAAATAAACAAAGAAAGTGGAGTAATTACATGTTAATAAACCCGCGCCTTATTTGAACATTCTAATATAAGTACAAGTATATAATTAAATTTGAAATGCAGATCAAATAATAACATAGATAAATATGAAATAGTTAATAATGCAAAATGGTACTGTAATTTAGTATCGACTTGATCATTCTTTATACCTATTATTTATTTTTATTTCGCTCTTTTCTTTGGTGTAATAAGAAAGGAGTTTATAAAATTCATGGAATATTTATTTCTAAAGTAATCATTAATGAACATAAATAAACAAAACATACATTTTTCAATTAGAATACGACATACTTTTGAAATATCTACTCCAAACAATTAACATACCGGATACTTGCACGTTTTTAAAAATTAATATTTTCGTTGTATTATATTTTGTTCTTTTTTGTTCGTTTATAGTTTGAAAAAGAGATTAGAAAATAATGCGAATGATGAAGCAAATAGGAAAAATGGTTAATGGCTATGCCATTCATATAAGGCTGCAACCATAGATCCAGGTTTGGAAGTTGTTAGTCATCATCAGTATGGTAAAGGAATACAGAATAGATACAAACATAAAAGGCCACGACCATCAAATGACAGCCTTTATCTACCTCAAGCTGTAAATGAAGGATAGTCGCCTAGCACCTCTGTTTATGCTTGTCTATGTTTATATTACTTTTGTTGTCTTCAAAATTACTCCATCTTATTCCTCGGCTATGTCGTACTGATGGGAATAAAGGAGTCAGAAACACGTGCCTGAGGTTGCAGCTTTTTGGGAATGATGACTCTACCCATTAACATTTTTCTCTGGTTGTATCATGATCCGTTTTATTAGCTTTTCTCACTATTATTAACTATTCGGAGGACAACTTTTTTGAAGTTATGGGACACAACTCTGATCACTAGCACTTCCTGTAACAAGTCTTCAAGACTTGTTACAGGAAGGTTATTATTAACAGCGAAACTTGATTGCATACATTATATTGTACACAAAAAAAAATATTTAGCTTTATTTAATCTATATATATATAAAAATCAAAAACATTTAATTCATTATTTATAGACTCGCAAACTACATAATCGATTTTGATAAAATCTTATGTTGTGTGGCAGGTTGTAATCATATTTTTTTCCAAATTTTATCGGAAAATATTAAAAAATTAACTATACGTAAAATTACATGAATTTCTATAGGAAACGAAAGACAAGCGCGTCATATTGAGTGAGAGTGATTCTAAGAAAAAAAATGTGTGCGTTAGTTTTACATTTGTTCATTTGCATTTTGATATTTACACTGTTCGGGACGTTTATTTATTTCGGCCATTTGTTGTTAATTTATTAAACGATTCAGACGCGGTATTTCACTCATTTGGTGAATTTCAGTTTATGTGAAAACACAAAGCAAGTTCTAAATTTTCTATAGAATGTGGCCGAACAACGCCGGGCTACGGGCAGCTAGTTTCTTATATTATTATTAACGCTATTACTAAAGGTCCGCCGGCGGTCTTGCCCATATAAACTGAGAGCTCGACGGAATCTTAACGATTGTAGTAACGTGTCCGACGACAAAGGCAGCGTTTTGTGCAGACCAGGCGGAATGAACATACTTGTTTTGTCGATTTCCGCCGGCCGGCAACATATTACTGTACTACATGAAAATTCCGCCGTTATCGTAACGATCATGATCATAGCCTAGTTTTATTTATTAATGTTAATCTACTTATTTATTTATTAAAATCGGCAAATACAGATGACATAAATTGTTTGTAATAGTTAGCAAGCAATGCATCTATTAAAATATGCAAATAAACACGGACAAAAAATTCTATATTAAATTATTTTGTGAGTATTATAAGTAACAACTATGAAATATATGTGTGTTGTTTATATTTGAAGCATTATTTATGTTTCAAACTGTGAAAATAAGTGTTTCTGCAATTAATAAGAAATATATATTATAGAAAGGTCGTTTTAGCAACTCATTCTATGTCCATGCTTTTAAAAAGGAATAAAACATTATAAAAAAACATGTTTATAAATATTTTACAATATATGTGACATACATGTTTTGTATTACTTACTTTTGTATTAAGAAATACTCATTTTATTACTTCACAAACAAAACATACTACTTATAACTTACTAAATAGTGATTCTTTTCTTTCTAGAAAATTACATAAAAATTATTATACATATTTTTATAAATATATTTCTTATTAATTGCAGAAACACTTATTTTCACAGTTTGAAACATAAATAATGCTTCAAATATAAACAACACACATATATTTCATAGTTGTTACTTATAATACTCACAAAATAATTTAATATAGAATTTTTTGTCCGTGTTTATTTGCATATTTTAATAGATGCATTGCTTGCTAACTATTACAAACAATTTATGTCATCTGTATTTGCCGATTTTAATAAATAAATAAGTAGATTAACATTAATAAATAAAACTAGGCTATGATCATGATCGTTACGATAACGGCGGAATTTTCATGTAGTACAGTAATATGTTGCCGGCCGGCGGAAATCGACAAAACAAGTATGTTCATTCCGCCTGGTCTGCACAAAACGCTGCCTTTGTCGGCGGACACGTTACTACAATCGTTAAGATTCCGTCGAGCTCTCAGTTTATATGGGCAAGACCGCCGGCGGACCTTTAGTAATAGCGTTAATAATAATATAAGAAACTAGCTGCCCGTAGCCCGGCGTTGTTCGGCCACATTCTATAGAAAATTTAGAACTTGCTTTGTGTTTTCACATAAACTGAAATTCACCAAATGAGTGAAATACCGCGTCTGAATCGTTTAATAAATTAACAACAAATGGCCGAAATAAATAAACGTCCCGAACAGTGTAAATATCAAAATGCAAATGAACAAATGTAAAACTAACGCACACATTTTTTTTCTTAGAATCACTCTCACTCAATATGACGCGCTTGTCTTTCGTTTCCTATAGAAATTCATGTAATTTTACGTATAGTTAATTTTTTAATATTTTCCGATAAAATTTGGAAAAAAATATGATTACAACCTGCCACACAACATAAGATTTTATCAAAATCGATTATGTAGTTTGCGAGTCTATAAATAATGAATTAAATGTTTTTGATTTTTATATATATATAGATTAAATAAAGCTAAATATTTTTTTTTGTGTACAATATAATGTATGCAATCAAGTTTCGCTGTTAATAATAACCTTCCTGTAACAAGTCTTGAAGACTTGTTACAGGAAGTGCTAGTGATCAGAGTTGTGTCCCATAACTTCAAAAAAGTTGTCCTCCGAATAGTTAATAATAGTGAGAAAAGAATATCTGCCAGAATGCGGAATGTAGTTGGCTAGAAATAATGAGGTTTGGCCACCACACGACTTTCTTATACGTATGAGCGTTTCATATTTTAAATTTTAAGAATTTCTTTATACAAAAATGTATTCAAAATCCTATTCTAAGTGCTTCTATTCTCTTAATAAATCTCTATAGAATGCATACTTTGCAAGATATTCGAAAAAAATGCTACTCGCGAAGAATAAAAGTTTTACTTCCGGTCTGAATTTTGAAATTTCATATATACAAAAAACATTCCAAATCCAGCTCTAAATGCTTTTGTACTCTTGATAAATATATATAGAATGCATAATTTACGACATATTTGCAAAAAATCGCTATTCGATAAAAGAAAAAGTGTTACTTCCGGTCCGAATTTTGAAATTTTTTTTATACAAAAGGTTATGAAAATTATTATTAAATACCTTTATACTCGTAATGTACCTGCCTAGAAAGCATGACTTGCGAGATATTCGCAAAAAAACTGATTTTCAATAAGAGTAAAATGTCTACTTCCGGTAGGAATTTTGAAAAATTTTTTTATACAATTTTTCTTAAATTTAGTTTTGAGTACATTTGAATTCTTTATAAATTTGTTTAAACTAAGTAATTGACGAAATATTGGAAAAATTAAATTTTTTCACCGAAGTAAAATACTACTTCCGGTCTACCGATTTTACTGAAAAACTAATCAGATCTCAAGAGGGAGATTATATACGTAAATACAAAAATTGGAATTCATATCTACAGCGGTTTGACCGCTATCGTGGTCACACATACAGAGAGAGACAGACACACACAGCACACACAGAGAGAGATCATTTTTTCTTAAATTTAGTTTTGAGTACATTTGAATTCTTTATAAATTTGTTTAAACTAAGTAATTGACGAAATATTGGAAAAATTAAATTTTTTCACCGAAGTAAAATACTACTTCCGGTCTACCGATTTTACTGAAAAACTAATCAGATTTCAAGAGGGAGATTATATACGTAAATACAAAAATTGGAATTCATATCTACAGCGGTTTGACCGCTATCGTGGTCACACATACAGAGAGAGATAGACACACACAGCACACACACAGAGAGAGAGACACAGACATTTTTAAAAACCTCTTTTTCGGTATCAGTGGACTTCAAAACGTGGACATCTGCAAAAATCTCGAGGTCGAAAATTGTCATAATCACAACACTTCCTTATACTACGTATAAGAAAGTAAAATGTGTTTACAGGAGCCAAGTCAGAAGAGAGTCATCAAGATATCGTTACAAAACATTGATATTAATATCAAAGACGTAGATCCAAACCTGCAGCCATTTAAAATAATTTTTATTTTGTGTTTGTCGACCATGCATTTATTCTAAAAACACCGGTAATAAGTTTGACAAATTTTTTATTATAAAATATTTACCATCTTATTATTTTATTAGAATGATTATCTACAGTGGATTGCACATGACTTGATGTAAGAAAATGGATTAAACAAGCATGCGCAATGTGTTGGCGTTTTTACATACTTTCAAATTATTGATGGTTCGTGCAACTATATTTACGTGCTTGTCCTATATAGTTTGTAAATAATAGCTTAAAGAATTCGAAAATATTGATAATGAAACAATTACTTGAACTTGTTACACACAAGTTTAAAATAAACAAAGAAAGTGGAGTAATTACATGTTAATAAACCCGCGCCTTATTTGAACATTCTAATATAAGTACAAGTATATAATTAAATTTGAAATGCAGATCAAATAATAACATAGATAAATATGAAATAGTTAATAATGCAAAATGGTACTGTAATTTAGTATCGACTTGATCATTCTTTATACCTATTATTTATTTTTATTTCGCTCTTTTCTTTGGTGTAATAAGAAAGGAGTTTATAAAATTCATGGAATATTTATTTCTAAAGTAATCATTAATGAACATAAATAAACAAAACATACATTTTTCAATTAGAATACGACATACTTTTGAAATATCTACTCCAAACAATTAACATACCGGATACTTGCACGTTTTTAAAAATTAATATTTTCGTTGTATTATATTTTGTTCTTTTTTGTTCGTTTATAGTTTGAAAAAGAGATTAGAAAATAATGCGAATGATGAAGCAAATAGGAAAAATGGTTAATGGCTATGCCATTCATATAAGGCTGCAACCATAGATCCAGGTTTGGAAGTTGTTAGTCATCATCAGTATGGTAAAGGAATACAGAATAGATACAAACATAAAAGGCCACGACCATCAAATGACAGCCTTTATCTACCTCAAGCTGTAAATGAAGGATAGTCGCCTAGCACCTCTGTTTATGCTTGTCTATGTTTATATTACTTTTGTTGTCTTCAAAATTACTCCATCTTATTCCTCGGCTATGTCGTACTGATGGGAATAAAGGAGTCAGAAACACGTGCCTGAGGTTGCAGCTTTTTGGGAATGATGACTCTACCCATTAACATTTTTCTCTGGTTGTATCATGATCCGTTTTATTAGCTTTTCTCACTATTATTAACTATTCGGAGGACAACTTTTTTGAAGTTATGGGACACAACTCTGATCACTAGCACTTCCTGTAACAAGTCTTCAAGACTTGTTACAGGAAGGTTATTATTAACAGCGAAACTTGATTGCATACATTATATTGTACACAAAAAAAAATATTTAGCTTTATTTAATCTATATATATATAAAAATCAAAAACATTTAATTCATTATTTATAGACTCGCAAACTACATAATCGATTTTGATAAAATCTTATGTTGTGTGGCAGGTTGTAATCATATTTTTTTCCAAATTTTATCGGAAAATATTAAAAAATTAACTATACGTAAAATTACATGAATTTCTATAGGAAACGAAAGACAAGCGCGTCATATTGAGTGAGAGTGATTCTAAGAAAAAAAATGTGTGCGTTAGTTTTACATTTGTTCATTTGCATTTTGATATTTACACTGTTCGGGACGTTTATTTATTTCGGCCATTTGTTGTTAATTTATTAAACGATTCAGACGCGGTATTTCACTCATTTGGTGAATTTCAGTTTATGTGAAAACACAAAGCAAGTTCTAAATTTTCTATAGAATGTGGCCGAACAACGCCGGGCTACGGGCAGCTAGTTTCTTATATTATTATTAACGCTATTACTAAAGGTCCGCCGGCGGTCTTGCCCATATAAACTGAGAGCTCGACGGAATCTTAACGATTGTAGTAACGTGTCCGACGACAAAGGCAGCGTTTTGTGCAGACCAGGCGGAATGAACATACTTGTTTTGTCGATTTCCGCCGGCCGGCAACATATTACTGTACTACATGAAAATTCCGCCGTTATCGTAACGATCATGATCATAGCCTAGTTTTATTTATTAATGTTAATCTACTTATTTATTTATTAAAATCGGCAAATACAGATGACATAAATTGTTTGTAATAGTTAGCAAGCAATGCATCTATTAAAATATGCAAATAAACACGGACAAAAAATTCTATATTAAATTATTTTGTGAGTATTATAAGTAACAACTATGAAATATATGTGTGTTGTTTATATTTGAAGCATTATTTATGTTTCAAACTGTGAAAATAAGTGTTTCTGCAATTAATAAGAAATATATATTATAGAAAGGTCGTTTTAGCAACTCATTCTATGTCCATGCTTTTAAAAAGGAATAAAACATTATAAAAAAACATGTTTATAAATATTTTACAATATATGTGACATACATGTTTTGTATTACTTACTTTTGTATTAAGAAATACTCATTTTATTACTTCACAAACAAAACATACTACTTATAACTTACTAAATAGTGATTCTTTTCTTTCTAGAAAATTACATAAAAATTATTATACATATTTTTATAAATATATTTCTTATTAATTGCAGAAACACTTATTTTCACAGTTTGAAACATAAATAATGCTTCAAATATAAACAACACACATATATTTCATAGTTGTTACTTATAATACTCACAAAATAATTTAATATAGAATTTTTTGTCCGTGTTTATTTGCATATTTTAATAGATGCATTGCTTGCTAACTATTACAAACAATTTATGTCATCTGTATTTGCCGATTTTAATAAATAAATAAGTAGATTAACATTAATAAATAAAACTAGGCTATGATCATGATCGTTACGATAACGGCGGAATTTTCATGTAGTACAGTAATATGTTGCCGGCCGGCGGAAATCGACAAAACAAGTATGTTCATTCCGCCTGGTCTGCACAAAACGCTGCCTTTGTCGGCGGACACGTTACTACAATCGTTAAGATTCCGTCGAGCTCTCAGTTTATATGGGCAAGACCGCCGGCGGACCTTTAGTAATAGCGTTAATAATAATATAAGAAACTAGCTGCCCGTAGCCCGGCGTTGTTCGGCCACATTCTATAGAAAATTTAGAACTTGCTTTGTGTTTTCACATAAACTGAAATTCACCAAATGAGTGAAATACCGCGTCTGAATCGTTTAATAAATTAACAACAAATGGCCGAAATAAATAAACGTCCCGAACAGTGTAAATATCAAAATGCAAATGAACAAATGTAAAACTAACGCACACATTTTTTTTCTTAGAATCACTCTCACTCAATATGACGCGCTTGTCTTTCGTTTCCTATAGAAATTCATGTAATTTTACGTATAGTTAATTTTTTAATATTTTCCGATAAAATTTGGAAAAAAATATGATTACAACCTGCCACACAACATAAGATTTTATCAAAATCGATTATGTAGTTTGCGAGTCTATAAATAATGAATTAAATGTTTTTGATTTTTATATATATATAGATTAAATAAAGCTAAATATTTTTTTTTGTGTACAATATAATGTATGCAATCAAGTTTCGCTGTTAATAATAACCTTCCTGTAACAAGTCTTGAAGACTTGTTACAGGAAGTGCTAGTGATCAGAGTTGTGTCCCATAACTTCAAAAAAGTTGTCCTCCGAATAGTTAATAATAGTGAGAAAAGCTAATAAAACGGATCATGATACAACCAGAGAAAAATGTTAATGGGTAGAGTCATCATTCCCAAAAAGCTGCAACCTCAGGCACGTGTTTCTGACTCCTTTATTCCCATCAGTACGACATAGCCGAGGAATAAGATGGAGTAATTTTGAAGACAACAAAAGTAATATAAACATAGACAAGCATAAACAGAGGTGCTAGGCGACTATCCTTCATTTACAGCTTGAGGTAGATAAAGGCTGTCATTTGATGGTCGTGGCCTTTTATGTTTGTATCTATTCTGTATTCCTTTACCATACTGATGATGACTAACAACTTCCAAACCTGGATCTATGGTTGCAGCCTTATATGAATGGCATAGCCATTAACCATTTTTCCTATTTGCTTCATCATTCGCATTATTTTCTAATCTCTTTTTCAAACTATAAACGAACAAAAAAGAACAAAATATAATACAACGAAAATATTAATTTTTAAAAACGTGCAAGTATCCGGTATGTTAATTGTTTGGAGTAGATATTTCAAAAGTATGTCGTATTCTAATTGAAAAATGTATGTTTTGTTTATTTATGTTCATTAATGATTACTTTAGAAATAAATATTCCATGAATTTTATAAACTCCTTTCTTATTACACCAAAGAAAAGAGCGAAATAAAAATAAATAATAGGTATAAAGAATGATCAAGTCGATACTAAATTACAGTACCATTTTGCATTATTAACTATTTCATATTTATCTATGTTATTATTTGATCTGCATTTCAAATTTAATTATATACTTGTACTTATATTAGAATGTTCAAATAAGGCGCGGGTTTATTAACATGTAATTACTCCACTTTCTTTGTTTATTTTAAACTTGTGTGTAACAAGTTCAAGTAATTGTTTCATTATCAATATTTTCGAATTCTTTAAGCTATTATTTACAAACTATATAGGACAAGCACGTAAATATAGTTGCACGAACCATCAATAATTTGAAAGTATGTAAAAACGCCAACACATTGCGCATGCTTGTTTAATCCATTTTCTTACATCAAGTCATGTGCAATCCACTGTAGATAATCATTCTAATAAAATAATAAGATGGTAAATATTTTATAATAAAAAATTTGTCAAACTTATTACCGGTGTTTTTAGAATAAATGCATGGTCGACAAACACAAAATAAAAATTATTTTAAATGGCTGCAGGTTTGGATCTACGTCTTTGATATTAATATCAATGTTTTGTAACGATATCTTGATGACTCTCTTCTGACTTGGCTCCTGTAAACACATTTTACTTTCTTATACGTAGTATAAGGAAGTGTTGTGATTATGACAATTTTCGACCTCGAGATTTTTGCAGATGTCCACGTTTTGAAGTCCACTGATACCGAAAAAGAGGTTTTTAAAAATGTCTGTGTCTCTCTCTCTGTGTGTGTGCTGTGTGTGTCTATCTCTCTCTGTATGTGTGACCACGATAGCGGTCAAACCGCTGTAGATATGAATTCCAATTTTTGTATTTACGTATATAATCTCCCTCTTGAAATCTGATTAGTTTTTCAGTAAAATCGGTAGACCGGAAGTAGTATTTTACTTCGGTGAAAAAATTTAATTTTTCCAATATTTCGTCAATTACTTAGTTTAAACAAATTTATAAAGAATTCAAATGTACTCAAAACTAAATTTAAGAAAAAATGATCTCTCTCTGTGTGTGCTGTGTGTGTCTGTCTCTCTCTGTATGTGTGACCACGATAGCGGTCAAACCGCTGTAGATATGAATTCCAATTTTTGTATTTACGTATATAATCTCCCTCTTGAGATCTGATTAGTTTTTCAGTAAAATCGGTAGACCGGAAGTAGTATTTTACTTCGGTGAAAAAATTTAATTTTTCCAATATTTCGTCAATTACTTAGTTTAAACAAATTTATAAAGAATTCAAATGTACTCAAAACTAAATTTAAGAAAAATTGTATAAAAAAATTTTTCAAAATTCCTACCGGAAGTAGACATTTTACTCTTATTGAAAATCAGTTTTTTTGCGAATATCTCGCAAGTCATGCTTTCTAGGCAGGTACATTACGAGTATAAAGGTATTTAATAATAATTTTCATAACCTTTTGTATAAAAAAAATTTCAAAATTCGGACCGGAAGTAACACTTTTTCTTTTATCGAATAGCGATTTTTTGCAAATATGTCGTAAATTATGCATTCTATATATATTTATCAAGAGTACAAAAGCATTTAGAGCTGGATTTGGAATGTTTTTTGTATATATGAAATTTCAAAATTCAGACCGGAAGTAAAACTTTTATTCTTCGCGAGTAGCATTTTTTTCGAATATCTTGCAAAGTATGCATTCTATAGAGATTTATTAAGAGAATAGAAGCACTTAGAATAGGATTTTGAATACATTTTTGTATAAAGAAATTCTTAAAATTTAAAATATGAAACGCTCATACGTATAAGAAAGTCGTGTGGTGGCCAAACCTCATTATTTCTAGCCAACTACATTCCGCATTCTGGCAGATATTCTAGTATACAGCGGTCCTATTCTATAACACACAATGCCTTTTTTACGCCAATCCATCAATATTATTTTGCTTTCTATATTATAGTTCTTTTAAATAAATGAATAATGTACTCGAAAATAAATATTATTATTAACAAAGAGTAGACATTCTTGTAATCAAAATAAATTTACATATTTGGGAAACATTCTTTCTCCTAATGACAGATTTAAGAAAAAAGACACTTTTCCTTTTTGTGAAATATTAGGATAAACAGCGTACTTCAAATAATGTATTTCTCAAAAGTGTGATTAGTAAGCGTACATTATTTCAAAATTGGCGCTCGCGCATATAGCGCCACTAGGGACAGAAATAATTACTATTTCAATAGGCGTATTACTGGTGAAGTTAGCTATTTGTTTATGCTAGCAATGTTTGTTTGTGAAAAAAAAAATACTATTATTTTCGAGTAGGCTATATGCGTTTATTAGAGAACATTAGCTTCACCACATCGGCTAGGTAATGTCTGGTTCGGTATTTAACGCAATCGGTTCTCTGAAAGCTTTATTTACGGACCTAGGTATCCTGTCATCCATGAACGTGAAACTCCAGATAAATAATCTATAATCTGTGTAATTTTTAGTCCTGAACAATATTTTTAATAGCAAAAGTATTATGGAGACGGAAAGCAGAATAAATGACTTTGTTGTTAATGAGCTTTTGTTTAGTAGCAGTAGCAAGGAGAAGGAAGAAAACGGAAGCTTTAGATAAAAAAAATAGTATTGTTTGATCAATTCTGAAGTGGAAACAGATACAGGAAACATTGAAATTCCAATCCTAAAATCTGCATTTTAATGTACCCAGTATTATTCATTCAAAATAAATTCTCGCTTGCATTTTAAAACGACGCGCATTTTAATGTTATAACATATGTTTGACATAACCTCAAAGCCTCAATCGCCATTTTTAACCAGAACTCTGAGCCAGAACAACCAACCGCCAAACAACGGTCGTTGTAGTATAAAAGTGTAATCGCTTTTTCCAGGAACTGGGGGTTCATAAACCCCCGGGGTGTATAGTGACACTTCGAAATTTCAACACTTACGGACCGAGGATTCTCCGGTATCATCCGGTTGACTTACGGACCGTACCCTTATATTTTCAAAATTGTCTGACGTTTTGTTTGGCAAATACAGGTGCGTTGTGTAGATAAACTTCGAAAATGGTTAAAATTACTATTTGCGGTGCAATTCATTGTAATGCGCATACACGCATGCATGCATGAGGAAAGGGACAGCTCCAGAATCTTATAGTTCCCGCTATATTTTCAACTTCAGTAGATTGCAAGATATGAATGGGATGTAAGAAGTTGCTTTCATATTGAAAAATTAAGTAGTTCCAGTATATATTTTGAATTAAGTTTGTACCTTAAGATTATCGACTAAAATAATAACCACAAACTTATAAACACATCATTTTAGTCACTAAGGAAATCATGTTGCTCCTAACCTCTTATATGCTTGCATCTGTTTTTCATAACTTTACTACGTGCAGGAGAAATAGGACTTTTCAAACCTCCTGCTTAAATTGTCCATTCTGCTAAATGTCTGCATAATACACTTGTGTGTGGCTACTGCTATTTTAAGTTCAAATTGAGGGTCATTGTGTAACAGCAACATGCTTTGTGTTTGGAAAAGAAATACTGATATATTGAGAACAAATGAAGGGAAACTAAGGAATTCTATATAGGAGGGTTGATCGAGTTGGCTAACTATTTGAACCATCTAAAATGCAATCTGGATTAACTACAATCTCTAACTACAAAGCCGTAAGTTGGTGTATCAATTTGCAGTTCCTTTACGTTGTAACATACCATAAATAATAATAATAATAATAATAATAATAATATGCTTTATTTTAGTTCTTGATACAGTGCATAATATCACAAACATAGGATCTTATATCTGTAGAACTAAAAATCACAGGGTGATAGTTCAAGGTTAGATATTAACCCGTGATCTTCCACTATCACCCTGAAACACAAAGAAAATCTATCACTAAAAAAAAGAACAATGTTTTTGCCTAATTCTAACTTAAAGTAACTTAACCTAATGTGATGCGCAATAAGACAACCAAAATAAAATGAAAACATACATATCGTATCCAAAACCTATACATTTGTAAAATCTGATCAATATCCATCCAGAATAGAAAAAAGAAAGAAGAAGAAGAAAAAATAAGTGAAATATAAGAATAAGTGAAAAATAAATGAATGAACAAATGATCGGAAGATTACTTATCCTGTACCTATATCAAATAGGTATGCGCGATATCGAGCGGCAAATGTATTGAATGATCTATCCCTGATGTCCACCGGTATTGAGTCGTACACCCTGGCAACCTGGCACGAAAAGCCACGCTCACACAACGCTGTCCTACGCGCGGGTGGCGTATGGCACCCCGAGAAAATCTCAAGTTTAAGTGGTGCACATCTGTGCGAAATGATATTAGTTCGTAAAGATATACAGGTTGCTTGGTATTAACTATTGTATAATACAACTTGGAAGATTGCAAGAGTCTGCGGTTACGCATATTGAGCCATTTCAATTCAGATAGTTTGTGCGAGACTCTGTCAAATTTGCCTATTCCAAATATTAATCTTAGACAATATTTCCCAGACTTTTAGCTTCGTCTTTGACTGGTATAATGTCATTGAATATCTGCAGCCTAACATCCTTCTTCAATTTATCAATCTGATTTTTACTACCGAAGATCAATGTAACAGACTTAGCAGGATTTATCAATAATGAGTGTTGGCGAGCAAATCTAGCAATGTTATCTAGATCCTCATTAATGTCCCGTATAGCTTGTCTGCACTCACTAAAGTCAAAGGAATGGTATATTTGGGTATCATCCGCGTACATATGCATACTACAGTTACTCACACACAAATGCATGCCTGATGTATACAATGTAAATAGAAGGGGTCCCAGTATAGAACCCTGTGGGATGCCTCGTTCTATGCTCCTGCAAGAAGAAGAATTGCCATTAAGACGTACGCACTGTACGCGTCCGGTCAAATAACTTTCCATAAATACGAGAGCAGACCCAGACAGTCCGGAGGAACTAAGTACAGCTAAGAGAGTTTTATGACAGACTGTATCGAAAGCTTTACTGAAATCTAAAAGTGCTAAGATGGTAACCATATTCCTGTCTCTAGCATTGATGATGTCGTCTGTTACTTTTAGCAGGGTAGTGGTACAACTATGCCCTTTCCGGAACCCAGACTGATTAGTGGGCAAAATACCAGCAGCAGCAAAGTAGCAACCCAACTGTTCATTGATAACCTTTTCCAGCAATTTTGAGCATACTGGTAAAATACTTATCGGTCGCAAATCTTTGTACTCATTAGCCGATCTTGTCTTGGCCACCGGAACAACAACAGCTTTCTTCCAAGAAGTTGGAAACACATTCGTGGTTATACAGGAGTTGATAACATGAGTCAGGTATGGCAAATAGCAGGACAGCAGAGCCCCAGAATTTCGATATTCAGACCATCATGACCCACGGCAGTTGTTCTAATTCCCCTAATATATTTGAAAATTGTAGACTCATCAACAGTCTGGAATTTGAAATCCAAACCGTTGTGCATCTTATTCGTTTCATAATAGTTTAGCAAATCAGTGTTATCATATCTACTGTCGGGGACCCGATTGTAAAGAAATTATTAATTTGTTCAGGATTTTGTAAATGTTGTAGTATTTCGATATGACTCCTTGATCTAATATTTAAATGGTTTAGTTTCTTCCACACAGTCTTAGCATCAGACTGTTTAACAGTGTATTCAAGGAACGCACGTTTTTCATTTTTTACAGCTGTATTGGTGAAGTTTCTTAAATTTTTATAGTAATCCCAGTGACCAGGAGATCTCGATCGTTTGTACCTTGTATAAGCATTATCCCTTAATTTCATTAGTAACCTCAAATTATCTGTGAGCCATGGAGGGTCTTTCTTTGTTATTTTAACAAATTTCAGGGGCGCATTTGCATTAATAAGAGTCATAATATTTTGGTCAAGAAATCTTACTTTCTCGTCAATGTCTTGTATATAGAATAAGCTTTGCCAAGGTACCATCCTCAGCCGATCATGAAACACCCCACTATCAAAATTTTTGAAGTCACGTATATATTTATATACAGGTTTTATATGTTTAAGCTTAAAATTTAAGTTGCAGAATATTGTCTCATGATCAGCAAACTTGGCGTCACCAATCCCAGACTCAGCCAAAGAAGAGAAATGAAATTGGTGACAAAGAGTGGCTTCATCGATTCATGAATAAGTTTTATTTGAATATGGCAGATGTTTATCACCGGCATAATTCTTCAAACATAGTTTTCAAAAGGGTTTTAAGCAAGTTGGACAGAGAACAATTTCTGAAACAGGACAACTTGTAAAGCTATGCTAGGTTTTACTAGCGAGGTAGGTAATACCACCGTAATCCATTTCTATCGCAAATTTGTTGGAAGTCTTGGATTGCCACATGCGTGTGGTTGAATTACAAAAGAAAACTTGCTATTAGATTTTAAGTATTTTATATTGTATGTCAAATGTTCTAAAGATAATCCTACAGTGTTAATTTTTGATAATCACAACCGTCATGTGAATCTGCACGTAATTGATGACGAAAAAAAGATGGAGTATACCTAATCATATCTTCACTCTATTGTAGCGTCGGGGTATATGGTCCTCTAAAGCTTATTATAATCAAGCTTGCAGTGAACGAGATGACTTGAATTGCAGGCTAGACTATATATCAATATTGCGATAATTCCAAACAAATCCTTTAATTAAACTTTCTCAAAAAACAACATTTGAGCACATCACATTTTCATATTCGAATTTTTTAATATCTGCAGTAGCAGATCATCCTAAACCTAGTGAATCGTCGAATAACCAATGTGACTGCATTATTCTCATCTATATATATCAACTCCACAATAAGTGAACATGTTAGTGAACTGTTAAATGCGTTCTTTCGATAGTGCTGGTGAACAATTGATGTTCAAGGCCAAAAAGGAGCAAAAACTCTCTTACTTACCGATGTATCAGAGAAGGACGAATTGTTAGCAGAACAACAAAAATTACAAATTTCAAGCTCAAAGGTGGTCACAGATTCAAAGAAGAGTTGCACAGAGACTCTGAGTGCCCAGTAGTCTCGAAAATCTTCTGGTGATTCCTATGAAAATGATCCAGCTTCAATTTGATTTTGGTGTCGAAAATGTTCAAAATTGTGACTTTTTCGTGGTGAAATTTACAACAATAAACCGTCCGTTCCGTTTCTTTTTTGTATCTATTGCAGCTAAAAGTCCTAGTTTTACCTTATAAATCCCTGAAATTTTCTCCACTTTTTTTATTACTTATTCTTTATTACACCGTCTGTGTTCCTCGCCAGTTATTGTTATTTTGTATCCTACCTTTACTGATACTCCTTCCCATCCTCGTTCTTCAGCTACAATTCCGGTTTCCTTTTATATTCTTTGTTCTTTTGCTGTCAAGTCATGTTTAAATAAGAAATAAAATAGTTTATTTATTTATTTCTATATAACTCTATTTCTGAATATAAATTATGACGTGTATATTCTAAAATTAACTGTAAAAATTCAATTCCAAGCCTTCACTACTATATGACTAGTTCTTTAGATCTACTACTTAATAAGTTAAGTGCCGTAGACTTCAGTAAATATCTTTAAATAATTAGGTCATCATGCAAAGCACGCATTGAAATGAACAAGTAAGATCAATTTTAAAATTACGTCCATCAATTTTAATATGTAATTTTCTATCTATACAGATTATGTAATGTTGCTATTCTACGGCCCAAATTTGTCAGGCAATACATAGGTACATATAGGCATCTTCCAAATTACCTTTCACACTTTTTTTGTCCCATTTTTGTTCCAATCTAATAGTCATTTATACAAAAAATAGTTTCGATAGCGGCGAAACTTTCCATGACTAAAAAATAAGGGGATTGACCTTTAATATCCCAGCAACATTCTCACATATGTATTATTAGATTTCTCAAATGTATGTACAATTCATGCGAAATATGGTGGCTATATTAAAGATAGTATGATGGAACTTATATAAGAGAGGTAATAATCGTTTCCTGTGAAATATACAATTTTATCTATTACATAATTAACATCTGACGCAAATATTTCATGTAGTCTGTGTATATTTCGAATATAAAAAATAAAATGTCAGAATTACGTTGTTGCTACCCAATGAAGAATATCATTTGTTGTAGTTTAAATACATATACATATACACGGTGTCTCTAAAAGGTGCGGAAAAAACGCTACCACACATTTCTGAGGGCGATCTAACCCAACTTACCTCAGTCCAAAAGTGGATGCACCATTGCATTGAATTGCCACAAGAATAACACCCAAATTACAGAAGCATATGTGTCCATATACGGAATGAATTTTTTATATCCAGATTACTCATAAACGGCTGCTCCAATCAACTCCTACCAGGTATACCTTTTCTAGGTAAAAAACATTGGAGAATAAGAATTTTTATTTAAAAGTTAAATACAGTGTGTCTCAAAAAAGTTATTACGTTTTAAATGGATACAATATGCCGCAGGTGGCGCCCTCTACATTTTGCAATGAAAATGAGAGCAGATTTAAATTTTTTACCCCACGAAACCCCCCTACCCAAATATTGTGACAATATACCAATTATTACAGAAATTATTTATAAAAAACTAAAACCAAATTGAACTTTTGACACTCTGTATCTCCGAAAGCATCCACTTTTGGACTGAGGTAAGTTGGGTTACATCGTCATATTTTGCCCTCAGAAATGTGTGGTAGCGTTTTTTCCGCACCTTTTAGAGACACCCCAGTATATATATATATTTGCTATTCTTTGTTGCCGTATTTATATATTGTTTGACCTCTTGATGAGAATAATTGGGATTTTTCGGCAAGTAATTAATCAAACACGCTTTAGAAAATCATAATGTTTGCATTTATTTTTACGTTTCGACCTTCTTTTTTTTTTGGTCTTCCTCAGAAAAGACATATACAGCCGAGAAAAATTATTTTTTCCAAAAACACGTAACACACAATGTCCTTGCAACCTCTTTTAGAAATGCACAAACAAAAATATACATTAACGTGTTTTAAATTTAAAATTTTAATATACATAACGTCAACGATTAAAATGTGAAACTTTTACCGACTGTCTACAATGCTGGTTTTATTCTTAGAATAAAACCAGCACAAACAAAAATATACATTAACGTGTTTTAAATTTAAAATTTTAATATACATAACGTCAACGATTAAAATGTGAAACTTTTACCGACTGTCTACAATGCTGGTTTTATTCTAAGAATAAAACCAGCATTACCAGCATACGTTATGTATATTAAAATTTTAAATTTAAAACACGTTAATGTATATTTTTGTTTGTGCATTTCTAAAAGAGGTTGCAAGGACATTGTGTGTTACGTGTTTTTGGAAAAAATAATTTTTCTCGGCTGTATATGTCTTTTCTGAGGAAGACCAAAAAAAAAGAAGGTCGAAACGTAAAAATAAATGCAAACATTATGATTTTCTAAAGCGTGTTTGATTAATTACTTGCCGAAAAATCCCAATTATTCTCATCAAGAGGTCAAACAATATATATATATATATATATATATATATATATATATATATATATATATCAAAAAATGGAAATAACGCGGATACATGAAATAACAAGAAAGAGAATAATAACGGGTAAATTCCATCTCCAAGGTTATCCCACCTTATTCCTTGGCTACACCGTACTGACGACGACCAATGAGTCAGAAACACGTGTCTACGGTTGCTCTACAGCGGAATTTACCCGTTATTATTCTCTTTCTTATATATATATATATATCTATACCTGACAATATTTTAGAAAGTACCTACTCAATACGAGCATATCTTTTGGTATTTATATTATTTATTTTTTGAATATCCCTATCGACACAGAGGATAGGGATATTCAAGAAATTTTTCTTTAAATACCAGCGAAGAATGGAAAGTTTCTAAAATGAGTCACACCGTGGTTTTTCGGGATAAAATTATATTTATTTTTCTACATAGTCTCCTTTTAACTCAATACACTCCAACCTTTCATTCCTTCAGAATAGTAAGAGCTATCAAAACCTTCCAAATGTTCATTTACAGCTTGGATAATTTCATTATTCCATGAGAATTTCTTTCCGGCCAACCATTTCTTGAGGTTCGGAAATAGAAAAAGTCCGAATGGGCCAAATTTGGCGAGTACGCTGCATGTTCAATTAACTGAAGTCATAATTCGTGCAATTTCGCCATCGCAATTGCCGACTTGTGAGATGGGGCCGAATGAGATCTTTTGACTTTGATTTCTTCGTACAATCTGCCTAATAACGACGTATAATACACGCCTGTTATTGTCCTCTCGTGTTGCAAGTAGTCGATAAAAATTATTCCTCCGGAATGCCAAAAGACGGTAGCCATCACCTTTCCAGCTGACGGCATCGTCTTGGTCTTCTTTGGCGTTGCTTCACTGCTTTAATTGTGTATTAGTCTCTGGACTGAAGCGGTGCGTCCACGTTTCATCTACAGGATTACGCTTGAACATGTCTAGACATCGCTGAGAAATGGTCACACAAACTTGCTTTTGATCGGCTGACAGCAAACGTAGCACCCATCTTGCACTGAGCTTTCTCATGTCCAAATGTTGATGTAAAATGTAATGTGCGCGGTCAGATAACATGAATTTTCTAATAGTTTTTATATCCGTAGATCTCTTTAGTCTGCTAGAATGCCGTGCATCTTTTGGTAATGGTGACATACGACAGCGAAAACTCACCACGAATTTCGCCTAATTTTGTTTTTATATCTTCAGCATCTAACCATTTAACTGTTTAATGACTGCCATATCTTATAGGCTTGCCACTGATACATTTTGTGCATCCATGGCGACTAAAATAAGGCACCAATTGCTTCGTCAACTGAGAAAATCGTTCTACAAGAATTTTGTATTCAAATATCCAATAAGAGGTCATACTTTTGTGAATATATCATTTATATCTAATTTTGTATTATCATTTATCATTTTAAAGTGCTTCGTTTAATGAAAAATCTCTATAATAAAAGAAACGTATTAGCAGCATAAATACCTGGCATCCTACATATAGGATGCCTCATAAGAATCGACAGAAAAACGTAGTTATGTTAATACATAATCCAAAAAATGATTATTTATAGGCAAACCTAATGGCTCCTCCATTTGACAAATAACAGGCTCATGTGAACAGGTTGGGTCTTATTTGTGGTGTACTATGGCCCTAGGCATATCTGGGTTAATAATGCTTCTAATAGAATTATCAATTATCTCTGCGGTTTTCGTAGGGCTTGGGTTAGAAAGCATACCAGCTCTTCGGCGTATCATATCCTATATATAAAACCATTCGCTTTTACAAATATTACAACTGGGAAGAAATTTTAATAATCTATAGTAAATACCATTCTTCTTGCTTTCAAATGCAAAACAGAAGTATTTGAAACCATTATGAATTTGAAACATTCCAACACACAAGATTTATATGGGATGACCTCGCATATATTAAAACATGTCGAATCATTTAATCATTCGTCAAGGTTATTTAACAGATGCTTATATGAGAACCTGTTTCCCATAGACTTAAAAATAGCGAAGGTCACTCCGTTATTCAAGCAGGGTGATCATAATTACCTGGGACACTGCGGGCATATTTCTATCTTACCAGTCATTTTCAAAGACTTCGAAGGGATTTTGAAAAACAGATTAATGGAATATTTCAAGATAAATCTCTCTTGAGCAGACATCAGTATGAATATTTCAAGAACAGATTCGGCTACTCTATAAAATATCATAGAACGCGTTATAGGTTATCTTGATCAGCAGAGTGAAGCTTCTGCGATATTACTCGATTTATCGACTTTTTAAGCCATAAAATTCAGTTGGAAAAATAATCTTCACGTATTTAACTAGCAGAAAACAAATAGTACAACCAGTATATACATGTCGCAGGAGTGTCTATTAAGCAACGGTGTACACAGGGATCTCAGCTGGGATCTGTTTTATTCTTCATTCTTGTCAAAGAATGAAGAATATATGCAAACATCACACTCTTGTTCTGACCTGAAACTAGGTGAACTCCGTCAGAAGGAAAATGCAGGGCTTCAAAAAGCCCAAGAGTGGTTTAGCGCTAATAGCCTAAAACTTAATGACGAAAAAATTCAAAATATCTGTTTTAGTTTAAGACCACGCGAACCCCAAACTATATAGCTTCAGGGTATACACACATATTCCGCTTTAAACTCGAATCAACGTCTTACACAATTGTATAGGAAACTGAACACGACAGTCTATCAAATTAGAAAAATTCTGACCTGTACCAACCTAGACATAAAAACGAGTTGATATATAACTCCAACTTTTACACAGTAATGGATAACAACATTTTGTTGTGGTAAGGTACTGCACATTCCAGCAGAACATTTAAAGAAGAAATGAGCGCTTGTTTGAAGTCGTTTTGTTTATGTAAGATAACATTATTCCTTCCTTTTACACTTAAAAAATGTAAATGGTTTAAAGAGTTTTTTTTTAAAACCTCTACATCCGTTTCTTTGGCAATTGATGTAGAACTGTTTACTTATTTAATAACACACAGTTGTTGATCCATTTTACTTCAGTCGTGTAGTTTGGGATACCCTGCTAAACATCATCTTAAAAGTTTTTGTTTTGGGGTAGATTGTTTAAATGTTGGAACTGTAACACTTTCTTGTCTACATTTATTACCCTATATAAAAAAAACTATAATAAACGCCATTTCCACTGGACGTTTCCTTTCTCCGTCGAAATATGCCTCAGTTAAACCACTGCCTAAAAATTACAACTCCTACACTTCCTGATTTAAGACCTATTAGTATTTACCGCTATTATCTAAAGTTACAGAAAAAAAAGTGGCAAAGCAATTAAAACAATGCACCATAGACGATGACATACTTTCTGCAACAGATCAAGGAAAGGCCACAAAGTTCATTTTTTACATTCACTTTTGGATTTTGGAAGATATAACTCTATTTATGCAAAACTCTGATACATCAGCAATTTTCCTTTATGTGCAGTTAAGTATTTGTTATGTCAAGATTTTTGTACTTATCTATTTCTTTTCTTCTTCTGTATAACAAATTTTCTAAATACAATATTATTGTTTATCTACTAGCGGAGTATGATTATAACTCTAAAACTAGGCGTGGTGGAAAGATTTGGTTTTTGGTTATGCCTTCAGCAAAAAACTGTAAGAACTGTACACCCATTTTTACAACAGTTTTTAAAAAAAAAATTAAAATTGTCAGCTAGTGACATCAGCAAGCTGTACTATCTAGCATATTGTAGCGTTTCCTGGGTCGAAATAAACAACTCGTGCAAATGTTTTAAAATTGTCTGTATATTTTCACACTTAAAACTAATCACAATATAAAAATATAAAATAAATGTAACGCACTTAAAACTACTACGAATAAATTAACACACGTATTTATATCTATCACTACTATTTATGTCTGTAATATTTATGTAATAAAACTGCACCGCTCACTTTATTTATGTTTATTTGAACTGTTCAGTAAATACCGCGCGCGACTACTATTGAATGAATGAATTCCTTATCCCACCGGCGGCATTTATATATATGTGCAGACAAAAGGTCTAGAGATACACCAGCAAATTCTGGCTCTTTTCTACCACATTCCAGACTTTCTGTCGCTGACGCAGTATATGAGTGCAGTTGATTTACGACTTGTTTACCGGTACGTTTTTGTCGTCGCCCGGAGGTCTGTTTCTTTTTTGTGGGCTTATCTCATTACAATATATATTTGTATAAATAATGTTCGAATTCCTGATAAAGATACTATTGAAACCTAGGGTTTATTAGTAGATGAACGATTACATTTTAATGGATATAGTAACAATAGTCTATTTTAACTGATGATAAATATATACAATAACCTTCCAGGGTCACTTCAAATCGGTACGACTTCTGAATGATTTTAGATCACTTTATACTGCATAACATAAAACAAAAGTACTTCCTAAATATATTATGCATTTACATATAATAAATGAACAATAATAACAGAATTGGAAAGTATTTCAAATACTGGTTTGGAACTATTGTCTCGACTATTTCCTATAGGTTGGCCATTCTATATTTCCAAACTTTCATTGAAACTATCACAATTTGTAATCTTATTTATTAGATACCTATCTGGAATGCTACTTCCTTAATAATAATTATTTACAATTTTTTCTATTAAAAGAAGAGAATGTACAAATTCACTCAATTAATGTGTGTAAAACGGTAATTTTTTAAAATTAAAAATCTTTTCTTTAAAAAATTGCGATCCTATTCAACGATTAATATCCTGTCATTATTATAAGATATATAATATGTACACATTTTCTAATATATGGTCGTTATTTGTACAATTATAAAGAGCAGCATTTATACTTAAGTGGATACTTATATATAATACACGTAATCTTGACATTTCTGACTTTTTAAAAGTTTGAAAGTGTAACTTTTCTGACTGTACTTCCTGCCCTCATTTCCCAACCTCAGTTTTGATCAAATATTTGTTTATTTTTAATTTTTCATAATATATCAAAGAAACCTTCAACCACATTTAAATTAACATGACAAACAAAAACTTTTACTAAAATTAATTGTTACAATAGAATTATTGCAAGCTTAAATCCATACTGATAGGCCAGCCTGCTGATGCTGATTGATGCTGATCTGAAAAAATAGTGATTTCTGATCCTTCTTCAGTCGAGCTAAGATATCTGGATTACTACGGGAGGACTGTTTCCCAATAGAGTGCAATCCTTGAACTCTTTACTACTCAACATTTCTTTTATAATCTTTTCACCGAAAAAAACGAGGCTTATTTATTTGACGTTTAGGTGACAACATCACGAAATGGTCAACTCGATATGTCAAAACTCTATCGGAATTTTCATCATAAATAATTATTAATCGTATAGTTGTAAATAAAATAGTATAGAAACCTCGTTGAAAAGTTTCATTCCTGTCTCGAGATAAAGTAAACTTAATCTCTCGGTAGTAATGAAACGCTTTCCACCTCGGTATGTAATAATATACTATTAAACTTACTTATAAATATAAACTCTTATATCAAGGCCTTCGATAACTCGTGTATAACTCTCTTATAGTATCAGTATTTTACCTGGTGCGTATAGGTGAAAAAGTGAAATAATATCAGATATAATAAATATAACAAGGAGTTTAATAACAAAATAGATTGTTATTTTGTTACAAACTTGTTACAGGCATTTTCTTTTGCTTTTCCGCTTTTGTCATTTGTGTTTCACTATTTGTCAAATGACTTTCCAATTATTTTATATAGTAGGCTTCCTTTATCAAATAATTTCCGTTTCTGTCAAATGGTTTTCCTTATTTGTCAATTTATACAAATATTTGAATTAATACAATGGATACTAGTAACGATAATCGTCAGAGAAGAAACAAGATAAGCAATAAACTAAGCGAATTAATCATTAATTCTTTGAATAACGGAGTTATGATGAAGAATGTTGGACAACAGTTTGGAGTTTTGCTGGATACTGTTAGAAAAATTTATGCAACACACAGGAGAACTAATAATACTGCAAAAGTAAGTGCAGGACATCGGCAACAAAAATTATTAAATGCTCAAAAGAACAGATTTTTGACTGGCTTGACCTGGATTGTTCTTTAACCCTCCGCTAGTTGCAAGAAAAGTGCTTAAAATAATGGCCACTACTTCAACAAATATCACTATCTGTTAAAAAAGTGCCATTTGTTCCTGAAAGAAGAAATACACCGCACATTATTCAAGCTCGCTTTGATTACACAACAGAATGATGTTGGAAATAGAAAAAATGTTCTTTATTGACGAATACGGAATACAAATATATTCTCGCGTTTCTTACAGAAGATCTGTGAAAAATACTAGAGCATCCAAAATAAAAGCTCAGTTAAGAGGGCACAATTATTCTATTGCCGCTGCAATGAACGTAAATTCCATGTATTTATTTGAAATTCAAGATGTGTCCTTTAATGTACTGCACTCTTCTGAATTTTTCACAACGCTAATTCAACATTTACGTAATGACGGTGTAGAAGGGGCCCATATTGTTATGGACAATGTAAGATTCCATAGAAGTGAGGAAGTCTTGGTTCTTATGAAGTCATGGTCATTGTCTAGCGTTTCTTCCGGCGTGTAGAACTTTTGTTAACCCAGTGGAAGACCAACCAGTAGAAGCAGATAATAAAAAGGACACAGCCAACGAGTGAAAATGAATATGAGGCTGTACACAATGCATCTGAGTATAAGTCCACAAAATTCTTTGAATTATGTTTAACACATGGAAACATACTGTGTTTATATCTAAATAAAAAATAAATTTCTCACTTTAATGTGTAAATTGCTATATTTTTTATAAAATGGTAGAGGTATACATACCTGCATATAAAGAAGAAAAGCAATTGATATAAAGGGAATGTAATTTGACAAAATCATCTGACGTTTAAAAACATGGAAAGTTATTTGACAAATGCAGAAAAGCAAAAGAAAATGACTGTATCATTAGATAAATGTTTGAGTTAGTTTTGGATATACATAATTTATCAATATTTACCGGAAAGACGAACATATATGATAATACAATGAAAATGACAGCACATTAGCACACTCATTATATATAAAGGTGCCAATCCACAATGAGAATATCTCATGAGATTTTTGTCTCATGCAATAAAAATCGCAGGATAACTCCAATTCCATTGGTCTTTCGACCGTTTCCACAATGAAATTGAAGCGATTTTTATTGCATGAGACAAAAATCTCATGAGATATTCTCATTGTGGATTGGCACCTTAAAAGTACTCTCTATGATACTCTGAGACAATCTATGTAATCTTCATGTTCGCACACAAAGTTACATCTGTTTCTGCAGAAATTTCACGGGAATAATTAATTCCTAAATGTTTTTCAAATACATAAATAGTTAGTCAGTCAACCAAATAATCGCACGTTTCAATTACAAAAAAAAACAGTGATATACCCATAGATCAATAAAAAAAATACTATATATAACACAAATTTGAATAAAGCTTAGTATCAAAACGTTTATGTTGTGCTATTAGTTTTATATGTCCCTCATGTTACTATACATTTAATCAAAATGTAATTGGAGAACGTTGTCCATTTTCAACAATAGAATTAATTATTTTTATAGTATTCCTAGAAATATTTGAAACGTTTAAGACAATATTTTACTTACACTCAACAAGTTTCCAATTATAAATAATTTTCCAATACAAAAATTCTTAAATTTCACAATACACTTACAAACCAATGTGCTTTAAAGGCTTAAAAACGATATACCTTTCTTCTGATTGCAATGAAATGTTTTGGTCCATCAATTAACTCTTTCCATGTCTTCTGCACGCTATGTTCCTTCTTCATACGTTGTTAGCACAAAATGAACAATAGCCGTTGTCATTGCATCGTTGTTTGCTTATATGCATTATTAGCGTCCATATTTATTTTTATATAATATACAGTGTTGTCTGAATTGATTTAGTCAATGAAATAATTTATACATTTGAAATTATTTGAACGATTTCTATATTTCTCATAATTCATTTATATAGAAGCGTGTTTTGCATTTTCAATGTTTTGTGTAAATAAACATAAATATATAACAATAATTCAGTAGGTTAGCCCAGTGGTTCCGAAACTGTGCGCCGCGGCGCCCCGGGGCGGCGTGGCCCCGTCACAGGGGCGCCGCGAAATATTGTAAAAGCTTCATAATTAATCGAACCAAAATATTTGGTCTGACTAAACAAAAAAACAAAATAAAAAACTAAAAATATCTAGGTTAGGAAACCTCATGATTTTGTTGCCAAGAAGTCAAAAGAAAAGAGACAACAACAAAATACATTTTGGAAGACCGCATCTATACCAAAAGACGCTTTACAGAATTGCGAAATGTAAGAAGTCTCACATCATCGCAGAAGAACTTATTCTTCCGGCTGCTGTAGATATGGTGAATATCATGGTTGGTGAGCCTGCTGAGAAGCTGCTTTTAAAAGTGCCTTTGTCTAATAATACAAATGGTCGGAGAATACAACATACGGCGGAAGATATCGACGATCAATTGATTGAAAAAATTAAAGGATTGCAGCTAGGTGAAACTACGGATAATAATAAGGATGCTCATTTGATATAAGTTTAAGAACCACTGGGTTAGTCCCTTCTTGGTTTCAGGTTATCGCAGCAATAAACAAAACCTTAAAGATGTGCCTTAGTTTAGTAGATCAAGCGTTGATAGCAGATATACAGACGAGAATACAACATACGGCGGAAGATATCGACGATCAATTGATTGAAAAAATTAAAGGATTGCAGCTAGGTGAAACTACGGATAATAATAAGGATGCTCATTTGATATAAGTTTAAGAACCACTGGGTTAGTCCCTTCTTGGTTTCAGGTTATCGCAGCAATAAACAAAACCTTAAAGATGTGCCTTAGTTTAGTAGATCAAGCGTTGATAGCAGATATACAGACGACGACGCGATCTTATTTCAGAAACCAAGCAGATATTAACGACAACCGTGGAAACCTATAACTCCAATAGTTAGGTTAGTTTATGTTTGACATCTTTGACTTCTTCTTATTATTATTCTTCGCGAAGACCTTGAAGTCTGTTAATGACGAAGACTGTATTAATTTGGTTGGTTATCCTGTGAGATGGAACTCAGCTGTCCTTTCATTTTTTGGGTGACCCGCCCACTGGTCGTCTGCTAGTTGCTTTTCCGTCTTTAGCAATGTGTACCAGTTTATTCTAGTCCATTCTGTCTGCATGGTCACGCCAATATCTCCTTCTTTTCCTTCCCTACCTGACTATGTCCTCCACCCTGCATGTCGCTGTTTCTTACTCTGTCGCTCAGCGTCTTTCCTGCGATGGTTATTAAGGTTTTCATCTCTACTATTCTCAGGACGCCCTTTGTCTTGTTTGTGTCAGCATGAGTCTCGATACCATAGGTTAGTACCGGTCTAACACTTCTTTGATGTCGTTAGAAAAAATTAAATATTTAGTTTTGCAAAAATAAAATGCTGTTAATAAAAAATTTTCTATTTTAATACACATCGGCTAAGGATTAACAAGGGCATGTTCGTAATTGACGTTTGCATACTACATTGGTCTTGCATTATTCTATCGCATGTACTTCATTAAGCTCATTTATACTCTAATCATTTCTTCGGATGACTCAAATACTTACCCAGGAAAGAAAATTGTCTAGTTTTTTATTTTTAATTTTCATTTAATTTTACGAGTTGCGTGCACTGCTGCCTTGTTATTGTGGAACAGGGTTTTCGTTTTGGTCATTCGAAGACTTTTCCCTGTGATCAATATTTAATCTCCTCAAACGTTCTGAGTAGTGTTTTACAGTAGTGCTTCTAAGATAGCCAATCAGAGCCTTTTATCTCTAAAATCGTTGACCATATCTTTCGTGAGAATGATATAGTCAATTGTATAAGTGTCAAAGAAGACATTACTGTAACATGTACTGTAAATAAAAAATACCAAAGCTCTTTTTCTATTTAACACGAAATTAAACATGCTATACTATAAAGTGTACCATCAACAATATATTGTAAAAAATAAACAATACGCTTGACTTCCTTCACTACTGCCTCCACATTTTATAAAGTAAGTTAAATTCTGTGTACAATTGTATATACATTAAAAGCTTTATATATGTATGTATGCAGAGGATACTTAAAATAGTTTTGCAAGTCTTGGCGTTTGCATGCTTAGTCGTGCGTGGCATTTTAAAATTCATTGTTTCCCACAAGAATAGGCGATCCAAAGTTCCAAGTGTGTCCGCATAGAAAATAAAGCAACCACACTAGTTGCATAATCATGCTCTTCATTAAGAATAATCCATTTCGCAAAAAAAAAAAGAGTAGAAACAAGAGTTTTGTATATGTTAGATATGTGCATAGCATATACGACATTTTATATTTATAAGAAAAATTAAAACTAATATTAAAAATAAAACTTATTGTCTTGATACATTTCGGCATAAGTAAGAAGAGAAAGAATTAATATCTCGGGCGTTGCAGAAAACGGTAATTTAATACATGCGCCTACAGCAACCAACTCAGAGGCAAATATTCTATAGGTATTCAGCTAAAATTATGGTTTTTCTCATCTTAACAGATTATTTTAGTATTTACAATATATTAATTGATAATTAAAACTAAATTTTATATATACATAATTAATGCAAATAATATTCGTAACTAACATTAACGCCACATGTGACATTCACAATATGTGCTTGGCATCTAATGCCACTCTTAGAGCCCTGCAACTTTTTTAGGCTCGGGCCCGCATTTAATCCAATATGCCCTGTCCATAATTTGAGAAAACTTGTTTTTAATATTTTGACATATTAATTAATTTTCTTTAATCAGATCATTTTTTTCTAAATTTGATTATTCAGCGGGGTAGATTACTAAATTCTTCATAAGTTTACGTTGAAAAGTTTTCTCCAAATTTAAAATCAACAAAAATATCTTGCATCAAAAATCTCCTATTTTTCAACTATTCACATATCCACTATATAGGACCCTTAATCAAAACAATTTATTTATTTTTATTTTTTATATTTGAGGTCATAGTAACAAAGCTGTTTTTGGTAGCTGGTGCCGGAACGGCAACAGATTGCACTACAGAGATAGGTAGATTTCGGTATTACTAAATGGGAAAAAATGAGGTGTGGTCACTTTCTTAAAAGTATGAGCTTTTCAAATTATTATTATTATATTATGTTATAGATTTTTTTTATATAATAATTCTCTTAATAAATCTCTATAGAATGCAAACTTTGCGAAAGTGCTACTCGCTAAGAGTAAAAGTGTTACTTCCGGCCCGAATTTTGAAATTTTTTTTATACAAAAGGTATTGAAAATTAAGTTCTAAATACTTTTATACTTGTAACGTACCTGTGTGAAAACTGGTTTTCGATAAGAGTAAATGATTTACTTCCGGTAGGAATTTCAAAAACTTTTTTAATAAAGTTTTTCTCAAATTTAATTTTGAATACATATGAATTCTTTATAAATTTGTTTAAACTTAGTAGATGAGGAAATATTGGCAAAATTTGATTTTTTCACTGAAGTAAGCTACTACTTCCGGTCTGCCGATTTTACTGAAAATCTAATCAGATCTCAAGAGGGGGATTATACTCGTAAATACAAAATTTGGAATTAATAGCTATAACAGTTTGACCGTTATCGTGGTCACACACACATTGACACATAACAGAGAGAGAGAGAGAGAGAAAGAGACATTTTTTAAAATCTTCTTTTTCAGTATCATGGGACTTCAAAACATGGACATCTGCAAAAATCTCGAGGTCGAAAATTTTCATCATCACAATACTTCCTTATACTACGTATAAGAAAGTAAAAGCAGTGTGTGTTTTATGTTATGGAACAGTGGTATGTAAAACGTTCTCTGTAGAACAGCGTTATGAAGCGAATCATAAATATCTTTGTCAAAATAGCGAACCAGAGCAAAAAGAATTTATTGCATGTGCAATTAAAGAGAGAAATAAATAGTTGACGTCTATGATTAAATATATTAAGTTAGTAAGGATTGTTGTACGAGGTGCATTCAAGTTCTAAGGCCTCCGATTTTTTTTCTAACTAACTACTCACCCGAAAGCTATGAAACTTGTGTTACTTCTCGACGTAATCTCCCTGCAGACGTACACATTTTTCACAACGTCGAAGCCATGATTCCATGACCGCGGCGAAGGCTTCTTTAGGAGTCTGTTTTGACCACTGGAAAATCGCTGAAGTAATAGCAGCACGGCTGGTGAATGTGCGGCCACGGACAGTGTCTTTCATTGTTGGAAACAGCCAAAAGTCACTAGGAGCCAGGTCAGGTGAGTAGGGAGCATGAGAAATCACTTCAAAGTTGTTTTCACGAAAAAACTGTTGCGTAACGTTAGCCCGATGTGCGGGCGCTTTGTCTTGGTGAAACAGCACACGCGCAGCCTTTCCCGCACGTTTTTGTTGCAGTGCAGGAAGGAACTTGTTCTTCAAAACATTTTCGTAGGATGCACCTGTCACCGTAGTGCCCTTTGGAACGCAATGGGTAAGGATTGCGCTCTCGCTGTCCCGGAACATGGACACCATCATGGCGTTTCCCGATTTTTTTTTGGTGGCGGTGAATCTGTGTGCTTCCATTGAGCTGACTGGCGCTTTGTTTCTGGATTGAAAAATGGCATCCACGTCTCATCCATTGTCAGAATCGACGAAAAGAAGGTCCCATTCATGCCTTCGTTGCGCGTCAACATTGCTTGGCAATATGCCACACGAGCAGCCTTGTGGTCGTCCGTCAGCATTCGTGGCACCCACCTGGAGGACACTTGTCGCATTTTCAGGTCGTCATGCAGGATTGTGTGCACAGAACCCACGGAAATGCTAACACTGGAGGCGATCTGTTCAACAGTCATTCGGCGATCCCCCAAAACAAGTCTCTGCACTTTCTCGATCATGTCGTCAGACCGGCTTGTGCGAGCCCGAGGTTGTTTCTGTTTATTGTCACACGATGTTCTGCCTTCATTAAACTGTCGCACCCACGAATGCACTTTCGACACATCCATAACTCCATCACCACATGTCTCCTTCAACTGTCGATGAATTTCAATTGGTGTCACACCACGCAAATTCAGAAAACGAATGATTGCACGCTGTTCGACGCTGCCGCTACAATTCGATCTGTCGTACAGTGCTGCCATCTCTGTGACGTATTGACAACGAACACTGGAGAAAAAAAATTGGAGGCCATAGAACTTGAATGCACCTCGTACAAGTGCCGCAAGCTTCCCTGCTGCAAATATCAGTGCTCTTCATAGTAAACCCTTTTTGCTGATTTTGAAAATAAAGATAAGAGAATTTAGCGCATTAAAGATACTCCATTATCTAGTAACTCACTAAAAGATAAAATTTAAAACTGGAGGAAAGTGTAAAATAACAAGAAAACGACATCAAGTCCTCTCGTTTTATTTCTCTATGTCTTGACGACCGATGTACAAATTTGTTCGTTTAGCTGTTTTTGTTCAATATTGTCAGGTAAACGACATCGAGGAAGAATTAATTGCGATAACATCTTTGTTATATTTGTACGGCGCCCGGCCCGTCTAACACAAAAATCAAGCTCGCCCGAGCCTTTGTCTTACTACAGATTTCGTTTCCTAAATAATAATAAGGCCTCGGTTTTTCAACTCCGATTAAAATACTCTGTTAACTAATCCTTGAGTAAGACTAATTGTTGATTAACCTTTTTCATTACGAAGAAATACATCGGTTATTTAAAGAGGGTTTAGGATGTATCGTACAAAGTTGGCAACATATATGCTAGTGTATCTCATCTAAATTACATATTGTAGCTCCAATTTGCTGTAATAATATTGGCGCCATTTTCATCATTTGAATTTGTTCTTTGTGCTTTTTACCCTTGTTTAATTTTTTGAGGATTATATCGTGTATATATAATTAGAAATTTATTTTATAAATATATCGTGTAAGGATTGATTGGTATATAGTGCATATTTCAAATTTTGTAATTTGAAGTAGAAGGCCGAGAGCCACAAACTTGTGTGATATTGAAACAATTACATATTCCTATTGACAAATACAAAAATATTGCAGAAAATGAGGAAACTAATACAATATATATCGAATATTCATATGAAATTAACAGTTACTTAAAAATATGTAAAATATATGACATGAAACAAAATCATAAAAGTAAATAGTTTGTTAACAAAGAAAAGTCTGCACCTGCAGTCTCCAGCCGGATTATTAATCGCAGTCTAACGGTATAAAATACGTATTATTACATTTACCATTACCATATCTGAGGCGATTTAACTTGCACAAAATTTCTGTAGAATGTATAAAGTGGTAAGGTATATTTACTGAAGGATCATATACATATATTAGTTATTTATTAAACACATTACATTCTTAGTAATTTGATTTTCAAAGACCTATAATCAAAGAAAGTTGATTCAGGAAACCTTGTTTCCACATTGGTCCATTCCTATTCTTTGAGAACTTTATAGTGCCGGCTAGAATTTTTAGTCAAGAATTTAATTGCACGTACACTATTCAACCAAACTGTACAATAACACTCTATAGTAGAATAAAGGTAGAAGCAGAGAATAACGACCGACAAGAAGCCATAGTACGAGGGTGGTTCAAAAACTACGTGGCCTGACAAAGAAAACGTATTTTTTTTTGACAAATAACAATCTTTTAATATAGTCTCCTGTTCGCTGAACACGCTTATTCCAACGATATTCCAAATTAGTAATACAAAGTCCTCGAAATAGCTATTTACAGCAGCGATTACCTCGGGATTAGAAGAAAATCTCTTAACGCCCAACCATTTCGTAAGGTTTGGAAAGAGATGATAATCGCTGGGAGTCAAATCTGGCAAATAGGGCGAATGCAGACTTGTGAGCAGGTGCGTTATCCTGATGGAAACGCACTTTTTTCTATGCCAAATGAAGGCGTTTTTTTTTTGATTTTGTCGCTTAGTTGTTGCAACAAATTGGCATAATACTCCCCTTTTATTGTTTTCCCCTTTTCTAAGTAATCGACCAAGATAATACCATGAGAATCCCAAAAAACAGTTGCCATAACCTTTCCCGCTGACAAAACCGTTGTTGCCTTCTTTGGTGGCGGAGAACCTTTTCTTATCCATTGTTTAGATTGTTCTTTGGTTTCCGGAGTGTAATGGTGGATCAAGGTTTCGCTGAAGGTCTACTTGTCGGCTCTCGTATATACATACGAGAGCCGACAAGTAGACCTTCAGCGAACAGGAGACTATATTAAAAGATTGTTATTTGTCAAAAAAAATACGTTTTCTTTGTCAGGCCACGTAGTTTTTGAACCACCCTCGTACTATGGCTTCTTGTCGGTCGTTATTCTCTGCTTCTACCTTTATTCTACTATAGAGTGTTATTGTACAGTTTGGTTGAATAGTGTACGTGCAATTAAATTCTTGACTAAAAATTCATTGCTTAGATTGTTCTTTGGTTTTCGGAGTGTAATGGTGGATCAAGGTTTCGCTGAAGGTCTACTTGTCGGCTCTCGTATATACATACGAGAGCCGACAAGTAGACCTTCACATATCCATCTACATCCATCATCATATACATGTGTTAGGTAGGTACGGTTTGGCAACTCCTTTCGTGTTATTTACGGGAAGCCGCATGCAAGATAATCGTAGGCCAAACGTCTATAATAAATTTGAAATAATAACTCAATATCTAAGCGAATAAAAATTCATTTATGATCAAATATTTACACATTTGTAACCGTGGGAATGATTTTTACCAGAAATTGTAATGTGGGTTGCCTAATTTTAATTTGTTTTATATTCTTTTAAAACAAAGTAAAGAATAGTTGAACGAAAAATAAGTGCAGAGCGGGATAGCTTTTTACTTTCTTATACGTAGTATAAGGAAGTATTGTGATGATGAAAATTTTCGACCTCGAGATGTTTGCAGATGTCCACGTTTTGAAGTCCCCTGATACCGAAAAAGTGGTTTTTAAAAAATGTTTGTGTGTCTGTGTGTCTGTCTGTCTGTCTCTCTCTGTGTGTGTGACCACGATAGCGGCCAAACCGCTGTAGATATCAATTCCAAATTTTGTATTTAGGTGTATAATCTCCCTCTTGAGATCTGATTAGTTTTTCAGTAAAATCGGTAGACCGGAAGTAGCAGTTTACTTCAGCGAAAAAATCGAATTTTGCGAATATTTCGTCAACTACTAAGTTTAAACAAATTTATAAAGAATTCATATATACTTAAAATTAAAATTGAGAATAATTTTATTTAAATAGTTTTTCGAAATTCCTACCGGAAGTAGGTCTTTTACTCTTATCGAAAATCAGTTTTTTGCGAAAATTTCGCAAGTCATGCTTTTTAGACAAGTACGTTACGGGTATAAAAGTATTTAAAACATAATTTTCAATATCTTTTGTATAAAAAAAATTTCACAATTCAGACCGGAAGTACCACTTTTACTCTTATCGAATAGCGACTTTTTGCAAATATGTCGTAAGTTATGCATTCTATATATATTTATCAAGAGGACAAAAGTATTTAGAACTGGATTTGCAATATTTTTTGTATATATGAAATTTCAAAATTCGGACCGGAAGTAGCACTTTTACTCTTAGCGAGGAGCACTTTTTCGATAATATCTTGTAGAGTATGCATTCTATGGCGATTTATTAAGCGAATGAAAGTACCTAGAATAGGATTTTGAATAAGTTTTGTATAAAAAAATTCTTAAAATTGTATAGTTTGAAACGCTCATACGTATAAGAAAGTCGTGTGGTGGCCACACCTCATTTTTATTCATTTTTTAACGTGAAGTAAAACAAACAAATCTGCTGCAAAGGATTTTTGATAAAACTCGTTTTAAATATTTTGACATATTAATTAATTTTCTTTAAGAGGGATCTCTACTGGACGGACCAGTCCATTTGACAATGTACAAAAATCATGAACATTATCATTGCAGTGGTTACGATTTCCCCTTAAAATTAAGATCAAATTTTAACCAATGCTATAAATAATTACACCAATTTGTAGAGAAAACTCAAATTTACGTACGCTTAGTAGTAAAATTTTGAATTTCTTTTTATTTATTTCAAAATAATTCGACAAAATGTCTAATATTGACCTACTTCTGCTGCTAATTATGACAATTTCTAAAATATTTTTAGAAAAAATATTACTAGGCGTACATAGATATTCGAATTCTCTTTCATTTGGTTTAAAAAATTAAAAATTGATTAATATTTACTGTTAATTTTATGGGGAAATCAAACTGTCTACAGTGGCCTCAGCGGCTGGGAGTAGAGATCCCTCTTAATCAGATAATTTTTTTCTAAGTTTGATTATTCAGCGGGGTAGATTACTAAATTCTTCAAAGTTCACAATGAAAGGTTTTCTCCAAATTTAAAATCAACAAAAATATCTTGATTCAAAGATATGCTATTTTTCAACTATTCATAGATCCACTATCGAGGACCCTTAACGGAGGATATTCAGTCTCGTTGTCATATTATAGACCGATATCTCTTTTTCCATTATTTTTCAAAATATGTGAAAAATATTAATCAAAATTGTTAGTTTTCTTGAAAACAATAACTTATTTACACTGTGTCAATATGGTTTCAGGAGAGGATGGAGGATCAAAGATGCAGTTGTGGCGCTTGTGGAGAAAACGATAAGCTGTGGCGAGGCCTTTTAGTCTGTGTTTAATTTTTTGTGAAGAATACGTGGAGTTTAAATATTACTAAGACAGATAATAATAATAATAATATGAAAATATTAGGTATCTTTATCGACCCAAAATTGATATGCAATTACATATATAGAAATTAGCAAAAAAATTAAGCAGCATCATTTATACTAATTATAATCTTCTGCTTTTAATAATGATTATTATTTACTTAAGCTTATTCTTAACTTTAAAAATTTACCCATGGATGAGGTTCGAACCCAAGGCTTCCCGTTCTCTAGTCAGATGTGCTTACCTCCAAGCCACCGCCATCATTATTACTTCACAAATTTTTTTAAGTGAAAATACTAACGTTATCTACCGGCTTGTTTCAGAATGTATTGAGTTAGGGATCGGCAGTCAGGGGTACATTGCAGGACTGGACTTAAGTGTTCCCAATTTTAAATTAGATGATGCAATTAAGTCCAGTTCTGCTAAGTAACCCTGACTGCGGATCCTTAGTTATGAGATACGAAATACTGAGTACTGTACTACGTCATAGATGGTGGTTTTCCGACTGCAGCGTACGGCAATAGGAATCATTATTGGCCTTAAGTATAGAGAAGTATAATTTGGGACAGGCTGTATATTTATCAAGAGTACAAAAGTATTTAGAACTGGATTTGCAATATTTTTTGTATACATATACGAAATTTCAAAATTCGGACCGGAAGTAGCACTTTTACTCTTAGCGAGTAGCACTTTTTTGATAATATCATGCAAAGTATGCATTCTATAGAGATTTATTAAGAGAATAGAAGTACATAGAATAAGATTTTGAATAATTTTTGTATAAAAAAATTCTTAAAATTCTATAATTTGAAACTCTCATACGTATAAGAAAGTCGTGTGGTGGCCACACCTCATTTTTTTTTTAGATGGAACGCTGTGCATTACATTCTATGTCAGCCCTTTTAGGGCTGATTAAACTGACATCATTTTGTATTAGTTGATTTTTAGCTGTTTCTGAAGTATGACGATTTTCCGTCAAAAATTGTACAACTTTTGAAAAATTGCTGTGATGCAGGCGCGGCTGGTGACTTCGTTTAAGTGAAGCAATTACATAGACAAGACTGATTCGTTTATTCTCGGTGATATACTGCCAGATACCTAGCATATCACCGATAATAATCGAATTAGTCGTGTCTCTGTAATTGCTTCACCAAAACGTACTCACCAGCCGCCACTGACGTGATGACGATTAATAATGAAAGTCCTATTATGGTTAAATTAATAGAGATATTAATTTCAATACATGTAATGTTTATTTCGACATTTCAGCGATGTTTTTTAGAATTACATAGCATTTAAAGTTAAAAGTACTTTTTAAAAACATTAAAAGTATATTTGCTTGCTTTTGAAAAGTAGGTACTGAAAATTTACTATTTAAAAATAACTTCTTTCTAGCATCAGTGATAATTGTAAAATCAACGAATGAAAATAAACTTATGTCTTTTTAAATGGAACGCTAAGCATTTTATCACATTATACAACTTCTTATTGGGAGAGCGTTTCACAGTGCCGAAACATTTCTGGTATACGATAAAAGAGGGAACGATTTTGATTGATTATTTTTGTTTTTCTTTCTTTTTGTTGATAGGATATTGTCTATTCTGTCATATATATAATTATATTTATTGTTAATAAAATGATTTTATTGTGTTGCAAAGTTTGTGTAAGCACTTCGGTGGTGCTACATGTTAAATAAATTATTATTATTATTATTATACTTATCTATCTGTATAATGAAATATTTTATAACTATATCTTTTTTGTAATGCAATTTAAAATGAATTTTCACTATATATACGAACCGGTAGACAATATTAAAAAAGAAATTAAAAGGAACTAAAAATATAGTACAATCTACATGTCTATTCTTCACATGTAATCATGAACTCTTTCTTTTCCTTATATGTGATATTTTATGTTCTATAACTTTCTGATGTTCATCATATATATATTCTAGTGCAAACTAAGTTTAAATTAATTATCACCATTTTAGTTAAATTACATCTTCAAAATGAATATGTCACTTACATCTGTGTCTATATTAATTTTAAAATTAAGGTACATCGCAAAACCTTCCCGCTATAATTAATAAAAAAAAAGTTTTCATTTAATAGATACGTTCAAATAATTATTATTATGAGTTACCTGAATATACTTAAGTAGATCACTTACGTTTATAATAAAATGATAAATCCAAAATTCAACGAAAAGCGAAAATGTTAAATTTAGAATTTCTCTTCGAGCATTATCCAGGAAAAAAATCACCAAAAAAGTCACTCACTCAAATCACGAATTTCGCAGTTACGCTTGAAATTCGAAAACAATGTTCGCGCTCGCGGCAACTCTAGTACTACAAACTACACACTAAACTACTGTCCGGTAAAGAAATCAAGACAGGTGAGATTGTTGGAACCCGTTGGCCTTCCAACTAACCTACGAGACACAACAACTCACGTCTCTTTTGCGGACGACAAGGATACCAAGACGAAGGTATGTTCTATCTATTTTGTAGAGGCGTAAGAGTTCTTACCTTTCTCCAGTTTCAGCGACAATCGAACGAAAAACCTTCACAGATATACTGCCGCAGCAGCAAGAAGAAAAATGATTATTTTCCGATGTTCGAAAGACTGACTATACATACATAAGGTTTGTACACGTGCTGATTCAATGTGATAACCTGCTTAAGATTCCAACGCTATTTCTAGGTTCTAACTTTATAAAACTTAAATATATGTTATGCGAAATATTAAAGTTCATCTTAGTATGTGCGAATTATATGTGGAAATAAAAAAAAATAATTAATACGCAACAATCTTTTCTAGGACTGTACTCAGTTCTAAACTCAGAAAATAAATATGATCAAAAAATAGTGTTGAAAGTAAAAAACAAAAAAATGAGGTGTTGGTACCACACGACAAGTAAGTATATGCGTTCCGAAATATGTATACAGAAGTTCTTCCCAATTGTACTTTAAATTCTATATGTATACATACATACATTAATGAAATACTCCTCTGAGTAAAGGTGTTCCTTCCGGTCCTAATTTTGAAAAAATTCTTGTAGAGAAATTATCCCAAATCCAGCTCAGAGTACTTTTTTTTCTCTTAATATATTTCTGTATGAACATAATTGAAATATTTACAACAAACTGCTTTTCGATAAGAGTAAAAGTGTTATTCCGGTTCAAATTTTAAACTTTCTTTTATACAAAGATTTTTCCAAATCTAGCTCTAAATACTATCGCACTTATACGCAAATTATGCATCTGTGTAGAATGCATAGTTTGCGAGATATTTGCAAATAACTGATTTTCGTACAGACAAAAAGACCTATTTCCGATAGGAAGTTCGCAAAACTGTTTATAAAATATTTCTAAAATTCACTTTTTAATAGATTTGTACTTTTTAGAAATTTATATAAACTTAGTAGTTGAAGAGATATTAGTAAGTTTTGATTTTTTACTGAAATAAATTCTACCTCCGGTCTACCGACTTTACTGAAAATCTAATCAAATCTCAAGAGGAATATTATACTCATAAATATAAAGTTTGGTACTGGTACCTGTAGCCGTTTGGCCGCTATCGTGGTCAGAGACAGACAAACAAACAGACAGAGAGACATGTTTACCACATTTTCGGTTTCAGGGGACTTCAAAACGTAGACATCTGCAAAAATCTCGAGTTCGAAAATGTTCATCATCACTTCCTTATACTATGTATACGTAATTTCTTATAAACACGCATACTAACTATGTAATTCAAAAGAATATTTATATTAAATAGCATACTATATACTTTATGGAGGAATATTAAAAAAATGTAAATTACAATATTAATTTACTAATCTCAAATAAGAAGTCATATATTTCTATATACTAGTAAGTTCTAACTTTCCTCTAATGGCTAATGATATAACCAGTTAATAATAAATTTCCACATATGATAACGCCCCTGTAGGCTCTCAGGACCACAGCAGAGACCTAGCGGCTGCAAATATAATCAGTGCTCGAAATGGACCGGAACGCACCGGAACGCTGTTCCGGTTCGTGTAATCGCCGTTCCGGTTCGTGAAATCACTGTTCCGTTTCGTAAAAGTGTTCCTCATATGTAATATCGGCTTCGGTTTCCTATTAAAAAACTGGCTTAAAAAGAGGTCACACGAGTAACATCGACGAGAACAGTGATTTTATCACACATACCTGCTTGTTGGAATATCAGACAGTACGAGGCATTCAAGGCTGGGCTGTTTAGTTTGGTGCAAAGTGGATTCTTTCGCCATTCACAGTGATAAATATAAAATAGTTTCAAAACTGTGGCAAGAATGTTCAGTAAAAATGGAAAGACTCATGAGTCACAGCAATCAAGCCTATATAAAAAAATATTTGGACACAAACGTTCAGAAGCTCATAATAAAGCCATAAACTTATTAGCGCAGTCTAAAAAAAGACTATTGAAGGAAGCATTGGCAAAATGAATGAAACATTATTTACTACCACTGAACGAGTTATCAGAACTATTTACAAAATGGCGAAAAATCAAAGGTCGTTTACTGATCTGCCTGTTGATATAGATCCCAATGGACTACCTATGGGTAAGATTTTACATTTCGACAAAACGTGTCATGACATTGTGACTCATATTGCATTTGAAATGATAAACGCTATATGCAAAGATATTATGTATTGACGATAAAAAGAAAATTTGTCTTGATAGACGAGTCAACAACCCTAAGCAAAAAAAACTACTTTAGTTGTAGTAATAAGGTCATATTTCGAAGATTCTTCTTCAAATCTAGAAGACACCTATGTCTTTAACCTTGATTTAATTGAGCTGACTGATACGACTGCCGAAAATATCACAAATGACCTTTTGACATGCCTAAATAAATATGGTTTTGATCAAAAATCAAACTTTTCTGGAAGAGTGCCTCATAACTTTTGCCTGTGATGGACCCTCGGTTATGATTGGAAAGAACTTTAGAGTAGAAACACGGTTGCAAACAATATTTCCAAATTTATTAGAGTGGCACTGTTCTAATCACAGATTAGACCTTGCTGTCAATGACTGCGTTAATGAAGTCAGTGGTATCAACGATTTCAAAATCTTTATTGATAAATTATATAACTTGTACGACCAATCGCCCAAAAACCAAAATGAGCTCAAAAAGACAACAGCTTCGTTTGAGGCGCAAATTTTAAGAATCGGAAGAATTTTATCTGTTCAATGGAATGCATCAAGCAAACGTACAATTAATGCTGTATTATATAACTACCAAGCACTTTGTGAACATTTTGACACAGCTTCTAAGGATTTGACCAGAAGTACAAAAAAAGGCCCAAATACAATAGTTCACTGAACATTACGACTAATGTAACATTTTTAAAAAAATTACATACTAGAAGTTGCAAGTTTCACTTTATTTTTTTTATTTACCTAATAAAAAAAAATTCGGAAGCGTTCCGGTTCGTGAAAAAGTCCATTTCGAGCACTGGGTATAATAACCTAAATAAAAACTTTTTCCAGAAGGCGTTAATACTCAACAACGCGGAAGTACAAGGTGCGACCACGGACATAAAAGAAGACAACCACAGAGGCACTCAGACTCCCAAGTAGGTAACTTCGAAAATAATTAATCATATCAGTGATAATATCTTTAAGACATGATCACAATACGGCGACTTAGTCTATTTGGCTAGGGACAAGAAACAACTATCCATACACATATATTTATTTTACATGCTACATTAATTTAAATATGTTACTTACATATTTTCCAATGTATTATTATCTTGTTCAAATGCCAATAAATTCTCTTATTATTATTATTATATAACCTCTTTCAGGAATACAAAATTACACCAAAAAACCCAACAACTCCTAGATCCAACCAAATACCGATCCAAACAATGAAATACACATGCACCATTCATTTACCGAGGCCCCGGGAAAACCCAAGTACGACGTAATCGGTCAAGATACTTCGGCGCAGTCGAGCTTTTGCTTACACATATTAAATAGCGAAAAATACATATTTCGAACATACACATGCATACAGTTTGTCATTCACCGATACTCCGGGAATATCCGGGTACAACGCAACTCGTCAGTGTTATAGAATGCGATCGGACTTTTGCATACATAAATTAAATAGCAAAATATTAATTTTTCATAACCAGATTGCACACAAAATATACGATCAGTTTAGGTACATTACGTATGCATTTGATATTCGGCACGGACGTCCGGGAAAACTCAGAGTCTACACTGTAAAAAGAAATCTTGTAAATTTGCAATGATAATCGCGGGCAACTTTGTTACCCGCGATTATCACGGTAAAATTACCAGCCCATGTAATATTAAAAATGGCTATAATATTACAAAATTTACATGTAAAGTTAAGATACACGGTTTTAAAGTTACAAATATAACTTGTATTGTTACAAACTGACACTGTATTGTTACAAACAAGGGTTGTAACAATACAGTGTTAAAACGTAAAGATAGTAATATTAAAAGTATAATTACATATTGCAATTGTATTTTTACAAGTAAAACTTGTAACTTTGAAGCCATATATCTTAACTTTACATGCAAATTTTGTAATATTATAGCAATGTTTAATATTACATGGACTGGTAATTTTACTGTGATAATCGCGGGTAACAAAGTTGCCCGCGATTATCATTGTAAATTTACAATAGGTGTTGGGTAAAAACAAAAGCAAGAAAATCTAAAACAAAATATTACAAGTATTTGCACATTTTTCTTTCAGCAGATGATGTAAGTATATATGTATATTTCATTGCAATAAAGGAAAGATTTTCACATATTGCGTAATTGATTAATTAAGGATAGTATCTTTCCAGACATTTTGTTTTTGTTTCGGGATCCTTTGTCCAAATGAATTTTCATAAAATATTTCTGAATAAACTCCAGTACGCCCAAACATCTTTTGGGGTACACCAAATTTAAATTATAGTAATATGCAAATGTGATTTTAATTGCTGTCATCAAGCTTTCTGTTATTGTTGTTATTCTTTTTCTATGTATAATGTGTAATTCTCTGTCTCTGCAATGTAGAAAAAAAAATATTCATAGCTTGTTAGTTTGGATATTATTATTATTATACCTTTTAAATAGACTATACTGTGGGTACGTCATCAGTTTTGAAATTTTCGCTCTGGAAAACATTAAATTCATTAATAATAATTACTACTCAAAATAATATTTTTCTTTACCTTCCCAGATTCCGTAAGCAAAATATTCAAATCATCACCTAAGAATGTGGCTACTGTTTTCAACGACATCATCATCTTCATTCTTAGGCCTTCGGTAACTGTTGAATATATATTTTTTCTTAATTGTAAATTTTAGAATTTTGTCAATTTTCGACAAAAACATGCTCTCTAACTCGTCTGCGCTCTTGCCCATTAATTTTTTGAAGTGCCAGAAAGTATCTTCCTGCAAAAATAGTACAGGCTATTCCTTCTTAATGCTGTTAACACTATCGGATATATTTATAAAATGCCTCTGCAGAGCATAAGTGTTCTCCAATAATTGAATTGTGTCTATTGCAAATTCCACAGCATTGTTTAATATACTTTTTTTTTCTTGGAGCATATCCACATCATCTTTTGATAGATGCGTTTCGCAGTCAGAAAACCCTAAGGTATAGTAAATAGATCTTAATGTAAAAAAATTAAATACACACTTACCGCAGATGTACTGTTTATTTGCAGCTTGAACTGTTTCGGCGGTCTATTTAGGTAAGCATTTCTGTCATACAGTTTTTGAAATAAAGTGTGAGAACCGTCACCAATAGTCACATCTTCAAAACATGAGAAGGTATTTCGATATAACTTTCACTGCGATCACCTTGAATAAAGGATGGCACATGTGGTTTGATTTCTCTGACTGCAACCACTATTACCTTTGCAACACTATCTAGTGAACACTCAATACGGTTGCCTTTTTCACAATCTCTAATTACTTTGTTAGATAACCTTTGCCAAGGGACTTCAAATTCATCTCAATATTCTCTATCTATAATACTCGTATTAACTGGATTTGCTGCTTCAAAAGTATCTGATAAAGTTTTATCCTGTACTGTAACCGTCGATGTACTATGAATTTAGATCTGCTTTTTGCTCATCGACAGTCTCATATTTTAAAGAAGTTTCATATTAGTTGAGGAACATTACTTATTAAAATACATATATACTTACTACATACATAAATATCGTTAGCAACAAAATCAAGCCAATAAAAGGTATGTTACCGTTCTAATTTACAAAAAAAAAAATCAAACGACTTGATTTTATATATTAGCAATAATACATATATACCTTTTATTAAATGCCCAAAAAATGTTGAATTTTACACTATAACTTGAATTGCGTCCGACAACGACCACAGCCGTGCAAGTTACTTCAAGAAACTAAGTTAAGCCCGGACCAAATCGTATTCTTCCTCGTATTATTTACGACAAACCTATAAAATTTGAAAAGTATCGCGCCAACATTTACTAACCAAGAACTTGATATGCATATGTGACCTCATCTTATAAAGCAAAAAATGTCTAACGTCGAATACAAAAAGTGCCTGGCTTGTCTAGCAATGGATGATATACATAGGTATATAGATGCAGGAAAGACCCCCCCCCCCCCATTGTTGATTCATATTTGCTTTGTACAAGTACTAAATAACAGGTAACCTTAATATTTTGGTCTGCATTATTGCAAGTATATTGACAACATTGCATTAGCATTTGTATAATTCCGGCAATTAATTTGTAACTTTACTATTCTATAACATATCTATAGTAAGTGATAGTAATTTTACTGCGAATTTCATGCCAAGTTACAGATTGGTTTATATTGTTACAAATATACTGGTATATTGCAGAGAATGTCGTTGTAATTTTACAAAATTTTTCTTTTTACATCGATTTTGAAGTAATTTTACACAATTTTTCATGTAGATATACACCCATTTTTTACAGTGTACCTCAGACCGGAAGTAGAAGTTTACTTAAGTGAAAAAATTAAATTTTACCAATATCTCGTCAGCTACCAAGGTTAAACAAATTTATGGGGAATACAAAAGTACTCAAAAGTAAATTTCAGATTTATTTATATAAAAAAGTTGTTCGAAATTCCTACTGGAAGTAGGTCTTTTACTCTTATCGAAAGTCATGCAAATATCTCACAAGTCATGCGTTCTAGGTAGATAGATTATGAGTGTATTTAAAGCTTGATTTTGCATTCTTTTTTGTATAAAAAAATAATCAAAATTCGGACCGGTAGTAACACTTTTACTCTTATCAAATAGCAGTTTTTTTGCAAATATCTTGCAAATTATGCATTCTTTAAATGTATTAAGAGCATACGAGATATGATTACAGACACGTCACTTACTTGACACAACTACGACACTTAGTTTGTGTTTGGCGAACGAATAAGCGAGCGTTCTTCAGTGAATTCGGCTAATTGTTTGTGTGACGAAATGTCGGATCAAAGAATTTGTCTGAAATTTTATGCTAAAAAAGGAATTAAGTGCAACGAAGCGTTCAATTTTTTTCCATGGTTGTTGAGATTTTAACTGCGTCATAGTTAGTCAGTTTAAACTAAGACCGGAGACACACCAGTGTGCAGTGGACACGTCGTGGAGTATCGTGACGCGTTGAAATCCATACCCCGATATACTTTCAACTAGAGCTCTTACTATCCGGATATTCCAGTATCCGAGGTACTCATTATAACTCGAAATCCGGATCCGAGTATCCGGATATCCGTACTTGGATCCGAGTATCCGGTTTCGGATCTTTTATTATGACGCCTTAAATATAAAGCTGTCCTTATTTGTATTCTGATTAACCCTTGTGTCTATGATCGAGGTACCCGTATATTTTTCGTTAAATTTTTTCAGATTTTGTTATCTAAAGCTCTGCTTTTGAGGATACACGTTCGTGCTATCAAAAGCCTCATCAAAATGGTAGGAAATAATACAAATACTTACGTTTATAACACTTTGTTCATATTATTCTCAATATTAAAGTTTTTTAGACGTTGTTGTATAACCGTGATATCCGGGTACTTGTATTGTATTTTGTGCATGATACATTCGGGCAAATCTTAAATAAAATGGAAATAATTTAGAAACATACTATTAGATATACTTTTTTTTATACACGTGCATATAGTCGTCGTTAGAACAACAACAACGTTAAACAAGTATCCGGATACTTGTTTAACTTAGATTCGAGTATCCGGACACTGACGACTCGAATATCCGGATATCTACGCAAAAGTAAGAGCCCTACGTTCAACGCGTCATGACAAACTTAAACAAGTATCCGGATACTTGTTTAACTTAGATTGGAGTATCCGGACACTGACGACTCGGATATCCGGATATCTGCGCAAAAGTAAGAGCCCTACTTTCAACGCGTCATGACATGCCACGACACAATAGTGTCTCCACCCCAAACGTTTGATTAGATATAAAAGATAAGTATAGGACACACTTAAAAATAATATCAATATTTCTTTTTTATATAACTTTGCTCATTTTGTCAAACCATCGTAAATGTCTTGAATCATAAATAACCCAAAAATTATTAACATTAGCTATTAATTATCCTTAATAAAAAATATTCTTATTTTAAATAGAAATCGAAATTTGTTTATTATTATAGTATTTTAAAAATATATTTGTTTTGTGTCAGTGATTCATTTATAACTCTGTATTAGTATGTATATCTTTAAATTGTAAAAATATACCAAACCTATCAACTACTCTATTTTATCAAACACTAAAGAGTAAATTTACTTTCAGATACTTGAACCACTCGGTATAATTAAATCCTACAGAAGGAGCATTCAAGCATGCCATATGTTATAACCGTAAATCGTTTAAGAAACAATGTTATTATTAATTTTCAATAATTAATTGTTGTATACTAATAATATTAAACCTATAGGTATGTTATTGTAATATGTACAATATGTTGCAAATGTTTTATACAATATTTATTTATATGTTCATAATTGTTAAATTAAATACATGTTTATTAATAAAAAGTATAAACTTAGTATAACAATCTTTGGTATAACTTTATTATTACATTTTAAAATTAATTCCGGTCTAGAAAATAGGGAATCTTTCACCACAAACGGAGAGATGATACTTTCCTACACGCTTTCCTGTCAGTGTCAGTGTTTATCCATTATCTATGGGTTGCGCCAATTATGGAAATTAACGAGTTAGGCCACTCTTAATACTTTTCATGGAACTCTTGACATCGCGCAGTGGTTGTAATACGAACTATGACTCTTATGTCACAAAACCGCGCGAAAAATACAAATCTAAAATTAAGTATATAGTAGTATGTCTTTCAGTATAGTATATAGATTCATTGAACATTACAAAAGTTATACAATGATTAACATGAACAATTCATATTCAAATTGCAACATGTTAATCGCTGAATGAACTTCGTAAATACCAATAATCCATATATAAAATGAAAATATACGCATTAGAAATGAAAAAATGGAAATCCAAAAAAATAGTAATTATTGTATATTACACAATACATAACATACATTAAAGAAAATAAAAAGAGAGATATTTTGTACATTTTATACACTTTAGCAAGATTGGTCATCTTAAGAGTGGCGTTTACCAACAAATAGAAACTTATGCAACTTATATTACTCGCGGGGCGGGTAGACGCAAGGGGGTGTAAGTAGGTGGAGGTTGACGATATTCGTTTCTGTCACAGCGCTTCGGTTTTATTCACAAATTCTGTCATAGATAAAGAAATAGATAGGAAACATAATGTATAAAGAATGAGTACTTACGGAACTGTTGATGTTGTTGATGTTTTAGAATAAACCAATTTTCGCTTGCCCATAACTGTTACATTATTATACACTCGAATATTATAGGTATATATGACATTTAAATGCATGTGACAGTTTGTAATTAAACTGTCACTGGCATTTAAGTCTGCAATAGCCGACCGATTCCGATAGATTTTCGTCTTCGCTAGACCGGTAGAGATACCGTAAAGTGGGGATAGACGACGCGATTAGCTTGGAAAAACCCCGTGTAAAATGTGTGTGATAATGTTTACTGTTTAATGTTTTTTATCTTTAAAAATAATTACATAAATTTGATTTTTTCTTTATATCGTACATCAAATGTGCAGCTGGCGCGTAGAGGTCGTTTTTTTCCTTTTGTGTACCAGCCTTAGTTAATAGACATTAATCAAATTCATGCATTTTTGTGGTTATTTCTAAAACACATAACTTTCTTAAGAAAATAAATTACTACAAAAACGGACCTTGACATTATAAATTGATGCCTTTTGCATCACTAACCCAAATTTGAGAATCTAAAATTACAAAATGAATTTAAAAAACGCGAAACGGCAATGCCTTAATTTTCGATAGGTAAACGCCCCTCTTAAGGGATGGATCACCAATTCTTTCAACCCACTGATTAATATCTGCACAATGTTGATTTTGTAAATACTCACAAAACAATAATTCTTTATATTTGGGGACTATTTATACTTACGTATTCATCCAAATAAGGAAAGGAACCTGTCTTTCGGTGAAATGCTATCAATAGGTAGGTACACGTGATCCCAAAATACTTTGCTACGAGCATAGTTCCTCACAACTTACAACAAGTCTAAATAATTAATGAACGTCATTGCAAACAGCACTATACAACAATTTGATTATGAATTATGAATGACGCATATAATTTTAGGTTAGGATTTTCACAAATTACGCGCTTTTATGTTGCGTTATGATGATTCATATTCGGTAAACTTCGTATTATACATGGGCGAGATAGGGAAATACGGTTTAGTTTCACTCAGACTAGACCGACTCATGTTTTGTCGGCTCTCGAGCACCGTATTACCTACCGGTTTCCCCGAGAGCCGACAAAACACGAGTCGGTCTAGTCTGAGTGAAACTGAACAGTATTCCCCCATCTCGCCCATGTATCTTCGTATATCATCTACTAGCGCTTAGTGTTTGTAATAGGAACTAAAATGAAATTCAAAGTTGGTCAGGGTTGTGACCAGGCCCTGGGTAGCGCTGTCTACCGGCAGACGTCGCTAGATTACTCGTATTGATATTTTGATAACATGTAAACATCAACCATAAATATGTCAATAATCTAACCTCTTTGTTCATTAGTAAGAGCTTAATATTTACAATTAGGTACTAACTTATTATACATAAAAACATTTATTAAAAACAATCTTTAAAAATGTCTGCCATGATTACTGCAGATTGGTTTATGTTGGGAAGAGATTTATATTTTAGGTAATAATTTCAATAATTCTGCATCATGCTTCATACATAAAGTTATCATCGTTTTGCAGAAAATTTGAAATATATACAATGGGATGGCAACAACAAATAAATATGGATAATTTAGTAGCAGTGGTTGCCCCATATGGAGGCCCAATAGCTTTAATGCGTGACAAGTCCAAACCTGTTAAAGTTCAATCAAACCAACCGTCTGTCCAGATATTTTTACCATCTGGGAGACAGATTTCATCCATAACTTGCAGTTCAAACACAATAATAAAAATTGGATGGACAAATAATGAAGAGTTTATTTGTATTCATAATAATGGTTCTGTTTCTTTATATACTGTACAAGGAGATTATATTCGATCCTTTGATATAAGCCAAGAAGCAAAAGACACAAAAATAGTTGACGCTATTGTATTTACAAATCCACATAATTTTACAGGAATAGCAATATTATCAAACTCGAATAAAATATTTTTTGTTAACAATGTTAATGAACCAAAAATGCGTCAATGTAAATTACCTAGTAAGTATATGCCTGTCATGGTCTATTATTTTCTAATTATTTATAATATTCTTCAAAAGAATCTACTGTGCATTTAAATGAGCAAAGTTGGGTTGTCATATCAAGAGACAGAGATATGGAATTTTTGGTTGCACGAGGACATGAATTATATAGATTAAGTGAAGATAGGCAAATAACAATGGTAACTTTTATTAGAATAGTTTATAGGATATAACTCATCTCCAACAGCAAATCTAGATTTATGCCATTATTATTATAAAGGTATTATGGATGAAAATGCCAGTTCGGTGTCATTTCATATTTTTATATACTACAACAATGTTGCATAGATATGCAGGATGAGAACTTGGTTACTGACATTTGGATTCTGCATTTTTAAAATATGGTCAAAATGTTTATTTCATAAAATAAAATAATTTATTTCATGAAATAAATTGCCTGATCTGAGTTAAGTAGACAGAATATACTTTTAAAATACCCATTGTACTTGTTTATTCTCAGTTTGTATCATAAATTTTGCACTACAGGCATGCAAACTTTTGTAATCGGTATTAAACTACAAATTTAAATTTTGTTCATACATTATTTCCAGTTAGAGATAGACATTACCCATAAATATCACTTTGTATTGGGTATGGCAGTTTCTTTTAATACAAAACACATTGCCCTACTAACAGATGCGGGCTATTTATGGATGGGATCCTCAGATTTGACAAAGAAATATTGTGAAGTAGATACTGAAATATGTTCAACACTTAGTCAAATGGTTTGGTAATTTATTAACGATATTAATAATATTTGTTTCTATAATTATGAACATTAAAAGGTGCGGCAATGAAGCCGTCGTGCTATTCTTTGGGGATAAGAAAATTCTCCTTATTGTTGGTAAACATGGAGAAATGATGAGTTTCACTTATGATGGAATGGTTCATCTTGTGGAGGAAGTAGATGGTGTTAGAGTAATTTCATCGGCACAACATGAATTAGTACAAAAAGTGCCGGATGTTGTACAAAAAATATTTCGGATTAATAGTACCGAACCTGGAAGTTTTCTTTTAGAAGCTTCAAAGCAATTTCAAGTAAGTTGAATTAAATATTTTTCCATCATTAAACGACTAGAATATTGGAATAATTAACATAATTGCATGTTTTGAATTTTTTTATTTTAAAATATAAATTCTTTGGCAATGGTAAACAATTTGGGCGCTAGCAATGACTTTTACGCAGTTTTATATATCATGCGGTTCGCACCGTTGTTAGATGTTATTTTTAGAGGTAATATAGGTAATAGTAGAAACGTTTTAGCAATCGACACGCCTAAAGTACGAACTACAGACGACATTGAATGCTACTACAAATTGAAACTGATTGGAAAAGTTCCAGAACAAAGAAATTAAACTAGTTCATTGATATTTAAGGATATATAGCTTCCGTTACTCAAATACAAATTAAATATATAAATAAAGTTATTAAATATTACTTTTCTTTAGCTATATTTTATTTAATACTTGGCTATTCTATGTAGTAGGAGAGCATTGTGAACAAATGTAAGATGTTTGAAGAACAATTATAAGAAATGTCAATAGGTAATTCTGACAAATATTAAGAGGTGTTTGAATATTATTATTTATGATTTATGACAGTCCTGAAATGGCGTTTGTAGATTATATTTTTTGACAAATAATGCATCATCTGAAATTTAGCGCCATTTTAATTTATTGGCGCATGTCAGTTGCCAAAGTGATTCCACCATAGAACATTTACATTTTTTATTTGTATACTTATTTTTTAGTTTAGGTATATGCAATACAAATATTTTATTGCATGAAAAGCATCTAAAAGGTTAAGTATTTTTGGCATGCATTTACATTAGTTGTTTACTGGGTATTAATGAAGTAATATTGAGAGTTTTCTTTCCATACCTAAATACACAGAATAAAGGGTGAGTGGAGATCCTCAATTTTTAAACATTTGATTTTTTTCTAAGTATACGATTTCTTGTATTCCTTTAAAATAAAATATTTTTATTGTTTATAAATTAAAAATAATTCAATTTTCGTTCATGATTCCTATTACATATAAAAATAACATTTGACATAGTTGGGAACCTCATAATATATTCAACTCCAACAAATTAATTGCTAGCGCCCCAATACTTGACTAGTGCCAAATCGCATTGCTATTGTTTTCTATTATTGAATTTATTTTTATAGAAAAGAAGTCATAGAGCAGATGAGTACATTTCATTGGTTAAGGACAACCTTCACGTAGCTGTTGAACAATGTATAAAAGCTGCAGGTTATGAATTTGATACAGATGTGCAGAAAATGCTAATTAGAGCTGCACAGTTTGGAAAATGTTTTGTTGCTAACATTGATTCAGACGAATATGTCCAAATGTGTCGGGAACTTAGAGTTTTGAATGCAGTGAGAAACCGTAAAATTGGCATTCCGCTAACCTACACACAGTATCCTTTTATCGTCTAGGAGAGTTTTATAATTTTTTTGTTATAATCATATGTTAAATTGATGTTCAGATTATCTGTAACTTATACGCAAAAAAGTTGGATTGCGTGTGAGGGAGATCAGCCACTTTGCAATTTAGTTTGTCTAGTTCTAGTAACTTTCTCAACATTGTGTGTTGTCGGTGTTGGAATGCGTTAATGCGCATAGGCTGTATTACACTTATCAGTTTCTTGACCAAGAACTTGTTGAATTAGAAGATGTTCTATTTTTCTTCTCAACTTGATCAAGTTTTTAGTGATTTCATTTTAGAATATCTTTAAAAATGACATGTTAATTTGATACTTCTTGAAAGAATTGTGTGCGTAAATTATTTATTTTCTTTTGCATCTCTTGTGCAGTTATTTTTACATTCAATATCAAACACAAATCTTCGGTAAATTTTTAATTTTTTTATTTCGTACTGTTGTACTATTGATTACTATTCACCTAAAAACTTGGTGAAGAAATTGACGTGTAAAACCGGCAAGGTCAACAATAACTTAACTAAGAACTTGACGACAATTTTATTAGAATATGTTGACCAACGAGCTCAATAAAATGGAAACAACTCTGTAACATGTTCAGAATGAGCGAACTTCATCGGTAACAGATCAATCAACAATTGCGCAATTGTTGTGCCTGCTGAATGCAACCAGTATTAAAAATTGATCACGATAGCTTGCACTTAACCTCAAAAATTTGAATTTTTTTATTATTGATAGCAGTTATGTTTTCATATGTATTTCTTTGCTGTATGAAAGTGTTTTTTGGAATTATGTAGTTAGTAATTATTTGAATGAATAGTGTACATGCTTGTAAAGTTGACGTTCAATTAAATTCTTCACTAAGAATTATTACTGGCACTGCAAGGCTTACTCCGATTCCTTCAGATCATAACGTTATTAAAGTTGAACTTATATAAATCATTTTAGAAGCAAGGTTTATCAAACTTCTTTGATAAAAGGAATTTGGAAAACTGGTTGAAAATTAATGTTTTTAATAAACAGCTGATATAAAATATTTCTGTAGAAGTAGCTGACTTTATTCATCATACAGAAATTTGGTATAAGTAAGTCATCTCACATACTGCAAATGAAAATGTAATATCTGATACCATTAGAATGTGATTGATAGTACAGTTTGAGCCTGGAAATGCAGGCCTTCCCTTTTTAACAACTTGATCTACTTTTATAATAGTTGAATGAGCCAAGCATCAGAATAATTTCATATTTCATTAGGCAATTCACATTTATTTGTCCATTGCTTGTTAACATTTCTTGTTTCAGCTTACCAAATTCTTATTTGACACTAGGCGCTTTTGACATTATTACTGTATTATCTATTTACAATACCGTACCAGAATTCTATTTTGAAATCATGGAAACAAGTCCTACTGGTGACTTAAATTTCAAATAATAATGTTACTCGCATTCATTAACCGAATACACCAATTATTTGAATAACCGAACACCTGCTATTGTTCATTCGAGTTGTCCCATCTGTAATTACGGAATGTCGAGTTTTATTAACCACGAGCGAAGTGTAGCGGAGCGGAGCTTATAAAAGGAGTTTCACTATACCCTTGTTTATTAATACTATAGTTATACAACCTATAGAAAACTATAAACAAGAGGGCGAAGGGATGTGGTCATACAATTGTGTACTCTGGACTCTGATGAAGCCGATTGTATACGGTAGTAACTTTCACTTTTACTACAATATATTAGCGAGAAAAATTAATGAATGGGCACATCCTACTGCCGAACCCCTCTGGTGGCTACTGTCCCGAACTAACCTTCAGTTGTATATCTATAGTAGACATAATCAAAACTATATTATACTTTTTCTATGACAGCAAATAATCAAAATAATACAAAATTATTTGTTTGTTGTTAGTCACGTCGCACAGTGGGGCCGAATCTCCAAAACGTGGCCAAAACCCCGAAAAAAAAATTTTCTATTCTGGGAATTTGAAGGGGTGGGCTGAGTAGGGGAGGGATTGGTGCATCTAAGCTCAAAAGGATAGGTCCCCAACTTCGATACCTGTCAAATTATTTCAATTTAAAGTTGACCTTCGTCGAGAGCACAAACGTCACTGTCAAAACTAGGAAAATTTACGCTCGGTTTGTAAGTGGATAATTCGGTAGTTGAGTAAATAATTTTAATTCTACAAGATGGAAACGATTGCTACAGGTATGTAGAAAATATACATACACTAATAAAGTCTAAATCTCATTATTATCCTATTTATTTTATACCTTTTCCGATGCTTGTACAAACATATCATGATTTTCTGAACTTGCATTTTGAAGTAGAACAAAAGTAGCATATACCGCAATATACCGCGGAATTACAACTCCCAGACTATAGATTATGCAATTATCTAATGACATTGATAAGAATCAGCTGCCTAAATCTGCCTATTCTCTTGTATAATGAATTTTTCTTCGGGCTCGTATCACAACATGGCGCCGCGCCGCGGTCGATATAGCGCACGGCACTACATCACAGATTCTACGGTCAGTGAGGTACAATATATTGAAAACCAGATAAAGTCACTTGTTCCCTTTGAAAATATAATGCATGGAAAAGAAATCTCAGTTTTGTACAATATGGCATTTACAATGATCGATGGCAAAGTATGCATCGCATTCACATCCACAAACTCTACGCAACGATGCTATATATGTGGAAGTACTAGTAAATAATTCAATAACATCGATCATATTTTACAAAAAGAAGTCAACGAAGAGAATCTGAAGTTTGGACTACCAACATTATATGCTTGGATTAGGTTTTTTGAATGCTGCTTGCATTTGTCATACAAAGTTGGGATTAAAAGATGGCAAGCCCGCAGTGCCGAAGAAAAGAGATGGTAGAAAAGCGCAAAAAGATCATTCAAAAGGGATTCAGCTCAAAACGGACTTATTGTTGATCGTCCGAAACCTGGATACGGAAGTACCAACGATGGAAATACAGCTCGACGCTTCTTTGAAAATTCGAAAACATCATCTCTCATAACATCATTGGACATAGATTTGATAGAACGGTTTCACGTCATCTTACAAGTTATTTCTAATGGACATGATATCAATATTGATAAGTTCCACAATTATACGCTGGCAACTGCGAGAAAATTCGTTGAGCTGTATCCATGGTATTATATGCCCACTTCACTGCATAAGCTATTGATTCACAGTCCACAAATAATAGCTCACGCATTGCTACCAATCGGTCAATTATCCGAAGAAGCACAAGAAGCGAGGAACAAAGATATTAAAAGATATCGCGAAGACTTTTCCAGAAAGTGCTCACGAGTAAAAATAATGGAAGACGTTTTCAAGCGGCTTCTGGTAACTTGCGATCCATTTATTTCCAGTATTATAAAACTATCACAAAATAAAATTAAATTTTTGTCGAAGGAGGCAATACAGCTATTACTTTTCCCTGAAATTCCAATCACACCACGACTGACCATGGAAGATTCTGATGTGGATTTTGACTCCGAGAGCGATACTGATTCGAATTAATAGTTATAAAACCATCATGTCATTTTGTATGCAGCAGATTCACCTTATCCATATTTTAAATACAATGTTCTACAATTCTAAGGTTAATCAGATTAAGTTTTGAATTTTAAGTACGATTTTCTTCAATAGCTGCTCTTATTATTATTATCATCATTATAACAATTACTTTGATTGTTGTTTATACCATTACTTTTATTAGTTTTATTCAATCACCGACTTTAAAGATTGTTCCACTATATTATCGTATGAAATTTGTGGTACCGAAGAATTTTTATTCTTCAATACATTTTCGACAAATATCCTGTTATTTAGGTTTAATAAATAAATCACGTTTTCAGTCTGTTAATTGTTGTAATTATTGATCTCCAAATCTTCTATATACGCTATTATTAATAAATTATGAGGGATTTTCACGCGCCTCGTTGATATATTGGATCCGCCATTTTCTTTAGACAATTTTTAACTTCAAATTCGTAATCAGCGACCTCAAAAACCCCTGAGTGATGAGTTTCGTCTGAATTAAACATCTTCTTGGGGTTTTGGCCACGTTTTGGGGATTCGGCCCCACTGTGCGTCGGGTCAGTTCGACAGATTGATGATTTTTAATGACGAGTTAAAAAACGTTCAGCCCTTCTAAAGAGCTCGCTGTTAAGTTCATCCTGTGACTAAAGCGCACGAAGTCACAGCTTGTCAATATATATTTAAAAGATAACTTAGCGTCATGGAAACCTGTACAATAAATGACATTTATCAAGATTGAAGTAGAAAAAAGTATTTAAAAATCAATTTGGAACAATTTTCGACTAAAAAAATTGAAATTCGACCTTGTGTTACACTTCTGCTCTAATACAGTAACAGATATTTTGCAAATGCATCGTAAATTATGCATTTTGCATAGATTTATTACGAGTTAGATTGTATATAAAGCCAAATTTGGAAGACTTCTGTGTAGATTTTATTATATAAGTGCATTTATAAGACTACAATGTGTACTATGTAATGTTAATGTGCAACGATATTTTTCAAATTTGGAACGTACGTATATAAGAAAGTAGTGTATGCTGATTTATTTTTGATTAAGAGAAAGATAGTTACTAGATACGTTTTCCTTAATTTGCATCTGTTAGATTACATTGTCAGGGTTATAAAGTTTTGTTATATCGACTTGTTGCCAGTCGCCATTATTATTTAGCCATCGAAATTGCGAAATATCTAAAGATGTCAGACAAAGATGGTACTAGCAGAATATTGGCACATTGGGCAAAGTATAAGGTAAGAGTTGTACGGGTGTAATTGATTTTTGTCAAATAAACACGTGTCCTTTATAAATGACCTGTAATTCAATAGTCTTGCCCTGAAAATTAGTTGCGGACAAGAATAGAAACGTAAGTAATTAATAAAACATGTACTGTCTTAGACAATTTTCCAGGTTACATTCTGAATCAAATCTTAAATGCACACCCTTGAAATTATTAAAATCACAATAATTGATGTTTATTTTAGTTTTTCTATTCCGGTGCTATAAAGTTCACTTTACGACACCCGTTTTGGTTGCATAAAGTATTACTTTACCGCACGCTAATTTTATTTTTTTGAAGTTGGTAACAAAAGAAAATGGAACCAAATCGTATTTAAATGTCAAAATATAAGCCTTTAAAGTAACAAAAATGTGCAATAAAATTGTACAAAGAATAAAAAGCACACATGCTAACATTTCACTTACTAATTAGCAATATAAATTGTTAAGCAGAGTTGGATGATAAGTTTTCGGATGCTACTATTGACATGTACTTACTATGTTGAATAGTACAACTGTTATAAAAGTTTGTTTTGATAAATATATAGAGAGTTTGTGGACGAAAGATTTTGTAAATTGTCTTCTGCTATTTTGCGAATCTCTGGGGGCGTACAGTTATTTATTTCGTCCTTTTTGTTGATAATTTGAAATAATTTATTGTATAAATCAGTCTGAATTTTAAACACAATTACATATAGCACCACCTATATTCAAATATTTAAAACGTTCTACTTAAAAATCAGAGTAATCAACTTCAAAAAAGCAAAATTTCTAAAATATTCGAACAAAACATGTCTCTTATTTTAAGCTTTTTTGAACTTTTAATAACCGAAATAGAAAAAATAGTATAAAATACACGTTTCATAAGACATTTTGCGCACTTGTTCTTTAGAAAACTCGCCTGGCGGCTCGTTTTCTAAACTTGAACGCGTGCGCAAAAATCGTGTCTTATGAAACTTGTTTTTTAATATACTATTATAGCATTGAGTTCTGCCTACATTAAGTTTCCCTATCTTCCACTTCTCCACCAGAACATCCTTGATGGAATTGTATTTTATTCCATCAGACGGAATGTTAAGGAAATTATAAGTTTTATCACTTCTATGTTTATATTGAGTATGTATTGCTTATATTACAATATGAAAACCAATAGCGAAATACGTTTTCAAATTGAAAATCTTTATAGGTGTTTTTTCTTTTTACCTTTATAGTTAAGTTTTTGCACGGTGCGGGAAAGTGGTGGAAGAGGAAAGAAAAACAACAAAAAAGAAAAAACTCTACTGGTACTTTTAAAATTGCAAAAACTTAATAAAAAGACATACAAATTAGTTAAATAATGTGTAATGAGTAGGGCGCGGACATGACCGGTTTAAACTACGACGAAGTTACAAAGGAGCAAAGGCAGCAATGTAAACAACACACGCTTACTGAGTAGGACTAATTCATATGGTGAACTGCAACATCTGTTTACGCCCGACAAGTGCCCGAGAATGAGAGCAAAAAATGAAAATCCTTTTTTCATCGGCGTAGATAGGAAGGGATTTTTAAAATTTATTATATTTACCTTATATTTCGCAAGAGAAATAAAATTTTTATTCATACTTACGTTAGTTTCGTTTTTTCATTGTTTTGACTGTTAATTACGTACTTCGTAATTTTTGTAATAGTCTATTTAATACCGGTTTATTGAATCGACTTATCCCAATTATCTAAACGTAAGTGTGCACTGGATTTCGTTTACTTTCAATAACATACGCGTACATTTTTAGTTATCATTTATTTAGATCTAGAACGTTGTTACTTTTTCTGATATGAAAATGAATTGTCAGTGATTCCGAAATTTATTACAAAGTCTGTAAAATATCGTTACAGAATGCCAAAATATCGCACGTTTGTCACTTAGCTTTGCTAAAACATACACAGAAATAGTTTTTATGCAAAGAATTTCGATAGTTTCGTTACATGTTTAAATGACGATGCTCGAAGTATTTCTGAGTGCAAGGAAGTAACACAAATCCCAAATTTAAAATATCAGTTGTTATTCCTTCAGGAACACTTTGGAAATTTGCCTAAACTAATCATATATTTTGAAAGTCGAAATCTCAAATTAAAAGATGGATTAACCACATTAGATGTGGCTATTAATAATTTCAAAAGTATTCCAAGTGACTTCGGATGTGGCCTTCGGCAAAAGTTAGACGCAGTTTTTAATAGAAATCCAGATTTAATAACATTGCGGCAATTGTGTATGCTAAATACGCTGAAATAAAAGAATATTTCCAGTACGCATCTATAACCAATTGCGATGTAGAAAGGACGTTTTCTACAAGGATGTACTTAATTCAAAGAGAACAATTCTTACAGAAGAGAAAATGAACAAATAATAAGGTATTTTGTATTTTATAGATCACCAGCCACTTGTTATCCAATTATATAAATAAAATTAAAACCTTTTTAAAAATACAACATTTCAATAGTGCGCCCATGGGCGATGAGTCATCAAGCGTTCGTGTCCGCGCCCTAGTAATGAGCTAAAATAAACATAAATTATTGTGATTTTCATAATTTTAATTATAAGAGATATGATTCAGAACTGCAAAATTCACTTGATGAGTACATACTTTATTTACGTTTTTGCACTGAAGACAATAATGCTCTAATTAAAATTTGTTTAATTATAGGTCATCTATCAGGGATATTAGCAGTTTTTTGTCAGAAATCAGAAGAACCCATCTTCCCGAACTTGTTTTTCGCCTTTTGCAGCAATTGCGCAGATGTTGCATCGCATCTTTTGCAATCTTTTTATAATATTTCTTTTAGCGATTCATTTGTTTGTATCTTCGTTGATGTATCTCTGAGTTACTTTTTCTCACAGTAAATTGTATGGCTATGCTAATTACTTACTGTTGTTCTAAAATTCTAGAAACTGAAACAAACACAAACAAGAAAATCCATTACCACAATAAGTTTAAACAAACTGTGCATATTTCGCCAACCAAGTCCTATCTTCAATAGCAAACCCTGAAAATAATAAAAAAAAACAATTAAACACAGTGATTTCAGCTAATTCGCCTTAAAGATGTGCTCTTCATCAGTGAGCATATCTGTATGTGAAATACACTGAGTACAATAATATTTCAGTAATACTGATTTTGCAATATGGAGTTTTCGTTCTTATATTACATTCTTAACCTAGTTCCTCAGGGTTGATTTAACGCAAACACTTATGTTTATTACGGTTAATATTGTTATACAAGGACTTGTTCTCTGAATGAAACTATTTTAATGTTTTTCTTAGGTTCCGCTTGCTATAGATTTATATGTGATTTATATTCTTGTAATGCTGAGGTATTTCTTTTTTCTGTGTTTACTCATATGGCTACAATATTGTGTTTAAAATGTATATGTTTGTATGTAAATGTCCAACAAAAGCTGTATAAAAGTTAATATGATAACTGCAGGTCAGTAAACATGGTGTTAATGATGAGATATTATCCAGACAAATAGCAGATAAACTAGGTTATGCCCCTGGTATTTCTTTTAGTGATATAGCCAATGCTGCGGTATCAGCAGGACGCACAACGTTAGCCATTAAAGTAAGTATTTCAATATAATGCACTTTTATTTTCAACTATCATTAAATTTGTAGTTATTAGAATATGAATCAAAAGCCAGTGAGCAAGTGCAATTACTATTAAAGTTGGAAGAATACAGACAAGCTTTGATAAAAGCGCTAGAAAGTGGAGACACCGATCAGGCGTACAAAGTAATTCTAAAGTCACGCGACAAAATGTCAAACATAGATTTCAAGGGCATGTTACAAGAATTTCCTGTGGCGCTGTCGCTATATATAAAATTTTGTCGAGAATACAACTCCGTAAGTTTGAGAGACATACTGAAGCTTCCAGATGATCATAATGCATTGGGATTATTGTCTGTCGTAGAGAGCTTGGACAAAGAAGTAAGTTAAATAAAAATACTTTTTTGTACCAGTAGTAAAAAATCATAGCATTTTAACACATAATAAAGCGCCACGAAATATCATTTCTCGACCTGGAACTAATAACAGGTAAATAATGGTTATATTATTCACCTAGGTAAATAATGAAAACAAATAAAACGAATACCGCAACCATGCAATCGCAGTAGTATGTATGTCAAGTTGTCAACCGTCAAAATTCATAGTAGTTTATTTTTATTTAGATCGGTATACCACAAATCATACCTAAAATCTAAAACTTATAAATGCTCGACCTCTAAGTAAAATAATTAACTGTATTTTATGTAAACAATAGCAAAATATGTATGATAGTATAATTGGAAACAATATCCTAACACGTAACTATTATAGATGTAAAATAAATAACTCTATTTTAGGTTATGTAACAAAAATATGTATAATATGGAAACAATATAACACGTAACTATTACAAATGTAAATAATTATTTAATTTATTTATAAAAATTGATAGTGCAATTATGGCATGTAAAATTTATTGATGGTTCAATTCTATTTGAAAAACCAGGATTGTGCAGATCTGTAGGCACATTAACGACAGTATTATTAATTGAGTTAATTCCATAAGTATTTACGATATCTTCAGTCGAAATAGATTCTACTGCTGATGTTGACGGTGCAGGTGTGGTTGCGTAAGTAGATGTAGGTAGACCTTGTAATATACATGCTATATTTTTTTATACTAGGGAATCTTCGATATAACCTTCAGCTACAAAGTGGCTCCATTATTACAAAGTTTTCAGACGAAACATTTTTGCTATTGTGGATGTGAATAATAATTAAATCATCTTTCATGATGACAAATTAATAAATTACACAGCTCATCTCTTTGGCATGCACCAGCAACACCAATTACAAGACCAGTCTATAGGGTTATAAATTATCAATAATTTCAAAGTATTAATATATAAACATACTACCTTAGTGCAATGTAACATGTGTCGAGAGCCTCAGAATTTTATAATTTCCTCAGGTAAATACTAATGATTTTTTGGGCTTATAATTTTCATCTTTCCTTTTAAAAAGGCAACTAATTTCAAACATTTTGATATGTTATTATCCTCTTTTAGGCCAAGTGTATAGCTTTCAACATTGAATAATGCGCCTATAAAGTCGAGGCTTTTTTATTTTTTGAATATTCTTGAAAATAAGCCAGAAGTACGTTTTCAGAAGTTGCTACTGTACTTTTGGGTTTACACCATTTTTTAAATTCTGTATATGTTTTATATATAAGTGTTTAGATTTATGCTGAAGCAAGTTCTCAACTGCCTGTTCTGCAGTCTCGTACATTTCAGGTGGTGTACATCTAAACTTTTCAGACATTATAAATGGAATGAAAAATCTAATAAATACTTGACTTTTAGTTTCAGCATTTATGTCAAAGCTTATTTGTCAAATTTGTCAACATCAAAATATAGCCTACTTATTTGTTTATATGAAGTTTTATTACATGGGCATTCTTACATATATGAGTAAATTTATTCATAATTATTAAGGTTTCAAGGTCCAATTAGACTACTGGTACAAAAAATAGTATACATACTACGGTTGAGAAGACTATTATTGTCCTTGTGGCTTTAATTCCTCGGCGCTGCGCGCCTCGGAATTTAATTTCGCTACTTGGGCAATAATAGTCATCTTCTCAACCTTGGTATGTAATATACTATTTTTTTAAATTTATATGTAATTGTGTTCTATACCCCCCTTTTATTAAGGACTTATTTTACATTTCCGAAGAACGTAATAAAATATATGAGATACGAATATAAAATTATTTAAATTTAAATTTATTTAAATTACCGAAAATGTTATGGATTAATTCCAGAAAGAGTAAAGTAACATACATAACATACCTAGCCCATTTACACTGATTGCTATGCTCCACCTCTGACTTATTGTCTGATTTATATTTTTAATTTAGTCAGTGAGTTCGTAGATTATGTGTTGGTGTCTTGTGGCAGTGTTTTCCTATAATTAATATGATGAAGTTTCTGTTGTCACTATAACAACAGAGAAACAATATTGTTAATGGTCGCTTCTTGTTTTGCTATTATGTCTATTTTGCTCAATATGTTGATGAGTTCTGGAATATTTCCTCAAGAATTGGTAAAGTCACAATCGCTTTTAAAAAAGGGTAGTCCTAACAAATTACAGACTGATGGATGCTCAATACCTTCGTCCATTGTTTTTTCAATTTTTTAATCCCTTGATAAGATTTATCGAGGTTTTCAAAATAGGCGTTTGTTTGAGCGATAATTTTACCGTTGGCGCCAAATGTCTTTCCGCCAAGCCATTTCTTCAGGTTTGGAAACAGGATATAGTCACTAAGGGCGCTAAGTTCGGAGAATATGGCGGATGAGGGAGCAGGTCGTTGCCTAATTCATGAAATTTCGCCATGGTGACTGCGCATGTGTGCACCCGTGTATTGTTTTGATAACCATGATTAGTCTTTGCCACTTGCGGTCGTTTTTTCTTCAAATCGCCGTTGAACCGGTCCAACAAGTTGTCCTAATATTCGCCGCTAAATGTATTTCCCTTCTGAAGGTAATCGATGTGGATTATATCGGGTGCATACCAGAACAGTGTTGTTATGACCTTATAGTCGGACAGGCCGACTTTGGGCTTCTTCGATGCCGATTCGACCGGAAAAAAACTAGTTTCGACTTCTACTTGCTCACCGATGTGGTCTGCTGTTGTGGATTTATGTTTTGTCCACGATAGTGATTCGGTACAAAAACTCGTCTGGATTGTGATTAAACAACGCCAAACACTTCTTTGAGTTGTCACACGATTGCGTTTGTGACCAATTGTGAGAAAACGCGGCACCCATCTTGCGGATAGGTTACTCGTTGACAAGTGATCATTCAGTATCAAAATCACTGAGTCCTGTGATATGTCTAAGGCTTCTACATTGTAGTGCGCTTTCAATTTACGATCGGCCGGCATCATAATATAGAAATATAATATTATTATGGATTTTTTCAATTGTTTCTGGTGTAGTGATCTCAGTTAGGCGTCCAAAACGTTCGCGTTACTCTTATTTCTGTCACCACAATGTTCGCCAAAGTGGACGAGATTGTCTGTTGTCAATGGCTGTCAAGCTCATAGATAAAAGAGAGGGAATAGATGACCTACTCTCTCACTAAAAAGTCAACCAAACATCAGCACCATCTGTAATTCCCTCCCGGGTACTTTTGGTGGAATTCATCGTACAAATCTATAGGGAATGACAACTCTCTAATGAGCGGGAACTTTGAAATTTCTTGATTGCAAATTACTAAAGTATGAAATTCATTTGAAAATTAGCTTCAATATTTTTTTACCTTATATATGCTTGAACATTAACATGTGTCTGCAATATTAAACGTCAAAATATTTGATGCTAATTTTACATGAAAAACAATTTAGTAATAGTGAAGTATCGTAAAATCTTTTCTGTATCTAAGTGCTACTGATGGAACAGATTAAAACAAATGTATTTTTATCTATGAGTATTATATATTTAGTAAACATATACAAATAATAACATTATACCTTATAACTGCAATATATTTAATATGATTAAGAAACTGTTACATTTTTTAATACTATAAATAACACTTAAAAATACATGACACATACGAATTTCTGGTCTTTCACTGGGACTTGCTTGTGAGGTGGACCGGTAACGCCTGTACATCCATATTTTCTAAAGTAGTATCATCGGTTTGATGTTTCGAAATGCACTTGTGGAGAAGAACTAACGTATTTAACGACAGTTAGTCACAATACAAATGGCGGAGAAAAATCACATGACAACAACAACTCTAACAAAATTCACCAACACAGCCAACTAATATTGAGAGTTATGTTTTCGATCCTGTATAAAGTGCTGCCCTCTAAGACAATCTCTCTTAACCAAAACTCTGATAAGGTGTAGCACATGAAGTGCACTACCCCTGGTCAAGCTTTACGTAAATGACGCATGTTTCTCAAACAGCAGTAGTCTAATGACAGACGGTAGTGACAGGAACAGTGTTGCTTTTCAATTTATATATGCGAATACCTCAAAAAGTCACGACACAATGATCTACCTTCTTGTATTAACAGTAGCAACATGGCTACAGAGTATTCAGATCTACTGAATTATCAGCATCGATCAAATTTCTCCAACGTGTATAGTGAGTTATTCTTTGATATCATTTAAGCTTTTGACAGCGTGGATCTCTCTTTCATTAAAAAAAAAAAAGGTGATAGGTATTAAAGTCAGTATATTGGCCTCTGATCTTTCTAGTATTTGTTAATGAATTGTCGAGTGTGTTATTATATTTGGACATATTATGGATGTTGATGATTCATCTATTGGTATTATCTCCGGCCGAGCTAAGCCAAATAGAAACAAAAATAAATGCAACCTAGATGTAGCCATGAATAAGTTTTCGAATTGATGTGTGACGAACAAATTAATAGTATGGATTATCTCGACAAAACAGTAAATATTCAATTCGCAACGCGGAAAGAAACACTGGATTTTCGAAGAAAACTGTTTAAATTGTCATAAAACTTTAGCAACAATTCTAGATAATAATTGTCATTTTATGATCACGTTTATAAAACAAATAATAAAGTCTCTTTTGCTAGATTACAATAAAGCCAAATTTAAATACAACAGCACTATTATTAATTTATTATTCATTGGTGCACTCTGTATTGCCATATAAAATTTTGATCTGGGGCTGGCTCAGAGATATAGAGAAGGGGAGAATGCTCTAGTACCAGTGCGCATTCAATTTGTACACGACACAACAATAGCCGCCATTTTCACCCCGTGTGTTGACATCGGCGGTGGTTTGTTTATGTTTGTCTGGCTTATGCAATAAATTATTGCGTTTTGTTTTATATGTAGTTTTAAGAGACTTGTTCCTTGTGAATCATATGGATAAAACATGAGGATAAGAAGTAAGATAGATTAGTCCCGTATGTTCTAACGTGCGAGTTTATTATTATATTGTAATGAAAGAAGCCCACAAAAAAAAAAAAAGAAGCAGACATCCGGGCGACGACAAAAACGTACCGGTAGACAAGTCGTAAATCAACTGCACTCATATACTGCGTCAGCGACAGAAAGTCTGGAATATGGTAGAAGAGAGCCAGAATTTGCTAGACCTTTTGTCTGCACATATAAATGCCGCCGGTGGGATAAGGAATTCATTCAGTAGTATTCGTACAGTGCAAATAAACATAAATACAGTGAACGGTGCAGTGTTATTATAGTTCAAGATGTAAACAAACATTACAGACATAAATACTAGTGATAGAAATAAATACGTGTGTTAATTTATTCGTAGTAGTTTTAAGTGCGTTACATTTAGTTTATATCTTTATATTGTGATTAGTTTTAAGTGCGTAAATATACAGACTGTTTCAAAACATTTGCACGAGTTGTTCATTTCGACCCCGAAAACGCAACAATATAAAAGTTTTAGATTGGACCTTAAATACATAAATATCCATATTAAAATGTCGTGTAATAAATATGTTTCCTTAAAACACGTCAGAGATGAAGATTATGCGCAAAAGGAGCAATGTACCATCATTTAAATTAAAATTGAAAACGCCTGCTGCTGATGAAGCTTCAACTCTCAGTTCTACTTTATTAACACCAGTTGAACTAATAGTTGAACAGTTGAAGCTCACAAATGATTCTTTAATTTAAGGGGGAAAATACACACTTTTAAGAAGAATTTTGAATCATCAGTAGTAAATGATCGATTCAGCAGAACTATGCTTTTATTTATTATTCCCTTATTTATCGCTATTTCGTTTGTAATGCAGCATCACCACATAGTTAGTTTTTAGTGTGGCTTCAATTGTTTCTTTTTGTTTTAAATTCGCACTTTTTCGATAACGCCTGTGATTGGTGCGCCTTATGGGTGCTCCTTAGCTCTGGGTCAAAATGGCAGACATTACCATTCAGTCTCTCTGCGAATTTGAAAGAGCATTCTCCCTTTCTCTTTATATCTCATGGCTAGCTATATGTTTTAAGAGAGTATTTGTAGTGCGAAAACGTATTTTAACACTTATATTTGGCTATAGTCTTCGAGAATCGTATAAACCTACATTTAAGGAGGACAACATATTAGTGCATTTTATTATTTAGTATTTATATTTACAAACCTGCGAAATGATAAAATTTTATTTGTTTAACGTACCATAGCATTAAGATTAACTCAACTAGACAACAAAACATTTTACATTATATACAACATATGACTGGGCTGTTTACTAAATGACCACTAACTCCCTACCAACAACCCTGAGGAATGTCATTGACGGAAAAGCATTTAACAAGAAATTTTGTTCCTACTATCAAACTGCTACTATCCTTAGACAAATTCTATGTAAATAATAAAATTTTAATATGCTTTGTTTATGTCTGTAATTCTTTTTTGAACAAATGACTAAACTGTTATATACTTATTATATTAAATATTAATTAAATCTTGGCTAATTTTAGAGAAGATTGGACCAGAATGCGTTACTTTGGGCAGCTATTAATTCTTATAAAGCGGCAAGAAATGATTTAGCTGTATCATTATGTGATGATCAATTAAAATTATTAGCAAAACAGAAATCTCTAGAAGAAAAACTTTCTCAAACTTTAATCGGAATGTCTGTTCATGACACTTGCAAAAAATTACTAGACTTAAACCAACTGAAAGAAGCAGAAAAGTTTAAAACTGAATTTAAAATTCCTGACAGACGGTAATGCTTAAAATGTTCTCAAAGGAAGACGATCAGTGGTTTATAAAATGTGTCTTTCAGGTATTGGTGGTTAAAAATTAAAAGTATGGCAGATAATAATCGTTGGGAAGAATTAGATCAGTTTTCAAAAACGAAAAAGTCACCCATAGGATATGCGCCATTCGTCGATATATGCTTAGAAAAATTGGATGTTTCACCCGATACTGGTACAATTAAGCGTTTGATACAGAATTTTCTGCCTAAAGTGAGTGAAGAAGTTAAGGTTAAATATTATGTTAAAGCCAAGTAAGGAAAAATTATTTCAAAATATCTTATTATCTACCTACAAAATTATATTTCCAGTTGTCTAGAAGACGCGGCAAAGATTGCATATGAACAGAGAGATATCCAAAGTTTGTTATACGTTCAAAGTAAATGTCCTGCTCAGTCTGAGCTTTCTGAACAAATTAATACCTACATATCCCAAATAGGAGCAAAGAAAGGAACGCCTTCATCCATACCGTTATTTAACTAATTCATTTAATATACATTCTTCAAGTATTTTTAGGTGATATCGTGCTTTCTCTATTCTTAAGATGAACTTTATGTATAGTATTTATTAGACTGAGTACAATATTCACACAGAATACAGTTATTTTAATATATAACACTATTATAATATCCATTAATATATTGTTTTATACTATAAAAGTGCTGCTGATAAATTAAGTTATTTATTTATAAAAATCACCACTCGAACTGAGCCAGCCCACCGCCTTAAGCGCGGGCCTTCCTTGTATGATTCACATATGCGGAAATAATATTCCTATAGGACCCGTAATCGCTAATTTTATACACAAATGTATACATTATAGCGGTATGAGTTTTTTCATGACCACTTCGTTGTCGCGACGGAATGCTACAATATTTATACCAGTGAGAGTACTTCAACGGTGCTTGAAATCGAGGACCTTGTCGAACAGTGTATTCTAGACGTGGAGCGGTGCGAAATTAACCTAAAATGTCAGAGTTGGTGTATGCACTGTGATTCATGGAGGGCTTTCGTTCGTCCAAGGTTTATTAATTCAACGAAACTGACTTGATCGTGGATTCAAAATCCGCGGTCAACTCAATACATAGTCGAAAGAATGTTTATGCGCAATCGCGATTTATTTGTCATATATAGGTTAGGTTTGCTTCTGCATTTTTAATAGGTATATGGATAAAAATAAAAAGAGTGTAGGTAAGTTATTTATTGTTAAACATATGCTAAAAAAAGATATATTTTGGGAAATGGCAAGTTAAACAATCTCATTTCAAAAACATGAAACCTGAAAATCAAAAAGCAGTCTCCACTATAGCACAGTACAGAGATGTATAGATACAGTAGTTTCACTCGTTGTCAGCACCTTTGAAGTTTGTGTCCCAAAATGGTACTGTGCATCTCACGCAGGCGCAGCTAGAGGCGTAGTCAATTCTTCTATTTCACGTGCAGGAATAAACCAGTGACGTCACAGGCAGAAATTGGTTTATAAGAAAATTATGTTAACCTATTTTTAAAATTATCAAAAAGCGATACCAATAATATCAAAAAGAAAAACACTAGCATTTTATTAAGTACATATTACACACGCATTTAAAGTAATAAATTACACGTACAACACAAAAAAAATGTATAGCTGCTTTAACCTAAAGATTGCGTAAATTTCTAGACGCAATTGATCAATGGTGTTCTAAAATTGTTATTTTATTTGAATTGCCACTGACTTTGAAATTTCTGTAGCAAAATTGTTTTTTTGTTTTGTTTTTGCAATGTTTTCTTCCATTGCTGACAACTACAATACATATTATGCATATTTTAACAACTGAGAACATTTTAACGCACGCATTGGCTCTTTCGGAAACTTGAAGAAGCTTAATTCAGAATTGTCCGAACTATTCTTGCACTGAGGTGCACAACTATAATGTGGCATTTTTGTTCCGGGGGGGGGGGGGGTAAAGTAATTGCGCTAGGATTTACGAATTCAAATAAGCGCAACCGTTCGTTCAGTTCGACTGAAATCCGGATTATTGGATTAGTAATCCTTTGGTAGAAAGAAAGCACCCATTATAAACTTACATGAAAATCGTATAACAATCCTAGAAGTTAAAATCGTAAAAAATCCAGCTGACGACGTTAATGCGAAAGCATTGCCTCCAATTATGTGATACTCATTATTGGGAAAATATTTTTGTTTTTCAAATTTCTTTTACAAATATTGCAACAAAGAACCTTTTATTAATTATACAAATATAAATATATATTTTTTATTATTCTCACTCTAGAATATTCTCTTTTTGTATATTTTTCCAATCCAATGTTAAAGAAGAAATGGATAAATGTTAACAGGATAGATGTTTATTCCACAAGTACTACGAAGTTGTGCTCGGAATATCTTCTTATTGTTTAATTTATAGACAAACACGTATTGTTTTGCTAAATAAGATCTTTTTAAATGTTTGCAAAAAGAAGCAGCAATAAACTTTACATTTTGTATGTGTGTGTTTTATTTCATATCCATCAACAACCAAGTAAATAAATTGTACAATAATGTGTTTTTAAATATATAATTATTTAAATTTAGAAAGTTACTTTTTTTAGATCATTGGAATATTTTAAAATTTGAAATAAGAATAATTAACCGTTCCTGCTTTTCTTTACGAATATTATAAAAATACTATCTGCCACGGCAGATGTTGTTCTGCCCTTTCCAGTAGTGGCGGAATGAGTTTTTTTCGGGTTTTGAATACAACATTTATTAATAACTCGACAACAACGCCACCTATCGGATCCAGATTTTGTGAATAAGCGATACCAATAATATCAAAAAGAAAAAAACTACCATTTTATCAAGTACATATTACACACGCATTTAAAGTAATACATTACACGTACAACACAAAAAAAAAAATGTATAGCTGCTTTAACCTAAAGATTGCGTAAATTTCTAGCTTAATTCAGAATTGTCCGAACTATTCTTGCACTGAGGTGCACAACTGGCATTTTTGTTCCGGGGGGGGGGGGGGGGGGGCTAAAGGAATTCCGCTAGGATTTACGAATTCAAGTAAGCGCAACCGTTCGTTCAGTTGACTGAAATCCGGATTATTGGATTAGTAATCGTTTGGTAGAAAGAAAGCACCCATTATAAACTTACATGAAAATCGTATAACAATCCTAGAAGTTAAAATCGGAAAAAATCCAGCTGACGACGTTAATGCGAAAGCATTGCTTCCAATTATGTGATAGATAATCATTATTGAGAAAATATTTTTGTTTTCCAAATTTCTTTTACAAATATTGAAACAAAGAACATTTTATTAATTATACAAATATAAATATATATTTTTTATTATTCTCACTCTAGAATATTCTCTTTTTGTATATTTTTCCAATCCAATGTTAAAGAAGAAATGGATAAATGTTAACAGGATAGATGTTTATTCCACAAGTACCACGAAGTTGTGCTCGGAATATCTTCTTATTGTTTAATTTATAGACAAACACGTATTGTTTTGCTAAATAAGATCTTTTTAAATGTTTGCAAAAAGAAACAGCAATAAACTTTACGTTTTGTATATGTGTGTGTTTGATTTCATATCCATCAACAACCAAGTAAATAAATTGTACAATAATGTGTTCTTAAATATATAATTATTTAAATTTAGAAAGATACTTTTTTTAGATCATTGGAATATTTTCAAATTTGGAATAAGAATAATTATCCGTTCCTTTTTTTCTTTACGAATATTATAAAAATACTATCTGCCAGGGCAGATGTTGTTCTGCCCTTTCCAGTAGTGGCGCAATGAGTTTTTTCGGTTTTTAAATATAAAATTTATTAATAACTCTACAACAGCGCCACCTATCGGATCCAGATTTTGTGATTTTCATTTTTGGCACTAAATCATCATATATTGTGACTATGTCATTTTGGTCCTTAAATATAGAACGTATTAATTACTTGACTACAGCGCCATCTATCGGATCCTAGCATAGCTATCAACCATCGCCTCAACAAAACAAATATATTGTGTGAATATGACCCCAATCGGTTAAATAGTTCAGACGTTAACGATCACTAACAGACGCACCAACGGTTATATATATAAAGATAAGATAGTTACGGATTCTGATAACTGACACTTTTGAATTTAAAGTAGGATTGCGTGATTAAAGGCAAACGTCAGTGTATCCCTTTTATCTTGTTAAAAAATTAAACTGTTTCCAATGTAAGCACTACTCGCGTTTATTTAAAATGCAAGGCTCCGTTCATTAGTACTGTCCTGTCAATGGTCGTATCCATTTAATAAAATCATAATTTTATGAAAATTTTTCTTGATGTGAAATTTTATAAGCAATCCAAAGATCAAACGTTATATAGTGTAATAGTGCAGACAAAAATGTACCACATATAAGTTTAATCCAGTTTTCACATGCACATCCTATTATTATTAGTTTTTAACTATGAACTGTACCAGGAATACAAATATGTAATAATATATGGCTGTCCTATTTAGAAAACTGTAACTATGGCCAGTCAATAACTTATAGAAGACGTTTCATAATTCAAAAATAATTTAATGAGACTGTGACAGGAAAACCTGCTTTGAAAAATCTTATCTCCACGGAGATGGCTTATCCTGTATATAATCAATTCCAATATACATACATTTTGCAATTATATACTGTTTACCAAATGCTAATATTAGCTGGTTGTTTTCCTAGAATTTACTGTTTCTACGATTGTAAGCATCTAATTTGAATAGAGAGGCTGTGGTTGAAGCAAAATAAATTTAATCAGGCGTTTAAAATAAAATTATTATTCTTATTTTTAATGCTGTTGTGTATTAGGAATTAAATTATTATGTTATATAACATTTTTTTATTAACACTAAAAAAGCCTTTAATTCGGATATTTTAATTAGTACATGAATCACTGATAATGGGATCTCATATTCTTAGAACTATGTATTTACTCTATATTTGTATGCCAATAAATACTTATTTTGGGTATAATTTGCTCAACCTATGTACTCAATAAATATTTAAAAAGAAATACAATTATCGATATTATGTTAAAAACTTTTTTCTCTGAATAATGAAAAAGTAAAATAATTTCATCAAAATCTTAAGAATATTGTAAAACACAAACATACTATATCTGTAAATACACAACAGGAAACTCATTGAATACCTTTATGAGTAAATATTTAATATTTAGCAATTAGGTGAGGTACTAAAATTATCCTGAAAAGTATTGATTTGCATTTGGAAATTTCACGTAATAATATATCTACATTTTTGATTAGTCATTAACAATTTACGTTGCTAAACACAATGCATAGTTTGAGCGCACGCATTTAAAGAATAATTGTTTTACATTTCTTCTTGCATTTAACTTTAACGATTGCATTGTATTGTCTTAACAAGCAAAGTATTGTAGTTATATATTACAAATAATAAAGTGGAAAATGTGTTTTTGAAACTGATTTAAATAACTAACAAAATTTATTGAAATTATATATATTTATCTTTAGGTTATTTTTCTTGTACACTTTTTTCTACAAAAAAAAAACAGATGGAAATAAAACATCTACATATATAATATGAAATATAAACGATTTTTAGTTAGAAAATATCATCACGAATATTAACATTCATTATCTTGAAGCAACAGATAAGATTAAAACAACTGCATATAAATTTTACGGATACTATAAAAACATTCACTATTTGTGAAGTGATAAAGCTATCAACATGGCAGGTAAGTCATATTACATTTCATTACGTTATACAAGGCTGTTCTTCTTTCATTTTTAAGAACTAATTTCTTCTAGATATGCCCGGAAGATACCCATATCCGCCCTATCCCGGAAGTTACCCGCCACATCATTTTCCTCCTCATTATCCTCCGCCGGGCGGATGGGCTGTTCCCCGTCCAGAAGCACCTCTTCCTGAATCAGACGATGTGGTCCACCTTCCTGACCCGGATGATAGCGTTCTAACCTTTCCCAACCCTGATCCTGAACCTACTCCACCACCACCGGCACCTTTCGGACCTTACGGATACGGTAAGATGCATATTAGCAATGGATTAAATGGTTCCGTTAGTGGTGGTCATCCGTTATCCTGTTTAGATTCAACTTTGTTTTGTGTTTAGAAATATTAAGGTTGTACATATATAGGTACAAAATTAACTAATTATATACTGATTTCGGATGCTAACAAATATCGAATACTACGATAGGAAGCTCGAAAGAAAACTTTACGGTAACTTTGCAATATTACAAGTAGGTATACTTTAAAATTCATACCGTTTCTGGTTTATACATAGTATAAAATAGGAAGTTTTAGATGTTATAACTAATACTTAAGACTAAATAATAAGTAATTTTGTTTTAAAGGTCGTTTGAATACTTTCAAATACCGTATAACAGCGTTTAAATCCAGTATTACCAGTTTGTTCATTGAAACATGTATAATCTGATGCACTGTAGACTGAAGAATTTTATCTGTTTTATACAAAAAACTCTGTTACCGATATTCACGAAAGAAAAAATTTAACAAAACTGTTAAAGATTACTAATTTTCGAGTAAACAAATCTTAATATTTCAAAATATTGTGCACAATAGTCGTTAGAAACTCAAAATGTTATGAAAATATATTTGTACATTTCGATGTGACCTCAAGCACCCGCCTACACTCAGAATGATTGTGCCTTTTAAATTGTTGTGATTGTCTTTTTGTTAAAAAAAAAAAAACAAGTATTTCTCATTAAAAACTTTGGTGTTAATTATACTATACGTGTAATTTAATTTTTAATATTTATTTTTAATAAGTGACATCCTAACTATTTAAATAATGCCTAGTTTTAATTTATTTGACCACCCACACAAGATCTGTAATATGTGGTTGCATCTATCAAGATAATATTTAATGTCCAATGTGGCAAAGTCTGAAGATGGAATAAAGATTATTTCCGAAATGTCACCAGCCACAAATACATTATTTTAATTACCCAGCCCATACATTCTGACCTTCTAAGTTAGTAATTATACATACCAATATACCCCGAAACAGTGTTCGACATCACATCTTTCTATATATATGCAACCTTAATATACTCCCGCCCAAAAAGTAGACAAGTATAATGTATCTGCCCAGAATAGCTTTTAAAAATTGGTTTTGCAATTATGTCAAGCATAATTTAAAAGAAACGCAATCCTACTATCTATCGTATTTATTTGTTTCCCGTCTGTGTAAATTAAATATTTGTTTAAGTATCACGAGTGTGTAGATGTAGTATAAAAATGTGTATATGTAATTAGGTTAGTTTTGTTGAACGTATGAATTTTGAGCCAAATCAAGTTTGACTCATAAGTAAAATGTGTCGACTGTTTAATGTCAATACTAGTCACTTATTTGGAGCAGAAAATATTCATCAATATATATATGTCTATGTTATAAATATAGAATCAATTTATTTTTGATGAACCTTAATCATGATATATTGCTGTACTATACTGAGATCCAGACTGTGATAATGATAGGAATGTATTTCTTATCTTTATATTTGTTAAATACTGTAGCTTAATATACAGTGCTATTTTTTAACTCGGAACATAGGGATTTGCGTGCTAAATGTGTTACTCCACCCCATGTTAACTTTTGTTGCGGTATAAATAATAAATTCATTAATAACTGTAATTTTTGCACAATGTGGGATAATTTATTGAATTAATGAGCATAAAAATAATTGAAAGAAATTGTTCAAAACAATATCTTAACCTCTCAGCCCTTCCAATTTTTCTCTCGAACATTGTCGTGCACTTTATTTGATAAATGACCCCACAAAAAAAAGATCGAGTGGGGTAAGGTCTCGGCTTCTGGCAGGCCGTCTAAATGGTCCATATCGCTCAATCCAACTGATGGGGAAACATTGAATCAAAAATTCGGTGACTAAGGCGTCACTATGAGCTGGTGCTCCGTCTTGGAATATTATTTCCCCATTAGCTCACAAATCATCCAGGCGAGGGCCTACTTCCATCTGAAGCAGATCTAAATATTACTGTTGATTTAAATTCCCGTCGATAAAAAATGGCCCCAACATATTATTCTCCACTATTCCCACCGAAACATTAACCTTCTGAGGACACTGCGTGTTAGCATCTCGAATTTTGTAAGGACTTTGTCGTGTCTAAATTCTTTAGTTTTACTTATGTACCGTCCCATCCAGAGCATATGTACACTTGTCAGAAAACAGGATTCTTGTTAAAATATGTTGATCATTATTTACTTTTTCTATCCAAAATTGGCTCCATTCTTGGGGAGAAATCGGTTGGTAACATTTTTTACATTTTTTTTTTAATTTGGAACTGGTCGGCAAGCATATTGAAGCTTGTGAGGCCCTCGTTTTTAATCATCAAACAAATGTTCATTTTGGTTTTTTCTGTAACAGCCGATGGATTTCTAATACGTTTCCTGTGGTCATAATTTACGCAACCTGTGCTCTAAAGTTTTCTATAAATTCGAGACCAGTCGAAATACTTATAACTGGCCGATCAGGATATGCTATAGTAAAGTTATCAACAATCTCTCAATTCCTTGGATACAGTCTGTAATAATTTCCACTCGTTCTGCAACAGCGTACACAGGTTTTATCTTCGTAGATGTACTTGCCACTTCGCCATCAAGCATAACGTTTAAGCTATCTTGATTTCGTCATTCAATTTTGTGCTAATTAATTTCAACTAAAAAAAATATATTAAAGAGAACATTTTCATGTCATTAAAACAATGTACAATTGGTAGGAAAATGTTTGATATGTTAAATGAAATACATATTTCTTTCGCAATTTCGTTTTGATCGATCGTCTTCAATTCGTCCAACGTGTGTTGTGTGATTAAGAAGGCACGAGGTCTCACATATCCATATCTCCCGTGGAGATCCGAAAAAGGAGGGAGCAATAAACTATTCGGGAAACTACATTTCACATGAGATATATAGAATAGAATAGAATAGCTTTATTGTACCAACTAATATAAAATACAAAAACATGTAAAATACAGCGGTAACGTCGAAACAAGTGGTGTGTGTGTGAGCGTGTGTGTGTGAATGTGTGTAGGCGTGTGCTATATAACAATGTATGTGTGTACTAATGGTAGATATAATTCAATGTAAATGAAACTTCTTGATATCTTGTAAAAACTCAGTAACCGAGTAGAAGCTGTTTTCTAATAAGTATTTCTTAATGGATGTTTTGAATTGTGGCACTGGCTTTTCAATCCAAGTGTTCGGTAATTTATTAAATAGTTCTAGATGTCTATGTTTGGCACTCGTGGTCTGCAACCTGTGATTCGGAAGTAGAACCTGTGATTGAGATCTTAGTCGCAACTGCGTCACATCTCCTTTTCTATTTAACGTGGGTAGCTCCAATTTAGCTCGAAGAAGCTGTCTATAGATGTATGCTGATGGCAAAGGCATGATTTTGTTTCTAACAAAGAGAGGCCTGCACTTTGTAACATATATTTTAAGTCATTGCTGAAGAAGCCACTGTGTGGTGAAATAATTGTTCAATTTTTAGTTATTAAAGTGTAGTTCAACAAGTCTGATTTGTTTTATTTACGTTTGTAATATGGAACTACATCAATCAAAAGCCGAATCTATTTTATTCTTGTTAGATTCTTTAACTCCATGTTCTTTATGTTGCTCATTCTGAAACTTCTTTCTTCGGAATACTTTCTTGCTGTTTTGTATTTTTTTTTTTTTTCGATTTAACATGGTTTTTAAAATGTTCATCAGAACTTCTATCAACATCCTTCTTGAATTAATATATATGATATGAAATTGCTGTGTTGAATCAATCTCGTAACTTACCAAATGTGAGCGACTTTGCAGGAATTTCTTCGTATAAAATTTAATCGCTTTCCAAAGAAAGTCTATGGCCGCTACAAAAAATTACAACTGTTGCGCTATAATTTTAAAGTTTTTAATAGTTTAATTTAATTTTGCTTGCCATTGATATTATTACAATAGTAAGGTTTGCATTGAAAACCGTATACAATGCTTCGAATAGCTTTTTTCGTACTTATTTTTTTAAAGTTAATAGTTTTCTTCCGCATACGGAAATGAAGGTATCACTTTTAACATTATACAATCTTATCGTAATTTTGTATGCAATTTTCATAACATGCAATTATAAATTAATTTCAAATTTAATATACTTATACTTAATAGAATTTGTGTTGTGTGTAGTATTGGGTAATTTACTGTTGCAGGATATTATTGGATTGATTGCGATGCTAATACTGGAGTTTATTCGACATCCGTTCTTGGTGGTGTAGATCAAGACGGAAGTCAGATCTATGTTGGCCGTGCTTTCCATGAAGGCGATTGGATTCCAGCCAAAGTTCTCCCAGAAAAAAATGTTGCATACATAGCGTACGATGGAAAGGAAGTTGCAGTCTATCAATATCAGGTACCTACATAATATTAAATTATGTTCAATGTACACTGCGTTGTACATTTTGTAAGTCCCTGTAATCTCGATGTTATTAATTGTACACTTTCCATATAAAGTAAATTTAAAGAACGTTCAACAGTAGGGTCAGACAATAATTCAAATGATTCAGCTTTTACTTAGTGAAATTCAGTTTTAATAATTTTTTATAACATAACTGATATAGCAATTTCACATATTATTGCTATATATCACAATACACAACATAATATACCAATTGATTCGTCAACACAGTGATTTCCTCATATTCGTATATGTTCCATAATAGCATCAAATACTGGTGCATTGAGCTGAATGTATTGCACTGACGTTTTAACACTTTATCGATGTATGATTGCCCAATTGTTACTAATTTCATTTCAAAATAGAGTAGAATTTGTAGATAAAATTGTACCTACATAGAGATATATTAAAAATAGTTCGTACTAGTCCATTTTTAATACGTTCACAATTTGATGCATAAGCTTATAATTTCCTAAAGCCGATCAGAGTCAACCAGTTATGTTATCATTTGTAATGTCCTTAGTGGACAATGTTTTACAGAACCTGCCTGCTTCTTTTAAGACCAAATCCAATAATTTATACTAATAATTTTGCTTTTATGTCGTGCTGCATTGTCTCTATTTTCATATTCTTTCTTTTAAAATAACTTGATACCAGTTTTGTATATATAAAATAAAGCTGTGGGATACGGAAATACTACAGATAGATAGTAGTGAACGCGGTAAAATGAAAAATTAATTTTATTTATATTTATTGTGAAGTACATACCTACAATAAATGTTTTTAAATACAAAATTATATACCTATATTCTAATATTGAGAAAAGTTAAATATAAAAAAGAAAAATATAAATATAATGAGAAACTAAGTTGTTTGTATTAAATAACGTAAAACTGTAAATACTACATTAAAATCTAATAAGTATTTTTTGTCAATGAGTGTGTTATCACACACATTATGGAAAGGAACAAGAACCAGTTATGTTATACGTTCCAATATCTTGGATCTAGAAAATATATTCTAAAATTCATCGATAAGTATCACAAAGGTAAGTCACATCGCTCGTTATTGAACAGATCGTTGTGAAATGAGTTAATGGGTCGTACAATTATGAGCTGCTATATGAATTAAATTACAAACAACACAATATCAGTGGTTCGAATGCAATGGTGTTTATGCAGACATGGCTAATTATTCGAGAACATAAACTTGAATTACATCGTCTTACGTATAGGTCCTATTTAGAATCACAATTTAATAGTAACAAAAACCAAAAAAAATGTGTGGTTAAGATGGATGACGTCAAATACTTCCCCCGCTCCTCTCATGAAAAAACTCTTACAACTATATAACTATAATTTAAATGCTTAAAATAACCTACACTAAACAAAAACTAAAATAATTTTGATAATACGCAATACGTCTTTTAACAGCAAAAATAAGAAACGAGATGAATTGCAAGGAAACGATTTGAGCAACAACGCAACTCTTTTTTTAACTAATACCAACATAAAGCACATTATCATATCCATAGTTTTAAAAGGTTTGTTCCAACATACAGTTCTGAACGGTTCTAGAACTAGTGCGCATGTTATTTAAAAAAGACTGTTCGGACCATGCAGTTCTAGAAGAACTCGTAATTCAGAACGGTTCTTGAATTACGCGTTCTGAAAGACCGAACATTGAACTACTAGTTCTCAGAATTTGTAGTTCCAGAACTGCATGGTCCGAACAGTCTTTTTCTTAAATGACATGCGCACTAGTTCTAGAACCGTTCAGAACTGTACGTTGGAACAAACCTAAAATGACCGGGTATAGCACTATAAAGGAAGTAGATGCCATATTGTGAATAATCTTCTAAATCTTCTTCAGTTATTTAAATAAAGTGATAGCATCTCCTGGTCCTTATGTTAAATATTATGCATGTCACATCGAAACATGATCATCTTCAACAAGTATGGTGGACACCTAATCAAAATGACTTTGTGATACAAAGGAACACAATACAAAGTAACACGGTGTTGCATATTTACCAAACGTAAGGTTCTGAATTTGTGCATTATTCTATTGAACTTGCGGATACTAAAAAATGTATTGATTCATGTCAAACGCATCAATAGAGGACCCATACAGAGAATACATTAATTAAACCACAGCATGAATAATTCGCGCAGCATCTTTAGATGGATTTAAAAGGATGTAATGTTCAATTTTCGAACTTACCTCATGTCTTAAACGAAATGCAGGTAATTGTTCTGAAAGAAATTGTACTGAAGCTTGCAGATAGTGTAAAAAGAAACAAACATTACTATTTATTTGAAAAATATGTCATATAAAATAATGATAATGCAAGTAGTTAAATACAATTGTTATTCAAGTTAGACTAATTCCCATACACTTAAAAGCTATGCAATCAACAACCATACATAGACATCTCTGAGTAAGTACTTGTAACGAAGCAGTTTCATATCAGACTATAAATAATTGAAATTCTTTCCTATAAAGTATTTCATTGAAGTAAGTTAAAACTAACACAATTTTATATTAACAATAACAGTTATATGTTATTAAAAATCAGGGCAGTAATAGAAAATAATGTTTTACTACATAACTACAAACATTCAAATAAGTAACACCACTGTAAATAAATATAAAATAAATTATGTGAGAGCACGTGAGTCGAAATAATTTTATTTATCGCGAGTTACTGTCATTCCTTAACGAATATTATGTTTTGGAAAGATTTAAAATTTCAGATTCTATTTTTAATCTCCACAGATAAAATATAGTAGACATAATTCGTCAGGTATAGAAAACAAGGTATTATCATAATCAGTTGCATTTATGCTCGCTTAATCTCTTGACTCGTCGATTAATTTAATATTAGCAAAATTTAAAAATACCTCCTTTTTACTGCTACTCACACAGCTATAATACCGATTTTTTTGTAACACCTATGTAATACAATTAGGGTCAAGAGTGGCCCCAAAACCTAAAAGAAAAAACATTAAACAGGGCAATAATATTCGACAATTTATTTTTAATTTGATATAGGTACATGCAAAAAGTATTAAACAACTTTATTTTTTTTATAATACCATAAAGTTTTAATAAGAATTGATAATTTTATTACTGGTTTACTTTACATTCATAGCAAATAACTATCTGATCATCGTTATAAACAAATCGATTGCAATTCTGACATTTCTTGGAACACTTTTTCTCCAAATTTCTGAGGCATTTCCAGCATCTAACATGTGTTAATTCTCGAATGTCCTCCAGATGATCTCGTAATGTCGTAACTTCTTCTGCGCCTGGTCATTCCTTTCCTGGCAGCATCAGAAATTCTCGTAATTTCTAACCCTTTTTTGTTTTTCAATCTTCGTTTAGGTGAACGCATATAATACATTAGTAATATAATACTGCCACAGGCAATCTCTTTGTTCCTTTTCACGACGGTGTACGTTCGTTGTCCATAGTGACTATCTCGACTGTTTTATTGCAAAAAATTATTATTAGCGGCTTTTTCTTTCCACCTTCAGAAAGTTTATCACTGTCATGCGTAGATGATAGCAAGGTAACGATTTCCCTCTTTTTTTGAACAGTAGCAGGCTAACATGGCTTTGTCTTGAAAACTAAATTTTGTTGAATAAACAACCATTTCGCACGTGATCACTAGTTCCTAGTTTAGGTGTGTACTGCTTGGAGGGACACCTACCACGGAAAGTAAGAAGGTCCTCGTCGATGGTTAGAGTTCGTAAGGTATGTATGAATCTTGTAGTGTGGGTAGCCATAATTCAAGCTCTAATCGGCGATAATTTATCAGCTCCATTTCAATTTCTTCTTCTGGCTTCAGCATCATCAAAATGCAACATCCTCGTCACTTTTATCATCACTGTTACATTCTTCAAACTACTGCTGTAAATTATCTTCCGCACCTTCATTGCTTATGCGAACCGATTCTTCCAGACATAATTATTGAACGCAGAATTCTCAACACTTTGATAGAATTAGGGGACGCACCGGACAGACAGAGAAAAGGCAATTACATAGACAAGACTGATTCGTTTATTATCGGTGATATACTCGACATCTGGGAATATATCACCGATAATAACGATTCAGTCTTGTTTATGTAATTGCCCCACTTAAACGAACTGACCCAGCCATGACTGAAAATGAGGGACTCCCAGTAAAAAATTCCTAAATTCTATTACCCGCACAGGAACAGGGTAGCACCGTAGGAGCAGAGAAAACGATACAAACTTCACTTAATTAACGACAAACATTTAGACTTAAGGCGACCAGATTTAAACATTGGTAAAGCGAGACACCATTGACGGGGGGAGGTTATTGATAAAAAAATTGGTCTATATGGAGCAACAAAAATTTTCATAGAACGCAAAAATAGTATTGTAATATTTTTTTTTTTATTTCAACATAAGTAAAATTTACAAATATAATACATTAAAAAAAATTTGTATAGTATTATTTTATTCTTTGGCATATTTCCCATTTGAGTAATTTTTTTTTAGTAGATTGCTGTCGTTGTTTAAAAGGTCATAAAATTTTTCACAAGAATTTGCTAAATTATATTTCACATATAAAATGGCTTTCAAAGTCTCAACACCGACTTGACGTGCATTCTTTCCAAAAATCGGGACTTTTTTAAAACGCGCGGGACAAATTGCTAAGAATTGGGACTGTCCCGCCAAAAGCGGGACGTCTGGTCACCTTAATTTAGACATAAGGAAAATCAAAATAATTGAATACAAAGGCATGATAAAATATCATATATAAGTGAAGTCACTGGTAACACCAAAGGTATTACGTGGCACTGCCTGTTTTTTAGCAAAATTATGGAAAATTGTGCTCCAAAATTAAAAAATAATACGCTAGGAAGCAATCTTTTTTCAGAATTTTAAGTAAGACGATTTCAATACATTTATGAGGTCCTCAGTGACCCCTTGATATTAGAAGGGTTAACATGTTTCAACGTTGTTGCTAAATTACATATCTCTTTTCATTTTTAGGTATTATGCGAGCAAAGATTCGATTGGCAACCTTGTTCCGGAAGTGATGTGCCTCCTAATGCTGTTATAGGAGGTAGAACATCTGACGGAGAAAATCTTTATGTTGGTCGCGCGTTTCATGAAGGTTCACATACTGTAGGAAAAGTGAGTTTAGCAATTCTTTTTTATCAACACCTAACAATTTGTTTTATTTCGAATTTCCAGGTACATCCTAGTCATGGTTCATGTTATATTCCATTTGGAGGAGAAGAGGTCGCCTATACGGATTATGAAATTTTGGTTCGTCGATAAGTTTTCACGTTTCTGTCATCACATTTGCGCTGTATATACAAATGTGTAAATCAGTCCGGCATAGCATGGAAAGCGATAAATGTATATACATTCACTAAAATGTCAATTAAACTTTTCCGTAGTTTATTGTTCCGGAATTTTGAAAACATACAGGGTTATATAGCCATACAAAAAACAACCTACATATTTAATAAATTGTCAATACAATGTTGTATATTACAGAAATATATTATAAAAATTCATATATAAATAGTGTTTTTGTACTCACTGCCTGTAAAGTGACATTTAGCGCATGTGTCGCTCGACCAGGAGAGTATTTCCCGGTCGAGGCGACTGTAAAAATTGAAAAAAAAAACACTGGCTCTTCGGGACAATTAAAAAAAATCTAACTTGATAGTCATAAAATTTAGTCTATAAAATACTACTTCCCTCGACTATTCTTCACTAAAAGTTGGGGAAATAGGAGTAATAATTAAAAATTCTCCCAATAAATTTGTGGCGCCATCTATTTGACCACATCGACATCGACAAAAACGCAATAAATGTACTATAAATTTATAAATATAAGACTAATACCTCATGTTTGCCATGATTAAGAATATAATAACTTAATTTTAGGGAAAGGTGAGTAATATAGTTACGTACATGAAATGCTTAAATTAATTAGGTAATCTATTTTAGGTTAGGTATGATACTAATGACATTAATTAATAATATTTTTTTAATTAAATGTTCGTACAAAAAATATTGTACAAACCACTTGCGTGAAGACATCTTCCACGCATTCGCGCAATTAAAAGCACTCGCTTCCTGCGGTCGCTCGTGCTTTCAAAATGCGCTCATGCGGGAAAATAATCTTCCCATACTTGGTTTGTAAATAACTATTAAATCATAAGTATTGGAGAGATAATGTCTCGCTAATATTAAATCAATTTTCCGCAAGAAATAATAATTAATTCAGTATATTTGTAATAAGTAGGAATCGGCAGTCAGGGGTACATTGCAGGAGTGGACATAAATGAATAATGTAATTCGAAATTGGGCACAGTAATAGTAATATCATCACTAACAAGTAGACTTAAATGAATGATGTAATTCGAATTAGCAATGTACCCCTAACTTACAGAGTGCCGATCCCTAGTGATAATGTAAACCTGTGGCTAAAGTAAGTCCTTTAATTTTAATATTGTTTTAACACCCGTAATACACATTCAGTTCAAGCTAAAAAGTTGGTGGCTTTGCAGAGAGGTTTAAATCAAACAAATTTCTAATCATCGCTGTTGAACACGCCATAAAGGCAATACTTAATACCAAAATATAGGGTGTGGGCATCACACAGATTTGTATATACGGTCTAACTGCTTTTCGATTAGAGTGAAAGTGTTACTGTTCGACTTATGTTAATTTTCGTATAAAAAAAATTAACGGAAAAAAAATTCTATATCCTTAAGAAATCTGTATGGAGTACATAATTTGCAACATATTTACAAAAAAGGCTGCTTTTCAATAAATTATTTCTGGTCCGAATATTTACAATTTTCTATAGATACATCATAATGCGTGATGTCAAATGATGACATTGGGATGCGACGATGGCTTACACAGAAGCAATCTTATCGGCCGACCTTCTAAGACGTAGGGCTCTCTCGTTTTTCGATGAAAACGTCCGCTCACATCTTTAATAGTCGAACGCGACTAAATACACCAGAATGTTCAGATAACTTGCGAATTGTCATTGATAAATGTTCACTATTTTAAAAAAAAAAATAGGCACAGACTAAACAAACTCAGACTGGTAACTAAATACCAAATTTTATCCAGCTTACGCCTCCTTGTTTAGCAAATGAAAATATCAGTCATCTACCATCTTTGTCATTTTAACTGAACGGGAGATGAGATGGCGCTAGTGTGTCATTTGAAATTTTTTTGTTATGTTGTGGTTCTATATCATTCCAACATTTCAAATTTGACGTATCCTCCTTGTTGTGCATCATATTAATTATATGTTGATACTGATCGCGAGTTTATGATTAAATAAGTACAGAGTGAAAATTAGTGAACTGTGGTATAATATAAACTCATAGGAATATATTACATTAGTCATTTCAGGTATTATATTGTGTAAGTATAATAAACAGATATTTCTATTAATAATAAAATCTAAGTATTCGTATTTTTTAATCGTACAAATTGAAGGTATGTATAATTTTTCCAATAGTTTTGTGTATTTTTCTATTACATTAATAACGTATTAAAACAAGATCATTTAAAATTCCGCGCCAATATGCTGCTAGCGCCATCTTCGGACACGTTCATTCATGTGTGACAAGGATAGAAGATCTTGGATATTTTTGTATCAAGTAGTTGGCGATCTGAGTTTGTTTAGTCTGTGTAATGGGTGTCTTAATGCACCTTTCAGATTGAAAATTTTTGAAAATGTCAATGTTTCAGTATATGACAACTACCAACTATAGCTGACTAAACATCTGACAGGCTAAAATTGCAGCGCTTAACATTTCAAGTTCTTATTGTGACATCTTAAATAGCTCTGTAAGGATACCAAGCCAAAAACTTGTGCCAGAAATAACATCATCCGGAAATAGAACGCAAAAAACAGGTAGAAGACCCAAAATATTCTTTTATAATTAACAGCCACAAATAATCAGACTCCGATCAAGAAAGAGCTTCGAAATGACAGAACCGATCGCCATAAAAGCAGAGGATTGCCACATAACGCAGTGGAATGTAGAGACATCTCGGCCACTGTTGGAGTAGTGCATACCCTGCTGGCTTTGAACTTTCATATTATATGTGGAAAACCTAAAATCGTCTTCGGGTAAAATTTTCAACTGCAGGGCTATCTGGAGGATGCAGCTTGACGTGTGGTATGATACAAGATCAAGATCATTTCTTGTGATGTAAATTTGAACTCCAATGCAATCGCAAATTTCATTCTTGCTAACGACAAAGTTATGCAGCCGAATATTGAAAGTTTTCCATTAAATGGTGTTATCGGACACGGAGACTAAGTAAATATTGTGACACCTTTATACCCCGAGATCAAAAATTATATTGATAAAAGTTTGCTATGGAATGTAAAACGTCTGGCTTAAGTTATATCATTAAGTGTCATACTGACAAATATTAATGACAGTATGACACTTAATGATGTAACTTAAGAGGGGCGTTTACGTATCGAAAATTAAGGCATCGCCGTTTCGCGTTTTTTAACTCATTTTGTAATTTTAGAATATCAAATTTGGGTTAGTGATGCAAAAGGCATAAATTTATAATGTCAAGGTCAGTTTTTGTACTAATTTATTTTCTTAAGAAAGTTATGTGTTTTAGAAATAACCTCAAAAATGCATGAATTTGATTAATGTCTACTAACTAAGGCTGGCACACAAAAGAGAAAAAAACGACCTCTACGCGCCAGCTGCACATTTGATGTACGATATAAAGAAAAAATCAAATGTATGTAATTATTTCTAAAGATAAAAAACATTAAACAGTAAACACACATTTTACACGAGGTTTTTTGCGCCGTCTATCCCCACTTTACGGTATCTCTACCAGTCCTAGCGAAGACGAAAATCTATCGGAATCGGTCGGCTATTGCAGACTTAAATGCGAGTGACAGTTTAATTACAAACTGTCACTGGCATTTAAATGTCATATATACCTATAATATTCGAGTGTATAATAATATAACAGTTATGGGCAAGCGAAAAGCGCCCCGCGAGTAATATAAGTTGCATAAGTTTCTATTTGTTGGTAAACGCCACTCTTAAAACAGACGTTTTCCATTCCATGGCAAACCTTTATCAATAGAATTATTGATCTCGAGATATAAGCTAATACCTACCCTCGGTATAATTACAAAATTACACATATATAGGTATTATATAAGAAATCTTGTACTTCAAACTTATTTTTATTATCTGAAGACATATATATACAAAATAATTACGTTCTAAGTTTAATCACAATCACTGTTTTCAGGCATGCTTACATCACTTTCTCTAACGGTACTATTTGTCATTTCGGCATCCTCTTCTTCATCTTCCTCGGCTTCCATCTCGTATATCCTTACTTTTCTTTTATTATCAGCTAAAACGACAGCAACCTTTCTAAATCCCGACACTGCAAAAGTAGATGCCACAAATCCATCTAATGCTTTTAATATCGAGTTTCCCAAAGTATTTGCATTAATTTTGATCAGGTCCTGCTGATACATCGCTTGTTTAATATCAATTTCTAATATTTTATCTCTAAGAATCATGGCGGGGCACTGATATATTAAAGCAGTTTTTGTCGAGCAATTTTCTTGTAACAATAGAGCCAAAAGATTTGTAGTGTAAAACTGTAAGTCAAGGATATCGTAATTTTCACCGAAAGTTTCAGATTCTTGGGATACATATTGGGGAATAAATATGAAACCGCCTTTTGCTTTAATCATTTTCTCCGTATTTACTTCTAAGAAATAAAAGCTCTGAGAGGGTGAGACACTGGAAAGAAAGCTAAACAATACTGTGGACGGTCCACAACATATATTCGTAATTTTAAATTTGGGCTGATGATAACTCATGATGTCCAATACATGTATAACTTTAAATTCTTCAACAAGTGAATATTGTAACTTATCAAATATGCTTGACGTGCATTTTTTTAACATATTAAATTGTTGAATTAGCGACATATCCTTATAATGTTTAATTATAGAAGAATGATTTCTTATACAATCATTTTGACTTAAAAATACGTTCCATTCGTTTGTTTCTATCTCCGATGGAATTGTTAACGGTGCATCTACTAAATACTGTCCTAATTTTTCCATTATAAACTTAGATTTCTTAGTGCCGTCTGGCGAGCTTACCGTGCCAATATCGTCAAAATTTAAGAGGAATTCAGTTATGTGTGCGACATCTTGCTGGGTCATTTTGGGGATTTCAGGAGGCACTTGTTCGTCTATCAAATGGATAATTGCCGAATATAACCATCGGAAGAAAGCCTTATAATTTATCATTGACGTGTTGATAATTTGTTGCATTTCGCCGCTTTTATTTAAAAAAGCTCCACTAGCTAGTACAGCTTCAGTTATTTCATCTTCACTCAAACCCAAGATCTGTAACCAAATTTATATTTAATAGAAAACATGTATATATGTATATAACTAAAAAGAAAAATATAAACCACGTATACATAATATGTAGGGGTTCCATTACCGGTAAACGGTTAACCGATAATCCGGTTTTACCGACCAATATAAGAAAAATAACCGGTAAATATCACTAATATAAACCGATCCTTAGTTAGTGCTTATTTGACAGGTATTGAGCTATAACATTTTTAGAAACATAAGTGTGAATGTTGTAAAGCCAGATTAGCATATAAATTCTGCCAATGTCCCCTCTGACTGCACATTCCTAGTAATGATCGACATTTTATCACATACTCGTTTAAATCATTTTATTAAAGATTTATTGCTGGATTTAAAAAAAATGTTCGACTGCATCTTCGACCACGTTTTTAAATGCTGAATTAACCGTTAAATTAATGCCTAATAATTTGAACCGTATTAAACAACAATTAAATCATAAAATGAATGCACTACAGCACAGAAACTAACATAATATCTGTAGGCTGCAAAAACCTTTCCAACCACCCACATTAACGGGGTTTTTACAAAAAGTACTAATACAATTGCATAGGACTGTCTCATCAAGCGTTGCAGTATTAAACTGAAATATCACGTACTACTAGCGAAATTTGTCACAACGAGAAGCTGTTAAACATGCTTGGGTCTCTGTGTTATGAGGGAGCCGAATCGAGCGAGCTAAACTACCACGGAGCCACAACCGTGAAAAGAAATAATGTAAACAACTGCGTTTTGTTTACATTATATCTGAATAGCACTCATTCATAGGGCGAACTGCAACATCTGTTTACGCCCGAGAATCAGAGAAAAAACTGCCATAAAATAAGGAATTTTATGAATAAAATCCTTTCTTCATCGGCGTAGGTACAAGGGTGACGAGTTTTTAAAATTTATTATATTTACCTTATATTCCGCAATATAATATGTATGTTTCAATAACATACGCGTACATTTTTAGTTATCATTTATTTAGATCTAGAACGTTGTTTATGTTACTTTTTCTGAGATAAAAATTAATTGTCAGTGATTCCCAAATTTATTGCAAAGTCTGTAAAATATCATCACTTAGCTTTGCTAAAACATACACAGAAATAGTTTTCATGCAGAGAATTTCGATAGTTTACAAAATTTTGTTACATGTTTAAATGACGATGCTCGAAGTATTTCTGAGTGCAAGGAACAAACACAAATCCCAAATTTAAAAAATCAGTTGTTATTCCTTCAGGAACACTTTGGAAATTTGCCTAAACTAATGACATATTTTGAAAATCGAATCTCAAATTAAAAAATGAGGTGTGGCCACCACACGACTATCTTATACGTATGAGCGTTTCAAACTATACTATATTTTTTTTACACAAAAATTATTCAAAATCCTATTCTAAGTACTTCTGTTCTCTTAATAAATCGCTATAGAATGCATACTTAGCAAGATATTCGAAAAAAGGACTACTCCCTAAGAGTAAAAGTGTTACTTCCGGTCCGAATTTTGAAATGTCATATATTCAAAAAATATTGCAAGTCTAGCACTAAATACTTTTGTATTCTTGGTAAATACATATAGAATGCATAATTTACGATATATTCGCAAAAAATCGCTATTCCATAAGAGTAAAAGTGGTAATTCCGGTCTGAATTTTGAAATTGTTTTTATGCAAAAGATATTGAAAATTACGTTTTAAATACTTTTATACCCGTAACGTATGTACTATCGCTAACACAAAAAACTAGGACAACTTTGTTTTGGCTGTGTAAAACCGACGGATATCAATAGCTGTCAGTTAAAACGATATTATTTGAAGCTGTCATTAGTCATGCCGAAAGTCAATTTGATTGATAAGGCAAAAATAATTACTTCTCGAAAAACAACGACAGTGACAACTGTCCTATACACTTTGCACGGAATGTAACCACGTGGTTCCAAGATAAGAATATTGAACTAATGCCATGGTCTGCACATAGTTCTATTCGAAACACCTTCGAAAATGTTTGGGGTTGTATGATAAAAAATCAGAAAGAAATCGTCAGCCGGTAACCGCAGAAGAACAAATTGAGGGTACATGGAATACACGAAAACAAGACCAAAATTTAATAAGACCTTTTATTATCTTCCATGCCTCGTCGTTTATAGAGTGTTACCGACAAAAACGAAGGAATGACTAATTGTTATTTTATTATTCTATGCTTTTGTTAATTGTATTTTCTGACATTAAAAATTAAATTACATAACCTCATATTATTTTGTGTGACAGAAGTGCCAAAAGCCTGAATGACATTAGCATAATTAGCAAAATTCATGGCTATCTGAAATAATATTTGTCCTAGTTTTTTATGTTACCGATAGTACCTGTCTAAAAAGCATGACATGCGAAATATTCGCAAAAAACTGATTTTCGATAGGAGTAAAAGACCTACTTCCGGTAGCAGCTTCGAAAAACTTTTTAAATAAAATTGTTCTCAATTTTAATTTCAAGTACATATGAATTCTTTATAAATTTGTTTAAATTTAGTAGTTGACGAAATATTGGCAAAATTTAATTTTTTCACTGAAGTAAACTGCTACTTCCGGTCTACCGATTTTACTGAAAAACTACTCAGATCTCAAGAGGGAGATTAGACACGTAAATACAAAATTTGGAATTGATATCTACAGCGGTTATCGTGGTCACATAGAGACACACAGACATTTTTTAAAAACATCTTTTTCGGTATCAGGGGACTTCAAAACGTGGACATCTGCAAAAATCTCGAAGTCGAAAATTTCACATTACTTCCTTATACTACATATAAGAAAGTAAAAATGGATTAACCACATTAGATGTGGCTATTAATAATTCCAAGTGACTTAGACGCAGTTTTTAATAGAAATCCAGGTTTAATAACATTGCGGCAATTGTGTATGCTAAATACGCTGAAATAAAAGAATATTTCCATTACGTAAATATAACCAGTTGCGATGTAGAAAAGACGTTTTCTATCTACAAGGATGTACTTAATTCAAAGAGAACAAGTCTTACAGAAGAGAAAATGAATAAATAGTAGGGTATTTTGTATTTTATAATCACCAGCCACTTGTTATTCAATTATATAAATAAAATTAAAACCTCTTTAAAAATACAACATTTCAATAGCGCGCCCATGGGCGATGAGTCATGACTCGCTCGATTCCGCTCCCTAGTTATGACTACTAGCAGGCCTTGTTCATTGATGTCTACAATGCAATGTAGAATTTTTTATGTTATTATAAAATCGGGAACTTGGAAATATCTACCTCCATTTATTCTACTGCCAGAGCCGTTTGTTGAATCGCTTTGACAACCGACATAAGTCAGTAAATTAAAAGAGCATCAAATTTGAGAAAATTTTTATCTGCTAAGTAATTTAACCTGAAAAAGCCATATCAGGACCGTCATAAATAGTAATATTCATAAACCATTTGACATTTGTTATATTTGTCATCCAAATAATACAAATTTGCCTACTACACAGAATAGCCAAAATTAAATAAAATGCAATAGTATTTTTCTAACAAAAGCTTTATACCCTTAGATATAAATTAATTAGTTTAATGTTGTTGTTTTAAAATTGTTCCGGTCGATGGGAAATTCAACTATAAATATTTTAATTGGCAAAATAACCATAGTTTTTATAATCACATGATGATGTAAGAATAACATTATGGTGAAATAGCATTAATAACCTGTTATTTTAAATTCATATAGAGTTGAACTTAATTAGTTTATGTGGATTATTTTTAAAATCACCGGTAATAAACCTTTAAACTCCGCTTATGAGTTTATGTCAAATTCGACAATTATGTTCAAAGCGGACTTTGTGTGCTCTCTGAGTCATCTCCTACGAAACACAACAAAAGAATCAGTACCTACCCAAGCATATGATTCCAAAATGCAATTATATCATGGAATGATAGGACTAAGAGTAGAACAAAAAATAGTGTAAAGTGGTTGTATAGCATCAAACATTATATTGCAATTCTTAAAATTAGTAGCATACCGCAAATTTCAAAATTAAATGATGGAATGTTAATTACTTACCACAGTTTATTGGTATTTTTAATGGCACAATAGACACAATGTATGAATCTTCAAAGGTATTTGCATACAAACTACTATTTATATCAAAATTGAATAGCCTTAATTTTACCTTCTTAAATGATTACAGAACTCTGTATGGAGCTACAAGGTGTAAATCTTACATGTAATTCTTCATATATAGAGAGCAAGAATTACCCAAATACCCAACCTTACAAGAAGCAAGCAAGTTTATATATTTTGTATAAACAGAAGTGTCATTAAATGCACAAATCTGACAATCTTTATACATCGGTCCACTTAACTTTTTTAATACTATACAATAATATCTTATTCTATATGTCCAAAACGTAATCTGTATAATAAGAATTAATATTTCTGAAATCATTCATCTTATAATCAATATATTCAAAGTATATTCTCCATTATTTAAAGACCAAACTAAACAACCAGTATATAAAAAGTAAGAAAACTCACTTCTACAGTATAAAAATGTAATTAAACAATAAAATTACAAATTACAAATCTTACACTGCATCTTCATCATAAATTACACCAGCTTCTTTTTTATAACTGTCCAATAATTGACTTAGTTCTAGTGTTTCAGAATGGGGCATAAATGGACTTTCTAATAAACCAGATTTAATACAGCGCCGTACCTCTGCAGCTTCATATGCCATACCTCCTCCATTATGAAAGTTGAGTGCGAGGCCAGGTTTGGGCAATTCAAATGCAAATGTTTTCTCTGGAGTTATCATTTCTGTTGGACACCAGAAGGTAGGAATTCTAATGGTCCCTTTTGTGCCAACAATAATAGCTTCATTTGGCAATAAACATTTTGTCGAACAAGATACCATTGCCATTTTATTGTTAGGATATAGGATTACAGCTCCGGCAGTATCATCAGTTCCATGTTCATTTAAATGACCACTTCCAACAAGTTTAATTGGTTTCAAACCTCTAAATACATATTGCACAAATTGTACTGGATACACACCAACATCTAAAATTCCACCACCTCCTAGCTCTTTATGGACACAACGAGGTATATTTTGTAAAGGAAATCCAAGACATGCACTTATATAAATAACATCTCCAATAATGCCTCTCTCAATTTGTTTCCTTAACTCTTCATAAATTGGAAAACACCTTGACCAGACAGCTTCCATTAAGAATAATTTCTTTATCTTAGCAAGTTGTAACAATTCGTTAGTTTGGGTTTCGCTCATAGTAAATGGTTTTTCACAGAGGACATGTTTTCCATTTTCTAACATTAGTTTCGTAATGGTATAGTGTTTTGGATTTATAGCACCTACATAAACAACATCGATATTGTTATCAACAGCTAGATGCTCATACCCTTCATAATGCTTTGGAATATTATGAATTTGAGCAAATTTTGATGCAATTTCTAGAGAACGAGCAGCTATAGCTACTACTTCATGTTCATTTGAAGGCAATGTATGCACAGCTGCCACAAAATCATGTGATATTTTTCCGGCACTAGCAATACCCCATTTTAAAGCCATCCTAAAATATATGGATTATAAAAAGTATAACTAATTATAAAAAACGTAAGTACCTTGATTTGACAAAAAGTTATTCACTAACAAAAATCTTTTAGAAGACTGTTCCTTTACTGATTAAATATCCATTCAATTAAGTGATTAACATTATAATTAAAGAGATAGTCAATCTTAGATGTCATAAATATCAATTCCATAGAGATAAATCTATATTTAACCGAAATTAATTTTCACAATTTGAACGTATAATTTGATTGATGTTACAAAACTTCCAAACTTTGTCGTAGTTTAATTCTCAATGTGGCCGCAACGGGCAGCACCAATCAAATAGTAAAATTAGTCAACATAAGAAAACGATAAAATTAAAACATGGCATGTAAATGCACAACTTTTAACACTTATTTGCTTTATTTATCGCTTCCGGTCCGGCCAAATCTCATTGATCAAAAAATCCAAATGCTAATTAAATCAAATTTCTTGTTTTTTAATTGTCTTTGAAAGTGAAATAACAATTATTTTGAAATGCTTTAAAGTGACGTTTCAAAATGTAAATTAATCAATTGAGATTCTGGACAACCTAATAAAAAAAATCCCGCCTGCTATAATTTAGAATTTAAATGATCGCGTGGTAATTAGTTCCAAAATTTTCAACAGGATTGGGCACCCTCTCATAATGTTCGAACACTGATAAATCATATTAATGAAAGATATCAGTGGTTAGATGCAAACGCTTAATTAGATGGCTAGGGAGGTTTGATGTTTACAGATTTTATTATTTGGGCGAATCTAAAAACTAAAATTAACGCTACAGCTTCAATGAATAGTGATTTGGAAGAAAAACATAACGAAAGCTATAAATAAATTAATTAGACAACAATAACTAGACAATGCGATGCGGGAAGTTTTTAAAGAACAAAGTGTATAAATCTACATGAGCAGCAGTTTGAAAACTTCTTCCTTCAATATTTCATCATATATGATTTCTAAATTGTCGTCAGTTTAATTTTTAAATAAATATATATGTTTTAAGAATTAAATTTTTAAAACAAGGCGTTAATGTTAATTCACTAAGTATTTTTTAAGAGGTAGATTTATAACGACCTCAATGTAATAAACTAGTTATTATTCTGCCAACAAACAAAACTAATTTTAAATCAGAAGGAAATATTCTTACATTACATTAAAGAGAATCTTTTTTGTGACAGCGTCATAGATAACTTATCTACGAATAAAGAATAGAACAGGAGAGAGTCTCCTTAAAAATAATATTTGTCCAAAGTGGTAACTCAATATGGCCCCCGCAATGCATAGGCGTGCATAAATATTTTGTATAGGGTATATGTACACTTCCTGTGTTCTCGATAATCATTTAAAATAGGTTGTTAGCCCAAAAATAGTTAAAGAAATATCGTGAGTGTATTATGTTTTCAATTCTCTTCTTCTTTTTAATATATTATAAACGGGTTTAAAGGAAATCTGCGTCAAAAATATAACAAATATTAAATGACTTGGATATGTATGTTACGCCACTGAACACATAATCAGACATGTCAGATATATGACAAGTTATTCAAAATACCTTTTTTTAAATTTTTATTGCCTATGTTGAATGCCAAGGAAATAACTTACCGATGAAGAGAAAAAGTGATATTCTTCGTTCTTGCCGTTTTAGAACGACCACAAGCCACACAATTCACCATTATAAAAACACTAAAACGTCATTTTTGACATAACAGGAAATAACTGACCTCCCTTAAAGTGGTAACTTCCGTCTAAAAAATACCTATTCTCCCACCACGTTATTATCTCTCCTGTTCTATTCTTTACTCGTAGTAACTTATACATAGTAGATGGTAACTAGATATTATATATTGTAACCCTATCAGACTCATCTCTTGAAATTTTGAGGTACTAAATTAAATAGCGGCAAATTTTGAAATTAAGCATAGTACATTCTTATCAAAAATTAATGGTTTTATTTTATAGTTTGTGAACAAAATCCTAATATTTTTGTAATTAACTTCTTCTATCAAAATTACTTAATATAATTAAGAAAAAGTTACTTACTAAAATATTAGAGTTTTGTTCATATGTCTTATACAAATCTCTATTTGAGTTTGGAGACTATACTTTTTTTTGGAAATTATGCGCATACGTATTCTGAAAACTAATAGAACGATATTCAGAGCCTACCGCAGCAGGTCGGTCACCATCTACGGTTTTTGCGGTGTGAAGGGGGAGGTAAAGCGAGACGCCTAAACGTATGTGGAGAAGCGACTGGCAAATAGGCAACACACAATCTTCTATTCACAGTTTTGAAATGTATAAGACCAGGCATAGGGAAGGTATATCTGGTCAACTGCAATAAGCTGAAAACCAAATAAACAGACATTCCATTCAACTTTTTTATTACATTACATTAATATAAGAGAATATACTGAACTAGTTTATAAAAGAATTACTGAAGCAAATATATTTTAAATGTGCCACTTATTTATAGCATGATAATATATGTATTGATATTGATTTATTAGAATACATCTTTTTGCGATTTTTATCCTTTTGTCTTTTATTGTCAGGTGAATGAATGTTTTATTCAGATCTCCGCTTTCTTTTGTCTTGTTATTCTTGGTCTGGAATAAATATATATTATATCTGGCCGTTGTATTTACTCTAAATGTTGAAGTTTTTTAATCGTTTATATGAGCAATGCCGTGGACATCTAAAATATTACAAAAACAGGTGTTGTAACAGTAACAGTGCCTTTTTTTCTTTTTTTTTTATAAAATGTAAAAATATTTATATTCTCTCATAAGCAGATTTTGGATTATTGAATGTAATATTGTTCCAAATCGACAAGTGACAGTGTTGATTACCGAAATTAAATTATAAATATTTTTTCGCAGGTAACATAGGTACAAACTAAATTGTATCACCAAATAAGGAAAGTATTAATTTTTTAAATATAAATATGAGCATACATTAAACAGATTTGTAAAAGAAAATAGTAGGTATATATATACCTATACAAGGAAGTAGGTATATTTCAGATATCTGTCGGTGTTCATTTATGATTTATTACGAGATAACATTTTATTAGACTTTTTTTCCTTTTCTTCACTATTCTCGTCGCTTTCATAATGTATCATATTTTTCATGAGCAAGGTTACGGCTTTATTGAATTTGTACTTATTTTAATGATATTGGCCAGAAAAAATATATATTTAGTTTTCTTGGGCAATAAATATATAGTATTATTATTAATAATTATTAAGTTGCATAATTTCATACTTATTATTTCTCACAATGATTTGTATTTACCTTACATGTTGCAGCTGTTTAATAATATGAGGAATGTTTAGAGAAAACTAAAATCTGATAAAAACAATTTTATTGTTATTTATGTAACAACAGTGCCTGTTTTTCTTATAAAATATAAAAATACTTGTATTCTCTAATTAGTGCATATTTATATATTTATATTCTTCACAATCTACACATACTCTCAAATCTCTCAATTATCAAAATTTAATTATAAATTAGTAAAATACTACAGCAATGTCGCCCTTATTACTTACTTTCATTGCTAAATATGCTTTATCCTCAGCTTCTTTTATAAAACGGTTAATATGATCTATTTCTAAAATTGTGGATTTCTTAGGCTGGTCACCTCTACATAATCTTTTTAAACATGCAAGAAGCCTAGAGAATGTCTATACTTTATAAATATTTAAACAACATTGTAATATTGAATATGTGAACCACGAGGACGATGCCTTTTACTTTCTTATACGCAGTATAAGGAAGTATTGTGATGATGAAAATTTTCGACCCCGAGATTTTTGCAGATGTCCACGTTTTGAAGTCCCCTGATACCGAAAAAGTGGTTTTTAAAAAAATGTCTGTAACCACGATAGCGGCCAAACCGCTATAGCTATCAATTCCAAATTTTGTATTTATGTGTATAATCTCCCTCTTGAGATCTGCTTAGTTTTTCAGTAAAATCGGTAGACCGGAAGTAGCAGTTTACTTCTGTAAAAAAATCGAATTTTGCCAATATTTCGTCAACTACTAAGTTTAAACAAATTTATAAAGAATTCATATGTACTTAAAATTAAGTTTGAGACAAATTGTTTTAAAAAAGTTTTTGGAAATTCCAATCGGAAGTAGGTCTTTTACTCTTATCGAAAATCAGTTTTTTGCGAATATCTCGCAAGTCATGCTTTTTAGACAAGTACGTGTTACGAATATAAAAGTATTTAAAACATAATTTTCAATATCTTTTGTATAAAAACAAGAAAATGGGTGTGCTTAAAACCACACAGCAGAAGTGTAAACTTCATCAAGGCGAGGTTAATAATACGAAATACAACTTTTTTTTTCGTTCTATATTCCACTTAAATAATCGTCCGCGAAGTTACCAATTCGCGAACGCAATACAGTTCGCGAAATACAATTTCGCGACCGTTGCTATTGCAGCGGCCGTTAAAGTAAATACACATTTTGACACATGTTTAATCACACATTCTACGACTTATTTTGACAACTATCAAGTATTTGTAGTTTATTATATTCGTCTCATTTCCATGGTAACGCATGTAAAGCAAGTAAACCACTTTAATTTAGCACCTTTAGAACTAAATTAAATTAAATTGTGTCTCAATTTAAATTAAATCGATTGAAAAATTTAACGGTTGCCCAAAAAATTGTGTGTATATCTTGTCCGCGAGAAACTTTATCGTACTCGAGATTGTCTTGTCTCGGCCGCAAGCATTATTAAGGAGATTTTCGGACGCATGTATATATATAAATAGACGATATGAATACTGGCTTTCGACTCCCGCCCTTGGTCTAATGGTTAAGTGCTGGCCTCTCACCCAGGCGGCTCCGGTTCACATCTGCTCTGGCACATGGAATTTATTTATTCATTTAAATTTCAATTTAATTGAAATTAAATATCTCTATATGATATATTTATTTATCTTGTTCCCTTAGCCGACTTTACCCGAAGAGCGTTACATATCCGAGCGTTGCAGGTCAGTGGTGTTCACTGCCTACAATCAGCGCAACGCGCCTAAAGAAGTTTACACTTCAAAAATTGCAAAATTCAGACCGGAAGTACCACTTTTAGTCTTATCGAATAGCGATTTTTTGCAAATATGTCGTAATTTATGCATTCTATATATATTTATCAAGAGTACAAAAGTATTTAGAACTGGATTTGCAATATTTTTTGTATATAGAAAATTTCAAAATTCGGACCGGAAGTACCACTTTTACTCTTACCGAATATCGATTTTTTGCAAATATGTCGTAATTTATGCATTCTATATATATTTATCAAGAGTACAAAAGTATTTAGAACTGGATTTGCAATATTTTTTGTATATAGAAAATTTCAAAATTCGGACCGGAAGTGGCACTTTTACTCTCAGCGAGTAGCACTTTTTTTCGAATATCTTGCAAAGTATGCGTTCTATAGCGATTTATTAAGAGAATGAAAGTACTTAGAATAGGATTTTGAATAAGTTTTGTATAAAAAAAAATCCTAAAATTGTATAGTTTGAAACGCTCATACGTATAAGAAAGTCGTTTTCATCCCTCAATTACTTCACCTTTTAAACTGGGCCAATCGTCGACTCAAATGTTTCCCTTTCTTTTTATATTCTTTTTTATTTCCCATTTTATATAGAGAGAAAAGCAAAGACAGAAACGTTTTTATAACTAAAATTAGCAAAGCGTCTAAACGATAAATCGTAAATGAACACAAATATTTAAGAGGCGTACGATCCTGTAAATTTTGCGTAGAGAGGGGGCATTTTCTTCTAAATAGTGACACACGTGTTTGTATTCACAGAAGAAAAACCATGAAAAGAAAAAGTGGCTAGACTTGTTCACAAAATAAAATAACCTGAAATCAGACTTTCGGATTTTGTTTGGTTCTATTTATATCGAGCGATTATGACTTTACTTTGGAACCGCCAGAATGTCGATATTTAAGAAAAGGGGACTGGAAAATATCATTTTTTCCTATTACCTCAGCCGGTTTTGATTTTTTCTTTGGAATAGTTTCACCAGCATTTGGTAACAATATCGTTTTGTAATAATAGAACATTATATTAGTTGGAAAATATATATTTAATATTTACTTATTATATTATATGTTTATTATAAATCACAATACAGTATTGTTATAGAATTGCATCATACAAAAACTTCTTTCAACACTGTAATGTGTGGAAAGTGCAAGTTATTCCGACCCTTCTAAAATTGTTTTTTTCCTATTATTTTTGCCAATTTCGATTTTTTCTTTGAATGCGTTGGAACAATTTAGAACGAACCTAGAACAACCTGATACAACTGTCAGAATTTAGATTTTCGAAAAAGGAAGGGCTAACCTCTCACTTTTAGATTTCGTTTTTTTGCAATATATTTTGATATATGGAATACGGTTTTGATGTAGTAGAACAGCGTTTAGAACAAATCTAGAACAACCTGGAAAAACGGTCAGAATTTGAATTTTCGCAAATAGAGGGGCAATAAGAAAATCCCTTTACCTATTAACTCAGCCAATTATTATTTTTTATTTGAAATACTTTGGAACAGTTTAAAGCAAACCTAGAATAACTGCCAGAATTTTGATTTTCGAAAAAAGGGGCACTGGCGGTAAAAGTTGTTTTTTACAATTTACTCGACCGATTATGATTTATTTTTTGAAATATTTTGGAACAATTGAGAACAAACCTAGAACAACCTGAAACAACCATCAGAATTTAGATTTTTAAAAAATGAGGATATAACTTCTCTTTTGGATATAGTTTTTTGCAACAATATCTTTTCGTATTTAAGAGACACGGTTGAGACACGGTTTTGATGTAATAGAACTGCGGATCCACACTATGAAATAACATAAATCTTTCTTAGATAGGAGATATAAGAAAGATTTATGTTATTTCATAGTCTATACTCCGAAGAGTGTTTGGTATGAGGTAACACACAAAGACTGGACAATTAATACTGACTGTCACACGTTTAGACAAAAACGCGGATGTCAAGAAATTAATCAATCTTTTTATTGCACCTACAAACGGAACATCATAAATAATAGCCTTGGAAAAGTTTCCAGGGGACTACACGGCCACTTGCTTATTCCTCTACGTTTTCTATGTTTTTGTGAACATCTTTTTTCAAAAAAAAACATAGTTTAGGCCTACTGGGGATACCATGAGAACAAAAGCGCGCTTTGCTTTCTACCTCCAAGGTAGTGCGGAAAGTAGTGCGTTGACGTTTTATATGCCACATAGCGGTTATTTATAAAAAATGAGGTGTGGCCACCACACGACTTTCTTATACGTATGAGCGTTTCAAATTATAGAATTTTAAGAATTTTTTTTACAAAAATTATTCAAAATCCTACTCTAAGTACTTTCATTCTCTTAATAAATCGCTATAGAATACATACTTTGCAAGATATTCGAAAAAAAGTGCTACTCGCTAACAGTAAAAGTGTTACTTCCGGTCCGAATTTTGAAATTTCATATATACAAAAAATATTGTAAATCCAGTTCTAAATACTTTTGTACTCTTGATAAATATATATAGAATGCATAACTTATGATATATTTGCAAAAAATCGCTATTCGATAAGAGTAAAAGTGGTACTTCCGGTCTGAATTTTGAAACATTTTTTATACAAAAGGTATTGAAAATTATATTTTAAATACTTTTATACCCGTAACGTACTTGTCTAAAAAGCATGACTTGCGAAATATTCGCAAAAAACTGATTTTCGATAAGAGTAAAAGACCTACTTCCGGTAGGAATTTCGAAAAACTTTTTAAATAAAATTGTTCTCAATTTTAATTTTAAGTACATATAAATTCTTTATAAATTTGTTTAAACTTAGTAATTGACGAAATATTGGCAAAATTCGAATTTTTCGCTGAAGTAAACTGCTACTTCCGGTCTACCGATTTTACTGAAAAACTAATCAGATCTCAAGAGGGAGATTATACACGTAAATACAAAATTTGGAATTGATATCTACAGCGGTTTGACCGCTATCGTGGTCACACACACACACACAGAGAGAGAGACACAGCCACAGACATTTTTTTAAAACCACTTTTTCGGTATCAGGGGACTTAAAACGTGGACATCTGCAAAAATCTCGAGGTCGAAAATTTTCATCATCACAATACTTCCTTATACTACGTATTAGAAAGTAATAAAAAGTTCGTAGAAGCTTTTCTGGAAAAAAAAAATGTGAAATATTAATAAAAAATATATGAATAACAATCGGTTGTAAATTGTAGTATTAAAATTTGCTTCAAATCAATGATTACGATGAATCCGGCAAAACTCTATGTTCCTATCTACCGACGTTGAAATTTTTATAATTTAATTTTGCTAATTAACAATATCAGTGCCGATTGTGAAGAATATAATTTTTAATAATTTAAAACGTGCGCTACTTAGAGAATCTGAATATTTTTACATTTTGTAAGAAACACCGGCACTGTTGCAATACAAAATTGTTTTTGTCAGATTTTAGTTTTCTCTAAAACATTCCTCATATTATTAAAAAGCCTCAACATGTAAAGTAAATACAAATTATGATAAGAAATAATAAGAAGTACATACAACTTATATAATTAATAATCATAATAATAATACAACTATATATTTATTGCAGAATAAAATTTATTATCTAATTAATTCCGGCAAATATCATTAAAATAATTACAAATTATATAAAACTAAATAAATGCAAGCCAAAAGAATGAGTGAATGAATGAGAAAGAGCAAAAAAAAATTTGGAATAAAGTAGACCCATAAATATTTTCCTGCAATAAATGTAAATGCCCGAGACAAATATCCCAAGTTTATTTGCTATCTAGTTGACCAGACATCGGGTCGTGTACGTGCATTCTCTAAAAGGCACACGCATTTTAAACACCTCCCCTTAATTGAGAACTTCCCCTTAAAGCATACTAGTGTATCGACTCACCGCATGGGGGGCGCCAGCGCACGGTGTGCTTTTTAATAAAAACTTTATAAACATTTTATGAAGAAATGTCACAATAAAAAAAAAATTAGAACATGCGAAAAATCCTAGAAAAAAATGCACTTTCTGGCAATGTAAATTACATTGCCGCAACTATTTTCATTTAGAATTAAAAAATCCTTTTTTTAACTAAAATTTTCGAAAATAACATTGCCTTATTCTTTATTTATTTTCCATTCTTTTTTATAAAAACCTTTTTTAATTTAAATTAATAATAACTCTAAGAAATTGTTCAACAAGAACGGATCACATAGTCGGACTGATGTAGCCTCTTCAATAAACAAACAATGTGTTTTAAAGGTAATCGAAAAGTAACATAAAGCTATATTACTAATAAAAATATAGATAAAATACACAAGGCACTTTTTTGTTACTATTTTGTTCGTTGTAGGTACTTCTATTTTCTCCACACCATTCTAGTTCATTAGTTGGACTTCTCTATTCTCCTTATGATTTCTTTGTCGCAATATCATTTCTAAAGTGTTTCATTCATATACTCTTAACTGTTGCTAAGGGCTATATGGAAGAATATATAAACTACAAAAAGCTTTGGCTGATATCTTGGTGGCCGTATCTATACATTAAATTAAAATTTCTGCAATGTATACGACAAATGTGATATATCTCTATTGCTACAAATGTTTACCCATTTAACAAATAAATCTACAGGGATCAGGAAATGAGTATGGGGGAGATTTATTGTCCATACAATTCTGAACAGAACATGAGCGATACGCCAGAATGATTTCAGAAGGAATAGAATGGTAAAGCTGGAAATAATAAGGAGGAGTGTGAAGAATATTTTAGATAATGCTAGGATTATGGAACTACAAAAATTATGGAAAAATAATAAGTATTTTTTAATATGAGATGACACTTTCTAAGAAAATAATTTGTTGCGAAATTCTTGGCACAATGGTTGGCATTATTTTGTTTGAATAGACCACGTTATAAAATTTATACAAACGAATGAAAGTAACACTAATTCTTAAAAATAGTCAAATAAAATAAACCAAAACTTCAGTTAAACACAACAAAATATTAAAATGTGAACAAGTGAACACTTATGCGAAACCGACGAATTAAAATTCAACTGAATCCAAAATTAAAACAATAAAGGCGGTAAAGTACAAGTAGCTAATTTAGTAATCTACATGACAGTACTAATCAGTCATCTGGTGAGGTTTTCAGGTACCAAAAACTATTGCTACCTACGAAGAAAGGATAGAACAGGAGAGAGTCTCCTTAAAAATATTTGTCCAAAATGGTAACTCAATATGGCCGCCTCAATGCATAGAATATGTATGGTACACCACTGAACACATAATCAAACATGTCAGATATATAACAAGTTATTCAAAATACTCATTTCATAAATTATGATTGGTCAATATTGCCATAACTGACCTGCCTTAAAGTGGTAACTCCGTCTAAATAATACCTATTCCCCCAACAATTTATTATCTCTCCTGTTCTATTCTTTCCTCGTAGATTGCTACAAACGTCTGATTTAAATTAACCCCCCCCCCCCCCGACAGCGTCAGTTTGAATTATGTTGTCAAAGCCTGCTAAATGTAAGTTGTAAAATTGTTATTTTTAATATTTTCAAAATTCTGGCAGTAACATATTTAAGATAATCCAAACATATTTTTAGTAAGAACCTTCCATGTTACGCAAGTACATTTATAAAGGCTACAATGTGTTCTAAAGTAAATTTAGAGAAACTTTTGTTAGACATTTAATATTTAGAAACGTCAGATTTACACGTAAATTTGAATTGATGGCCAAAACCAGCGGAAGTATAAGCGCCGGTACTGCACGAATAGGCAGTAAATAAACGTAAAGTATTTTTCTGTTAATTTATTAGTAACTGAACAGTTGTAGCACATAATAGATGGTTTGCTGATTTCTAGTGTTTGACTGATTTTTCACTTTTCGGACATACATAAAATCGTGTGGAGCCCACTCTAATTTATTTTGAGAGAATGAAATAAACGTAATATAATCGTAATGACTAACGTAAACTATTAACTTTTGTACAAAACGTGTATATTTAATATTATTATAGTACAATAAGTAGACAGCGGACGTGCCAGGTTTAAATTACGACGAAGCAAAGAAATAATGAAAACAACACGCAGTTACTGAATAGCAGTATTCATATGGTGAACTGCAACATCTGTTATTGTTCCAAAACGAGAGCAAAAAAAGTCGTTTTCCTCATAAAATTCGTTTCTTCATCGGCGTAGGTAGTAGCGTGAGGGGTTTTTAAAATTTATTATATTTACCTTATATTTCGCATGATAAATAAAGTTATATACCTATTCATACTTACGTTAGTTTCGTTTTTTCATTGTTTTGACTGTTAATTACGTACTTCGTATAAGTTCTCACAGCTTTCTATTAAGGGGGTTACGCAGAGGTGTCGACTAACTGCCGTGAGGTAGGACGCAAGGGGGTAGCACCATATGCGCTAATGTAAATTCCGCCGATGTAAGGTATTCGTTAAATAAAACTAACAGCAGACATTTTTGTTTTTCTTATTATGTTTTTGCATTAAATTGAATATATAGGATTAATTAAGGCTTCGTAGGGAGTAGTTTCTTATAATTCAAATTATTTACTCCAACATTTCACTCTCAGAGTTGGCAAAATTTACAGGATCATAACACAGTTTCAGAAACTTTATTTTAAAAACTAATTCCAGTTGAGCATGCATTGAGCCTTTGTTTATTTGTATTTTAAATTTCGTTTTGATATTTGATCAATAAAAGCGGTACTATTGTTTTAACGAAACCTTGTAAAGTCCAGAATTTACATTAGCGCATATGGCGCCATCTCCTTACGTCCTATCTCACGGCAGTTAGTCGGCACCTCTGCGTAAGCCCCGTTAATTCGAAAGAAAAGATATTTAGCATTCACGAAAAATATCTCCCTTTTTCTCTCGAAATATACGTTGTTTCTATTCAAAAATCGAGCCGCTGCTTGCTTGTATATAAGTCGTATCGCATTAAATTTCGATCCTATGGAAATTTGAAACGTTTTATGTATTTACGTATTGTAGTTATTAGGTAACTCGTTCATAAGACGAATATTATTATCTGAATCGCTTCACAGCTTGTACTGTATAGCAATGTATCGTTACAATCTGTAGTTAATTCAATTAGTCCTATGTTGGTCTCGTAAAAGTTACTTTTTAATTGAACATTGAATTTGTATTTTGGAAATATAAAGCTGAGAGTTTTCATGATTTAGTTATAATTTCATTTATGGAACGAACGTAAACAAGTTCTAAATTTGATATCTTTCATCTCAAGTATCATCATAAGTATCTGCCTACTTTATCGTCTATAAAAAATAAATAGAATTAATTTATTGACGTACCTTAGGCGCTCAACCTATATGCAATAACTTGGAGTAGATTACACGCCGCTTATCTTGCTAAGGAGTAAAGAATGCGAAGGTAAATAAAATGTACATTAGTAGTGTTGTTCTATTTTTAATTTAAAACAAGACATTGGTCCAATAAAATAATAACAATACAAAATTTAAATAATGGACATATAACGGGTATCTGTAATTGATTTCCGTAATGCGATATAGAAATCTTCATATTAGTAAATTCACAATTTGGAAACGTATTCCTTCATCATTTGCTCTACCACCAGAGTCGTGCCTAATAATTTACAAAATAAACATCATCATTATTATATGAACATACATGGAACTTATTGCCAAAAGCAATTATGAAATAGAATTAATAACGTGTAATTAGATAATAGTTTTTAAATGCATATTCTGCTAAAGTCGATAATCTCCAAAGTCATTGCTAAAAAACCGTTTAAACTATGCTTATGGGATTATAATGTCAAATTTGATAATTATATTGAATTTAAGCAAATACAGGAATTGTAAAAAGTAAAATTCCCTAAAATGCAAAAGGCTGATCAGCACATTAATTATAGACACCTGTTATATTGGCTTTAAAATTAAAATGGATAATATTAAATACTGTCATATTTTTCACTTTCTTTGTTTATGCAATTATTTATCTACTAACGTATTGGGGAATCAAGTTGCATATTAATGCAAATAACGACACTTTAAAACATTTAGCAAAAAACTTTGTATTAAAAATTAATGCACACGTAACGAAAACTCCGATATTTTATTGAATCGGTAACTACTTAAATTAGTAGGTATATATTTTTGGCACATAAGATGCAGAAAAATCTAAATCTAAATATTTTTTCATACATCTGATGTACAGGCTGTATTACACTTACCAAGTTCTTGACCAAGTTATTGACCAAGTTATTGACCAAGAAATTGTCGGCAAGTTCTTGACCAAGTTTTTAGGTGAATTAGCAGTACCAATAGTGTAAAAGTACGAAATAAAAAAATTAATAAACTTACCGAAGATTTGTGTTTGATATTGAATGTAAAAATTACTCCACAAGATATACAAAAGAAAATAAATAATTTACGCATACAATTCTTTCAAGAAGTATCAAATTAACATGTCATTTTTAACGATATTCTAAAATGGAATTTGTGTTTACATTTTACACAGTTTGCAAAAAACTTTATAATATGAATATTACTAGAAATCACTAAAAACTTGACAAAGTTGAGAAGAAAAATAGAACATGTTCTAAGCCACCAAGTTCTTGGCCAAGAAATTGACCAAGTCGACTTGACAAGTGTAATACTAGACTTGTCGTCAATTTTAACTTGATCGAGTTCTTGGTCAATAACTTGGTAAGTGTAATACAGCCTTACACCTTATTACATCATCGCCCGAAAAATATGCTAATTTAAAGGTCAGACGACAAACAACACTATAGAAATTTTTGCAAAAGTAATACATGCTCCTCCTCCTCACGCTCTACTTTATGTAGCACGTAATATGAATATAAACTACACAATGAATGAATAGATACTATAACGTATCTTCTTCATAAACAACACCAACTTGTTTTTTATACGCATCTAGCAGTTGACTCAGTTCCAGCGTTTCAGAGTGAGGCATGTTTGGACTTTCTAATAAACCAGCTCTAATACAGCGACGGACTTCTACAGCCTCATAGGCCATGCCACCGCCATTCTCAAAGTTTAATTGAAGCGCTGGTTCAGGCAATTCAAATTCAAATGTCTTCTCTGGGGTTGTCATTTGTGTTGGACACAAAAAATTAGGAATTGTAATAATTCCTTTTGTTCCGACAACAACAGCTTCGTTGGATAATAAGCTTATAGTACAGCAAGATATAATTCCAATTTTGTTATCAGGGTACAGAACAACAGCTCCTGTTGTATCATCAGTACCATACTTATTTAAATGGCCAGTTGCTACCAGTTTTATAGCATTCAAGCCTCTAAATACATACTGTACAAATTGCATTGCATATAAACCAAGATCTAAAATACCTCCTCCTCCAAGTTCTTTTTCAACGCAACGAGGTATATCTTGTAAAGGAAATCCAAGACTTGCATTTACATAAATCACATCTCCAATAATACCACTATCTATTTGTTTCTTAAGTTCTTCATAAACTGGAAAATATCTCGACCAAACAGCTTCCATAATGAACAGTTTCTTTGCCTTAGCAAGTTCTAATAACTCTTTGGTTTGTCTTTCACACATCGTGAAAGGCTTTTCACATAAAACATGTTTGCCATTCTCCAGCATCATTTTGGCAATGCCGTGGTGAAATGGATGTAAGGAGCCTACGTAAACAATTTCGATATCATTGTCCATCGCTAGATTTTTGTATCCTTCGTAATGTTTCGGTATGTCATGTAATTTGGCAAATTTCGATGCATCATCTAGAGAACGAGCAGCTACAGCCACGATTTCATGTTCACTCGAAGGTAACGTGCGTACAGCTGCTACAAAATCGTGTGATATTTTGGCAGCACTAGCAATACCCCACTTTAAAGCCATCCTGTAACATAATATGTGATATAATTCAGTTAGTTTAAAACAGATGTAGTACAATAAAATAATTATTGACAATACATATAACATAATTACCTTGATAATAGAACTTATTAGAAATACGTTTACTCCCAGAATGAACATGAGATTATATAGCAAGACGCCTAATATAACACTCAATTAATTGATAAACATCACCGATCAATTAATTGTGTACACTTATGACTCGTGAATCACTGTTACTCGGCAAATGAACTGAACCGGATGAAAGTGGGTGCCCCTGAATATTTTAAGTTGCATTAGTATATCGACATAATTAACATTAGGCCTATGACTAAGCTGTTTATCTCTTGGCAAATTTATATTAGTTATGTCTCTAGCAGCCAGAAAGGTCTTTTAGTTTGGATAAATCAAATTATCATGTATAATATAAAGTAAAACGCGGAACGATTTACGCCATACACAATCGCTATTGATACCTATTAGCGAACAAAAGTTCTTCTGGTCAGACAAGCAATTACATTCAAGTGTGTATAAACAAGTGAACAAAATCTTTGTACACACACAGGTTTTTAATGAAAACATCATGGAAATTCTAAAAAAATTGAAAATAAACAAAATGTCTTACAATTTAATTAATAATGAGGTGTGGCTACCACACGACTTTCTTATACGTATAAGCGTTTCAAATTACATAAAATTGTTCTACATTGTTTTAAAATTATAAATAAGCCTGTGCACGTGTGTAACTTCAAGTTCAAATTTCAAGAATTTTTTTATATAACAATTATTCAAAATCCTATTATAAGTACTCCTATTATCTTAATAAATCTCTATAGAATGCACATACTTTGCGAGATATTCGAAAGAAAGTGCTACTCGCTAAGAGTAAAAGTGTTACTTCCGGTCTGATTTTGAAATTTTATTTATACAAAAATACTCTAAATCCAGCTCAAATACTTTTATAGTCTTGATAAACATCAACAATCCAAAAAGTACAGAATGCATTTATACTGTTTTATTTTCGGTATATGGAGGAGAGATCACGTGTCCAACTTGGTCAGTGATGTGACTTGGCTGAACATGTCAAATCGAAGGTATCTGCACATTTGCTGTTTCGTCCATAGGAGTGCGTGTGCGCGCATCGCGTTTGCTTGGTAAGTGGTTAATAAGTAGTTAATGAGTTCTAGTTCTGGATAGTAAGTAAGTTCTTTCTTATAGTTTATAATATGATTGATGGTTGAGTTGGACAGCATTGGCTAGATTCCGCCAAATAAACAGAGACGCTTTATTATTATTATTATCATAATCTTATTTTTATTTTTTTTTACTTGTTCAATGGCGTACTTAGGTATATTTTACTGGTTATAGTTAGCTATGACTTATTTATTTGGAATAATGTATTGTACATGTATTTAGGAGTGGTACAATATTTTACCCTTGAGGTGAACAGCTTTAGCTGGACTCCGCCGAATAAAGACGATTTATTATTATTATAACTAATATGTAAACAGAATGCATATTTTACCACATATTTGCAAAAAATCGCTATTCAATACGAGTAGAAGTGTTAATTCCGGCCCGAATTTTGAACTTGACAGAGAGGGAGGAGGGGGAGAGGGAGGGGGAAAGAGGGATAGAGAGATTTTTCAAATACAACTTTTTCGGTAGTGACAGTCCAGTCAATCCATGATATAACCGCATTTTGAATAAGCTGCGTGTTTTGGGGGTTCCGTATAGCTGGGTTGGAATCATTCGCGAGCGTAAAATTGGCTGTGTTGTCATTCGGTCGCCATATTGAAGTAATTAGCTTTTTGTTTTTAACCGTGATACCGACATAAATTGAACAATTCCAACAGCAAATTATTCACTGTAGAAATTTAATGGTCCTATATAGTGGATCGGAAATGTAATATTGGTTGCATAGCACATAATTTAATATGCCAAGGATGTCCGAGTACTTATTACACATAGGGAATATATAATAAATATTCGAAATAATAACTCAATATCTAAGCAAATAAAAATTCATTTATGACCAAATATTTACAGATTTGTAACCGCGGGAAAGATTTTTACTAGAATAACAATTCATTGTAATGTGGGTTGCCTAATTTTAATTTATTTTATATTCATTTAAAACAAAGTAAAGAATAGTTGAACGAAAAATAAGTGCAGAGCGAGGTAGCTTTTTATTCAATTTATAACGTGAAACCAAGCAAACAAATCTCCTCCGAAGGATTTTGGAAAAAACTTGTTTTTAATATTTTGACATATTAATTAATTTTCTTTAATCCGATAATTTTTTCTAAATTTGATTGTTCAGCGGGGTAGATTACTAAATTCTTCATAAGTTGACGTTGAAAGGTTTTCTCCAAATTTAAAATCAACAAAAATATCTTGCATTTAAAATCTGCTATTTTTCCATTGTTGACAGATCCACTATATAGGACCCTTAAGAATTTCTACTGACAATGACAGTCAAGAACGCAATAATGAAGAACCTGCAAGAAAAAGACAAAAAAGACAGCTGGAGATAACAGAACTGTTATTGCAAAGGAAGTATGTGACACTATTTTAAGTCAAATTTGAGACCTATTTGATTTTAGGGGTCACTTAAGTGCAGCAAAATTATTTGATTCTCAAAATTTTAGAACTTATAGTCATTCATTTCTACAAAAACATTTTGATGAAACTGTGAAATCTTATCCTATGTTGGACAGTGTAAAATTGGAAAGTGAACTTTCAGCAATTTATGGGCGCGATGACATGTGTAACGTAGGTGGTGTTTTGCCACTTTTATTGTTCATACCAAACAACAACATAAAAAGGGTTTTGACAGAAACATACAAACTCTTGGATATTATTTGTACAACGCCCATGTCGACAGCAGAATGTGAACGATGTTTTTCCATCCTCAAACGCATTCAAACTTTTCTGAGAAGTTACAATGTCAAAAGATCGAGTGAACGCATTGGCGGTCCTATCAATGAAAAAGAAGCTCATCCAGTCTATCCCGGATTTTGACAAAAAAGTCATATACGTCTTTTCCAGCAACAAAAAAAGGAGAATGGATTTTATGTACAAAAAATAGGTAAGTTTTTTTGGTGCCCACCCTCTTTCATAACTCACGAGCCGCCAGTGATGTTTACATGTAGTCATATATAACAGATTGACGAGTCTATATAATTTGTATTAATTTGAACATTTGCATACCCTAACTGAGATTTATCACATCTATAGGGTATATACGTGTAAAGTAAAGTACTGATGACACACAGGTCATATTACATATACCTTATGTAATATAAATTGCATTTAAATAAAATTCATAAGTGTTTTATTTTGAAAATGGAAATATTAGTCATTTTATATCTTGGAAATTGAGAAGAAGTTCTATTAAATAACAGAAATGTAATATGTTAATATGAAAACGATTAGTAATCAGTTCAAAAGATAAATACAATGCTGCTTAAGTGTACTTGATGCCACTTGAGACTTAGAAGATATGATATGTACTATATGTATACCTATAAAGTACTAGTGATTAATGATGACGCAGTTTATATCACATCTATATTAATATAAGATATACCTTCCATTTTATTAGTTTTAAATTTGCTTGTAAACATTTTTTATTTACTCTACTATAAATATTACTTTGACCTAGTTAGGATAATTCTTATTACCATATTTCCATAGGAGTCCGTTCAAATTACAGCGGTCCTAGCAAAGCCCATTGAAAAAAAATATGTAAATAATGACTACATTTTCATAAAATATGTACTTTTTACGGACTTTTTCAAAAAAAATATGTACCAAATATGTAGTGTATAGAAAAAAATGATGCCACGAGCATATAATGATGGCTGTTATTACTAGGGCGCGGACATGACCGGTTTAAACTACGACGAAGTTACAACGGAGCAAAGAAATAATGTAAACAACACACGCTTACTGAATAGCACTAATTCATATGGTGAACTGCAACATCTGTTTACGCCCGAGAATGAGAGCAAAAAATACCCATAAAATAAGGAATTTATGAGTAAAATCCTTTTTTCATCGGCGTAGATAGGAGCGTGAGGGGTTTTTAAAATTTATTATATTTACCTTATATTTCGCAAGAGAAAAAGAATTTTCATTCATACTTAGTTGGTTTCGCTTTCTTCTTTGTTTTGACTGTTAATTACGTACTTCGTAATTTTTGTAATAGTCTGTTTAATACCGGTTTATTGAATCGACTTCTCCCAATTATCTAGGTGTAAGTGTGCACTGGATTTCGTTTAGTTTCAATAACATACGCGTACATTTTTAGTTATCATTTAAATTATAATATCGTTACAGAATGCCAAAATATCGCACGTTCGTCATTTAGCTTTGCTAAAACATACACAGAAATAGTTTTATGCAGAGAATTTCGATAGTTTGACTTCGCATGTGGCCTTCGGCAAAAGTTAGACACAGTTTTTAATAGAAATCCAGATTTAATAACATTGCGGCAATTGTGTATGCTAAATACGCTGAAATAAAAGAATATTTCCAGTACGCACCTGTAACCAGTTGCGATGTAGAAAGGACGTTTTCTATCTACAAGGATGTACTTAATTCAAAGAGAACAAGTCTTACAGAAAAGAAAATGAACAAATAATAAGGTATTTTGTATTTTACAGATCACCAGCCACTTGTTATCCAATTATATAAATAAAATTAAAACCTCTTTAAAAATACAACATTTCAATAGTGCGCCCATGGGCGATGAGTCATCAACCGTTCGTGTCCGCGCTCTAGTTATTACCAGCGATTGATCACTCGCCTACGGCTCGTCATCATTAAACGCTTGTATCGCTAGTATTCGACTCGAAATGCTGGTGCAAGTTTATGGACTGGATGCTGTGAGTAGAAAATATGTGTACGGGTGGTTTGTACGCTTTCGCGCTGGCAAGGACAAGCAGGACACCGGAAACATTCAACGTGTGGAGTGTTCCTAGCAAAAGATCTGCGATTAATAGCAGAAATTGGTACTGGCAAAGACACAGTGGGAGACATTCATGAAGATTTGGGTAAACTTAAGATTTGTTCACGTTTTGTGCAGTACATCCTAACAGATGATCAAGAAGCAATACTTTTTTGCGCCAGTGGCAGAAAGACAAACAAAGAGCCGTGTGCAAAAATCCAAGGTGAAGACCATGCTGATCGCATTTTTTGACAAAGAGCGAATCATTCATAAGGAATTCGTCCCTGCCGGCCAAATGGTGAATGCCGCATTGTACCAGGAGGTTTCCAAACGTCTGTTGCAGCGCACCTGACGCATTAAGCCACAGACGACCGAAACCGGAAATTGGGTGTCACAGCACTACAGTGCATCATCGCATACGAGCATCCTTATACGCCATTTTTTAACACCACGTGGCGTGACTGTTTTGGAACACCTGCCCTACTCTCCAAATCTTGCTCCTGCTGACTTTTTTCGTTCCCTTATCTTACGGCGACCTTGAAGGTATCACGTTTTGCGGACGTCGATAAGATCCAGGACCATGTGACAGCTATTCTGAAAACTGTTCCAAGAAGTCTTTTCCGACAGTTTTCAGAAGCTATATGAAAAGTGTGTTGTGTCTGGTGGCGACTATATTGAAGGCCAATAAGGCATTACCAGTGTGCATTCTGTTTTTCTGGTTTTATTATACCATTCATAGAATTTGATATAGATAAAATGAGTGGAATTTTGAAGAAACTTGATGTAGTAAATAAGGTGGTTGGGGTACAACCTGAAATCGCAATTTATCCAGTTTTTTAGCGTTGCCGCTACATTCTTTGGCGAAGGACTGTAACGATGACTCCAATGCTGAGAATGCCATTTTGAATTTGGCATAGTAATGAAAGTAGCCTGAAATCGCAATTTATCTAGTTTTAGTCGTTGCCGCTACTTTCTTTGGCGGAGGACTGAAACGATGACTCCAATGCTGACATTGGCATTTTGATTTTGGCAAAGCAATGAAAATAACCTAAAATCACGAGTTATCTAGTTTTAGTCGTTGCCGCTACTTTCTTTGGCGAAAAACTGAAAAATTGACTCCAATGCTGAGACTGTCATTTTGATTTTGGCATAGTAATGAAAGTAACTTGAAATCGTGATTTATCCAGTTTTAGTCGTTGCCGCTACTTTCTTTGGCGAAGGACTGAAACGATGATTCCAATGCTGAGATTGCCATTTTGATTTTGACATAGTAATCGAACCAAGTTTCATCGACCGTAACAAATCGACACAAAAATCTATTGTGTTGATGTTAAAGAGCTTCAAATCATCGTTGAATATTTGCGCTCTTACATGTTTTTGATCAGTATTCAGTAAACGCGACACTCATCTGGCAGAGACCATAGGCATGTCTAATTGGACAAATGTAGTATACACGGTCAGTAGTCATGTCCACAGTCTTTCACTTTTCGGTCACGTAATACAACATGAACTTTTACATCCACTTATGAAATGGTAACACGTTTTGATGGTCCTCATGTGACCACGTTTAAAGTGAGTTACCGACAGTAAAACGCGACTTTCCGTCAAAAGTTGTATTTATCTTCTTAAAAAAACAATTGCACCATAAATAGCGATTTTTTCCATTTTAAAACTTTCATAAACACTTCTTTAAGTAAATGCATATCCAACTAAACGTCAGACGATAATGAAAATATAAGTATTCTCTTGAAAACGCATGGCCTACTAGAAAATAAATACTCTTTTCAGAAACAAAATCATTCTTGTAACTATTATGTTTAGGTATTCATGTTGCACAAACATAAACAGGTAATATTTATTTCTTACTTTTCTTTAAAAATAATTAAGGTACAACATCCTTAACAAACATTTGTTTTGGAACAATATTAAGCTAGTTCCAAAATTGACCGTGCAATAATGTATACACAAATTGTACTTATCATAGGTATGTATGTGGAAATTATTTATAACTAGGGACTGGCAGTCAGTGATACATTGCAGGATTGGACTTAAAAATGTAATTCGAAATTGGACACATTAATAGTAATGATACTATAATAAACTTTTTTTGTTCGTGTATAAAAGTGCGAAATTCAAAAATTGGCCTATGTTTTTAGTATACATTAGCAAGTAGTAGTTTATATTTTGCATATATGATCTCTATAATCTCTAGTATTAAGCCTACATATTTCAGCATCTATTTTCTGAGAAAAAACAACTAAAGGAGTTCTTAATTACGTAGTTCGCTCGCATATAGAAAGTTTCTGCTATCTATTTTACGTGAGGCGTAGAGAATTTATGTGGCGAATATGCAAGTGGTGCAATAAAACACAATATAAGTACAGCAAATATAAACTTTCTACAATTTGAAAGAAACTATTACTTAGTTACAAACTTTTAACGTATACCCAATATGTGGTTAATAGTGTCCCATAAACTTGACAATAAATTCAAAAAGTGCAGTAATACATAGTATGTCTCACTCAAAATTACAATGGTTATATGCATTTTCTGTATAACGGAAAATCTACACTATTTGAACTTTAAAATGCGCAATTTGGTAATCCTGACATTTTTGTACTAAGACTGGTTTCGTATTTCTTACAGCAATAGAGGTTATTGCAAAAATATTCTTAGGTGGCCAAGCATGTATATAAGAAATATTACAACGAACTATTCACGGCGCAACCTGGATGAAAACTGAATTACGTCCTAGAAGCGTTTCGAACATTATATTTACCAGTGACATTAAATGTTATGTGTTGCTTAATGATCCATGAAATACGAGGTATGTCTCAGAATTAATGAGAATGAATTATTTGCGCTAAATGTGACAACGACTGCAGCTGACTGGACTCGACTACATGTGAGTGGAGAGGCTAACAACGCAACCAGAACAGGTGCAGGCCATTTAATCTAGTGTTAGTGGAGTGAGTGCGAGTTGTTTACCGTTAAGTTTTAGTATCACGTTACATGTAAAATGCAGGCAAATTCCGAGCAGCGATATGCAATTAAATTTTGCGTGAAACTGGGAAGAACTGCTTCAGAGACACTACAAATATTAAGAACAGCATATGGAGATGCTGTTTTATCGTCAGCACAGGTTTTCATATAGTACAAGGTTTTCAAAGATGGCCGCGATACCATTGACGATAACTATCGCATCGGCCGGCCGTCCACGTCAAAAACCGATGAAAGTGTAGCAAAGGTGAGTTCTGCGTAAGCACGAGACAGATGGTTGACACTCAGGATGATGGCATATCAGGTTGGCATGAGTAAGGATACTGTTCATCGAATTGTGACAAAGGAACTAGGCATGCGAAAAATTTGTGCAAAGCTGGTGCCCAAGAACTTGTCGGATCAACAAAATGAAAATCGCTTCTCCATTAGCCAACAACTGCTGGATCGCTTAACAACCGAACCTAACTTTATGCACAGTGATAACAGGTGACGAATCATGGGTATTTGAATATGATCCAGAACCAAAGCGACAAAGCGCGAAGTGGCACACACCTGCATCACCGCGGCCGAAAAAAGCTCGCATGAGCAAATCCCGAATAAATTCCATGCTTGTCGTGTTTTTTGATTCGCGTGAAATGGTCCACAAAGAATTCGTACCGCCAGGCCAGACAGTGAATCAAACTATTTATCGCCAGGTCCTTGAACGTTTGCGGAAAAGTGTTTTGCGTGTGCGTCCTGACATTACCAGCTCGTGGATCTTGCATCACGATAATACCCCCAGTCACAAGTTCATTGTTGGTTGGAGAATTTTTGGCAGAGAAAAACATTCCAGTACTACCACACCCGCCCTACAGTCCAGACGTGGCTCCATGTAATTTTTTTCTTTTTCCGGCAACTGAAAGGCTCCTATTACGGAACAATAAACAACATCCAAAAGTCGCAACGCAGGTTCTAAACAGCCTAATGGAACAAGACTTCCAGAATTGTTACCAGGAATGGAAAACTAGCTGGAGATGCTGTGTGCATTCCCAAGGAGCATACTTTGAAGGGGACAATATTAATTTCTAGATACATTCAATAAAACACTTTAAAACTAATCATTCTCATTACTTCTGAGACATACCTCGTATATTACTTCAAATGTGTACTTACCTTATATCTATATTCTAATCGAGCCATTCCTCTTAATTCTGCTAGATGATAAGTTACGTTCTGCCCAACTTTCGTAACATTCTTCAGTAAAAGCTTTTGTATATTGGCATAACTCATTTCTATAGTCTGCCCAAATTTTTCTAACCCTTTTTTCGTCAGATCATGCAGTAAAAATTCTTGCATATGCTCTGTAGTTATTCCAAACATTAACAGATCTAGGAAGTCTGTTGCTAAAGTACCTTCTGGTACTTTCGCTGCATATTTTGAAAGTTTTGCATCCATCTCCAGTAAGATGTTCTCCCAGGTTTCTTTAATGATGGAAATAGTGCTTGAAAGATAATTGAGTAAAGCATTCAAGTATTCATGCTTCATAGAAACGGCGAACAGTTCTTTAGTGTGGGTTTTAAATATTGATGTATTTACAATAGCAATTTTAATATTGCCAAACTGGTCCTTCACTGTAGCATATAATAAATTCAATTCCTCTGAAAACAGTATGCTTAAAATAGAACAATGATGGCCCAAATGTTGACTAAGGTTGAAAGTAATCCATGGAGAACAGCCAAAAATCCTAATATATATAAAGCCATCCATAGTACCAATTACTAACATATTAAGTTCACTTTGTTTATGGCAATTAATATTGATATTCTCTTCGGTGGTATTTGATGAGCCAAAATTTGATAATGGTGGTGGATCTGGTAAAAATGTGGCAGAGTAGTCCTAATTAAAAAAAATATGTTATTGTATAACAGAGTAATAAATTAAAGTTTTTGTCAATAAAAAATATATAATAATCAAATTAAGTACTTACTAAATATTTCAGATAATTTTTTTGTTCTTCTTGATCAGAAGTAATTTTACTACTCTTATTATGATTTTTTTCTTTAACCCAATACATATAGGAAATTTCTCCATTTACATCCAGCTTGTTTATTATTGCCTTATTTTCGACATTCATTAGAATTATTCTACCTAGCATAAATAATATTTTACTATTTGAATACTCAATACAAGCTGTGAATGTTTTCATGTTGGGTCGCTATTAAAACCAATGTATGTATTTTAATGGCGATTCTTTAATATTATGGTTATCTAATTATAAAATTGTTATTAACCGACCGGTCTCCAGTTTATTTTATCGACCCCTAGGAATAACAACGATCAAATTTCGCCACGATGCAGCAACGTTTCCAAACAGAAAAAACTGTCTGGCCACACATGGACGAGACGGGCATGGGACGCTTCTCACACGGAACCTGTAAGGAGCGGCCGTTCGGAATTAATGTAATGGGTTTAAATGCGTTTGGTCACACATCGACACAGTGTTGCCAAAATTACGGTAATTTTGCAATAAATGTCTTTAGGCAAATAAAAAATTTAAAAAAATATATTTTATCGCCAACCGTCAATAAAGCGATGCATTAGCGTTTTATTGAAGTAAACAAACACTTTATCGTCCTGTAAAATAAAACATTTTACCTGCAGCTAATATCTGTCAACATAGCTATGACTGTATGGCTTTAAACATAAATCGTTTGTCGCTGTTATAATAGTATATTATGCAATGAGCATTTAATGATGGCTATTAAAACACGAGTACGAAAATTACAATACGAGGCGAAGCCGAGTATTGTAATGAATACGAGTGTCTTAATAGCCATTAAATGCGAGTTGCATACACTATTTTTTCTACGGCCACATAATAAAACATTATTTTTTGAACATTCCATTTCATAAATTGAGCGTAAAATTTTCCGTACATCTTTGCGATTTTAGCTGTTAAATTGTTCGTGGCTACTAAGGCTTGTTCCATAATTTCTGGTGGAGTCAAATATTACATTTTACTGTCATTATCCCTCATTTTTACCGTTTATATTTTCAAAAAAGCACAAATGTTAACTACTTAGGTACTTGTAAATTGCAGAAACTGTCACATTTAATTAATTTTTATATCTGTCAGATATACAGTCGCCATATTGAATATTGGAATGGCACACTTCTATTGGATATAAACTTGCATCGTAATGAAAAATCTGTATTCCTATTGGATATAAACATGTATCATAATGAAAATCTGTATCATAATGGACATCATTAAAGTACATATTTAATAATACAATTAAAGTATGGGAGTAGAAAATATGTTAAAAGTCATTATATTTATATTTTTTAATACAAGAAAAAGAAAAATATTGGGTAAATTCCGCTGTAGAGCAACCGTAGACACGTGTTTCTGACTCATTGGTCGTCATCAGGACGGTGTAGCCAAGTAATAAGGCGGGATAACCTTGGAGATGTAAGCTACATAGAAGATCATCAGGTGACAGACCACCATTTGTAGCTTGAGCTAGAAGATCCTCAGTTTTGAGGACAACAAACGTCGCCACGAGGAAGATAATGCGAACCTGAGTGCCATTCGAGACCCAGGAAAGATAAATCAAAGAAAGAGGAATTATCGCGGATACATAAAATACAAAAAGAAAAATATTGGGTAAATTCCGATGTAGAGCAACAGTAGACACGTGTTTCTGACTCATTGGTCGTCATCAGTACGGTGTAGCCAAGGAATAATGTGGGATAACCTTGGAGATGTAAGCTACACGGAAGACCATCCGGTGACAGGCCACCATTTATAGCTTCAGCTAGAAGATCCTCAATTTTGAGGACAACAACTAACGTCGTCACGAGGAAGACAATGCCAACCTGCGTGCTATCCGAGATCCGGGAAAGATACATCAAAGAACAAGGAATTATGGCGGGTACATAAAATACAAGAAAATACTGGCAGTTCCATGTTTTATTGGTAAAAAGAGTACTTTAGACTAATGTGACTTACAATCAGGTATATTTGACAACTATCACTATAACTAAACTTGTAAACATCTGGTTGAAAATGTCATACAAAATTTGTCGCAAAATATCATCGCCTATTAGATAGGCTAAGCGGAAAGAGAACATCCCTCGAATGTATATCGGAAATTTACAAACACATATATCGGGGATTTCCACTTTACGCTGTTTATGTTGAAGTAAGTGACAATGCTAGCGCAGCGAAGAAAATTACAAATGTTGTTGATTTGAATGCAAGTGTTTATATCGGAATAACAGTGCTACAGCGAAATACATATGAATTTTGTAAAATTCGTTTCCATCAGCGAAGTTATACTTTGTTCACGATGCAATGTTCATATTATCAAGTGTCTACAGCATATATTTCATAATTTCAATTCTTCATGTGATTATGTTAATTGCTTCAATACTTGCATTTTATTCATTAGAAAAAATTTAGACAGCAAATCTGTGATATAACATATTTATCAGACTGTAGGGTAACACGCATAAATAACGAGCACACATAAGTATCAAAAATATCATCAGCTGAACCTATTTATGAGATGACAAGATAGTAACTCTAAAATATAGGAACACACTCAACGTGAGAACGTCCACAGCCTGTATATTCTAGACAATATGTAGTGCAAATGCATGTAAACTTACTTGTACTATACCCTACAGCTATTATTTTACCATCTGGTTTCCATGCAAGACCTTTTACTGTTATACCTTCTTTGTAAGGTCCTAAACTAACAGCTCTTGCCCATGTTAAACGATGCAAAGCAACTTCGCCTACAAATTCTCCTAATATTATTTGTCATTATTATTATTATTAAATTAGAAACCTTTACTGTTTGATAGTGCTACCAAATCCATTCGGTCACTCCATATTAGCGCGTCAATTTCAGTGGCTACTGCTTTCTCTTCTAATTGCTTTATGCAATGAAACATTTTAGTATCAATAGTTTTCAAATCATAAAATTGCTGGTATAATTTAAAACTGTTTTTAAAAGTTGAAATTGAAGAGGTTATAATATATTTAGCAGATAAGCAAATTCAAAAATGCAAAATTACTAGACAATATGTTGATACATTTAAATTTCGTATACTTGTTTTTCTTATTTATTCACACAATATGAATGAAACTGTTATTGTTTAATGATTTGAGTTATTAGAATCTGTGTTTATTTAATTATATTTACAAATTTTCAAGATTGTTTTGTGTGACTTCAGAGGTATAATAATTTGCTATGTTGGTGTTCCCTAAAATTCTTGCTCTATGTTGCGCCGGAATGCCGTTGTAGACGGCGGTAGCAGTGGTATAGTCACAGTTGGTCACAATGCTCAAAGTCATGGTCGTATATATATCCCACGCAGCAAAATCAGATTTTAGAGAAGGATAAAAATACGTATTTCCAAATGTAGAACAAGTGAGCATATAGTGATTTTGCTAGTAGGTAGCATACCGTGCTGTGACAGACACAGCAGTCCCTAATCTATGCAGCAGTCGGAAAATCGGGAGGTTCAAAGAGGTTATTGTTATTCATGTTATTATATGTTTGATAAAGCTGAGGAGAACAGTCAAACAATTAACGCTGTTCGGGATATATTCGCATCCAAGCTGCCAATACCTCCACACATCAGTTAACTTTTATTTTAAGAAATTTAAAATTTATCTACTCTAGCTTGGGTTATCAAATCAGAAAAACAATGGACAGTTTAGACGCAAATATCATGGATAAATCCATGCGTTCCGTCTTTGGTAGGTATTTACGTATTTTTATATAAATTCTGCTACCATAGTTACTCTTTTTAGTGGGAAACATCCCTTATGAGGCAACAGAAGAGAAATTGAAAGACATATTCGGAGAGGTAGGACAAGTTTTATCATTTAAGTAAGATTTTTTTATCTAATTTAGACAACTTTAGACAAGTATAAATTCTTTTGTAGGCTTGTATTTGATAGAGAAACCGGCAAACCAAAGGGCTATGGATTTTGTGAGTATAGAGATCAGGAAACTGCACTCAGTGCCATGCGTAACTTGAATGGATATGAAATTGGTGGTCGTAACTTAAGAGTTGACAATGCTTGTACTGAAAAATCGAGAATGGAAATGCAAAATTTGCTAAATCAACCACCTGTTGAAAATCCATATGGTGAGCCTATACAAGCTGAGAAGGCACCAGAAGCTATAAGTAAGGCTGTAGCTTCATTACCTCCTGAACAAATGTTTGAATTAATGAAACAGATGAAGTTATGCATACAGGTAAATAATTGTGTTGCTTAAATAGAACTGAATAAATTTCTTTGGTATTTTCAGAATAATCCATCAGAAGCAAGAAACATGTTACTGCAAAATCCACAACTTGCTTATTCATTATTGCAAGCACAGGTTGTAATGAAGATAGTGGATCCACAAACAGCATGTGTATGTATATGGAAAAGATATATTCTACTGTAATTTAAGAATATTAAATAACGTTTGAATTAAGTGTTCACCATAAGTTTACCTGTTGAGCTACTACTATCATCTAAATTATGTCAATTATATTTACGATCATACTATATTCTTTTGAAGAAATGCAGATGGAGTACTTTTGCTTATTCTGCACAAATCAATTCATATTAAATACATACATACACTATAATTAGAATGTTTTTCAAATGTACTGGCTAGGTAATATATATATACAGGGTGTAAATCAAATAAACTTTTTGCTTGTAGTATGGACTAGCTGTAGTAATATTGAACATAAAGTTTAAATGTACAGAAGCTGTATATTTTGAAGACTTTTCTTAAGAAATGCATGATGCTTATATGATAATAACCCAGTGCTGTATATATCTCAGCAATCATCTGGAATGCCATTAGTGATGAGTCATTATTATGCACCTGAGCTGCAACTTCAGTATTACTACTTCTGTTTCTCCCTTGCAGGGCCCTGACCTCCCGTTGGGGTTTCCCGACCAGTTCTCCGAATGCGCCGGTAACTCGCGTCCAAACTTCTTGAAAGGTGTCCAAGTAGATTGCTGCAGCCTTATTTCTTCCTTTCCAACAATAATCACTCACTCGACCCCAATTATTTCTGCACTAAACACTGCATTTCCATGCCATGCAATCTTATAGCACTTAAGTCTTTTGTTATTTCGTCCATCCATCTAAACTTTAGGTTGCTGCTGCCTCTTATCCTCATTGGCATACTCCCCAATGCCTTTTTAATTTCCCTGCATATGTTCTACATGCCCTTGCCAGACTATTCATTTTCTTAATGCGCGTTCATATATTTGGCTGCTCTTCATGACTTTTTTTTTTAACTTCGTGATTAGTTAGTATCTTCCATACCCTATTTTACTTTTTGGTCCATATATTCGTCTTACTACCTTTTGTTCCAAGGTACAGGCCTCGCAGTATATCATGGTGGGAGTGAGTTCGCGCAGATAGAGTAAGGGTAGATTGTCTTTCATTCGTTCTTAAATATAACTTTCGCGTATCAGTGGCGTACCTCTCAATGAATAGGTGGTAATGTCAAGACAATTGTGTGTTTTTAAGGCTCCATATACAGGTCCTCAGACATCAGTTTTAAAAACTGCAATGTTCGACTAGGTGTCAGTGGTCCAATTTACATTTGGTCATCCTAATATTAAACAGTATACCAGGGAGTTTATTTTCGCCCATACTGTGAAGTTCATAATACCTGTGTAATCTTATTTAATGTGGTATCTTTCACACATTAGTGTCATTATTACATTTTTTGTTTGAAAAATAAAATTGACTAAGAAATACCAATTTGAATCGTACGCACAAAATGTATATTGTAAATGGAAATATCGGCTAAACAAAGAGTAGATAAACACACAATTTATGTAATTTTTACAATGAGTATGTACTAAAATTGTTATTTGTTATTTAGAGTATGTTACACCCTCAAACTCCAACACCATCTCCATTAATGCCTAACGACAAACCCATACTTGGCCAAGTACCAATAAATAGTTTTAGTCCTATGCCAACTCCAGTTCAACCTCCGCCAAGACAAGAGTTCCAGCCTGTGCCGCCACCTGTAATTCATCCTAATAATCAACAAGGACCTGTTTTTGCAGGTAATGCAAAAGGCAAATACGCGAGTTTTCATATTCTTATTATATTTTTTCTTAAAAAGTTACTCCTGGACAAGATGTCGATCTCAGATCTTTGGATCCAAGAGGTGCAGATCCAAGAATGACACGGACTATTGGTGATCAAGATATGAGAACATTGCCAGGACAGTTACCAAATCCTCTGCCGCCTGTTGGTGAAGCGTATGTATTGAGTAAAATATTGTATAATAATCTGGATTATTTTGGAATATTTTGAAACTCCGTAGCACCTATTGTTAGTGTGTCTGTCAAATAAATTCAAATTTTTCATATAAAAGTTATAGCGTAATTCTTTCAGGGTTGGTTTATAATGGCAATAACCATTAATTTATTCTGTAACTGGCAATAAAGTGTAACTGTACAATTTTTGTGGACGAATTTTTAGGTAAAGTTGAATCATTTTGGCAACTGACACGGACAAGGAACGAATTAAAGACGACACTACGAACTTCTGTAGTGTATAGAAGTGTCTCCAAATCTGGCAATCTTGGCCTGGTCCAATTCAGAAATATCACTGGTATATAGTAGGTAAAGGATTAGTACAAATATACTTCCTTTTGCTACTCCTGCCTTAATTTCTTAGTGTTCCAAACAAGCATCTTCTTGCTTCACTCTGTGTTGTGTTTGTAATATAAAACTTTAGCAACTATGAAAAGATAAGAGTTTGTTTATTTCTTTCTTTAGGAGAACTTTAAAACAAATCTTACTTTCTTCTAAAACTTTCTTAATTATGTTTGTTATTCTGTTAATATGGTCGATTGTTGAATGATACACTGAAGCCAAACTATTGTACTGTTTTATGTTTTAACTTCAATAACCGGTTTCCATCTCTTGAGAAGTATTATTTAAAAAAGTTTTAAGATTACAAGAAGCAAGGAGATTGATCTGTAGGATGATACCTAATTGGCTGATTTTCCAAGTATAATAATATGATACTTTTGATACTTTTCATATCTTAGTACATATTGTAACGAAACAAGCACACAAAGAAGCAGACATCCGGACGACGACAAAAGGAGAGTAAACATTGCCGCGGCGCATCATAAATCATCCACATGTGTATAATGTGTGGGCGACGAAGGGTCTGTCGTATGTTCTACAAACATCAAGAGAAAGATTGAGTTTTCGCGAATGTTTCCAGATGTTTCGTATGCGTATATAAAAGTAGTTGAACCGATGGATGAGTCATTCCGGATAGGCAGATAAATAAATAAACATAAATAAATAGTTCCTTGAGTGGTAGTCGAAGAGTAAGCATAAATAAGTGAGTGTAGTTGTTACATAAATATTACGGAATATAAATAGAAGTGATATAAATACGGTACAGTGTTACATAAATAACAGTAGTGAGATAAATACATGTGTTAATTCATTTATAGTAGTTTTAAGTGCGATACATTTATTTTACATTTTTATATTTTGATTAGTTTTATATTTTTATATTGTAATTAATTTTACGTGTGTGAATATACAGACTGTTTCAAAACAATTGCACGAGTTGTTTATTTCGAATCCGAAAACGCAACAATATTTTAATCTAGAAATTGCCTTAATAAGATAAGTAGTAAGTTTTACTATTGCTTTCTGATGAAAATGTTTTATTAGAAACTCTCATGCAATTAACTCAAACCCTGAGGCTTTCTTTGGATTGATACCTTCTTAGATTTATGTTGCTGTTTCTTTGAAAGATATACAATTACTATTCATAACGAAAATTTGTATTCCGTTTAATTCATTTAGATAAACATAATCAACGTAGTGTTTGGAAGGATTAATTGGATCTGTAGTTATAGGTTTTTTCATTTCAGATATGTACGTGACCCTCGCAATAATTATCCAAATGATCCGAGACAACAAGTAAGAGTGGATCCAAGGCAGAAAAATATTCGTGAGTTTTATTTAATATGAATTCTTTTGGTTACTTTAATTAGTGATATTTTTGCGTTAGTTTCGTTTATACCGGGGTCAGAACTGCAAACGACATACGTTGATATCAGCAATGTGATATATTTGAATTCTGTTATTAGAGATTTATAGGGTGGGTGGCTCGGTTAAGAGAGACGGATATTGTAGTAGACGTTTGAACGTGTTATATATCAGTGGATTTGAGTCTATATACGTAATAATAATTTGTGTGCTCTGAGGTTGGTATGCCTCCCGCGTTCTTTAACACTTACACAATTATTCCTCTTTAATGGCAAAATAGTGAAGTAACAATGCCCTTCAACACTTTATATATAGCTTTGTTTGTATAGGAATCACAAATTCTTTAGTGGCGATTTGATTGGTGGTGAGAAATCCCAAACTAGTCTCTGACTAATTTCACAAAGTTTGATAGGCTCTGATTAGTCCGTGAGTTATCTATGAACAAAACTTACGGCTTCAGTAGCTCCTAACAAAAGTAAAAGCTAACCTTGTGCTGCAGCACATATCATTCTTATTTGAACACAATATTTTTTCATTACATTTACTTCCATTTGCAGAAGTTTCAGTTTCAGTTTACTTAGTTCTTCATTAAAAAAAAATGAGGTGTGGCCACCACACGACTTTCTTATACGTATGAGCGTTTTAAAGTATACAATTTTAAGAATTTTTTTATACAAAACATATTCAAAATCCTATTCTAAGTACTTTCATTCTCTTAATAAATCGCTATAGAATGCATACTTTGCAAGATATTATCAAAAAAGTGCTACTCGCTAAGAGTAAAAGTGCTACTGCCGGTCTGAATTTTGAAATTTCATATATACAAAAAATATTGCAAATCCAGTTCTAAATACTTTTGTACTCTTGATATAAAATGCATAACTTACGACATATTTTCAAAAAATCGCTATTCGTTAAAAGTAAAAGTGGTACTTCCGGTCTGAACTTTGAAATTTTTTTTATACAAAAGATATTGAAAATTATGTTTTAAATACTTTTATACTCATAACGTACTTGTCTAAAAAGCATGACTTGCGAGATATTCGCAAAAAACTGATTTTCGATAAGAGTGAAAGACCAACTTCCGGTTGGAATTTCGAAAAATTTTTTTAAGGCAATTTGTCTCAAACTTAATTTTAAGTACATATGAATTCTTTATAAATTTGTTTAAACTTAGTAGTTGACGAAATATTGGCAAAATTCGATTTTTTCAATGAAGTAAACTGCTACTTCCGGTCTACCGATTTTACTGAAAAACTAATCAGATCTCAAGAGGGAGATTATACACGTAAATACAAAATTTGGAATTGATAGCTATAGCGGTTTGACCGCTATCGTGGTCACAGACAGACAGACACGCACAGACATTTTTTAAAAATCACTTTTTCAAAACGTGGATATCTGCAAAAATCTCGAGGTCGAAAATTTTGATCATCACAATACTTCCTCATACTACGTATAAGAAAGTAAAACTACTTTAAAAACATATTGTGTAATTAATGGGTTAATTAACATATTTTTAGCACCACCTGTGCAGAGTGTGCCGGCTCCAGCTGTAAGACCTCAACCAGTACCTGCTCCAGTCGGAGTACCACCACCGCAACCTCCATTTCGTGGTACTGCTGGTATGTCACCAAATATCGGGCCTTCAGGTGCTTCTGATCAGGAGAAAGTATGTTAAAGTATCCATAATAATAGGATAGAGCGAAAACGTTTAGAGAATATCACCTACGTCATCACAAAGCTGCGCGAAGAAAAAGCGCCAGGGACGTAGGTGATTGAGAGGGCAGAGGTATTAGGGATGGTTTTTTAAAAACTTCATACTTGTGTAAATTATGTTTTATGATAGGTTGAAACTTTTTAAACAAACATATTGAATAACATATATGTCACTCAAGTATACATACACGAAAAATGTCGTATATGAATAAATGTATGAATGCACATCTACCCTAAGCTGGCATTGCGAGCAACAACGTGCAGACAGCTGTTTCGACCTTACATTGGTCTCATCAGTGCACGAGCGTGTTGTTCACAATGCCTTAAAAACTTAGATTACCTGATATAGTCAACTTACGTACCAAATGCCATGATAGATTCCCAGCGGCATCTGTTACCCAAGCGCGACATGGCAAGGTAATGTTACACTCCGTAGTACAATTACTAACAACTACGGAGGGTAACATTACCTTGCGATGTCGCGCTTGGGTAACAGATGCCGCTGGGAATCTCTCATGGCATTTGGTACGTAAGTTGATTATATCAGGTAATCTAAGTTTTTAAGGCATTGTGAACAAAACCCTCGTGCACTGATGAGACCAATGTAAGGTCGAAACAGCTGTCTGCACGTTGTTGTTCGCAATGCCAGCTTAGTGTAGATGTGCATTCATACATTTATTCATATACGAAATTTTTCGTGTATGTATACTTGAGTGATTTAATAGTGTGAGAGCGCTTACTCTCCAAGAATTACTTTGTTACATTGTATTAACATATATGTATTTTTAAGATAATTATTTAAAAAACAATATTTTATTAAATTCAAAGAAGCAACGACAAAGCATATCCTATATAACGTAATCGTAAGTGCCACGCTACTGTTATACTAACACCCTTAAACTGGATTGGATGGACTGTAATGAACTCGCCCAACTCTAATACATTCATAGCGCATGATGACGTATGTGATATTCTCTAAACGTTTTCACTCTACTTGTGATGTTTTTAATTCTCAAAAATATGGATGTAAAAATGTATGTCGATTTAGTTACAAATCCATATTAGTAAATTTTAATTCATGTCAGTAACGACAATCATCTATACAGGCTGGTTGGTTTTTCATTGTCCAGCCTATATCAGCTTTATTATCAAAAATTCAAGAAAATGTTAGAGGAAAATGTTTTTTATCTCGAAATGGTCTATCATATTGCGTCATTAGTAATCTTTCATAGCCTACTGATTTTTAGCAGCGATAATCAACTTTAATATCTTAAATGGAACATCCTGTATATTTTCTATAAAAATGAATCCTCCATAAATTCTGTTTATTATGATACGTCAAAAGTTGGCATATGTGTAGCAATTGTCTACGGAAACGAAATAATAAGAAAAAGTATGGAAAACTAAAATTTGCTATTTCTATTATAAATAAAAAAAAATTAAATACTAAATAGTAAGTAATGTGTCTTATAATAATTGTTGAAATTGTCCACCATTACATTCTAAACATTTGTCGGCTCGCGTAATAATGTTCCTCCTTGCGTTTTGTAGCATTGCAGGTGTAATTAGCAAGCAAGCCGTGGTAATTTTATTATTAGCTCCCTACTTGTTATACATCGTTATAAAGAGAAATGTATTTAGAATCATATCCCGTAAAAATATACAGGGTGTTCCATTTAAGAAATTAAAGTTGATTATCGCTGCTGAAAATCAGTAGGCTATGAAAGATTTCTAATGATGCAATATGATAGACCATTTCGAGATAAAAAACATTTTTCTCTAACATTTTTTTGAATTTTTGATAATGAAATTGATATAGGCTGGACAATGAAAAACCAACCACCTGTATATAGCTCGGTTAAGACCTGATGGCACTTGCGTGGATGACAATTTTAAGACAAAAAAAAGGAGAACGCAGCATGAAACGTGAGAGATAGACATAGATTTCCCTACATATGAAGGGGTAAAGACTGACTTGAAAACATTAGTCGGTATATAATTTAGTTGCACTTTATCTATCGTAGTGTATTGCTTTCGATACCGATGTTTTTAACGCACATGATACATATTTAAGGCACACCTCGCGCATCCTGAGTGCCATCAGATATTAACCGAGCTATACATTTAAAATAGTCATGTGACATTTTGTACTTGTCAGGCATTTGTTGTAGCAATCACACAGAAAAGTACGTTTTTAAATTATATGACATTAAAGTTACAAGGTGATCATAAAGTTCATCTAAAACTAATTTTTTACCAAAATGATAGAGCTACACAAACTATGCCTGTGCCTATAAATCAAAAACCAGTTACTTATACTCTTCAGCTGAAGAATTACATACATACATACATGTGTTGTAAGAAAATACAGTAATGTTTATCAAGGTAATTAATTGTTGTATTTCTGCATTTATCTACAATACAGTATTTATAATATATTCTACCAGTATTTTGATTAACATTTTCCATTTTAATTTTACTGTTCTATACAATCATTACTTCAAAAGTGTTAAACAAATGTCTGTCATAGGTTCAAAATAACGCCATACATACATAGTTTTTGTGACATTATAATTTGGACTTTTCAGTCATGCATATTTCCGATTAAAGTTTAAAATATAGATTTGTGATTAAATTTACCCTACTGTTTTATAATAATTTTATTTTATTTTCCAGGCTGCTCTCATCATGCAAGTATTGCAGTTGTCTGACGAACAAATTGGTCTTCTACCGCCTGAACAACGTAATAGTATATTGGTATTGAAAGAGCAAATTGCTAAAAGTACACAACGTTAACACTCATTTCTCATAAATATCTCATTTTTATAGCATTTACTATCTAATATCAGTAACAAATCTTTCACTAATAGTAAAGTATGAATAAAATTGGAATGGTGTTTATTATTTTTTCCTATATTGTAAATGTACAGTTTAATTTACATAGCAGTCGACTTTGTCATATGAAAGTATAACTTCTCTTTCTAGTGTTGGTGTTAAATTGCATGCTTTGACTTATGACTTTGATAAATTGGTTATTTATGGTTATGTAACATCAGATACAAAGCGCGTTTGTTGTAAAATATGTTCTTAATGAAAAAGAGTGGACTAACGGAAACGTGCACCCCAGTGGCAAGATATGAACGATTTGCTATTTATTGTCTTTAGCAGCCAAACATCATCTGGAGATAGAGCAGATAGATGCAGTCACACCGTTCCTGCAAGGAGATTTATCCGAATATATATAGGATACATAGTTGCAAATAAGGTATGTAGATTAGAAAAGGCAATTTAATGCATTAAACAAGCAAGTAGAGCATGGGATCAAAAATTACATAAAGCTCCTATAGACACTGGATTGAACTGTAGTAAAGCGGATCGATGTATATAACATCAATTCGTCAAAAATGTTTTTTGTAGCCGTGTATGTAGACGATTTATTAATACTAGTCGTCCAGTGGTCGAAATTCGACTTTAATTCATTAAGTTTGGACGTTTCATAAACAATTAATGTTTTATTTTATTTAATTTAATGTATTTGTAAAATATTTTATACATAAATTTTATTTTTCTACACTTCTCCATATGAACTTTAACTGTGCCAAATCTCACACTTCCGTGTGCGCGCAATATGCTTAAAAAGGGGTACAATATTTTTTCTTCACGTATTAATATACAGTGCGTTCATGATGAAAGGAACAAATTCGTTTAAAATTCAGGTATTTATTTTGCAGAAAAACGCTCGGACAGGTCGATTAGTATTTTTAGTTGTGAATTTTTTGACATAAGAAAATTATATACAGGGTGTCTAAAGAAGAAGATATGCAACAATCATTGTTTTTTTTAATGGAACACCCTGTATATTTTGCCATTTTTGAATTGTATGGTAAATTCTAAATACTTTTCGTGTAACATACCATATCCCCAAAATCATCGGTTTTCGGTATAATGACGTTTGAAATGTGATAAATTAAAATACACACAAGTAAGGAAATAAATTGAACAAAGACACCTTGAAAATTTTTTTAAAAGCCAACAAAAGAACCTGGCATTGAAAATTTTATCTTCAACAAAAAATTCGTCTTCAACTTAATCGATTTTCATTCCTTGACCACTAGACCATTTTCATGTTTTGAATGACATGGTTTCAACAGGATGGCACACCTGCTCATTTTGCAATTGTAGTTCGACAATTTCTTGACTTAACTTTCCCTAATAAATGGATTAGACGCAGAGACGCACCAAGGTCACCGGATTTAACCCCATTAGATTTTTTCTTATGGGGTTATTTGAAATAATAATTCACTTTATTGCCCAACAGAACATACATATTCCAATTACAGGACAATTTGCAAGATAACAAATATATAATGAGTGCTTAAAAATTAAACAGTGAAGAAGTAGCTGAAAAATGAAAAACATAAAAATATGAAAATAGAAAGAATAGTGACTGCAAATACAATCAGTGCTAAGCAAAGTTATTGAATGTTCGCACCGCAATACCCTTAACTCCACCAATAGTAGAATGAAACAAATCACACTGCGACGAAATGCTATCAAAGTGAGAACACATCACGTAAGTAGGGGAATTTAATAATGCATTTGTGCGTGCAAACGGTAAATAGAAGGTGCTGCTGTTCCGAACACCGAAAGGCGGAATACGAAAATTAAGCATTGATAGTAATGCGGGAGAGTCAATATAGTTCCGGCAAAGCTTAACTAGAAATATTAGACTGGCGATAGTTCGTCTGAAATTAAGAGAGGTCAAAGTAATACGTGATAAAAGAATATCGTGATCAGTGCTACGTTCCGGATAGTGACCATCCAGACGAAACCATAAGAACTTGGCAAACCGCGGCTGAATCAACTCCAATTCACGCTTGTAGGTAGCATAGTATGGGCTCCAGATGATCGACGCATATTCCAAGCGCGATCTCACAAGGGAGTAGTAAAGGGATTTCAAGGCTACAATATTAGAAAAGGTACCACAATTGCGAACAATGAAACCAAGCATTTTCCTGGCATTTTTAGTGATATACTCAACATGTTGAGCAAATGTTAGCTTTGAATCAAAAATAACACCCAAGTCCTTAATCAGATCAACACGAGCGAGCTGCACCTGATTCAGGCTATAATCAAAAATCAAGGGAGAAGAAGCTCGAGTGAAAGTAATCGCCTTACACTTGCCAATATTAAGAGGTAAGTTGTTCAAAGAGCACCAGCGAGCTATACTCTCAAGGTCAAACTGAAGTGAACTGCAATCATCAGAAGTCGAGATCTCACGAAACAATTTTAGATCATCAGCATAGAGTAAACTCTGGGACATTAAGCCGTCAGTGATGTCATTAATAAAAACATTGAAAATCAATGGACCCAGAATAGACCCCTGGGGGACACCCGAGGTAGCAATGTATTCATCTGAGGTGAAACCATTGTAAAACACAAGTTGGCGCCTGTTAGAGAGGTATGACATGAAAAACGAGACCAGGCGCGCACTGAAACCGAACGAGCTTAGTTTGGAAGGAATGATGGAGTGGTCTATGCGATCAAACGCTTTTGAAAAGTCCGTGTACAAGACGTCCACTTGTACACGAGAATTTGGAGCCTGAGACAAAGTTTCTAATCTAAAGTTTCTGTGAATAGACCAAATAATCTTGATGCCCTGAAAAATAGAATACGCCAGGAAATAAGACTTATTCCACCAGAGGTAATTGAAAACGTTCAACAGGAAACAATCCATCAACTACAAAAATGTATTGAAGTAAACGGACAACATATTGAACATTTATAATGCAAATGTTATTATTTCTTTTGTACCCACGAGGCAAAATCACTATATGCTCAGTTGTTCTACATTAGCAAAAACGTATTTTCATCCTTCTCTAAAATTGTGATTTTGCCAATGTTTTATTATTTAGGGTTCATGTATTTCTCTTTAATTTATCAAATTTCAAACGTCATTATTCCGAAAACCGCTGATTTTGGGGATATGGTATGATAAGGCTGTATTACACTTACCAAGTTATTGGCCAAGAAATTGTCGGCAAGTTTTTGATCAAGTTATTGTTGACCTTGACTGTTTTACACTTATCAATTTCTTGGCCAAGTTTTTCGGTGAATTAGCAGTACCAATAGTGCAAAAGTACGAAATAAAAAAATTAATAAAGTTACCGAAGATTTGAGTTTGATATTGAATGTAAAAATTACTGCACAAGAGATACAAAAGAAAATAAATAATTTACGCATACAATTCTTTCAAGAAGTATAAAATTAACATGTCATTTTTAACTGTATTCTAAAATGGAATTTGTGTTTACATTTTACACAGTTGGCAAAAAACTTTATAACATGAATATTACTAGAAATCACTAAAAACTTGATCAAGTTGAGAAGAAAAATAGAAAATGTTCTAAGCCACCAAGTTCTTGGCCAAGAAATTGACCAAGTCGACGTGGCAAGTGTAATACACTACTTGTCGTCAATTTTAACTTGACCAAGTTCTTTGTCAATAACTTGGCCAAGAACTTGGTAAGTGTAATACAGCCTTTACACAAAATGTGTTGAGAATTACCATACAATTCAAAAATGGCATAATAAAAATAATGTATAATAATAATAATGTATAGGGTGTTCCAATAAAAAAAAAACAATGATTGCTGCATATGTTCTTCTTTAGACATCCTGTATATAGTTTTCTTATATCAAAAAGTTCACAACTAAAAATACTAGTCGACCTGTCCAAGCGTTTTTCTGCAAAATAATTAGCTGAATTTTAAACGAATTTGTTCCTTTCATCATTAACGCAGTGTATAGATTTACCAACGATGAGAATATGAAACAAAAGTTAAAGGATGAATTAAACAGAAAGCTCAAAATGAAAGATTTAGGTGAAGTGAATTATGTATTGGGGATTCGTACAGAGCGAAATCGAAAAGAAGGTATTTTGTGTATTTATTGTTCAAGAGAAATACATAGATAGTGTATTGCGAAAATATAAGATGACAGAATCTAATCCCTGCTCTACACCTTTAGGCATCAAACTGTGATGAAGGAAGAAAAGACAGAAAGTATACCATACCAATCAGCAGTTTACTTAGTCGCTTCAATAAAAATCCTGGTATAGCACTCTGGGTCGCAATAAAGAGATTAATGAAATACCCTAAAGAGTACAACAAGTATGAAAATAGAATATTTAAGAGATATTGATCGAGAAGGCGATGCAGATTGGGGTAATGATATAGAAACGAGACTATTCTATACAGAACACGGATTCATGGCACATGAGGGACCAATAGCTTGGTGCACGAATAAACAAGCAACCGTGACATTGTCAGTGGCAGTGCAACAGGCAACCTGGTTCAGACACACTGAAATGAACTGTCAATCAGTTATCCAGGCTACAATAACTTATTGTGACAAGAGTGGGGTGGATCTTAATGTTGCGAACATCTATCAGTCGCATGGCTAAACTATATCGATGAAAGTAACTTACTAGCTTAGTTCATCTACTAGTTTATTTGGGCCTTACACAAAAAAAGCCTGAGTGTTTGTAATTGGCTTAGTTACATATTGCGATTTAGAAATTTTTAATAAATTTTAAATTGACAACATGGAAACGTCTTCCTTTATTTCTTCTACTGCCAATGCAGTGTTGAAATATCTAATTTAGAACGGACGCTATTTTATAATCATATGATCATGTTGGAGCACATTAGCAGACGTCTACTTCCAGTTCATTCGTGTGAAATGGAAGTAGGCGGCGGCTGACGTGTTCTAACAATAGACGTCGGCAGGGATCGCACAATAAGATTTTGAACCGATAAGTTTCTAACGCAGTAGCTATGGCGTTTTATTTTTGTATTGTACCCAAAAGCTAATTAGTTCTCAAGTGGCACTTGTAGTTATGCTTTCGTAATTTTTATTATTCACAGAAACATCTTTGCAAGAGGGCCTGTTGACATATATTGACAAATTAGTCTAAACTTATTTAACAGTTGTATTAGGCTTATATATAGGGCCGGGAATTTTCGAAATTTCAGTATTCAAATATTTGAATATTTCAAACTTCTGTATTAGAATATTCCAACACAAAAATTTGAATTTTTATTACCCATTCCATTATTCAGTGTTACCGGCTTTAGAGAAAGCCCTTCCTGAGGGTGTCGAAGTGGCAGGGACGCAGAGTTATCCTTTAGCATATTTTGATAGCTTTGTATATGTGTTTCATTATATCGGGCACATGTTTTTTGGTGTACATGTTACCTTCATCAAACTCAACTGATGATTCACCTTCGTTTTCCAAGATATCTTTTAGGTGCCTTTTTGTTTTAAATAGAGATCAAAAAAAAATCTTTCCTTTTTAAACCTTGGATCTAGAATTGTACTAATGTCAAATATTCCATTTGGTGAAGCGTCGGTAATAAAAACATTACTAGGAAAGACTTTTGTGAACCTTGATTGAAATTCCCCTTGCAAAAAATTTCATTTCTTTATCTCTTCTAGTTAATACTTATTAATCTTTGAAATGAAATTATCCGTCAAAGATTGCAAAATGGACATCACCATTGAAATAGTCGGTTGAGATTCTGATGACAATAAAGTTACAGCCAACTCAAAGGGTTCCAATAATTGAACAATTTTTTCAATGATCATTCATCTTCAGTTAACATTAAAAATTCCCTGCCTGAGTTCTTGTTGGTAATGCCCCTGTCAGATAATACGCTGATCAATGCTTCACGTTGATCCAGTATCCGTTTCACGCGAAGTTAAGAGTGCTTAAAATGACCAACAATTTTGCTGCATTTGCCAATAATGGGGTTTTCCTCTAACTTGTTCAAAACCAATTCTTATGATCTGTTTTCTGACGTCGGTCTGCCAGATGTTTGATAATATTCATGAACTTCGGGGGAAAAATCCAACTCTAAATACAGTAAATACTTTTGTGCTCTTGATAAATCTGTATAGAATGCATAATATGCAATATATTTTCGAAAAAATCGTTATTAGCTAAACTGAAAGTGCTACTTCAGGTCCGAAATTCGAATATCTTTTTATACAAAAATTATTCAAAATCTATCTCTAAACACTTTCATACTCTTAATAGGTCTATATAAAAATTATTTTTCGATAATAGTAAAAGACCTAATTTCGAATAATGCTTTTTATAAAAATTTGGATATCTGCAGAAATCTCGAGGTCAAACAGTTTTGTCATCACAAAATACCGTATCGACAAATTTTACAGCTCTATACTAGCTGTCTATCCCATGCAGAAGATGACCTTATAATATGCAGCGATGCCTGCTTTCCAACAGTGGTGGGAGAAGCAACGCAGTCGGGGGATTTTCACATTTGATAGCAAACGTTTGCCGCGTGTACTTGGCAGCCTCGCTATATGTTTGTCTTTACTTTATTTTGCCGTGCTCTTTTCCTCTTCTACTTTTGTACCAGAAATTAAAATTTGTCGTCTACGGTATGTAGTATGTATAAGAAAGTAATACCTATATTAGTTACATTTAGAAATCATTTTCAATTATTCCAATTTCGTTTTGAAATTATTCAGAGTTGAATAATCGAATATTTTAATTATTCGTATTCGATTCCCGGCCTTATTATATACTCCTATTTTTAATAGTAATGTTAAATTATTGCTTATGTTGGTAAATGAAACACACCCTTCTCTTAAATTCTTTTAATTAAATATCTAGTACATTATATATATTTTATCATGTCTAATCCTAAGATAAATATTACACGTAAAATTTACTTTTTATACAAGAAAAAAAATACAAAATGGTTATCCGCACTTAAACATTTATTACACAATGGCCATATGGCACCCGGCTATTCGAAAAAAGTCAAAGAAAATGCGCATTCATTGAATTAAAAGAAAGACATTCAGAACTTAATCTCATTCTATAAGGTAACACGGATTAAATTAAGTATATATATAGTTTTATTATAGATAATATCGGATAGTCGTAAAAATTTATCGTTCGCTAGCCTTAAACTTTGGTTCAATTATTTACAAAAATCACAAGAAGCATCAATATATACATATATATCTTTTCTTTTGCCTGATAGAACAGAAATGGAGGCATCAAGATTTAAATCAAGCAAAACAAGACTCATTTAATAACAAAACATTATCAGATCATTAGAAATATTGCAAACCTTCAAGTGTACAAACAAATGTTATAAAATACATTGGATATATTACAGGCGAAAAGCCTTTACGTTTAACAATTGGCTGATATTTTTACACTGCCGTGTTACATTAAATATTTTTTTCACTTTTTTGATTATACACTTTACATCCTAGATATTATGCTGTTGTTTTTTTTTAATATTCTCCAGTATACTTTAAGAAGTTAGACAAATTTCACTTATATCACAATTATAATAAATCTATCTTATTTGTTATTCCATTTGTCTTAAAATATTTTAATATTGAAACACAACAAATCATAAATTATGAAAATAAAATAAATAAATATTACTTTAAATTTTATTACCCAGCTGGAAAAACTTTCAGTGAAAGGGCGTTGAATGATTGTTTAAGTGTATCTATCTTAATTAAGTAAATAAGCACATTTAATATTATATATGTACTACTATTCTGCTGAAATCGTACTTATACAGAAATAATCTGTGGTAAATAAACTATGGATAATACAGACTATTTTCAATTACAGTTCAGAGGAAAGAACGGGGATAAACTTCTTCGTATTGTTTATTTAACAGAGATTGTACAGATATAGACCTAAACTGATATACAGGATGATTGCTAAAAATGTTAAATGTGAATTTTTACTATTAAAATGAATGGGTATGTATAAAATAGCAAGAGCTAAAACTGGATCCTGGAAGTATTATGTATAATACTTGGCCACAAAAACTCTTTTGTGCATACTACTGAAACCATTTCTGAAAAAAAAAAAATGGTTCGGTTCTAATCTGTGCAAATCTACCACAATTGCATTACACATTCATGTAACACAAAGTGAGTTTAATTTAGTAATCTGATACCCAACTACGAAATTGAACTAATTTATTGTGCATTCTAGAATCAAAGCTGTGCTTTTACAGTTAGCATGCGATAAGGAAGGTCAAGAGGTAGGTAATATTTGTTACATGTAACACAGCTCCAATCCAATAGTGAAATAATAAGAGATAGTTAAAACAAGGGTGGTGCTCTAGGAAAGGATAGTTAGTTTACTTCACCTGCATTGTAAATTAGTCACACATCGAAGCCCAGAACTATGTTATATAACCAGTTAAATATCAAGGTTGGAAAATTGGAAAGGTTATGTTAGTAAAAATACTAACACAGTTCTGGTAATTTATATGTAAAATACTGGAATGTGTATAAATAGAATATCAGAAAACCAAGAAATAGAAAAACATACAATCATTATAGAAACATGATTTTAAGGTGTGTGTGTATATGTTCATTAGAAATCAAGTCATTGTATGTAGTCAGTTTAAATAAAAATGTCAATGTCTAATATTTATGAAACTTATACTTAAAATGAAAATCATCTTCCGTCTAATGATTGTATGTAAGTGGAAAATTTGCATAGTCAGAACCCAACCACCACTTAATAAAACAAATATAAAGCGAGAAGAATGTGATTAACTTAAATTGTGTGAAAAAGTGTTTTCTAATAAATAGTGTATCATGTGTTTGATAGTGTAATTCAAATATTGCTGGTAATTGAAGAATATAAAACAATTGATTTTTCAATGATAATTTAGTAATGAAATCTAAACCATATAAGTAGAATAAAATTTGTTGTGTTTCAATCTAATCAGCACTTAAATCTACATAGACAGAAAGTTCGAATTAACTAAAAAGAAAAACATATTAACGGTCAAAATAAATTTTGAAATAAGACTGATGCAGTGAAGAGAGAACATCATCTATATAACAAACTACGTACTTTATATGTCTCTTCCATTTTTTAATAAATATAACAATAAGCAGCAACGATATAAAAATTATAATACTCTTGACTTCGGCCAGTTTAGCCCTAATGATCACAATTCCCAGTCTGCGCAAACAAAGTCGAACGGTTATAACCGACCGACGTGACACTAATTTCAAAATCGGCCTGTGTCGGCTATAACGGCAGATTTAGGAACGAGTCCTTTTTGCGTACCCCTGCAACACAGCAGCCATTGTTCGTCCACCTCCAGCACAACTTTCAACTTCTCTCCTTCATTGAATGAAAGATGTCCACTCTCTGATGGCATTCTGTGCGACAGTGTTCGCACCACCCTGCAAAACAGACATGTTATGCCTATTTGCAGGATATTACAGAAAATTACAACACTCACTTGGACGTTTGGGACTGTGAGGTTGGCTTTCTGCTAACAGAGGTAGAGACGGCTCTTCTTTGCGGTACGATCTTTCCGTTTTTACCATTTTGAGCGACTGGTTTGTACGGTAGGCTGCTTGGTCTTGTAGCATGTGGTCTGGGAGAATCTGAATTGTCCAACTGGTCCAACCTACTAGTTCTAAAATCAGAAATAACCACGTATTTAGCATTATTTAAAGTTTTATTACAGTAACTGCAGCTGTATCAAACTAATTATAGAGCATCTCAACCTTAGTATTCAGTATGTCTTACGCAGACAGACGACATAGAGTTGGACAGTGACAGGTTAGGTTGGTAACTGGTGATGACACGAAATTTTAAATACTTGTTGGTTAGGATATTTTTCTAATATATTATTAATTTGACACTTGACAGGAAGGTTATGTTGTGATACTTACACCACACCGACAATACCAACCATAATCATAATAAATCGAACTGACAATATTGCCTTGAAATAAAAAAAGACAGTTTATTACAAATTGTTTATGGTAGTAAAAGAGGTATATATATGCCATAAGAGACTGGACTGAATACTAAGGTTGAGACGCTCTATAGATTAAAAATAAATTTTTCAATATTGATTGAATAGTTTAATAAACACTAGAATATTATTACCTGATTGCTCCTTTTTTAGGTGTATTATTTTTGACTAGATTATTACTACTTGGAGTTTTGTTAACACCTCCAATAATTCTCTTTGGAATACCACCAGGAGGTGTAACTACTTTCTTTGGTGTTACACCTTTAAGGTTAGGTTTACTTGTACTTGGAGATATTGCTATCGGTATTCCTGATGGTTTATTTGGAGAGGATGCCGGTCTTGGAATTTTAGATTTGCTATGAGTAGGAGATTCTGGTGGTGAAGTAGAATCTTTTCCACTAAGCATTTCCCATTTTCTTTGCAATTTCTTGAATTTTTTACCATTTAGCGGTTTGTCATCAGATAAATTTGAATCCAAGGATTCTGGTGCATCGCGTGGTAAATTTTCTGCCTGCGTTATTTCATCTTCCTGTAACTGTGTAGGATGCTGATGGTTATTCTCAAGGCTATCTGTGTATTCTTCCTCTGAATCATGGGCTAATCTGTTATATGCTTGGTAAAGCTTTGAAGTGAGTGAAATTCCGGACCAACGTTTCTTCGCTACACTTGTCACATCTTCACCTAATTTGAAGCTTGGCTTTGAAAGATATCCTGGCTCTACACAGGATCTTGGACGCTGTTTTATCATCTTCGGCTTGAAATTTTCCAAATTAACCAGATCTGGTAATGCTTTTTCTAGATTTGTTATAGAATTATTATGTAGGACTGTAGCAGAAGTTTCTTCAATGTCAACTGAGTTACCATGTGATGAATAACCAGATTTCCATGACTAAAAATGTAATTGATACAAACACTTTAATTTTTTTTTTAATTTAATATAAGTAGATTACCTTTGGATGTGTTGGACTGGTTAGATGTTGATAGGAGTCCATCCTCTTCAGGCTATTGTGTAGCTGTCTGTACTCAAATAGTAAGTCGAATTGGAAAGGTAATAAAGCTAATGGTTGTAATGAAGCTATTAATGTGTCTAAGAGACTTCGCACAGCTACACTTCCTGTTAATGACATTACCAATAAAGAATCTGGATTATAATGCCTTTTTAAGACACTTTCTCGTGTCCTTAAAAAGCTAGCCCACGCGTCTAGAGAACGAACATTTAACAGACCGAATACGAACGCGTTAAATTTCACTAATCCTTCGGTGATTGCGTCTTCACCATTAATGCGCATAACCAATTCATTTAAAGCTTTAGTCAATGGGCCTTGTTGGGCTGAAGCTTCCACTACCTGCCACACAGAATTTCCGATTGCGCCAAATGATGTCTCCAGTGTCGGTTTGAGGCCATCACTTAGAACGGCATAGAGAGCTGGACAGAGACATGTCAGTGCTAGTTTGGCACAAGTTGGCGTTAACTCTGAATCTCCAAGTGTGTTCAATTCGCATTGGTCAGTTGCTGGTGAAAAATGATGAATCATTTGTTCAACAGCATCAGTTACAGCAGATACTAGAACACGTTTCTGAGTGATGTCATAATGAGGTTTATGAGTTGGAGTTGTATGTGGACTAGAATAACTTTCGGGACTGGTTTCACCTTCCTCACAGATGGGCATGTCCACTAAAGTCTTTGTCTGAAAACAATATACACATTTTTATGTATTTTGTCATGTTGTTCCATGTAGTAATAATAATAACAATTTTGTATACCTTCTGGCTAATGTTACAGTTTTCAGGCCGCGCAAGCGCTTCTATGGCTTAACGACTACCTAAATAGTCGGGACCACCGGCTTTAAGTGCCCTTCGAACGGTAGCAGCTAAGAGAAATGTGAATTTTAAAATTTCCAAAAGGCCTGACCGAGAATTAAACTCGGAACCTATAGGTTGAAAAACCACTATCGAGTCACTAGACAATTACTGTTACATGTATTACAGTCTGGCAGTGCGAGTGTTAACACATACTGTACGGCAGTTGAATAATAGCATGAATGAAAAATTTGGAGTTTAATCAAGTCACGCACTTTAATGTGAATTTTCGCAACTGTCAGTCGGGCAAAGAGTGCAGGTGCTGATATACGAACCAATAACATAGTCGCGAATCAAGAGCAATACAAGGATGTATTGATATCTAGTTAGCCTTGACCGATTCCTTGGATAAAGAAAATATTGCGATACCATAGTAACGAAACATAACCTATTAGAAGTGTCAGTGTAAAGTTTCACGGCAAAAAGTCAAACCAAAGTTGCGCACTTAAATTTGAAAAAAAGCTATAAAAGGGGCAAATTTTCCATTCAAGATGAACACCGATCGGGGGAAGGTCAGTTTCTGTGTCCTTCCCCGAAAATGTTGATGCAGTTCTCATGACATGATTTTGTCAGACTGCCAAATTGGGCTAAAACGAATATCTGAGGCATTGAATATCTCATATGAATGCGTCCATGACATAGTTCACGTCGATTTGGACATGAGAAAAATTTCTGCAAAATAGATCCCTAAATGTCGGTTGACCAGAAGTGCCTAAGTGTGGAAGCATCGCGTTCGATCTGTGCTCGGTTTGAAAAAAATTCAGACTTCTTAAGCTGTATTGTTACTATGGATGAAGCTTGGATAAGTTTCTACGACCCTGAAACAAAGCACCAATCGATGGAGACACTCTGGTTCTTCAAGGCCTAAGAAGTTTTGTGTTAAAAAAAACTGCTGAAAAAGTTCTTGCGTCAGTTTTTTGGGATTGTCATGGAGTAACCGTGTTTGATTTTCTGGATAATGGTAGAACAATAACTGGGAATTACTATTCGACGTTACTGACCACTCTACGAGAAAAAATTATGAGAGAAGGCGCGAAAAGTTGTCCGAAGGTGTTTTGTTTTTGCAGGACAATGCACCTGCACACAAATCGCATGTTGCCATGCAAACAATTCGTGATTTAGGGTTCGAATCACTCGAACCCCCCCCCCCCCCTATTCACCCGAATCTGGCTCTGTCCGACTATCATGTCTTTCCTCAACTCAAAAAAAAAAAAAGGTTAAGGTCGTAAATTTGCTTACAACGAAGAGGTGATAGAAGCTTGGTTTGCAGAGCAAGATAAAAAAAAATTCTTTTTGAAAGGTATCCATTAAGAAGAGACTATGTTGAATAATAAAATATTTTGACTTTCAAATTATGGGCTAAGAATTTTTCAATACATCCTCGTAGAATTAGAGGTTATTAGAATGGCAACATAAATCCTTGCTTACGTCACGTATATAAGATACGACGCTTAGGACAAGCGCGTTTCCGTCCGATGAGTTCAACGATATTTGATCTAAGGGACTGAATTTGCAATGCTGTTACGTGAGGAGGGGATTAGCTTTGTCGAAGTAACAAAAGATGAAAAATGATCTTCTGCAACGAGGATTATCTCCGCTGTGATTTCTGATTGTATTGTGTGTAGTGTCAAATAATAGTTTAAGAAATAGTTGAACTAAGCGACTATTGCTGAAATAAGCGAGGTGCAAGCTCCTCCAGGTCCCTCAGAGAATTATAAAAGGCATCTCTTGCTGTCATTAGTTATAAGTTCGCGAGTACTCCCCCAGAGCAAAATCCTAGTTGCGGTTTTAGTGACCCGGGAAATTAGGGTTGGAGGCCGTGATAATATATTCGAGGATCTTGTGGTTTATGATAGAGGACTTGTTAAAAGATTCTAATTAAATGTATATAATACTGTACTGTGCAAATTGATCTTTTGAATAAAAATAAATAGCAGTGTCATAGAAGTAAGTACATTTCTAACAAAAACTATTGTAACACATTGCTTCAAGCATATTGGTAAAGAGAATGAAGAAATTATGTCTATGTTTGCTTTTTCTTAAATACATTACACATGCTATGTGAATTATCTGTGCAAATACTAACAGTTATAATATAATAATAATATAACTTACTTGATATTGCCTTTGGGTATTATTTATCATAGCAGATACATTTGGCGAATTATTAGGTGCAGTAAATTTCGTATCTGCTGGTTTTGGTAACACTTTCACCCTTTCTGCAAAGCTGACGCTCTTTTTCGAACAATCTTGATTTATTCTTAGTGCAAGGAACCTACTGACACAACTTCTAAGTTGCATCAGACTTTCTTCATCCGGCTCATCACCTTCAGATGCCAACGACATTCCGCTGAGCTTCAGAAACTCCTCCAATTGAGCGATATCTTCACAACTTAAATTTGTGAATACTGGATTACGTGTTAGCGTGCTAAAAACTTCCTGATGTTCGTCTAAACTACTACTAGATGTGCCAGCATCAACACCTTCATCTTCAGTTTCACTTAAACGTTTATTTCGTGGTAGGTAATAAGGTTCATGTAGCGATCGGCGTTTGTTTGTAAGGTCACTGTCTTCTTCTTTGGTCGTAACGTCTGCCATACTATAACGTTTAATTTGCGTCGGTACCAATTTTTCACCTTTTCGAAGTATGCCTCTTGGTAGTGGCGGCCTTGGTGGCACTATTTCTGGTCTGGTTTGATCGGCTAAACTAATGGATCTTTTTGGAAGAGGCGGAGCCATTGTTGTAATAGATCTTTGTTTTTCACTTGTTAGAAGACTTGCCTCTGAACTAGTTACACTATCATAACGATAAACAAATAAGGGATTTAAGTTTGTTGTTGCAGGACTACCTTGAGAGTCAGTCAAGAGCATAGTGGAAGAACCTCGATATCCAGAACTCGGTTGAGTTGTTGTGCTTGATGTAGAGGAAGCACGATCCAAACTGTTTGTTCTTTCTAAAGCACTATAATCACAACTGCGAGGTCGTTTGTCTTTTCTTCTGTTATGATCTTTCTTGTTTATATATTGAGCAACTTCTGGAACATCAGCAAGTATTTTCTTGCATTCATTTGGTAAGAGAACATTTAAAGAATCCCAATCCTGCACATGACTAAATCCTTTCTTCTTAAGTGCTTCGAAATCATTACAACTAAATGGTCTTCTTTTATCAGGCATAGTGGTCTTATGATTTTGTGGCATTAACAATACTTTGGTGAGATCTTCTTCTTTATTTTTTAAGAAATCGAGATTAGGCAAGGCATAACTAGGATATAAAATGTATACAGGCTTTGCGACTTCACTTTCTTCTTTCAGTTTCGTTAGAAAAGATGGCTCAATAACTTTAACACTCTCTTTTATATTATTGCAATTTAATTTGTAAGGTACATTTTTCAACACTTCTGGAAAACTTGTTTGCATGCTTCTATTCATCAAGTTGACCGATACGTGTCTTGAGAATTTATGTTTCCGCTCTGTATAACTGGAATTTGTACTATTTGATGATAAGCTGATGCCTAAGCTATTGTTCCGCTTTGTGTTTGTCGACTTTGATTTAAAATTCTTCTTATTGTCTATACTATTGTTATTATTAACGTTGTAATTACAACCGTAACAACATATGTCGCTACTGTTTTCCATAGACTCCGATTTTCCAGTGCTTTCGGACAGCTGTTCTACTGACTCACTTCTAGAAATATCGTCCTCCTGATCTTCGACTATTATATCGCAGCTTTTCACGTTACTCGACCCAATTTTTTGATCCGAAAGGCTATCTTCAAGTTCGTGGTCTAATTTTCTTTGGTCTAGGGAAGGCTTTGTTTCTGATATGTTACTGTCGCTAGATTGGGTGGCGGGCCAATTTTCACTATTTGACGAATGATCCAAGGCTGTTGACATGCCTGAAAGAATAGTTGAAATCTATATTGAAGTACGTATTAAGAAACTATAATTTATTAATATTTCTACATTGAACTGAATTTATTATTAAAATTAATTAAATTCTTATTAGTATTTTATTAACTTCGTTTCGCATTCTTGAGAATTTTGTCTCTTTTTTGAACGTTGTATGGTCGTTACTGCTTTCCATCTTATACATATACAGAGTGAGTAAATCTCCGTGGGGAAGGCAGATTGTGCCATTACAGATTTCGTTTTTGTGATAGCCACCCTTTAGTAGCACTTTTTAAATTCATTCTGAATTATACAGAGTGTTCTAAAAGTGGTGGCTAACCATAGTTATGGTTTTTTAAATGAAACATCCTTTGTATAATCCTTAGTCAAAACGTAATAAGAAAGTATAGGCTTAAAATCTAATGTTATTATAACTATTTTCTTGAAGTTTATTTAAAACATTTATTTCTCGAAAAATTGATTAAACTTACATGACCCATTTTGATCTAAAAGTAATTTTTTTTCAAACAGGTACAGTCTATACATCGCTTCATTTTTTTAAATAGGTATTTATTAAATTGCACTCCAAAAACGTGGATGACATTATTATTTGAACTTTTCTGCATTAGTTGCATCGTTTTGGGAACCGAGAGGGCCCAAGTATGAACTAAAGACGACGATTCAATGCCACAATTAACTCCCATCGACCGGAAAAATGTCAGAATAAAATTAACGAATTAATCAATATTTGAAGATATATAGCTGCCCATAGGAAAATATTATTCTATAAAAGCTAGTTACAAACTGATATTTAAATAAAGTTATTAAATATTACTTTTCTGCAACAATATTTTATTTAATACTTGGCTACCCTGTATAGCAATAGGCAAGCATTGCTGACAAATTTATATTAGCGGATGACAATTGTAACAATTGGCAAAAGAAAATTATGACAAATGTCAAAAGGTGTATTAAGGCGGCTGCACAATCGAACGGGAACGGTAACGAGAACGGGAACGGGAACGCAAACGGTAAATTTAAGCAGATGCACAATTGACGGTAATACTCCGAATATACCTAGGGATATTTGTTGAGAGTAAGTGCTATTTCAATTTACCAAGTTGCCAACTTGGTTGATTTATGTTTAAAAACTGTATTTATTGACTGGTAGTTGACAATCTTTACTGAATTTTTAAAGAAAATCGAAAATTATGGATTTAGAAGATGATGAAAATTTTCTTATTTGCATGCATTTTATGTTATGTATATTCATGTACTACAGTGCGTGTCTGTTAGAAAGAAATAGAAGGTAGGTTTACAGAAATTTGGTGTTGAAGATTATTAATGAAAACTATCCTGCAAATTATCCCACCGTTTCTTCGCTGCTTCTGTTGCGATTACAGAAAAAGGAAAATAGTGACAATACATAGATAGAATATAATATAAATTTGGGTTATGTTTGTACTGTATGTTCTTTTATCATTTCATGTACATATTGTAACGTTTTCGGGTTCCAATAAACAACTCGTGCAATTATTTATTTAAAACAGTCTGTATATTTATATACTCAAAATTATTTAACAATATAAAAACATAAAAACTAACTTAACACACTTAAACTACTACAATTTAATTATCACAGGTATTTATTTACTACTACTATTATTTATATCTCTGTCCGTATTTATTTATATCACACTATTTATATAAAACGGCACTACTATATTTATTTCTACGCTACCACTACGTAAGGACTTTCTTTATCCCGAACTACTCCGCCCGCAATGAATCCCGTAATGAATTCCGCAATCAATCCCGTAATGAATTCCGCAATGAATCCCGTAATGAATTGAATCCCGGTGACTCAGTCGCCTTATATACCATGCATGAAATGTTCTCGAAGCATTCTCGTAAACTCTGTCTCCCTCTAGAATATTTGTAGAATATTCCCAGACATTTGTCTCCGCTTCCGATACAGTACCATGCGTAAGTGTATGACTCACCGCTTTACGATGTTTACCAGCCGCGCCGAATATGATTTATTGCTCGCCCGGTCTGCCTTTTTTTTTGCGTGTGACAATTTCGTTTTTATCGCGCCGAGAGATCTGATTCTTTTATTTAATGTAACTCATTTCGTCTGCTGGTTTCGTTACATTGTCCCCTTCTTAAAAACTGCGTTTCGTCCCGAAACACACTATTCCATGTTCTTGACGCCGGGGGATGACGAAATCCACACCGGGACCCACGGGTGCACCCAGCCGTCTTGTGGGAATGGCAATCCACCGTCCCAGGCTGCACAACGGGCTGATCGGTCCGACAGCCGCACACGACCATTTCCATACCAGCACGCCGAAACACTGCGTCCAGCATGTTTCCTGCGATTTTCCATACCAAACGGTCTAATCCGCAGCCCATTCCTCGGAATTGCCAGCCTCCCCACATCCTGCTCGTGTGCACGTCCTCGTAGATCGACAAGGGATTCCCATAAGCTGGCTCTCTAGGTTTTCCAGCAATTTGTCGCACATCCGCCACTTCACCGCCATCACGTCCATGGTATGGGGCAACTGGTTGAAACACACCATCCCTGGCTCACTATGAGGTGTTAGTCTCATGCGATATACGACGTCATCTATTTGCTCTATTATTTCGTATGGTCCCTCCCAGTATTCTTGGAGCTCTGGGGACAGTCATCGGCGACGTTGAGGATCATACAACTAAATAAGGTCTCCTTCTCCGTAACCACCTCTCTCGGCTTGCACGCGGTAACGATTCTTCGTCCTGTCGCTGGCATCCTGAGTGTGATGGCGTACTCGCTCGTGCACATCCTTCAACCTTCGCCAGGATCCACTGGCGCAGTCTTCTCCATTTGGGTTCTCCACAACACACTTGAGTAGATCATCCTCTACCTTCAGAGAGTCCCATTGAGCCCAGTAGGATTCCAGTCCCTGTGAACGAGGAGCCACTTCTTGCCAAGCCGGTCCGCGACCTATTCCCTTCCAAACCATCAATGAACCAAGGTCTTCATCAGCTTCTTGATCAATCCGCAAATTGTCAGGATGCCACGGATCGTCAACCACGATTGTTCCGAATGTGTTGGCCGATCTTTCTTCTAGGCGGTTGCTATGCCTGCAGTCTCCTGGACGTGGTCTTCTTGCAACAGCATCAGCGTTTTGGTTTTGCACAGATGCACTTCGCGCTATTTATTTTGAGGCTCTACGATACTGAGTCGACGATTGCCTCTTCTCATCGACCCGTTTCATTTTTCGCTGCTCCGCTATGGTTTTCTTGGGCTTCTTCGCGCATTTACTATGCGCATGGCCCATTTCCATCTCCAATTCCAGCATCGGAGCGTTCTTCTCTTAGGTTGCACCTGATTCACCAATCGTCGGACTACCTGTCCCAGGTGTGCATGTCCATACTTCATCTCAAGACGCTTGATTGATTTAAGATAGTCTTGACACTCTTCCGGAAGTAAGGTCTGCAGAGCATCACTGGCCTGTCTTCTTAATGACACAATTAGACCAGTATCTTTCTTCGGGGACGTCCACCCATTTGCTCCTGCAGCGGCTTCGAATTGATTCCGGTACGACATCCATGACGTCTTTCCATCGAAGGTGGGAGGTTTTACCTTTACCTTCGCTGTTCGGGCAATCTCCAGGCTTCCGCTTGAGATATCATGGGGACCGCAGTCGTTCATCGCTGGCAACTGAAGCTGAACCCCAAACTCGTCCCCCATTCCGAACACGCGCTCCTCAACTTTCTGTTCCATGGCTTCGATGGCCTCAGAAAATTCCTGCCTCCCATTCGATGAATTCTCTTGAATGTCTTCCTTAAAAGTAGTCTCGAGTTTTGAATTACTTGCAATTTCATTTCTTGAAGCTTTAAAACTATTTGCAATTTCATCATTTAGAGTCTTGAAATGTTCTTTTATAGTCTTCATATCAGTCTCGAATTGTTTTTCAACTGCATCTCCTATAGTCTTGAATTGTTTTTCAACTGCATCTCCTATAGTCTTGAATTGTTTTGCAATTTCATTTTTAATTTCTTTTAGAGTCTTGAATTGTTTTGCCATTTCAGTTAATATCTCATTTTTTAAGATTATTAAGCTTGGATCAGTCTGCATTTGAAACAAATATTTTTCGGGATCCTTACCTTCATTTATTAAAAGGTCACGAAGCCGGTCCTGGAGAATTGTTTTTTTTCCAGACGCATCTGCGTCCCTTTCTTCCAATTCTGCCCTTAACTCGGAGACCTTTAATTCTTCCAAACGTTTGGTAGCCATTTATTTATTTATTTATTTATTTGCACTTTTATATTATTTATCCCATTTCTGACACCAATTGTAACGTTTTCGGGTTCCAATAAACAACTCGTGCAATTATTTATTTAAAACAGTCTGTATATTTATATACTCAAAATTATTTAACAATATAAAAACATAAAAACTAACTTAACACACTTAAACTACTACAATTTAATTATCACAGGTATTTATTTACTACTACTATTATTTATATATCTGTCCGTATTTATTTATATCACACTATTTATATAAAACGGCACTACTATATTTATTTCTACGCTACCACTACGTAAGGACTTTCTTTATCCCGAACTACTCCGCCCGCAATGAATCCCGTAATGAATTCCGCAATCAATCCCGTAATGAATTCCGCAATGAATCCCGTAATGAATTGAATCCCGGTGACTCAGTCGGCTTATATACCATGCATGAAATGTTCTCGAAGCATTCTCGTAAACTCTGTCTCCCTCTAGAATATTTGTAGAATATTCCCAGACATTTGTCTCCGCTTCCGATACAGTACCATGCGTAAGTGTATGACTCACCGCTTTACGATGTTTACCAGCCGCGCCGAATATGATTTATTGCTCGCCCGGTCTGCCTTTTTTTTGCGTGTGACAATTTCGTTTTTATCGCGCCGAGAGATCTGATTCTTTTATTTAATGTAACTCATTTCGTCTGCTGGTTTCGTTACAATATATACTTACGTGTGGAATTTAAATTTTCCGCAATTGAAATCCACGTCTTTTGTTTTACTTTTTCGTCTTTGTAGTCTTTTAACGATTTATTGTAAATGTGTGCATTTTGCTCAACAAAATAAATTAATAATTCGTCATCCATTTTTGAGACAATTACTGACATCTGTACTGACATATAAATTTGGGAATATGTAATTTTAAAGCCTTCTGATTGGTTCCGGTAATATACGGGAACGAGAAAGTTAAAACTTGACCAACTTTCCCGTTTTCGTTACCGGGTAGCTTGTCGTTCTCGTTCTCGGAATTGCATTGTGCATGCCTACATTTACATCGTATGATTTAACTTTTTTCCCGTTCTCTTTACTGTTCCCGTTCCCGTTCGATTGTGCAGCCGCCTTAAATATTATTACTTATAACAGTCCTGAAATGGCTTTTGTAGGTTATATTACTTAACAGATAAAATATTGTAACATCTCAAAATTGACAGCATTTAAAATTTTTGGCGCATGTCGGTCGGCAAAGCGATTCTTGTCATTTTTTGATATAATTTTGTCAATTCATGTTTTTTATTTGAGTATGATATAGTGAGCCATATAATATTTGCGAAATTGACAAGTGAACGCGCAACATTTACTAGTTGGCTACTCAGTTGAGAAGCGTATTTATTTTGTGTTAAAATAATTTAGACATGTTATTTGCTTTTTGGATTTTTCTGAAGAGCTTGCAGATATGATTTTTATACTGGGAAATTCCAAAGATACCCACCTTGAAAGATGCACTTTAGAATTGAATGTTTTTATTATTTATATCTGTGATAATTAATGAAAAATCCATTAAAAGTTCTTTCGGCAACAGTAGAAATTCTCACGTCAACACCTGTCAATTAAGCCGTTTGCATGATATTAGCCAAAGGGTTTATTGTAAGGGCTGTAAAATCAACTAAATTTCACACGTATCAAATACATTTAAATGTTCAGTATGTACTTATGATTTTGAAGGTAGATGTGTTCTGTCAATATACAGGGTGAGTTTTTTTTCATTATTTGTATGGGGATCTCGAAAACCATAAGAGATACGCATTAGGTTAAATGGAGAAAGATTTGCATCTTTATAAGCCTGATCCAGATACGTTTTTGTCAATTTAAGAAAATGCATGGTTTACTAGATATTTGCAAAAAATAGAAATTCTCCAAAACCTTTTAAGTGCTGTAACTTTCCTATTCTTAAAGCTAGAAATTTTTTTTTGAATGTTGTTTTTAAGAAATTCAATTTCAAACAACATCTTCTTAAATTTTTAATTTTGCTTAGCATTTTTGAGTTAGCAAGCAAAGTCAAATTTTTTTAAATGGAAACCATAGTTGGCTATGACATATTCTAATAGTGCATTTTTTTCTGGTTGCAATGATGCAAGGGTTGTAGAACTTATTTTAATAAATAACAGCACAATACACTATTATTATGTTTAACAAAAATCATGTCTTGCCGTGGAAAACGCGATATTAATAATTGAAGCATTATGTTTACTTCATTATTGACAGTTCGTTCATTAGGGTGACTAGCTGGTTTTGTTAGTGATTTAGTTGCTTTACAAAGTTAGTTATGGTTTACACACATCTTGAGAAACTTGATATGATTGAATGTTACATTATTTGTAACAAAAATAGTAAAGAAGCCGCCGAACGCTATTTTTATTGTATTTTGATCGCCCTCAACCATCGTTAGACAAAAGAGTATGGAAGTTTTGTTAAACTTAGAAATAAGGGTAATATTGGTGAAAAGACGCAGATAAATGTTTTAGCTGCTGTTAATCCGAATCCATCAACATCAACGCGGCAAATTGCACAAGGCGCTGCTACCTCACAACGCACAATAGTGAGATGAATACCATCCTTATAAAAAATTAGTTGGTCAAACTCTACACCCTGGAGACGATGAAAGACGATTAAATTTTTGTGCTTGGTTCGTAAATATGTGCCATGAAAATAATAACTTTCCGATGCAGATCTTATGGACCGACGAAACACGTTTTACAAACTGCCACATATTTAATCGCCATAATATATGAACACCTGTGGGCCCAAATAAATCCTCACCGTTTAGAAGAAAGGCGACCCCAGATTAGGTTTGGCTTCAATTTATGGTATGGTGTTATTGGTTCGCAACTTGTTGGGCCATTTATTTTTAATGAAACTTTAACCGGAAATCGATATTTGCAATCTTAGGGAAGATTTCGACAATATTCTGGATGAATTAAATTTACAGACGCGTACAAATTTATGGTGGTTTCAACACGACAGTACTCCGCCTCACTATCAGGCACAGGTCAAATATATTTAGATGAATTATTTCCAAACTCGTGGATCGGCAGAAATGGTCCTGTTTAATGGCCTGCACGTTCCCCAGATCTTTCACCGTTAGATTTCTTCGTCTTTGAAGCAATAAAAGATCTCGTATATGTGTGATCATATGCAACCCAAGAGGAGCTATTGGAAGCTGTTATTAATGTATTTGATAGCTTAGATGGGCGCAAAATTAGGAGAGCTATTAGCTCAGTGTTGAAAAGGTGCCGTATGTGCGTCGATAATAATGGTGGACATTTCGAACACTTAATGTAAATTTAGCGTGTTACGTGTTGTTAATAATTAATTCGTTTAGCGTTTTTATTGTTTCTTGTATTACATTGTATATTATAAGTTTCTTTTCTTTTCCATGGCAAGACATAATTTTTGTTAAACATAATAATAGTGTATTGTGCAGTTATTTATTAAAATAAGTGCTACAACCCTTACATCATTGCAAGCAGAAAAAAATGCACTACTAGAATATGTCATAGCCAACTATAGTTTCCATTTAAAAAAATTAGACTTTGCTTGCTAACTCAAAAATGCTAAGCAAAATTAAAAATTTAAGAAGTTGTCGTTGTTTGAAATTGAATTTCTTAAAAACAATATTCAAAAAGTTTTTTTCTAACTTTAAGAATAGAAGTGTTATAGCACTGAAAAGGTTTTGGAGAATTTTTATTTTTTGCAAATATCTAGTAAACCATGCATTTTCTTAAATGGACAAAAACGTATCTGCATGAGGCTTATAAAGATGCAAATCTTTCTCCATTTAACCTAATGCGTATCTCTTATGTTTCTCGAGATCCCCATACAAATAATGAAAAAAAACTCACCCTGTATAATAATTCAAATTAATGCCGAGACAAATAGACAATATCAAAATTGGTGATCGAATAATACCAGCATTTCTTTAAACATGTTGTGATACTTGTTATAATAAAAATATCGCACCATATTCATAAATATAAATGATCGTTATAACTACTAGAGAAAAGTTGTCTTAAGGTATCGAAACCCATCACAATCAGATAAAATATACATATATACTCGTATGAAACTACATGACAGGTACAACAAAAGAAACATATGTAAGTTATATTACAAGAGTAGAAATATATTTAGAAGGGCCATAACTGCAGGGGCCCTTTGAAACACTGCACCATTCGGTCTAGGATGTAGGAAAAAAGCTGCAGCATAAAAAACCTACATCACAGCGCCACAAAACTAAAGGTCTTTAGTTGTTAAGATCCGAGCAACAGCCTCTAGAGTTAAATTATGTAAATCTGTATATCCAAATTCAAATTTAGCTAGAAGACATTCTTCAACAATATGTTTAACTGTTTCAATCTCAGCTCTGCAATCACAAGCTGGACTCGCAATCACATTCCACTTGAATAAATTCCATTTCCTTCGCCAATCTCTCTAAGTAGTTATATTTGTCTTTGGATATACCTTCGATATTAAGTTGAAAAATCTTAACAACTGGACCAATATTCCTAAAAGAAACACAGTATGAAATCAAATTTGAAAAATTATACCTGTCATATGACCGTGAGGATCTTGGGGATCTTGTACAGTCTTCCAAGTGATGGTTATTATGGACAACATTATATTCTCCATTTTGGACCATCGTAAAGATGGTTACCATCAACCAAAATCAAATAAAGTTAAAGAAATATATATTAAAACATAAAAATAACTAGGAAAATAGAAACTTAAAAGTTACACTGATCAGATAAAATAAAAATATAACTTAAAAAATTAAGTTAAATGAGTCTAGTTCGAGCACATTTTTGACTTTTATATATTATATACCTACAGCTTTATGTAAAGTATTTTAGGGGTTCTCAAATATGCTGTCAAATTCGAAATTTTACATTCATAGTTTATAGAATATTGGTCCAATCATCAGGAGCACAATTTGCGTAATATTAAAATTTCTATATTATTTTTTGGGATTATTTTGCGGCTCCTTCATTGGAGAAGGGCTCCAAGTAATAGCCTTTTTTGTGCATATTATAGCAAACGCCACCGAAAAGAATAGATATGTAGTAAAAACTGGAATGACAAAATGTTCACAAATTATATTTATCACCCAAAGAGATTCGGAATCAACTTGATTTCAATTTTGTTTGAATGTAATCTTTACAGAAATCTAAGTTTAAAGTATTTATGAAACAATCTTCTAATTGAAAATTTATATTTAAAAGGCAATGCTAAACGAGTTTGTGAAGTTAGAAAACCTAATCAATCTTTAAGTAACTTCAATCTTTAAAAAAAGTCACTCTTGAAATACTTAAATTTAGAATAAAATTAATTAGTAGAGGAATTACTTTCAGTAATGGTTGTACACTTTTAAATATAACTTAATATTTATATTTATAACTTGAACTTACCTTCAGCACTCATACTTTTTTGTTTCATAAATAACTTGACTAGGCTGAAATTCTGCTGTTTACTGGCATTATCACTACTACTACTTGTACTTCCTGCGTCAATTGATGTTGCCATATCAGAAAATTCATTGGTACCACTTCCGTTGCTATGTTGCGTTTGATGCTGGATATCAAATACTTTAACCGGTCTTCTTTTCACAGTGCACGTATCACTCTAAAAGAAATTAACGTATTACAACTTGAAACGCACAATAACTAGTAAATCAATGGGACTCACCGAACTATTGCTCATATTATGCCCTTTCAGATAACTACTAGCTAGAAGGCTCATTAACTTCTGTTTATACAAATTCGGCATACTCTGGCTTTTCATTGGGTTGTCACCGAGACAATATGTCGTCTCGTCACTCGATTGGTTGTTATTTCCAGATGGTAACCGCCGTAGCTGGTTATCGCTACTCCTTTTCTTTAATTTACTCCAAGTGGTGAATGTACTGCAATCCGATTTTGTCATTGAAGTGTCCATGGCTTTTAAATTTCGAACATTTTTCTTTTTCAATACGTTTGTCCAATTTGCGCTGCCAACTCCGGAAGCTTCGCTCTTATCTGTAAAAGAAATAATACTATGTATACTTTTTATCAAGTTAGAGTAACTTAGTTATTAACACTTCAATATTTATAAAAGCAAAAGTCAGTGGCGGCTCTTTAATGAGAGCAAGTGAGCAATTGCACCCCCTGGAATTTTGAAACAAAACAAACCAAGCGGCGACTAACTCTGAAAGTATTTATTTATTACGTATTCATAGTTATTGAACAGGAACGTGGCGTGTGCGGCTGGCGTAACAACCTACATGCACCGATCGTCGTCACAGATATAATGACAACTAACAGCGCACGAATGTAAAGACGAGAAACTATTCGAATGTTTACCCCCTTCCACCGAGAGAAACATACACATGAGCAAAGCCCAACCGTTGCTCCGTAAGCCATTAACATTACATTGAAGGTGGGGAGAACTGTATTTTGTTCTACTTCCATATGGTATAATACATAGCGTGTGAGCAAGATCCCCAGTCTGCTCACCGCTGTTGTAAGATGAATTTAGGCTCTTCGTTACAGAATAACACGTTTTCGCGGTTAACGTATGATGAAAAAATCGCAATAAAAAGCAGTTCAACAACACAATGAACAGGTAACAAAAAATAGGCATGTGTTAAATTTAATAATAAATTGCATTAGATTTTGTGGCGCGTTTGAACTGGCACTTCGGGGTCATGATGAACGGCAAACGTCGAATACCAAGGGCATTTTTCGGGAATTGATAAATTTAGGCAAAATAGAGAACTCAGTGCTGTAGGTCTGCTACGCCTTCTGCTGGATGGATTAAGCGACACCTTTAATGAAGTTGTTAAGCTTTTAAAAATTGTCATTACAATCCCAATGACAACGTCTCAAGCGGAACGCCAGTTTTCACGGCTGAAGAGAATAAAAACTTTCCTGAGAAATACAATCAAAGAAGACAGATTAAATGCCCTTACTATGTTATCTTGTGAAAAAGAATTTACAAATGATTTCCCAAATTTTAATGAAAAAGTGATAGAACTGTTCTGCAAGTCAAAGACACGCAAAATGGACTTCGTTTATCGTCAGATGTAATCAAACTGTAGTGTTATATTTACTATTCCCTCAAAACAAACTGTACAATGAACAGTACCTGTCTGGAACAGTATGTCGGTGAAACTTATAAAGATTAGGTAAGCGTTCTTGTATTATACTTTTTAATTTTGAAATTATGCACTCCCTATGTGAACCACCCGAGCGCCACTGGCAAAAGTTGTGATTTAATTGATTTATCGTTATAAATGTTAACAAATGTGAAAGATATGCTTCTTTTTTGCACTTATGCTCCAAATATTATTGATTTAATACTTATAGTTAATAAAATAAAATATTGAACATAAACAATTTTAATGATTACAATTTTTGTGTATGTAGACTTCAAAATGAAACAAGTAATTATATTTCGAACATTATCATGATTTTATTATTCAACACTCATCTATTCAAGATTATAAATAATTTTTGCAGAACCTTCCTGATTTTTTTTTATTCTTCCACGAGGAAATCAATAAACGCCAAAAAAGTTTAAAAACGGAAAATTTAATCTTTATTAGTAATGGCAGCGAGTTTTGAGGGTTTCTTTACACCAGCCTTCTTTAAATTTTCTTATTATAGACGTAAATATATACTATATACAAAGCGACCGTGTTTTTGCATCAAGTGGTAAAGCTAATTTGATTTTAAAAAACGCCAATAGAGGTCTTGATATGCAATATAAAATTAATTTCAATACTATGATACAATCTGCCACAAACGCGATTACGTTGGTGCCAAATTGTCACAAAAGCTTTTACATGGATCGGTAAATTGGTATTTACGCGGTTAAATTGTCACAAACGGTTATTATAACGTGATCGTAAACAATGATTGTTTAGAAGGAACATTCACTGCTCTGCAAATGTGGTCGTGGTTACACATCAAACGTTCAGGAAATAATGTACTCTAAGTAGTAGAAAGTATTAACAAAAAGCACAAGGTTTTCTTTAAAGTTTTCATTTAACAGAATAAATAACGAATTAAGTAAAACTAACGTTTAAAAAAAAGAAATAATAATTGAAGGCAGGCAAATTATTATATTAGTGGACCGTAAACAGAGATAGGGATTATTAGTTAGTTATAAATCGATTTAAAATTAAACGTTAAAAATAAATTTGAAATGAATCGAACGATCTGATTTATATTTAACGTGTGTGAATCTTGTACAGATTTACGTGTTTCGACGGACAGCGATCGGTATTGGGCACTAGTGGACACTAAAACAACGAATATCACAAAGAGAATTGCCTAATCGAGTTATGAGTAATAAGCAAATGACACTACACAGGGTAATGAGAGGGGGTTCATAAAGATGCTGGGACTTTTTAAAGTAATCTGATGGATAAGGCTGACAGTTAACGTTTCGACCAATGGGAGAAAAAACGGTAACGCGACATTAACGAAAATGATAAAGATTTTATATAATTCAGGAGTTGTGAAATTAATTGAAATCCTTATTGGACTGTTCATATTACCTAGATTATAATGATATGTAACAATAGATAAATCCAACCAAGAGTAATGTAATAGTGGTGCTAAATGCGGGCTTTGCTGAGCATGGGTTGTTTACCTGGGACATTCATTGAAGTTGGCGTAATCTTTACCAGTCTAATAAGGGAATTAACCTAACAATAATCAAGGATTTAACGACTTAATAAGAAACAGAAATATTATATATTTAAAAATGTAAATAAGGAATTTAGGTGGTAGATATATGTATGAAAGTCTCTATCCTAGGTAGCTGGCAAAGGAAGAAAAGGTCTCCGTTTTATCACACAAGGGTTGATAGTATTAATGATAAATAGACAGCAATGTGTCAGGGAAAACTAGTGGCTGTTTTTTCCGATTTTGTTATATAGATAACTATTTGACCCTGAACTGTAGCCCACACAAGTAGTACGTAAGACGGAAGACGTACATATTCGTAGTAATTTGGTTGATACATCCCGTCTATTCCACAAAACAAAACGAAACATAACCTACAACTTACATCAAGAAATGAATACCTCTCATGAGTAATGCTGAAGTTACTCATCAATTGATGAGTTTGAAACATCATAAATTAATTCTTACTACCTAACATTAAATCATCCATTGTAAATGTTTACAATGTTTTCATTCAGCAGACACAACAGTTGCGCAACAGTTCAGTGACCATTTCCAGTAGACGAGCGCTTACTCTGAACATGTTCAGGAGCGGCCGCCATTTTTGTGAGCGGAAAAATTCTACGCTCACTTAGTGAGCGTATTCTGTACGCATGCGCCATTGATGCATTCCAAGACCAACCTAATACATAATTTTGAAGAAAGTTACTAGAAAAATACGATACAGCTAATTAAAGGTATTGTGCAGAAATAAATGTATTAAAATATTGGAGTTCACCCAGTATTTTATTCGGGTTTGGAAAAACCGACCCTTCCACTAAAAACTACGCCAAAACTTAATGCAGAAAAACAATTTATTATTATTGTTTATTCGGTTTAATCTGTATAATTTTAACATATGGCAGCAATGAAAAGTACCAGATGACAGACGATGACATAAAGGTGAGAGGTCCTGTCCAGCGAACACTAAACTGTTGTGAAGTGAACGGTTTGGGGCGGGATCGGTTCCCGATCCGTCTGCTGAATGAAAGCAATGTTAATGTTTTTAATATTTAAGTGGAATATGGGTGTAACACTTCCCTGCACGTCAAAGGTCAACAAAGTCGACAATTTCTATTGGTTCACTGTAACGCGCAAATTTTGTTTCTCATTAAAAATTCGAATTCTGATATATTTATAAATTCAAATTCAATTATATTTTCTTGTATGTAAAATATTCACTTGTTGCTAAACTTCGTTTCAGTACTAAGATAAAAATAAATCTTAGCAAGAAGTATGGGTACCTACATACAGGAACTATTTTATAATTTTGACTAATTAAAATGTTAAGTTCTCGTGAATTTACATTCGCCAATATCGAGTATTTCATATATAACAGAACAAATGCAATAAAGCAATTATAAAAGATTAATGTAGTGATGAGGATATTTGGGAAAAGCAAGTTCTTCGCCAATTTGCATTATTAACAAAATATGTAATAATTAAACAATTAGTAGCTAACTATAAAACCAATAGACTTACGGATTATCTGTTTATATTACCTACTTAAGTCGTTTACCTAACAGAAACGATTCTTCTATTATTCCAGATTTATTGTCCCCTTCATAATGTATTTTGTGTTATACTTTATAAATTGAAAGAGCAAAAAAAATTTCATCATAAATGAGTTAATTTGACAAAATGAGGTAGGTCATCGTTTAAATCATCTTCAAAAATCTACAATTTAGGAGCAAAATAAATACTTATATATTTTGCTAGTTGGACAGGTCGATTAATTTTGTAAAATTGTTTAGGCCATCAATTCTGAAGCCCTTACCAAATTTTATAATACATCAGTCAATGTCATGTATTAACTTATTTAAAAATGTAGTATAAAATTATATTTTTTCTACTCCCATACTTTAATTGTATTATTAGATATGCGGAACATGTACTATAATGATGTTCATTACGATACAGATTTTCATTATGTTACAAGTTTATATCCAATAGGAATACAGATTTTTCATTACGATACAAGTTTATATCCAATAGGAATGCGACATTTCAATATTCAAACAATATTCAATATGGCGACTGCATATCTGACAGATATACAAATTAAATAAATGTGACAGTTCTCTGCAATTTACAAGTAAGTACTTAAAATTTGTGCTTTTTTGAAAATATAAACGGTAAAAATGAGGGATAATGACAGTGAAATGTAATAATTGACTCCACCAGAAACTATGGAACAAGCCTTAGTAGCCACGAACAATTTATTACCAGCCAAATTCACAAAAACGTACGGAAAATTTTAACCTCAATTTATGAAATGGATTGTTCAAAAAATATGTTTTATTATGGCGTCGTAGAAAAAATAGTGTATGCAACTCGCATTTAATGGCTATTAAGACACTCGTATTCATTACAATACTCGGCTTCGCCTCGTATTGTAATTCTCTTACTCGTGTCTTAATAGCTATCATTAAATGCTCATTGCATAATATACTATTATGTGTCATTTAATCAAATAATAAGAGCAATTTTTGACATTATTAAAGAAAATAATAACGAAAAATAGGCTTACTACCGTTGAACTACCTGTTAGATACCTTATAACCCCGTAACAGATCTATTAAACATAATAAATTTGATGCATAGGAATGCAAAATAGGAAAAGATTGTTTAATAGATGTCACCGCAAAAAAATTCAACATGAATATGATAACCTGTGATGGGTATATTTTACTATCACTTATAATACCATGAGTAGTCAAAGTTATGTCGATTATTTTTGTGGTGGTTACACGAATGTCTTTCATGATTGCATTTAAATACTACGAGTGCGGAGCACGAGTAGTATTCGCAATTATGAAAGACATGAGTGTAAAGCACCACAAAAATAGTAGACTTAACTTTGACTACGAACCGTATTCGAGAGACTATTCAATGAACCAAATCAATTTTTCATATTAAAATGACTCAAAATTTAGTTACACATGATTACGTTTCCATGTCAACAAAAAAAACATTTATGTTTGTCATTAAAATTTTTGGAATCGTTTTCCTATTTAGTTCGTTTCGTTGAATAAAAACTGGTGTTTCTAAATAATGGGAACTGAGAAAAGATTTGGCACGAAATCTGACGACGAAATCGATGCTGAAATTTGCGAAAATATCCCTTGGAACACGAAGAAATCCAAAGATTCAGTATGGAGACAATTTAGTACATTTTTAACAGCAAAAGGCTATAAACTGGATCAATCTACTTCTCCTGTGGACTTAAATGTCATCTTAAAGTCGTGGGCATGTAATATGAAGAAAAAAGATGGGTCCGATTATAAAGAAGGCGTCATCAAGCACATGTGGAACGTGACGGCGAAAATGGTTCAAGAAATGTTCTTCAATAAGTGGAAAATAAACGTAAACCCGTTTTCTGATGCAATATTTAAGTCAGCACGTGACGCCAGGGATGCTACAAGAAGAAAACTGCAAGCGTGTCCTGAAAAAAGAACCAGCAACGCGGCGGCACTTACAGAACCAGAATACTTAAATATGATACGCATATTAGATGAGAGTACCCCAGACGGTTTACAGAAAAAGTTTTTCTTAATAGCATCTTACGAACTAGCTTGGCGGGGAGGAGAAGGGAGCAACTGTTTCACCTATTACTTCAAGGAGGAACTCGATAACAAGGGAAGAAGAACTGGTAGAATTGAGTATAATCCAGTATTTTCGAAAACTGCGCAGGGGGGAACTAAATCATTGACAGGCAGCAAGTGGTTGATAGAGAATAAAAGCAATACCGATATGTGTCCAGTTAGGTAACCTATTTATATTTAATTTCAAGACAGTATAATTAATATTCTTCTGTTATTTAGATTGTATTATCTACTGAAATCGAAGAGAGGAAAAAATGTGAAAACAGAAAGGATGTTTTTGACACCGAATCCGTTTTGGGATAAAGTTGAGAATGCGGTGTGGTATAAGAACAGTCCAGTTGGTATATGTGAGATCAGTAAATGGGTGAAGTTATTAGCTGAAAAAACTGGATTAGATGTTAAAAGAAGGAAGATATCAAATCATTCGGTACGCTCTTCAACTGTATCATCTCTGGCGAAAGCTGGAGTCGGAGAGCAACAACTGATGAAAATAACGGGACACCAAAATCTGAATTCCATAAAATCGTACTTGCAGCTTGATGATGAGCACCACGAGTCGATTATCACCAAAATGCGAAGAAATTTTACAACAACAAATGTGTCATGTACAACTTCGACATCTGTCAGTAATAGTGACGGTATTAAGCTACAAGAGAAAGGTACTCCCTCGAGTACTCCCAGTGATAGCTCTGTTCCAGAATGTCTGCTGCAGCACTGCAGTAATGTTAGTTTTTCTAATTGTACCTTCAATATTGTTAGTAAATGAGTTACATTAATAAAAACTTTCACTTGTTTAAAATATCCACTTGAATACCTTCTAGGAAGATATAATCGCTGAAATTTCCTGTTGCTATGATACGAAAGTAAATATTTGCTATTTTATTGGTTCATATTTGAACAATGACAGGTGAATTGAATAGTCTGTTTTATATTATAAATATTATCTTTAAATAGACTATTTCTTTTAACAAGATTCCTTAGAACCAGTTATATTTTCCCACGTAATATATATGAAAAAATTGAATACAATCTTTATATCTTATATTTCTTAAATAGACCAATGCCTGGGAAATTACTACAGTTGACCAGTTATATCTTTCCGAACGATGACGGTTCGACTATCTTTCAAAACGTTTTTACAGAAATTATAGATTAAAGCAAACATATACACTTGATAGGTTTCAATGCTGTCAGATCATACGATGATTTTGCTTTAAAAAATCAAAGGATATCTGACATAATACAAAAACAATGGCAGTGTAAAGAATTTGTCGATATTTGCTATAATAAAGTAAGCGGTTTTCAAATAATCCTGTAATCTATCTCCTCCGAGGTGGTGCTGTTTCGGCGTTCGCGATAAACAGGTGCAATTCCTGCTTTGAAAACTTGTATTGGAACTCAATGTAGTGTCAAAATCACTAAAGTCGTAGACGTTTAGGATAAATTATGCCGAATAACCAAAAACGCACAGCCGTCCTTCTCTACAGTAGAGAGAGCAACTTGTCGGTCAAAATATAGCTGTCGGTGTACCGGCTAATTTTGACAGATGAACGTTAGAGGTGCGTTGACTATTGTTCGTGCATTGACAGTCGGGCTATGGCGTTGATGTGGATGAAATGTATGGCAAGATAAAATTGAAGCTTGAATAATGTATGCTCAGTACGGCGGACGACACGTTATATATATAATAAAAGCCATTCGAGAGACCTACTCTAATCACATTGGTCGAAACAGCTTAACAAAAGCGTCAAAAAAAACGGCAAACTGTAGTGAATGGTATGTAATTCTCAAGAATATGCGTTAAAATGTGGCAATAAACGATAAATTCACATATTTCAAAAATATCTACTAAATGAGGCCCGTTAATTGTTATTTCCTGGCAATTTTTCGATAGTTATACAATTTTTGACGAAAAATCGCCATTTCTCAGAAACAGTTGAAAATCGACTAATACAAAGTGATGCCAGTTTAATCAGATCTTAAAGGGCCTACTACCATAAAAATTAAAAGAAATGCATAACATTCACATAAAAAACATAAGTTCGTGTTGATTCCTCGTTTTCACACTCTGTACACATAAAACTTTTTTTAAATTGTACATACAGCTCTTTACCATTGATAATTTTTGTATTAAGAATGTTTCACTATTTACATTATTAGATATCAATAATGAACTTTAGCGTTTTACTGGAGCAGCCGGTGTAACGAAAATTTACATAATAAATCCATAAAACATTTTTTTTTGAATTTGTATTCAGTATACCAATTAGCACTTTACAATCAACTTTTGTATAGGTTATGTCAAATTATTAAGAATCAACAATTCACAATTTCAAATACATAATCAGTATGCTATATATGTATATTACGTTATTGCTTCGCCCTGCAAACTTGAAACATGTTAAAGTATCTTCAAAGTTCAAAATACTCTTTTTTTTTTTTTCAAAACAATGTTTCTAAATATTTAAAATTGTTTTGTTTTAAGTATATTGGTTTTTTAATGAAATGAAATAAAAAATCTTATTAAAACAAAGTTTCGATTATTATCCCAAAATAACATTTTACGTGGAAGTAACTTTTAAAAATACCAATGCATGTTTAAAATTGGTTTATGTGACCATTTTTATTAGTTTGAGCTGTCAAGCAGTTCTTCGCTAAAGAGGGAGGAAATATGAATGCTACCTACTTTATTAAATATATTTTGTTAGAATTTTGCTCTGATCCGTGTAAATTCCTACTACAAAAAAGAACTCACCCAACATATTTCACTAATTATAATTTAATCCTTTATTGAATATTTTTAAGCAATTCACAACGCACATCACATAGAATCCTTGGGTTAAACTGAATATCTCTTTGCCAGTATCGATATGTGCGGTCTGATCTGTTTGTGTAAGTACATAATAGCAAATATTTACTCCAAGAACTGTGTCTAGATAACAATGCCTTAAGGCTTGTGTGGACTATGATACAGAAACATAAATCAATAAAGAAATGTTCATTTGATAGGCATTTAAGTTATATTTAAACTATTCGAAAGTTGTTATACGTTGTATGTGCTACATGCATCATTTTATTATTAGGACCTATATTTATTTATTTACCTATGCAAATATCTATTTTTAGAAGCTGGTATTATAATACGTTAATATATTGGTACCTACTTAAAATAAAAGCAATCGTAATGTCTTTTCTATGCAAATATATAGGTAAACATACGATAACCAATAATAGTTCTACTTAATATGTATTCCTTTTGTTTAAGGTATTATTTAGTGTAATGTACTCATACTTCTATAAATATTACTTATTAAAATTATATCTACGTTACGTTATGAAAATACATAGGTACATATAATGAACCTATAATTAGAACTTAATAAAAAAAAGTAATATTTAATTAAAACGGAACATACTGACAAAATGTATTAGACAACGCATCACATTCGATGCCGATTTTTTTTTATAAAACTGAGGTAGGTACATATTTATTATTATTTTGATACTTAGTACATCTAATTTTATTAACTACTCTATTTGATTGTTATTAACCAGTAACTGCTGGAGAAGTTGTAGATATACAGCAGTTAAATATATAATAAAGGCTATCAGCGTTACAGTAAATATCCAGTGATGTTGATCTACAACATGAGTAAATGACTAAGACCATACTTACTTAAAATTCAATTAACAATAATAACTTATCACACTTTTATTTATTGCTTGATTACTTCTTTTAAGTATTAATATTTATCGTAAATATTCTTTGGTAAGATATATCCATAATGAGCAAGTGTGTACGTATTATTAAACATTGTATTGACAGTAGGAACAGAATGCCTAATAAGAAACTGAAAGTTGTTGCTACTTTGTAGGCCAATCAGCTGTTATACACTCATGTGCAAAAGCATTGCCTATTTTTAATTTTCTGTGCTCCGTGAAAAGTTTTAAATATTTTTGGTCACATCATATATACAATACAGTATATGCTTTTTCTGTATAATAAGAACGTTAAAAAGAACACATTATACCATGCGATCATTTAAATTCTAAATTATAGCAGGCGGGATTTTTTTATTAGGTTGTCCGAATGTCAATTATTGATTAATTAACATTATAAAACGTCACTTTGACAATTCAAATTGTAAATTAGTACTTATATACCAACTCAATTTAAATTTCACAGCCTGCTCTAATTTAGAATTTAAATGATCGCGTGGTAGATAAACAACTGGATCCCAGGTTTAAAAAAAGTTTGGTATTGTAACATTTTGTTTATTGCGTTGCTACGGAGATAATAGATAATCTTAGGTTATTGCTCTCTCAGACGTACACAGATTATGTTGAGATAAACGTCTATTTAGTACTGTCAGTGAAATGGAACATACGCCTAATCACAGCGTGCCGATAGCTTTTGGAGGCCACTCAAAGAATAACAGGCGCTTGGTACTTGGAAAATATCCTTCCATGTTTACCCATACGATGGTTTTATTCAGTTTGATAGGTAGAGAAAAATTGTGAAACTAAATCCGCCTCCAAGAACTCTACAAGACCTACGACTAGCATCTGAGGAAAAATGGCAACATATTCCACAAGAGCGTATAAGAAATTTGATTTTTGGAATGGGAAGGCGTATGCAAGCTGTATTAGATGCTCGAGGAGAGGTAATACGCGATATTAAATCCAACTTTAAATAAGAGCCAGCTAATAACAAACTGTTTCATTTATTTAATGAACTTGTCTTGGTTTATTAATTTCTAATAAATCACTCCTTTATCAACTTTAGTTTTTGTTGTTACATAAAATCAAATAGATAAGTCATAGATATTATGTTTACTCAATAAAGAATGAAGAAATAAGGGAAGGGTAATAAATTATTTAACATATTCAAAATATGCAATACTTTTGCTCATGAGTGTATTATGCTGTGTATTGTGAAAACGTCTATATAACTTGTGCTATAATTAATTATAAAAAAAGAATTTCACTAAGTAAACGATGAGTCGTTTTCATTATTGCCTGTATCCATTTTTGACCTATTTATTTTTGAATGCTTATTTAAATTTACTTTATATGGAATGTGTAACTCACTATATATTTAAATAATTTACTAACATCGAGATTGCCGGTACTTCCACAATTTACAACACAGTACCACAATGTATGCATCTTTTCCTGATAAACGCTTACAAACAAAATAGCTGAAAACACGTTTATTTAGGAAGTCCAAGTAAACTACATTCAACTGATTTAATATTCACGTTATTATAGAATAGAATTATAATTTAAAAGTAGCTCAATAAGTATTCTTGCGTATTCGAACATTTGAAGGAGGACTACAGACGGCCATATTGATTTCAATTTCACATCATCTTACTGATATACTCGTATATATAACCTTTCATTTATTAGCTATTATTAATAAGTATAATTATAGCACTGATCACGTGTAATTGTGGACAATGCAGTATATAACGCATATTCAATAGAGCGTATGCAGGAATTCTTGTTCAGAATGCAAACGACTGTCATCATGATGGTCATATTGTATCGCGGTGGTTATGTTTCATGTGTTTTTTTCGAATACTAGACCGCATTATGAATTATGTGTTATTACTGATTACTGAAAGGTCAATCAGTTTGTTCAAGACGAGTATTATACTTGGCTGCGCTTACTTTGAGTGAATGTGACAAGAGTTATAAGCCGGTCTCAATTTATGATCGTCGGCATATTGTCAATGCATATAGCGGCATCATATTTTGAAAGAGATTTCGTTATGCTTGGCGAATTCATTTGTCTACGACCATTATATTTGAATGACTCACAATTTTACATAATTCAAGCTATCTTTTTTTCCATTAAAAGAACTTAAACTACGTATGCTATAGACGAAATGGAAGTAGGTATATAATTCGAAAATAAAATGAGAATGCGAAAAAATTTATGTGATTGCTACTTTTATATGAATTAATATCATTTACGTAGATAATAATAACACGGTTAATACATTTAGAAGGACAACTGATAGACGAAGTTCTTTCAACAATATAGCGACCCAATATTTTATTGCATATTAGGAAATCTTAAACCTTTGTTACTGTTTATGAGTATATATCATGTACCTACACAAAAGAAATCGATACCCAACCAGTATCGTATTAATACAAAATTACAAGATGACCATGTATTTATTTGTTTATGTAAGGATTTAACACTAAATATTTATAACTTACAAATGAAATAAATATATTAAAAGTCTTGGCAGTTTAAGTTATTGTAGACGATAACAGAAAGTTTGTAAATTTAAATGTTGAAATCTTATTAATAACTAATTAATACATGGGATTTAGAAGTATACTAATATTTAATTATACCTAAACACCATCCATCCATTCCCACACTTACAATTCGACATTTTAAAACATATCTCCCGCTGTGCTCAGGTACATACTTGCCCGATATAAACTTAACAGTTTTAACCATTTTGTCCAGTCGCTGTAGTGTTGGAAGAACTTCCTAACTACGCCTTTCTATTCCCATCTTTAAAATGCCATTTATCTTTGTTTCCATAACGCTATGTGATCTTTTAAATACGCCTTGACAATGTGTGACTTCGCTTTAGTCGGAGTGAACTTGGCAACGGGCTCTTTAGTCACGGGCTGAAGTCAGCTGTAGGTTTTATAATTGCAAAACTCAATTGAAACTCAGTCAATAAGCCGACGTGGCTGACAACAGAAAAGTAATTTTGTATTATTTATTTTTTCCGCAAACCGTTAACACATCAACAAAAATTAATCTCGTTTAATTTTGGGGAAAAAAATTATAAATAATAAATGCGACCACGAAATTGTAATATAACCGTAACCTCCGTGATATTAGAGGCCAGGAACAAGGCTTGTGTCACGTGATCTGACGTCACGAATGCCGGCTGACGAGCATTACAATTTAGATTTGCCATGGTCGCACATGTCAGTCGCGTGAACTAGATTTCGCAAGTTTTTCTTTCAAAAACTCTCATAAAGAAGTTCAAATAAGTTAAAATGATAAGTTAAAGGTGTAGAATTTCAGATTTACCTGATTTATGTGCAGATAATTTCTAAAATCAGTGAAAAGAGAGTGTTTCTCAATTAGCGTGTCGAGTTTGTGGGTTAGCAATGTATTGTATGTGAAAGTTGTTTTATTACTTATAAATAACTTTCGGATGGTGTCGTTTATAATATGGTTGTGTCGTTTATATAAAATAATTAGTTAATCAAGAACAGTTTGACTAGATACCCATTAAATCGGCGCCGGCTTTGTCAAAAAAGGTTTAAAATCCGTCTTCACTAGAACGACAAAATGTTCCACTAGCTGTCAGATTATTTGATGAAAAAAATATTGAGGCACTGAATCAACCTTATAATGAAGTTAACACTGTTGGTACAGCAGAATTTTTAAGAACTATACTTCATTGGTGGAGAATAGTAAATGTACGTTCACACAAATCAGGATATCATCAACGTGATCCTTTCAGAGACCCAATAAGAGAACCAAATGACAAAAATATTCAGTTCTTGTTAAAATTTTATGATTTCCTTTGCGCCTGGGAATCTTTAAACGCTGGAATTTTAAAAAATGGACAAACTGGCAAACTAACATCTGATACATTCTTTGCTCTGAAACATACGACAAAAGCGTCAATTAATTTAGTCCAGTATTTGTTTGAATGCTTTCAAATTAAATACGTTTTGTTAGGAAAGTTCCAAACCGGCAAATTAGAGGGACGTTTTGGCAAATAAAGGCAAATGAGCGGGTCACACTTTCATGTTTCAGTAACACAAATTCTAGAGTCAGAAAAAAAACTGAAAGTTTTAAGCCTTCTTAAGTTAAAGACCGTCAAGTTTGGAACATTTTCATTGAAAGATTTTTCACTAGATGACACAGATGAAAATGATTGCTATTATCTGAAAACGTCTCTTCTTCTTCAGATATATTAAATAATTCATTTGACATTGCAGTGAATGCTTCTGTATTATCATCTTTGTTCTATATTGCCGGATATTGTGCACATTCACTAATTAAGTTTGTTAATGGTTGTGACAATTGTTTAACATCCATTATTACCAATTCAGATTTTGTTATAAATTTTATCAACTGTGGTGAAAATGACTCTGCAGATATTCGCAAATATTTGAAAAATTTAACAAGACGTGCTCTACAACAACTCTATTCAGGCGTATCAGATATATAATGAGCTTATTTCAGATAAATATGAAACTGAATTTCTAAAGACAGGTAAACAAAGGATTATTTTACGGGAATTGACAATGTTAAAATTGGAAAAATATGTAGAAGAAATCAATGAGAAATGTATTTTATGCAGCAAAACGTTGAAGTCGATATTGTTAAAAAATAGTCATGTTCTTGCCAATATATTTCTTAATAACTATTCAAAAATAATCAACGACAAAATTAACATCCAAAACATGGATCTATCAAAGAGAAAACTGATTAAATTTAATGGTTAAGTAGTTATAAAAAACACATTAACGCATGGAGATAGGGCTGTTGGCGAGGCCTCCATAAGAGCCAACGCGTCTATTATGGGTATCTCAACGGTGACGTGAAAACCCTGTTCATTGTTTTTAATCATAATAAGTTCTTTTCTTGAAATAATATTCAGTTTTACTCACAAATGTAGAATTGTCTCTATGTTGGGTATTTTACTTTTCGCAATTGTCAGCCGACTTTCGTGACGTCACGATTGCTTGTTCGCGGCCTGTACTTTCTCGTAGGTTACGATATAACATGAAAATGTTACATTACAAGATGAAATCTTCAGCTTTGTAGGCTAATTATTCAATGTTGAATTAAATCCTTTCAATTAAACATGACGTGGAGATCTCTAAATATCCAAAACTTCGTCCATTTAAAAAAAGGAAAGGTTACAGTCCAAACAAATCCAAACTTTTAACAAAAGAGGGAATTATCAAATTTGTTTAGGAAGGTCCAGATCAAAAATATTTAACGATTAAGGTAGCTAATCAGGTGAAAACTTTTTTGTTCGATTTACCATTTTGTCTATTTATATTTGTAGGTTGCTGTAATATTCGGTATTTCTGGAGCATGTAGAATGGATGAGTTAGTGAAAATGACTATACAAGATGTCGAAGGGCTAGAAACTAAACTTTTACTTAGCCTACCTGACTCTAAAACTAATAAACCAAGATTATCCGTAGTTAATGACATGTACTTTAATTTTTACCAGAAGTATGTAGCTTTAAGATCAAAAAACATGCTTATAGTTGAGTCGCTCTCGCAACCGATATGCGCCACTAAATTAAAATGGCGTCAAATTTGAGATGTTGAAAAATAGTACCTGTCATGTGATATAACCTACAAAAGCCATTTCAGAACTGTCATAAATAATAATATTCATACACCTTTTGACATATGTCATAATTATGTCTTGACGTTTGTTATGAATTTGTCAAAAATGCTTGCCACCTAAAATAGCCAAATGTTATATAAAATATGGGTGTGGAAAAAATAATATTTGATAGCTTTATTTATAATATTTAATTTATAACTGGCTTTCATGTAGTATGTAATAGTATTTTGCTATGGGAAGATATATACCCTGAAATATTAATTAATTGGTTTAATTTTAATGTTTTAAAATTGTTCCAGCCAATCGAAATTTGTAGTGGTATTGAATCGTCGTCTTTAGTTCGTACTTTGGCCAGGTTCGGTTGCCAAAACGACTCGACTATAGCATGAGATTTTTATTAAAATACCAGAATGGAAAAGTTTATAGACAGCTTGTAGAAAAATGCCTAAAATAGTTGCTACTTGTTTGAATTTTCCAAACCAGGCAGAATATACCCGCCATTGCTTTCGTCGATCTTCTGCGACGATGTTGATTGACTCTGGTGGAGATATAACCAGTTTAATGAGGTTAGGAGGCTTGAAATCGACGAACGTGTCTGCGGGATATATAGATGAGTCTCTTAACAAACAAAATATTTTCAACAAAAGGTATTCAACGCAATAGTCCTACTGTTTCTAATATCCCGTCTATACTCAATAGCTGCATTCAGTATTGTCAAACAAACGAAACTGTGACAGTAGAAAATAATACACAAAAAAAAAACAGTAGTACTAGTTCAGTTTTTCCAATGTTCAATTATTGTAGTAACTGCCATATTAATGTAAATACCGCGAGATCAAAAATTATATGGATAAAGAACGTCTGTCTTAAGGGTCCTCGCTAGTGAATGGGAAATGTAATATTGGTTGCATAGCACATAATTTAATAAGCCAAGGATGTCCTAGTACTTTTACACATAGGGAACATATAATAAATATTTGAAATAATAACTCAATATCTAAGCGAATAAAAATTCATTTATGACCAACTATTTACACATTTGTAACTGCGGGAAATATTTATAGCAGAATAACAATGCATTGTAATGTGGGTTGCCTAAATTTAATTTATTTTATATTCATTTTAAACAAAGTAAAGAATAGTTGAACGAAAAATAAGTGCACAGCCGGGTAGCTTTCTATTCAATTTATAACGTGAACCCAAGCAAACAAATCTCCTCTGAAGGTTTTTTGAGAAAACTGGTTTTTAATATTTTGACATATTAATTAATTTTCTGTAATCCGATAATTTTTTTTTAAATTTGATTCTTCAGCCGGGTAGATTACTAAATTCTTCATAAGTTGACGCTGAAAGGTTTTCTCCATCTTTAAAATCAACAAAAATATCTGGATTCTAAAATCTGCTATTTTGCCATTGTTGACAGATCCACTAGGGAGGAGTTATATCATTAAGTGTCGTATTGTCAGTAATAATATCACAAGAGCATAGAAAATAATGATTATATTTCCGAGTCACGAGACGTATTCTGCAAAACACCACTAGAGCGTAGCTCGAGTGAAAAGGTTATATAATGGATTATTTTCGTTTACTCGAGTGGTATTCGGTACGATTATATAAATAATTAATTAACGACATTTTTTTATTGGTTGAAATTAAAAGTACAATTATTATAATAAATATTTGTTGTATTATCCTTAGAAGTTGAATTTGAGGTGCTGGTGATGGTAGAGTTGGCAGAATCTTGTTTATTTCTCATTTTTTCAAGTATCTTGCTATGGTGTTCATTAGTAAGCTTTAGATACGGCTTCAGAGATTCAGATGATGAGTGGCCTGTTATCTTAATAATTTCTTGAATGTTTGCTCCAGATTGTATCAAGATGCTAACAGCGGAAGAGCGATTGGAATGATTAGATATATTTTGCTTCTTTGTATCAAGTCCTATACTTTCTGCCGCGGAACGTGTCCATTTACTTAATTGATTAAGGCCTACAGGGCAGTTTTTATACCATATTTTAGTTTTCTGCCAATCAGGATTAGGTGTTAAAAATAGACGATTGGTTTTAATGTTTGGTGTTCTTTTGCTTAACATTTTCTTCAACAGACGTACTGGACAACTGGACACTGATCTTCACAATTTTTATTCGGTGTCAACCATTTAGATTCAGCTGTATGTTTTCGCCACCTTGTGCTGTCTTTGAAAATATGGTATTGTACTCAATACGTCCTGTGGGTTGACCATAATTGTCGCATTCTGCTTTGAAATAGTCAGTTAAGCAAAAGACTGCTTCATTTCCACGCCACGCCAGTTCCACAGAACAAATTTGATAGAATTTTTTTTGTAAACCGTCTGGCGTATTTTCATCAAAAAATGACACAATTTTGTTAATTTCTTCCGTTTTAAGGGCGACAGAACATGTTTTTCTTTTTTCAGGAATTGCTTGTAACTTCTTCCTTTTAGCTGCCCGCGCCTTTCTTGCATCTTCAAAAATTACGCCTCTGAATGGATTTGTTTCTCGATTAAACTCTTCATAAAACTTTTTCTGGACAAGTTTTTTTTTTCTGGAGAAGTTTGAGCACAAAGTTTATAATTTCGCTGTTTACAAAATTCACAAAATTCAGTGAACTGTTTCCAAACATATTTATGTGTTTTAACGGTATTTTGCGGTGTCAAATTTTCAATTTCTTTATCTATTTCGGTCCCCGAGCTTATACCAAAGCGTTCCATGTCGAAAAAATTAAAAAAAACATTATGAAAATTGCTGAATATATTTTTGACTTTTATCAACAAACTTCAAAACACTTGTTACCATGACAAAATTCATATTGTTGGAGGAAGCGAAACACCAAAACGGTTATATCACGTCGTCAAGAGTATATTCACTTATCAATACATGGTAACTATGTAAAATTTGTAATTGCTATTGGCTAAATTTCAAACGAGTTATATAATTATTAATATTTGTCATTATATTTTCTCTCTGATATAACTTAAGACAGACGTTTTACATTCCTTGGCCAACCATTATCAATATAATTTTTGATCTCGCGGTATAACAAACAAATAATATTAAAATATTGATAATGATTGGGTTAATATTGTTAATTAAAATAATTATTATTAATTATTAATGTTTTTTTATTGTTTATTAATAAACTCAGTTTTATATCAAATAAACCTGTTTTCATTCATTTTCGAGGTGCACAAGCAACTGTAACGAAATTGTCATTTCCATACAGCTACTCTTGCGTTGCCTATGGCAACTACTGATGTATGGTAATGTCGACCTTTTCTTTCAAAATATTTGTCAGAAATATCAATATTTCCGAACGATTTGCGGAAAAATACGTTTAATTTTATTACAAAATGAAAGTCTTTTCTTTCCTGAAATATTTTTCTTCTATTTATTCCTTTCCCAAATCCAATTGAATATTCCTGAATTAATTATAGAATTTTACGTACGCAGTTACAAGCAGTAGTATTCTATATTAAAATAATGTTTTATTTATAAATTATATAACTATAATGATATTCTAAGACGATATTATGTTTGAAATCAAACTACGTTTGTACTCTCATACAGGTGTATTGAATAGCACCAAAGTATTTCTGTAAATAAATCCTAAATTCATCACTGCAACCAAACTTACCTGTTTCATGAAAATCACTATCCTCGGAATACATTGTCACCGAGCCTTCGAAAGCGATGGTATAATTGTCCTTATTAGCCTGACACGTCAGCATGATATCGTGTTCATTGAGGAGATCACAGTCCAAAGAATCCACACTAAAATTAGCGCCTGGCATGGGCGTTTCCTTCACCGGACTGAATAACAGTTCCGATTTGCAGATAGACATCGATGTTGAATTTGCCGATTCTTCGCCCTGAGAACTGCTATGCGGACTTATAGAACTATCGAAATCGAACTTTGCCATCATAGATCCCGAAACACTTGCGAAACTTTCTCCCTGTCTGTTGTTCTGTAAAGATTCACACTTAATAATGTAGCAGGTATAATTAAAATTGTTTTGTTTCATATTCACTATTTTCAACGCTTTTGCCATTATTGATACTATACTCTCTCTTCACAGTTACCAACTAGCCATTTGATATTATCAGGTGATTTAAAGGAAACTACATAAATGACGTAAAACCACGAATTGTGATAATGTTTTACGTTTATATGTATAAATAAATGAAATACGTACGTCATGTATGAGTGAGAAACCCTTTTCTGTTAATATCATGTACAAAGAAGATTTTTATTAGTTTGTAAATATGGATATATGTACAAGAGAAAGCAACGGGACAAGAAGAAAGCCCTAGTGACGAAATATACGAGTAAAAAGAAGAAAACCAGAAAATGGTAAAGCTTCAGATGATGATAAAAAAAAACAGAACTGTTAAAATATGGAGAACAACAACTATAATCAAAAGTATGCAGCCTGATAAATTAATATGGATGCAAAATTGGATGATCGAAGACTGGCATATTGCTATAATTACCCTAATATATACAAAAGGAGACAAGAATGCTCAAACTACAGACCAATAAGTCTCTTAAATATTGCATTCAAAATCTTAGCAAACTTGATATACCAACAATTAAAATAGATCCATTGCTGATGTTATACACACGCTAGAACAAATACTTCAAAAGACATTGGAACATAACAAAGAAATGCAACAGGAATTAATAAAAAAGAAATATTAAGAGTTAGAAATACTACGAGCACCTCAGGAAACCAAGAACAATGGTAGTAATAACCTTAATAAATACAAGAGCCAATGTGAGATCCCCCACGGAATTTGTTATTCCGCCAGGTTTTTTTTTATTAAACACACGTGAAAGAAGGAGGAATTGTTAACAATAACAAAGACAAAACAAACAAAAAATTGAACTCGGGAGTTTATAAGTTAACTTGTGAAGACTGTAAAAAAGTCTACATAGGGCAGACGGAGCTAGAATGAAGAAACGGTAAAGAAGTTATGATGATAAAAAAAACAGACTCGACCTTTTTTGACCAGTGCCTGGAATCGAATCATAAATTTAACAACCTATTTGAAATTTTATATCTAAAAGAAAAAAGTCAATAATATACTTGCTGGAAAGTTTAGATATAAATAAATTTGGTAAAATGCGGGTATATAATTTAAAACTTTCTAATAATAATAATTGCTTTATCTATATCTGTATTTACAAGGTCCAGTTTTATAGAAACTGAATTTGTATCTTTTCATCATTTTACCTGAGGATGCCACAGTGTGGTAAAACTTACGTAGTGTTTACACTAAACATTTTTTGAAACTAAATTTTGTGATATGAATTTTAATAGTGAAATGAAGTTTCACTAATTACAAGTCCCCAATCAATCAGTTATTCAAGAAATACTTTCTTAGTTATGCCGTACTGACGATAACTCATAAGTTTGAATCATGTATATGCGGCTGGTTTATACTTAGTAGTTTTCAATTTCACTTTTAATTTACACATTTCCGAGTCATCATTTTTCTATGTTTTATTACTTGTGGGTTATTTAATGCATAATTCGGCATTGTCTACCATATGGCGAAGTTGGTTGTTGTCCATAATAAATTGAAGATCTTCTGACAGAAGCTACAAATGCTCCTTCCAATTTGATAACAGTTAAAATTAACAGGCATGACGATATTCCTTAAGACAGTTTACAAAGAGTCGACAACAAAAGCAAATACGTCGACACGGTTTAAAATACGACTTAGGTTAGTGTACTATTCTGTTTTAGACACATTGTTGAGTACATACATTAATGTGTGGCAGTGCACTTCTTTGTTTTACCATGTATAATAAATGTTGTTTCTGATACTGAACATTGTAATATTTTTCATACTGAAGTATCGCGGATACTTTCCGGAATCTGTTTTCCACGAACGAAGAGGTCTTTACCACTGATAATTAACCATCAGTCATATAAGATTTAATTGTAATCGACACACATTAATTATTCTTAATGCTCGATACAACTCGATACAGATGAAGCGACTGCTGTATGTAAAAACCTATCGCATTATTACATTATATATTAATAAACTATAGAAATTCAGTAAGGACTTTTATACTTTCTATTAATATTATAAATCGCCATCCTAACGGATTTTGCAGAGGTACATTTTAAAATGTAAAACAATAGTTTGTTCCCCTTTCCTAAATAAAAGATCAACTGCATTTTGCGCTTTATAAAGGATGGAAATGAATGTTAAAATTATATAATAAACTGAAACTCCATATATAAATTATTTTTTTCTGCTCCCGTGTTTAAAATGACAATTATTGCATATGTTTCCATGGCGCTAAGTGACCTTTCAAACACACCTTGGCAAGCTGTGGCTTCGTGCACTTTAGTCACGGGCTGAAGTTAGCTCTAAGTTTTTTAAATGCGAAAATCATAAGAAACTAAATCAAGATGGTTGACACTTGTCATCAATCTGTCAATATAATCCGACATGGTGCGACAACACACAAGCAATTTTGTATTATATTGATTATTTGTGGTCGTTGAAAAAGTATAGTATGCATCTCGTTTTTTAACTTGTTAGTCACTCGTTTCAATAATAACTCGCTATGCTACGCTAGTGATCAATGAAACTCGTGACTAAAATGGCGTTTATAAAACTTGATACATACTACTTTCTACTCCCGTGTTTAAAATGCCATTTATCGCATATGTTTCCATGGCGCTAAGTGACCTTTTAAACACACCTTTATAAGCTGTCGCTTCGTGCACTTTAGTCATGGGCTGAACTTAGCAATGGGCACTTTAGTCACGGGCTGAAGTTAACTCTTGGTTTTTAAATGTGAAAATCATGTGAAATTTAATCAAGATGTTGACACTTGTCATCAATCTGTCAAAATAATCGGACATGGTGCGACAATACACAAGTAATTTTGTATTATATTGATTATTTGTGGTCGTAGAAAAAGTATAGTATGAAACTCGTTTTATAAACTTGTTAATCACTCGTTTCATTAATCTAAAATGTCGTTTATAAAACTTGATACATAATATACTATTAAACGTTTTTTACCATAAAGGGCATTCCAATGATGGATGATTTTTACTGCGTATTTGCGTATCTACAAGTATGTAGGTGTGTCACGCATCGTGATTTTAGGTGATTTATAGAGTAATAAATGCAATTATTTTACGTTCGCATGTGGAATCAATAATGGGTAAAATTCCAAGTCAAGTGATCCAAAGGTGGTTGGTTGCTTGACCATTTGTTGATTCCTATGATCAGAGAGTTCAAAAAAAACTTTAATTTTTAATCTTTTTCTGAATTTCGATGCAGTCATTTTGGGTTACAAAACATGTTGGTTTTTGCGTTAGTAAGGGTTTGCGTTGACTTATATTACGCGGAATTGGTGAACCCGAGATTGATGAATCAAAAACCAGCCAGGAAAATACAACCTCTATCATATCTAGTACACATTTCAGGAAAATTGTATCCCAATTAGCAAAACCAAACATAAAAGTTTCACTAAAAAATAACAAATGTGTAAATAACACATAGTCAAATTAAAAGCTCCGTCATTCTCAGCAAAAAAAATATGTTTTATGGCAATTTAAGGTAAATCTCAAACAAGATGTTTACAGCAGTAATAATTCACTATAGAAGGGTTATCTATAAAACTTTCACATTTTTTATTTTGTTCCAAGACAGATATAAGGTGTCAAAATTGGATTTTTTGAAATTTTCTGATTTTGAAAGCTAGTAACTTTCACGATTAATTTTTTTTGAAAATACTCATCCAGTGCATTAAGGTAGCTCTACACATCCCCAGAAAAGTAATATGGAGCAAAGATTTCTTTTGGAAATGATATGCCTTCGAAAACTTTTAGGCTGATTTTTGCTATTTGGGATACGATTTTCCTTAAAGGGCCCCCACGCATCGACGAAACTAACGACTTATGAAATATCAAAATGAAATTCAGACCACAAATAACCAAAGGTTCAATGCATGTCTGACTGAAATTAGTTTTTAAAATAGTTTCTGAAACTGAGTTATGATGTTGCAAATTTGGCCAACTTCGAGGGTGAAATGTAGGAATTTAATGCAAAAAAATAATAAGAAAAACAAAAATTTATGCTGTTATTTCACTTAAACGAATACCTGACGACAATGGCGGAAATTGCACTAGCGCATATGGCGGCTTCCCCTTATGTCCAACCTCACAGCAGTTAGGTGTTCTGGAGATAATGAAGGCTGTATCTTCTTGAATAAAGTGGTTTTTGATTTATCAACATCGGGTTCGCCAGTTCTGAGTAAAATAAGTTAACGCAAACCCTAAAAAATCAGCATGTTTTGTAACCCTAAAAAATCAGCATGTTTTGTAAAACAAAAATGGCTGCCATTGTAATTCAGAAAAAGATAAAAATTTAAGCCTTTGGATTCTCTAATCGTGTAAAAATCAAGAAAAAAAACGCAGTTAATTATGAAATGGCCAAGATACCAATTATTTTTTTCTGGATCACTTGACATGGAATGACCCTAATTAATTATGTATAATGTTTATTTATAGGCCAAAAAATATAAGTATTAAAAAAATGATTATATTTACTTCTTGACTGAGATGATCCGTACACATTGGAGGTAAATTAGTGAGCAACGCATGTATATCTTCCGTTCTGAAGCTTTCCATGTCCGCTTCTGCTAGGTTCGCGTCCATATTCTTCGCCAAAGCGTCATAATATCCAATATCGCTGGCTTCGTATGATTCAGGCAGGGACAGTATACTGGTGTGATGATTATCCCTATACCTGTAAACAAGGGTTACTGGTAATGAATAAAATTTGTAACATTTATGCGCTTAATTTATGTTGCAATTTGTGTTAGGTAATGTGTTTTAATGTTGCGAGAAATTTGATATAATCCAATTTATTTGCTTGTTCGCCTTTTAAAGTGATTAAATCGACGACACTGTCCAAATATGGATATCGTCCTATAATAAAATTTAGAAACGGCTATAAAAGTTATTTTACCGGTGGCATTTGCATAATGTAGAAAGTTCTTTTTAATAAAGGGAACACGGGGATATGTAAACATAAGACATTTGCAGTATGTTTAATATAAGTTATAATTACCGTTAATGCCACGAGGTAGTATAAAAGGTTCCTTTTACTAAGCATCATTAAAACATTATTGGAATGAATTAAACACTGGTTACATTAACATTAATCGATCTTATCAATTGCGTGTATGGCCAACGCAACAAATCATACTTGCTACGAAGTCTATGTTAATTTTAACTGTAATTTTATCAAATTAAAGATTTTAACGCCGGTCACTCGTGCTGAAGAAAAGGTGATTGTGATTACTTAATTAAACGGTAATTTTTTCATAGCCTAAAGTAAAAGAAATCAATTACAGTCAATTGGTCTAATTAAGTCTATATATCAGTTATATTTCTTATAGTGAACTAATTATGTACATGTATGTATGTCTATGCAGCATTTCGAGTGTATATTTTATGGTTGTTATTTAATATCATGTTCGTTTTATGTTAGCAAGCAAAATGTTTAGCTTATCTTTTGTGCCAATCACTTCATAATTAGTCTTTCCCGATTAGCAATGTTAAGTACAACATACATACATACACTATTTTACAAATTGCGGAATTTAACACTGCAAGAAATAGATGCATTATCGATGCATGTGTGTACACTTCTTCTGGTTCATGTGGCTAAATGCCCGCTCATATACCGTATGTGTCTATTTTCATTAGCTATAGGGATTCAATGTTTACATGCGATTTATACGTATACAAATAATACGTGGCAACATGTGTCTCCCGGCAACAATCGACATCACAGCGACTTACCCCGATCTTGCCACTTCTACATTAAATGTTTAGCTGCGAACACGTTCCGAGATATAGTCTGCAATAAAATCCGTCATCATCAAATGGCCGGCGCGATCTAGTTGTTTATTATTATTTTCAGAATCCTTTTTTATTTACCTTATTTTTAATTTTATTAGAATTACGCTTTTGTTTGTGTCATGCTTAATAATTCTCTGCATTTACTGAAAGGAAAAAGAAAAATCCTTGCAAGGCGTAAATATTATTTCTAAGCGCAGTACAAACATCCAAGTCAATAGTCCAACAGCTCCTGCTAACTTGAGCTTGCATTGCCTTGCATCGGTCGCGCTCGCATTGAAGAGAAAAGTAGGGGGTGCCATGTTGTCACGTATTGCATGAATTAATCGCCTATGGCTAATGAAAATTGACACGTGCTGTATGTATACTGAGAGTTCCGCCGACCAGCGAACTCTTTACGATTGTCCTTGTGATTGTAGTAACGTGTCCGCCGACAATGGCAGTGTTTTGTGCAGCCACGGCGGTATGCGCGTATTTGTTTTGTCGATTTCCGCCGCTCCACGGCATGTTACTATACTATATTAAAATTCCGTTGTTGTCATAACGGTCATGCTCATAACCTAGTTTTATTTATCAATGTGCGTGTGAATCTGCATCACAGACTGCATGCAGATAAAGAAATTTATTAACGGAGTGAAGAATTCAAGGGAAATTATTAGTCGACATTTTAGCAATATCTAACTTTGGTATATTATATAAATAGAATATTATGCTAGGTTACTTTGGGCATATTACTTGCAAACAGAAATAGAGGACAAGTCTTTGTATGTAGATGTGTTTATTATAAAATGTGAATTCCGCTTAAATACATTTACTATAGAGTAGACTCGCCATAAACTGTCATTTAAAAACTTATTATTCATTACATTAGTTTGCAAGTTACAAGGATCTTATAGCAAGTAATGTAAAAGATGTTCCAATTTTCCCTAACTTCCATAGATCAGTGTGCTTGAACATACTTCTTTTCTTTAAGTTAATAGCAATACTTTATTCACAGATTTGTTAAGAAAATAAAACTATCTAAAACTTAATATGGGACATACGTATAGAAAAGCCGGTTTAACAACGCATTCTTTGACCAGGAATGAAATACTGTAAAAACATTTTTGTAAATATTTTACAATATAATTTTATAAATACGTTTAATAAAACGTTTTACTACTTCACAAATATTAAATACTACTTATAACTTACTAAATATTGATTCTTTTCCTTTCTACAAATTACATAGAAATTGTTATACCATAGTCGTCAAAGTTTAATTTCGGTTTGCACTTCTATCATATGCAGAAGATGACCTTATGATATGCAGCGATGCCTGCTTGCTAACAGTGGTGGAAGAGCAACGCAGTGTCGATGTCGGGGGATCCTCACACAACGTTCGCCGAGTCTACTTTCTTGGCAGCCTCGCTTATGTTTATCTTTAGTTTATTTCGTCGCGCTCTTTTCCTCTTTCTACTTTCGTATCAGAAATTAAAATATATCGACCCCGGTATACATAGATTTAAATAAATGGGTTTCCTATTAATTACAACACTTATTTTGAAAGATTTATACGCATATTAATAAATAAAGTTAGGTTATGATCATGACCGTTACCATAACGGCGGAATTTTCACGCAGTATAGTAACATGCCGCCGACCGGTAGAAATCGACAACAAATACGCCCATTCCTACGTGTCTGCGCAAAACACTTCCTTTGTCGGCGGACACGTTACTACAATTGTGAAGATTCCGCCGACCGGGGAACTCCCAGTTTATACGGGCAAGACCGACGACAAATACTCATTTGTTATAGAAATAAAAAACTTTAAGATTATTAATTTGACAGTTATTAAAAATGGGGGTTCTTATGTATTGGTGTAGTATGTATTAGTGTCTAATGTTGATATTAATGTTAGAACGAGTGTATGAGAAATCGATTATTTCTGATTCTGTAGTAATGCGTGATAATGAATCAGAAACAGCTTTCAATATTTTCTCAGCTATTGCGTACTTTACATTTTATCGGTTACTGGTTCTGGATTAATCGATATATTCTGCGGCCACAGCAGTGAAATTCTACTCACTTTGTCTCTTCAGTTGTCTACAGAATGGTATCTGAAGAACGTAGAAAACAATGTTTTACGTATACTTCTGCCTTGCTAAGAATTGTTTAGGAAAGCTATTAAATTTGTTTATGCCTAGCGGTTGTCCACTATATTTTTGGTTTTCTTCTTTTTGTTCCGGCTTATATAATTAAACATATTGACTGTTTTGTTTATTTGCCAAGATTGTTTTCATTTTTAGTTCTTAGTTACCAGTTCCATTTTTATTTTACGTTTCTTTGTAATTTCATTCATGAATGTATGTTTTCGCGCAACAAAGTTTTTTTTTTTATTATATCTTAATGTGATATATGAAATCGGAATAATATAACATAAATCTTCTTTAACCCTACGTTAGTCGCGCCGTTGACAGTTGTCCCCCACCTAGTTTCATTGGAGTGCCGCCCAATTTTTAAAAAAAAATTTGCGACGCCGCTTTAAGCACTTCTGACTCATTATTCGACCAACTCCCTTTTTGTGTTTCAGGCGTTTTGTAGGTGTCAATTAGAACATATCGACGGTTGAAGTGTATCGGTTGACAAGTGTCACCCACGCGACTATTTACGTGACACAGTTTTCAACATTGAGAGAGAATAGGTAGGGAGACGACATCACGTGATCAAACCGGGTACAGGTCCGCCATATTGATACTACACTTACGTCAAACAGGTAGTGTTGGTAAAAAGTGGAGTGTTTGTTAAGTGCATCGTGAATTAGAGTTATATAATAAGTTAAATATTAAAATACATTATGATTTCTTGTGCTCTACGTAGCTGCAACAGCAGAGACGGCGTTGATAAGAAGAATTAGTCTGAAATAACATTTCATAGGTTAGTGTAGGCCTGACAGGTGTGGGATGACAGATTATAATTTTGAGTATTACATTATTTTAGTTATGTATGGAAATTTTTGTTTTACTATGTATATTATTTTGTGTTTAGAGCACTATTTGGACCTTACAAATAAATAATTTCTGAAAAATATTGCTCTATGTATTCGATTTTAGGTGGTTGACATTCGTCACTCACGCGACTAACGTAGGGTTAAAGCATATATAACACTTGCTAAAGACTTTTGTGAATGCTTTATAGTCTCCATATACACCTGTGTAGAAAGCATAACTTGCGAAAAGATATTCGCAAAAAAATTTTACAATCTAAGTTTTGGGTACTTTTGTATTTTCAAGAAATTTGACTAAACTTTGTAGTTGACGAGATAATGGTAAAATTTGATTTTGTTTCTCTGAAGTAAACTACTACTTCCAGTCTACTGATTCCACTAAAAATCTAATCAGATCTACAGAGGGATATTATATTTCTAAATATAAAGATTGGTATATCTTTTACCGTTTACACACAGAGAGACAGATATTTTTTAAAAACAAAAACTACGTAATAGTAGACGGAGTAAAACACAATTTACAATAAATCCAGTATATTAACACTTATTATAAAGTATATGACATGTTTCGCTATCACTGTAGCTTCTTCGGATATTCAATTACTACTATTACTTTAATGACTTTTTATTATCTATTTTATGTTAAAAGTATTTTCTAACAATAGCTTTTAAAATGGTTTATGATCTTAAGGTCTGTTATAGGTATTTATTTAATGTGGGTTTGTATTTTCACAATATATATTCAAAAGAGGTGAATTAAGATCTAATTGTTCATTGAGTAATATGTCTGAATTTTTAAGTTTGTTTATTTCAAGAGACTATACTCTGTTCACTGAACCTATAGAGTAATCACGAGCTGTTCACGACTGTTTCACGTGCACAGCTCAATTTACAATAGAGTACTTATATTAACAATAAAGATTTATAAACTCTTTCTTTTGATTATGTTTAAATTTTCAAAAACAACAATTTATTAGTTTATATAAAATACTGAACCGATTTAAATTTACAAAAAATGCATGTTTTGTCTTTTTAGATAACTAAAATACGTAAATCTCAAACATAACCTATAGCAACAAAACATTCGTAAATTGCTTAAAATCCTTCACTTAATAAGTGGATAAATATTGACTTAACAAAAAAATACACAAATGCGCATTTTGTAAACAATTTAAGTTAAATTTAATATGCACTTGTCAAATTCAATATCAGGCATTTGAACAAGTAATACAAAACCAATATATTATAGGTATTTAAAAATGAAGCAAATATATTAAAGGCTTTATTCACATGTGTATATAATATAAATTACAAGTTTAAATAGGGACTAGGTAGTTACTTTATTGTGAATTTATAAGGTATTTTATATGTGTATAAATAGAGTACATACATAGTAAACATATATAAATAAAATGCATACACAATCTACTTTATTTTTAAAAAATATATAGAAGAAAGAGCGAAAGAAACTATAAATGTAAACATATATTATACTTTAAATTTTTCTGTGTTGACAATTAAAATTATTCCTGAATGTCACTGTCACATTCACTACTTTCAGAACTTTCCAAATTAATTATGAAACTCTCTTGTAAATTTTCAACAATTACGTCTAAATCCCACATATTCTTCTCTACTTCTTTAACATGTTTGATGACATTCAACCAGTTCACTTTTGTAACATTGTTCAATGATGTGTGTAACAGGCTCTTTGACTTCCTTTAATTTAAATGTAGTGTTTTTCCTTGCAATTTCTCCTTTAACTTGGGCCCATATTAATTCTATCGGGTTCAATTCGCAATGAGGTGTGGTAGTTTTAGTACTGTTCTATTGTAAGTTTTTGCAAGTTCATCAATCGCATATTTATTGAAATGTTCTTTGTGCACCTTAACTAAATGTAATAGTTCATCTTTAACCATATCTTTTTGAAAGGATATATTTTTTTCTTGCAACCAAGACTGAATATCACCTTTCCGAATGGCTGTAGTTGGCACTTTTTCAATTTTTCTACTATGATAGGAAGCATTATCTAATATCACAACACATTTTTCTTCCAACGTTGGCAATACCTTTTCAAACCACTCCTCAAAGACATTTGCATTCATTTCTTCGTGATAATCATTGGTCCTTTTTGACTCGAACAACAATAAGCCATTTTCTACAAATCCATCTTCTGAACCAATATGAAGTACAATCAATCGTTTTCCCTTTCCAGTTGAATTTTTAAGACCCGTCGAGAGCCCTTGTAATAATGCTTGTCTTGGACTTGTTACCGTTTCATCTACCCGTATTTTTTGCACAGTATGGCCTTCATTGACCCATGTTTCATCTAGGTAGTAAATTTTTCTATTTTGTTCCCTAAATTCATTTATTGGACGAAGGTAGCGCCGTCTCCATGTAACAATTTCACATTTTTTCTTTAAAAAACCATTACGAGCTCTTTTTTTGAAAGAGAAATTCATTTCTTTCAACAACTTCCACACTGTTCTACGTTTGAGGTTTGGCAAGTTCTCATCTTCATTTACTTTAAATAAAATCTTATCCACTGTTGGCACCTCATTTTTATAGAAAAATGAATGTACTATACGTCTAATAATATTGCGCATATCATCAATATTATCCAGGACAGATCGTGCTCTTGTATACGTATTTGGAGGTTTCACATCTTGTGCATTGTGTTCTCGCAAAATATTAAAAACACTTGCAGAGCAGATACCTGCAGCTTCGGCTGTAAAGTCAACAATTCGTGTCTTAGAGTCAGCTGGGCATTGTTGTTGACGTTTGGTAAATATATTTAGTACAGTCTCTTTTTCTAGCTCTGTAAAATGTCTCTTTACTCGTTTCTTCAGTTCTGGTTGCATTTTGCACAGTACTGTATAAACAGGTAAAAAGAGTAACTTAAATTCAATACTTCTGGAAAGCTGAAACATAATTAACCTATAAACCATTTGCTTTGTTTACGATTTATAGATCTTGCCTTCAATAAATCTTTAATCATTAATAGAGTCTTTAAAAAGACAGAATAATAATAATTAAACAAATACAAACAGCGCAAACACAAGGAACAATACAATTAATACAAAATACTATATAGCAAAGGCAAAAAGTATACATATATAACATATATTTCAAAATAGCAGACATAATGTTATATATAGTCACAATCATGTAACAAAATCACAGAAAGCAGATGATTTATATGGTGTGTTTTAGGATTTGTATGTAGCTCTCAGAACCAATAGAAACGCAGTATTAAAAATCATGCGTTGATCACGCGTTTTTTGCTACTCTATAGGTTCCGTGAACAGAGTATAGTAAGTTTAATCAGAAGGCTTTTGTTTCTGAATGTAAGATTTCAAAATTACTATTATATTTGTGGTTATTTTCCAACAGGTGACATGCATAATTTGATTCCATATTTTTGTTGTTGTAACATCTGTAGTGTTCCTTAATTCTTTTATCGAAATTCCTACCCGTTTGATCAATGTATGCTTTTGGGCAATCGTTACAATTTAATTTATATATTCCTGATTTATTTCCTTTGCTAGTTTTTGATTTGTTGTTTTTTATGAATTTACCCAGTGAGTTATTAGTTTTATATGCTGGTTTTAATAGTAGTTTATACAACGAGTCAATAATGACAGTTATTATTCCCGAGAGCTGAATTTACTCCCGAGCCGCGTAAGCGGCGAGGGAGTAACTCAGCTCGAGGGAATAATAGTCATTATTGCGAGTTAGTATACACTACTTTATCGACGACTAACTGAAAATTACTAAAAAAAATCAAAATAAGTAAACGAAAATGTCAGATTACTATATCAATATGACGTTTGATGGTTAGGCAGTCAGTAAAATGGCCGGACTTGTCTATCGTTACTATGACAACGTTAGGAACGTTATGTTCTTATTGGCGGAATGCAGTGAATAATGGTAACGTTATGGCCCATTATATGTTCTTATTGGCGGAATGCAGTGAATAATGGTAACGTTATGGCCCATTATTCACTGGTCGCATTTCATTATTCCCTACGGGTATTATGAGTGTTATTATTAGCCAATATTGATTAATATAATACATACTTTATTGTTTAGTCGTCGATAAATTTTTTTTTTACTTGTTGTTTCCACCGCCGTGTTTGTTGCACCTAGCCACGGGTTGTAAAGCCGCAGAGCTGTACGTTTGATAATTGCTTGTTGCCGGTTAGTTTCGTATAATAAAACACAATGTCATGGATGCACTGACTTTACTTCTTAAATACTCACAATTAATATCACTTAAATAACCAAATTAAAAACTATATATATTGCACAGAATTGTTGGCGCACTTCTTGCGTATGTTAGGTATATGTTTGAATTGTAGTATGCTATGTAGCAAGTTTACTGTTACGAGTGTGATTGTAATGACATAATAATAATAATAATAATAACATAATCAATAATTAAAAATATTTCTCGGATAAGTGTTTTTCGTAAGTTTGAATATACTCACATGCATATAAGCGTATGAGGTGGTTTCAAATTCTCAATTTAGGTTCCGAACAGATGGTCAACTTAAACAGAAATGTCAGGCCGTTCACTGCAAGACTATTTATTGTATTTTTTAGGGAAAGTGGAATGTCTGTCTAGACCAAAATTATTGTAATCATTGTATATATTAATAAAAATAATTCTAATTTTCTAAAAAATAATTTAACAATACATTCGAAATTATTAAAAAGAATCGTTGAAATTGGCTATCACCGCGCGATGTATGTGAGTATAAGACATACAAAGGACAATACGAAGGTATTATGTAATAGTAAAGCAGTCACTGCAGAACTGGACTAGAAACCATCAGAATCTCACAAAAATTGAGTAATCCTAAGACGAATTCTAAAAGATTCCAAGTACTTAATAGTATTTCCACAATATTATATTGCTGTACATTCATCTCTATCTCATAACCGAGCAATTAATAACGATATGTTGCATCAACATGAAACTGAATGTGTAATAAAATGGTAGTTTAATAATAGAAATGAGATCAATTACGCATGAAATATGAAACGATGTCAATTAGAACTTCGTAGCGTAAAAATAACGGCAGACGTGCATGCACGTTTGACTAAAATGCCAGCAACTTTAAGCAGCTGGTGTATAAAAAGTGTGAATTTTGAGGAAAGCATTTGTCCATAGATGTTCCAAATTAATTTTATACCTTAGATAAATTTTCTCTTTCTCGATAAGAGTGAAAGTGGCATATTCCGTTCGTATTTTAAACACATTACATTGTAAATATTATGTATAACCTCCAAATGATTTTGGTTGTATTTAACTAATTATAAAATATAGAGATACAGAATATATTATATCTCTGAATGCACTTTTAATGACGAATACTGTATATAGTGTATACGAAAAGTATAATTAGATAAATAGATATTTGATAATATTTAGAACGAAAAATAATTACTGTATCCAGTTTCAGGATTATTTAGATATACTCAAATACTGTACGTGTAACTATGTATACTTCAGAAATAATAAAATATATTGCAGTTACAGTTCCCGAAATATCATCTTAGAAAAGTCTAACGTCGATGTAGATAGAATTATGAATGACAGCTGGGACTTGAAAGAAGAAAGTATGATCCTAGGAGACCTCAAAGTTAAATCCCTCAGTTGGGCTCAACTCTAACGCTAGAGAATACTTGACTAGATGGCTCGCAAAACTAGATATGATAGTAATACCGGGAGAAAACGACCTTTGTTAGATGTGACTTGCTCGACACAAAAGATCGCAGCAAAAATAATAAACAGGTAGGTGCTGAACGATGAATCGCTAAGTGCCCCTAGTTTCATTTAACGTATGTTTTATTACGGCTTTATTTTTTATAATTATTTCAATGATATTTGCTAGAATGAATTATATCTTACTGGAAAAAGCATTGATTTACATATTCTGAATTTGCCGTGCCTTCATGTTCTTGTTTTATACACCGCTGGTCTGTTTACTATTAGAATGCGGGATAAAATACATGTATTTCGTACATATGGTAGCAAGCGGGGTTGCCAATATAAGTTAATCCGGCATCATAACTATGACAGTACTTAATAATGACACAAATGACATTTAATAGAAAATCGTATATTCACGTGGACAGTTTTCTTTGATTTTGAGTTACTGACACTGTCTAAGATGTTGTACACTACGGAAGAAAGAATTCAAATAATTAAATGGTACTATTCAGGTAGTACAGCACAGGAAGTAGTTGGTCGTTTCATATTTTCATTTGAAAATAGACCCGTCCCTGCCGTTCAAACAGTTTTGAACATTGTTCATAAATTCGAATCTGTTGGATGTATTACGGACTGCCATAAATGCATTGAGAAGAGCAAAGGATGTCGTATACGGATACTGAGCGAGGAAAGGGAACAACGGGAAGTTAATGTATGTAGTGCTGTTGAGCAAAATGAACCATGTTGATCACGGCAAATATCTGAACAGGTTGATATCCCAGCGCGTACTGTTAGAAAGATTTTGAATAGGCAAGGGTATCGTAGCTACAGCATACAAAAACGCCAGGAAATTTTTCTTAGAGATCAAGTAAGGCGCATTAACTTTTGTGAAAGTGTAATGGCACGAGTCGTCGAAAATGATAATTTTATACAAAACATTTTATTTACGGACGAATCTGCGTTCTATTTACATGGTCGTTCTAATCCAATGATTACTAAATTAATATTGGTCAAAGCAAAATAAACATCTGTTTTTGCCCCTTCGTACCCAATATCCTCAAAAATTGAATGTATGGGCCGGTATATTGGGTGATCATATTATTGGTCCATTTTTTATTGATGGTACACTTACAGCAGCCAGATATTTGCAATTTCTCGAAACTAATATCATGCCGGCCGTTCGTGCTCTCAATGTTAATGTTGAAGAGATTTGGTTTCAACAGGATAACTGTCCAGCTCACACTGCACGGATTGTACGGCAATTTCTTCAACAAACTTTTCTTAACCGTATAATAGGTTCAGGCGGCACGATAGAATGGCCACCTCGCTCGCCCGATTTGACGCCGTTAGATTTTTTCTTTTGGGGCTGTATCAAGGAAAAAGTTTATACATATGCGCATGAGCGAGCTAGAAATTTGGAAGAATTACGGCAAAAGATTGTCAACACTGCCAATAGTATATTGCCTGAAACACTTGCCAACGTACGGAATGAATTTTACTACAGGCTTGGTTATTGTCAAGAGCAAGCAGGCGGTTTATTTGAACATTTACTCCATTAATATTTATAGAATTTTTGTACTAAATTTTATAAAATAAAATATTTCCTTTTACTAATTAGTTTAAAAAACATTTTAGTTTAATTCTAATATGCGGTAGTTTAATTTTGTAATTTAATTTTTCAAGAATATTTTAGTTTAATTTTCTAGCGATCTTTTTACATTAATACCATTGCTTACGCAGAATTATTCCAATTTTATTAAAACGTTGCTACCTCTAAACTGATTATTGTGTTCTGTTTGTATTTTTTCACTTCTCTCCAGTGTGATATTACTTATTTTCGATAAAATATAAATTACCGTTAACAAAAGCGCGCTATACGGAAGCATTAAATGCACTCGTAACGTTTACATGACGTTCACTGACGTTTATCTAGCCTGACCTAACCAATGCACAACAACAAAATGTTTAATGTTTACATTACGTTAGTGCATAGTCTATAAGTCGATACCGGGAAAAATGTTTCAAATACATAAGGCAACACTGTGCGCGTTTTCTACTGATAGCCGCATTCCAGATCTGCTCAGACCAGCGGTGTATATACCTTTTATTTTGACTCCTGGACAGTTTTTAGAATATTTTTTTTTGTAAATATGAATAGGTTATAGAAATGCTACATATTGTTATTCTAGTGCAAACTTTGGTCATAGGGTGAATTATTCATTCCAAAATAACCAATCGATGAAGCATTTTGGAAAGTGCATATGCTTCCAAAATTACATACATAAATAATACCTTAACTTGAATTAACAGAATTAATTTATGTCACAAGATTCTAAAATAAAATATTAGTTTATATTATAAATAATTGGCAAAAGAAGAAACCCCTAAAAAGTTGTTTTTTCCACTATATTATTATATTCTATACTAGATGTACCTAGCGTTTCTAGACAACTCTTTCGAGTTCATATATCGAATATTGTTATATTAGATTTCTCTATTAACTGTAAATTTAAAAATATTTAAATGTAAGTTGAAATAATGGTCCTATATTTTTGTTTAACAACTCCTGTTATGACCACACTAATTTATTCTGACCTGGCAACTTTTCTTATAATCGATGAGAAGTGTTAATACATTTTTTATATTTCTTAGAAGTTGTGCACTATTTCCAACAGCATCTCTATTTTGTCACCATTCTGCTTTATTGCAAACAGTGAAAGTCCGAACACTTGTAGCCCGACATGACAGCAAATCTACATCCTTTTAGCAATTTTCAAAAACTACTATTAACATTCGGACTAACTCGTGGAGAATGATGATACGTGCCAACGTTTTCAAATTATATTTAAACGTATATTAAATGAGTACATAATGAATGTGTGATGTTGTTTACGCCAATTGCTTCTATTTTTTTATCTCAAATAAAAAGTTGGAACATGTCATCATTCCCCACGAACTAGTTCGAATGTTACTGTCCAAGCAATAGGCAGTTTTACTTGGAAAAACTACAGGAGAGAAAATTGGCAATTGTACTCAGTTTGGTGACCTAAACAATATATTATATTTGCAACCTAGGTGGGTTGACGCTGGCTGCACCTATTGGAAGGTGGGCTTTTGACAATGTCGCCCTTCCAGAACGTCCTCGACAAAAAATACCTGTTACCAAACATTATAAAAAATTTTGTCCGAATTTTTTTTTTGTGAAATCAATATTTTTTGAAATAATTTCATTTTAATTCCAGTGTATTTTTTAAAACATCGTAAATGTTACCTTGTCATCGGACATTGTACTTACTATAGCTTTAGTTATTATTAATTTAGGCCAAGTAACAATGAGCCAAAACGAGTGTTACCGCGAAAAAACATAAGAGTTTTGAAAATTGGCAGTTTTCGTCAGTTTGATGACCTAAATAATACAGTAGATTTGCGACCTTGGCCGGCTGTCACTGGCTCCGCCATATTGTTTCGTTTTGTTTGTAGCTATGGCGGCTGCACAGAAAACATGCTTCATTTGCGAACAAAGTTTACAAGGCGGTGTAATTATGAGGCAGTATTTTTTAAGTCTCAACTATCATGCATTCATAGATGATGACTGAACCGTCTTGCCTTTTCACAATTCGTATTCGACAATGCTGACATTCATATTAATACTTTAGATGGACTAGACACATTACATCTTATGGGAGGTATTCACTACGTGACTCCCAAGACTGCAATTGCTCCGGATCAGTCTATTAACATCCGTCGGAAAATTTGGATCAGCTTCTTTGACACCTTTCGACAGAAAGAAGAAATCGCGTTTAAAAGCAATAACAATAGAAGATTTGGAAGACACGAACCCACATCGCCAATATAGCGGAGTCAGCGGCAGCCCACCAAGGCCGAAAATCTAGTATATGTTTAAGTCATCAAACTGAGTAAAACTGCCAATTTTCAAAACTCCTGTATTTCTTTCCAGGTAAGTCCTATTTTGGCTCCCTGTTGCCTGGCCTATATTGATAATAACTAAATCGATAGCGAGTGCAATTTCCGGTAACAAGGTAGCATTTACGTTGTTTTAAAAAATACACCACATTAAATGAGATTATTTCAAAAACCATTTATTTTACAAGAAACTGTTTTAGACAAAAATTATAGGAAATTTACTACTCTTAAAAGGGAATTTCTATAATTTTTGTAATAAATACTTTTAGTCTAGGTCATTCTAGAAAGGCGATATTGTTAAAAACTCATATTCCAATATGGCGGAGCCAGCAGCTACCCGCCAAGGTCACAAATCTAATATATTGTTTGGATCACCAAATTGAGTACAACTGCCAATGTTCAAAACTCTTGTATTTTTTTCCAGGTAAGGCCTGTTTTGGCCCCGTTGCCTTGTCCTACTAGTACACACTTCTGACAACTGCTAGAAAGGTGCAGATTTGGTATCGTGTCGACTGCAAGGGTCGTGTCCAGTGTTCGAACCTCCACTGCAGATGTAATATTCGGCTCAGCAGATATATGGACTTGCTAAACAAGCGGGAGGTTAGATACTTAAGTATAACATAATGCTAGTTGTAGTGTAGGCTAGACGATTTATTTTACACTTATTATCTGTTTGTTATGTGTAAAATAAGTTAATCAACATTGAGGCATTACGAATGTCTGTCAAAGGAGAACAGAATATAATACCCCAAAAAAATATATTACATGCTAATCTGAGGTTATGCCACCAGAGTGGAGGATAGCATAGAAATAAAAAATATTTGGTATAGGGGTATATCTATTGGCAAAAACCATTTCATTGATACAAATCGCAAAAGGAAAAAACCCTCACCACAAAAATTAAAAAATTATAAAAAAAAATCTATATACGTATTTCGGCAACTAAGTTGTCATCGTCAGTCGAAACCTGTAGAAAAACAGAACAGAGGGTTAAACGTAGTGTTTTTGGCTAAGGTGTAACCTTAGAAGACATGCTCCTCACCAAATCACCAGTGGGACACTATTTCATTGATGTCTAAGGATGTCATGATGATATTAAAACATGACTACCTACATTTCTCAATAATGTATCTTTAAAAAGCCATAGTCCTTTTTAAAATAAAAAGTGGGGGGGGGGGGGGCTATCTTGAAAAATTTGAAATTACGAAAATGGATAACCATTTCCGTAATTTCGTTAGTAGACAATGTTGAAAAGGAATAATTATTTTTCTCTAACCATAATTGTAAACGAGAAATTATAAAAACTAGTAATCTGTGCTATCCTTTTAAGATACTTACAACCATATAAAAATACCGAATCCAAGTATTTAATTGCATCCGAGACCAGGGCCATCTATATAATAGATGACGGACAGATATAAAAAATTGTTCTTTATCAAGTTTATTCTAGAATTCGGGGTGCGTGTTTTCTTAGAACACTAGATTTTGTTACTGTGCAAAATAATAACAGTCCTGTGTAGAAAATCGGAGATATGGGACGCAAAATTGAGTTTTATGGACGGTATTAAATTATTTGTGTATTTTATTTTGTTTTGTGCATTAACTTGGATTGAGTGAAGAACTGCACATCTGAAAAGCATGAATTAATTCAAAAATTAATAAGAACTGGGAACACCTACAAATTCATTCAAGAAACGCTAATACGCTCAGCGAAAATGATATCTAACGCGATAAAATATGAAGCAAAATCTGTTCAAAGAGGAAGAAAGAGAAACACGTCTAATAGAGATGTCACGCATAAAAACATTTGTTCAATCACACTTTTTTACAACATCGAATCAAACGAACTTTAGATCTTCCAACACACTCATCCACTATTCGAAAACGTTTAATACAGGATAAATTTCTTCCTAGAAGTCCACGAAAAGTGTCTTTGATGAAGAAGCGACGCGTTCAACGCATATTACGCTTTGATAGAGAACATTTAAATTGACCAACTGCTAGATGGCAAAATATCTTCGGGTCAGATGAGAGTAAGGTCGTATTATTTTGATCTAAAGGATTTAGGCAGTACATTAGAATATCTATGCTAACGGTACAAACCAAATTACACTACAAAGACTGTTAAATAGAGGAACCTCTATTGTGGTATGGGCATGTTTCTCGTGTTATGGTGTTGGTCTAATCTTTTGGATACAGGAGACTAAGGATCAATTTGGATATTAAAATACACTTCGCAGCCTTGATACCCTACACCGAGGAAGAGATGCCCCTTCGCTGGATGTACATGCATGATAAGGACCCAAAACAGGCATGTCGCAGAGGGTTAAGGTCTGGTTACGGGAGAATTCGGTTGAGGTTCTGGTGTGATCCGCGCAATCTATTGGTCTTAACCCTATGGAAAATCTGTGGATAGACGTGGAACAGGCTGTTCTTGCAGCAGCATCCACGTTGAAGTAAGAATTATGGAAAAAAGTCGAAAGAACATGGCGTTCTACTCAAGATGTGCGACGTCAAAGTATTGGTTGATTCCATGCTATGAATATGCGAGGCAGTCGTCGTAAACAAAAGCAATACGACAAAATATTAAAAAATGATATTACGTTTTTGTTTACTTATTTTTTTTTTTTTTTGATTTTGATAAAATTTTTAAGAAAACTCTAACATAGCCTGGAGAGTGTTCCTGCGAAGTTCGGTGCCGATCAGACTAAAAATAATCACCTGTGATTATTCAGTGGTTAGATTAAAAGTGGATGTATGTGTGTGGGTGGGTGTGTATGTTCCCTATAGACTCCGAAACCGCTGAACAGATTTTGATGACATTTTCAGGAAAACTCTAGCATAGTCTGTAGTGTTCCTGTGAAGTATGATGCCGATAAAAATTGTTTTTTTGGGGGAAGGGGCGTAGCAACGCGTGCCGCGTATCGCTAGTAATATATAGATGATATTTTAATTTATAAATTAATTATTACTACATATACAATAGAGTTTATAATGTGTTGTGGTTTGCTTTTTCACATTTTTCGCACACAGCTGTATATGAATATCTTTTTAAGACAAAGTTACTTCGAAATAGCGTCACGTAGACAGTTGTTTTCTTTTAAAAAATTGGTCCTTTATATTTGAAAATATGATATCTAGATAAATGGTACATTATTCAAAAATAATTTAGATGTGGACACTATACCGTATGGGTATACGGTATAGTGTGTACATCAAACCCGCCTAAAACTTAAATCCTACTAGTTAAGTCACTCAGAGACTTAATTAATACTTCAGAGAATAACTACACATTTTAGGTTTGAATAGTTTATTAATTGGGTGTATATTATATGTTCACAGCGGACATTTACTGTTTGAAATTATCAGAAAATAATATACGTATATATTGTTTTATAAAGGAAAAGAACTACTCACATAAATTTAATTGAACCATAAAGAAACATTTTCCTAATTATCCAACCATGATTCGTATCACGAGCACAACATACTTCCACACAAATACATTCCCACAGTTCAAATAAAATGACGTCAGTATATCATTTTACCAAAATCACCGCTTTAGAATCCCATGACTAATGCACACAGAGAAATACATAATAAATATGTAATGCGTTTATTCGCTACTCCTCACGTTCGATAAGATAGGCGGAATCAACCGATATGAAAAAAAAAACGTTATTCGTTTGTTACTTCCGCACTCTCATTTCTTTTTTCGCTTTTCACAGAAAGTCGGTCCGTATAAATTCCCTAGCGGCCACGTGCGCAACCGCCTTCAATCTACTGAAAGTATTTTCAAACCAACATAAATATGAGCAACGCTGAAATATCGTCAGCATTCAGCCACCGCCGTTTAGCGTTTATTTTTAAAATGAACCAAGGTTGTACCGTTTAACCAGAGCAAAATTATTTGTTTCATATATATGTACTTATTTTTGAATTGGTATTTTTATGTTTTTCGTTTACGTTCGCTTTAGTTATTTTGGCGATAAGTAAATATACATATACCGTACCGGTGAGGCTACATCAGTACTTGAACTTGACATAAGTTTATTTGTCGCAGTTCAGTGTCAAATATACGTTGTGTTCTATTTCAATTGCATTATTTATGTTGAACGATCATCCTACTAGTACCATATAAAAGAAAATAGAGGGAGGTGTGGGCATAAAACGACTCTGCTATACGTTGCAAATTGAGAACTGCATAATTTTTTACACTCTTAATAGATATGTATAGAATGCTTAAGTTATGAGAAATTTGCGCTTCGATAAGAGTAAAAGTGGTTCTTCCTGTCCCAATTTCCAAAATTTTCTTGTGCAAAAGTTTTTTTAAATTACAAATATTTCATAATGGCGAACAGCTGCCGTCTGTGAAATTCTTCATGAGAGAATACAAAAAGTATGTAGAGTATAAATCCGTTTTTACGCGTACGTACTAGTAAAAATGCGAAGTAACTACGAGCATTTGTAATTTTGCCTTTTGACTAGGAAATACACGAATTAAAATTTTAATTCGGCTATTTACTGCAGCTTTCAGTTAGAACGCGTTCTAACTAGACGTAGTAACTAACCGAAATGCACGTCTCTTAACAGCGGACATACTTATGAAGTTATACTAAATACCATCTTTCTCCTCTTTCTTATAATAAAACAATTGGTTTCAAGATTATTTATTGCGTTGCGAAATAAACTGACTTATTTATTATTACATGGGCTACTATTGTGACATTTTGAATTGCATAACACTTGCTTTTTTTACACTTACACAAATTACTGAGACACTTTTTTGTGCACTTGCACATGGAAAATTCTTGGCTGGATCCTGATAAAGACGAAACCGTATGACGTAAAGATATTTGCTTATCCCTCTTTACTACATCAATGTCAATAAATTTTTGCTTAGAAATATCAAATTCTGATCTGGTGTACAGATGATTTATAACACCATCCTTAGTACCTAACTGGTACATGTCCTCATCGGTCTTCAATAAAACAACAACAATATAATATTTCTGAATCCATCTTTAGCTTTGTCAACGTCGGGAATACATATTGTGACGTTATCACCCATATTAGCAGGAGGGTACGTTTTATCACTGAAAGATATCATCTTTTTAGCCTATTGAATTAGGGGCTGGCTTGCTTCAAACCGTGTTGCTGTAATGTTATCCTCAATTATACAATTCAAGCAACAGTCTAGATTAAAGTTAGCTTTTAAGATAGCACCATATTTAAACCATAATCTAAATTATATTACCTCTGGTTCTTTTTCTTCATTTTCATACTCTATATTTGAATCTTCACCATGAAATTCCGCCATGTTAATTTTGACGTCACCAATAATATTTTCCAAATCTTCTTCCCTCTCTAGAGAAGAAATAACGTCAATAGGCAAAGACGATGTAGTTAACATAACCCTAGGCTCGATGCCAAACATAGCCTTATATGGAGTGCTTTATGCCGGAATGAAACGTACGGTTTTTCATAAACTGTTCAAACGGTAGACCTTCTGACCATTTAACTTAAATTCGTTTATAGAGCAGTTGGCAAATTCTCGGCCGTTGTTTTGTTACTATGTAATATGCACGGCGCTCCAAACGTCAAAAATATTTCCTTTAATTTAGAAGCTATTTCTTCTGCTCGTTTACATGTTAGAGCTAAACCTGGTTATTATTTATTATGTCAAAACGGTTCAAGCGTCGATACTGCCATGCCAGTTTCAGCAATCAGGGCATAGATCATTCATATATAGACTGATTCTTGCTCAGTTACTGGTATGAGTGTAGTTACAAAGTCAGCTGAGCCAATTTTGAAATAGTGGACTAAGTATATAATTTGTTTTTATAATTTAATTCATACTATTATACTATCATATTTGTTTATTTAGCTACCATCTTACCTAAAATGACAAGATTAAGAGCACATTCCCCAAGGAAAAGGCTTCTGCAGAAATGGCAGAAAACACTAATGTAACTTCACAACCTAGCTGTTTACATATATATTCAAATGCTGTGCTTCAATCCAAAAACAACATTTATCATAATAGTGTAACTTTCGTTGGTACTGGAGAAAATACCCAGAATGTGGAATTAGGAGAAAGTAATAACTACGATCCAATCGAAGGTAGTCCTAATACAAATTTACCAATAATGGACGCTGTAATAAGTTTCAAGCTTTTGGGACTTTTCTCTAGTGGCAATGAACATTTGAATAACAGAAGCACTCGACATAAATAAAGCTGCAATTTTAGGAAGTACATCCACGAGAAACGGCTAGACGTAGTTCAATGAATTTCTTTCAACGTGTGATACACCTGCGATAGGACACCACGTTTTAAAAAAAAAGAAAAAACTCTATCGGGATTTATTCCTGAAACAGCTTGTGAATCCAGAAATAGTGGATCACCAATATATAAAAAAAAACAATTAAATATTACAGAATTGCTTAAAGTCTGCTAATTTTGTGAATGTTTTTTTGGCTAGTTGTATAAATTAGGTATACATTTCGTTGTAATTGTTTTGTTGAACAAATACAAAAAGAAATAATGTATTCGTGTGTTTTAGTATCAGTTAAGTACATCTTATGATTGACTAAGTACTACAGCATGTGTCAATTTTCATTAGCCATAGGCGATTAATCCATACAGTACGTGGCAACATAGTACCCCTTCTTTCCTTTCCAATGCCAGCACGACCGATGCATGCTCGTAAATACAAGTTAGCGTGGTTAGCAGTAACTATTCGACCACCGGCTTGGGTGTTTGTAATGCGTGCAGAAATAATATTTACGAGTTGCAAGGATTTGTTTTTCTTTTTCCTTTCCTTAAAAATAAGGTAAATAAAAAAGGATTCTGAAAATAATAATAAACTACTAGATCAGGAGATCGCGGCGGCCATTTGATGTTTACGGTTCCAGTAATAAGACGGCTTTTATTGCAGACTAGATCGCAACGTGTTCGCAGCTAAACATTGAATGTAAAATCTGGTCGGGAGAAGTGGGAAGATCGGAGAAAATCGTTGTGATGTCGATTGTTGCCGGGATTGGTGACGAACAGTAGGGGTGCCACGTTGCCACGTATTACTTGTATACGTATAAATCGCACGTAAACATTGAATCCCTATACCTAATGAAAATTGACACATACGGTATACTCATTATACGAAGGGAATTTTTAAATTTTCTTTAATTCATATACTCTTTTTTTTTAACTAGCTAATTCTCTCAACAGAGTGTCAATTGACGTTAATTAGATTAAAAATTACTGATTAAACTTAAATTAATAAATGACACTCTTGATAGTCTGCTTAATCCTTCATCCACCTAATTGTTCTCATTCCCTAAATCATCATCCAATCTCGTTTAAAGTGACTTTTGAATTTATTTATGTAAACACCTTTTTCCCTCCTAAAGCGGTTTTTGTAATTTTAAAAGTGAATAGACAAAAATTATTTGAAACACCCTGTATTTTATATTAGAGTCGACAAAATCATGTATTACTAGATCAGAAAGAGAAACACACTGTATATTATTATACATATGAGCATTACTTTTATTGAGACCTACTGTGGGACTGTTATAAGATATGCAGTCAAAACAATATTCCCACTATAATTCTGCTCATAGTTTGGTTGTAAGAAAATTAATAAATAAGTACATAAAGCAATTGCGGATGACGACTAGATCTGTATAAAGGCTGTATTACACTTACCAAGTTCTTGACCAAGTTATTGGCCAAGAACTTGATCAAGTTAAAATTGACGACAAGTCCTGTATTACACTTGTCAAATCGACTTGATCAATTTCTTGGCCAAGAACTTGGTGGCTTAGAACATGTTCTATTTTTCTTCTCAACTTGGTTAAGTTTTTAGTGATTTCTAGTGATATTCATGTTATAAAGTTTTTTGCCAACTGTGTAAAATGTAAATACAAATTCCATTTTAGAATACTGTTAAAAATCACATGTTAATTTGATACTTCTTGAAAGAATTGTATGCGTAAATTATTTATTTTCTTTTGTATCTCTTGTGCAGTTATTTTTACATTCAATATCAAACACAAACCTTGGGTAACTTTATTAATTTTTTTATTTCGTACTTTTGCACTATTGGTACTGCTAATTCACCTAAAAACTTGGTCAAGAAATTGGTAAGTGTAAAACAGGCAAGGTCAACAATAACTTGCCGACAATTTCTTGGCCAAGAACTTGGTAAGTGTAATACAGCCTTAAGGTGGCCATCTCGCCCATCTAAATTACATTGCAAACATGTTGCGAACATATTGCACCAGAAACCGTTAGTAAGCCACAAAATTACAAAAAAAAAATACGAGCATAATCTACAAACTTATCTCCCTCCAGGGGACTAGGTGGTTTTAATAAGGGAAGTTTGTTCGATTAATGTGGAAAAAAATGTTAAAAAACAGGAAGTTTTTATACCAAAAATCTGCTAGTTTATTCCGTAATTTCTTGGAATATATAGATAATTGCCAGATATTAGATAGCTTACCCCCTGGAGAAATAAATTCTCTTTCTTTTGATGCTTGATACAAAGCAATTAAGCGTATTTTATAGCTGTCTTGTGCTTTTAAATGTTTTCACCCATAAATTCCGATTGATTTGTATCTAAGAGACATATTCTTATGGGAAAAGTAGATTTCGTTTATTATAATCACTGTGGTAGGTCAGCAATTCTTAAACAGAGGGCGCTGCCAGCGATCGGTTATTGTTAGGCATGTTGAGTGTTGCAAAATTTGAATGTATACGGCAAATATAGACTCGACATACTGTAAATTGCTTACTCCGTCATACTCAGTTACGTTATATATGTGTTTGTCAGGCATGAAAAGAGTATCTTTAAAGAAAAAAAGGTTACAAACAACATGCTCTTCAATTACAAAAAATCGAAAATAGAACTCAGGCGTCTTGGATTCTCATTTAATAATAAATCTACTGAAAATATCGGGCCAACAGAGTATTTCAAGTACCTATTGTTCAACCATATTTTACGAAAATATTTATGTTTTGATGATTATGTACAGTGTATCTCAAAATACATGCTAATCTGAAAATACCTTCTGTATGTTGTAATATACAGGGTGAGTCATTAGTAGCCGTTTCTTTGATTGCTCCTTTATGTTTTAAATAAAAAAAAAACAATTAGAGAAAGTTTCATGGTTGCTTAAGGCGCATATTCTAAAAATACATTAAGCCCTGACGCACTTCCGGTTTCACCGGAAATGCATGGAATTTATTTTTTTAAATGACACTATAAATTTTTGGATTTTTTAGTACTGTTTAAAATTGTCTATTCAGCTGTTTTTCCTTTTCAAAATTGGGGCAATAGTTTTTGAGTTATTAATTTTTTTTTAAATTTTTTGACCAAAACACGTCCAAAAAAAAAACATTTTGTCATTGTTTTTAATTACATTTTTGTCAATGGGCAGCAGATAAATTAGCCTGACTTTCCCAATTTTTTGTTGTTTACCGACGAAGCTACCTTCTATTAAAATGGATACGTTAATCGTCACAATTTTCGTTATTATAACACATAAAAACCTTCACTTTATCACACCTGCAAACTTTCAAAATTGTTGGTCATTCAGTGGTAGTTATTGGTAGTTACATAATTGGACCTTATGTCTTTGATGAAAATGTTAATGAAGGAGAGTATCTTCGTTTTCTACGGACGGATTTTCAAATCTTGTTGAAGACATGAACATTATAATCAGAGAAGAGTTTATAAGAATATGTAAAAGTTTTATACAACATTAGTACTTCTTTGGAAAACAGAATACTCACGTGCATTGCACAAACTTGTGGTTATGTTGAACATATTCGTTAATGAAATTTGTTTTTCTTACTTTTGATTGTTGTTACGTTGCACAATAGTTGTAGGTTATTTAAATTGCGTTATTTTGTTGCAAAATTTATTTCTATTAAAGTTGTAGGACATCAATTTATAATTTTGAAAAACTACAGGCATCTGTTATGAACAGCTTCAACAATAAAAGAATACGAGCAATTAAGCAAATTAAATTGAAGATAGCAGCGTTGTTTCATACACCTTTTAGAGAGGCGGCATCTTCAAATATGTCAGTAAACTTATGCTTTATTATATTTGGTTGTTAACCAATAGCTTAAGAAATGAAATACTGCAACTGGATATTGCCGAAATTAAAAAAAACTGAAACGCGATGCCCTTCATTCTGTAAAATTATTTCTTTTGGGATAGTGGATTTAACCTTTACTTTGTTTGACAGTTGAATAAAGAGGTCGGGCACCATTCCAGCCTTCCATTGGTTGAACGAATATTTCGGCACATAGAACAACAACGCTCGTAGTTTTTATTAGACCGCTAATTGCTCCTATAGTGATTATCTCAGAAACTACAAAAGATAGGTACAGGACATTGTTAACAAAAATTAAAGAGAAAAAAAAAGAAACAAAATGCCACAATAAAATACTTCCATTAAAAAAAAAATAAGTTTTTGGTATATCAAAATTAGTAGAAGTAGGCTTTGAAAAAACGTTTTTGAGGTATTGTCGAGTCAACTTATACCAAATGATGCAGAATTTTCTTGGCTACAAGCACCACCAAAGTTTATGTTTTTACTTTTAAAAACAATGTGAAAATGATTTTTTTCTGAACACGTGTTTTGGTCAAATATTTTCAAAAAAATATTAAAATTGAGAATGACATATTATTTAAAGAAAGTATTCTAAAATTATACGATGAAATGATGTAAGTTAAATTATTTGAAGATTAGAGAAAGTGTAGAAATGGTGTATTATAATTAAACAATTTTTTTTAAATATATATATATTTTCAAATATATATAAATCGTTGGTACGTTTGTGTGCGATCTTGTAGCTTCTAAACGACTTGACCGATTGAGGTCATATTCACGCAATATATTTATTTTGTCGAGACGATGGTTCATAGCTAGGCAAGGATCCGATAAATGGTGCTGTAGTCAAGTTACTTAAGAAATTTATATAAAAACCAAATTTGCGAGATATTTCAAAAAACTGCTATTCGATAAGAGTGAAAGTCAGTTGCAGTCTGATGAGTTCGTTTAGGTGAAGCAATTACATAATTACATAATTTTCGTGATATTTTCAAAAAATTGATATTCGATTTGAATAAAATTGCTAGGTACTTTCAGTTCGAATTTTGGAAATTTCTTATTACAAAAATATTCAAAATTGAGCTTTCAATATTTTCATACACTCGATATGTTTGTCTAGAATGCATGACTTGCGATATATTCGCAAAAACCTGTTTTACGATCAGAGTAAACACCTACTTCCGGTAGGAATTCTTTTATAAAATTGTTTTCTAATTTACTCTTGATCACATTGTTATACTTTAGATATTTGCCTAAAATTAGTAATTGACGAGATATTGCTATTATTTGTTTTCTTCACTGATATGAAGTACTACTCCCGATTTATCGATTTCACTGAAAATATAATCAGATTTCCGAGGGAGATTATATTCCTAAATATACACTTCGGTATTGATGGCTTTTGCCGTTTGGCCGCTATCATGGTCAAACAGTGAGAGAAATTTTTTTTTGCAAACAAATACATTAATTAATTAACTCGAAAATTAATGCATAATGACGTATTTCTACACGCTCGCAGCTGACGTAATAGAAAATTGAAAAAAATTGTATGCAATGGTTATAGAAGTATATTTTTTGACAAAAGAACCTCAATAACTCAAACTTAAAAATTTAATGAATTGAGATCAAATTTCGGCCACTGGTCGACCACTAGTATTAATTATAAGGCAAGTTATTTAGGTACCTATACAAAATTTTTAATCTATTTTCTTCAATCCTATAATAAAAATTACTTACATACGTAAGAAATTTAATTCAATATTCTGCAGATCTCGTTTTTAATTATATTTTAGTAAATTATTATGAACGTGGGAAATCCACACTGTCGGATAAATTTTAGGGTGGTCTTTCAAATTTTTTTCCAACTGAATCGGGCATTCTAATAGCTGATACGGTATCAAAAGTAATACAAAGAGGGCATTTTATAATATCCAAAACTACTTTCTGAGCACACATGTAGATTTAACCTATTTAATTAGAGTGTTATAGGTATGTGAAATAGGTATATTGATTGTTTCTCTTTTTCTTACTTTTACACACACAATAGGCCTTGTGTTTCTTACATTGACAGGTTCACTACTTATGGGTTTTCTTAAATAAACAGTTCATTTTTTAGTCAAATTTGAATAAATACTTGGCGAAATACTTCTATAAAAAAACTATTTATCTATAAGAATAAAAATGTACTGCCTCTGTGAAAGTAGATTTTTTTATGCAAAAGTTGTTCCAAACTTACTTCTGAATACTTTTGTATCCATTACACATTTTGAAAAAACTAACCATTGACAACATACTTGGTAACTATGTATTTCGCGCTCAAGTGTTACTTCTCATCTACTAATCTAATTCTTCCAACTAAGACATGGTACATGCTCAAGTTACATAACAAAACACAAAATTTACCAACTTTGCCAAACTCAAACCTACTCTCTATTCCAAATAATAAGCGAAATGCCCATGGTGACCATCAAAATTGAATCAGCCTATATATTCCTTTTTCAAAAATGCAATAATCACTAAAAAATACCTATTTATTATCTAAATCAAATAGATAAAGGACAGATCTACATAGGTATTTACAAAACAAACATTATATGTAACAGTATGTTCCTATTATTCTTGTAAGGACGCAATTTGCATTTTTACAATTTAGGGTAAATATCAATGATTTCAAAATAGGCACATATTCTATTAAATCGTGTATGAGACAAAAACTCTGTTTCTTGTCTCATACACAAAAAAAACAACGGTCTGGTCTGCCAGTCTCTGTATAATTTGGTTCAAACTAAGAGATACGTGGCGTTAGTACTGCCATCTGTTATCCAATAAATTTGTTTTACAAATAATGTCGCTGCTACTGGCAATCAGATGGCTAATTAAAATACAGTCACGTATGCAACACATAATACACGCCTAATGGTTAGAAAAGGATAGAGCAATGTGACGATTCTCTTTCTATTAAACGGCCACCTTAAGGGTGTTGTATACCAAACTAAAAATTTCGACGTCTTCGCGGCGGGTTAAAGGGGGTTCTACTCAGAGGTGGAGCTTGCCAATACCCCACTACCATGTACTGTTTTGCTAAATGCTATAGTAAAAATCTAAATTGTACAGTTCCCGGTTTATAAGTACCGCCCTTATGGGAGCGATGCATTCAAAATAACATACGTACGATGCGTTAAGTGCTATTTGTCTCTGTTCAGGCTACACATACTCTACGTAACGTAGGTGCTAGTAATATTTTGTATGATTTATTTAGTCTGCGAGTCTACGCGCTACAGGAATGTAAATTGTAAGTTTTTTTAGTCAGACATATGTTCAATAAGTCAAAAGTTAATATGTAAGATGGAATTATGATTAAAAGAAATATTACTTAGTGTCTATGAATACTATATAATAATAATAATACTTTGTTCAACGGTACTATGTCATCGTCTTGATTATCTTTTTCATTGGGCGTATTGAAAATCACAGGATAATTATTTATATCTATAGGTACTATTATTATACAGGGTGGCCGCCAAGGTATCCGAGAAACCTCGCACGTGAATTCAATGACTAATTTTAAGCAAAAATGTTTCTATTCACTTTTCCCGAATTCCTAACGGTTCTTGAAATATCGGAGTTCGAAGCTGTAATAAATTACTAGAGGGTTTAGAAAAAAATGTGATTTATTTTATGGAAAGCCTAAGGAGCATTATTAAAGTTGCTCAATGTGGCCACCGCATTGTACAATGCATAACTAAATCTTCCGTCAGAGTCCTCGTTCCCACTTGTAGTTCTCCATATTGTTTTTCGCCTCATAAAACTTTTCTAAGGAAAATAATATTAATTCAATTTAATTTGGTATTTATTTTTATTAGTAAGTAATTGGGGGAAAGAAGCGAAATGAGGTAAAATGCCCATTGACAATTATTCTCAATTAGTCGACCAGATGTGACAGGAATGCAGTCTTCAAATTTCTATGTTATGTAAGAGTATGATGTTTGAAGTATTATTTTGTTGACGGCGCTAATATCGTGTTGATTTTCTTTTCCATTGGGCGTATTACAAATCGTTCTATAAAACAATTTATTATGTTATGATGTACCCTATGTTATAATTTACCTTTCATAATGTTACTTAATGCTAAAGTAAATAATAATGAATTGTACCTATATACACAGTATATGCATTTATATTTAAATTATGTGTCACTTGATTTAAATACTCGTGATATACGACATTTATTTCTATCTATATTATTACATACGCAATACATACACGAATATGTTTCTCCATTTACATTTCTCCAAAAGTTCAAAGCAAACTTTTTAATTGCATCTCTTATATATTACAGAACATAAAAATACATACAAAAATTAAAAAGTGACGTATTAATAATTTAAATTCATTCTGTGAAAAACGAAGAATAACTATTTATGATATGTAGTGCAAAATGTCGTTCATAAACGTCGTCATTGTATTTATCACCAGAGCTATCAAAAGCTGTAGAGGGGCCTGGGTAAGGGAGATGGCGGCGAAGAAATAGAAGTATTTACAAGGGTAGGAGTCCTGGTTATAGCTTTTGAAAAGAATGTCGTTAATGTAGTCTGCTTTGTAACTTGTAAAACTTCATTTATTGGCCGTTCAACTTTCGTGAACCGTTCAACATTTGAATCCATACCTTCTAGTTTTATTGGTTTCATTCACTTTCCTCTACTGGTTCCTCTTCCGGGAGCCGTTGTACTTCCAACTCTATTAATTCTTCAATATCCTCCGCTTCAGCTTTTAAATTAAGTATGTTAGCAAGTTCCACTACTTTATGTATGACATTAGTGTACTCGTCTTCGTCAAAATCTAAATTATTCCTGAACACTTTCTGACATTTTACATTTTTCCATAGACCCTGCACACATCTTTCTGTCACTTCTTCCCACGCGGTTTCAATGTTCTTTATGTATTCTAAAATATTATATGACTTTCAGAAGTCACGAGTTATTTCATTACTTTCTGTTGCTGTTATGGCTTTGGAAAACGTTGTGCACAAATAGTATTATTTAAACGTAGCTATTGTACCCTGATCCATTGGTTGTAGGATAGCGTTTGTGTTTTTAGGCAGATACACCACCTTTACATCTGGGTGTAAATCATCAAGATGTTGGGGATGACCTGGTACATTGTTAAGCAGAAGGATAATTTTAAATGGCAAGTTCTTTTTCAAACAATATTAACCGACGGTATGAAGCAGTTGAGGAACCATTCCTCAAATAATGCTTGCGTCATCCATGATTTGTTGTTTGCACGATAGTAAACATGCTTTAATGCACATGGGTTCTCAAAGCAATAGATAAGAAAAAGTTTTAACTTCAATCCAGCGACATTACCTCCTAACAACAATGTAATTGTATCTTTAAATGCCTTAAAACCGGCATTGTCTCCGTTTCTACGTGTATATAGAAGCTCTCGGAATTTTTGTTTTGTATCTGGTCATCAACCAAATCGCGAGGAGCTTTTCCATCTCATGAATCAAACCTTTCCGGTTCATAGTTATTACGGCTTTAAAACCTGTCGATGATTATAATGCATCTTTTACGCATCAACAAAACGTATCCGAGTATTCCCCACGTTAAACAGTTGTTTGTTGCGGGGAATACCCGACGCAGAAGCTCGAGCGTCGAAGTCGTATACCCGAGCGGTCGTTAAACGGTTTTTAGACAGGTACGTTACAAGTATAAAAGTATTTAGAACTTAATTTTCAATACCTTTTGTATAAAAAAAAAATGTCAAAATTCGGAACGGTAGTAATACTTTTACTCTTATCGAATAGCGATTTTTGCAAATATTTCGCAAATTATGCATTCTATATATATTTGTCAAGAGTACAAAAGCATTTAGAGTTGGATTTGAAATATTTTTTGTATAAATGAAAATTCAAAATTCGGACCGGAAGTAATACTTTTACTCTTAGCGAGTAGCATTTTTTTGCAAATATATCATTAAGTATGTATCCTGTAGAGATTCATTAAGAGACTGGAAGTACTTAGAATAGGATTTTGAATAATCTTTGTATAAAATAATGTTTAAAATTGTATGATTTAAAACGCCCATACGTACAAGAAAGTTGTGTCGTGGCCACACCTCATTTTTTCCTATTATCTTGGCTAATTTCGACTTTTTTTTAAAATACGTTGGAACAACCCTAGAAAAACCTGATACGACTGTCAGAATTTAGATTTTCGGAAAGAGGGGGCTAACTTCTCACTTTTGGATTTTGTTTTTTTTTTTGCAATATCCTTCGATATACCTATAAGAGATACGGTTTTGAGGCATTAGAAAAATGTTTAGAACAAATCTACAACTACATGAAACAACCGTCAGAATTCAATTTTCGCAAAAAGGGGGGCTGTAAGATATCGTTTTTTCCTATTAACTCAGCCAATTATGACTTTTTATTTGAAATACTTTGGAACAATCTAAAACAAACCTAGAACAACCGTCAGAATTTCGATTTTCGAAAAAGAGAGGGGCTAACTTCTCACTTTTGGATATAGTTTTTTTGCAATATCTTTTGATATATGAGATACGGTTTTGATGTATTAGAAGAGCGTTTCGAACAAATCTAGAACAACCTGAAACAGAATTTCAATTTTCGCAAAAAGAGGGGCTGTAAGAAAATCGCTTTTCCTTTTAACTCAGCCAATTACGATTTTTTTTTTGAAATACTTTGGAACAATTTAAAATAAACCTGGAACGACCGTCAGAATTTTGATTTTCGAAAAAAGGGGCGCTAGCAAAAATTTGTTTTTGCCATTTTCTCGGCCTATTATAATTTATTTTTTGAAATACTTTTGAACAATTGAGAATAAACCTAGAACAACCTGGAACAACCGTCAGAATTCCGATTTTCGAAAAAAGGGGTCTAACTTCACACATCCAAAAGTGAAACTAAAACGACATGTACGTGTATCATTAAGAATTTTTCAAATTTCCGGAATATGTCGCAGAGTGAGTAATTAAGAATTTTTTGGATTACGGAATACTCACCCACGCAAGTATACCAGCACTTCGTATCTATACAAGAAATTATTTTGAAGCGTACGGCTTCCTGAGAAGACCCAAAGTAGATAGAAAGGCATCCATGTCTCGCTAATTCTTGGACCGAAAATATTCATTATATATATGAATGACCCCGCCCTGTAGTGCCCCAGACACGGAATTGTGTCTATATGCGGATGATACCACGTTGTTAGTAAGGGGGAAAGAACTCCAAGAACTAACAGCAAAATCTGCAGCTGACATCCAAAAAGCAGAGGGCTGGTTTGCGGCAAATCACCTGAAAATAAACCCGAACAAAAAACAAAACATGAAATTTTCCACGAAAACAACAGAAGATCGGGAAAAGCCAAATTTTTGGGTCTGATAGTGGACTCCAATCTGAGGTGGGGACACTGGTAGACTGACGTTTGTGGTATTCACCATAAGAAGACTGAGACATGTATGCACATACGAATCTGCAAAGGTGGCGTACTGTTCGTATTTTCATTCTCTTCTAAGTTATGGAACTCTCTTTTCGAGACAGACGGCTGATGCAAATAGAATATTTCTACTGCAAAAAAGGCTACCAACAAACACACATTTTATCCAAATGGAAACAAACATGAGTACAACACACTAAGTAGAAAGCATCTAAGAACCCCTTATCATTGACTTTCACTGTTGCAGTCGGGTGTCGATTATTGGGGTCCCAAGCTATATAACCACTTGAAGAAGAACTTAAAGACCTACCACCTGACGAGTTCAAGAAAAGGGTCAAAGGGCTGCTGATGGAGAGGAAGTACTACGGCGTCGAAGATTTTCTGGCAATTAACGCGAGCTGCTGAAGTATATAACATTCTATCATTTATTATTATTTGTTTATTTGTGTATATCGTTGTTTGTCATATTGTTGATACAATGATCTTGTTATACATATATACACTTTAATTTAAATTAATGTGATATTTTATGTCAAATGTGATAATTACCACAAGATTACTCAGATATGACGATAATCTGTAATTAATATAATGTTAATAATTATATATGAGTAAATATACATTATTATTATTATACTATTATTATATTATTATTATATTAAAACAACGGTAATATATTTTCGAATTAAAAATGACTTTGTTTTGTTGGAGTTTGCAGAACGAAAGGAATGTCATTATATTATTATATTATAATGTACTATTTTTCGTGAGTGAAAGGAACAAGATTCTATTGGTGGTATAGTATGTTAAAAAACAATTTTGCAGTTACTTCGGTTTTGCTTACTCCAGAAATTATTGAACAACCAAATGAACACATATTCCATGGAAACAACGTTCGAGAAGTCCGGGCGAAGGCGGTAAATAAGGGAGATTCACTTTGCTCTTGATCGCGGATTGCGTGAATTCCTTGAAGCGAAGTTGAGACAGTGTGTATTTGCAAGTGGCACCATCGTACAATGCCATGAAGATGACCTGTCCCGCGGCTTCAACGCACAGTATTCTTCGTCTCCGAAATTTTTCTTCGCAAATGAAGCAAACGCTTATTTCCAAAGAGCCAGAAAAGATAAGTCCTAACGTAGAAACGGTCATCTCTCTACTGCCCTTCAGACAAATTGAGGCATTCTCTGCAACTTTACATTTGCATCAAACGCTAAAAAAATTTTTCGCGCCGGAAAATAGTGAAAACCCATTTTTGAAAATTTTGGCGCCCTCTGCTTTTTCCGCTTTTGGCTGTAGCGCAGCGAGTACATTAGATAATTTGTAGATATTGTTTTTTTTTGTTAAAAAAATTTTTTGTTCGACCAACCATTTACGCCGAGAATCCATTCAAAAACTTTTTGAGATTACCAAAAACCCACAAGGAGTTCCAACTTTTTGGTTTTAGAGTCGTCGCATGCCCCACTAACGATTTATCAAATAAAATAGTCTCCCATATTTTCTTCCAAAAAAAAATATAGAATGACTACTATAATATCATGTATTGAATCGAATTTCATTGTTTTATTATTATATATAAATTATTTAAAATTTAATGTTTATTCATTATTATTATGTAACTACATCTGTAAAATAATAAGTCCTATTTCTGTCTGTTCTTTATTTACCATAACAGGAAAAGTAATCTAGTTAAATTTTTAAAATAAAAGATATCCTTTTGGAGCAATTTCTGGTTTACTTCAAATCTTTTTATAACTGTCCGAACACTGAATCGTTTGAGAGTAATTTTTTACTAGGTCGTAAATTAACTCTTTTGAACGTCTACCAGTCTGCTACAATATCTGACGATCTGTACAGATGAAGTACGCACCATCTATATCCATCTCATTTTCGATATTAGTTTTACATTATTTTTAACTCACTTATAAATGTCAGTAGTATTTTATCTTGATAAATGTAAAATAGTGGAAGAACTAAAAAAGCTAGTATTATTTATGAATCATATGTAATACTTTTGTTTAAGTTTGTATTTATGTAAAAGTTATCAAAGCCTACCAGAAAATGTGTACAATTTTATGAAATGTAATACAAAATAATATAAGTAAATTTAACAAAAAGAAAATATACATTAATTTTATAAAGTTAAATCAAGGTTACTAGATAATGTTTTCAATTTTATGAAATGTAAAATAATATAAAAAATGTTTAATCAAATACTTACTTAAAACCGTAACAAGGATTTCTGTATTGCGAATATCGCTCGTAAAGTGAATCCCCACCTAAACAAAGTAACTCCGCCCTGTCTTGGATTGCAAGGATATATCAAATATTTCACTGCAGGTGGCGTACTAAAGCAGTGCCAAAAATCCATTTCTTTCTTATCAAATTACACATTTATCTTAATAAATACGAAAAAATTTTGCTAGAAATTAATGTTCACAATAATATGTTATACGTCGATACGCATTTTATTTTTCGATTGTCTATTTATATTTAATTTTTTATAACAATTAATAAAAAATTGAAAAAACAAAATGCCAAAGGACGTGTAGATAAACATTATAAGAATATTTCATCTAAATCATTTTTGCATAAAGTTTAAAGGTAGCCTGTAATCGGTAAATATTTGAAAATGTACCTATACAACACCCTTAAGGATACCTATCTACTGCAACGCCTGAAAGGTAGGCTATGTGAATTCAGAAATAGGACAAAACTTACGTTTCTAATTCAAGTTTCCCTTTGTGGAAAAATAATATAGAAAACATTTGGTAAGTTGAGTCACTTTCTAGGCTCCATCTATAAATATTTTAATAAGTTTTATAAAATTTAATTCTTTAGGTACTTCGGAAAAACCTTAAAATATTTGTTGCGTTTTGTCTAAATAAAATCGCTGCAAAAATAACGGAGAAAAACTTGAATTCCTAACCTCGTGATTTCGCTAGTCGGCAGTTCCCCCTCAATATGGTTCATAAAAACGTCAAGTGGTCGCGATGAGATAGTACAACAAACCACAATATCCGTATACATACAGAATTGGACAAAAATATAGCAACTTTTTCAAAATAATAAATAATTTAAGTGTACTATCCGTCCATCGGATCTTTTGAGTCACGTGATTAATTTTGATCCGTATGAATTAAATCAACACTTCTGGCTCAAATTCATTACTTACAAAATAGAATTAAACATTTAAAAATAAAGAACTTATGATGCTTATATCTAATATTTTTTATATTTTATACCATGTTTTATTCATTGCTTAAAATTAGCTACATCTATCATAATGAAATTTTATAAAATAATAATAAAATTTGGTTATGGTTATGAACAAAATTTATCGGTCTGTCATTCATTCACCTTGCAACAAATTGGTTATGTACAATTCCTTAGTATGTATTTATTAAAAAAAACATAATAGTGGAATAATATCTCAAAATATTTAACAACAAATCATGTCAGTCTGAATATAGAACACATAAAATGTTTAAATGCACCTCTACCTATTTTCTAGTGACAATTTTTTAATGGAATTATTTTGTGGAAAATCAGTTCAGTTCAAAAAACACAAAACTTTAATAAGAAGTTAAGTTTATTTATTAATATATTTGAAATCTATTTACATTTTTTTAAACTGTTATTTATTGTATGCTAAATATCTATAATAAACTTTTATAATCTCACGATTATTTTGTTAGGTATTGTAAATTTAAATAAGTAATCCTTAATCAGTGCATGAGTGGCTTTCTTTTTCTTCGTATACTAGAAATAATAATGCACCAACATAACTACAATGTTCGGCTGTTACCAGCCATGCATGTAGAGTGAGCCGAAAGTATTGATTCACATTTCATAATAATGCACTCACTACACATCCATTGGTTTTAAATTAACTTCTTATAAATGTTTCACCGAAACAAAAACACGTACATTTCAACATAAAATAAAGAAGTTGTTAATAAATGGGTTTTCAGATAAGAACTTCGTCAGGTAATCACTCTGCATTATCATGTTTATAAACTCAACAAACACATTGTTTTATATTATAAAAAGTCACTCAGATTCTAAATCTGAATCTGAACTGGATGTTTCATTAGGATTAAATACAGTTTCTCAGGTTTGCTTCTCCTAACTAAATCCAACAATTCATATTTTGTGAATTCACCGGAAAAACTTATTATTGCTGGACAGCCAGTCTATTATTTCCTGTTTTCTCGATGCAGAATTTGGGATTTTATTTAATACTACACTATGATATGGTGTATTGTCCATTATCACAAGTGAATTGTATTTTAATCCATTCCTCAAACTTTTTACTGTTCATTTCAGCATGATAGTATTTGCTTTGGTTTTCGATGCAAATATCAAACTTGCACCTTCAATAAACCCTGATTCACCTCCGGCATGTAAAACTATAAACCTTTTGCCATCATAACCTTCTGGCTTTCGAACACTTTTTGTAGAAATATCATGCCAAGATCTTCCTCAATTATCTTTTGAATATATCCATGTTTCATCAAGGAATATATATGTTCTGAATAGAACAATTATTTGCAAGATAGAACGAAAACGAATTAGAAAAGCAATATAACAAAAATAAACCAAAACGCAGAGAATAATGTTATATGTCAAACTTTAATAAGTTGACTAACGTAGTATCATGTCATGGCGGTATATTTTCTCTGTCTGTCTTATTACTCTTATGGAGAAGACAACCCCACCTTAAAGTTTAAAATTTCTATCCTTATCTAGTCATTGAGATTGGAAAGAAATGAGTATATATACATTCTAGGTGCGGATGTCCTTGATAACGCACGCAATTAATCATGTGACTCAAAAGATCCGATGGACGGATAGTACAAGTATTACGCGATAGTATATCTTAACGAGCTCCATAAATGCCGTAGTTAAATAGTAAATGGAACTTTAAGATAAATTTAAGCTGTTGAAGGTAAATCTATTTATTTTTAGAATACGGATGGACAAAATTATACTAAGAAAAATTAAGAACAAATGAAACCTTTAGCGATTATTATGGCACTACATCTCCGTGCTATAGAATCTATAAGTCTCTTATTGTACTGTCAATTTGATCCCAAACGGTGCTTAACGCGTCAAAGAGTTCATTGCAATTTTTTATGTTTTATCACGAATTTTCGTACCCAGAATTTCCCACAGGTTTTCATTGCGAATGAGGTCTGGGAACTGCGATGGCCACGTCATTACAAAAATTATATTGGTCCTAAGCCAGTCCCAAGTTTTGACTTGCTTAGAGTTAGTACTGTGTTGAAATTAGTGCTTCAGAGGTGTAACATGATACGCATACGCTCCATATCAGTCTCCAAAATGTCCTTGTACATATACTGCTCCATGATGCCATGAATTCTATTTAGTGGGCCTATTTTGAACCAAGAAAAGCAACCCCAGACCATCACAGAGCCGCCGTCGTGCTTTACTGTGACAACTGTATATTTAGGGTTTAATGGCTCATCCTTTGGACGCCTTACTTAACAAATATCGTCACTTCTTATTAAATTTAGATTCGTCACTTAAAAATCGCTCTACGCCAATCATTCATAGTCCATGTAATATACGATTTTATTAGTTTTTTGCAGGATGACATTAAGTAGTCTTCTTCTTATAGAGTGAACACTAACAGAAACTTCATCGTACTGTTTCAAAACAGCCGAAATGTCTGATGAAGAAAGTTTCTGAGGAGCAACTCTAACAATTTGTTTGTCGCTGGATTTAATAATCAGTGACATTATCGACGTATTTAGAGAAAAAATTCTTGAAATGATGATCTGTTTCTTAACTTCGCTTTTGTTTTCTAACTTCACTTGCAATAGTTTTTCCACGGCCCATTAATAAAAATTATAGCGGTGATATTGAATAAGGTAAACTGCTACTCTTACTGTAACTTGCTTTGAAGACTTACGCACAACTAACACGCTGAGACAAGATTGACAGGAATATGCTTTTAGTTACTATAATTTTGTCCAGCATTAAAATGATCCATGGTCTAAAAAGTATAGTAAACTGCTGTTGGAAAAAACTGCGTAATAGATATGAAACAAGTTGAAAATTTAATCATTGAAATTATACAATAATCAAACAATGAACACTGTACATTGTATACAAGCATTCCAAACATAAACAGAAGTTGCATGACCGCCACGCCAAAATGGATCGTATTTATAAAGTAAAAATAATAAATTTTTGAGTGAAGGTAGAATGAAATGTACACTATATACTTAATAAAGAAAACTCTGCAAATATTTAAAATGTGTCAATGGCAGCCAAAAATAACAAAACATTAACAAAAATGTTCATTTTTGGAATCGACATTTTTTACATTATTATGATGCAGATATTTTTTAAAACATATTCATCTAAATTAAAGTGAAAAATTTAGCCCAGTTTTCTCTGATTTTGAGGTTTAGTGAAAAAATTCTAAATTCCATTTATAATTACAACCTGCCTGCACTAATCGGCACAGTAAAGTTTGGTTATATATGGCCGTTTATCAACAAACATTCTCGACGAAATGAGATCTTTGGAACACATACCGGCACTCTCACTACTACTCCAGTGAGCCACGCCTTAGGAGCCTAGCCGACCTTCGGCCGAAATCCAAGGTTTATCGCCACCGGCAAAATAACCCTTATTTATAAAATAATATAAAATGAACAATATTTAATACTACAGGTTGATTAAATCCACACATGTGACAGATGTGTTTACGTACGTCTTCTTTTTGAGAGAAAAAGGCCCGTTTGCTGATAAGGTTTCTACCAGAGTATTAAATATCTTTCTGTTGGGATGACAAAAAAGCTCGGCATAAAGTTCTGCTGCCTGCATGGCATTTCTCCTGCATTCCCCAAAAATTAGAAGCATTTCCACTTTATCTTCAAATAAATACTGAAATGGCACATTGTCAGAAATTTGACAATTTTAATCACAATTACTACATTCATCATTACTAGAGAAATGAAATTCGGCAGACATCTTGACTAAAGATCGGCTTGGCTCGCTGGCGTTGTAGTTGGGGGTGCCGGTATCTCCTCCAAAGATCTTGACCATTTCGTCGAGGATGTTTGTTAATAGATGGCCATAAATAACCAGACTTTTCTTTACCGATTGGTGCAGGCAGGTGGTACATTATAAATGGAATGCGCCACAATTCTCTGACGTCACTGTTGAGAATGGTCAAGGTTAATAATCGAAACAAACCGCACAGTCATTTTTCTCCCATGTAAAATATATAGTGTGAAAGTAATAGAGTATTTCTAAGTATTTTAATAATACATAAATAAGAGTGCCTAAATAAATAAACAAAGATATATTGTATTTTATGTGTTACACTATAATGAATCGTTAGAGTACATTTCAAATATCATACCTAACACCAAAAAAGGTCAATGTACACAAATTTTATAAAAGTTACTTTAAAATAGTCTCTTCTTTAAATCCATATACTTTACACGCGATAAAAAGAAGTATCCGGTTTGTTTGGAATGTGAACCTTGACCTAGGATAATAGTGATGTCAACAGAAAATAACCCATTTAGATGCTTTCCACTAAAGATCAAATTTAAGGAAAACTAAGTTAAATTTTTGATTTTAATTTAGAGAATATGTTTCCACATTTTAAATATTTTTCAGAATTTATTTATTAAGTATGTAGTGTACAGTTTTGTGCAATAAATTGGCGTACACGTCTTATTGCTAATTTTGACATTATTTTGCCATTGTGAAAATGGCTTAAGTTAAGTTGACAAATGGAATTATAGCGTCAATTCAATTTGTCATACATGACAGGTATTCAAACAAAAGTCATATTTACATAAGCGTATATTAAGTGTACGCCAATTTATTGCACAGAACTCTACATTTCAATTTAACTTTACACAAAATTCGATTGTTTTTTCCCACGGCTAAACCTGTACTTTGGTGATCAAATTATTGTTAAATTGTACGTAATTTTGATTTATACATAGCTCGCAGTATCAGTTTGTATCGCACCTATCTAGTGGGTTGGATATAATATCTAAACATTTGACAGGATAGGATGTTTGAAAATATATTTGGGACAAATTTTGAATATTTTGGAGTAACAATATTTTTTATACGGTTCGTTAACTCTATCAAAATTTAATGATTAATGTTGTATTTCTTAAATCTTTTATTTAATAGAATTAATTGAATGTTCCTTATTTGGACAATTCATCTAACAAACAATGGATGTTGTATTTATTTGTATCATTAGTTAGTATGGATTACCCACAAAGTAACAGTTAACAGTCTTAATTTTTTGAAACACGCGTTTTAACACCATATCAATTCAAAACACAACATGTAGTATGCGCAATTTCGCAGATAATTTTCAAGTGTCGCCCACTTTAATGTTTCTGGTGACGCGAATTATCGAAAATTATTTCATTGGAGGTCCGTATTATACTCAAACAAATTTCCAAAATGTATACCTGTTTCGGAACTAAAATGTTTAAAAAGTTGGAGTAATTTTAGTATTTCAGTTTAAAATAAAATAAATTCAATGTTTAGTTAACATGACATCTACCCAGATAAATATATTTAAAGAGTCAATACGAGATCATTTTGAAAGAGAAATCAAAATACATTGCATTCTAAAACATACATACCCGTACTTTTTGTATTTAGAGAACTGGTGAGTTTATTGTAAAGATAAGACATACCCGGAATATCTCTTCAGAATGACAGGTGTTGTATCGCCCTTATCATCAGCATCGACTCCTGGTTACAGAAACAGTTTTCATCCATGTGCTGGAGGAACCCTGTTTCCGCAGGAAGTACGACATCAAACGGAACGTGCACGGAATTCGAAACACGACTCGTGTAAACTAAGGTACTTCTATTTGACGTGCTCTCGGCACGAATGTTTTGTCTTGCCTTCATTTCGTAAACAAACTCTATTTTTCGCAAATTTATTCAGACCAAGTAGGAAGAAAATGGGCGGTAGTCGAAGGTTAATTGTATTCCGATGCCTTCGCTTCTACCAATCTCCAATATTACTCTCTTATTTAGATCTTTCTTGCTTACGTTTTTATCGATTTTTCATTAGATAATCCTAAATTTTGTTCAATCAACCTAACACAGATTCTAGTTAAATATTCTATTTTAAATACATACTCTCTATGTAACTAGATTAATACTGACTTAGTGAATTTATCATCAAATCGATGGTGTAGTGCACAAATGTGAGTAGACTCTTTTAGATGAAATTTTTTAAGTGTGTAGGAAGTTATTTTCTTATGTAACTATTCAACGAGCATAAATGTGATATACTAGGACCCACCAAACAATCCACTTTCGTCATAAACGAAAAATAATGACTTCTGCATTGCCAATTTCATAACAACGAACATACATAATTACTTCATACATAACTAATTTTATAATTTCATTAATGTAGAATATATTATATGTATATAATAATAATTACAAGATTATTTTAATCATTAATATTAATTAAAAATGATAATGTTAGAGTTATTGTAGCCAGCTTTACTAGAAATATTAACATCGGATGTTGGCTTACGTGAAACGTCGTTTACACTTCGCTAGCCATTTTGAATTTTTGTTGTTTGTGTTTGTTATATTATTGCAGTATTATAATTAAAAGTTCAGTAGTCAGTCAAAGGAGCTCATTAGCTCTTTTATTGCATATTTCGAACGTAAACGGAATAACGGTGGTCTTCTCTTAACATTGACAAGTGTGCGAGAGGTATGTATACGTTTTTATTGTAATGACATCAAATAAAGTATTAGGCGCTTTCCTTTTGACATAAATCTCAGATAATATCACCTCACTTTAGCTGAGATTATATTTTGACGCATTGCTTTTGTAATCAGCTGACTGAGACGAAGTGAGATTTTTACCTCCCCCCTTACCGATTCTGAGGTTGGTCAGAACCTTCCTCACTACTGAGATTTAAATATCACTTGGTGGTGGTGGTAACAAATGCATTTAATAGTAGGCGAAAATAGGGTTATGTTATTTGATTACTTACACGGAAAAGTATGTACGAAATTCAGCGAACTTAAAATGTGTGGATTATGAATGATAAAGGTGATATTAGAATCAGACGACTCGCAGAAATCGATAGCATCACTGAACCCCTATAATTTTGCTACCTGGCCCAGTTTTTGAAACAATTGAAGGGGCAAGTGGAAGGTGTTAAGAAACATTTTCTGAAAAATCGAGTTTTGATGTGGATGAAGGAGTTATGTGCATATGTAACTTGCCCCCTTAGCATTTGGCTCTATCTTTTAAATCAAAGCAGCTACCGAGTGGTAGAAGGAGCCATGTCGCACTAATAATCAAGGACACTGTGGAAGAAAGAGCTATGTGCCCATAACCCCTTCAACCGCTCCAGAATGTATCTTTTTAATATCCCGTGCGCTACAAGCGGTACATAGTCCCACAACATAACCTTAAAATACTCTAATGGCAGTGTTTGTGGCAGTAAGTTTGTATGAAATGAATTTAAATGAAAAAATGTTGTCTCGAGGACAACGGATGGTGCAAAAGGTTCTACAAAGTGAGAATACAGTGTGAGGCAGGACCAAGCGGAGGTATTATTATATATTACACTCAATATTGGGTATATAATCAACTACCACTTTAATTTCCAGTTTGTCTTGGGACTTACGATAGCGACTATGTCTACCAGTCGAGTGGCAGTGACTATCAACCAAGTCAATCAGAATCAGAAAGTGATGATGAGTATAATATCTACCATAAACCTAATCAGTTAGCACCAGAAGGAGAACTGGAACAAAATATGGATTATCAGTCAAGTCAGTCAGAACCAGAAGAAGAAACTGAGCAAAATATTGCTTCTATTGTTGACGTTGAAGGAATGTTGAATAACAATGATAAGAATTTAACTGAGGTACTAAAAGGATTAAAACATTGCCTATTAAACAGAAAACCACAAGAACGCGAACTAGAAACACAGAGTTGTGGAAAAGACGTGCTGAAGCTATTCGTAGAGAAAAGGGACAAGCTTACACTTCATATAAAGGGATTGCTGTACCACCTAAAAGCATTTGCTCAGTATTGTTATGCACTGAAAAGTGCAAATTGCAATGCAGTACAAAGTTCAACGAAGCTAAACGAAAATTAATACTTGATGGTTTTTACAATCTTGACATAAATTCCAAAAATGCCTTATTATTTAGAAGTATTACTCCTATGGATGTTGCACGCCCACGTATAAACACTACTAAACCTAAATCTCATTCTTACAAATACTCAGTGGTTTTGGACAATCAACAAGTGTATGTGTGTAAATCCGCGTTTTGTGCTTTATATCAAATTAGCCGCAAAAAAGTAGACCTCATAAAGGATAAACTGAAAACTGGACAATCCGCTCCAACCAAAGATGCACGCGGACGTCATACGAATAGACCACACAAGATAAGCGACGCTGTAGAGCAAGCTATAATATCTCACATTAATAGATTTCCTACAGAACAATCTCATTACTCACGAAACAGTAATCCACATAAAAGGTATCTTGCTCTAAATCTGAATATGTCCCGCATGTATAGATTGTATATTGAAGAGTGTAAAGAAATGAAGAAAGCAGACAATTTCTTAATCAAAAAGGCTACATATTCAAAAATTTTCTCTAGTAAGTTTAATTTATCCTTTAGTCACCCTAAAAGTGACACCTGCAGCAAATGCGATTCTGGAAAGTCGAATGCGGAACACCAAGAAAATGTAAAATTAGGCTTTAAGTTGATGTCGAGAGACCGCGAAAACGCCTTGGAAAACGAAAATGAGTGCTACATAACGGTCGACCTGTAACAGACCTGTCGAAACTAACTACGTCAAAGGCGTTCTATCTAAGACAACTTTGGTTTTACAACTTGGGCATTCACGTTATCACTACTGAAGGGCACCAATCAGTAATGCAAACTTGGACTGAAGATGTAGCCGGCAGAGGTAGTGCAGAAGTTGTAAGCTGCTTATGGAATTTTGTGCAAACTTCTAAAAGAGTAAAAAATAAAACAAAACTTATAGTGTGGTCTGACTCATGCGCTGGCCAAAACAAAAACTTCCACATGATTTGTTTCTACCAGCTGCTGGTATTGAAAGGTATTTTTAAAGTGATTGATCATAAATTCCCAGAAGTAGGGCATACTTATCTAGACTCAGATAGGGATTTTGGCCGCATAGAAAAAGTTCCGAGAACCCATAGCACTGTATTTACCCCTGATGAGTACAGACGAATCATTCAGTCTGCGTGCACAAAACAGTCGACTGTTAACAATATGGAAAACCACTTTCGTGATGTGGAGCGTTTACCAAATACATTGGGCCTGGTAAACAAAAAGAAAAACTTATTGAACGAAAAAGTTCCATTCAGGGATGGCATAAAGTGGATCCGTATTGAAGAGTTGGTAGCTACTTGTATAAGGAATCATACGATGAGTATACCCCCTTCAAAAAAGTTTCATTATTCAAAAACACTCCATCAGAAAATTATTCACCCCCTACCGATGTTGAATTTGCGAGACTTCATCACAAAACAGGAAACGTATCACAGAAAAAAATTGAGAATCATCGGGAACAGTTACCTTTTATCCTAGAGGAACATAGGGGATTTTATGAAAGTATTATTGGTGTAGAAGTAGAAAACCCTACGCAAAAACGACGGCGTACCAAGTGATATCATACTTTTGTTTAAATATGTTACTATTTTTTATTTTTGGAGAATAAATGATTATTTTGTACTAAGATTAAAGTATTTGATGCTTTCTTTCATTTTTATTCTATATAATTTTTATTATGTCAGTCAATGGAAGAAGGGGTTATGTACATTCAAATCCAAATTTCTGTATGAAAATGAAGTGAAAGATCAAACCTGTAAATCCTTGCAAACAATACACACTCGACTCTTACTACCTAAATAAATCAAATCTTAAAATTATTTTTAATTAAAAAATGCCAATTAATTTTACTAAATCCTATTTATCTCATAAATATGTATTTGTAACATAACACTTTCTTCCACTTGCCCCTTCAATTATAACAAGGCATTAAATAACTTATAAACATAATCAGACATTTGGACATGCCAGGCATTCTAATTGCTTCGGTTGCTTGATATATACTTATGATATAACATTAAAAATTAATTTTATGGTTGTAATGACAAGTTTAAAATCGCACTTGTCGCAATCTTTTAACCCAGTGAGAGAATCTCACTTCAAGTGAGCAGAGACACTCACATCACTTTAGCTGAGCTCAGATCTCTAGTAAAAGGAAAGCGCCTATTATCATTTCAGAGAGTTGCACAAGCTTTAAATATTTCCGTTGAATCTGTCAGCAGTATTTCTAAGACACGTAAACAAAATGATGCTCACCGAAGTCCTAAAAAACAAGAAAATGGGTGTGCTTAAAACCACACAGCAGAAGTGTAAACTTCATCAAGGCGAGGTTAATAATACGAAATACAACTTTTTTTTCGTTCTATATTACATTTAAATAATCGTCCGCGAAGTTACCAATTCGCGAACGCAACACAGTTCGCAAAATACAATTTCGCGGCCGTTGCTATGGCAGCGGCCGTTAAAGTAAATACACATGTTTAATCACACATTCTACGACTTATTTTGACAACTATCAAGTATTTGTAGTTTATTATATTCGTCTCATTTCCATGGTAACGCATGTAAAGCAAGCTACGAGTAAAGAATAGAACAGGAGAGATAATAACGTAGTGGGGAAATAGGTATTATTTAGACGGAGTTACCACTTTCGGTAGGTCAGTTATGCCCGGTTATGTCAAAAATTACATTTTAGTGTTTCTATAATGGTCAATTGTGTGGCTTGTGGTCTTTCTAAAACGGCAAGAACAAAGAATAATAATTTTTCTCTTCATCGGTAAGTTATTTCATTGGCATTCAACATAGGCAATAATAATTTAAAAAAAAAGATATTTTAAATAAAATGTCATATATCTGACATGTCTGATTATGTGTTCAGTGTCGTAACATATATATCCAAGTCATTTAATATTTGTTACATTTTTGACGCAGATTTCCTTTAAACCCGTTTATAATATATTAAAAAGACGAAAATGATTGAAAACATAATACACTCACGATATTTCTTTAATTATTTTTGGACTAACAACCCATTTTAAATGATTATCGAGAACACAGGAAGTGTAGATATATCCCTATACAAAATATTTATGCACGCCTAGGCATTGCGGCGGCCATATTGAGTTACCACATTTGGACAAATATTATTATTAAGGAGACTCTCTCCTGTTCTATTCTTTACTCGTAGAAAGCAAGTAAACCACTTTAATGTAGCACCTTTAGAACTAAATTAAATTAAATTGTGTCTCAATTTAAATTAAATCCATTGAAAAATTTAACGGTTGCCCAAAAATTGTATGTATATCTTGTCCGCGAAAAATTTTAACGTACTCGAGATTGTCTTGCCTCGGCCGCAAGCATTATTAAGGAGATTTTCGGACGCATGTATATATATAAATAGACGATATGAATACTCGCTTTCGACTCCCGCCCTTGGTCTAATGGTTAAGTGCTGGCCTCTCACCCAGGCGGCTCCGGTTCACATCTGCTCTGGGACATGAATTTATTTATTCATTTAAATTTCAGTTTAAGTGAAATTAAATACCTCATATGATACATTTATTTATCTTGTTCCCTTAGCCGATTTAACCCGAAGAGCGTTACATATCCGAGCATTGCAGGTCAGTCTTGTTCACTGCCTACAATCAGCGCAACGCGCCTAAAGAAGCTTACATTTCAAAAAAACGTTTCAAAAAAAATTGTGTTTAATTGCATGAGACTTGGATTTTTGAAAATGGCACTAGGTGATAGTCATAAAAGTGTTCGAAAATTGAAAGTTAACGACAAGAGGTAATGGCTCTGCATTAAAATTGACACGTGTCAATTAATACAAATATTGCTTTATTATATTCAGTTGATAGTCATTCAGGCAGGTACGTGTAATAGCCCTGATCCTGATTACCATGGTGAAATAGATAGAAACAATTTCTTAAGTTTGAAAATGAACTGCTGTGTGCACTAGAAGTTAATTGATAATTTATATGATAAATCTCCCAATACTGCTTGGAACAAATAAGACGAATACAAATAAGAGAGTGACTATCAGATGCATACAATTGTACGACTGTACCATCTCACTACATATTCAACCCAATAGAGCATAAGTGGGGAATATCCAAAATATATTATAATAAGAACATTGGAGAACAGGGTTATGGGGAAAAAATGCAGTTAAGATGTGGAATCATAAATTTTATTCGTCTATCACAACACTAACATTGACGTACTACAACTATTACATCATGGATTTTGATGAGGAAGGTGGATTGTTTGGTGCTGTCTACCATATCTGCTTATTCTAACTTAAAACAACCTGCACCATCTACAATTTGTTGTAAGTTCAACAAATACAAAACATTTGTACCCACTTGTAATTACGTACCATATTTGTGCTTTTAAAATAGTTGTCTACAGATTAAACAATATAGAAAGTGTGCTCCTACTTATCATAAATTTAAAGTTTCTTAAATTGGGCGGTATATTTTTGTCATGTTTATTATGGATTATGTATTATAGTTGCGAGTGAGTTCTTGGAATAAATACTTAGTTGAATTGCCGTTGACATTATTAAATTCAGGTCAGTTGACTGTGGTATTTGTAATATTATGATGAAGTTGAATTATTATCTCATTAAAAACTAGTATTTATTAAGAGTATTTTTTTAGGAAATTGTATCCTGGAACAAAAAGCAGGCTCAAATGCTGTTCATTACCTTTTCCATCGTGATCTCTTCAGTTGAAAAGAAGAACTGGTACTCTCAGCCATACATTCCAGTGAGCCATTCTCATCTCCAAATTTAGAACTGAGATTCGAAGATAAACAAATAATTAAAGAGAAGTATGACAAAATAAATGAAAAGGAAAGAGAAAAACACTAGCTGAGAATAATTCAGAATTGAGTTATGAGAATGAACAAATAGTAGATGAAAATTTGGTATGAGAAAAGTGAAAAGAAAGAGGGCTGACAAAGCTTCTTGGGAAAGAACAACTGTGAAGAGAAACAGACTTAGTTAATGAAATGTAAATACAAGACACTCCTAATTGCAAATTGTGTTCGATGTAGGTATAAGTGAAACTAAATGGTCTCTGAAGTACAAAAATAGGTTGTTTGCCAAGAATACTGGAAGTTCGCTGACCATGAAAAACAGAATTTACATTACTAGTGTGGTTCAAACAAAATAGTCTTTCGATTTATCTAAGACGTAGAGGAAAAATGATGATTACGTGCTAGTATCATTGTTTTTTTGAAATAAAATTGTGGGGTTTTATTAAAGTGGTTCATACAGAATATTTCTAAAGCATTCTCGTGAAAAGAGACACTACTCGCATCCCTCGTCCATTACACGCAGAATTAATTAATCAGGTCCCTGTTTTATGTATTGATCTTTCAATTCATTCAATACGCACTAATAACGTGTGAATAACATAAATGAAGTCAATAACCATAAACGGGTAATGTTACCATTGCCTACAAAGTATTTAAACAACGGAATTATAAATAAACAAAGTAAAATAAATGTTCGAATTCGAATACTGAGTGAAGTTTATACGTATAAGTATAAGATTTATTTTGAATACGTGGAATTGAATCAAGAAATCATACTAATTAAATAAAGGTATATAAATTAGTATATTTGAATCTATTTGATCGTCTAATACCTTTATCAAACACCCCTAAAATTCTATCTCAATTATTAAGAGAATATATTCATTTTCGTCTGGATGTTGCGAGACAACTTCACGAATTTGCTCCTCTGTCAAAATGCGTGTCTGCCTACATTAACGCCAGTATTTTATAATAAATTCTCATCGCAAAAAGCGCACTGGCAGAAAAGAAATGCATTTTAGCACATGTTCAACATGCACTTAATGTAATGTAAGAGTGCACCACACCATACATCCACCTGTATATTACGTGTCTTTTCCCTTACGTGTTTTTATATAAATATCGGAGAGTAGAAATACACTTTTCAAAATTTCTTTTTTTTACTTTATGATTATTTACAGTCATTTTATTTTGCTTTTCCGCGTTTGTCAATTGCGTTTCAATATTTATTAAATGACTTTCCATCTTTTGAAACGTCAGCTGAGTTGGTCAAATGGAATTCACTTTTTGTCAAATTACTTTCCCTTTATATCAATTGCTTTTCTTGTTTATATGTAGGTACGTATACCTCTTATATTTTACAAAAAATATAGCAATTTACACATTAAAGTGAAAAATGTATTTTGTATTTAGATACAAACGCTTATCTATGTACATAATATAAGCATAACTTAATTCAAAACTTCATTTCTTTGTAAACAGTTGTGTAGATATGTTTCCATGTACTGAATATAATTCAAACAATTTTTAATAAAATAATTGCCCCTTCTTAACTGTTCTTTTATTGTTGATGCTTTGGTATTTTTCACAGATCTTCCGTATGCAACGCGAGAATTTATTTGTATTCGGTATTCGTCGATAAAGAACATTTTTTCTCTTTCCAACGTCATTCTGTTATACTGCACTGCGTAATCAAAGCGAGCTTGAATAATGTCCGGTGTATTGCTTCTTTCAGGAACAAATGACTCTTTTTTAACAGAATAATGAAAGTTCTTAAGTGCTCTATTAATCGTAGATACTGGATATTTGTTCAAGAAGTTTGGTTTAAGCACTTTTCTTGCAACTGGCGGAGGGATAAAGAACAACCTATGTCAACGCAGTCACAAATCTGTTCTTTTTGATCATTTAATAATTTTTGTTCCGATGTGCTGCACTTACTTTTGCAGTATTATTAGTTCTTCTATATGCTGCATAATTTTTTTTAGCTGTATTATTATATTCAATGTTATTCAAAAAATTAATGATTAATTTGCGTATTTCATTGCTTATCTTATTATTTTTCCTTCTCTGACGATTATTGTTATTATTTTCCATTGAAATAGTGCAAATGTTTGTGCACGTGAAACTAAATTGACAAATAAGGAAAACCATAAAATAATTGGAAAGCCATTTGAGAAATAGTGAAACGCAAATGACAAAAGCGGAAAAGCAAAAGAAAATGACTGTAATATAAATTCTAAATTAATTATTTTCTAATTAATATATACAGGATGTACCACTTAAAACTCCCAGGTCAAATATCTCGGAAACGGATAAAGATATTTGAATTTTGTAAAATGTAGTTATTAAAGAATGTGATTGATTCTAGTTTGCTCTCACAATTGAGGGGTTTTTATCAAAAATAACCAATGTCAAAATCACTTGTGTTTCCAAAAAAAAACGTTACCAGGCCAATATCATTTGGTTTATCACCTCTTTTATGCTAATATGAGTAAAAAAGTCTATATTTTTGCCTGATTTGCAATAAACTTTATGATTTTTAATTAATTTGTTTTATTATGTAAAGTAATTAATACAAATATTTTTTTCTATTCTTGTCCATCGCTGTTATCATCTTCATCAAGGTCAATATTGTTGGTGGCTTCTATTACAGAAAATGATAGATAAAACGAGACACTTTCTGGTTTTTTTAAGAAGGCGGCCAGAGTTGTTATATTTTTTATTTTATCAGAACTGATAGAAAGTTTTTTATTATACAAGGTTTTCAAATCCATGAAATTTTCTAAAGGTTTTTTATTTCGAACGGCACAGTGCGTCCATGGGCCAGTGTAAGTTTCTCGAACTTTGACATATTGAGAATCAGCCGATATTTCGATAACACGGGCTTGTCTCAAGCTTAGACTTAGTCTTGGACTTTTTAAGAAGTAAGGAAAACATGCGCTTTGCTTATCAATGGAGATGGTTTTTCCCTCGATTCTTTTATTAATAAATCCCAAATCTTCTGGAACTTCTGGGCTATTGTTTCTTTTTTCTTCTCAATTAGAGCAAAATCCTGGTCATTAGGCAGAAGAGAGTGGCCTCTATCCTCAGGAAATGTAAGTAGCGTACACCAGTTAATGTTTCATGATAAAAGTGGGGGCCTAAGATAAATCCGTTTAAAATTCCACACAAAACGTTAACGCCAAAAACTGTTCGATTTCTTGTTTGCCTTGTCCACTTAGGATTATATTCTGACCAATATCGAGCACTATGCTTAATTAAAGTACCATTTTTGTGAAAACGATATTAGTCACTTCAAATAAATGATCTGATTCATAAAGTTGTAGTTTTCCGCTAACATTACAGAAAATGTTGCCAGAAAATCGAGTCTGCGTTGATTATCTCCTATTCTTAAATGGTGCACAAAATGAACTTTATACGGAAACAAATGAAGATTGTGGCGATCAAAAAAATTCTCTTCATTGCAGCGCCGTCTATATCTTTACATAATAAAACACAATTGTGAGAGCAAACTAGAGTCGATCACATTCTTTAGTAACTACTTTTTACAAAATTCTAGTAACTGTATCCGTTTCCGAGATATTTGACCTGGGAGTTTTAAGTGGTACAGCCTGTATATACTATTAAGTTTAAATTCACAGCAATATGTTCTCAATATTTACAGGCCGAAAGGCGTACCCATAACCATTAAATGTGGGTAATCACAGAGCAAACACATCAGAGATGCCCGAAATCTGTACAGATTTGAGCGCTTGAACCAAAAAACAAATGAATTCTAAAGTGATGGATGTAATTATTAGGGATCGGCAGTCAAGGGTACATTACTGTCCAGTCCAGTCAAATAAATGAATAATGGAAATTGGGCACAGTACTAGTGATGATATCACTATTAATAAGCCCAACTTACGAGCAGGGATGGGCCTCGACGTGTCGACTTTGATTGTCGACCTCGACGTGTCGACAACCAGTCGACAATGTTAACAAACAGTCGACAATGTCGACAATGCATTTTCTGACTTCTGACTCTGAGTTCTGAGGTTATGTTTGTCCGTATTATTATTTATTTGTGATTGTGAGTGACTCAAGTAACTGTTCTTGGAAGTTCACAAATAAAATAAATCATGGTTGGTCGTAAACCAAACAATAATTACAGAAAACTGAAATTCCAAGTTGTAAAAGTACAAGGAAGACATGCTGCAAAATGTAATTATTGTAATAATATTGTGAAGAATACAGCCGCTTCACGTTTACAAGCGCACCGGTAAGTTGTTTTTTCGTGCTTCGTTGTTTGTAGATTAGATTGTTCATAATACTCGTAGTAAAATTACTTCTAAAGAGGTACATAATGATCGATTTAAATTGAAAATAGTTTCAGCGAAGTTTACTATTTATATAAACTGAATTAAAAATATGTTATTACCATCAACCAAGTTTGTGTAATGTATATATTTACTCCATTTACAATTTTCAGAAATGTTTGCACTGTTTCTGTGCAAAAGCCATCCACGTCTGGGAATGCTGTAGCAATATCTCAAAGTAATGAGAATGCAGAAGAACAAGGAATTGCTGAAGATCTCGCTGAAGCCGAAAATTTATTTCAGCCATCCTTGTTAGTTGCAGAAAATGAAAATATAGTGGAAGGAGAGTATAATGTCATGAATGATTGAGTTCTCTTATTGGATGCTGAAAAGCACATTCAACAAGTACTAAATAATGATGACAACAATAACAACAGTGTAGCGTCAACCTCATCTAATTGCTCCGATCGCACACTTATAGGAGAAAGCTTTTCCTCAACGCCAGGAGAGATAGTAGAATTAGTAGAGACGCCCGTAGAGGGTGAGGGTACCCCAACATTATCGGGAAAAAAACGTAAACGAAAAGGCATTGCTGCCTACTTTGATCAGCTTAATGATCGTGAAGAACAACAGATTAATAAATCATTATCGGAATTTATGTTTGGATGTAATGTTCCGTTCAGTTTAGTTGAATCGAGATTATTTAAGAACTTTATTAAATCGTTACGACCTGCGTATGCAGATAAAATTCCTGGCCGAAAAAAACTGAGCACAACATTACTAAATCAATGTTATGAAGACTGCATCCAGAGCGCAAAGGATAATTTGGGAGAAAACTCCGTCATCCTGTGTGACGGTTGGAAGAATTCATCTAACAATACCAAAACTGTTGTAACTATGTTACATACTGCAGACGGAAAAAATGCTTTCCTAGATGCCTGGGATTTTACCACTGAATCCGAAACAGGTGAACATCTTGTCACTGTAATAACAGAATCTAGAAATATTGCGAAAGAGAAATATAATGTTAACACGTATGCAGTGGTATCAGACAACGCTAGTGCAATGGTTAAGATGGGAAATTTACTGAAACATGGCATGTGGCACAGTACTTGCAACAGCCACACTGGCAATCTCTTAGCGAAAGATGTTTTGGACAAAGATCTTTGTGCAAATGTTGTACTCATCATGAAAGAGTTTAAGCAACCGGATTTAGAAAAAGATATAGTTAAAAAGGGCGGCCATAGAATCAAACTACCAGCGGAAACAAGATGGTGCACTTACAGGGATTGTTTTAAAAACTTTTTAGACAATTTGGAAATTTTGAAACAAATAACTGCTGTTACGAAAAAAAAAAATCAAGGCAAGAGTTAAGGAACTTATCTTTAACGACGAATTTGTTGATGAAGTTAGAGAAAATTTAGCACTCCATGACCCTATTTGTAATCTAATTAATGTTTGTCAGAAAGCGGAGACATCCATTGCTGACGCTGTCGAGTTATGGCTTAATTTGAAGTTACCAGCTCAATTCGAACAACAATTAAAACATCGACAGGAAATGGCACTTAACACGTATGCGTTAGTGGCATATTATTTTCATCCGCTATATAATCAAAAAAATCTCACCGCAGATCATAAAAAAATTATTCATGATTTTCTATTTCGGAACCTAGACGCCGATGGTCTTAATGAATGGGATTCATTTAATATAAAATCCGGCATTTTTACAAATCTCTTCGAAAAAAATCTACAGCCTTTAGTGTTTTGGCGTTTTGCGAAAATGGAGTGCCTTAAATTGGGTAGTTTAGTTTTAAAATTATTAAACATTCCTGCATCTTCTGCAAACATAGAGCGATTATTTTCTAATTGGGGAAATATTCATTCTCTACTTAGAAATAGATTAACGTTTGATAAATCCAAAAAACTTCTTCACGTGTATTTCACATTGCACGAAAAAAGTGATAAAGAAGAATTAAATCTTGACATGGAATGAAATTGTTTATATTTTTAAATAATGTTATTTTAATAATGTTGTTTTCTTGCCATTGTCGGCATAAAATTATTGTTTATATTTTTGAATACATGTTTTTTTAATAATGTTGTTTTTCTTGCCATTGTCGGCATAAAATTGTTAATTTTTTTGAATAAATGTTTTTTTAATAATATTAATATTGTTTTCCTTGCCATTGTCGCAATTGTATTGTCGACATCTGTAAATTGCTGAAGTAAGTCGACCTCGACGTCATTGTCGACACGTCGTTTATTGCATTGTCGACGTTACATTGTTGACGTCGCCCATCCCTGCTTACGAGTGATGATAGGGATCGACAGTCAGAAGTACACTGCGGGAGTGGATTTAAATGAATCATGTAAATCGAAATTGGGCAAAGTAATAATAATGATATCAATATTACTGTGCACAGTAATACTGATGATATATATCACTATTATTGTAATTTCGAATAACATTATTAATTTAAGTCCAGTCCTGGAATGTACCACTGGAGCTGATACCTATCATCACTCGCTACGAGTAGTAATTATTATTCTCTTACTGCCGATTCCTAGTATGATATACGTACATTACAACCTATAGTCCTATAGTATACGTTATAGCCGTCTACGTTCTGTCCAGCAAATGTTTCATTATTTCAATTGGACTTAGAACACAAGTTAGAGAAAAATTAAGCGTTATGACGTGGGTATCTAATAGACGAGTATACGGTGTTTTTATTGAAAAGCAACCCTTTTTATACAAAAATGTTTTATTTCGGTCTGCGTACACATGCATTTATTACACGAATGTATTTATAAGACACATATCAGAGCACGTAATATATTTTTTCATGTCACAGAAATACTATTTTATGCTTTACTAATCCATGTATACAATACAAGTATGAAACGCAAAGAGAGCTCATATGATTAATGATCTTCTGTAATAAGATATACAGATCCTCTTCACAGAAAATATTTTATATATGTACGTTAAGCCGTATAATAGAAAATAAAAGCAAATACCTGAATATTTATCATAAATATGACACAGATCCCTTTAATATATTGCTTTTCACCCTTTATACATATGAACTCGCATAACTGACGGACGTAGTCGTGTTACTGAATAAATTAAAGTACAATGTGCACATCAAAGATATCCAACTAACAATAGCTGTACCGAACAAAAGAATTCTAAATCAGTACCGGCTATAAATGATAACGTCTACTTATTAAAACGTTACGTCAGAAAGAAGATTAAACAACGCTAAGTTATGATGTTGTGTAGTGGCATAAGACTTACCCGTAATCCAGGAACCACTGGTAGTCATTGTCCTGTATGAAGTCTATGTCTTGAGAGGAAGTGTTACTCAGACAGCTAGCCGAGCCGGGGTGGTTGCTGTTGCAGTCCGAGTCTGGACTTAAGGCCGTCCCGCGGCCAACCAGACCCACTTCGCTCATCGCTTTCCCTGCAAGAAAATAATAAGATTCATTTATACGTCAATTATATTCGTTAAAATAAATGAATTTCGTTCTTAAGTACACTCTATTAATCTTAAAACTTAAATACTTTGAAAAATAAAACAAATTAAAAAAGAATAAAAGCACGGGCGTTATATAAACAATGTATAAGTATCAAAAGTAATGATGGACACTATCGATCATTTTGACTATCCATCATGAAGATGTCAACATATCTAACGTTTATAAATTGATGCATATATTATGGTTGAGATCTATGTGCTTATTTAATATGTAAATATTAAATAAATTTAATAGTCTTTAAGATGTTAGATACAAATATGAATAAATGAATCTTTTGAAAATGAAAAATTAAATTGAATTCCAGTATTTAAACTATCCTGAAAAAAAAATAGATCGCAAATAGTACATACTTACATAAAAAATGATATTTTTACGTACGAAATTATTTAAAATTTAAACCAATGATATTTTTTTTTTATTATTTAAAATGTGTAAATATTTCACTATAGAAATTTTAATTTAATTAACCTCAATAGTGGTGTTTTTTAACAAAACAGCAGGATCATTTCATGACTTCTTATTTAATTTATACTTTTCAACACTTGCATGAATTATCCCTTCAACACGTGAGGTTATGTTTTTCAAAATACGTCAAATTCATTTGATCTTTATTAAAACGTGTGATTCAGTATACAGGGTGTATTTGAAATAAGGGGACAGAGTATGATTAATGGAAAGATGTAATTTTATTAGACTCAAATCCAAAATATTTTGCGCAAATTCAAATTTTAAAAATTACAAAGATATTTTTAAAATATTCGTCGCGCCACTGCACTTTAATACGACTGCAGGCTATGGAAGGGTAGGTTAGTAAGTAGGAGTGTGAAGGCGTGCGAGGTCAGTTTCGTTCGATTGTTACATGTGGATGTTTCGACTATTGCTTACACAACACACGAACTGAAATAAATTATGTTTTTTTTTTAATTTACTTGCGTCCAATTAAAATAAAAGTTGCTCATAAGTAGATTTGGGCAAATTTTACAACACAAATTTGTTTTTGTGAGAAATAAGAAGTAAAAAGTCGTTGAATTTAATCATAATAACAGTAATAGCGGAAGAAAACGTAATATCTAAATAATCCATCTCAATAAAAAAAAAATCTCGTTGTTGAAAAATAAGATATTTTAACAGCTGATATTTCATATTAAGATTGTTGAACTCGTAGCATGAACATCTGTTTAGAAATAGTAAACAATGCTACCATTGGGGTTTTTATAACGTCTACAGCTGTTATTGCGTATATCTATGCGTGTTTATTTACTTCGATGGAAATTATTACGTCTCCTCGACCTGTATGGAGCCGTCGACGTCTGGCGCGATACCTACGACATATAGACACATGCTAAATCCATAGGCGGCACATTAAACACTTTTCGGGGGTTTTTAATTTTGGCGTTCGTGTCGTAATTGACTCACAATTTTTGGGATTTATATTCTACATAATTGCACCTTTCCATTTATCATACTCTGTCCCCTTATTTCAAATACACCCTGTATAATAATAATTCTCTTAGACTCATGTTATTTTTAATTTCAGGGTTTTGGTACTTTAAAATTAAAAATGGCGACGTCACAAAATGCGAGGATGCGTCCTCGTCAAACGTTACAGCAATTCTCTTTTGCTATTGTTTATTCTCGTGAAGCTTTGTGTTTTTCGTCCAATGACAGCCCAAGCATCTATGGTAAAATGGTACTCTCGAACCCCTCAGTTTGTTACTATTACTTAAATAGCATTATTAAATTAAATTAAGTATTTTTATACATTTTAAAATTAAAATGTCATTCTAATCAGTTTTCAGTAGTATTTTACAAGAAATTGTTTTTTTTAAATTAAATTTTCAAATAATAACATTTTATAAAAATTTAATACAGACATCAAATCTGGCATTTTTTATGCATTCTAGAGTAAACGTAGTTATTACTCGAATTAGGTATTATCTAGTACACACTTAATAAATTATTAATTAGTTATGATTTTCAGAATTATTTTGAACAATCCTTGTCTCAATCTTACAAATTAATAACAAAACCTTGATATACAGCTTCTTCAACTTTTAAATGATTAACAATATCATTTTTTCTTAAATATACTAATTTGGTCTCGTAAAATACATTAAGAAAATGTACTATTATGGGTATTAATGTATTTTAATGAATAAAGTAAGAATAATTATAAACCTTGATTCACACCGAAGATTTAAATTCGTGTATTTTAGACATAATATTGTATTATTACATTTCATACGATTTGTCTTTACAAAGACAATAAATAAATAGATATGATAGGGAAGTATGTAAGTTTATGAATGGTATTAATGCCTGGATAATTAAAATACCGCTTTCAGTACGTACAACGTATATATTGTATATATATATATATACAGATATGATGATATCGTATAAGTACTAACTCTATACTACTTGTGTTCTCAAGTGTTATCTATAAATATAAGGTGATCTTCAAAGAAATTCTTGACTGACAAAAAACTGGGTTAACATCAACAGTTTAATATAGTTATCTGCGCTGTAAATCACCTTTCATGACACTAAACCTGTCCGTCTTCTGGCTGCCAATAGACCCATATCACTGCTTCTGATCTTGAAGGATTACCTCATACACTGCACTCGTTATACCAAAACGACAGGAAAAAGGGGAGAAATAAAAAGTGTTCAATTGAAAGCTTAACCAATAAAACACAAGAGAATCAGAACACATGCTCGCTCTCTATGAGATCATCGTCATTAAATCGACTTAATGCATGCTGTTGTTTAAAAGAGATTTACTAGGATAAACGTTTAAATGATTCTCATAATGTGTATTGTAGGTATATAAATAACTTGCCCTACTTTAATAAAAAGCATATGCAATTATTTTAATGGTTAACCGTAATGTAGAAAGATTTTGTAAATGTACTTACATATTATATAAATACATTATTATGTATGTACTTTCGCAGGGCGGCAGCATACACTGTAGGGAATACTGCGTGCGCCTCCTTGTATTCAATTCGATTCAATTATCGTGCTAGTGTAAGTCGCAGGTGTACTTTTGCATATCATTAGTGCCTTAAATTCTTTTAAGTGATTTTAAGTATTGAGCGTTTCAACGTTAAATAGAATTTGTCAATTTGTCATATACATGTTGAAATACTCTTTTACGGAGTTTTGGGGAATTCTTTCGAAATTCCTACCGGAAGTAGGTCTAGTTGCCTTATCAAAAAAACGGTTTTGTGCAAATATCTCTCAAATTATGCATTCTATACAGATTTATCTAAAATACAAAAGTATTTAAAGCAGGAGTTGGAACAATTTTTGTATTTAAAAAAAAGTTTATTTTATTAAGAAATTCAGAATTTACAGTTTAATTTGCAACAATTAATATACATTTCGGAATGCACATACGTTTAAGAAAGTTGTGTGGTGACCACACCTCATTTTTTGGTCGGATTTATGGGAACATTTTTACTAATATATTGTAGCACCTTAAACAAGCCTAGTTAATTTACAAGTAGCAGCAATAATTAGTTTTGAATCCTTTCGATGCACCTAAGTTAATCGGAGTTTCCGGAGTTTTTTACTTTCTTATACGTAGTATAAGGAAGTATTGTGATGATGAAAATTTTCGACCTCGAGATTTTTGCAGATGTCCACGTTTTTAAGTCCCCTGATACCGAAAAAGTGGTTTTTAAAAAATGTCTGTGTGTCTGTGTGTCTGTCTCTCTGTGTGTGTGTGTGTGACCACGATAGCGGTCAAACCGCTGGACATATCAATTCCAAATTTTGTATTTACGAATATAATCTCCCTCTTGAGATCTGATTAGATTTTGAGCAAAATCGGCAGACCGGAAGTAGTAGTTTACTTCAGTGAAAAAATCGAAATTTGCAAATATTTCGTCAATTACTAAGTTTAGACTAATTTATAAAGAATTCATACGTATTTAGAACTTAATTTCCAATATCTTTTATATAAAAAAAATTTCAAAATTCGGACCGGAAGTATTACTTTTAGTCTTAACCAATAACAATTTTTTGCAAATATGTCGTAAATTATGCATTCTATATACATTTATGAAGAGTACAAAAGTATTTAGAGTTGGATTTGGAATATTTTTTGTATAAATGAAATTTCAAAATTCGGACCGGAAGTAACACTTTCATACGTATAAGAAAGTCGTGTGGTGGCCACACCTCATTTTTTTTTTGATTTGAGAACTCGTAAAGGTAGCTACCATCTATTAGTTTATAAGCTTTATCCTGTTAGCGAGCTAAAAGTTTTTTGTTGTTGTCTTTGTCTTCGATGGAAACCAAGTATGTTTTTGGCAAAATTTCATCCAGGGTGTTGGGTCGACATCTAAAGGTGGATCAAAAGCTGTTTCAGCTGTTTATTTACATTTGACAGAACATTTCGTTAGCAAGTTACAGTTTAGTGTTGTTTTTTTATTGTAACGAATAAGCAGGGCGCCTTCAGCTGCCAATATATTTATTTGAATTTGTAATGCACTTCTGACATTGTTGCTTCATTAGTATACAGGGTGATTCTTAACATATGCGACAGACTTTAGGAGCTGATTCCTGGGGTTATTTTGATCATAAAAGTTCATAAGAACATATGTCCAAAACCGCTTAGTTCAGAAGTTATACAATGTTTAATAGAAAGTTAAAATAATAAATGGTTTTATTATAAATTAACAAAATAATTAGTAAAACAAAATTAACTTATAGTAACTGTTGAAATTGACCGCCCCCAACTGTACTACAAGCTGCTATCTTCCGTCGTATTGACTGGTGAGTCCGTTCGAAAATACCAGGGGTATTTCGAATTGTTTCAAAAGCTGCTATAATACGATTTCTTAGTTCATCGACATTTTCCATGGGAGTCGTGTAAACTAATGATTTAAGGTGGCCCCAGAGAAAAAAGTCCAATGAATTTAAGTCTGGAGACCGAGGAGGCCACGGTTGTGGACCTCCCCGTCCTATCCACCGATTTGGATACGTACTGTCCAGAAACTCGCGAGCAAGTAAACTAAAATGCGCTGGAGCACCGTCATGCATAAAATACATTTTTGTACTCGCTTATCAAAACCTGTCATTTCACGATTCGATTTGCGTGCGTAAAAAGTCACTTTAAACACGAGTGCGTAAAAGTAAAGTTGGTACTACCCAGAACTTAATTAATTTAGTCACATTTTAAAATCATAAATCCCTAACCTTAATAATATGCTACCCAGTTCGTTGTTTTTCTATGAAAATAAAAGGAAATGAAATAGAAATTGTTATATTTGGAAGGTATGTAATTCAATGTCAGAACAGTAACAAATATTATATAAATTACCATTATTCATTCTTTTCAGAAATTGAAACGGAACAATTATTAAAAATTTTGATTGGGCAATTTTGACAACCAGAGATTGATACCCCAGGGATTAACTGGTTTGTTTGAATTGATCTTGATTGCGAAGGTAGAGTAACGTTGATTGTATTATTACATATATCTTGTATTTCAGATGTCGAACAAGTTGCAGGCGGAGTCGATATCTCTAACGGGGTCATTGTTTTAGCTAATTGAATTCTACTATGCAGAGAATTTTCGATATATCCTTCTGCAACCGTAGATGATTTCCATCCACCATGCCTTTTAATTGTAAGCAAGTCACCTCCTTGATTTGCCAACAATGTCGCTGAACTCCTTCGGAAACAGTGACCTGTGAAGTTACTTGCGCTATCAAGCTGAAGGTACTCAGCTATTCGCATTGGAATTTTGCCAATTGTATTAAGACCAACAGGTGAACAAACACACTTGCCATTGCGATATGTTAAAAAGAATCGATGCTGGTTGTCCGGTCTTAAATTTGCATATTGCCGAATTAATGTAATCCATTCGGGCTTAATGATAGCAAATGTACGGCTGTTACCTGTTTTAGTTTCTGGAATTGTTACGATAATTAAATTCGATTTAAATTCTATGTCTCGCAATGACATTTTGCAAAGTTCTTCACGTCGACACGCTCCAGAAATACCCAATATTAATACAGCCTATAAATACATATATATAGTGTTGTATGGAATTTAAATATACGGAAATGACTTTACCTTCATTAGTAGGAACAAAGAATTTGGTGCTTCAACAATAAATTTAGTAATTTGTTCTTCGGTTAATACTGCTGATTTTTTAGGCTGATGTTGCTTGGTTGTCTGTTTTAAATACGCTATGAGTTTTGCATATTTAGATATATCCGTATTATCATATATTATTAAGCATGATTTTAACATAGAATAAGTGGACCATAATGATTTATTTGATTGTAAATTTTGAAAATAAACTAACAAACAATTTTCGGAGTATTTTTGTATATTTTTAGATCTAGCCCAAGTTACGAATTTAGTATAAGTGTTTTTGTATACGTTTTTTGATTTTATGGGTAATAAATTATCCACTGCAATATTGGCAGCTTCGCGAATTTCAGGCGGTGTACATTGCATTTCATTATCAGAATTCATGTTGTTGGTGAGGTTTTTATTTTGTATGGAATTTTTTGAATTTGATAATTTTAAATTAAATGTCACTTCAAATAATCAATACTGCCAACTCAATTTTTTTTAATTAATATCAAGAGATTAGTAGTGTGTCATAAACGATAACGTATTTAACAATATGTATTATTATTATAGTTCTCGTACAAAAAATATTGTACAAACTTCGTGCGTGAAACATTTCGCGAATTCGTGTCCATAAAACGCTCGCCTTTCGGCTCGCGCTTTAAACTGGTCACTCATTCGCGAAATTTGATTTCACGCACTTGGTTCGTAAATAACTATTGTAATCTTAACTGCAACGGAACTTCTTCCAGCAGTAGTGGTAACTCCTCTTCAAAAAAATTGCGGTATACCTCGCCATTTAACCGCATCGGTAAAAAATGTGGACCTAATAAGTGATCTGCAACAATTCCGGCCCACACATTGACAGAGAGCTTGTACTACAGTTGGGAGCGGTCATTTTCAACAGTTACTATAAGTTAATTTTGTTTTACTGTTTATTTTGTTAATTTATAATAAAACCATTTATTATTTTAACTTTCTATTAAACATTGTATAACTTCTGAACTAAGCGGTTTTGGACAGATGTTCTTATGAACTTTTATGATCAAAATAACTCCAGGAATCAGCTCCTAAAGTTTGTCGCATATATTAAGAATCACTTTGTATATAAGTCTGAATTATACATATCTTTTCTTGGGAAATTGTGTAGATTTTTAAGTCGAATTGCCTTTTTTTTGTCTACGTAAATAAACCTTGGAGCATTTAATCGAATCATGTAACTAACCTATGTAATGTTTAAGCTTGATCAAGGTTGCAGCAAATTTGTATTTAATATTTTATATTTCTGTTATCGGCAATTAAAACATTTTTATTAGTAAATACTTACCGATAGATGTTCTATGATTTACAAATGTTCTTTTATTCATACCCGCGAATTTAATATCCTGGGTGTATGTTTAATACCCATTTCCTGAAGCCGAATTACAAATATTTCTTGCAAACCTAATTCAGGCTGTCATCAGGGATGTTACCTTTCTGGTCAAAGCATGTATTTTCTGGCCTTATGTGTACATTGTGCTGTAGTGGGCCTGTTGAGGTATTGGGCAGAATATGGTTTTTTATATTTCAAATTATTAGAGTAAACCTATATATTATTATATCTATTTTTCTTAGATTTAATTATACAGCTAGATTATTAATAATTCATCATGTGTTATAGTCCGTACCAACTTTCATGAGCTAAAATTCGTGGAAGACCGCTGCGTCATTTCTTGGAATAAAGCCGACGGAAGGCTCTACCTCGACTAGATATTTGCAAGCAGTGGCGTGTCTTGTTTTTTCTTGGTATTTTGTTTTTGGCGAATATTCAGAAAGTATAGAATGGATCTTCAGCAAGTTTTGTTTGTTGTAAGAAATTAAATCACGATAAATAAAGCGGGTAGGCCAGCGTCGACTTTTTGTAATAAAACTAATTTCAAATTATATATTTTTATTTATTTGACAGAAAGATAAATATAGAAATTAAATCACAATAAATAATGCGGGTAGGCCAGCGTCGACTTTTTGTAATAAAACTAATTTCAAATTATATATTTTTATTTATTTGACAGAAAGATAAATATAATAATAATAATAATAAAAGATAAATGTGATGATACAATTTAATAATATACACGTTAGCATAAAAAAGAAGGGATAAACAAATACATACTTATTTGGATAACCTCCACAGCCCCTTAATCTGATAAATTTTCGAAGTCAGTGTCATTAGATGTTTCACTATCAGAATCTGTTATAATTAAATTTTCTGTCAGCACATCAACTCGAATCTCATGTTGTAAGTAATTGTCTTCAGCTTGAACAACATGTCGGCAACACTTTATCCAGTCTTGAACATTAACCAAAACAAATTCTTCTTCTGTCAGAGTCTTCACAGTGTCTAGTTTAAACGAGACATTTTTCTTTGCTACGTTATTTTTTACTTCAGCCCATATCATTTCGATCGGATTTAAATCGGGATGGTAGGGTGGAAGTCTTAAAGCCACATGCCCATGTTCTTCTAACGGTTTATCGAATTTGTAAACAATATGTTGTCGTTTGTGATACTTTATTATTTCATATAACTGTGGCTTATGTAAATTCGTCGAAAAAGGTATATTTTTGCTTGTCAGCCATTCTATCATATCCGCTTTCCTTGAGTTGCTGGTAGGTGGTTTTTGTACTTGTATGTTGTGATATGATGCATTGTCAGAAACAATAACAGAAGTCGGGGGAAGATTTGGAATTAGATTTTCCGTAAGCCATTTCTCATAATTTTGTGAGTTCATATCGTCGTGGTAATCTCCGGATTTGGTTCCAGATTTAAAAATCAATAAAGAGTTAGGTATGAAACCCATTTCACCACAAAATTGTCTTTACATAATTATATACGTTGAACACAATACCCTTACACTGGCTATTACACTCCTGTCTTTTATTTTTCGCCTCCATTGATTTATTTTAATTATAGGCGCACACTTCGCAAGTCGCAACGAAGCACAGGCTCTCAACGAAAATCGACTGCAAACAACGACATCAAACTAGAGTTATATGAATTGATGGCAATATATATATCTTATTTGGTAACATCTGAGACACACTACAAATTAAATACCTATTACTCTGATCTATTTTAAATTGTTGATGTTCAGTTACAAAATGTCCCAGCTCACTTTTATATTAATATATTGTTATAATAGGATTTAGACAACTTTAAATAGAGGAGTATACAAAAGATCTGTTTGGTCATTAAGTAATATTTCATCTGATTTATTATTTGTTTTAAAAATTTCTAACGCTTCTAAAAGGTTTAATTTTAATCCTTTATCATTGTAATGTTAAATTTTGATATTATTTTCTGAGAATGTGTGGTTATATTCTATTAAATGTTGCAAATCATAACATTATTATAACAGTATATTAATATAAAAGTGAGTTGGGAAATTTTGTAACCGAACATAAACAATTTAAAATAGATTAGAGTAATAGGTAATTAATTTGTAATGTGTCTCAGATGTTACCAAATAAGATATTATATTGCCATCAATTCATGTAACTCTAGTTTGATAATGACATGTAAAATGTTGAAACTGCAGTCACTTAGTGATTAAAAATAAAGTGAAGGTATTTAAAGCTTAATTGAGTATTTTATTTTACTTATATCCAGTATCATGATTCTTCACAAAGTAACAGCCGAAAGTGTTATATATTTGCTATAATAATTGTACGGTGAAAGACCGCCGCCTAAGCGTGCCTTTTTCTACACGAGGGTCGGGTCGATTCCAAGAAAGTGACGTAGCGGTCTTCCACGAATTTTAGCTCATGAAAGTTGGTACGGACTATAATTTTGGCTAAATTTCATTCAAGCCTTTTTTTTAACATTACATTTAATTATCTTTAATTAATTTGGTATTAGCGAATCATTTTACAGTTAAATTGTTAAATTTTACTTCCGAATTTGCCTATTATCTGTTAGTTATTAACTAGATGTTTTCTTTTCATAACATAACTATAAGATTATATAAGAACACAAATATATGGAAAACAGTATTAAAGCCCAGTTCAGATGGAAGTTAGATATTAACTTCATCTGCTTTCAAACTTAATGCCTAACAGATACAAAAATAATAATTACATGAAAAACAAACCAAAAAGCGAAAAAGAAATACGTTTAATTAAACAAGTGATCTTCTCTAAAGTATATCTTATGCAAAAATCAATAATAATATTTTAAGGTTTTATGAAGTGACCAACTGACATACAAGTTGTCCAACGTCAGAACTCAATAAAATTATCGTAAAAATGCAAATTTTTAGAAATTTCGGCAAACTTTAGAGCAAATGTGCAACCGGAAGATATAAACCGATTTTATTTCCTTTCCTACCCCTTGCTAGTCTCCAAAACTCCCGACTTTTCTCCAGTATAACGGTTGAAAAAATAATTGAAATTTTTCGGCCCGCCCTACTGTACAACATACTTATGTATATTTAGGTACTTGTAATATAGGATTTGTAAGAAAAGTATAAGTATGTAAGTTTAAAGACAAAGCAGTTTTCTTTGTATAATATTCCTAAGAATAAAATTATGCTCTTATATAGAACAATTGCTTTGTGCATGGCAATTAAGCGAAAGGTTAAGGACCCAAGCATTATGGTACATAGAAAACTTCCGACAGTGTTACTAATACGAGACGTTGATAGCGTTTCGAAGCGTACATAATATGTAATTCGAGCTTGTATTTTGCGGATACGGGAATTACAATGGTATATATTATAGTGGGTGTGCGTTAAATTGAAACAAATCGGCAGCTTTCTAATGCACGCTCAATGAGCTCATTAATTTTCTTATGACACAGAAACCTGAAGGAGGTAATTGGAGCTTGCCGTTTTAAAGCTGGATATGATTTGAACGTTACATATTTCATGCACTTTTGCTACTATTCTTGCACGGAATTTGATGTAATATTATCGCACTACTAGATTATTTGTTTACGAGAACGGTTCTTACATCACTCAGAGTGGTTTACAATGTGTGTTGTCAGACAGGCCTACACAATGAATCGAATCAATCATAATCATAGCACAAATTAAGGTGAAACAGGTATTACTTTAAAACAAGAAAGTTCTACATAACAAAGTATGTAGATTCTAAAGAAATATTCGCTACAGATACATTTCACATAATACCACGTTTTACTGTAGCTCTTGCATCATCCAGAATGTGTCCGAAAATTATTAATATGATTAACTATCAATATAAATTTTTTGGACTTGTGCTAGTGTGTTTGACAAGTTGGGTTCATAGGTCAGAATAAAAATGTGTAACAATACAATAAATACAATTTTTAGTGCCGTAATTCAAGTGCGTTTCTGCTCTAGAACACATACTTTAAACAATTTAAAAATAAAATTCTTTGAAATATGTGCGAATGAAAACTTTGTAACGCCTTTTGTGATACTGTGTCTCTAATAACAAAAAACGCATACTACCAATATGTATATACAAAGTGAACATTAGAGGAATCCAGTTAGTAATGTGTAATACCAAAGAATTTTGATATATTTGATATTCCCTAGCCAAGATTTGGCATTACACATTACTTATATTGGACATCTGTGGATTTAAACTTCTTAAGGTACTATTACACATATTGTTTTGATTACCCATATTATTGAATTAACACATATTTAACACTTTCATGTTTGAATTACACAATTCTATTTTCTTTGACCCACAGTCAGTAATATAAGTGTGTTAATATATTATGTTCGCTTAAGATAAATCTGAGCCTTCTAATTGACCCACATGAATGTATACAACTCTACCAGTGGCGGCTCTTTAATGAGAGCAAGTGAGCAATTGCTCCCCCTGGAATTTTGAAACAAAACAAACCAAGCGGCGACTAACTATGAAAGTATTTATTTATTACGTATTCATAGTTATTGAACAGGAACGTGGCGTGTGCGGCACGCGTAACAACCTACATGCACCGATCGTCGTCACAGATATAATGACGACTAACAGCGCACGGATGTAAGCTATTCGAATGTTTACCCCTTCCACTGAGAGAAACATGCCCATGAGCTAAGCCCTACCGTTGCTCCGTTAAGCCATTAACATTACATTGAAGGTGGGGAGAACTGTATTTTGTTCTACTTCCATATCGTATAATACATAGCCTGTGACCAAGATTCCCAGTCTGCTCACCGCTGTTGGTTCTGCATCTCCACATAATACGTAACGGTCCCGCTTGATTTAGTATTTTTATGTATGTACAGGGGTCGATTAATATTTTAATAATGATTTGAATTAAAATACGATAATTCCAGAACGCGTATGCCCCGTTTCCTTAATGGGGAAAAGGATTGTTTTTAACATTGATGTGCCCTTATGTAATAATTTTATTTAAACAATTACGCATACATGCAGAGTGGGCGGAGCTAGCTGAAATTAATTTCTCTCTTCTGATTAAAGTAAAATTCGGCACTTGGGAGTTTTTGTGGTGTCATTGATCACGTATCCAAAGTCGAAATGTGAAAAAAAAACAAAATGGCCGAAGGATTTTTTGAAAATTGACGTATAAATGTGAAATTTTAGATACGGGGGTGTCTTAGGTCGCCGATCACAAATCCAAAATCAAAATGTCAAAAAAAACAAAATGGCGGAAGATGTTTTTTGAAAATTGACGTATGAATGTGAAATTTTAGATACGGGGGTGTCTTAGGTCACCGATCACGAATCCATAATCAAAATGTCAAAAAACAAAATGGCGGAAGATTTTTTGAAAATTGACGTATAAATGTGAAATTTTAGATACGGGGGTGTCTTAGGTCACCGATCACGAATCCATAATCAAAATGTCAAAAAAAAACAAAATGGCGAAAGATTTTTTTGAAAATTGACGTGTAAATGTGAAATTTTAGATACGGGGGTGTCCTAGGTCGCCGATCACAAATCCAAAATCAAAATGTCAAAAAAAACAAAATGGCCGAAGATTTTTTTGAAAATTGACGTATGAATGTGAAATTTTAGATACGGGGGTGTCTTAGATCACCGATCACGAATCCATAATCAAAATGTCAAAAAAAACAAAATGGTGGAATAGTTTTTTTAAAATTGACGTATGAATGTGAGATTTTGGATACGAGAGTGTTTGTGGTTGCTTATTACGTCTTCAATTTGGCGATTCTTCGAAGCGTGATTGAACAGGTCTTAAATTTAATACTTCATTTTTTCTTAACGATAGTAGATTCGAAAACATCAGAATAGTATTACCTTTCTCGCTCTTGAGTTTGTACCAGTTTGTGTAAAAAACAGTTCGAGAAGAATTTTAAACAAAATATACTATTGGCTAAATAAAATATATGTAGGGGTGCTTCGAAAACAAACTGTACAATGAACAGTACCTGTCTGGAACAGTATGTCGGTGAAACTTATTAAGATTGGGTAAGCATTCTTGTATTATACTTTTTAATTTTGAAATTATGCACAAACTTACCTCGCTGAGTACCTTGGCCTCGCCAAACAATTGTTTTCATAGATAAATGTATAGTAGTTTTTATATTGCACAAGCACGTTGTGTATTGAAAATCAATTCGTCTCTCCTTTTTTGAGATAAATTCTTCAATGACCAATTCATTAAAATTAAGAATTTTTATAACTATACTTAAAACAAAGATTAATATGAAATCGAGAGGGAAAAAATCTTTATTATTATTATTATTACTCTACCAAAATACAACTGTGTGTTACGTGATAATTAATTTTTTTTAAATGTTTCAACTATACAGAAGCACTTTTATTGGAAGTCTCATTTTAGTTTACTTTTAAATTATTTATCCTACCCTTGTCCATATGGAAATTTAAATATTTTTAAAATTATCTCAAGTTAAAATTTATGAGAAATGCGCGTTAAGTCAGAGAAACAGGGAGCATAAAGCACAGTTCTAATCTTACTACTTATTTAGCAATTTAAATACTTTACTTGTACTATAGGTATGTCTATATTAGACGTTGCTTGTGTAAGATAAACCCTCGCCATTCTCGAGAACACTAGTTTTCAAAAAATCATAAAAACTATGTATGCGTGAACGTACCCGGACTGTCGAGAGAAACAAAGAGTGCAGGCGGCAAAGGTACCACCAAGCAGAGCTGGGCGATAAGGATTACGATTACAACTTGATTACGATTGCAGTAATCCTTATATAAAAGAAAATGTGATTACGATTAATGTAATCGTTAATCGAACGAACTTAGATAGCGATTACAGTAATCGTAATTTTAAAAAAATTTAAATTACGATTACTGTAATCGTAATCTATGTTCGTTCGCTTAAAGATTTCATTAATTGTAATTCCGTCTTTTTTTATGTAAGGATTACTGTAATCGTTGGCAAGGATTACTGTTGTTAAATATTAGAAAAATCACTATTATTCACTTTAGAAAGTGTATTTTATTGTTGTCTATTACATAAGTACCTATATTTATAGCATACATTATTCATAATATTCAATATTAGCTTTTAATAATACTAATTTCTCGAAGGAAAAATCGGAAAGAGCATGACGACGTGAAGTATTTATAATACCAGCAAAAGAAAATAATCTTTCTACTGGTGCCGACGAAGTTAGTGGTGTGTTGAACTTGAAGGAAGCTTTTTTCAGCAACGGATATTTTGTACAAATTTCTAAACTAGTATCAGCATCGTTCAAATATTTAAAATTCGATTCCTGGCCTTGGTTCGGCTGATTTACTTTCTTATACGTAGTAAAAGGAAGTATTGTAATGACAAAAATTTTCCACCTCGATAATTTTGCAGATGTCCACGTTTTGAAGTTCACTGATACCGGAAAAGTGGTTTTTAAAAATGACTCTCTCTCTCTCTGTGTGTGTATGTGTAATCCACCCAACCCGAAGGGTGGGTTGGGTTGGGTTTTGTTTAGGTCGAGCTGGATTGGGTTTTGTTCAGGTTGGGTTGGGTTGAGTTGAGTTTGTGTTTCACACATTGAATAAAACGTTGAAGGAATACTGATGCGATTACGATTATTTAGAAAATCGTAATTCAATAATTTTTGAAATTAGGATTACTGTAATCGTTAATCGAACGAACTTAGATTACGATTACAGTAATCGTAATTTTGAAAAAGTTTAAATTACGTAATTCGTAATCTAAGTTCCATCGATTAACGATTACAGTAATCCTAATTTCAAAAATTTTTGAATTACGATTAAAACATTCGTAATCCAAGCCGCAATCAATTACACCTGTAATCCTTATCGCCAAGCTCTGCCAACAAGTAGATTTAATATTCACATGTGCAGTGAACGAAGCGATTAAGCAACGCGATGGACTCGGGCTCACTTGGATATTAGTTGGACCAATTTACATCTCGTGTTTTAATTTCTGATCTTTGCGTTTTTGACGAATTGTTTTTGGAATTAATAGGCATGTTATACTGTTATTATAAAATTATTTAAGAATTAAATATAAATGTTTTTTTATGATTACACATAAAATTCTCACATGCGCACTTATTGAGGAACCGGCACTGTTTTACATATTCCTGGTTTACATTATATCTTGTTAGTAATTGAAATTTTTTGATGACAGCTTGCTGTCAACTGTCATTTTATTATTATTGTCTTTGTATTGCCGGTGCGCCAAGATGACTCATTGTTTTTAATACATTATTGTATATTTCGGCAAAGAATTTTGTTATATGTATATGTTATGCTGTTGTGCTATTCTCATTTTTATGTCACAGAATGCAAATTTGAACATTATGATAGTATATTAGTAATTTCAAAACTTCTTGTTAGAGTCTAGTTATCTCAATTTGTTAAATATTCAAATAATTATATTTGACAACTTATTACATTATTAACATAGATTACAAGTTTTCTCAACAAACCTAATTAAAAAAGTTATTTTCCAGTCTATACTTCTTGGTACAGAAGTAGATTTAATTTCATAAATATACAGATGCATTTTAAATTAATTACATATGCATGCAACAATAAATAATGTCAACGACACTCGAAACATTCTGTTATCGTTTTGTATAACATCTTTTCGATGTTTGTTTACGTCAGCGTGTTAATAAAGCTCAGTATAAACGCAAATAACGGATGTTTACCGTGCTTTAATCATAATTTATGTTTTGAGACATCAGTTTATATCCAATTGAATCAATAAACGCTCGTCTTCATGTAATGAATTTTCAGTTATTTTCGATTTCAATCCGAGGTCACAACTTCATTCAAACTAACGTATGTGTAAAAATGAGGTGTGGCCACCACACGACTTTCTTATACGTATGAGCGTTTCAAATTATAGAATTTTAAGAATTTTTTTTATAAAAATTATTCAAAATCCTATTCTAAGTACTTCTACTCTTTTAATAAATCTCTATAGAATACATACTTTGCAAGATATTATCAAAAAAAGTGCTCCTCGCTAAGAGTAAAAGTGCTACTTCCGGTCCGAATTTTGAAATTTCATATATACAAAAAATATTGCAAATCCAGTTTTAAATACTTTTGTACTCTTGATAAATTTATATAGAATGCATAACTTACGACATATTTGCAAAAAATCGCTATTCGATAAGAGTAAAAGTGGTACTTCCGGTCTGAATCTTGAAATTTTTTTTATACAAAAGATATTGAAAATTATGTTTTAAATACTTTTATACTAGTAACGTACTTGTCTAAAAAGCATAACTTGCGAAATATTCGCAAAAAACTGATTTTCGATAAGAGTAAAAGACCTACTTCCGGTAGGAATTTCGAACAACTTTTTAGATAAAATTATTCTCAATTTTAATTTTAAGTATATATGAATTCTTTATAAATTTGTTTAAACTTAGTAGTTGACGAAATATTCGCAAAATTTGATTTTTTCGCTGAAGTAAACTGCTACTTCCGGTCTACCGATTTTACTGAAAAACTAATCAGATCTCAAGAGGGAGATTATACACGTAAATACAAAATTTGGAATTGATAGGTACAGCGGTTTGACCGCTATCGTGGTCACACACACACACACACACACACACACACACAGAGAGAGAGAGAGAGAGAGAGAGAGAGAGAGAGAGAGAGAGAGAGAGAGAGAGAGAGAGAGAGAGAGAGAGAGAGAGAGAGAGAGAGAGAGAGAGAGAGAGAGAGAGAGAGAGACATTTTTTATTTTTCGGTATCAGGGGAATTCAAAACGTGGACATCTGCAAAAATCTCGAGGTCAAAAATTTTCATCATCACAATACTTCCTTATACTACGTATAAGAAAGTAAAAAGGCATCAAAGTTGTATGGGAGGTATTTATGTACATTGTGTGTAATATTTATTTAATAAATGATAATTAGAAATTGAAAATAATAAATAAAGATTTCAACTTACTGTTTATGTTGGTTTTATTTAACAAGAAAAAATAATTTACTTGTATTTTAACATTACTCCTTGGACTATTTATTTAAATTGAATGACCATTTTATCTTATTCTCAGAGAATTTCTTCCTAATCAATCTTCTCTTATAACCGGTATTAGGTTTTTATTTTATTGACGCTGTTTCAGTAGGATACTTAATTTATTCACGGGATAGATCAGTTTTATTGTTGTAGTTTAAAACGCAATATGTAACTTTATCTATTTGATTAAAAGAAACATGAATAATTCATTTTAATGTGGCTTTATATTGAAATTTAATTAATAAACATTGGATAAATAGATATGTAAAACATGCATTCCAGATAAAGTTTCTATATAATAATAACTTATTCATGTGATGAATTTGCAACTAAATAAGTTTCGAGAGCAATAATTATGGAAAATAATTCAAGTCCGTTTCCTTGTATGAATGGTGTAATGATTTAATATAAGCAAACTAATAATATGACTTTAAATCCATACATATTTAAAATGAATTTACAATGAAGCTTTATACAATTCACGATTCCCAACAATATAAGTCAGTGACATATCTACCTATTGCTACTACATTCTAATGGGTACTTAACGGGTCGTTCTGTATGGTTAGGGTCTGTGATGGCATTGGATATACGGCTCAGGTCTCAATGCCACAAAATCTGTCAGAATTTAGCAGCTAGTATTTGGGTAGGATCATAACCGGCATTATCTGAATTAGAACCACAAACAACTAGATTGTCATTCTCTTAAAATCACGTTTATTATAATTAAGACCGGACACGAGCGGCCGATGACTCATCGCCCACGGGCGCACTATTGTAATTTTGTATTTTTAAAGAGTTTTTAATTTTATTTATTTGGGTTAGGTTGGGTTTTATTTGGGTGGTGATCTATAAAATATATTATTATTTGTTCATTTTATAGTTCAAATCGAGTAACTCTCCGTACTTTATTTATCTTACGAAATATAATAAATTTTAAAAACTCCTCACACTTTTACATACGCCGATGTAGAACGGAATTTAACAGTTAAATCGACTTTTTTTGCTGTTCGTTTTCTCGACGAAAACAGATGTTGCAGTTCACCATATGAATAGTGGTATTCAGTAACTGCGTGTTGTAATTATAAACTGGACGTATGAGGCCGCAATAACGACGGACAAAAGAAATAATGTATAACATCACGCAGTTATTGATTAGCCTATTCATATGGTGAACTGCAACATCTGTTTTCGTCGAGAAACGGACAGCAAAAAAAGTCGATTTTACTGTTAAATTCCTTTCTTCATGGACGTAAAAGTGCGAACAGTTTTAGAATTTATTCTATTTAGGTACCTTATATTTCGTACGATAAATAAAGCACGGAAAATTTACTCGATTTGAACTATAAAATAAACAAATAACAACGTATTTTGTATTTTATAGATCACCACCCACTTGTTATCCAATTATATAAATAATATTAAAAACTCTTTAAAAATACAAAATTTCAATAGTGCGCGCTCGTGGGTGTTGCCATCGCACAGTGGTTCAGAACGCGAAAAACGCGATCGAAATTGTGTACTCCTTAGTTTTAACAAATTTTACATTAAAAGTTGAGTAAGTTTATGTTTTTGGGTATGCTGAATCTGAAATTATGCATAAAAAACCCGAATTTGTAAAACCTACCCTAAAATACAACCCTTAAATGCGAAAAATTGATATTACATAATACAAGTACGAAGAATATTTTTTAAACAAATTATACAGTTTAGTTTGCAAAATCGAAGTATAAGTTTATCAAAAGCATCCATTAATGCACTGATTTTGACATGTTTAGTAGTTTGTACTTGGTTAAAAAAACACTTAAGGCTCCGGACTACTGATTTTAATATTGCGATTTGAAGTAATACGAGTTGCATAGCATATACTGAATTAAAAGTGTGAAAATGTCCCCCGTAACTTCTCCTCTTGAAGTACTTCTCCTACAAGGGCGTGGCCTACACTTAGGAGACTGCAACGGAATAATGTTTAGAGAATATTTGATAAACACATATTTATATGTATGGGACTGTAAGGAAGACAGACAAGTAGGGGGGCTCGGGGTGTTTGTTTGGCGAATACACATATGTTTCGGAATGAATATTCTCTTATTGAATAAAAAGTTGGCTACACAATTTTTGTGTTTTCTTACATATACATATCTGAAACACACCCGTCTAATAGAAGATTTCTATATTGTTTTCTCATTTATTCATTGTTTTGTTATTATAGATCAAAACCATACTTTCTAAAAATTCAAGACATATAATTGATAATTTCCAATGCTTTTTACTGATCTTGTTTACCACACTGGTAAACGGGTGGTCAGACATACCAAGTTATTTTCTTATTATTGATTTTCGATTTCTTGATAGTTCTTTCGTATGACATTTTATTTTAATATTGTGTTCAAAATAACTAATTTATATATTATTTATTATATAATATTTTAAACAATGTGTAACAGGTATAACTACATTAAAATATGAAGTAAGTAAAAGAAAATTGATTTTATATTAATTTAGTACCTAAATGAATCAAGGGAATACACAAATATTATTAATTTACAAAGTACATAAATATAAGATTAATAATAAAATATATCAGTTTTAGTGAAAAATTAAAGCGACAGTGCTAGTAGTAGAAAATTATTTCCTACATATACAACAGGAAATTAATTTTTTGTTTTCTAACTTATTCTACATATTTGACAAAATTTGGTTTTTATGTTGTTTTTTTTTTACTTTAATGCAATCAATTATCAATTTACTAAAAACTAAACTGTACATATAGTTTACATAAGCGTCCCTAGTTGTAGTCTTTTGTTCTTGTGTTTCCTGTCTGTAAATACCTTAGTCACCCAGCCCCCCTTTTTTAGAAAATTGAAATTCTAAAGGGTGTTCCAGGTTGTTTTAGTTGTTCTAAACATTGTTCAAAAGAATCTCCGGAAAACAATCAAAATTGTCAGAGATAATCGGAAAAAACGAGCTTTTGCCGCCCCCCCTTTCTTAAAAATTGTAATTCTGACGGTTGTTCCAGGTTGCTCTAAGTTTGTTCTCAACTGTTCCAAAGTATTTCAAAAAATAAACAATAATTGGCCGAAAAAATGGCAAAAAGCAATTTTTCGCCAACGCCTCTTTTTTCGAAAATCGAAATTCTGACGGTTATTTTCGGTTGTTCTAGGTTTGTTTTAATTTGTTTCAAAGTATTTCAAAGAAAAAATCATAATTTGCCGAGATAATAGGAAAACACGATTTTCTCACAGTTCCCTTTTGCGAAAATTGAAAGTCTGAGGTTTATTTTAGATTTGTTCTAGACATTATTCTAATACTTCAGAACCGTATATATCAAAAAATATTACAAAAATACGAAATCCAAAAGTGAGAAGTTAGCCCCCCTTTTTTTGAAAATCTAAATTCTGACGGTTGTTCTAGGTTTTTCTATGTATGTTCTAAATTGTTGTAAAGTATTTGAAAGAAAAAATCGAAATTGACCAAGATTTATAATAAGTATCTAATATAAGTAGTAAATATATATTTTCCCAAGAGATTAAGGGGGACTGTTAGAAAATCGTTTTTTCCTATTAACTCGGTCAATTATGATTTTTTCTTTGAAATACTTTGGAACAATTTAAAACAAACCTAGAACAACCGTCAGAATTTAGATTTTCGAAAAAAGGGGGGATAACTTCACACTTTTGGATTTGGTTTTTTTTTTGCAATATCTTTTGATATATAAGAGATACGGTTTTGATGTATTCGAACAATGTTTAGAACAAATCTAGAACAACCGTCAAAATGTTAGTTTTTGCAAAAACTGGGTCTGACTTCATACTTTTAGCTTTCATTTTCCCCCATTTTCTCGCCTGATTTTGATTTTTTCTATGAAATACTTTGGAATAATTTAGATCAAACCTAGAGCAACCTAGAAAAATCGTCAAAATTTAAATTTTCAAGAAAAGGGGGACTGGCAAAATCTCGTTTTTTCCGATTATCTCGGCCAGTTTTGATTTTTTCCCGAGATTCTTTGGAATAATGTTTAGAACAACTAGAACAACCTGGAAAAACCTTCAAAATTTCAATTTTCGAAAAAAGAAGGGCTGGGTGACAAAATCGGTTTCTTCAATTATCTCGGCCAAATTTGACATTTTTTTAAAAATACTTTAGAACAATTTATAACAAACCTAGAACAACCTGGAACAACTGTCAGATATCCGATATTCGAAAAAAGGGGGGCTCTTCACACACTCGAAAAAGACACATGTTAATAAATGTCGAAACACTCAAGAAAATGTAGTTTTATTTATGGTATTTATGGCCGCTATTTGCCAAGAAAAGAAAAAAATGTTTTAATTTATCAACATTATCAATACGAACAGGGCGGCAAAAATAAATTCTTCTTATTTTTATTTTCATATTATATACGTATACCGGGTGTCCCGTAAAAAACGCCAACAATAATAACTCTGTTATTTATTGTCCGATTTTATTCAAACAAAAAGAAAGTTAATTTGCATCAAAAATGCTGCAAAAAAGCAGTGTTTTGTTTGTTTTCAGTTGTTTTTATTAATGTCAAACGATAGTCAACTTTTTTATTTTAAATGGAAACAGATATATTTTTGGCTATATTCGGATTGGATTTTTTTTTCTGAATTCAACAATGTATAAAATGTCTATTTTTGATAAACAATTATTGAAAAAATATATAAAACACTTAATAAATTTCATCTTTGTATTCCATTATTTATAAATTTTGGAATGTGCCATGAAAAAACAAAAATGCTATAAACGTCAGTGTCTTATTTTTGTTCTGCTTGAACGTTTTGCCACAAAAAGAAATATATTCGTAAAAATGAATAACAATGAGTTAACAGACATGTTGCAAGTGTTTTTTGAATGTAATAAAAATCGTCTTCAAGCAGTTCGGCGTTACAGCGTTCGTATTCCGGACAGAGAAGTTCCAGATTCGAAAATATTTCAGAGAATTGAAACGAATTTGAGGAATTATGAATCATTTAAAACCCCTAAAACACAGCGACGTAGATTCGCCGAAGATACGGAATATGATGTTCTTCTTGCACTATAAGAAAATTCACGAACTTCGACTCGCGAAATTGCACATAATATTGGGGTATCAAAGACTACAGTCCACAGTATTTTAAGAAAACACAAATTTAAACCGTACATAGCTCGAAAAGTTAATGTGTTAGAACAAAATGATCAACGCCGAAGAATACAGTTTTGTCGACTTTTTTTAAATGCATTAGAACAAGACCGGAGTATTTACAGAATGATAATTTGGTTTGACGAATGCACTTTTAGCAACAATGGTATTTTTTAATAGAAACATACATCGACAATGGAGCCAAAACAATCCGAGATTTGTCATTGAAAATAATTTTCAAAGATGTTTCAGCGTAAATGTTTGGTGTGGTATTTTAGACGATCAATTAATTGGGCCGTTTTTCATAGGTTGCTTAAATCAAGAAAAGTATCACACTTTATTAAACGAAAATCTCCAAAACTTTTTAGATGAATTACCTTGGGCAAATTTAAATAGAATATTTTATCAACAAGATGGGGCCCCCGCTTACAACGCCAGAGTAAATACTGATTGGTTGAACACCCAATTTGGAAATAGGTGGATAGGAACATCCGGTCCTATCGAGTGGCCTGCGCGTTCACCCGATCTTACGCCCCTAGATTTTTGGTTGTGGGATTATCTACAAGATCGAGTTTATTTGACACCTCCAGAAAATGTTGACATTTTAAGACAAAGAATTATTAACACTTGTCAAGAAATACCTGCCGTTTGTCTTTTTAATGCGACTCGTGGAGTAATTAGGAGATGTGCGTTATGTATTGAACAAGGTGGCAGGCAATTTGAACAATTATTGTGAAGTGTTTTGTTTTGTTTTTTAGAATAATACTTATAATACTTACGTTTTCAATGTTTCATAGCACATTCGAAATGTTATACATAATTTATTAAAAACATGGTCAATTTTAATGAATGGTATTCTTTTAATAATCGTTTATAAAAAAATAGACATTTTATACATTGTTGAATTCAGAAAAAAAAAATCCAATCCGAATATTGCCAAAAATATATCTGTTCCCATTTAAAATAAAAAAGTTGACTATCGTTTGACATTAATGAAAACAACTGAAAACAACTAAAACACTACTTTCTTGTAGTATTTTTGATGCTAATTTACTGACTTTTTGTTTCAATAAAATCGGACAATAAATAACAGAGTTATTATTGTTGACGTTTTTTACGAGCCACCCGGCATATATGTGTATGTATATTTCTAACAAAAAAATAGGTAAATAAATTGTGATAAGCAATATTCAGTACAAACAGTGTTTTTATGACGCACCTGTTATTTACCGCCTTTTATTCTGCACTGCTGTATAACTTGTGTTAGCAAAGTATGCCGGAGACTTCAGACAAAAAATAATGTGCATACTACGCCTACAGTTTGTGTAACTAGGAGTTGATTAACAAAAAAAACACATTTAGCAAAAGATTTGTAGTATAAATATAAAAAAATTCGTTAGCGGTAGGTAGAAGGATATACATTTTGAAAAAGAATTAAATTCCCATCTTACGATTCAAAAACAGACTGTGTGTTCTATTTACGAAAGAAATATTTTCAGCGTCAAAAAAAAAGTGGAGGTATATCTTTCAAAGAACCAGCATAAAATACCATAATATATTGGAAATTATAACTCATTTTTTTTTAGGGAGACACGAACACTTTTCGTAAAAGTGCCCAGATTATATATCTACTACAATATCCAAGAGAATAAAAATTCATTTATCCCCGAATATTTACACATTTGTACCCGCCCTCTAGACAAGCTGTTGGCCAGAGATCTATCCCTCCCCTTCACCTTGTTTCTGGAATGTAATGTGGGCTGCCTAGTTTTAATTTCTTTTATATCAAATATCTAAGAAAATATAAATTTTGAAAAAAAAGGGGCCTCATAGCGAGCAAGAGTTTCAAACGCTCTATTAAACAAAAAAAAAATTATTCTTCTATGTTAAGAAATAAAGGAAAGAAAAGAAAAAAATGGTTCGACGTTTTATTTTTTTTTAAACACATTTAAAGACGATTTTGAAACAAGGGCGTCATAGATACATTGCATTCATTCATACGTATATAAGAAAAAATAGTGCATTGCTTCATGTTACCAAATAAGCAAGTAAAAAGAAAAAAACGGTTACATGTAATAGCATATACCTATAATTTGGGTAGCCCGGAGCCTTAAAGCATTCTCAAATTATATTGTAGAAATTTTTGTCCAAAATACAATATTCAGCCTTTTAGCTTCAGTAAAATGTTTTTAAACATTAACAGCGACGCCCTTAGTCAAATCAAAAATTGAAAAGAAACAATTACATTTTATATTTTGTGAATAATTAATCAGAATCGGAAAAATATTCAGATGATATATCCAATGCAGCAGGATCTTCCCCAATAACATTTACTAACTCTAAAATTTCCGAATCAAATTGCCATTTTCTCGAATCAGTTAAATGTTCCCTTGATGATTTTCTTGTAAAATGGGTACGACATTTTTTCACATCTTTGTTTTTTGCTTCCTGTGCTTCTTCTGACAATTCACCAATTGGTAAAATAGCGTTATTAATGACCGAAGCCCCCACGAAACAAAATTTTATGTACTGAAGTTGGCATATACCAATTGTACAATTCAACGTATTTTTGTGCTGTATCTAAACAATATTTTCGAAAATTATTTACATTAATGTCAAGACCACTATTTATTGTTTTTAAAATTACTGCAAATTTATGCATTAAATCTTCATTGATTCCAGTTATTTCAGATGACAATTTAGGGTTTGCAAAAAATCGTCTAGCTGTATTGCCATCATTTGTTGTGCCAAATCCTGGTTTAGGAATATCAACAATAAGTCCCATTTTTTCGCGAAAAGAGTTTTGAATATCTAGTTTCCTCGTTTCTAGTTTGGGTTTGTCCGCTTGTTTAACTTTCCACGTTTTTATATCTAATCTATAGGCTATGTGTAACAAGCACTCAAAAAATCTTATGTACGCATGTAAGACAGATAGCCAAACTGAAAAGTTTCTGGTTGTTCAGGTATATTTTGTATGTATTCCAAATTGTTCATTTTACTTTCTTAAACGTAGTATAAGGAAGTATTGTGATGATGAAAACTTTCGACCTCGAGATTTTATCAGATGTGCACGTTTTGAAGTCCCCTGATACCGAAAAAGCAGTTTTTAAAAAATGTGTGTATGACCGCGGCGCGCGCGCGCGCGCGTTGTGTGTGTGACCACAATAGCGGTCAAACCGCTTCAGCTATCAATTCCAAATTTTGCATCTACGAGTATAATCTCCCTCTTGAGATCTGATTAGATTGTCAGTAAAATCGGCAGACCGGAAGTAGTAGTTTACTTCAGTGAAAAATCAAATTTGGCCAATATTTCGTCAACTACTAAGTTTAAACAAATTTATAAAGAATTCAAATGTACTCAAAATTAAATTTGAGAAAAATTTTGTTAAAAAAGTTTTTCGAAATTCCTACCGGAAGTAGGTCTTTTACTCTTATCGAAAATCAGTTTTTTGCGAATATCTCGCAAGTAGTGTTTATTAAAACAATCACGTAAAATGTATATTTACGGTATTTATACTTATTTTCCAGTTTGTAATTTAATTAGATTAGTATATAGGTAATAATACGCCAAAGAAGAAATACCAATTATGATTAATAAAACAATACGAGTCTGTTATGTAGCGTCCCTTTTATTTGCTATAATCATCATAATTTATAACACAATTGATAACGTTGCACTGCCAATTGCTCGCAGGGGTCGCCACATTTAATTGAGCCTCGTTTACTACATTAGTCACCACGTCACTTCATAACAATTCCAATTCCGCTGTCCTCCATCTTAAATTGCTAGAGTAGATAGTCATCTGCGTCGTTTTCCTAACAATTTATTTTTTCCACAGAACCCACGACGACACTTCGTTATCCGTATATTACTGTGAAGATAAAACTGTCATTAACTGCTATACTTTGTAAATGCCCCGTATGTAATGTGAAACATTTTATTTAACGTATGGGCGGGTATTTTATACAGCGAGAAAGTTTTAAAAACGGAGTAAACGAACGAGATCTTTCTCAGCGTGAAGCATGTTTTGCATCGTATTGTTTTGTCCCCTTTCTGTATCAATACAATGGCAAACAAATATTTAATATATATGCAAATTATTTTGCTTCATAAGTGAGATCGTACAGGCTCTAATGTTGTATCAACATTATTTTCGCCGAAGCTTTATTAGATATAGGAATGGAAGTGAGGTGATAAAAATATTTAATACCTGTAACATTATTCTCCCAAATAACCATTTTAGTGCACACCGTATTTTGTTCTGCCAAGCTTTGCCTTATTTTTTACGTTATTGCCGAAACACTTGTGCATGAAAAATTATTACTTATGCTGCTTTTTGTGGATCAGCATTTTACTTTTATATATGTACGAGGTAGGCGCCATAAATTCTCGGCCTGATATACAAAAAAGAAACTTGGAACAATATAAGAATTTTTATTTTTCAATGTAATCTCCCCTAACTTCTTGTCAATTTTCCACGACGTTTTGCACGAATACTGTCCCTTAATTTATGGAATAAAGACGCATAATATGTGCTGTTCACACTTGTATTGCGCTCTTTAAGGCTATACGCCCGGCCTCGAAATCGTTTTTCCCATTTCCTAATCGTATTTTTCATGAAAACCTTACCGAATTTACACGCTAATTTAAGAAAAAAATGCCTTTCAATGGATAAATCGTAATTTCTTCAAAATTGTCCAAAGGGCCCTAAATAAAAATTAAAATGTAAGAAATTTCAAAAAACAAGCCTTTATTTAAAATTATGTAACACTCAACAGCAATACATAAATTTTATTTTTTCTTAATTTTTAAAAATAAGGTCACGAAACGGAAAACAAAATTTTGAAATTTGGGCGAAATTCACTGAAATCAAATAGAGTATGTGGTACGCTCGCACATGGTGTCGAGAGGTAGCTCCGCCTACCATTTCGGGCAGTTTCTACGCGGTTTGTAAAATACTTCTGAGATCGGTGTATGTTAAGAAAGTAATCGTTACTCGGACATTATTTTATCGAAACCGTTGATATTTTCTTTACAATAGGTCGAAAATTTTCAGCGTCACAATACTTCCTTATACTACGTATCAGAAAGTAAAAGCAATATCTCTTCCCGTCCTTAACGGTATACCTGCTAGAAGCGCATGCTATTATAGGACTCACACGGCTTGCGCGCAGGGAGTATAATTATTATATTTGACTTGCAATAATTTGCTTCTGAAACGATCTAGAAATTTATTTCTTGCACAAAAAATAATTTTGGAATGTTGGCTTTATTTTGTTTCACATATATATGGATAAATTCTGAAAAATAAGATTAGTTACTCGATAGCTGAAAAATAGCTTACACAAATTGGTGGTCTACTAAAACTTTTTTTTTTATAAAATTTACACACCATAAAGAAAAATCGAAAACACTAGTATCATCCAAATACTTTAGGGTATAACCTTAAAAAAAACAGATCCCTAGCTCTCTTATCACTGCTAATTCGTTCACTTTCTATTAATTTTATTAAAAAAAATAATTGCTACATTTAAATTTTGGGCCAAGCAACAGGGTCCCAAACAGGCCTTACCTGGAAACAAATTACAGGAGTTGTCAATATTGGCAATTTTACTCAGTTTGGTGACCTAAACAATATACTTGATTTGCGACCTTGGTGCGCTGCCGCTGGCTCCGCCATATTGGAAGATACGGTTTTTTGACAATATCGCCCTTGCAGACGTCCTAGACAGAAGTACCTATTACAAAAATTGTAGAAAAGTAAATTGCCTATAATTTTTGTCTGAAACATTTTTTTAATAAATAAATGATTTTTGTTTAAAGTGCAATGTATTTGTTAAAATAACGTAACGCTATCTTGTCACCCAAAATTGTACTCACTATCGATTTCTTATCAATTCAGTTATTTATACTCATTTCAACACTACCATGAAGTCGAGTAGAAGGCGCATATTCTTATTGAGGTGTGCCCAGGAAGCCTAATCCACATATTTGCTGTAAGTTAAACCTTCTTTCGTTTTGGACTCTAGATAGACGAAGTAGTGACAGACAACATATTGTTTATTGACATGATTACGAATTACAGATCCATAAGTCTTTGTACTAGTATATCGAAAGTTTTTGAGTCTGTAATTAACAATCAATTAATTGAATATTTAACTAAATATAACTTCTTGTCAGCGTCACAACACGGTTTTACCAAGGGAAGAAGTTTGGATACTGCATTGGGTGAATTCGTAAATACAATAACAACTGCTTTGGATAAATCTCATGTGACTCTGGGTCTTTTTATTGATTTCTCTAAAGCTTTTGACTGTGTGGATCATGGGATACTACTGCATAAGCTGGATAGGTATGGTATAAGAGGAACACCGTTAAATTGGTTTACTTCATATCTAACAAATCGTAGCCAGCAGGTGAAGATTGGGGATTGTGTTTCTGAGACCAGAAGTATTAATACCGGTGTACCACAGGGGTCAATTTTGGAACCAATTCTTTTTCTTATTTACATAAATGACCTACTTCTCCATCTTCAGGATAAAAATGGGCAATCAGTGGTTGTATCATATGCAGATGATACTAATATTTTAATAACAAGTAATAGTTTAACAGACGCGGAACAACATGCTCGGAACTTGTACAAGAAGACATGTATGTGGTCAAAAGCGAATAAACTGTGTCTTAATAACGACAAAACTATTTGCGTTCTTTTTAAAACATCTAGATCCAGAGTAACATCTCATGATCAATTACACCTAAGTAACGGTAGCTGTATAGAGTATAACGACACAACAAAAATATTAGGACTAATCGTTGATAGCAGCTTACAATGGCAAAAACACGTCGCTTATGTCTGCGAAAGGCTGTCGAGAACATGCTATGCTCTAGCGATATCATCAACTCAGTGTGGCCGCTCAATCATGCGTCAGTTATACTTTGGCTGTTTTCATACCGTTTTGAAGTATGGTATTATGCACTGGGGTAGGTCATCGAATTTCAACAGAGTTTTTCTGTTACAAAAACGTGCTGTGCGCATTGTCGCAAATCTTAGGAGAATGGATTCATGTGTACCAGCCTTTAAAGAACTTGGTATTTTGCCCCTGCCATGCATTTATATATACGAGCTGTTTTGTTTTGTCCATAAAAATAGAAAAATTTTTCAGCAGCAAATTGTTGACCATGGTCATGATACCAGAAACAAAACATTAATGATGCCAAATGCCAATACAACTTAGCACAACGTTATATCAAAAGGGGATCTATTATAATGGCTGCAGATTTTACAACAAACTGCCAGAGTGCCTCAAGGAAGAAACAAATTTTCAAAAATTTCGGCTTCGAGTTAAAGGGATTTTATTGGAAAAGTGCTACTACAGTACGGATGAGTGCCTACAAGACATGTCTATAAAATGATTTTTATTTATATTTTGTTTGTTTGTTTGATTTAGTGTAGCTATGTTTGACGAGATTTCATCAACACATATATACTGCATATGTAGTTCTCTGTTTTTCTGAAATCAATAAATATTATTATTATTATTATTACACGCTTCAGCGGTTGTGACACTACGTCTGCGATCCTCGGCTAAGGAAAGAAGTTCCTAAAGATGCTTAAAAATTTCGAGGAAAAAGATCAAACTGTGCGAGTATTCAAGACTTTCTTGCCATTGACGCAGAACCTCCCATCAACTTCAGATTTGGTACGGTGTTTTCAAGAATTCAGAAGAATTAGGATGGAAGAGAAGTAATAATGGACTAAATCAGAACAACTAAGGCTGCTGCTCCTGAAGTACTACTAAAATTCCTGTACTGTAAATGCAAAAAATGATGCAGCTCAGCATGTGGCTGCATGAAAGCAGATTTAAAGTGCTCCATCATTAGCATTTATTAAAACGGAGGTTCAAGTGAAAACACTGAAATTTGGAACAACTCCGAGAACGAAGAAGAATTCGAAGAAATCGAATCGGTCTTCAATAAACTGTCAGCATATGAAGCCAATAACGAAAAGGATTCTGAAGAAGAAATTACCAGGAGGACAACACTCAGCCAAACACTGAAAACATAGACGTAACTACACTTGGTCCATCCAGAATGTCGAAACGAAATAAGGTATAAACAGCAATCAACTTATATCAAATACGTGGAATAAACCTCCTGAGGCACCACAAACAAAAAACCCGCAGTCAAATGTACCCCATAGTGGTGTGGAAACGTATATAAGTGATAATTGATAATAACGAGATTATATGAAAAACGTTTATTTCACAAAACATGTTTCAGACAAAAATTATAGGGCATTTACTTCTCTTAATTTTTGTAATAAGTATTTTTTGTCTAGGTCGTTCTGGAAGAGCGATATTGTCAAAAAGCCGTTTTTTGCGCTATCTCTAATATGGCGGAGGCAGCGGCAACTCGCCAAGGTCGCAAATATAGTATATTATTTAGGTCAACTGAGTAAAATTGCCAATTTTCAAAACTCCTATATTTTTTTCCACGTAAAACTACCTACTGTTTGGATTATTTTGCAGTATTAGAGATCTTAGAGCTTTCATTCTGTTCTATGTAAATTTTATATCAACGGCATAATTTGTTAATTCCTTAACTTTTGTAGGACATTTGTATTCGACTCCGTTGAAGTAATCATATTAATGTTTGAGGAAACTGATTTTCGTGATTTTAAAAATAATTTTTGTATCGTTTTCAATTGCCGTTTTCATTCCTTCTTCCAGTGTTTTGTTTCCTAGTATTGTTTGTTTATATATCTTATAATTACATATTGTTTAATACGCAGCATGGACTGGCCGCAAATATAACTGAATACAAGTGAAGGCACGTATTATAACAAGTAAAATTTTCTAAATACCCAAGGCTTATCGCTGAATCAATAATATACCTAACTGTTAGGTAGAATATATTTCTACAGATTAACTTATTCGCTTAATAATTACGGTTTGTACTAAAGTATTTGTTTTTGTATCGAAATTTTAAATCTAACAGGATATGTTTCACATTATAGGTAGATAAAATGTCTCCTGGTACATTTTCGTTAGTATTTATACGAATACAATGAAAAATATTTAATGATTTATCTCTAAATTATAAATCTTATCTTATACTTACCTACACGACTAATTCTAAATACATATTTGTTATCAGTTCTATTGTTTTTAATAAACACAATATAAACTTATAAATAACGTTCCGGATGTTTTCGATAATCGTTCAGAAGCAACATTCACTTTAAAATATCGACAGAAATAAGATGTGTGTTAAAGTACTAGGGAATGACTTTTAATTTCAACAACTGGTTTCGTTAATATTTATTTCTAAATCGTATAATAATCAGTACAATGAGCAAAGGGCATTTTTCCTGTAGGTAGATAAACGTCAACAATTGTTCCTCGTTAACTCCTTGGCGAGGGTATAATGATAACCGTAAAATATGACATATAATTGACATAAGCTTGTACATCGACAAAATAAGATGAAGCCTGACAATTGCCGTAACCGTTTTGTGCACTGTTGTTGTTCATAGAACGTGTCGAACAGACTTCCTTTCTAAAAGAATATCCTCTAATTATCTTGAAGTTTATAATAGGTCTGCGGGACCGCTCCCTGATCGTTATCCGAACGCCTTCGATAAGTGTGGTACAGTCTCTCTCTCGCTTTTTATAATCGTGTGGTCGTAATTATTTCAGTGTTCTTTGACATGATGTTAACACTTGTTTCGCTTGACGGACGACACCGACACACGTTGAAGCGGGCAGTAGTGTCTGATTAGCTGCGAGAGAAACAAGATTACGTTTTAATAAAAATCGCTGTTCGTTGGTGTTCTCACATGTTTTGTTGACGTTGAAAAGCGTGAAATGATTTACTACGAATTATCGACGGAGGAGAAGAATGACATTAATTTGGTTTCGCAATGAAAACGAACAAGTATGACAGTTTAACATAGTGTTATTAGTATGTGAATAAGGATGATTCAAAAAAAACATTTTTTTGAAAATCTCAAGTCGATAAAAAGTTTTCAATGTAGTCACATATTTAGCAAAAATTTTTTTGCCAAATTGAAATTTTTTTAAGTCCGTCGAAATGGGCCTAGTTTGATTTTTTGGTGAAAAAACGTCTATTTTTTTTCAAAAACATAAATACAAATGTACAAAAATGTAAAGTTTAGAATGTTAATTAACAGTCGAAAAAAATTATCTGTCATGAAACATTTACGTCTCCCGGAATCTACATGAAAACCTTAATTTTATTACCAAATACGCATATTTTTCAATGTTCAACCCATCCTTCAGATTAATTCCTGTTCTGTCGTACGACGGTGTCGTCATATGATGAATTATTAATTCAATTATTATTAAAGTTTATTTTTTTACAGTGCATGTATATTTGTGTTTCTAGTTAAGAGCCGTTATATTGGCCATATCAATACCTGCGCGGCAAGGTATGTTTACGATGAGTTTTCTCGTCGGCAATTTATGACTGCACGTTTGCATATACAGGGTTAGTAAAAAGTCCCGGAACGGTCGAATAACTTTGGTATTTGAAAATTATGATTTCTGAAATTTGGTATGGGGGTATAGTTAATATAAATGCATTTTATGCAATACAGTTAATATTTTTTTCACTTCCGGTTTAATCGGCAATACGTCCAACTTTTTTTTTTAAATGGAACGCCCAGATTTTTTTAACACTTTTGAATGCAAAATAAAAAACTACGTTCAGGAAGTATTAAGATGTTTATTTTTATTCACAAGAAAACAGTTAAAAAATTAAAAATTTGTCCTAATACAGAAAAATCAAGATACCTGTCTATTCAGGTTGCGATTATAATAATTGTTCAAAATGCTCTCCATTTACAATTTGACAAAAATGTAAACGGTCAGTAAAATTTCTTATTGAATTTTGTATTTGTTCTGGAGTGATGCGATTGGCTTCTTGAACTATTCTCTCTTCCAATTGTTCAAGATTATGAGGACAATTTTTGTACACTTGACATTTCAAGTGACCCCAAAAGAAAAAATCTAATGGCGAGAGATCTGGCGAACGTGCTGGCCATTCGATTGCTCCTCTACGTCCGATCCAACGCCCCGGAAAATTTTCATTCAAATAATCGCGGACATTATGGGCAAAATGGGGGGGAGCTCCATCTAGTTGAAACCAAAAATGTGCATTAGGGTGATCACCTATGTTTGCATTTGGAAAGAGGGCCGCAAGTGCTGGAACAACCTCATTTCGCAATAAATTTAAGTAGACGTTGCCAGTTAAATTTCCTCTTATAAAAAATGGTCCTATGATGTTGTTTCCAACAAGACCAGCCCAGACATTCACCTTTTGAGGACGCTGTGTATGGACTTCTTCAATCCAATGCGGATTTTCAATTGACCAGTAGCGACAATTATGTCTGTTCACAGTACCGTTGAGACAAAACGTTGCCTCATCTGAAAAAATGATGTGATCTAAAACATTAGGCTGCTGCTCGATCAATTCCGTCATTGTTTCGCAAAATTGTAGTCTACGATCTGGATCATCTTCAGCTAACTCATGGACGGGATACATTTTATAGGCTTTCATTCTTGCTGATTTAAGAATATTATGAGCAGATTTTTGAGAGATCTCATGGATTTGACCTAATTCTGTTGTGGACACGTGATGATTTTCTTCCACTGTAAGTAACACATTCAAACTAGTTTCTTCACCTGTTGCTGTTAATGGACGTCCCCTTCTAGGTAAATCCTTCACCTGACGAAAGACTTCAAACTTTTGAATTGTTCGGCATACCGTACTTTTACTAATGTGACGATCCGGATAAACAGTATTAAACAAAATACGAACCTCTTCAAAAGAACGTTGACGATCGCCGTACCCACGCATCATTAATATCTCAATTCGTTCTGATTCAGTAAGTTTTACTGCCATTTTCAAATGTGTCAATGTCTAAAATAAGTAAATTTATAGCGATGCAAAAGTTAAAACGCTTTTAAAATTGTCAAATGTGACGGCAAAAGGAATGCAAACACTAAACAACAACTTTTTTCAAAGGTACCTTGATTTTTCTGTATTAGGACACTTTTTTAATTTTTTAACTGTTTTCTTGTGAATAAAAATAAACATCTTAATACTTCCTGAACGTAGTTTTTTATTTTGCATTCAAAAGTGTTAAAAAAATCTGGGCGTTCCATTTAAAAAAAAAAAGTTGGACGTATTGCCGATTAAACCGGAAGTGAAAAAAATATTAACTGTATTGCATAAAATGCATTTATATTAACTATACCCCCATACCAAATTTCAGAAATCATAATTTTCAAATAACAAAGTTATTCGACCGTTCCGGGACTTTTTACTAACGCTGTATTTGAAACTAAGAATTTTGGTAGAACACTACTTTTAAGTTTACGATCCTTTCTCAAAGGACGCAAATATTTGCATATTATCTTAGTACCGAAAACCTTTGGTTCGGTTTGTAATTCCCGTTCATAAACATTGCCTGCAATTTGCTTGACAAACAGACTGCATTTTTTCACATTTTATTGTACATAATTTAAACTAAAATTCAAACAAGAGGGTTATCAGGAATTTCCGTTAGAACTTTGCAAATCGATACATTATAGTTAATAAATATCCAATAGCATTTCGTTTGGTGGAAGTAACCCATATTTTGAAGGTACTCTTACTGTTAAGAAACATTCATTCCAATTCAAAATGTAATTCAAGCAGTTCGTCTTTAAAACTAAAAATAAAGTAGTTCCATTCTTGATGTCAAAACAAGAATAGTTGTTTCAATGTACAACTAAAATCATTACAAACATAATTCAGTGGATTGCAACCAAGTAATCCGAATTAAACAAACATGTCAATTAACGTGTAGTTGAAATAAAATAATTAGTGCTACAGTGCTGCAGTTTTATTGAATCTACGAATAGCCTTTGGTTTTTCAATATAACAACATTTGAGAAAACTAGCGTGGAATCGTCTCTAGTTAGTAGACCATCACCAAAATACATTAGCTACACGCAAACCCAACAATTTTAATTATTCGAAAAGGCTTTAAATAACACCCAGTACAAGCAATGGTTAGATTGTTTCACTTAATCGAATTGCCTCTTAGGAAAGTTAAGGTTGTCATCGATGGTTCACCTTCTGGACCTGATAGGAAAACGATTAACAAGTTGTAAAGATCTACCGGTTGTTGAGTGTTTTTCCAGAGGTTGATTCTAAGGAGTTGAGCACCGACCAAGAAATATCTCTGGCATATAGTCAGGCCGTATTAAGAGACGAATGCCCAAAAAATTGCAGAAATCCAGAAAACATCTCCCATGTAAGATGGCGCCAAAAATGGCAAACTGAATTTTACGCTTATATATCGCATCACTTGCTTTTCTTTAAGATAGTACAATACATAAGTACAAGATTATCTTAAGGATGTTGTTCAATCAACTCTACAGAGAAATGTTTTTATGGTACACTCTGGACATCTCCTTTTGTTTTTTGATTTGCGAAAACATATTAGGTGTATGGCAAGCAAAATAACTCAAAAAGCTCGATAAACATAGTTAAATGCAAAGAGGGTTTACATATCGCCACAATAGTTATTTACGAACCAAGTGCGTGAAATCAAATTTCGCGAATGAGTGACCAGTTTAAAGCGCGAGCCGAAAGGCGAGCGTTTTATGGACACGAATTCGCGAAATGTTTCACGCACGAAGTTTGTACAATATTTTTTGTACGAGAACTATAATAATAATACATATTGTTAAATACGTTATCGTTTATGACACACTACTAATCTCTTGATATTAATTAAAAAAAATTGAGTTGGCAGTATTGATTATTTGAAGTGACATTTAATTTAAAATTATCAAATTCAAAAAATTCCATACAAAATAAAAACCTCACCAACAACATGAATTCTGATAATGAAATGCAATGTACACCGCCTGAAATTCGCGAAGCTGCCAATATTGCAGTGGATAATTTATTACCCATAAAATCAAAAAACGTATACAAAAACACTTATACTAAATTCGTAACTTGGGCTAGATCTAAAAATATACAAAAATACTCCGAAAATTGTTTGTTAGTTTATTTTCAAAATTTACAATCAAATAAATCATTATGGTCCACTTATTCTATGTTAAAATCATGCTTAATAATATATGATAATACGGATATATCTAAATATGCAAAACTCATAGCGTATTTAAAACAGACAACCAAGCAACATCAGCCTAAAAAATCAGCAGTATTAACCGAAGAACAAATTACTAAATTTATTGTTGAAGCACCAAATTCTTTGTTCCTACTAATGAAGGTAAAGTCATTTCCGTATATTTAAATTCCATACAACACTATATATATGTATTTATAGGCTGTATTAATATTGGGTATTTCTGGAGCGTGTCGACGTGAAGAACTTTGCAAAATGTCATTGCGAGACATAGAATTTAAATCGAATTTAATTATCGTAACAATTCCAGAAACTAAAACAGGTAACAGCCGTACATTTGCTATCATTAAGCCCGAATGGATTACATTAATTCGGCAATATGCAAATTTAAGACCGGACAACCAGCATCGATTCTTTTTAACATATCGCAATGGCAAGTGTGTTTGTTCACCTGTTGGTCTTAATACAATTGGCAAAATTCCAATGCGAATAGCTGAGTACCTTCAGCTTGATAGCGCAAGTAACTTCACAGGTCACTGTTTCCGAAGGAGTTCAGCGACATTGTTGGCAAATCAAGGAGGTGACTTGCTTACAATTAAAAGGCATGGTGGATGGAAATCATCTACGGTTGCAGAAGGATATATCGAAAATTCTCTGCATAGTAGAATTCAATTAGCTAAAACAATGACCCCGTTAGAGATATCGACTCCGCCTGCAACTTGTTCGACATCTGAAATACAAGATATATGTAATAATACAATCAACGTTACTCTACCTTCGCAATCAAGATCAATTCAAACAAACCAGTTAATCCCTGGGGTATCAATCTCTGGTTGTCAAAATTGCCCAATCAAAATTTTTAATAATTGTTCCGTTTCAATTTCTGAAAAGAATGAATAATGGTAATTTATATAATATTTGTTACTGTTCTGACATTGAATTACATACCTTCCAAATATAACAATTTCTATTTCATTTCCTTTTATTTTCATAGAAAAACAACGAACTGGGTAGCATATTATTAAGGTTAGGGATTTATGATTTTAAAATGTGACTAAATTAATTAAGTTCTGGGTAGTACCAACTTTACTTTTACGCACTCGTGTTTAAAGTGACTTTTTACGCACGCAAATCGAATCGTGAAATGACAGGTTTTGATAAGCGAGTACAAAAAGTTAATTTTGAGGCAAAGGACTACCTAGATAGTCCTTTGCCTCTATAATACAATAACAGAACCACTTCTTCTACGTTAAGGCTGGCGTTTAGTTTTCAGTTTGGTGGTGATGAAGAATATAATGTGGGGGGGGTAGGATTAGGTGTCGGTAATGTGGCGGTTCATGTTGGCAAATAGTCGAACTTAATTGAGGATGAGAGATGAAGCAATAGAAATGTAGATTGCTATTGCAGCAACAAATTTATATCTGGGGCTTTTAAATGAACTCAAACATAGACAGACAAAAAACTAACACGCACAAAAAATTATTAAAGAAACGCTTTCAACACGTTTTTGTCTACATAGTATTTTAAATTTATGCTAGTATTTATTACGAATCTGACTATATAGAAATAATCTCAACAGTCAAGCATCAATAAATACAAGCATTCATTTATAGCAATTTATAAAATTTCAAGTAGGTACACCTTATAAAATAAATAGGAATAAAACAATTTATGTTTGGAAAAAATATTTTTTGAAGTAATAATAATAACAATATTTAGTAATTCATGTGACTATAAACATGGTAAAGAACAAGTCAGTTTGAAGTATTCTTTCTCGCTTAATTTGTAATGTGTTTAATGAATTTTGGATTTAAAACATGGGTCATTGTAAAAAGAATGATGGACAATGCCAAGCTTCTATTGCCGCACAAAAACTGTTAAAAAGTAATGAAAATAAAATATTTATAAGTGACATTTTGTGTGATGTGTTACAAAGGGTAGAAAAAGTAGAACAGTCGACCATAGACTGCAGTTTTATTCTAAACATTGTGTAATGAATGACAAAAGAAATAATGTATAACATCACGCAGTTATTGAATAGCACTATTCGTATGGTGATGCAACATCTGGTTTCGTCGAGAAAATGGACAGCAAAAGTCGATTTTAATGTTAAATTCCTTTCTTCTATTTACCTACCTTATATTTCGTGAGATTAATAAAGTACGGAGAATTTACTCGATTTGAACTACAATATAAACAAATAAAAAAGTATTTTGTATTTTATAGATCACCACCCACTTGTTATCCAATTATATAAATAAAATTAAAAACTTTTTAAAAATACAAAATTTCAATAGTGCGCGTGGGTGATGAGTCATCGGCCGCTCGTGTCCGGTCTCTGAACATATGAACTAAAACATACAGCTTATATTGTGATTTTCCTAACTTTAACTGTGTGTTTAGGAGATATGATTCAGAATGTAACCAGAAAAGATCAATAGGTATTAATTACTTACGTTTATATTTTAGTCCACAATTAATTTTCATAGTAAATCTGTTTAATTATAGGTTGTCTATAGGTGACACTAGTGTTTTTGGCAAAAATCAACTGCGCTTCTGTACTTAACATTATTCATATTTTATTATCTTCTTAAATAATATTGGAGATGCGCAACATTCAGAAGTGAAAGTAATTATTTTAGTTGTTAAACGTACCTAAATATATTTTACCGAACTGAAGTAAGTTTGCCAAAATAAGGTTTTGATTTTCCATATTATCCAAAGATGACATATCAACTATTATATTCTTTTAATAGACTTACCTAATATTTCACTATTAATGACAACATAAAGAATTTTTGGTATAAACCACCGAAAAAGAAGCTATCTACCTGACGAAATGGTTGAACATGCAGAACACATAATTTAAGCCTATTGTGCCATATTTTTATATGGTCTACCAAATCTAGTACCTTCAAGAGATATCTAAAACGTAGAATATTAACTTTCTGTGATAGAAACACCACCGATGTAATATCCTTGAAGAATATACATATAGCCCAGTCAAACTATACCAAAAAATCTCGCATGGTTACATTAATTAGGGTACCTTTGATATTTTGATATGGTGTATGGATTGGTACACTGTTGCAAAGTCCCAAGTTTTCTTATTTTCCCCACTACCGCAGACGCCGCCATCTTGAAGAAACCGCTAAATTTTTTAGCCTCTTTTTACAAAATATCTCCTAAAGTATTAGTTTGAGCAAAAAAGCCGTTTACGTTCTTATTAAACTAGAGAAAATTTTCTACAATTTAATACAAAAACGGAATATTTAGCTTCATTACTTCCCGAGATAGACCTCTTTGAAATTAGAGAATTTTTTTTTTAAAATGTCAAAATAAAGATTTATAATCGGTTTTTGCTCGATAGTAAGTAAATGCTGTATTCTCCGCTAAAGTCTGACATAGCATTTATAGTAGAGGTAGGTAGCTAAAGTTTAAGACCAAACTGATTCTTCTAGCTCGTTTAGACTATGATACTCTCTTTTGAATATTTTTGTAGTCTTTTAGGAAGACACGTTACGCAATAACTTAATACTGACAAAATTAATGTATCTATTTATTAAAAACAAAAAAAAGTTCATTTATTGCTAAGTTTGTATATCTCATATATTCAATAGGTCTGTGAATTATATATCAATAAATTTGTAAGTAAATAAATAATTAATAAATAATTATAAATAAATTATATACTACATAAGTTTCATCAACAAAAGTGTCAGATATACCACAACTTTACATTATAAGAACCAAATGGTGATATTTTGTTATATAAGACAAAATGTGTCTGGACGACAAGCCACATTTGGAGCTTCGGAACTTTAGCTATTTACCTCTACTATAAATGCAGTGTCAAACTTTACCGTAGGATTCACTATATACATACTTACTATCGAGCAAAAACCAACTAAAAATCTTTGATTTTTACATTTTTAAGAAAAAATCTCTAAATTCAAAGAGGTCTATCTCGGGAAGTATTGGAATACTTTGGAAGATATTTTGTAAAAATTGGTATAGTGCAAAAATTTAGCGGGTTTTTCAGATGGCGGCTCATAAGCCAAAAAGTTTTCAAAAAAGCTTGTTATATTTATCGTGTATAGGTATTATATTTAATCCTTTCTACCAATTATCAATCGGAATCATAGCAAATTAGACGTATAAATATTATTAGTAGGAATAATATAGATTTTGTTATGCTCTGCAACAGTAAATTTTGCAGCTTCTTTGTTTGTGTGTATGTGTATAATATAAAAATTACTTTCGTAAGTTATTGATGTAATTTAAGCTATTGTACATTTACATATTTCAAATAGACTCTTATTAATAAATACATAGGTACATATTTTTTAATTATTTAATCATACACTATGAATAAATGAATTAGTATTTATTTAGAGTAATGTACACAATGATAATTTGCGTTAAGCACCGGTAAATCTCAAAATTTATTGAATAAGTAAAAAATGTACCTATATATATTTATAGGTATCAAAATGCCTTTGTAGTCCCGTCGCAGAATTCAATAAATTTGTGCATCAAGAATTATTTAATTTTCTGAAGTAGACTAAATAAAATATACCTAGAGTTGGTATACCATCTTCTAGTTTATCCATGTTTATGTGATTGTTTGGATATTATATTCTGATAATAGTACGAGCAGAAGCATTGTTTAAGTCTTCGAGATTATCAAGATATAAACTGTACCACAGCAGATTTTACTTATTTCAGTACAATACAATACACATGTAATCGTAATTAGATAACATTATAAGAAGTTAATTATATCATATATTAAATCAAGAAAGGTTTTCCCTTTTCGTCCAGTTATCACAACACACATATTTCAAATAATGTCAAACTTTCAAAAATTGCTATAAATATACATCGCTCGAAAGTAAACAATGTGTAAGATTATTATACCTATAGCAAATTTATTATCGTTTTTGTTTTTTATAGGTATATATTTTATATTACATTCCGCAAAGTATTAAACTGTTGAATATATAATAATAATAATATATAACTGTTTTTATTATTAGACGAAGTATTGTGAGCAATTGTACTTTTGCGTAAATAAAAGTACCTATCCTGACATTTTTAATTAATAATAGGTACATATATACGCCCAATTTCCAGTGCCCCCTAATGCCCAGAAGCTACACTAATATTCAAGTTCCTGGCGTGATAATTCTGCATCTTGACGGTTTTTCTCCACACTATAGTTGAATTGTAACCCTAATTTCATATAATGTCCACGCATTTTTATTTTGGATACCATTTACAAACGAAGATATTATTTTCGTTGCAGTATTTTTTGTTACAATGCAAACTAATTTTTTGAGGTCAAGGGGGGGTGCAAGAATGCTATACTTTATTTGAAAATTACAGATAAAAAATATTTATTTTTACCTCTAAAAGGGGTATTTTATTCACAGTATATAGTGTAAAAACAGCCCAATTAGACATTTAAAAAACCCCTACGACCTCGAATCAAGTTTCCTTAACATAACTGTGTACTTTTTATAACAATTAAATTAATAGTTTCCATTTCTTATCAAAAAAATGTGAGCATGTTTTCAACGTGAATATTGTCCGGTGCAGCGTATCGAGACGCCAGCCTTAAGCAATCAAGAGCTAGAGTTGATAGTTGAAATAGGAACTAGAGATAGAAAGGAGTTTAAAATTCCTTCGCACACACAGGTAGTAGAAAGAATTGTAAAGGGGTTACAGAAGCTTCTAAGCAAGTTTGTGGTTCCAAAGAGAGAGGTGGTTTTGAGAGAGCTGCTTATAAGTGTGATGTCACATATACCTATATGAAATAAGATCCCATTTCGAACTGACAACTATAACATGCTGAATTTTTTATCAATATCCGGATCAATGATAGTATAATCAAGATTCGTTTTGAATTACTTCTTTTGAATTCACGTTTTAATATTTGTAATCTTTTGTTTCTTTAGAAAATAAATTCCTTTTTTTATTCACTCTTACTCCGAAAAAAGGCTTAATTTCATAAGTTTTTATTTGTATGGTTACAAGAAATTTCTGAATGAAAGAAGTAGGTTAGAAGTAAATGAAACTGTCAACAATAGACCTTAATTTTGCAAAAAAAATATATTCTTTACTGCTAATCCGGGAGGCGTAAATGTTACATAACAGATTCATCATTTTTTTCGACGGTTAATTAACATTCTAAACTTTACATTTTTGTACGTCAACAAATTGCTGTGCAATTCAAAATCTAGATTTAAGACAAAAAATCAACTTTAGGTCCATTGCAGGAGACCTAAATACTATTCAATTTGACTAAAAAAAGTTTTGATACATATGTGACACTTTTTTATCGACTCAAAAAAAAGGTTTCTGTGATACACCCTAATATATACTTACTCTTATTGCTTCAAAGAAAAAATTAAGGACGGCACATCAATACAATCATTGGATTTTTCCATAATGTAAGAAGTTATAACTTCATGTTTAAATTCTATTTCGTGTAACTGTTGCAGAACGTATGGCGAATATATGCGATATCCGCATTGTTAGCTATTGTTATACATTTGTATCTATGAAGGATTTATTTATTGTGTATGTGGCAATATTCCAACTTATGTGTGTCCAATTCAATTCTAAATAGAAGTACATATTACGTATTTCGTTTTCAATATTAAATCATTTTAAATATTTTCTTCAAAATCGATTTTAAAAACATTAATTTCGACAATAATACTTTACGTTTATAAAGAATGGGAGATTTTGTATGCAAAGATATTTCTATTTTTAAGAGGCCTCCGTACAGTTCAACATCATATGCATTTATATGTAACTGAGGGCCAAAATATCTTATTATTCAACAAACCTGTATGAAACAATTGCAGGATTGTTTGATTCAAATTGTTGATACGTTTTATTATTATTATTATAATAAATTTATTTGTTTCATATCATTTTGTAGCAATAAATATGTTATAAGTAAATTGTAAGTAAGTTGGATCTTTCTTTCATATCACTTTTAGCAATGAATTTTCATAATCTTGCATGGATAAAGGGGCCAAGGTACATTTTACTTTTTTAAACGTACAACCCCTGATGATGAAATGAGTATTGAATATAACCCTGCAGAATGGGGATGGTTTATCGACACGTCGAAAACAAGTCTCAAAACCGTTTTACTTTGTAATGGTAACTCGAAACCATCAATTCCAATGGCTCATTCTACAAACACAAAAGAAACGTATGACAGTATGTCAACTATATTAAATTTCAGTCAATATTCAAATCGATTAATCATGGGATCTTTCCATCAACTCTAAAAATAGCACTGATAAAACCACTTCATAAAAATGGAGACTGCAATGATTTTGCAAATTATAGACCAATAAGTGTTGCATCAGTCTTCTCAAAGATTTTTGAAATAATTGTTACTTACTAAATTAACTGAATACTTTAAAAACTTTTATTTATTTTCTGATGATCAGCATGGATTTCGTCCTAGTTATTCTACGAATATTGCCTTGTTTCAATGCCTTACGAGGGCCATTACTAGTGTAGATTCTAATTTGCCATGTTTAGCAATGTGCATTGATTTGTCAAAGGCTTTTGATTGTATAAATCACACAATTCTTCTTTATAAACTGCATAGGTATGGTATTCGTGGTATGGTGAACAAATGGTTTGAGTCTTATCTCCGGGACAGAAGGCAGCGGGTTACATGTTATGGAGAAATATCAGTTGAGAGAGAGGTAACAGTGGGGGTCCCACAAGGCTCAGTGATCGGTGACATATTGTTCTTAATTTACATTAATGATCTGCTAAAACTTATAAAACCATTGGCCGCAGTGTCTCTCTATGCGGATGATATTAATATAATCACTGTTGCTAATCTAAAGCAGACAGAATCTACACACACATAAAAGATTGGATGTCAGTCAATAAGCTATTAGTTAATGATACAAAAACCAAATGTATATTATTTAAAAATCAATTAAAGTTTAGGGAAACAAAAGTAACCTACATCAAACTTCTGTGGACTTGGTTAGTTCAATTGAAAGTCTTGCTATCAGAAATTGAGGAGCCCTCTACTAGTTCGACGAAAATATCAACAGAAACTAATATACCACGATCTACTGTTGGCGAGATTTTAAAAAAATATATCATCACTACAATATTTCCTTTCATCAAGAACTGTTGGGGGCTGATTTAGAGACTAGAAAAGGACGTTTTGCGAATGGGGATTAGAAATTGAGAGGATAACACCTAACTTCTTCCAAAAGGTATTATTTACTAACGAATCGACCTTTACTCAGAGTGGTAGTCCAAACCGTCACAATCTTCATCATTATGCATAGACAACCCAAGAATATTAAGAGCGATTGATAAGCAGGGGCAATGGACTATAAATGTTTGGGCTGATATTATGGGCAACTTTATAATTGGACCACATTTCTTTCACGGACATTTAAATGGTGCGCAATATTTGAATTTCTTACAATATGACTTGCCTCAACTTCTGCAAAACGTTCCTCCAGTTCTAAGAGAAAATATGTGGTTTCAGCACGACGGTGCTCCAGCACATTTTGCACTAAATGTCCGACACTATTTGAATCAAGAATTCGAAGGTAGATGGATCGACCGCGGTGGTCCCATTAGTTGGCCACCTAGATCGCCAGATTTGACCAAACTTGATTTTTTTCTATGGGGGTACATAAAAAAATATTGTATACCAGCACCTCCAACCACAGCAGACGATATGAGGCAACGTATAATACGTGCTTTTGAAACAGTTTCCATTGAGAAGTTGCAACACGTTAATAGGTCCTTTCTGTCAAGGCTGCAGATGTGTTCTATTCAAAATGGGGGGTCACTTTGAAAATTTATTATAAATATTGCTTCTAACAATATTACAGTTTGATACTTTTAGTCGTTTATTTGTTTTTGTTTGTCAAATCGTTTACCCAGTACACTAAATCGAACCGAAAACAAATAATTTAGCAGTTTGTAATGAAAAATTGAAAATAACTCCGAAATTATTGGGTTTGGGTATAGGACATTATTAAAAAAAATTAAGCGCAATTAACGCATCATTCCAAAAATTTAATAATATACGGGCTGTTCCATTTGAAAAAAGTCAGTAAACGCTCTTTGACGATAGCTAAATTGATTGCATCGTAACACACACTCTGTATAATAAAATGAATGTTTGATTATTTTGTAGGTTCAACACATCCCTTGGCTGCATACTTACTAAATAATTTTGTCTTAGATAATCGTAATTCTACCGCATAGAATTATTATGGTAAACATTGTCGCGACCATTTTTTTTATAATTTTCATTAATAACTCAACAATGCGTCATCCAAAACCAAAATCCCAGACATCGATGAAAACACAAATTAAAGTAGATAAGGAAAAACAAAATATATACAGGTGTTTCATTTTGAAAAATGTGTGCTATTTTAACGCATCACCCTGTATAATTCAATTTATTTTCAAAATGTGTGTTTCTTGTTACTGTCACTTTTTATAAAATAAATTTCTTCAGTACTATTTAATAACGCCTATATTGGACTTTGACGCACTAATGAGCAGCCTGTATAAAACTTCTTCACATTTAAATAAAGTAATTACCATGTAATTCTCTATATTAATATGTAGGTACACCTAAGGATACATTATGTACATACCTAGTCTTAATTAATTAATAAAATCAGTATTACTTAAAGGTTTTTTTTTAATTAACATATCATTTATGAAAAATTTATGAAAACACTAGATACGAGAACAAAGTATGTTATTCGTAGAGCCTCTAATCTTCCATCGACAAAGAAACTTACCTTACAAAATATATCACAAACATGTTCAAATAAAAAAGAAAAAACAAAACACATACTATTACAATAAATAACATACCTCGCAGAAAGCGTAGGTTAGTCAACAATTGGTTAGTGATACGACCGCGAGGTGGCGGCTGCGTCGCGTGGATTTTTACCAATAATCTCATCCTTAAGCAGGTCAACGATTGATTTACCCAGTATTCACTCAGCGCATCACATCAACAAACAACAATAAGATAACGATCACAACACCATGTTAGTCACATTAAAGGTACACAACACGGGTTAGTGGAACTGTTTTCCTGCTGATTGCCGGTTGTTAGTTAGATTGGTCCTGCGAATAGGAATAGCAGACATACAATTATGGTTGTTATCGAACATTTAAAGTACGACAAGAAATTATGATTAAATGCATTTACCATCGAGTGCATTGTATGTGGTTTAAGTACAGTTTGTCATTAGTAAATAATTTATTACGGCTTCAAAGAGCCAGTGAGTGTTCATAACTATGTTAGAATTACACCCTGGGTTATAGTAATCCATGCAACCTACATAATTAATGCATGAATATTTTGCAATTTGTCGTGCAATTACAATAATTATTCAAAAACTGACATATTACCACTAATTCTAATAGTGACACAAAAAAATTATTTCATAGCATACAATAAAATGACATACTTAAACTTAACTTCATTAAAGTGAAATATAATTAGCGGAAATAAATTAATGCTATTCTAATAAATGTATGAGCATAGTATTTATGGAAAAACTAAATTATTAGAAAAGTGGACAAAGTGTATTTTCCAAGGTGATACATTTTAATCTACCTATTATTAGCCATGAAGCTTCTTTTCAATATGAACACCTTAAACAATCACAAACATAAAAATATCATTTAAACTGCTCTTGTATTTCGAGAAATAAAGCCCGAATTATAGAAGAATAATAAAAGTAAGTAATTTAAAATGACAATGCAAACGCAATGCAGTAGCATATGCTTATTATAAATACCATTTATAGTCCAAATCAATTGATTTTCCGCTCTATTCATAAATAATTCCGATATCGTCAATAGAAAGTTCGGTTATCAACGGGACATTTCTAGTCACCTAATTTGAAAGTTCTGTCCGCTATGAAAAAAAGAAAGGACGGTGGATGTCAGTTAAGTTAGTCAGAAGCATTCGCTTTATTTTGGTGACATTAGTACATTTAAAAAATATGGTAAAAATGAAGACAGAATGAATAAAAACCCCAAAAGACATCGTCCACAAAAATTAATGCTTGAAGAAAAAGAACAACATACCTCCACCAAACATTGTGCTCCAAATGTTTGGAGGTATGTATTTGGAAAAAATGTTAATTGTTCGACTATAGACGGCAAGTATTCTGTACTACAGTATTCAGAATTGAAATACTCCAAATTGTCAAATACTTTCAGATGTTTACACGATTTTCATTATACCGTGAAAAATACTCATGTAGTTCCAGAAAAACGGAATTGCGAAAATACAATGAAGATACCATTATGCTTTAAAATTTGCAGAGGTCATCCAGAAAAAATGTTTTTCTCTCAATGATTGTGGAATCCAAATATATTCGACAGTAACTAATGGAAGAGCTGTTGTTGACATAAATGCGCGTAAATAAACGAGGCAAATTCGTAGCAAAAATATATCAATCTGTACTGCAATCCGCAACACCGTGGTATAAATTTTTGATGGACTCAGCATAAAATGCAGAAAAATTTTGCGAATTTTTAACAAGTTTTCTTCAGAAGCTTTCGGACAATAATATCGATAATGCCTTTATAATCACGAACAATGTTCCATTTCGTCTTACTGAACATGCAAGAAATTTGATAGCAGCTTTGGGACACGAAGCAATATATCTACCACCGTATTTTCCATTTCTGAATCCGATTGAAAATTCATTTCATCAGTGGAAAACTTTAATAAACCGACAAGAACTCAGCAACTTCGAAGAACTTTACGCAGCCATTGCAAATGCTGTTGAAAATATAAGCCATGAAAACTATTTAAATTATTTTAATTATAATAAATGTATCTGTTTCTTAAATATGTGTAAAAAATGATAAAATAAATAATGTTACTTAACAAATCCATTTTCTTATATATTTAGGTAAACCGACCTTTCTTTTGTCCATAGCGAACCTTATTTTGAATAATAGAACATTCATTTGGAGATTAGAAATGTCCTGTTGACAACCGAACTTTCTATTGACGATATCGGAATTACTTATGAATACATGAAATCAATTGGTTTGGAATGTAAGACAAAAATCCGTTTAAAACAAAATTAGTTACGAGTCGGTTTTGTTCTTTATATAATTATCTATCGCTTAAAAGCGCAATACAACGAACATTTATCGATCATTAAGTGTTTGCTATGAAAATGAATAGTGTAAACACATGGATGTTAAAACTAGCATCAAGCAGTAAATAAATACTGTGACTTACATATATACATTTATACGTAAAACGTATTATATGCATGTGTTTGAGATACACACATACATTAAGTGCCATTGCCGACAATCGAACGCAGACACCGGTGTTTCGACTTTGAGGTCTCGTCAGTGTACGTGGAGACTGTCAACAATGGCTTCAAGACTTAAAAAGCTCCTTATGTCATTTTTGCGTGTTAAATGCAGTGAGAGTATCACAGCGACATCTAACACCCAAAAGATGACACAGAAAAAGCGATGGCTTCTGACGGCATGTTCGGCTATACAGAGGCCTGTATGTTAATAGTGTATCTCGTGTGCCTTATCTGGCGTCACCTATCAAAACGAAAATGAATAGTGTAAACACATGGATATTAAAACTAACATCAAGCAGTAAATAAATACTGTGACTTACATATATACATTTATACGTAAAACGTATATGCATATATGCATGTGTTTGAGATACACACATACATTAAGTGCCATTGCCGACAATCGAACGCACAAACACATGCATATATGCATATACGTTTTACGTATAAATGTATATATGTAAGTCACAGTATTTGTTTGCTATGATTGAATAATATTATAACGATTGGGAGCCTATCATCCCATCTTAAAATGGTAACGAGTTTGAATTGGCGTTAATAATAATAATAATCTATCAAGAAAAAAACAGGAATGAACTAAATTCTATTTTAATTAGTAACACATTCAGTTATCACGTAAATAAAAGTCGAGCGTTGGTGTGAGAACATTTGAACATTGTTTGCCATTAATAAAAGTCTGATTTCGTACTGAGCATCAGTTTTTTATATGCACTTGTCCGGGCAAGAGTATCTACAACGTACACGCGTCCCTCGCAAGGAAAGATTCAACACCGCATGTGACTTTCACGCCTGGTCCATTTCTTCTTCGAGTGCCTCGGTACTGTAATTCCCCATTTATAAGAATATACGAGAACCGATATTTTAAAGTTTGATTTTCAACTTTTCATGGAATTTTTAATACTGCACAATTTTTAATTTATAATTAATTAAATTTAGGTTCGCAGAGATATGTATGCATATAAAAACGATATATTTATTGCAATTATGTCTACTGTTACCATATGATTTTTAAAAAAATGTATATACATGCTTAATTAAGTGTCCATATTTACAGTTTTGAATGGAATGCAGAATTTATTCATTTGGAACATTCATTACTTTTTGTAGTATGTTTATCAAGATCATTTATTTTTGGAATACGAAAAATTTTAATAAGAAAAGGACGTCTTAGTTGTTTCTCTCTCTCTACTATCTTAAACAAGCAATAACATTGCATAATATTAATTGTATAAAAACTCATATAGCATTTCAATTTTCTTTCGAACAAAGAACTGTATTCTTAATTGCAACAGCAACTATGAATGTACACAATCTCAATTAATTAAATCTAACCCAGTTCGTTATAATTTAAGATTATCTGTTATACAAACAGAATTAATCAAAGAGTAATTATTACCTTCAGTTGCTAGAAAATGCACGAATCTATTGCTTTAATCTAAGCTATATAGAAAGTAAAGAGAAATATATAATTACCAATAATGTGAATATCTATTGTACTACCAAGACTACAACTAAATATCTATTAAATTAATTTTAACACGTTTCCTTTAAGGAAAGCTATAATAATAAATAATAAAGCTTTATTTATGTGATACAATGCTTTTACCATTATAATTTTATTGAAATAAAAGATAATATTACTGAAGCAGATCAACAATGGTGCAGAATTTTAATGGCATTGCAACTAATGATCTAGAAAAAGTATGTCAAAAAAAGAGGAGTGTTAAGAAAATATTTCATACAGTTGCAGTAAATATATCACTTTCTACTATAATATTAAGTGTTTATTGATACAAAGTAATTTATTTATTAAAAAAAATATATTTAAACGATTTACAATCAATTATTAGTCGATATTTTATGTTGAAGTAAATTCTTTTTTCAGTGTTAAGTTTAATTACGTAGGTCAATTTTCTAACATTAACATTTTATTTAATTAAAAACTATTATATAATTATAAATTTTAAAAAGCATAACTATCCAACATCAGATTCAGTGCAAATTTACACTGTACTTCTTTTCCCCTCAATAGTTAAAAAGCAGTGCTGCACATTTTTATCCACAAAAAAACAACAACTTAATGTTCTACAATAGTTCTGTACGTGTAGGATAGGTATCTATTACAAAACAATTATAAACAAAATAAAATTAATTAACCATAAATTCAAAGATGCTGAAAATAGCAACGATAAGAAAATAACCGTACTATATATATAATTAGGAAATAAAAAATAGCTATATACTTAATGTTCCTAGATTGTGGTAATTTAACTTACAAATTAAACTATTTGAGAATTTACTATTCAAAAACGCAATACGTTATTTATCCATTATTTCAAAATCCGGTTTTACATAAATCATGCTCTAAATCCTCCACGTAAATAGTAATAAAGCCGCCAAGAACGTAAACCGAACGGAAACTTCAATATGGTTCATTCAAAATTGTTTCAGTGGATATTGATTTCGTATTTCCATATTTAAGAAAAATTCTATTTGCCATGACCTAGATTTTATTCAAGGTAAATTTAGGAGAAATTTATTGCACCGACTTATGTTTTAAGAGTAAATTTCAACTATGTTTGTTTTGTATTTAGTAACTATTATACATAGTGATTTTTAATGCCTGAGGTATGTTTGAATTTGCCGTGGTAATTGTTCGTGTATTTCAGATTTTGATGTTAGCTATTATAATCAAAATTTATGTACGGCTATAAAAAATTCTCTGTCTGTTTCTTGTTTACATTGTTTTGTTCTTGTTCTTCACGTATTTATGTTTTCAATATTTGCATCAATGCAATTTAATTCCCGGTTTGGTACAAAATTCAAGAACACAAGTGAAGCAATACAAAATATGTTTGATATTTATGTTTCTTCAAAGTAATTTCCACTGACATTAATACCCTTATTGCAATGTTCTCAAAGTTTTCCAAAACTGTAAACAAATGCATCAGAAGAAATGGTCTTCAATTCGGCGGTTAAATTTTTTTGAATATATTCTACGTCTTGAAATCATTTCTCTTTGAGGACAGAGGAAAAATTCGGTGAATAGTGTGAGTGATTAATTTCAACTCTTTCTTTGCGAGAAATGCCCTCACAGTTACTGAAGAATGTGACGGTACATTCTGATTTAACAAAAACCAACTACACTTTTCTGGAAAATATGGTCACACTAGAGAAAGATGTGCGCTTCCGTAATCTCTTCATCGCTTCAAGGTAGTATGCACCAGTAATTGATCATCCTTTCGGCAAAAATCTTTATGGATTACACCCTGTCTGTCGACAAACGAAATCAGCACGATTTTGATTCTGGATTTTTGCAAACGAAAGTTTCTGGGTCTTGGTTACGTTTTTCCAAGCCACTGCATGCTTTGACGCTTCATCTCAGCATCGTACTAAAACACCCATGATTCATCACCAGTGACGATGCTAATCTGCATAGTCGCGACAATTCTGAACAGTTTTCGCACTCTGCTTTTGCGCATCTTCTTCTTTCCCAAATCTTCATGCAAAATTTGTAGAATCATCTGCTAAATTCATGTGTAACTTTTCCGCCATCATTCGAAGTCATTCGTAGATCTCGTGCCACAAGTTCATGCACTTCTGCAATCGTATCTGCATGTCAAAAGACCGACGGACGCCCAGTCCTAAAGTTATCTTTAAATCGTTTAACCCACTCAAACACAGTGTACGAATTTAGGTTAATTGTCATCGTACGCAGATTTTATTTCAACATCTCGTAAAGTTTCTGTTACAATTTTACCTAATTTACAGCAAAATTTAATAGTTACTCGTAGCTCCATTATGATTGGAAAGAGGATGTGCGTACCAGTTTACTACGCAGAACTAACAGCTCTTCTCACTTTGCTTGACCAGCATCTACTGGTAAGTCAGTGAATATTACATACTGTCTTATATTTTTCCTTGTTTAAGTAAGGCTAATCTTAAATCGACAGAATTAAAATGATTGATTTTAGAGCGTTGTGGCAAGGAGCCTATTTGAATCGGCAAGATGTGTTTATTCTTAAACCATATTACCCCAAAGCTGCAATTGCAATCCTGTTTGGAGTAACATCGTAAAAAAAATACTGAAGAAGTTATTTAACAAAGCAAACAAACTGTTTGCTCAACATCGAGATAGAATTGACACTGATTCAATATAAAAACTTGTAAGAGATGACGAAGACAAATGTGTCCTAAGAGCTTTGAATAAGCAGTGTTGTTTTATTGGCTTTTCTTTTTAGATAGAGCAGTAATGTTTCAACTTAAATTAAGCAAAGACGTAATATTGAGTCTTCAATACTGAATGTATAATATTTACGAAAATATATACAAGCTTATGAAAATACTATAGAGTTCCATTTATTTCTTTAACCCAATTTCCCTTTGAAACTCAATATATTTTGTGAGAATACATCTCCAATAATTTAAATGATATTCAAAGTTTCATAAATCATAACTATAATAAGAACAATCACATTATCTCAATGAATTTTCACAAAGAGCAATTCCATTTCCAAGTAAAACACTTTTTGCGCGTTACATTAGAAAAGAGTAATGCCTTCCGATTAAAAAAAGAAGCAAAAATAACCTTCTGTTGATTATTAAAACACATGTTTGCACAACGTGACTGCACTAACTTATTCCCTGTCTCCCGCTACTAATTAATGGTCGTCACGATAAAAGACAGCAACTATCACGAATTATTTCCAAGTTTATTGTAAATATAATACCATTATATTGTACTACGTTATAGTATTTTGAGAAAAGTTTCCAGAATTAAAAGAAATTTTAGCAATATTTCAATTAAATTATTTCTATAGCTATAGACGACATGTCAAAATGAACATCTCACTCCAACAACCTACAATTCCTGGCTCCGACTGTTTCTAAGATCTCTGTGTAGACGTTATTTCAGTCATCGTACATAATACGTTATTTATAATTACTTATTGACTACTTATATATATTTAGAAATGTATTATATGTATATCTGCAGTGGCTCCAGTGTCTACTTACTCATGATTGAACTGAACCACTGTGAAAGAATGTTAGTATAGATAAATTTTTTATCAAAGAATATGATTCTTGAAAAGTTATTTCTAACTAAAATGGGACCTTCTTAAATATTACAAAATGAAAAAGGATATAATAAAATTTAATTATACGCAATTCAAATGACAGAAAAAAATTTATTTGCGATTTTATATTAACATAGTTATATAAATTTTCGATTGATACTAAATTCAATTCAATATTACTCCCAATTCCAATAAAGACCGAAACACCTATATGAAAATATATAGAGCATACAGTGATTATATTCACAGTCTCGCTAATTAGCAAAGACAATATGTTTTTCCGATCTTCTGCGTGGCCAGGGAGTTTTCAACAAGATCCTAGCAACACTAATAAACTCGTTCAATCCTGTATACAAATGAATTTTAGAAACAAACAACTTTATAAACAAACTGATTTTTCCTGTAAGTCCCCTAACTTACACTAAAAACAAGCTGATTTCAGAACAATCATAACAGGCATCTAAATAGTTATAAAAACTCCAACAAGATCCTAGCAATACTAATATATTCATTCAATTCTGTAAAGAAATGAATTTTAGACACAAACAACTTTATACAAAACGTTTCTTTTTGATTTTTCCTGTAGGTTCCCTAACTTACACTAAAAACAAGCAGATTTTAGAAAAATCATATAACAGGTATCCAAATAGTTATAAAAACTCCAACAAGATCCTATCAACACTAATATATTCATTCAATTCTGTATACAAATGAATTTTAGACACAAACAACTTTATACAAAACGTTTCTTTTTGATTTTTTCTGCAGTTTCCCTAACCTACACTAAAAACAAGCAGATTTTAGAAAAATCATATAACAGGCATCCAAATAGTTATAAAAACTCCAACAAGATCCTAGCAACACTAATATATTCATTCAATCCTGTACACAAATGAATTTTAGACACAAACAACTTTATACAAAACGTTTCTTCTTGATTTTTCCTGTAGGTTCCCTAACTTACACTAAAAACAAGCAGATTTCAGAACAATCATATAACAGGTATCCAAATAGTTATAAAAACTTCAACAAGATCCTAGCAATACTAATGTATTCATTCAATACTGTATACAAATAAATTTTAGAAACAAATAACTTTATACAAAACGTTTTTTCCGGATTTTTCCTGTAGGTTCCCTAACATACACTAAAAACAAGCAGATTTCAGAACAATCATAACAGGCATCCAAATAGTTATAAAAACTTTAAAAAAATCCTAGCAACACTAATAAACTCGTTCAATTCTGTATACAAATGAATTTTAGAAACAACTTTATAAAATGTTTCTTCCTGATTTTCCTAACAACTAAGATGCGCCTAACCGGCCAGACCTATCGACACCGTATTGTAAACTTAAAAGGCCTTGTTAAGCATTAATGTTAACCGGCAGAACTGATTAATTTTTGAACCAAATCGATAAACCTGAACTACTTCAGTGCGAAAACCATATTTTGCGAATATCTGCTCAACTGTTAGTTTTATTAAAATACATAAAGAGTATATAAGTAAACAGAAGTTAGCTTGACATAGCTTTTATTTAAAAATAGCTCAAAATTTGGACCGGAGGTAACCGCAAGCAAGCAATTTTTGCAAATACTTTCCTAATTATTGTTATACTCTCACCTAAAAGTATAAGAGCATTTAACACTTATTTTGGAACATCGTTTGAATAAGAAAGTCGTGTGGTACCCACACCAATTTATTTTATTGGCTACCTTACCTTGTCTTCTTTAAAACTGAATATAAAGAATCATGGATTATATTAAAAGAAGACATACATCTAATATTCAATATTTTATGTATATGGAAATACTAGAGTTTATTTATTAACACAATTTTCTTTTTATATTTCATATACATATTTTGTGAGAATTAATCTTTTTACTAATTTAAATGAGATTCAGTTTCATAAGTCATAAACTCATAATTGTAATAAGCGCAATCACATTATTCCAAGTCTTTTCCACAAGAAACAGTTTCATTCAAAGAAAAGCACTTTAATTTTTCCGCGTTCAATTAAAACAGAATCATGCCGTCCAATTAAAAAAGGAAAATATAACCTTATCGTGATCATTAAAACACATGTTTGCACAACGTGACTCCACAACTTCTTCCCTGTCTCTCGTCACTGGTGGTTGTCATGGTAACGGGTGAGAGTATATCGATTTTTCTTGTTTTCAATTTTAAGTGAATGAACGGCGGTTGTTGGAGGAACGCCCTAACGTAGAATCACCGGACCCATGGCAAGCGACCGGAAACCTGCCAATCAATCGGATAACGCAACAGTCGAAAGCACTCGGTTTACCAAGAGAATTCGCGGTGGCAGAGTTACTAACTTCAAGTTCGAGTATGCCAATCTAATATTAAAAGAGGACGAAACAAAAAAAAGAGATGTGGACACCATAGGCCTTTCCTATGCGTATGTTTCGTCCGAATCTTTTGAATTTTTGAAAAAGTTTGTATACAAGAATTGTTCGAAATTAAGAATAACGGCCGGTTTCATATTACATATGCCCAAGCCTATTTAACCAAAGTCGACTTTAAGTTAAAGCTGACGTCGAGGTGCATCAAAAACGTTTCATGAGGCTATTGGACTGGCACTTTATGTAATGTTAATTTTAATGTTTGTGTATTCTAGGTTGGTTGAATTGTATTATAGTCCCTTTTCTGTTTTACGTATTTATGTAGATTTTCCTAAGGGAGTTTTTATTTTGTTTGACAATTTTGCCACATAAGGCTTAGAGACACGTTTTCGTTATTAGACAGAATTAGTTTATTGTTAAATATATTACGTAAAATATGTGTCCCGAAAGAAAAACGAAGAAAGGAGAATAGAAAGGAGGAAAATGCAATAAGCATACTGCTGTCATACAACAGTAATGTCAACAATAAGTCCTTGTTCACAATGGCCATAAGAAACATAAAACACAAGAAACCCATAAGACATAAGATTTACATAAGAGATACATAACGCGTAAAATTTAATTACTGTTCACAATGAACATAAAGAAAACATAAACGTAAGGATTTGCGCATGCGCTATAGTGCTATTTTGTTTATATACTTTGACGTTTTAAGGTTAGTAGTTTCCAAAAATTCTGGCAATATTGCAAATTCTGTTAGAATGGATAATAATCTGCATATTACCCTTATTGTAATATTGAAGTATCATTAGTCGATTATGGTGGTGTTTCCGGGATACCGGTAGACTGGTTAAATAATATCCAGGATGTGGACGCCCTACAATGGCAGCTGAAGACTGTTTTGTGGTGTTAGTTAATAGCTGACAATTTATAATAACAGAACATGAGTTAGTTAAGGAAATACAGCGGGAGCACAACTTAATCGTTCGCTCAAGATACTGTGAGAAGTCGTCTCCAAGAAGCCAGGCCACATTCTTGAAGACCAATCGCATGTCTACCTTTATCAACAAATAATCGAGGAGCAAAACTAAAACTGTTTAAAATTTCGTGACGGGGAAGATGAAAATGCTTGGGTCACAGTTTTGTTCAGAGACAAATATAGATTTGGATTTTATCTATATTTCGTCAGACAAGAGTATCGAGCTGTAAATATGAATGGTTTGAAGGTACTGTTGTGGTATGAGCGGAATAACGATTGGCAAGCAAGCCGAGCTCATTTTCCAGATAGTTTTCAAAAATATTTAAGGTTAAACATGTAGCTAAGCATGTAAGAGTGTTGTACTGTTTTGCTTGTTTAAATTTCGGAAATATTTTTGTTTTGTTTTGTTACATAATTTCACACTATACTGTTACACTTTTAAACAATAAATAAGCAATAACATAAAAAAATTTCAATACAGATTGCTTCGAAAAGAATACACTTACATGTACAAAAAGATCACTAGACTTTTCTCGTTCGTATTTGGGTAGTAAAAGAAACATAGACGTACACTGTGTTGTATTAAATAAATGTTTAAATATTAATTTAGTGTATTAAATCTCATCGCTTTTCCTCAAACAAATTATCTATTGGAAGGTGATGCAGCAGCTATAGTTAAATGTCACATAGTTATATAGAATTGCACTAAATGTAGGTAATAAAATTTTCTTCGAATGTCGTCAGTCACTTTACTTAACTAATGCTATGTGCGGCAAACTTCACAGATAACAGCCATACTGAAAATTTGAATTCCTCATCTGTGCACACATGTTTAGACAGTATTACGAGTATTGGTTTCATTTATAGTAATTCTGTACAATTTTATAAATAATTTTAAAAATATCAGTTGATTTTCATCATAACGTTATCGTATCGTATTAAAGCGAAAGTTCCTGTCTACAATAGTTAAAGAATAAATAGCATTTGTTTTATTGTTACTTCTAAATAGAAAGTGAAGTGGACGACGCGACGCGACCGTTTTTTCCCCTTCTTATTCACATTTTACTTGCATCGGGTCTTTCTACAGCACTTAAATTGTATACGGCTCTTAAAGATTATTACACGCTTAACACTGAAAACAAAAAGGTATTCATTAAGATCTTTGTAAGAAGAAACTAGGTTACGACCAACATAAAATGTATTTTTAGAAAAAGAATATCAAAATATAAAGGCCTTCCTTGATAACGCTTAATTGATCATTGCAGCAACGGGCACAATTACAAAATAATGCGTGTTTGATCAATAGAAGACGACGTAAATAGACTATAAACACATGGAAAACGAATTACTTCATTCTGAATCACAGGTCAATTTAAGTATCTTTGTTATAAAGTTACAAACATAGACGTTTAGATGTAGAATTTATGTACTCTTGCATCATACGTATACACAAGCAGTACTGTGAGATGAAATTCGTTAAGCGCATGAAATTGTTATACATACTTGTTTGCCACTAGTGCGGCAACATGACTATTGTAGGGAATTGCATATTCATTATTTTCTTATACGCAGTTTAAAGAAGTTTTGTGATGATAAAAGTTTCCGACTTCAAAAGCTTTCAAATTTCCTGATACCTGAAAAGTGGGTGCCTGCCACCCCGACAACGACCAAACCGCCAAAGTTATTACCACTAAATTTTGTATTTGAGAGTATAATCATTAAGATCTGATAAGATTTTTAGACAAATTGATTGAGCGGAAATGGTAGTTTATTTCAGTGAAAAAAATCACATTTTATCAATATCTCGCAAATTACAAATTTAAAGAATACAAAAGTATAAATTTTTTTTTATAAAAAACCTTTTTCGTACGGTAAAATTCAAATATTTTATATTTATAAAAACAAATAAAAATACTTTTGCTGACATGTGTGTTAGAAACTATCAATTTCTTTAAGTTGTTTATTTAAATGTATATCAACCTTACGCTTTATTTAGATTAGAAAATATTTGTATTAAATTTAAGAATAAGTGCGCAGTATAATCTCTTATGATTAAGACTGGTGGCGCTTAGTTTTTGTGCGTGTCGCCGTTTGGAACGTGCAAATATGTGGGAACGGTAAAAGGAAGAAAAAAGGAGGGCAGCAGGAACAACCAGGAGAACGAAGCTCGATTTATAAAGAAGTCGACAAGGAACCTTCAAGAAGAGCGTTCGACAGCATATTGGACTGTCTTGAACCGTATAAATAATATAGAAAGTTCCCGATTTATATATATAAAAGACTCGCATGGGAATCGACATACCAGACGGTCAACAGTTTATTAGACCGAAAAAGTAATAGAAGGTCCCCCGATTTATAAAGAAGTCGACCGGAAATCTTCATGTAGTGGGGTCAATGGTATATATTAGACCGAGAAAAGTGACGAAAGATTCCCGAAAAATATTAAAGGCGTTAAAGTTAATATATATTCTTATTAAAAGCCGAAATAGTGCACGTTCACCTCTAGAAAAAGAATAGGTGAGTTTATAAGTGGACCTATGGCGATTAATAAAGGTACCAGTATTTCTATCGCCGGGGAAAGTCCCTCACTTCCAGTAAAGGAAGAAGTAAAGAATACGATAATAAAAAAAGGTACTTCAAAGTTATTAATATGCGAGTGTTAAATAAACTAAAACGTTAAAATTTATCCTAATTTAGAGACTTAATCAAATCATATGACAAAATAAGTCAAAGATATAATAGTTTGTTTTAGACGGCAATATTTAAGTATTTGTAAATGACAAGCCGATTTTAATTCAATCTAATATTATTAATTAGCCTAATCTGTTTTCTCATTTATGCCTATGTAATTGTATTTATATATGTACGTAAAAGCATGTAGGTATACAGTGTTATATTTGTAGAGACAGCAATAGTTAAACAGTTGCAACTAATTTGTCGATATTGAATGAGTTCTGAAGTTAATAGCATTGTCTGTTTATTTTAACTGGATTTGATATTATTTTGCACATTTTGTTTATATTTGTATTGGCAAATATAAGTGTTGGTTACCTTTGACTTCCCTGTTTGTCCATTTAATATCCGAGAAGTATTTTTTATCTCTCTATCTGAATCGTCTTGAGATTAAAAACACGAATCTCTTGTTTATAAAGAGCTAGCCAGGAAAAATTACTTAATTTTCATTTTATTTTGGAACATAACTGAGTAATATTTGAATTCTTATTTAAAAGCATTAGAAATATCGGGCATAAGTTGATGAGATCCGTAGAATATGTGTTTTACTCTGATCGAAAAACAGCTTTTTGCGAATATCCCGCGAATTACGCATTTTGTATAGATGTATTAAAAGGTTTCAGAGTTGTATTACGAATATTTTCTTTTATAAGAAAAAAATCAAAATTCGGACCAGAAGCACGGCCGCCATAACCGTGCACTGCACTGCACGCGAGTGGCACGTTCAGAAGGGCGGCAAATTCAGCGAAGCGATCCAGGGCCTGATGCGATCCCATCATTATCAAACTCATCCACATTAATCAATATAGCATTATGGATGTCATTAGGTACATTAATTTGAACGGTTTTCGGATTGGCAGCATTTATCATTAACTCCAAAAGACATGAAACAAGCATTTTTCACAATGAAAATGCAATAACGTGAGCGCAACTGAATAATATGCTACAAACTAAAGCTACTGAATATCAAATGCAACTGAGATTATTAGAATCAGAAAAAAAGAATAGGTTTGATGTAATGGAAAGATTTACTATTAAGCTATTAAGCTTTTATCACGCCAATGTCTAGTTTTTCGGGCTTCATCGAGAACATTATTTGAGCATAATAGCGGAAATTTTCTTAAAACTATCGAAATGACGTCTTTTGATTTAGTTATGTGGGAACATGTTTGCAGTATTGATACCTCGAATACTGATTCTATACTCCATTCAGTCTAAGAATAAAGCATTGGGAAAGATAGGGCTTAAAATAAACGTTTGTGATTGGTTGAAATCGAGTGTGCATTTACACCGGCAAAATAATCGCATTTAGCTCGTTCTGTCAAAAATTTGTTTACTGACAGTTTTGTTCAAAGATTTTGTCGATTTCCGTATTTTACATAGTTATTTGTTGTTAATATTCTTAAAAAATAGTTCTTCTTAGAACTCGCAAGTGAAATATTCATTTGTTAAGGTATTTTATCAATTTCGTTAACTTTCTTTTCGTAATCGCTAATATTCTATAGTATGGCGGAAGCAGTTTTACCAGGTCCTTCAAAAAATCGTAAAGGGAAACACATAAGATCTGGACAAAGGCAAATGGCTTATAATGTGTACATTAAGGATAAAAACAATATGTCTAAAACAGCTGCAGTCAATCAAACAGCAGAGGAAGTGGGTATTAATAGGAATACAATGTACTGCATTATTAAAGAAATGGAATTATATGGAGTTCCAATTTCTCCTCCAAGAAAAAGAAATTATCGTCATACTTACAATAAATTGGATGAAGCACAAAAAAATACAATTAGACGACATGTGCATTCCTTTTTCTTGAGGAATGAGTTACCAACTTGTATAAAAATGTACGTAAATGTCAAAATATAATGATATCAGATATGTATATCCCTGCTATCCATCTGACAGTAAACATATGTTTTACTTGTTTTCAAAATACAAAGTTCATCGTGTGTAAACTGTGCTCATATTGTAGCGCCATCTACTTTATTCTTAGACTGAATGGAGTATAGTCGTATGGTTGGATCACTATTTAAGAGATCATATTCAAAACTATATCACGGATGCTGATGTGGAGGAACTTAATAATTTCTTCTTGGGTAGTATCCCCTCTACAGTGCATGGTGATAACGATGAACTAAAACACTTCTATAACGATAATAAACACCCTAATTTAACAAGAACTTTTTCTTTTAGAGTTATAAGCGAGAGTGAGGTCGTAAAGATTATAAATGGAATATCTACTAAGGCGACTGGAGTTGATAATATTTCTATTGACTTTATTAGGCTCTGCTGCCCGTACATTCTTCAGTTTATCACGCACTTAGTTAATTTTTGTATATTCGAGGGTGTCTTTCCTCAATGATGGAAAATGGCATCGGTGGTACCTATACCAAAAAAGAAATCTGTGGAAACATTTTCTGACCTTAGACCGGTCAGTCTTTTGGCGGTGCTGTCGAAGGTCCTGGAGCGGGCAGTTGAGATGCAACTTCGTCATCACTTGGAAATTAATGATATTTTGCCCCAGTACCAGTCAGGTTTCAGACCTAATCACAGTTGTGCCACTGCTTTGACTATGGTGACCGATGATATTATATCGGCCGTTGATCAGGGTGACTGTGTGATTTTGGTTTTGCTAGACTACAGCAGAGCATTTGACACTATAGATCATGAGGTGTTGCTGTCGGTCCTTCAGTATATAGGGTTGGAGGAGGTGGCGTTGAGGTTCTTTAGGGGTTATTTGGGTGGTCGGTGCCAGTGTGTAAAGGTGAGGGATCAGCTTTCGAACTTTAGGTTTGGAGGCTGGTGTGCCGCAGGGCTCTATTCTCGGTCCGTTACTGATTAGTATTTACACTTGCAATATAATCAGCTGTTTACGTACCTGCAAGTATCACATGTATGCCGACGACTCTCAGATATATCACAGGTTTAGGCGGGATGACCTTCTTGAGGCGGTTGCTGCTCTTAATACCGATTTGGATTCACTGCTTAATCATTCCCATAGACATTCACTGCATCTGAATTCTTCAAAAACACTTGTGATGGTTTTCGGCAACATTTCTGTTGAACTTAGACAATCAATTCGACTGTTGGTTGATGGAGAGACTCTTAAACTTGTTGATGGCTGTCGCAGTCTAGGGGTTTTTATAGACACCTCGCTACGGTTCAGGACTCATGTTGCTAATTGCATACAAAAAACGTATGCTGCATTGCGAATGATGTATGCGCATAGATCATACTTGAGCTACAGTACAAAGACTTCGCTCTGTCAGTCTTTGGTCTTGTCTCAGTTCTCATTCTGCTTACCTATGATCTGGCCGTGCTTGGATGCTCTCACTAAGAGGCGAGTCCAGGGGGTGCAGAATTCCTGCGTTTCATATTCGGAATTCGCAAATTTTCTCCAATATCGCATAAGTTGTCTGACGTTGGGTGGTTAAATATGGTAAATAGATATAGATTTATTGGCAGTGTTTTCTACCATAAGGTTATTACCTTGAATAAACCAGCATATTTAACTTTTAAAATTAAATATAGGACTGATGTGCACAATATTAATGTCAGATTTAAAAACGTCATTTCTGTTCCATTGCATAGAACCGCTTATTTCGAGAGAAGTTTCTCCTAGACGATATCTAAGCTGTATAATTCCGTTCCTGGTGGATTGAAGTCTCTGCCCGTGACTGTCTTTAGGCGAAGTATGTTTAAATATTTATATTCAGGGCAGGCAGTCAGTTGACCTTGCTTATTCGTGTAACTGCATCCGGACGCATATGCACGGTTTTACTTTTATTTTAGCTACCACGTTTTTTTTTCTTTTAATTTTTGTTGTTTTTTTCTTTTTTTGTTCTCTCTTTTTTTTTTATAGATTTATTGTATTACACAATCTTCTGAGTCTTGCCGATACCTTGATACCTGGGTGCACTTTTGTCATCTAGTTCATAGATTATATATGTGTGAGTTATATTATTATTATTAGTAAAGATACATGTATGGTGTGTGCTTTGTTTATCTGATTAGGGGGGCAATGGTAGAACAAGCATAGCTTGAATTGCCTCCCTTTTCCATCATCTTTCACTTATTCAACTTATTGTAAGTTTCTTTTTTTTTTCTTACCTTTTACGTTGTAATTTTGATGGAAATAAACACTATTATTATTATTATTATTATTTGCTTGGCACGGCAATAAAAAAAAAATATTTTGAGCAAAATCATAGAATCGAAATATTTTTCCACAATATTATATTGTATACCGGATGTAAGGTACACTGAACAAATAACTATACTTCCTCCTTACGCATACTTATTTAAATAACACAAATAAAACAGTCGAAGTATATGAAAATGTCATTGCTTTCTGTGTGATTACCAGTTTCACTGGCGAGTGTCTTTTCGTTTTTTTTTTTAATTTATTTTCACAATTAAACTTAATTCAAAATTTGCGTGGATAGAAAAACACAATGAATTACAGAAAAAAATTTGGATATCAATAATGGTGCATTTTATGTTTTATGCTCAGCTCATAGTCTAAATATGGTAGTCAATCATGCAGCAAATATTTCGCACGAAACTATTAATTTCTTCGATATAATTCAAGAAATTTAGGTTTTGTTTTCATCATCTACAAAACGGTGTTCGATTATTTTCAAACTTCCACCAGATTTAAAATTAAAAGCTCTAAGTGTACACGGTGGTCCAGCAGAGTTGATGCGATCAAACCATTACTGTTTCACATCGACAAAATATTTTATGCTCTGCTGGAAAATCAAAAATTTGTTTGGGGCCATGAGATGGTGTGCCCCAACTCAAGAAGCGCGTTCACTCCTTTCAAACATTCAAAATTATAAATTTATTTGCTCTGTTGTAATCTGGCTCAATATTCTAAACGAAATTAACGTTTCAAGGAAAATGATGCAAAACCCCACAATAAATACTCTGCTATGGATACATTAACTAAATAATTTTATTGACAAATTCGAAGAATATCGCACTGACGAACGCTTTGAAATGGTTTTACAAAAAGCTTCCAAAGTAGCCCATGTTTTGCCTTCATAAACAAGTTTCATTCTTATTCATTTCTTACGCTTAAATTAATAAAAATGTACAAACTGAAATTTCTTGCTTTTTGCAAAATACTTAGTTCCTATTTTTTTTTAATGGACATTAATTTTTGGAAATTTTACGCTGTAAACGTAGTAATGAAAATAAAATGTTTCACTTTGAGAAATACTTCTCCCAAATGTAATAAAACTACAAAACTAGGAGTACAAAGTCAGAGTGAAAGCAATAAATAGAGGATGTAAGTGAGGACGGGGCGGCTATTGGCTTCGCACGCTTTTACTCAATGGTTTATTTTATTAAGAAGCTACAAGTATTTAAAACTTAATTTGGAACAATTTTTGCATAAAAAAATCGGAATCCACATATTGCTATAGCTTTGCTTTTAAATTAAAATATGGTAATCTTGTACCAGCAGAAATTAATCAAAAACAACGATAATACAAAGCAGCATAATATACAACAAATGCAGAGATTGCGTTGACATGTAAAAAGAAATTTCTTTATTAAATTTATAAATTCAATCCCTATTAACATTCGTATTATTCTTGTAGGTTCTAGCAGTGATCTTTCCTTTATTTTCCGCCAATATTTCTTATTTAAAATTAAATAGGATAAGTTTACTAATAAAAAACTAAATCTCATAAAATATTTATATTCAACTTAATACCTTATAAACAATATCGGTAAAGAAATTGTCCTGTTTACTTTCCAATTACAAAAAAAAAAAAATGTGTATTTTATAAATACGAAAAAACACATTGCTTTATAAATACGCAAAACACATTACTATATATACTTATCATATAGATTCAAAATAAATATTACTCTTTGCTACATTCAAATTTTAACATTGTATAGTTTCAAAGAAATAAAAATTTTCTTTTACGACGCTGAATTTCGCTTCAACAAAGACATTCATTTTCACGAAATGCCTCTGAAGATACAAAATCTCGCAAAGCAGGAAACACCTTGATAAGACTGTCACCAATCATCATATGCAAATATTTACACGTTGTACATACCACAAATTGGCTATTGTCCATCAAAAATGCTCATACCTTTACGTATCTAAATATGTTTGAAATCCCTATTAAAATTTTATTTAATAACTTGTTAATAATGTACAGCTAACATTACTAGCAAACATTCCCACGTTGTGCCATTAATGCCCTTTTTACATCAGTAACAATACTCCCATGATTTGTTACATTAATCTACTCATAGCAAAGAAAATAATATTCTTATTCAAAATATTAATAATTTTAAACGCTTTGCTAAAAATGAATATTTTCACATAGCATCTTTAGCATAATTTATTTCAAGAAAACTTACTTATAATGTTCATACATTTCATCAAATTCCTCTTGATTTCTATCTACCATTTTGATAGTAAAAATAAAATACAATGAATTAATTATAATCTAATAAACTTCTTATTGAAATTAAAATTACTTAATACATTTAACTAAAAATGATCTTATGCAGTGTATCTATACGCCTGCAATCATGAAACAAAATTTTCCCGTTCGAACAATTTAAAAGATCGGCAGCTTCTTCTCTTTTACCGTCGTTCGCGGCTTTTTATTATTTCTCGGTCATCGAAAAAAACCATTCTCCGTCTGCAGCGCCACAATTCACGCACTAATGTTTGTGTTGGCATTGTCCTGCTCATATTTGATTTCTTCAAGTTTTTCCCCTGGTTGAACTATACCTATATTGTTTTTGATAGTTTGAAATCGCACAAAAATACACGCACTCAAATTGTTTATTATTATTAATGTCTATGCAGATTCGCGATTCCTTGTCTTGGGTAGGTATATTCTTCTTCTATTAACGCCATCCCTCATTGTATTTGTAAATGAATTTGTTGCCTTTTTCATCATTGTTTAAATACTTCCTTCTTCCATTGTTTAACACTATCCGTATTTTTCTTTTGCAGACATCTCCTTTAGAAATAACAGGAAAGACATTGCATACGACTGGAATACTTCCTTTTATAATTACCTGGACCTTGACAGCTCTATTCCTGTCTTCAAACCACCTTCTCTAGTCTTCGTGTAGGTTAATTTGTATGCAGCTGTTAACAACATTAAACATTGTTTTTTTCTTTGTAGATTTATTCAGATTAAACCAATTTTTTCCCGTTATTTCTGGAATTTTCCTGGATTAAACTGGATTTAACCTGCTATTTCTGAAGTTTTTGCTATATTATATCGTGTCGAATAAAAAAACCTTTTTACATATTCCTTTTTTAAAATTACTCTTAGATATAAGTGTCAGGTATTTATAGTATTGTTAAGTGTGGCCATAAAATGTCTAACAGATAACAATCTCTTATAAACTTATTTTATTTATTACATATAAATTTTATTACAATTTCAATCACCATATACATATCATCATAATGTTACGCCGTTACGGTTATGCAACTCATAATTCATTTTTCAATAATTATACTTACTACTAATAATTATTTGCTTATTCTATTACTTAATTATCTAGTTATTTTATAATGCCTAACCAATATAGGGATCACGGCAATATGTATAAGAAAGTCGTGTGGTATCCACACTTCATTTTTTAAAATTTCATTAAAGAGTAACAAGAAAAAGGTATATTGAACCTCACCACAACAAATATTTAAAGATTATTAATAAAATGCAATTATTGTTAGTAGAATTACCACACAACGAATCATACAAAGTTATTTCACTTGATATTTCATTTCACACTACTGTGTATACACAAACACGGGTCAAAACTAATACCAAGTATTAGGATTTCTGTTCGTTAAAGTAAATATTCACATGCGTGCATGTATGTGTGTTATGTATGTGTAATAGTTAAACAGATAACAATAGTTTTTCATCGTTAAATTTTATAATAACAATCTCGTTTAATGATTTTGTTTACTTAGGCAAGAGATGTTAATTTTAATATCTGTACAAGTAAGTATAATATAAACAGATCCAGTTAATAATACTAATATGACTAATAGCATGACTTAAACATCAAAAGCATATACAAAAGCGAATATACTCGAAAAACAATATAAATTGCGTAATTTAGAATATTTAATTTATATGCACTACGTAATTAATCTTGTGAGCTTTCTTCGTAAGAGTTAGTGAGAAGATTTAACACATACATACACACTTTAATAAAATCGCATTTTCACAAGCACATGTATATTAGAACCTTTCTTAAATTAATGTGGGAAGCCTTTCAGGTGTGGACAACACAGGAGTTTCTTATACATATGCGCGTTCCGATTTGTGATTAGGTAAAAGTGCTACACTTAGAGAATGAGAGATCAAGAGAGAGAAAGAAATTAGCTGGCATTCCTTCATAGAAGGATATGCCTTTTCAATAATTTCTGTAATGGTAACACGTTTTAGTGGTCCAAAATGTTCTTAATAAACAATAAGTGCTGATTTGCACCATGGATAGCAATTTCATCCATTTTATTACTTTCCCTAAACACTTCTTCTTTAAGCAACAGTATAATACCAACTACTTTCACAAACAAAGACAAGACAAAGGGAAGTCTATCACTTTCTATCAGATCATTAGAGAATTAATGTTAGAAATCCAAATTCTCGTAGACAGATTTCATGAGGTGGACGATACTGCTGTTTCCTCACATACCTCCAGAATTATTGTGTTCCCCATATAGGTATTCGCAAAGTACGTTGTTCTTCAACTTCGTTTTTTATGGTTAGACATTGCAGTTTTTGGGGCGCTTTTCTGAAAATACTTCGGCCTCAGAATACTCACGTCCCAATTCTAAAACTCGCGTCTTTGGCAAAGTATGTAGATCATACTCTCTTCGTCTACAACACACCATTTTCTCTGTCAAGAACATGCTGTCCGTGTGTTTGTTGAAATGCCAATAGCCTGTAAATATTATCTGATAGACCTCTTCTTACTCAGTAGTTCCGTTGTCTTGGGGCATTGTTTCCTAAGCAACTCCTTCGTCTATCTCCGGCCTGATATGTTATTCCACTTTTCCCAGAGATTTATTTTCAATTCACTTTTTCAGCAATGTTTTTATATTAGTCTTTAAAGTACCGAAGAATAGCATCGGTCCTAGGTAAGTCAGAGAGGAAAGCTCTCGGGACAATTTCTCAGCACTTCCGCGCCAGTGTGTGCTCGAACGCAAACTACTCTCACTTGTTTTGCCACGACAAACACGGGTGCTCTAGTGCTTGACTATTGGAGAAAAATTATTTTTTGCCTTGCCTAATCATTTTTTCAACAAAATATTGAATCGCCGTTAGCGACTTCTTCTTGAAATCACGTAGTTTCAGGATTACTGTCCTTTTTTCGAGTTCATATAATCTTTTTCCAACATCCATCTCTGTTTTAGAGTCATCTGTATACTAGAAACACCCTTTTTTCATTTCTCTGTGCCCGTATATAAATTCTCAACTTTTATACTGTATCTTCCGTTTTTAGTCTATCATAATGTTAGTTTCAAACGTATATAATGCATTAAAATATTAAGCATTCTAAGGAATTATAACTAGTTTATTAGTTGTAGTAGTGACGTCACAAGTGTTACACTTTAATGCTTGATAACTTAATTAGTTCACTGACAATGCATAATTGTCAGATTTTTTATTTTCTAAAAAGTTTTGTGCTGTTCTAAGGCAAACTGCTCTATGCAATTCGCTTCTTATATATGCCAGAAAATTGGAAGAAATCGGTGCAAGCAAAACTTACAATGCACTGTGTGGTCTGTCTTTTAGCCATATAATTTCCAAAAGTCGCAAATTTATGTACATCGTAGCATGCAGAGCAAATTCAAGTAGTTCAATTTAAACTGGAAAGCACGAAAACAGTCGATTGCCCTAAACGTAAGAGTCTATTATGTATACAACAAATCCACAAATTCTAATTTAAATAATTTGTCAATATCCCAAAATATACCGACCAGCTTTATCTAATGATAAATTTACATGTAAACGCATAAAGTTGCAAAGTTGGATCGCATACTAAGTGTTTTGGCTGAAACATAATAGTTTCATAAATTAGTAATACTGATAAAATACAAATTGTTAATGTTATATAAAAAAAGAAATCAAGCAAGGAATTAACAATAACAAAACTAGAACCAATATTTCATATAAATTATAGTTCATAGTTTTTAATATTTCTGGAGATAAAAGAACTATACACGAAGAAATTACGCACAAAGACCATTATTCCGTGAGAATAATCATTATTATATTCATCTACAACGTCAGGTAAACGTCACAGGTGCGCTAGTTTCATAATCTAGTTTATTGAAATTTCTATTAGAATAAATGTATTGGAGAATGTAATTGCTTGTTTACTTACTAAATTTTGTCTAAAAGTAGCCGCTAAATATTACTTAGCTTATGTAAAGCAAAACTAATTTGTTAGAAAAATTCAAGTCGAGATAAATATTAGTATAAGCAGAGTTTCTTTTTAATCAGTACTATTAGAGTTGCATTACACAGTGTTAGGATAAGAACTTCAGTCAAAATACGTTAAATAAATATACAGACTGATCCATTCAAGTGAATGCTACGCAGTCTACATTTTCAAATTGACATCACAGACTACTTGGTACTATACTGGAAACTTGTCTTAAAAATTTAATTAATTATTAATATTGTCTTTATAAAGACAGATTTCTAAAAAAAGCAAGGAAATAGGAATATAACACAATGACCACAAGCAAATAAGAGTAATAAAATCACAAGCCAAAGCACCAAATTGGCAGCAACGGATGCAGAATAAGTATTTAATACAAAAAATGAGGTGTGGGTGCCACACGACTTTTTATACGTATGTGCATTTCGAAATGGTACACATAAGTCGTTCTAAATTAAACTTTAAATTTTGTATTCCTTAATAAAATAAACTTCTACGTAAAAGTGTTACTTCTGGTCCAAATTTTTAATTTTTTTATAAAGAAATTATACCAATTCCAGCTCAAAGTATCGTTACTCTCTTAATAACTTTCATAGAAACATAATTTAAGAAATATTTGCAAAGAACTGAAATGTTTTATATATAAAAATTATTCCAACTCGAACTCTAAATAATTTTGGCTTCTTAATAAATCTATATAGAATGCAAAATTGGTGAGATTTTTGCAAAAAATTGATAAAATAAAAGTGTTACTTCCGATCCGAATTTTGAATTCTTATATATACAAAGATTAATCCAACTCCAACGGAAGATTACACTCATAAAGTTTATTGGGACCTGTAGCCACAGGCAGACAGACTGATAGAAAGACACATATATATAGACACATTTTTAAAAACCACTTTCTCGATATCAGTGGACTTCAAAACGTGGATATCTGCAAAAATTTCGAGGTTGAACATTTTCATCATCACAATACTTCCTTGTACTACGTATAAGAAAGAAAAAATGCACTGATGTTCTAAGGACTTTTATGCTACTTATGTTACAACAGTGCCAAATATTGGAGAATGGAGAATATTAGAAGGATGAATCGGGAAATTTAAGCACACATCAATCGTTTATAAATGCAGTATAGTAAAACAATATATTATAACTAAGGCGCGGACAAGACCGGTTCAAACTACGACGAAGTTACAGCCGAGCAAAGAAATAATGTAAACAACACGCGCTTACTGAATAGCACTAATTCATATGGTGAACTGCAACATCTGTTTGCGCCCGAGAAGTGCCCGAGAATGAGAGCAAAAAATGCCCATAAAATAAGGAATTTATGAGTAAAATCTTTTTTCACCGGCGTAAGGGGTTTTTAAAATTTATTATATTTACCTTATATTTCGCAAGAGAAATAACATTTTCATTCATACTTACGTTAGTTTCGTTTTTTCATTGTTTTGACTGTTAATTACGTACTTCGTAATTTTTGTAATAGTCTGTTTAATACCGGTTTATTGAATCGATTTCTCCCAATTATCTAGACGTAAGTGTGCACTGGATTTCGTTTAGTTTCAATAACATACGCGTACATATTTAGTTATCATTTATTTAGATCTAGAACGTTGTTTATGTTACATTTTCTGATATGAAAATGAATTGTCAGTGATTCCGAAATTTATTACAAAGTCTCGATATCGAAACAGAATGCCAAAATATCGCACATTCGTTACTTAGCTTTGCTAAAACATACACAGAATTAGTTTTTATGCAGAGAATTTCGATAATTTACAAAATTTCGTTACATGTTTAAATCACGATGCTCGAAGTATTTCTGAGTGCAAGGAACAAACACAAATCCCAAATTTAAAAAAAACAGTCGTTATTCCTTCACACTTTGGAAATTTGCCTAAACTAATCACATATTTTGAAAATCGAAAACTCAAATTAAAAGATGGAAACATTAGACGTGGGCTATTAATAATTTCAAAAGTATTCCAAGTTACTTCGGATGTGGCCTTCGGCAAAAGTTAGACGCGATTTTTAATAGAAATCCAGATTTAATAACATTGCGGCAATTGTGTATGCTAAATACGCTGAAATAAAAGAATATTTCCAGTAAGCACCTCTAACCAGATGCGATGTAGAAAGGACGTTTTCTATCTACAAGGATGTACTTAATTCAAAGAGGACAAGTCTCACAGAAGAGAAAATGAACAAATAATAAGGTCGAAAATGAAAAGTGTGAACACATGGATGTTAAAACTAACATCAAGCAGTAAATAATTACTGTGACTTGCATATATACCTTTATACATAAAACGTATATGCATATATGTTCTGTGTCATCTTTTGGGTGTTAGATGTCGCTGTGATACTCTCACTGCATTTAACACGCTAAAATGACATAAGCAACGATTTAAGTCTTGAAGCTATTGTCGAGAATCTCCACGCACACTGATGAGACCTCATAGGTCGAAACACCGGTGTCTGTGCGTTCGATTGTCGACAATAGCACTTAATGTATGTGTGTATCTCAAACACATGCGTATATGCATATACGTTTTACGTATAAAGGTATATATGTAAGTCACAGTAAATAATAAGGTATTTTGTACTGTATAGATCACCAACCACTTTTTATCCGATTATATAAATAAAATTAAAACCTCTTTAAAAATACAACATTTCAATAGTGCGCCCAAGGGCGATGAGTCATCAACCGTACGTGTCCGCGCCCTAATTATAACATAAAGAGCAGTCAAATCAATCGTTCATAAAACTATCATCTCTCAACTCAATGCGTACACTATATTTTAAAAAAATTGGGGCTATTTGCACAAGACGAAAACAAACAGATAAAAGTCAACACGTTGTAATTACATTGACTATATAATTGATGAAAACGTGAAAATGATTTTACTTACTTGAAATATACGTGCAGTAAAGCAAGAGTACGCGCTTTTTAATTTCATATTGTCCATAAACAGATATTAACGATGCTACAGTCAAGATAATAACTGTGTATTTAAAGTTCAATATGGAAATTTTCACTCAATCACTATTATTTATGAGATAATAAACTTGTGATTAATTATAGGGCATATCCTATCTTTATCGCGACGATAAAACTTTTACGATACAAGCGGTACCCCGCTTTGCAATCAATGACACATATATACATACATATCAGCCAAGGTGTTGGTTGATCGATATGTAACAGATACCTGTGTACACGAAATGAGGACGACGGCATGTTAGTTTTTATGACGTCTCACTATCGATATGATAAATTAAGAAATGATTTCATATGAAATTTGGTTAATGATAAAGAAAATTGCAAGTATATAATATATTTTTGCAGCATAATAAATCATGTATGGCGTACATAGTTCATAAATAAATATTGTTTACTTTTTATGAATAAAATTTTGATCAAAATTTACTAAAGAAAGTGTCTTACAGACATATAATTTGTTATATGTTGGATACTTAAAAAAATCTCATAATATATCTTACGAATGAAGCTTCTTAAAATATATTATGAGAACAGGATTGTTGTAAGATCTAACTCTGTTACATTTCGATAAATTCAATACAATTGCATTAATATCATATTATATAGTGTTAACATCCTATACCACTACCACCAAACCTACAGAATCCAAGATATCTATCTAATAGAGTCTTGTCCTAACTTAAACCAGACGATTAATTGATTTAGATGTCAAAACTTGTTCTCTAATGTTAGTTACTAATAAGGACATCTATACATACAGGCTGTCCCAGCAGTAAAAAGACGGAGTAGCAGAAATCGGAAGCTAGATTGTGTAAAAACGTACCCTCAAAATATCAGGTCTTTATTCGTGCGCAGACCACAAAAAAAAAATAAAGAATTCAATTGGCCTTACGCCGACTCTGGACTAAATATCCACCTGCTTCACTTTCACAATCGGTCCGTTTCAAGACCACCATATTACTTGTGTTAAAAAAAGGAGGAGGAATAGATACTTCATAATAAATATCAAACCATTAATTACTTTAATTTTACACCTGCTAGAAAAAAATAATTACATTCTTGATATTTACTGTAATCTAGAAAAACTACGATTTATTGAATATTCTAAAATAATAATAAGCAGCTGTTTCCGACTGCAAACACATTAAAGAGCAACAACCTTCCTATTTTAAAAATAAAAACAATCTTTTATTGTCTGCAATAAAGTGGGTCGCCCATCTGGCCAAAAAAATGTTTTATAAGAATGAGTACGATTAAACGTTTTTTTCCCGTTTTATACAAATAAAAGCGTATTTTTCTATGAATGCGTGTTCGTTTCTATTTACAAATGAGCATGTATTTATAAACATACATTCTGAGCCAGGTCCGGTAATGTAATTTTTTTATATAAAAAACAACATAGAAAATTAAATTTTTAATTTCCTCGTTATTGCGGTATATTTGAGGATTGCATCTGTTCGGGCTTTACATACCTGCTACTCCGTCTTTTTATTTCTGGGACACCCTATATATTTAGAATATTCTATCGTTGATAATGTATCGAAGAAATGTTGGAATAGGTCAAACACTATTTAAATAAACGCAATTACATTCTGAAGAATTATCTAAGTATGAAATCTTCATTTATGATAACATTAATTATTGCAGGGTAGGTTAAGGAATAGTAACGTCAAAGATGTGTTTTGTATAGTAATATTATTTCAACTTAGATGGCCGTATGTCAATTGATAACCTAAGCTTTCGTTAATTTGGAGAAAGTCTAATTGTGAAATAGTAACTATAATCTAATATTCGGCTTACATTTGCACAGCTAGCTGTTGTGCCAAAAACAACTTGCGGCGCAAATGTTCTATCTAGTGTAACGTTTGTGACCATTATTTGCCGTCGGTATTTGAAGAAAAAAGCACTGACGCATTAATTTGTTACAAAGTTATAAGAAAGGGATGTTTTGGTGCCAACTCCTCCGTAGTACCTTACCTTGCGGCGCAATTATTTTTTACAAAATCATGAACAGAAACATATCCGAAGTGTCAGAACTTGCGGGCAAATCTCCTTTTTAATGAGAGACGCTTGTGCCCAATATGCGCCGTCGATATATGAAGACAAAACACGGGTATATTTATTTCTAACGAAGTTAAAAACAATGACATTTATGGCGCCAGATACCTTTTCCTTCAAAACTGTTTAAAAAACATTTGCGTTGGTGTTTTTTTTTACATACTTCGGCAGCACTGATTCTGCACAAATTCAAAAACAAGTAGATGTATTTAGTAATTCTGCTAGTTCTCAAACACGAAAAACGTTTTATTAAGTAATAAAAACCATATCACAAAGTTGTATAAATAAAAATGAATTTGTAATTAAAATTGTTTTTTTTTTTTGGTATGGCAGTGTATATCCTGGGTTATGATAAAGTAACGCACAAAATTCATAAAACGTACAATGTTCATTTTTGAAAAAAATGCAAAAACACGTCAAACAGTTTATTTTATTCCGCGTCTTTTAACATAAGTCAAAAAAATAAAACGTCAAATTTGTCAAAGTTATGACGTCATCAATATTTTTTTTAAATATGAAGCTTGGTTTTTTTTTTACTTTATTTGATTAAGCTTGTTTTTCTGCATTATAAAGAAATAATTGAAGTAGGGGTCACATAAGAAAAAACTGAGAGAATTAATAAAAAACAAAATAAACTTTATTATAGTAATAATATTTAAATTAACTAAACAGTCCATTAAACCAAAGATTTTTTTTCAGTTTTTTCTTATGTGACCCCTACTTCAATTATTTCTTTATAATGCAGAAAAACAAGCTTTATCAAATAAAGTAAAAGAAAAACAAGCTAAATATTTAAAAAAAAAATTGATGACGTCATAACTTTGACAAATTTGACGTTTTATTTTTTTGACTTATGTTAAAAGACGCGGAATAAAATAAACTGTTTGACGTGTTTTTGCATTTTTTCAAAAATGAACATTGTACGTTTTATGAATTTTGTGCGTTACTTTATCATAACCCTGTATATACCAAAGCTACCTTAGCTAAATATTAATTAATGTATTAAGCAGTATACTTATAAGCGCAAGCGTTTTAAGAGATTCAGTTTCGGAATGCCAACAAACTTCTATTGAGGATTTCTTAAAAATAAATAACACGCGAATACTTCCTGTATAGAAATGTTCTTTGAATAATTCTTATCTACCAATTACATGTATCATATTTGACAAACTACAAAGAACACCTTAAGTTTTCATACTATTGCACAATAAATCCTTACACAAAGAAACAGGCTCTGTAACATAATCCTAGCATACACTGGCAAGACGACTCGGTGATTTATTCACTAATGCAAAAGCATTTCCTTCGCATCTGCATAGTTTAAAATTAAAAGGCTGTGTACGTAAATACATTATATGCATCTGTGTATTTATGACTAGTTCCTGAACTTGTATTATTGCAAATCACTGTAAAACATTAGCATTTCTACATTAAGTGGTGCTAATTATCTGTACAGTTTCAAGTTTAGAAATAGGCGCCACTGCTCCTAATTATTATTTTCTTTCACCGATAATTTAGAGATTTTCCCTCTGTTTACCTACGTAGTACCTATAAGGAATTATTGTGGTGACGAAACTTTTCAACCTGGACATTTTTGGAGGTGTCCACGTTTAAAAGTTTAGAATACCAAAAAAACTGTTTTTTCCAAACATGGCAGTATATCTCTCTATGTGTGTATATGCAACCACGATTGCAGGCGAACGGTTATATCTATAAATAGCAAACCTGCTATTTAAGACCTGGTCTGATTTTCAGTAATTGGTAAACCGCAACTAGTATAGTTCAATTCAACGCAAAAATTATATTTTTACCAATATCTCGTCAACAACAAAGTTTAGACAAACTTCAACACTAAACAAAAGTAGACAACAGTAAATTTGAGAAATGTTACTTTCGATATTCAAGGTAGAATGTCTTTTATGGAAAACAGTTTTTCTCAAATTGTACATTTACCACAAATTTAGTAAAAACATGAAAATATTTTGGACTCTATTTGAAACATCGTTTGCAGAATTCGGTCTGGAAGTAACACTTTTACTTTAATCAAAAAGTAGTGTAAAATTATTTTTGTCTTGATGTGGAACAATTTTTGTATAAAGAGAAATTCGGAATGGAGTTAATACTCTTACTCTTATCCAAAAGCACATTTTTGGAACTATCTTCAAAATGGTGCGTTCTGTACAGAATTATCAAGAGTATTTAGATCAGGAGAAGCGTAGACAAGCCAGGGGAAAGATACTGCAACAATCTAGGCTGAGATTGAAGAAGAAATGGGCTCAAGCCTATTATACAAGAAGAAAGACCATATGGAATTTATTAACTTTGTATTCTTCAAGTCGATAAAAGTAGGATGTCAGGTACACAACAAAAAGTCTTTCAGTGGTACGTCTGGTAACCTGGTCATTCTTAAGTAGCGGTAAGACGATGTGGAAAGTGTTCATTCAAATGTTCCTGAACTGCTTGTTGGTGTGCATAACAGTCATCTTGCTAAAGCCACTAAGTGGCACAGTCTGAGGACAGCTTGCACCCAAGTGAGGCAGTTACGCCAGGGGCAAATGTTGTGAATACCATTTTCATTGCGCCGGTCACGATAGAGGAGGTCGAGCAGGCCTTGGGCAGGTGTTGCACAAAGTTGTCGTCCGGCTGTGATGGACTCCCAGGCAATATCATTAGAGCGGCAAAGGAGTATATTGCGTACCCTCTCTGTAGAGCAATAAATGTATCCTTTCAAACGGGGATTTATCCGTCAGCTCTCAAGATATCGAAAGTAGTACCAATCTACAAAGGGAAAGGTGACAGAAATATTATTACCAATTACAGACCTGTCTCTGTACAGGATCAGCTGTCAAAGGTGTTCGAGCACTGCTTCCTGACGCGTTCTCAATGACTCTCAGCACGGATATCGAAGGAATAGGTCGACCTGCACAGCCATCCACAAAAGTTTGGATACAATATTTGAAGCTCTGAACAAGAAACAACACGTAATAGCCTTGCTTTTCGATATGAGCCGGGCGTTCGACTCGGTGGATCACGCTCTTCTACTTGCGAAGCTACATGCAATAAGAATCAGAGGCCCAGCTAATGCGTGGATAAAGTCGTACTTGCAGGGTCGTTCGCAGCAGGTGAGGGTTGGTGCCGCGATGTCTGCTACGAAGTTGATTGGGAGAGGTGTGCCCCAACGCACTATTCTGGGACCGATCCTTTTCTCATGGTTAACGATCTGCCAGAGGGATGTCCTGCAGCAACCAGCATTAATGTCTATGCGGACGATACCACCATCACGGTTGCTTACGAAAATGAACAGGAATTGGTGAAAAGAGGCACAACAGCGGCATGCAGCATTCTAAATTGGTGCACTTCAAACGGCATACTCCTCAATACTAGCAAAACCAGGTTGATCAAATTTTACCCAAAGACGAAATCAGTCGATACAAGCCTTCTTGTAAGGCTTGGGGATAAATCCATCGAACAGGTAGACTGTGCCAAACATCTTGGATTGTACATTCAACCAAAACTTACATGGGAAACACACATAGATTGGATATGCGCAAAGTTGAGTTCGGTCGTGTACATGTTCTTCGCAATCGGAGGTACTGTGTCGGGGGAAGTAGTGCGCGAGATGTACTACGGACTTTTCCAGTCGGTGATGTCGTATGGACTGGTTTTCTGGGGTTCCAGCGGCCGCGTCGATCAGGTCCTGAAGTTGCAGAAGAAAGTGCTGCGATTAATGGAGAGATCTGCGTATAGGGCGCATTGCAGACACTTGTTTGTGAAATATCAAATTATGACGGTGTTCTCACTTTACATATACAACTTACTGGTGTCCTCCCAACACTTGATACTACAGACGAATAATGAACATCATAGGTATCCGACCAGGGCCGGCGACCTAATTCTAGCCGATTATCAGAGACTTTCCGTATGTCAGACAGGAGTAAGTTATATGTGCGCAAAGGTGTATAATGCGCTCTCACCGCATATATGATCAGAGACCAGAATCAAGTGCTTTCAGAAATTGTGCAGGGAGTACCTTACCAACTATCCTCTCTACAGCCTGGAAGAATTTTTTAATTTGAGGAAAACGCCTTGACGTTCAGTGCAGAGAACAGTTTATCTGGTTTCTGGTTTTAAATTACTTGTATGTTTCTTGTTTGTTTGGAAAAAGTCAGATTTACTTATTACTCATTCGAATTTCTTAAATGACACATCATATATGTATACTACATTTGTATATTCAACTTGATGTAAATAAATATTCTTATCCTTATTCTTATATTAATATCAACATCCGGTTCAGGAATAATGTCATTTTTCACTTAAATAGTTCTGGTTTTGTAAATTTCCATCGTTAAAACATCCTATGATTATCGTCTAATATTTCTAATCATACTGTATGTGCACAAATCAAAAAAAGCAGTAGTAACAACCTATCTAAATAACTACATAGGCGTTTCTTCCGTATACACTATCGTAATATCTTGCTATTAATCTTTGTTCTCAGGATGTCGAAGAATTTTTTTGTTTTAAATGGAGTAGTACAGCGATGTAAATAAAAGTCATATTTTTGCACGAATTGGAGCGGCTCTACATCAAATAAATTAATTACTGTTTTTATAAAATTATCACATTTTAAGTACCTAGTTTTAGAATCTGTAGAACAATACTTATTAGTATTTCGACAAATATAATCATTTCTACATACACCTTTAATTTATATATTGTATTCTAAATACGTTTTTTATCGTTCAAGTATAATTTTACCATTAGCTAATATTAATGTACTTCAATAGTGTACATCATGCATGTAAATGGGCAGATTTCCACTTATTGTTAGTACTTTCTACACGCCTATAAACGTGACTGTGTTAGCGCGAAGTATACGATCGGGTTAATCCGACACTGAATTTGTTGTTCTAAAATTGATCTTGATTATCCCAGACATACCAAGCTAAATGAGTCTGTGTGGTCCAGAAAAATAAAGTGTCGCAGGCTGATCTCTCAAATATTTTAGATGCAATTTGTGAACTTCTTGTTGGAAAATGTATTCACGCATGGCGCTATTAAATCAGCTTTGTTATGATTTATTAAGGAGCCTATACCCTGTTTCAGAATAAGGAGTGATTCAAATATCCCGCCAAAACATGGAACACATACCTTAAAATTTAGTAGACAATTTGATATGACATCATGACAATTGAGTTTAGAAGAACTGTATTAATTCTCACTAAGGATTTAGCTGTTTTGTGTTTCATTTACTACTTTCGTTAAAATAGATGAATGTGCCGCTTTTCATTCTACCAATCGAAGCAGCAATACGAGTGCACGGCAATTGGAAACAGGAGAGTAAAGTTATAAACACAAGTAGGTGCATACATCTATAATTTGATGAATACAAATCTCTTAACATTCAAATCTGTTCATTCTAGTTTTGTAAAAAAAATTAGGAGAATCTATGGATAAAGATATAGGCCCAATTTACAAATGAAAGCATAGACTTTGTTCTGAGCATTTTGAGGAGGACTGCCGTTATAAACATATAATTACTGCACATTTTAGTGAATTTGCTATATCAACATGAAAATTGTGAATCAAGTCTATTTCTTATTAAATATTTGTAATATTTTATCTTTTATCAAAATGTCCTTAAGAACTTGCAGAAAAGGTTTTGTTTATTAGTTTCTATTTTAAATATCAATAAAGAACTTACAGATAAATCATTCGTATTACTGCTACAAACCTTGAGGAGGTAAATTCAAGCAACTAGGCTTGGAAATTTGAATCTTTACAACAGTAATAAACAGAAAAATTTACATCGGCTGAAGTTGTTTACACGAACTGCAAAGATAATTACATATACCTACAAATTACTAATAATTATTCCCTATTAAAATTTATTTATTATAAAAATATATAAAGTATAACAAATATTTATTTCTACTATATATTGGAAATTAACAATAATTTAGTGTTCACATCATGTTAAAAAGATTAAAAATTTACATGGTCGGCACAATTTTTCCAAATACTTATTGTAACATTTGTAATTGCTTCTGTCAAACGTTCTCATATAAGTGATATTCTGAAAGGGGATTTTTTTGAAGCAATTGCGTCTTATGTATCAATTCACATTATATATGAATATTCTTAATTGACTATCTTTATCGGTATGGTTATTTAATCCTACAGGTTTTCAACAAAGCTTGTCGTGCACTCATTATACTTGTGGCAATCCAAACTTTTTCCCATATTCTCCACCAGATATTTTCACCTTTTTCTATTAGTACAGGATTCTTTACGTTTGATATATCTGAAATATAACATCTACCTATATGAACATGTGGTAATATAATTAGTATTTAATTAACACTTACTTGAAATGAATGAGTCAATTCTAGAATACGTGTGAGTTGCCCAGTTCATTAATGGTATGAACTCATCTATAGTTATTTTTGCAATGATATTAATTGTTGAATGTTTGATTTTTGCTCTGACGTACAGTATTTTTGACATATTCATCAAATTCAAAGTTTAAAATGCATGATCACTTGTTCCTTAGGTCTTAAGCCGTCTGATCAACGCATGCTCATGTTGTACATAAATGTATGGATTTTATTTAATAACACAATAAAGTATAATAAACCAAAGTAAAAATGTAAGATTCTAGGTTATGGTTTGACTATAAACATAAAATGACGTTTTGTTAAACTTATTTTCCCATCTTAAACTTGCCTACGCAAGAACCAATGAAATACTTTAAAAACATAAGCCATTTTGGCGCGATATTTGAATCATTCTTTCTTATTCTGAGACAAGGAGAGTGATTTTGAATTCATATTATTGTAACTACCGCCTTCTGTATTGCACTCCAGTACTTGACCATGTTTCAGTCGTACTGCTATTCTGCGAAGCATTACCGGATATTTGTATAAATTCAAATAGATATGAATTTTAAAAACTGTTCTTAAAAAGAATTAGTAGTAAACATGCGTGTATTAAAAAATTGATGAAAAACCGTTATAATTACCATATACTTGTAAATATATCAGTTAGAAAGTAATTATTCCGAACATATGGTGTCGCTGACGTGCAATGCGGATTACATTACGAACCCAAAATAAATCGCAACCAGACACGAGTATCAAAACATCAACAGAATACTTTACGACAGGAGACACAATTATATCTTTTTACTCTTTTGGCGCGACTTCATCGCAGAGTTGATGAACGCTCTGTAAGTTGAAATTAGACAAATGACACACGACATGTCATTGTGATTCCATGCGGTCATCCATCAGTGTCTTTTGTAATCAATGCCATTCAATTCGTTTAATAATGGTTCGAAGTACAATGGAAAAAAGAAACTCCAGGAGCATTTGCGCAACTACTATTTGTATCTTGTATTTACACAGGACCTGGCTTTCATATACCGTGTTGCGATATTTCGATTCTTAGTAAACTAAAACGTAGTGCTATATTAAGAATTTATTATAGGAATAGGGTATACATGTATTAGTATCATTTCGGAGCGAATTAATCAACAATAAGTAACTGTAGTTACACATTAAGTTGTATATTATTTAACTGTATGAAATTTACAATGTATTTAAAAAAGTGTCAAAGTGTCAAAGATATTTCCACAGAACTATCTCCTCTCTTAATAGCATTTCATTTTTATTTATTTAGATAAAAAAAAGAATTATGAAATTCCCTAATTGCAAGATGATTTTTTTGAAATCATATTACACTAAGGGGAAAGATATGAATCGCAGAGTCCAAAATGATAATACAGGAATTGAAAGATACATAGCACATAGCACCTTTTGAAGAACCACCAAAATAAAAAACAATGGAAAAATATTATTGGATCTCTGCATACCAAATGACCTACCTGATCATAACAAACTCGAAATTCAAACATTCACTACCACACTAGAAAAGCAAACTCGCCGAATGAGAAATGCATCACAATCACAGACTATTTCATATAGGGAAAACCAACAGGGTAAAAGATGAGAGGGTATATAGAGGAGTAGAAAATGCTAACAATGCGAATAAGAACAAGGAATATAATATCAAAAGTTCAGAAAGATTTAAAGGAAAGATAAGAAGCTACTGATTAAAAGACGGCGAATCCTAAAAGAAATTCCAACAGAAATTAGCCGACAGATTTAAAGAAACCAGCACAACTACACAACAGAAATTAGATGGCAATACTTTAGGCGGACAATTCTGGCAACAGCTAAAGAAATATGTAAACATCAATACCCTGAAACATACATTTGAAGGAAAGTAGAAGGTGATCAAAAGAAATACAATTAAGAGTTAAAGAAAAGAAAATCAAATGGACAAAATATGTGCCTCGAAGACAGGAAATTCAGAGTAGAAAATTGCTCGCACTGAACTTAATAAACAGAGCTAAAAAATAGAGTAGTGTATTGCTTTCGATACCGAAGTTTTTAAAACATATAATATATATTTTATCTACATCATGCGCATCTTGGATACCATTAGATATTAACCCAGCTATACTTAGAAAACCAAAAACTGTTTTATGGTACATTAAATCAATTAATACATAAGTAAGCTTCCTAGACTAAGAAAATGTACTAGACAAAGAAGGCAGTAACTACAGAGAATGAAATAGTAGACAAATGGAAACAATACTTTGAAGAATTAGAATATCTAAACCAGAAAGAAGAAATAGAGCCCCAAAAGTAGAATGGAGTTGAAAACGAGCTACAAGCAATAACATTAGAAGAAATTACACAGGCCATAGACAAAATAGGACACGATGAAATCACATCTAAAATGATAAAGTACATGGAAGAAAAGACAAAAGAAGATCTCCATGTAATATTGAATGATATGTTAAAACAAAATGAGATACCCAAGGATTGGAACACAGATATACAGTGTGTCAATAAAGTAAGGAACATCCTAAATATCAGCTTTAAAACATATCTCTAGCAAAAACGCTCAGAAACGTATTTTTTTATTTTTGAAGACGCATTTTCTTAGATTAAATTGAAGTATACAGGGTTATCAAAAAAGAAGATATGACGTTATCATGTGTTTTTTTAAATAGAATACCCTGTATATTTTTAAGAAAATCAAAAGAGCTTCTCATGAAGATTTCAACGATATATATACAGCAAGAGCGCGCGAGGTATGATCACCCGATGGTATACGTAAACTCGCATCTAAACGTGGTCCGATAATACATATTAGAGTTACGGCACAACATACTAGCATTGCCTGCTCATATTCGAACTCATAGTGATCTGATTATTTTTTCGCAGATTGACAAAAAGAATAAATTAAATTTTCTCTTTAAGTGATGACGATTGCTTAGATAACTAAGTCGATAATAACGCGAAGATTGTAATACTTATAACGTAATTATGATTATCCTTATGAAATTAAATAATAATGTAGTTGTGTAAAAAGTTATAGCAGTACAACTGGGTTTTAGAATGAAATAAAAACAACCCGCCTGAAATATCTGCAGAATAAACTAAGATGTCTAGAGAAAAATAAATAAATAGAAATTTCATGGTAAAAAAAAACTATAAATAAGTATAACAGAAATACCATAAAATAACATAAAAACGACCCTTGAAATAGAAATTAAAATTAGAGATTCTCTCCAGTAAATATAACGAAATAACAACTCTGGAAAAATAAGTTGAATACATTTATAGCAGAATTATGCATTCAAAAATAAAATAATTACTCTAGTTAATCGTTCTTCGATGGATAAAATGTCCATACTTAAATTTATAAAATGAGCAACCACTAAGAAAAATAATATTATGAAATATTATACGCAAACAGTGCCAAGTATAAACCTACGTCCATTCCTCTCTGCAACCAGCACACAACTGATGTATATATCTATATCTGGCGAACACAGCTAGCGAAGATCATTTTTCCGAATATACGTCCGAAGAATATCGACTGACATCGGGTGATCATACCCCGCGCGCTCAAGCTGTATATGAGTTGTTGGGGATATCTTTAATATTTACTTCTAGAAATTGAAAAAACACTTTTGGTGGAACTACATGATAATTTTTGGTAATTTTAATCTTTGAACGTTGTCATGACAGAATTGTCAGTATGGAAGGTGACGTCTTATCTAATTAGACAGTGACTAACCACCTTTAGTTTGTTTGGCCTTGCTTGTTTTATAATTGCCATTTCTTTTGATAAAAATGGGTCTAAGTGAGAGAGAACGGATTGAGATTCTTATGATGATTGGTTATGGTGACCGAAGAAGGAGTACAGTGGAAGTTTGCGAACTATTTAATGCAGCGCATCCTAATCGGAAACCAATAACTCGCTCAACTGTAAGTAAAATACTTCTAAAGTATGAGGAGTACGGAAATGTTAGGGATCTACTTAAAACTGGGCGACCAAAAGTAGATGATGAAACTAAGTTAAATGTTCTTTTGACAGTGCAAGATAATCCGAATTGTGCTACTCGTCAAGCAGCTTTAAACTTTAATTGCAGCCATGAGACTGTTAGAAAAATTTGGCATAAGCAGAAATATCATCCTTATAAAGTGCATCTTGTCCATGAATTGTCGGAAGATGATTTTGATCGCCGTTTGGAGTTTTCAGAAAACTTGCAAATACTTTGTGAACGTGATGAAATGTTTGCTAGAAACATTTTATTTTCAGATGAGGTAACTTTTTCTTTAAACGGAACAGTTAACCGACAAAATTGTAGATACTGGACAGAACATAATCCTCACTGGATGCAGGAAGCTCGAAGTCAACACCCTCAGAAGGTGAACGTCTGGGCTGGAATACTAAAGGATTTTAGGACCTTTCTTTTTTGATGGAAATTTAAATGGGGATATCTATTTGGATTTTTTACAGTTGGAGCTTCTTCCTGCGCTTGTGGAACTTTATCCTGATCCAAATACCCCTGACAGTCCTAGTAATTAAATCTGGTTCCAATAAGATGGGGCACCTCCTCATTATTCTCGACCTGTGCGTGACTACCTAAATTTGATTTTTAATAACCGATGGATTGGCAGACGTGAAGTTGTTGAGTGGCCAGCTCGCTCCTCTGACTTAACACCACTAGATTTCTTCCTGTTGGGTTACCTAAAAAGCAAAGTTTATGTAAATAGACCTCAAAATATTAATTATTTAAAAGAACGCATACGCCAAGAGATCCGAAGAATCACGCCAGATGTAATCAGCAATGTTCAGAATGAGTTTATTTCTCGCCTAGGCTACTGTCACATTGTGAACGGGCAGCAATTTGAACATTTACTTAAGTAAATTTTTGTTTTAGATTTAAAAATAAACAAGTTAAACTCTATTGTAATTATTTTATGACGTTGTTCCACCAAAAGTGTTTTTTCAATTTCTACAAGTAAATATTAAAGACATCCCCAACAACTCATATATCGTTGAAATCTTCATGAGAAGCTCTTTTGATTTTCTTAAAAATATACAGGGTATTCCATTTAAAAAAACACATGATAAGGTCATATCTTCTTTTATGATAACCCTGTATACTTCAATTTAATCTAAGAAGATGCGCCTTCAAAAATAAAAAAATACGTATCTGGGCGTTTTTGCTAGAGATATGTTTTAAAGCTGATATTTAGGGTGTTCCTTACTTTATTGACACACTGTATTAATACTACTGTACAAGAAAAGAGATGCAAGAATTTGCACAAATTATAGAGGCATCCTTTAACAAGCATACCTAGCCTAGTAAAGTTTTCACTAGAATAATAGAAAACAGATTAAGACAGAAGGTAGAGACAGCGATGGAAGAATCACAACATGGATTTAGGAAGGGAAGGATTTCGCAAGATCTGATATTTATACTTGGGTAGAATTTCGCAAGATCTGATATTTATAATTAAGACATATAGGCGAAAAGTTAGGAAAACGGGGAAAGAAATACATATACATATGTTTTTTAGATTTAAAAAAGGCTTTCTTTAAAATAAGAAGAAACGACATACGGAATAGTTTGAGGAGAAGAAGAGTAGAAACAAATATGATGGCAATTATAAAGGACATATGCAGAAATTATACAAACAACATAAGATTGCACAATCTCGAATCTACAGAATTCGAAACGGAAATAGGACTCAAACAAGGATGTGTGGTAAGCACTTTACTATTTTCTTTTAGTAATAGACGATGCCATAAGAAGATGCAAGGGAAGGTGTAAAGATATAGCAATAGGCAAATGGAAGATGAAAGATGTAACATTGCAAGAACTCTTATTCGCTGATGATGATGATGTTCATTGATGAAACGAAATGACAAATTACAACGAAACCTAGAATTTTATCAAAAGAACTCAGGAAATTAATCATGGAAATAGACATTGGAAAAAGTAAAATCACAATAGTGTTTCCAAACAAAAAAAAAGGCATAAAATTAAAACTGAAGGATGAGAATAGCTAGAACAGCTCACAAGTTTTAAATACCTAGATAGAGTTATAGAGGAGACGAAAAAAATTGACAAACAAATAAAACAGAGAGTTCGAAAAGCTGGGAGACTCTGTAACACTCTGACAATAATATTTCTTGATAAGTGGTACCACAGGAAATACAAACCCAAGTAGCCAGGCCATATATAGCAATGAATCCTGGACCTGAATTAAACATAACTGAAGTAAAATAATAGCTACTGAGATGAGATTCCTGAAAAGAATGAAATCACAAGAAGAGAGCCAATAAGAAATGAGTTAGTATTGGCCGAATTAAAGACAAAGCCCACAGATTTGGAGATCGGGTTGGCTGGGTCACGTACGTAAGATGGACGTCTACGGAAAGAACTAGCAAGGACGACGACGACTATAATGAGAGGAACAAGTACGGCAAGAGGCGAAGAAGCAAGGAATTCAGTCAGTGGAGTGAAACTAAATGAGTGGCAGAAATGATTGAAAAAAAGAAGATAAAGGAAAGAACATGAGCACTAAATATATAACTTATATACAATATATATGTATTTGTATCAGTCCTACACCTAAAGCTAATTGGACATAATTGATTAAATAAATAAATAATAAATAAACTAGTAAATGAACATTTCTATAGCTCGCAAAGATATATGTAGACTTGTTGCTTATGAGTATTTATTCAGTTCAATTTTCATGTAAAAGGAAGTTTATGCGTTCTCAACAGGTATGCGCAAGAATATAAATTCCATCATTTATAATATATTGTGTAAAATAGAGAATGTAACAGACGCCGTACGGTCGTAGAAAAATACATCGCTGGGCACTGTTTGTTTTGTGGCGAAGTGAATTATTATTCAAATAACCCACGTAAAAGACAACGGAACGCGCTCGCCTGGCGCCTGTCAAGAGTGTCTTCGACCCCGGCACGAAGATTTGATCCGACTTAAACATCTACGAAATGTCTCAACGGAATCGAATTCTGACAGGACACGATCTAATTTCGATCATCAAAGTCCCACGGCAATACCCCTCCGCGATAATCGATCAAACACTAAAGGAGATCTCTGGTTTTTCGATAACAGTTGTGCGACATTCCGCGCCCACGCTTACGTTGAAAAACCGCCTTGTGGCGCTACAGACGTACGATGGTGATTGTTAAGCAGGGACGCAAGGTTGAATTTTAAAAACGATGCTCCCCATCTAAGAAATGATACGTGTTAAAGAATTTGACCTTCTGTTGGTAAACAAGTACAAGTACTACAGTATGTTGTAAAATATGCATTTCAGATTGTATCTATTAATATTGGTATGTATTTTTATCAAGATGTGAAAATTATTGATGATACAAATTACGCGGGACTTCTTAAAAAAAAATAGGACTTCAAAACTGTTCTAAATAGAACAGAAAAGGAATAAATTTTCAAATATCTTCATTTTTAAATAGTCTCCCTCATTTTTACCAGAAATGGTTCTAAGCCATTAGACTTAGAACCATTGCACCATGTGCATATTGATAATGCACCAATCACGAATTTATCTAGAGCACACTGCAATTTAAAAAAATGAGGTGTGGCCACCACACGACTTTCTTATACGTATAAGCGTTTCAAACTATGCAATTTTAAGAATTTTTTTATACAAAACTTATTCAAAATCCTATTATAAGTACTTTCATTCTCTTAATAAATCGCTATAGAATGCATACTTTGCAAGATAATCGAAAAAAAAGTGCTACTCGCTAAGAATAAAAGTGCTACTTCCGGTCCGAATTTTGAAATTTCATGTATATGTTACTGTGAAAGACCGAAATCTGGTGAATGTCGAGATTCACCGGTGAATGTCAACATTCTCAACGTTGCTTGACGTATGTCCGAAATATTGGTGAAATTTCATTATTTCTAACTTACACCGGCGATTGTCGACATTCAGCATGCACTCATGGTGTATGTTAAAAACATTTTTTTTTTAAATAAAAAAAAAACCCATAGGTCTTTATTTATTAAAATAATATGGGAAAAAGACTTTGTTGAACTCAAAACAAACAGTAGAACATAAAAATATAAAATGAAATATAAAAAATAATAACAATATCTTATTTATTGCAACAACATAAACTACCATGACACTTCGAATTGCACAAAAGTTCCTTGCTTTTACAGCTGCATTTAGTCGTGGAACACTTTCTTTTGCAGTTACAACGTGTGTAGCCTTGCCCTCCACTTTTTGAATTAGCAGAAGCTGCTTCTCTTAGCGACATTTCTTTTGTTGAAACTTCGTCCATGGAAACTAACTTTTCTTTACAAATTAGGAACTGATTACGGGTGAAAAGCTGCTTCAAGGTACCATTTTTGTTAGCTAGTCTATAAAAGGCTGAATCCTCTATTCCAACAACAACCGCTAACACATTTCGAGGGTCTGTACGACCACGGTCGACATCAGGGACTTGAATTCTTACGGTATCACCAATTTGGGCAGGAGGAAACTTTTTTTTTGAGGTTCGCAACATTTTTGTTGCTTGAAGTAGAAGACTCTCTTTTGCAGCTACTCTTTTTGAAGAAATTAGCTCGTGTTGTTCAGTCAGTACTTGAGATGAAGATGTGCTAGGTGGCGGATCAGTCAGTGCTTGAGATGAAGACGTGTTAGATTGCGGGTCAGTCAGTGCTTGAGATGAAGACGTGTTAGGTTGCGAGTCAGTCAGTGCTTGAGATAAAGACGTGTTAGGTTGCGAGTCAGTCAGTGCTTGAGATGAAGACGTGCCAGGTTGCGGATCAGCTCCAATGGTATTTTCATTATCCATGCCTCTTTCAATATGGTCACTACCCAAATTTTCTTCAACATAAGCTTCTAGCTGTTCTTCGGTCTCAATGTTTGCAATTTGCCCGCGGGGGAGTGATGACGATGTTATACCCCTTTTTGGTTTAACGCCAAACAGGGCTTCATAAGGACTCTGGCGTATTCCTTCGTGATAAGTTGTGTTTTTGGCGAATTGGACAAACGGCAAACCTTCTGACCACTTGTTTGAATCATTGTCTGGCATCCATGCAGTTAACATATTTTGTATGTCCTGATTGGCTCTTTCAACTGAGCCTTGTGTTTGACTGTGACGAGGCTTTCCGTGCACTATTTTAACATCTTTCCACATAGCGCATAGTTCAGATATGACTCGATTACTGAACTCTCTACCATTATCCGAATGCAATATAGCGGGAGCACCAAATGTTAAAAAAATTTGGAGAAGGTGATAAGCTACTTCTTCCGCTCTCTTGCTTTTTAAAGGTCGTAACTGGACAAATTTGGTTAAATGATCTTGATATACCAATATAAACTTGTAATCGCCATCCCTGTGTGATTGCAAGTCTATCAAGTCGACTTGACATCTAGAGTTCAATTCGGAACTGACCATTGGTTTCACAACAATACCTTTTTTAGGCGCACTGTGTTTCATTTGACATTGTTTACACAAATTTAAATACAACATTACAACTTCATAAGTAATATTTTTGTATCTAACTTGCAATTCTTTAAGCATTCGTGTTCTTCCTCCATGGCCTGTTCTTATGTGAGTTTCAGAAAGTATTGTAAACAACTCATCATTAGTAACATAATACTGGATATTCGTTTCTCCTGGTTTTAATGGCACAATTAACTTTTCTTCATCACTAACTTTTAAAATGTCAAAACGTTTTAAACGTCTGTAGTCCAAAGGTGTACTACACTTACTTTTAGCAGAAATTACTTCAGAAACGATTTTAGAGTACTTTTCTTGTGAAAAATAAAAACAATTGTCTTCTCGTTTACTTCCAATTAAGGCATGTAACTTTTCAAAAAACTTATCACGATTCACTGTAGTAGCCATTGAATACAAATTATAATTTCTAATAAGAAAATTAAATTAGGTTAGGGAGCGTGCCCGCAGGCTGTCAAACGTTGCGTTAGACTGACGAAGGCAAAGCTAACTGAAACAAGATGCTGGAACCGTCTAAAAACTTGTTGCGACCTGCCGTTTCCGACATTCACCGGACCTCATTTGTGTTTGTCGACATATACCGGTAAAAGTCCGAATCTATAATACAATTAAGAAATGTTCGGACTTTCACCAAGGCATTTGGTATTTGTCGACATCCACCGGCGGATGTTGACATTCACTACTTTCGGTCTTTCACGGTAACATATACAAAAAATATTGCAAATCCAACTCTAAATACTTTTGTACTTTTACGAAATATATATAGAATGCATAATTTACGACATATTTGCGAAAAATCGTTATTCGGTAAGAGTAAAAGTGATACTTCCGGTCCGAATTTTGAATTTTTTTTATACAAAAGATATTGGAAATTAAGTTCTAAATATTTTTATATTCGTAGCGTACCTGTCTAAAAAGCATGACTTGCAAAATATTTGCAAAAAACTGATTTTCGATAAGAGTAAAAGACCTACTTCCGGTAGTAATTTCGAAAAACTTTTTAAATAAAATGGTTTTCAATTTTAATTTTAAGTAGGTACATATGCATTCTTTATAAATTTGTTTAAACTTAGTAGTTGACGAAATATTTGCAAAATTCGATTTTTTCACTGAAGTAAAGTACTATTTCCGGTCTACCGATTTTGCTCAAAATCTAATCAGTTCTCAAGAGGCAGATTATATTCGTAAATACAAAATTTGGAATTGATATCTCCAGCGGTTTGACCGCTATCGTGGTCACACACACACACACACAGACAGACAGACAGACAGACACAGACATTTTTTAAAAACCACTTTTTTGGTATCAGGGGACTTTAAAACGTGGACATCGGCAAAAATCTCGAGGTCGAAAATTTTCGTCATCACAATACTTCCTTATACTACGTATAAGAAAGTAAAATAATAATACATTTTTTGGATATACATTTTCGTTAAGGCTGGGGTTCGCCCGTGTTATATGTGCATAAGGAATATCGGTACCATTTTAACGAAAAGTTGTAAATCAGGAACAATGAAATTTTAGTGGCCTTAGTTTTTTCAAAAAAATCATAAAATTAGTAAATTTGGAAGAAACAGAACGAAATTAACTCAATTTATAAAAGGCACTATGCTGATGTCGAATCCGAAAAAAAAGATGAATTTTGATTTTTGGTTTCGCCTAAAATGGTACCGAAAAAATCCATTAGATGGGGTTTTAATTCGAATTTAGGAACACTTTCTGTATTAGCTTTTGTTGTATTACTATCTTTATTATAAATATTTATCTGTTTGTTTCTCTATTGATCAAGGGTTATAATAAAAACTGCAAAAAATCAATATGCAATCACAGCTCCATCTATGGACCTCCGTTAGGGTTAGGCATCGAAGACCGCACCGTTAAGGTTGATCGTGCGGTCGGGTTCATCAAGGCGCGCAAGGGTTGTGTTGCCAATTAATTGTGCCATAACCGCAAGATCATTCTTGACGCAAATTTGCCTATGCTTGTATAACATTAGATGTTGAATAGCTTTGCTAATTAAAGAGAAATTCAAGTGTGAAAATATGGTAAAATGACTGTATTGTATAACGAGTCTGTTTCTAAGAAGAAATATGAACTTACTCGAGAAAGTAATACTATAAAAGCATAGATTTGTCTGTTGCAAATATCCTAAAAAAGTCAGGAATAAAATAAATAAATGAATAATCAATATATAATATATATATATATATATATACATATAAACCTCACATTCAACAATTGACTTTTGGGGAACCGCTAGACAACGCGAGACTGTTTACTCGCCTTGAAACTACTCGTAATCCCCTATCTTGCCAATCACTACACTGCAGTGACGCTATACCTAGTGCTTGCGAACAAGCTGCGGATGCCTTTTACTGTGTGATAAAACGACGACATCGGGAGTTTGTATGAGTTAGTACGAGAAAGCAATATACAAACTGTTCTATTGGTCGAGTGTAGTGAAGCTGACTGACTCGCGTTTAGGATATAGCAGCTGTACTTACGCATTTCATTTGAATTTTGTTAACGGTCGGGTCGATGCCTAGCGCCTAGCAAACACATTTTTAAATCGCGATTCGTCCATCTAATTTAGAACAATTACGGACCAAAATTATTGAATTTTCGAATCATGTTACCCCGGAAATGTTAACAAATGTCCGTCGAAATTTTTATAATCAGCTGGGTTACTGCTCAGCTCAAGAGGGAGACTTATTTGAGCATTTAATAAATAATTAAGTACTTGTAGAAATTATTTTTTCTTTAATAATTTCATTCGAAACTTCCAATTAAATTCATTGTTTCTGCGTTTATAGTTTATCTTACTGAAACATTTTGTTTAGTTCATACAAATTATTGTCTTCTTTCAGAATTTTAGTTTGTTTCCTTTTCTATTTTACAATACTACGGAATTTTTTACTTTTTATCTTAATAAGAGTTTTGCTATTGTTATGTTTTCGTTTTTTATATCAGCTATATTTCTTATCTTTGATATTTTAAGAAAAAAATTATTATTTTTAAGTTTATTACTCATACAATTTGGGAAGCTGTGATAAAATCCGTTACTAAAATTGTTTATTGCGATTATTTGATGCTTCAACAAGTTTCTACTTATAAATTATCCAGGTAGTGATTTTTCATTGATTAATATTATTTCCATCTTCTCTAAAGCAGTACAGTAAATGACTTTATTCTTGGTTAAAGAATTTGTTATTAACAGTAGCAGTACGAATTTTCGCGAACTAACGTAGTAACGATTTCTCCAGTGTCGACTTTAACGTAGCCCAATGTTGGTAACAGAGGCTACCAGCTTGTCTAGTATATTCATCCGCAGGTAGACCGCGTGCACACTGTATAGTGTTCTGCCGAAGTCAGTCAAAAAGCTAGCAATATCAAAATTTAAGAAAGTAATGATCCAGTGTTTAGTGAAAAGAAGTATGTACAGTAAAAGTCCTTGAAAGAGCCACCTTTATAAAGCGACTCCTCCAATAAACGACCTATTTTTCAAGAAGCCCTTAATTTTTCTACAGTTTGATCAATCTCCAGTGAAGGTTGCGTGCCCTACATTTTTAAGCTGGCAACATTGTCAAATTGGTAGTTTTTGGAAACAAGTGTATATAGCTGTAATAAAGTGCACATAGGTATTATATTAGTAAAGAAAATGAAAAAAATAAGATTTTGAATTTGTATAATCATATATCATTCAAGATAGATCACAATATTAGAGAACGTAAGTGTTTGAAATAAATAGAAAAATTCAGGATAGATATGTGCCTAACAAGAAAATACTATAATCTAGGAATTTTTAAGACACCACAACACTTCACTTGAGATTGATCTCATTGTATATTTTAGTGCACTGCAAATACCCGAAATATCAGACAATATCATTTCATATCAAAAGTGACATGTTTGTTATTCCTTTTACAATGATCACTTCTGAGGTAGGAAAAAGTTCTATAAATAATAATCTGCACTACATGTTTATAGTTCTCATAATCGGAATTGTGGTTATTTTAATGAGTTGGCCAACGATTTAAACCCCCCGAAATACATAATGTAGGGCGAGTTTTATTCTGGTTTACGACATTTCGTTTGGGAACTTTTGCCCTCGAGAGTATATAACTAGCTAGTGGAGAAAATGCCCCGAAGAGGGCAGAAAAAATGTGAATATGAAGCAAAAAGGCCCCGAGTATGAACAAGAAGAGTACAAGCACGAAAAGGAATTATGCTATACTCTCATAACTTCGAAAAAAATATGTTCACCAAACAATGTATATTCCGCAGTCTCGCTTTTGCCTCTAACCATTTTCTGCTGCGAAATAGGTATCCATTATATGGTATTATGGTAATATTTTTTCCAAGTTATGAGACCATAGGACAATTCAACAGTTAAATCCTCTTCTTAATGTGCTGATGAAAATTGTACACATTTTTTCGTGCTTGTACACTTCTTTTTCATACGGGCGGGGGGGGGGGTTGCTTAAGTATATTCACCTTTTGTCTGCCCCCTTTGGGTCATTTTCTCCATTAGCTAGTACATACCTTTTCAGTGGCAATTAAAGCCTTACCTCAAATGACGTCAATATAATGAAAATAATGTCGTACCATTGAATAATTTAAATGCAGTAATTGATATAACAAATGCCGAAATGTACATAGGTTGTTCTTTCGACACCTCATATTTAAAATACTGAAACTGATTGTTAAATTAAAAACAAAATAAATTACGCCAGTCGGATTTCAACCACCTGCCTTAAAGTTTAAATAAACAGACAACATTTTTAAAGACGGAAAAATTTTCCGGATAAAGCTTGAGTCGTAGAATAATTTAGTATCATGACTTCAACATTCTATTTCAAAATTGGGCAATGCGTTATTGCATCAAAGGCGATTTTACACTACTGACGTTCCGAAAAATGTGAATAAAATTGCTTCTAATAAGTAATTTTAAAAACGGAATAACTCTAATTTGTAGGACATGCTGTATAGTGGAGCGAAATAGACAAGAAAAGTCGCTCCGTTCTCAAAAAAAAAAATTTGAGCGTAGAACCAGATGGGACCACATACATTTTATAAAGTAAATAATTCTACACACGAAATGGCTATTTACGACATTTTTCTGTGGTGCAGACCTTTTCTATTTCGAAAAAACATCAAAAATTGATCATTTCTAAAAATCGTGTTTTTTAACATTTACATCGTCATATCCGCCAATCTAATCAAGCTTTTGACTTAATTTTTTTTTTAAATTGAAGCACATAAATAAGCGCTTCTAGGGATATCATTTCCTTATCGAATATTGTTTATTAATATTTGTTTAAATATCAGTTTACCTGTTAGTTCGCTGGGAAGGTATTCACATTTTCACTAAGCGACAATTTTTTTTATTTGTGGAAATTTTTATATACATGCTGCGAAGCAATTGAAGATAAAATAAAGAAGAAGTTTTTGGAAAAAGAAAAATTGACCTAGGACTTATAGTTTTTTAATTATGAATATTTTTGTAACGCACAAAATTGGTGCGCGACTCTATTAGGACTTTATGAGGTGGTAGGGTAGCCAAGATACACCACCGACACCTCGCGTAACGTGACATAATTGGAAGATATTGTCACCTGATATGACGTGAATTAGCCATTTGCTTCAGATGATTCTAAGTGGTACGACTGTGCATTAAAATTCTCATTATGGAGTGTATTATATGTAAAAAAACAGTGCATGGTGATGACAAATCTGTGGTACAGAACCCCAGAAAACAAGGCTTGCTGTCATTATTATCTAGTGCAGAAAAAAGGCAAGATGATTGTGGAAAACAAATTCTACTTCAAAGAAATAAAATTTTAAGTGGCGAAATTAAAGTGAAATTTCACTCAGATTGTCGAAAGACTTATACAAGTCATCAAAATATTTCATCTACACAGTCAGACGGTGGTTATACTTCTCAAAGAGTCAAACCTAAGTGTATTCCTGTAACACGTCAGTCTAATTCTCTTTTTAATATCCGAACAATGTGCTTAATTTGTAATAAAAGTGGAAGGAAGAAGCAACAAAATTTAATATCAATACAAACTGGTAAACAAAAGCGTTAAATTTCTTAGTAGTAATGAGTTGTAATATTTATTTCCAATAATTTTAGGATCTGGAAAGTCTACTTACACAAAAATAATGGACGCTGCGAAAGAACGAAATGATGGAGACATGATCTCCAAATTAACTAGCTATGAAGATTTGTTTGCATATGACGCAAAATATCATAAATTATGTTACAGCCACTATATATCTCAAAGAAATATTAAAGCGCACATAAGAGCTAAAGGAATAACGACACATTTACCTAATGACTGTAACAAATCCAACCTTTCATCAAGTAGTAGTAGTAATAGTAGTAGCAGTGATGACGTTAATGAAAACGTTTTGCAATCCAACGAGTTTTCGGAAATGCAAGTTCTCCTCAGAGCTGCCGCTATTTTACGTAATGCAATGACTACATTTGATTTTAAAACAGACGGGTTTCCTACACCGGAAAGTATTAAGAAAACAGAATTTGAAAATCAGGTTCCAAAGGTTTTAGTTTTATTTATATCTTGGTTAATAGATGCTAATTTATTTGCAAAGGTAAGCAATATTTTCAGCTTCAGTTTCACTTAATCGATTTTGTTGTGATTTTTATTATAGGCTGATAATGAAGAGACGAATGACTTGGCAGTCATTCCAAGTAACATCATAATGGGATTGTTTGATAAAACATTTAAAAAAAATAGTTTTCATGTCGGATTGGGCCTACACATATATCACCTCATTCCCAGTAAGCACATTTTAGACACATTATCGCATCTTGGATTAACCTGCTCTTATAATGATGTACGCCAGTTAACAACGTCATTGGCAAAACGAAACATTGATGACAAAGATGACATATATGTACCCCAAAACTTGGAAAAAATCAATGCAGTGAACAGAAATTACATTCATGCCAGCATAGATAATTTCGATTTAAATGAAGAAACCCTGGACGGCAAACGTACCACACATTCCATGGCTATGGTTGTATTTCAGAAACAACAACAACAACCTATGCAATCATTCAGTGACATAATTAAAGGAGAAAAATATGCCTTAAGTGATGAAGAAGCTGATTTACGTATCCAACACATCTTAAAATATAATAAGCCCAAGACCCGCCCGGAACCTTCCAATTTAAAATCACCAAATATTAATCGTGAAAAATATGAATACTCTAAAAAACTCAATTCAGTTTGGCGATTGCTGCGATTTTTCAAAGAAGAGGACTCTTGCTTAGGGTGGACCGACTTTAATAACATTTTATCTAAAAACAATATTCCAATTTCGACGATATCTTATCTTCCTTTCTTAAATAATCCCCCCACAGAATTTGATACTATATATACTGCGATGGTTCGATTAGTACAGCTAGCAAGAAGACTCAATCAAGACCACATTGTAATAACAGCGGATTTGGCTATATATTCAAAGGCCCGTGAAATTTTGTGGAACAATCCTCCAGAATTGGTCGGCAAAGTTACCTTACAACTTGGTGGAATGCACCTCACCATGGCATTTATTGCTAGCGTTGGGTATATTTTTGGTGACGGGGGGCTTACTTCCATACTTGTCGAAACCGACATTTTTGCTGAAAATTCCTGCAAACTCATGCTACAGGGGAAACAATACTCTCGAGCTATTCGTGGCCTAACACTAGCAGCTGACGCCATGTCTCGACTATTTTATGATATTTTAACTAATTGGTACGAAGAAACCAAGGGGGGAAGATTTATAACTGATGAAGTAAAACAATTAATTAACTCGATAATTTCCATGCGAAAATCCAAAATTGACGAGAACAACCTGAAAATTCTTATCAGAACAAGTGAAGATCATGATCAAGTTATAAAAGAATTTGTCAATTCAGGCTTTACTTCATCTACAACATTCAAATACTGGTACTTTTTTATTGAAGCAATTGATCTGCTTTGGAGGATGTTGTACGCAGAAAGAGAAGGCGATTTTGATTCCCATTTAGCGGCAGTTCATGACACGTTGCCTTATTTATCGGCCGCGGGGCGTAATCTTTATTCTAAATGGGTCCCTGTGTATTTAAGTGATATGGAAGAATTGAAACACCAAATTCCATACATGTATGACTTTTTGGCAGACGGAAATTTTGTTGTAAAGAAAACCAACGAAAAAAGATTTAACTGCGTGGCTTCAGACATGGCTTTAGAACAATCGATAAACAGAGAGTGTAAGAGTCGCTCAGGAGTAATTGGATTTACACAAAAACCAAGTGCACTTCTACGCTGGATGGTCACCAGGCATAGTTTGGGAGAATATTCTCAAAATTTCTTAGGTATGTTGCGTTCTTATATTATAATATTTACTAGATACTACATACGTAGTACGGTTAGGGAATCTAAATTTCGGGCAATATGCCATGAAAATGTCAACCTAATGACACAAGCTCTAAAACCACCCTTACATTGTTAACCTAATTATTATACTTTTGTTCGTGCATTTGTCATTTTGACACTGAAGGCAATAAGTGTGAATATGTCATGATGATAATAAAGAGTGATTTACACCGCAATTTTTTGAAATGACAGAAAGGTTTTGCCCGAAATTTAGATTCCCAAACTGTACTACATACACATATTCTTACATTTGAAAGACTTATAATCATGATTGTTCAATTTAGTGGCTACCTCCAGATTAGAAAGTCGACAGAGGAAGGAAGGATATTCTATTCAGAAAAAAAATGAAAGCGATGTTTTGAAAATGGTTGAGACAATTGAATGTGATTGGTGCAATCCGTTCGATTTAAACAAAGTTCCAGCTTCGTTAATAAATATTTGTACGGGAAAAGAAGTAAACGAAGAGGTAGAAAAGAGTTTAAGTACATTCATAGATGAGGTACAAAATGACGTGAACTCAGTTTGGAACAGAAATAACTCTGTAAGTTTCTGGAAACCGATGAACAGAAAGAAACTATTAACATTTAAGGAAAATAATCTTAAGACAAAGACGATTAAAAGCAATTTTATAATTGGTTCGGAATTAATGTTTCGTAGAATATTATGTGCTGCACAGGTGAATGAAATAGACTTAGCAACGATATTGTCACATGAGCTAACATTAGTACCAATGTCTTTGTTTCATGAAGACGGGTCCATGCGTAAAACAGGGAAATCAGATCTTGCAAAAAAAATGGAAGAAGCATCTGAAACGCAAACAGATTGTCCTCCGGTGCAGTCTTTAATAGTAGACGGAATGGTAACAATTCAAGAGATGAATGAAAAACAATTCGTTACTTTTAATGATCTGGGAAAAGTGTTTTTGAAAACAGTTTTGAATTGCGGACGAAGATGTCAGGCTGTGCGAATAACTATAGTTTTTGACACTTATAAATCCCTTTCAATAAAAACAGCAGAAAGAATTAGACGTGGTGAAAGCAATGCAGCAGAATTCAATGTTAACGGTAGTAGGAAAGTGCATAAGTTTAGAGACTTCTTAAAATCGTTTAAAAACAAACAGTCTTTGTTGAGATTTCTCACGGAGTATATTGTCCAAAGCGGTGCCGAATTTCTTAGAGATAATGAATTATTGATTATCGCAGGAGGTTTTGAAACACCCGAGAAGGTGATCTTAATGACTAAAGACGATTCAGTGCAGATATTAAATGATTTATGCAGCAACCAAGAAGAAGCAGATGCTCGCATAATTTTACATGCAGTATATGAATCCAAATTCAGTAAACGAATATTGATTAAATCTATAGACACTGATGTCTTGATTTTACTAATTCACTTCTATGCCTCTGCTCCTGAGTTAAATACAATTACGATGTATATGCAGCTAGGACACAGTTCAAACCAGCGCTTTATTTCGATAGATACGATTGTACACAATTTGGGAACAACAATTTGTAGATGCCTTTTATCAATACACTGTTTGACAGGATGCGACACTACGAGTGCGTTTTATAAAATTGGCAAAAGGACCGCATTTGATGTTCTGAAGAAGAACATTGATTGCCTTGAAAGACTGTCAAAATTACCCTTATTGCCTCAGCAGGAGGCATTGCAAATAGCTACGCGATATGTTCTTTTATTGTACAAAAATAAGGATAAGAATATTCGAACACTGAATGATTTACGTTTAAGAATGGCTACCAAATCGAATAAACCATCTTCCGAGCTTCCTCCAACTGATGATGCTTTTTATCAACATTTCTTGAGGTTAGTGATTTTAATTCTTTAGAGAAAGGCTTTAACAATGTGTATCCACATTTCAGATGTATGCATCAATTAAAAATATGGTACTGCAGTAATGTTGCAAAAACGGAGCTTGAAGATATCAAGTTTTGTGGGTGGACTTTAACGAATGACTGTTGGAATCCAATTTTTTCGATTCAAGAACCGATTCCGAATATTGTACGACAATGTTTAAGCCTCTACTGTTCTGATAAAAGCTGCAACAGTAGAAAATGTAACTGTGTGAAAGAGGGTTTAAAATGTGGTGATCAGTGTAAATGTGTGACATGTAATAATTGTGAGGAATTTCCGGATGAATGTGAGAATGACGAAGAAAATTTTTAATTATCATTAACCAAAAATAATATTGTTCAAATGGTCTTTAATTAAAAAATAAACCTTCCCCCTTTTACGCGTCCATTTTTGTCATAGGTAATTGCTCCAGGAGCAGTCGCATGCTTTGGCCTCCCCAGCGCGGGTAGCGAGGCTGCAAGTCCTGATAGGAGCGCCTTCCAATTTTGTGCGTTACAAAAATATTCATAATTAAAAAACTATAAGTCCTAGGTCAATTTTTCTTTTTCCAAAAACTTCTCCTTTATTTTATCTTCAATTGCTTCGCAGCATGTATATAAAAATTTCCACAAATAAAAAAAATTGTCGCTTAGTGAAAATGTGAATACCTTCCCAGCGAACTAACAGGTAAACTGATATTTAAACAAATATTAATAAACAATATTCGATAAGGAAATGATATCCCTAGAACCGCTTATTTATGTGCTTCAATTTAAAAAAAAAATTAAGTCAAAAGCTTAATTAGATTGGCGGATATGACGATGTAAATGTTAAAAAACACGATTTTTAGAAATGATCAATTTTTGATGTTTTTTCGAAATAAAAAAGGTCTGCACCACAGAAAAATGTCGTAAATAGCCATTTCGTGTGTAGAATTATTTACTTTATAAAATGTATGTGGTCCCATCTGGTTCTACGTCGAAAAAAAAAATGACACCTTTTTTGGGCGATTTCGCTCCACTAGTAATATAACTATGCAAAATTCCACAGCCTTCTACCGTAAAAATTGACGATTTGCCCCCGCTTTGGTTTTGTGAACCCTAATTTGATGCACATCCTAGATTCGCCCCCCGGTCATTAAAAAAAATCAAGTAAATCGGCAGTAGTTCCTGAGAAATATAGGGTAGACACCACCTCTAATGTTAAATGAGGATGTCAAGTATATTCCAGGTAGCGCTACCGTGCTATGACCTCTGATACATGGAAACTACTGAAGTGGGAATAAAACAAACAAATCACTCAGTTTTGTAAATAGCTTTAGTTTCGTCTTATCTTGGGTGCATTACACATTTATACACAAATAAGAAGAAAAATGGCCGCACGTAAGTAAAAACAAGAAGTGCTAACTCTTGAGAAAAGAGTGTGTGTTATAAAAGGCAATGAAAGTGGTATGTCTTAAATAGAATAAGCGCAACGGTATAAATGTGACAAGACTCAAATTCAAAGAATTTTAAGTAATAAGGAGGCGAACAAATTAAAATTATATCAAAAGGGTAATAAGGATTTAAAACGTGATCCATTTTCAAACTTATAAAGAAATTAATGATTTGACTTTGGGTGGTTTAAAGATGCTTCTTCCGGCAATTTACGAATAAGTGGCCCTATAAGAGCAAGCTCGGTTTTATGCAAAAACGCTCAAAATTGAAAATATCACTGGAACGACATAGCTGATTGGATCGAAAACACCCGATAGGAAAGACAATTAAAAAAAGTTAAACCAAATTCGATGGCACCTGACTAGTACCTATACACTTCCAAATAAAAACGATTGATCCAATTTGAGCTATGTACGTGTTACGAAAAAAACGTAAGATTATTTGGGTGTCATTTCCTGTTTAGGTATTAACATCACATACCTGTACAAAAAGACTATTGTGTGAAATATAAATCACAGGAATATTACATTAAACTGGAAATTAACGTGGAAAAACCTTGAAACGAAATAAAAGCATGTAGAAATTTAACATCCTGAACACTTATAAAATTGTAAATAACGTACCGTATACAATTGATTTATAAATGACTGGTTGCTGTGAACGTTGAATGGAATGCAGGCAAAATATGAAGTTTCAGATTGGTGAACATCCATCGCTATAATAGAGGAAATCAGTGTATAATAAATTACTTATTCAGTGTTTTTACTCTTGTACTTTTTCCCCTCATTTCACTGATTCGAAGATATTTATCATTTGGCAACGGTAGCGACATATTTGCGTTGGTTAAATCATGCGCGAAAAATAAATAACCGTTCGACGATTTATGTAGTGTAAGTTTGAAAGTGCGCCAAGTAAACTTTAGAGAACGTTAATTTTCCTTATTAGAAACAACTGCGAGTAAAAAAATTGACATTAAGTCGCATCGTGTCTCTCTGTTCATGGAATTATACTACATATTTACTATACAGTGTGGAAATAAAGTAAGAGGGATACATTCAATAATTTAGCTTCATTAATATTCATTCTTCGAAAAAAAATTCGAAAGGGGATAGCGCTTTTTTTCGGTTTCTTCTTTCAGTCTTCCTATGAGACGTCTATGTTCAATCGAATTGTACGGTGTAATTTTATCAATAAAAAAACTAAATCAGGTATTACCTTTAAGAGCTTATAAACACTTACCACCCGGCATCTATAGGAAATTCCGAAATTTAAGTAATTATTCATATACAGAGTGAGTCAACTACGCGGATAAGGCCGATTGTGCCTTTACGAGTAAAGATATTTCGAAGCGGTTTCTTTCTTGTGGTAGCTGTTCATTAAGGGCACATTTTAAAAATATTTTGTATTATACAGAGTGTTCCATAACTTGGTGGCTAACCATAGTTATAGTTTTTTAAATGGAACACACTATATATTATTGCATTTTTGAATACCCCGTATAATTTTTAGTCAAAAAGTTATAAGATAGTATAGGACTAAAGTGTAAAGTTTTTGACTTATTCCCATTTTTCTGAAAAATTCAATGCTTGTATAAAATTATATTTCTCGAAAACGACGTTTTAGATGGACAAAATTTTTTGCAATATTGTTTACAATAAGAGGTCCTAATAGAAGCATGTTTTATTTTTTTACAGTTATTAACTGCATGTGCAGAAAACTGGATTAAAATTAGATGACACGGTTTGGTATAAAAGTCAATTTTTTAAATGGAACAGCCTGTATATCAGTTCATTTTTGAATTGTTTATTAAATTTCATGTCAGAAACATGTAAAACGTTAATACGTTAAAAGTGACTATTACAGAGTTATTGTCGTTTTTTGATATGCTTTTGTTAGTTTTTGCAAAAAAGTCAATTTTTTTCAAATAGAACACCCTGTATATTATTTCATTTTTGAATTTCTTATTAAATTTTATATCAAAAACATGTAAGACGTTAATACTTTAAAAGTGACTATTACTGAGCTATTGTCTCTTTTTGATATAATTTTGTCAGTTTTGAGGTTTTAATTAATATAGTAGTATAGTACTGACAAAATTGTATCAAAAAGAGACAATAGCTCAGTAATAGTCACTTTTAAAGTATTAACGTCTTACATGTTTTTGATGTGAAATTTAATAAGAAATTCAAAAATGAAATAATATACAGGGTGTTCCATTTGAAAAAATTGACTTTTTTGCAAAAACTAACAAAAGCATATCCAAAAACGACAATAACTATGTAATAGTCACTTTTACTGTATTAACGTCTTACATGTTTCTGACACGAAATTTAATAAACAATTCAAAAATGAACTGATATACAGGGTGTTCCATTTAAAAAAAATGACTTTTATACAAAAACGTGTCATCTAATTTTAATCCAGTTTCCTGCAGATGCAGTTAGTAACTGTAAAAAAAATAAAACATGCTTCTATTAGGACCTCTTTTTGTAAACAATATTGCAAAAAATTTTGTCCATCTATACGTCGTTTTCGAGAAATATAATTTTATACAAACATTGAATTTTTCAGAAAAATGGAAATAAGTCAAAAACTTTACACATTAGGCCTATACTATCTTATAACTTTTTGACTAAAAATTATACGGGCAATTCAAAAATGCTATAATATATAGGGTATTCCATTTAAACAACTATAACTATGGTTAGCCATCAAGTTATGGAACACTCTGTATAATACAAAATATTTTTAAAATGTGCCCCTAATGAACAGCTACCACAAGAAAAAAACCGCTTCGAAATATCTTTACTCGTAAAGGCACAATCGGCCTTACCCGCGTAGTTGACTCACCCTGTATAATGTGTCTATAATGATTGAAGCAACTGTAAAATTTTAAAGGTCGAATAGACCTAATATTCTAGCTTCTACACCAGAAATTAATTTTAATCCAACATCGAGGTCGCAAACTCTCTTTTACTTTCTTATACGTAGTATAAGGAAGTATTGTGATGATGAAAATGTTCGACCTCGAGATTTTTGCAGATGTCCACGTTTTGAAGTCCCCTGATACCGAAAAAGTGGTTTTTAAAAAAATGTCTGTGTGTCTGTGTGTGTGTATGTCTCTCTCTCTGTGTGTGTGTGTGTGTGGCCACGATAGCGGTCAAACCGCTGGACATATCAATTCCAAATTTTGTATTTACGAATATAATCTCCCTCTTGAGAACTGATTAGATTTTGAGCAAAATCGGCAGACCGGAAGTAGTAGTTTACTTCAGTGAAAAAATCGAAATTTGCAAATATTTCGTCAATTACTAAGTTTAGACTAAATTATAAAGAATTCATAAATATTTAGAACTTAATTTCCAATATCTTTTATATAAAAAAAATTTCAAAATTCGGACCGGAAGTATCACTTTTACTCTTACCGAATAACGATTTTTTGCAAATATGTCGTAAATTATGCATTCTATATACATTTATGAAGAGTACAAAAGTATTTTAGAGTTGGATTTGGAATATTTTTTGTATAAATGAAATTTCAGAATTCGGACCGGAAGTAACACTTTCATACGTATAAGAAAGTCGTGTGGTGGCCACACCTCATTTTTTGATTAGAACTCATCTCAAACGAGCATTTTAAAAGGGCCATTATTCGATAAATTTTAGTAGTAAATTAATTGACTTAAATTGACGACCCACGATTATGCATGAAAATTTCTGCAAAAAAGGCGATTTCTGGCTCTTGTTCTGGTTGTTAGTTGATGAAAATGTTCATATTTTAAATCCATTTGTATTTGAGCGATTTTGATAATTGACAAATTTAACATCAGAATTCCATAAGCGCAATTTGAGTTTTTTTTTGCAGTGATTTTGAAAATGTCGACATAAACTAATCAAATTTAACATAATATGAATTCGAAATTATTAAGATTCTTAATGCTATTTCAACATATTGGCAATGTTATAGATACATACAAGCATGACCATACAGTTATAACATGATATTTATGGTAAATTAAATATTTAGGTACGGCACTGGTGCACAGTGTTCAAAATGAACAAAAACGTAATCGTAATTAAAAAGTTTAAAATTTTTGATAATGCTCTAATTATGTATTTGTTTGTAGGCGTCATCATACAACTTTTCACCAAGAATTGCTGTTTTATCTTTGTCAGAACCAGAGATATTAATTATCAAAATTTACAATATTTCTTATATTTTAGTACCCGAAACTTATGTTGTGTTTGTTATTACCTGAGCCAGGTATCTTGGTCGATTTAAAAGTAATTATTACAGGTGAGAGTACTTACTTTAAGGATTCAAATGGTGTTATTACTTTCTAGGAAGCTGTTTTTATTTCCAGGTAACATCAGCTGCATATAATCCTATAACTGCTATGTATAATTGATTTTTTAATTAGAGTTAACGTTTATGGCTAATACTTGCTAGTCCGTGAATTTTTCATGAAATGAAAGATTCTTATTATAGTGTAGATCATTAAAAAAGTTATTTTATCTGCGTGGAGGTGCGGAACAAAACCTAATGTATATAAATGTGTGATTAGTTCCGTGCGTATCTAGTGTTTTATTAGACGTTATGAAGTGTAGTCCGTAAGATTAGTTTATTATTTTTTTGGTGTCCTCAGAAAACTTTTTTTTTTGGTGCATTTTCAGCGTTTTATTGCTATGGAAATTACACATCTTGATCTACATCAGAAAATGATGGAAGTATCTAGTCAAGGTTCTTCTGTGAAGAAAATTGGTGTTTTGGCCTATCTCAGAGAACATTTTCAAACAGATGGGGATGAAATTACAACCAGTGCGTTTGAGAATTTTACGAGATAATGGTTTTTCCCGCAATACCTTACAAAGTGGTGTCATTTTGCGTGTTTTAAATAGTGAATTTTCTATTACTATTGACAAGTTTGACGAATATTGTAAGGCCAGTGCAGAATTATATGTATCTTTGTACAATTGATACTTCATGCTAACTATAGTACACAGAATTCTTGTTAATGGTGCTGCAAATTTTAAATTAGTTCTACTGCCTATTGGTGAATTATCAGAAGAAGCCCTAGAGTTAAAAATAAGGACATAAGGAAGTACCGGGACAGACATACGCAAAAAATCAACCCCTTTAAAATTAATGAGGACTTTAAGACGAACTTGAACTTAAGGAGTACGAGTATGACGACGAAAGCAAAATGTATAGGGAAGAGCAACTGAAGACTCTATTTGTTTTGTCTCTGTCTTGTCTTGGCTATGTGTATGTCAGAAATAACAGGCTAAAAAACGTCAACCACCCCTCCCCTTACAACAGCACCTCTAGCTCTTTATAATTAAATATATTTATTAACAAACAAATACTTATGTGGTAAATATCACAGGAAGTAACGATCGTTGAGACCGTAACATCTTTAAGTAATTCTTTCATCCCCTAAGGGGTTAAAATCGAATGAGTCGATTTCTATTGCTTATACATATTTGAACGGCATAAAATAATTCAACAAGATTCAGTTTTTAACCTACTTTTACAGTGTGATTAATTTCCATCACGAATTCGTTCATTTTGAACACTGCCGATTTAAGACATGAACATTTCTAAATCGTAAAGCGTAAGTCAATTACAGACACCGATTAGATACTACATACATGGAAGATAATTCATTTTTACTTTTGGATTTTTGGGGTGATTACGTGTCATGTGTATAATTAGCTAGTAAAGGAATATTTAGTAGAGTAGTGGTGTTGATCAATTCGGAACTAGTATCACTCATATTGAACAATATGATCTATATATTAATAATCGAAATTAAGAATCAATGACTTTGTTAAATTAGTTTGAGCTATTATGTTAAGTTGCATAATTTGTCATTACGCAAGTATACATATACGAAAAAATTTTTTCATATATGAATAAATGTATGAATGTATACTTGCGTGATTTAATAGTGTGAGAGCGCTTACTCTCCAAGAATTACTGTTACATTGCATTGTAATAGGTACGCCACCTATATGGCGTGTTCATTGAATGCACGTATATCTACAGTTGCCTGATTAGTATAGTTGTACTACCGAGGGCAACATTACCTTGCGATGTCGCACTTGGGTAACAGATGCCGCTGAGAATCTCTCATGGCATTTGGTACGGTAGGGTAGATGTGCATTCATACATTTATTCATATATGAAAAAAAAAATTTCGTATATGTATACTTGCCTGATTTAATAGTGTGAGAGCGCTTACTCTCCAAGAATTACTGATACATTGTATTGTAATTTGTCATTGGTGGATTTCACGTCCACACGAGTGACGGTAATAAAAACTACTTTCTCCATGACTATTGAACAATGCATGCCTTCCTATTGAATATTAAATTGAAGAATGGCATCAATTCCACACCCCGTGGAATCCAAATTGGAATCCACTGCCTCTCGACCAATCAGATCCTCGAATTGCGGAATCCACGGACAGATCGTCGAATTAGATTCCCTTGCAAAAATAATTATTAAGTAAATTTTATAGTCGTTGTTAAAGTATAGTCTTCTACTCGCGCATAATTGCTATTATTCACGAAGATGTTACTACACGAGCCGCATCCTCGTGAATAATAGCTATCATTATACACACTGGTTGAAGATATACTATTTTAATATTAACTGTATGCAAGAGATGTCAGAACGAATGGTTGATACTGTGGTTAAGAAGGTCAAACACTGAAATAAGTTTTTAACGTTGCCACATGTTACTAGGTTTCTATATCTCACAACGGTCATCTGACAACAAGTTTCTTCGTACAGAAATCGATTTCTACCTCACCCATTTCCCTAAGCTGTTTTACTGCATACATTGTAAATTTTTGAATAAACACATCAAAACAATACCGGATGCATGAATTCTCTAAAGTAGATCATTCAAGTACCTACTTAATAATAACCACTTAACGTTATCAAAAAAATAGCACTACAAAAATTACACAGCCATATTTTCGAAGGCTCTTATCACAATACTTTATTCGTTTGTAATTAGTGTACCTATTATTATTATATTTAATAAATTATGAATCGATAATATAACAGAGACAAAACATCTTTATTTTTTACAGTAAACTTAATAAACTTTGATTGCTACCTTTTATTTGGTAAGAATAATAATAGATTAATATAGCCTGTTATATGTATAAGCAACACTTTAGACATAAAATATATTGACGAGTTATCTATAAAATTACAACATTGAACGTAATGATGTGTTTCGCTGGCTAACACGTTTCCAGGAAGAAATCTTTCAAAAAGTAATCTTTGAAAAAGTATATTACAGGATATGTTTGCTCTAACTGGTAATTAGCTTTTGTAAAAGTAAATAGTGAAAAAGCAACATGATTTCATTTTAACGCAAAATTCCCGTTTACCGAACATTTGAATTTCTACTCCCAATATATGTATGTAAATTTTAGGAGATTCGAAAGGAAAAACACGAACCCTTATCTGAAAAGACCAGACTTCAACATATCCGAAAGAAAAATATAGGAATTCGATTTAAGAGAAAATCGTTTCTCGATATAACATAATAAAACTATGCTTTATTTTATGTGTTTGGCAGGATCCAAAATTGCATTAACATAAAGACATTCTTCTTACCACAGATTGTTATCTGGTTATATTGCTAAAATATTATAAGTACATTTATATACTCAATAGATGTGGCAAGAGCTTTTGTTATGTAAAACACTCAAAAAATACCTAACAAATGTAATTTTAGTAAGAACTTCAACATAAACAAACTTAGAATTAAATTTAAAAAAATATTCTTTTGTAAGATTAAGAATAAAATAGGAATCATGTACTAGCGGAGGATGGCTTATGAGGTAAGGTATGGGGGGGGGGGCACATTGTTCATTACCATAGCTTTGACTTCTCATTTTTAATATTTTTCGGAATATGTACTTATTTTAACTGTTAAAATATATATGCGTAGTCTAAAGACAGACTTTATATTTTCCCATGGTTTTATAAAGAGGTAATATTAATTTTAAGTAACAGATGTCGCAATAAGTCGAAAGTAAAATGACCAACTAAATCTCGTTATCGTTGCGCGATATAAAGCCGTCATATAACGAGATTTTTCTGATTCTGCTAACCTCAAAATGTCGATCCTTAAGTAACGCCATCTATCCAAAGCATTATAAACTACTTGGTGATCGGTGAGCGTTTTTAAAATCACGTGCTAAAAATATGCAATTTGATTGGATTATATTGATCCTACTGTTATTGATATTTGACTGATTTGACATTTATTTTGTCTAAAAATTTTCTAATACTACACATATTCACCCGTTTCATTTAATGTGTGCCTACTTATGTACTATGACAACTATTACTAGTCTTGGATTGAGTTGGTCTTTACTTGATGTAAATCCATTTTCAATGTGAAATAAAAAAAACAAATGTTTTAGATTTACAGCGTAAATCTTAAACATTTGGTTGTTTTATTTCACAACTATTAGTAGGTTGCCAGGGAAAAAACGAAGATGCGAACTCTAAGGTATTTGAGGGCTGAGTTAGTACAATTTTAAAAATGAAAGAAGTGGTGAATTTTAAATTAAAAACATAAGTAATGAATTAATTAATTTAAAATTAAAAATTTACCTAATTACATAATTATCAGTGTTAAAAGCAAAAAAATATAATTAGAATTTTCAACAATGAGAAAAACTACTTTCAAAGAATTTAAAATTTAGTATAAACGTCAGACTTGATATAACTCAGTACGGTTTAAAAATTCAGATTTGGGTTCGAATCTCAGCCGCAGATCCATTTTTAAAATTAAAAATGTACCTAATTAAATAATTATCAGTGCAAAAAGCAGAAAATTGTAATTAGAGGACAGAAGTGGATTTATTATTTATTATGAACATTTCAACATTCTCAGTTTTTGTTCTGTAATTAAAAATTATCTGTTGGATAAACAAATATGCTATAGTAATTATTAAAACACTGTAATTATTACCAATAATGCCACCTTGTTATAATAGTAAAGTTGAAAACTGTCAACAAGAAAGTAGTTAGTGTTAGAGCAAATTTTGGTCAGTCTTGAAATGTGTGCATAAAAATACAATAGAGCTTGTATAGGCAGCACCAAAGAGTGTGCCACTGTAACTAACCAAATTAGCAAATCGCAATAGTGCTAAAGTGGAAAAATATATATCAAATATGTACCGAAACATGAGTTTAGTCAATAATTACATTTTCAACCTGTGTTATTTGGAAATATTCTAGATTTCTTTTGATAAGTATACATGCACATATATCATTTTATTGTAATGTTCGAGTTATTTTGTCTTAAGGGGGAGTGCTCACTACCTCAATCAGTTTCTTAAAAATCCTGACTTTATTTTTTAAAATATATGGACGTTATTTTTTTTAATTTATTAAAAAATAAAAGAAATATCATAGTATAGTCCCTTTTCCGAAAATATATGCAGAAAAAAAAATAAAAATTGAAATTCGAAAAATATCCGAAAATTAACGATACAATGATAATTTAAAAAATATTCTGACCACATACTTGAAAGAGTTGAAAAAATATTTTCTTAATTAAACTTGTAGATTTGAATTTACTGAATATTGGTAATATATAATGTAAGGAAAGTTTTTGTACTCATTTTGTAGCCGAATATATTTTGTAATAACACATGGATATATTAATTATTTATTATTTTATAAACATAATATACAATTAAAATTATTAATTAACGGCTATTTGCAACAGCATAAAAAAAATTTATGAAGCGTTAGGTTCAAGAAGCATCGGTATTTTTATTATCCGGCGTGGGTGAGAGTCATCTAGCCTTTTATAGACTTGCGAAACAATAAAACGTGTTGACTGCTCACAAGTGTCACAAAAATAAAATGTTGTTAATTTATAACTGCCATATCTTTTTCAAATAACCCCAATATAGTATACCGAACCATTACATGCCTGCAAATTTACGAACATGGCACTCTGGAGTGGTATTCACATCAGACATAATGTAAAAACAAACTTTGACACAGTGAGGTTATAATTACATATAAATATCTTAAAGTGTCAAGAATATTTTACTATCTGCTAATGGGGCTAGTTGTTTGATGCAATAGTGAAACCTTCCTTGTGGGGAAAGTTATACACGGTGCATTAATAATAAATAAGTCATGGATCAAGGTTTATAAACTTCATTTTAGTCGCGAGATTTATTAATCACGAGAGAAACGTAGCGGAGCAAGTGATTATTAAAACGAGTGACTAGTGAGTTTATAAAACGAATTTCATACTGTACTATACTGTTTCCGCGACAGCAAATAATCAAAACAGTACCAAATTACGTGTCCGTTGTCGCATCACGTCGTGTTATTTTTTTACCTTCATGAAGATCGTCATCAAACGTTAGTCTTCCACGCTTAAATTCTGCGAACCATTTGTAAACCGTAGTTTTGGATGGTGCTTCATCCCCAAATAACGAATTAAGTTTTTCCACACATTGCTGTGCTGTTAAACCGTATCGAAAATCATAAAAGATCGTCACTCGAAAATCACGATTCGAAATTTCCATTTTTCACACAATTATTGCTTTGTTAAATTTTATTGAAACAAAACTGCAAGATTTGAAAGCGAACTGTCAACTGAATTAAAGGTGAAAAACGTCATATTTAACGAATATGACAATTGTAGAACGCTGGAAATGCAAGGGGTACTCGATTCCGGGAACTTTAGCAGTGTCCCTCGTATAACCCAAGCAAATTATTTCTTTGTATATAGGCAAACAAATTTTTGGTTGTTGGAAACAAATAATTCTGTTACATTCATTTTGTTGTTTCTACTAAATATTGTTTTTGAAAAACGACTTTCAAGTCACTAAATTTCTATTCGTCCAACAATTCCTTGACATTACCCATATTAGAAAATTTCACAACATAATGGCGTAAAATTTAGAGCCCTTGTAAGTTATATATACATATCTACACTATACAAGAGCATTACAAATGACACGAATGCAATATAAAGGGAAATAGGTATCAGTACGCAGCACGAATAGACTGGCATTGTTTGGACAAACAAATATGAGCAAAAAAAAAACCTAGCCAGACTTCTATTTCCCAAGTGTCTATTTCATATTTGATTGTCTCTTTTAGGCGCCAAATGCCTTGGGTGATATTAAAATAATTCTTTATTTCTTTTAACATCTGTGTTTTAGTTGAAAGTAGATTTACGGAGAGCCAACAATTTCTTTATTTGAAGCAACTAGTAGACGCTTGGTTTAAAATATAATTCACCAAATAATTTAGTTCCGGGAAACAAATGTTTTAACAAAATTATTTGTTGAAATCAAACATTTTATTTTGTATTTTCTTCAAGTACTATACAAAGGATCTAGGTCGAAGCAAAGCAATGTCGACGAAATAAAAATCAATGAACACATCATTACAATGCTGTAGTATACTTACTCGACTAAAGGTCGCTATTTTAATATAAGAACCAGACGTCCATTTTTAACAATTTGTCCGGCGTCTCGCGGCGTTTTATAAAAGTATCGATATTTGGAAAGAATCTACGGCAGGCAAGCTAGGGAATGGCGGAAGAACGGGAAGGAAATATGTATACGGTTTTCGGCGGCCATTTGGCTATTTCGCCAGGATATGAGTTTTATATTATTTTTGTTAATTTTATAACGTTACACTTTAATAATAACAAATAATTGTTGAGAACTGATTATGATATTACTCAAAATTTCCGATATAGTAATATTTCCGAAAATGATCTTTTTAATGAGGTATCATTATTAAAAAAATATATTGTTAAGTAAAAGGCTAAATGTTTGTATCTTGGGCATCATAGCAAAAATCACAATAGAAAACAAATGGTTAGAAATATTTCATCTTTTTGAAACAAATCATGTTCCATACAATAATGCACTGAAAATTGTGGAATACGTGCTGTCCTTACCAGTAACTATGCGACTGAACACGTTTTTTTCTACGGAAAATAAAGTCTCATCAGAAAAATCACAATTAAGCGTTGAGACTTTGAAACCATTTTATGTGTGAAATACAATTTAACAAATTCTTGTGAAAAATTTCATGACCTTTTAAACGACAGCAATTTAGAAAAAGAAATCACTCAAATGAGAAATATGCCAAAGAATAAAATAATACATACTATCCATAATTTTTTTAACGTATTATATTTGTAAATTTTACTAATTTTGAAATTTAAAAAAAATATTACAATACTATTTTTGCGTCCCATAAAAATTTTTGTTGCTCCATATAGACCAAATTTTTAATCAAGAACCCCCCCCCCCCCAATAGTGTCCCGCTTTACCAATGTTTAAAATCTGATCACCTTATTTTAATATTACTTTAATGCATTAGTAGACAAAGAAAACTCTATAATTGTGCCCAAAAGTATTTAATGAATATGTGAAAAAATAATAATTACTACGTTTTATTCTAATTGTGTAAAAATATTATCTTTTAAATTAATATTGCGTTTGTATTGGTTTAATTCGTACGTACAAAAGGTAAAGATTGGTAAAACTAACAAAATATATATACCGTATGTGTCAATTTTCATTAGGTATAGGGATTCAATGTTTACGTGCGATTTATACGTATACAAGTAATACGTGGCAACGTGGCACTTCTACTGCCCGTCACCAACCCCGGCAACAATCGACATCACAACAATTTTCTCCGATCTTCCCACTTCTCTCCACCAGATTTTACATTCAATGTTTAGCTGCGAACACGTTGCGATCTAGTCTGCAATAAAAGCCGTCTTATTACTGCAACGCGAAACATCAAATGGCCGCCGCGATCTCCTGATCTAGTAGTTTATTGTTATTTTCAGAATCCTTTTTTATTTACCTTATTTTTAATTTTATTAGAATTACGCTTTTGTTTGTGTCATGCAGCGTGAACGCAGCTCAATAATTCCCTGCATTTACTGAAAGGAAAAACAAAAACAAATCCTTGCAACTCGTAAATATTATTTCTGAACGCATTACAAACACCCAAGCCGGTGGTCGAATAGTGACTGCTAACCACGCTAACTTGTATTTACGAGCATGCATCGGTCGTGCTGGCATTGGAAAGGAAAGAAGGGGTACTATGTTGCCACGTACTGTATGGATTAATCGCCTATGGCTAATGAAAATTGACACATGCTGTATATTTTATATATTGTACCTTCAATTAAATTCTTGACATTTTTTATTAAAATGACATCTGTCAAAATTTGACTTAAAATCGATATTTATCAATGTCGCCATTTTAACACCAATCAAATCATAAAATCTAATAGGTAAAACAGTTCAGAAGAATTAAATTCCGGGAAATAAGAACAGCGAATTACTTCTTCATGAATCAATTAAGTTTCCTTTCAATACCGAAATTAAATTCCGCATTCAGCAATCTAAAGAGATTATTACTAATCTAGCAATCTTCGCCTATGATTTCATTATGATACGTATAAGGACATACATCTCGGAGCGATAAATTGTTTTTTTTAATATGCTAATATAAAAGCTTCTTAATTGGACGTACACTTTTTACATTGTACGAGAACGAGATTGTTATTTTCTTCAGCGCACCAAAAGATTATATAACTTTCAATGAAAAAAAAAACGTTAAATGACTCACTTAATAATATTCAACTGCAAGTTCTAAAATGAATGCAAATTAACGGCAAAATGACTGTAGGTTTGAGGATGTTAACAAATTAGGAGTATCGGTACTGCTAGTACTAAATTAAATATTAGCGCACTATGTTAATTAATGCATGTTTTTAAATATTTTCCTTCGATATTTTTTTTTATATATAAGTATACTTTTGTTATTATTCGAAACCATTAAAAAGGAAACTGGTCCTACTATGAACTGTGTCCTCAGTTTGGCACATGTCTTTTGTCATAAATATTACTACTCATAAGTTTATTTATTTAGCATTGCTTAAAAGGAGAGCTGTTTTAGTGAATGTAATTATAATCATGTAATAAAAAAAAGATAATTGATAGATAACCTTAACTGTTTAAGAGATTATAAAAAAAAGTAACAAATCTGCCTTTGGAAACTACCATAGCACTGCCAGCAAATCCGTACATCATAATATACAATGAAAAAAATATAACACTTTACAAAACAACACTCATATATCACGCAAATGAGAAATACTGAATTACAAGATGTGAACGTTCTGCATGAAGACCTTCAGCAAATATTAGTGATGAACACTGAAATACTTTTCTATTAACACAAAAAAAGACAACAACAAAAAATGGATGCGAATATTGTTCTGGACTTGGGCAAATTAATTGAACGATTTTCATTAGAAGTGGGACTTCCTTTTCCTTGATTTTTAATATAAGTTAGTCAACAACTCCGTGGCCTTTTTCGAAATGTATTTTCATAAAATGTCCAATCAATTTAATATTTCTTTGTAGGCATTTAATGGTTGCTTTATTAAGTCCTCCAAAAAGCAAATGTTGCCCTCAAGAAGGCAATTTATAGCTATGATGAGTTACAGTCTTGTATGCTGCATGACATGGAAAGTGCAACACCAAGAATGGGTGCGAATTTTTTGACCAAACTTGGTAGAAACGTATAACTAATCAAAAGCAATAATTGATTAAAATTTTGTTGCGATAGATCAAGTGGTCATGACACATCTGACACTTCATTCAGTTTTCGCTGACATTAATGTGTGGTGTATTAATTGTTTGTTTGAAATTAATTTCAACGGTTTTGTCTTATTATACCTTTGTTTAACGTGTTTAAAGAGTTTTATTATGCCTAGAGTGCGGCAACGTGGAAATTATCGCCAATTAAGCGAATTCGACAGAGGTCGAATTGTTGGTTTGCGAGAAGGTGGTTTTTCATACAGGGAAATTGCAAATCGCCTTAACCGGAACCAATCCACCATTATCATGGACTAGGGAAGGTCAGGAAAGACGCCAAAGAGGAACCGGAGACCGAAGAAGAACTAATGAGATACAGGACCGCCGCCTTCGCTTAATGGCACTAAGAGACAGGTTTTCCAGTACCAGATCAATTGCTGACGTGTGGTTAGGTAATATTGGTCGTCCTGTAACCCTTCGAACCGTTTATCGTCGAATTAGGGGTTTCGGCTTACAATCTTATCGTCCACATCTTGTGTTACCACTTACGGCTCAACACCGACAGCAACGTTTGGAGTGGTGTAGATTGCGACTGCACTGGAACGTGGAGTGGCACAGTGGTATTCAGTGATGAATCTCGATTTTGTCTAGGGATGCATGATGGCCGTATGAGGGTCAGACGAAGACGTGGGGAACGTCGTGATATTCAGTTTTCCGTTGAAAGGCATGTGCATCGAGCAGTGGGTGTTATGGTATGGGGTGCTATAGCATATGGGAGTAGGTCTCAATTGGTGTTCATCCAAACCACCATGAACGCCCAGCGTTACATTGATGAGGTGGTAGAACCCCATATTCTACCATATCTTCAAACGCTCGAAGACCCACTTTTCCAGCAGGATAATGCCCCTCCCCACGTAGCGAGAATTTCTATAAATCACTTGGAAGAGGCTCATGTCAATATCTTGCCATGGCCACCCAAATCCCCCGACCTCTCGCCAATAGAACATGTGTGGGACATTATGGGACGAAAACTTATGAATTTAGCCAATCCCCCGCAGACACTAATAGCTCTCCGGCATGAATTACAGGTTGCTTGGGACACCATACCCCAAGAGGATATCGACCACCTAGTCGAATCAATGCCACGAAGAGTGAGGGGTGTGACACTAATAGGGGCGGTTCAACACATTATTAATAAAAATTATGTTAAATTGTGTTAGTCTTTTGTTTTTTTTCTTTGAAATTTTAATCAATTATTGCCTTTGACTAGTTATACGTTTCTACCAAGTTTGGTCAAAAAATCCGCACCCCTTCTTGGTGTTGCAGTTTCCATGTCATGCAGTATATATATAGTCGCCTAAATTTGGTATTTTGTTCTTAATTTTTTTGTCAAATAACCTGCTATGTACTCTAAAACATTATTTACGATTTCCGGAACATTCTCATCTATAACTATGGATCTTGGTCCAGATAAATAAAATAAACTGCTTTCAGATAAACTAGGTTAGCTGTTGGTATATAAGGAATACTCGGCCTTCTAGAACGGTTGCTATTCCACTCTGTTAATCTGCGAATCTAAAATTCCTCGTTTCTTCCAAGAAAAATCATTCTGAAAAGTTTCCAAGGTAATCTTGGTTTAATTTATGGATGCACATGTGTTACCTTGTTTTCATGTTTTCAATTAGAAGTTTCACTGATAACCATCTTTTGAAAAATCTGCAAACATCTTCGCAATTACAAGCATTTTTGTATTGGTTTGAAGTATTTGTCCGAATGTGTTCCTTGCTAGCATAAATTAGCAGCATAGCCATTTTTCATTGGAATATTGCCCTCTTTAACATAGAATATGTAGAATTATCTCAAACCATTCAATCACATCACATTTGAAATTATCCACATTTTCTGTAAGTTCCTTATTGGTTCCAGGTTCTTTTTTAAATAAGAAGCGCAATTCCAACTGCATTAGATAAAAGTTGAGCAGCCTTTTAGTATTACCACAGTCGTAAAATATTTAAATTCACCCACCTAATAATTTCTTATGGAGATCTCCCCACCTAATAATTCGCAATTTGGTGCAAAATATACAGAACGTGTTTTTCTGGTATTCCGTTTGTCTGCTGTCTTCCTGTGTCAAATTATCTCAAATTTCAAAGTGATGAAAACTAAATCCATTCCCTCTTGTCAAATTTGGTAGATCACATCTTCACAATTGGTCTTAGTTACAACAACCAATCGCACATCTACGACCACGCATTTCTGGTATAATATTCAACAAGAAAATAAACAAAACAAGCTGCAAACCACCAAAAGAAACGACAACAATAGTTAAAAGACTAGCAAAACTAGTGCGGATGTGCATATTTAAAAACGTGCGAGTCGAGAAATCACGTCCATCTATCTACCGCAAAAGGGATATAAAAGAAACAGTTCTTTCCCTGAAATTAAGAACTAAAAACTTATATTAAGTGTGATGAGTTGTCTTTACCCACATTATACAAAACAATATGCTAATTAATTAGCACTAGGATAACATACACTGCAATATGTATGTTTTGCGAAATTATCTTACATTATAATCGGAGTGTATAACTATATTTCCAAAATTCCTGATTATTAGACCTAATGTTTCAGCATCCGTGACGAAACAAAAAGGATGTAACAATTAAACCAGACTTTATTGGCATTCCATTTAAATATTTTACATTTTATAAACTGCTTTTTATACACCTTTCTACATTTAATCCAATTGTCGCGGATATATTACTAAAAACACACACAATTGTTGATATGCCCTAATTAGCGTAAACACTGTCAACGACAACAGTGAATGGAATACTACTACAAAAAGTGTAACTACGTATTATTCAACTTTTACGGCTCTATTTTCTTAGAAAGTTAGGAGGAACGGTATTTTGTTATATTTCTGTTAAACCTGATAGAAATATAAACGATCCACTTAAGTCTAGTTTATACAGAGTGGTTGGATTTTCATTGTACACTCAATATTTTCATTGAGAGTATAATATTTAAAAAAAAACAAAATGTGTCTGATACTATTTTTTGCCCTCTTTCTAATCCTGTGAAATAGGATAATGTCGTTTGAAAAACAAAAGATAATCTAATTTTTTTTTTGTATAGTATTGGATATTTTATAGCTTATTCAATTCTGAATATATCTTTTATTTTTTTTTTTTTCGTTGGGCAATGAATAACGCCATAATAACAAAAAATAAAAAAACACATTATGTATTGGTTAAAAAAAACAATGGAAAAAAAATAACACAAAAAAGCAAATATCCTATTGAAGAAATTGTTCAAAATGGCCACCATTTTGGTTGATACATATCTGAGCTCGGTGCAATAAATTATTTTTGGATTTTCTTAACATATTCGGGGTAATTTCCTGTGCTGCCAATTGTATTTTATTTTTCAGTTCTTCTAGGGTATTCGACAGAGTGCAATATACCTTATTTTTTATAAATCCCCAGACAAAAAAATCTAATATTGAGAGGTCAGGTGATCTCGGAGGCCATAAATGTGGCCCTTTATTCCCAATCCACCTATTTTCAAATTCTAATTGTAGAAAATTCGTCACTGATTGTGCATTCTGCGGTGGTGCGCCGTCATGTTGGAACCACATTTGTGTCCGGATAGCTAAAGGCAGATTGTCTAAATATTCTTGAAATTCAGTTTCAAGAAAGCTTAAATATCGATTTTGAGTAAGTGTGCCGTTATAAAAATAGGGTCCTAATAACTGATCCTCCATCACACCTATCCAGACATTTGTAGAAAAACGTATTTGGCATCGAGTTCGCTGAATCCTACGAGGATTCACGTCATCCCAAAAATGACAATTGTGTTTATTAAACACACCATTCCTATGGAAATTTGCCTCGTCCGTCCATAAAATGTGTGACAAGTACTGCCTTCCAGCATTTAATACCCAATTACAAAAATTCATCCGTTTTTGCAGATCAAGCGGTTATAAATTTTGCACTAAACGAATTTTATAGGGTTTCATTTTGTGTTTTTTAAGGACTTTCATGATTTTATACCTGCTGATGCCAAGCGCTTGTACAGCAATTCTAGTTGACGAAGTGGGGTATGCTCTAAAATACGCCAAAATATTTACTTCATCATCTCCTTCTGCATCGTTTTGATTTATATTTCTATTTCTTACATTTCTTATTTTTTTAAAACTTCCGTACCTCACTAATGAAGTGTGGAAATTTAGAAATGTATTCCAATGCGGTTGCCTTCGATCAGGGTATTGATTAACATACATACTTGCAGCTTGACGGCAGTTATCATTTGATAAATAAAAGCATCGTAACATATCGGCTTTCTCTGCATTAGTAAATTCCATTTTTAATAAATAATCTAGCGAAACTATCACTAATGATTCACTAATCACTAAACTGTGTCACCTCATCAACTGGTATGCGAACTGACATTTAAATAATATTTTGTTTTTTAACCGGCCATATTTTCAAAGCATACTTTTTCTTTTTTTTTTTGTTATTATGGCGTTATTCATTGCCCAACGAAAAAAAAAATAAATGATATTATAGTCAGAATTGAATAAGCTATCAAAATATCCAATAATATACAGGGTGTTCAATTTAAAAAAAAATACATTATCTTTTGTTTTTCAAACGACATTATCCTATTTCACAGGATTAGAAAGAGGGCAAAAAATAGTATCAGACACGTTTTGATTTTTTTTTAAATATGATACTCTCAATGAAAATATTAAGTGTACAATGAAAATCCAACCACTCTGTATACTTACAGCATAATTTGTAAATATTGATTTGCAACGATTCAATTTTAAAATTGTTCAAAAAAATATATGGAATATACGGCATACATATTATTCAGTAATGCAACTTAATATAAACATTAGTATAAAACATGAAAACTTGTAAAGAGTTAAATAATAAAGATATTCAAGAGACACAAAAGAAGAAAACAGAACATCAAAATGAATTATAGTTTAAAAACACTGACCAATTCCACTTCATTCAAATAGCGTAAGTGCTGCACATGTGATATTCTCAATAGCATCAAATAACAATATATCCTGGGAATAATTTTATTTCTATATATTTTTTTTACTGTATCATAAATATTAAAATCCATAATTTTTTGATATATAATCCTAAAATCTTTTTCAGATCATTTATGAGCCGATAATGGTGTTTTAATAAATTAAAAACACACTTAGTTAAAAATCTAAATAATAGTTTGTATTTTACTCCACAAAAGGAATTTTAAAATATAATATTTATTCCAAATCCACACTACATTTAAGAGATTGAAAAGTACATCAACACGATTTTTTTTTTCTGTAAGACCATCAACCTGTTAAGTAATTGCAGGTTGCTACCACAGGCATCAAAAGTCAAAAACAAGGAAAAATAAATATTTATATTCAGCACAATAAACTACATGGTAAACGGGTGGACAGTTTGGCATAACGGAACAAGAAAGACGAAATGTAAAAAAAAAACTGTGAAGGATTCATGAAAAGCGATATTGGGGATAACCTAAGGTAATACAAGTCGTCGTCGGAATTATAACTCTATATTTACTTCTGGAAGAAAGAATAAAACAGCTAAGAACGACAGAAGAAAAGCAACAGCCAAGGGGGAATACAATAGAATGATGGCAGGAAAAGTGGAGAGCGGAGAGAACATCGCAATGGACGAAACGACTAATACCAAATATGAAAACGTGGATAGAAAACACGGACATATTAATTATTACGTTACGCAACTCCTCACATGTCATGTGGTTGCTTCGAAACAGATCTCAAGAAATTTAGAATAGCGGGCACGAAAATATGTAAGTATCGTGAGGGAGATAGACCAGAATAAGAAACGAGGCTAACGGGGGACAATATAGAGGAAATGGCAATAAAGAGGAATGGGACAGCACTGCTGAAACTATTCAGAATGTAATACAAACAAGGAAAACGAAGAAAAAGAATAAGAAAAGGAAAGGACAGGAAGAAGAATGCCGTATAGATGATTCCGCTTGATCCTTTTGGTATGAGAAGGGGTATTTTAGTGAATGCCCCCCCCCCTCCCGCAGGAACGAGTGAGAATACAGAAGCCCCAGGTTTTCTCCTTCATTTAGAAAAGAAAGGGTGGCAACTCACACAAATTACGAAAATGATTTTGATGTTCTGTTTTTTTTATATTGCCAAAGAGCAAAGCGTTCAAAGAAATCAAGTCAAGTGAAGCGGAAAGATCATAAATTTCTGAAATTTTTCTTAAAAAAATGAAAGGTTCAAGGTATCCATAGAACTATGTAGAAAGTTTTCTGCGTTTTCCAAAATTCTTTTTTAAAAAGACACAGTTAATATAAACGTACTTCTAAAATTAAGTAAAAATGTAAATAATATTTGTGCATATTTAGACAAAGAAACTTAACTTCCGGCAATAATGGTACTTCACATTATTTGAGATAGCTTTTGACATTTGATGTTTGATTAAATACAAGATAACGAAGGTAAGTAGGAATGATAAAAAAACATATAAACTGACAAATGAATGAATTCAGCGCGAATCAATTTTGATATTTATTAGACTGTACAAGAAGTTTGCATTTATTACTTCCCTGTGAGCTCTAAATGTGTAGAATCGTGTTCATGTAATAGCAAACAATCAATGATTATAGTTTTTTTTTTAACATACTAAAAGCCGAATCTCCTTGGTTACGAACCGAACCGTTAAAATCGACAAAATCATCGAAATTGTGCAAAGAACTCCTCTCTGAATACGCGAAATTGAAATTTGGGGTGGTTGTACGGACGACTTTAAAGGGTTCCTCGACGGAGAGATTTTCCTTTTTAGTGGAGCGTGTACAGAGATATGGGCTTTTAAAGGGGAGCGTGCAGTCGATGTTGTAACAGAAAAATGGCGTACGTTATGACGTATCCCCACGACAATCAAAAAATCCCGAGAAAAATCAAACTGACAGGCGATCGTATATGTATCCCATGTTTCACTTTTAAGCTTGAAATTCCAAATTTTGAAGGTTTCGAGGGCCCAACAAGACTCGGAGTCTTAAGGAACCGGCTTTTTGGAACCGTTTACATGCTTATTGCAAGTCGACAGTCGCACGTAATCGAAGGTACCAGCAAATTAAAGTTCATTTGCAGACGGATTTGGTCAGAAAAATGGCCGATTAAATGTGCACTGATATCAATGTATTCCGGACAGGCGAAAAATATATATCAAATTCATGTGCACTGCCGATCAATGTATTACGGTCCAGCGAATGTTCGGCATCTTCACACAATACATAACGGTCCCACTTGATTTAATATTTTTATCTATACAGGGGTTGATTAATATTTTAATAATGATTATAAATTTGAATTAAAATTCGATAATTCCAGAACGTGTGTTTCCTTAAAGCGGAAAAGGAGGATTGCTTTCGACATTTATGGGCCCCTTCGAAATAATTTTATTTAAACGATTACGCAAACATGCACAGTGGGCGGAGCTGGTTGAAATCAATTTCTCTTTCTTCTGATAAAAAGTAAAACTAGGCACTTGGGAGTTTTTGCGGTCGCTGATCGCTATTCCAATGTCAAAAAAAATTGACGTATGAAAGTGAAATTTTGGATGCGGGGGTGTTTGCGGTCGCCGAACACTAATCCAACGTCAAAATGTCAAAAAAAAAACAAAATGGTGGAAGATTTTTTTTAAAATTGATGTTTGAATGTGAAATTTTAGATACGGGGGTCTTTGAGGTCGACCGATCACGAATCCAAAGTAAAAATGTCAAAAAAAAACAAAATGGCGGAAGAGTTTTTTGAAAATTGATGTATGAATGTGAAATTTTAGATACGGGGGTTCTTGAGGTCGCCGATCACGAATCCAAAGTCGAAATGTCAAAAAAAAATGGTGGAAGGGTTTTTTGAAAATTGATGTATGAATTGGAAATTTTGGATACGGGGGTTCTTCAGGTCGCCGATCACGAATCCAAAGTCGAAATGTCAAAAAAACATAATGGTGGATTCAATATGGCGGAAAGGTTCGTCAAAATGTCTTTAATCTTGGTGAAATTTAGTATATGGGAGTCCTTGAGGTTGCTGATCACGAATCCGAAATAAAAAATTTAAAAAACAATGTGGCGGAAAGGTTCTTCGAAACATCCTTCCTTCGTAAACTTTAACGTGATTTATGTTTAACATTTAATTATCCTTCTCGCTCTTCAATGTTCAGTGTAACGGTTTGTGTAAAAAGGAAAGAAAAGTTCTAAATAATATATACGATTGGCATAACAGAATTTATATGTTTACAGGGGTGCGTCAAAAGTTAATAAAACCGGACATTCTAAATGGCGTCATGACAGTGATTACTTTTTACAGGAAACTGTGAAAAAACTCTAAGTGGCCGCGAAAAAGGCGATTCAAGCTCGAAGAGATTGCAAATACAACTAGTCTCAGGATAAACACCGTTTAATTTGAAAGGCAAGTACTTCAAGAAGCATCGTTTAACGTTTTTTTAGGTTTGGTTTGTGACAAGTATACAACGGATGCCTGGTAACAGATGCATATTGAGTGTCGTGAATCAGAATTTCGCAGTATAAACCCATGTACGACAGAAATAAATTAGAAAGTGTCACTTATATGGAGTATAAAGTTTAACTGATTATCAAAAAACACTTTCTTTGCATCCAACACTTGTCTATTTACACTATAATCATAAGTATACAGCTATCACCTACGAGAGGTGCCCGACGAGAGATTGAGAGATTTGAAATAATATAGTTTAAGTGATTCTGTTGACACCAGTTCCATACAAAGTCAATATTTCTTTACAAGTGGAGTGCGTTAATTGGGTTTCAACACGCTATAACAGCTATAATTTGGAATCGGACATTAAATCTTCAAAAAAAGTAATTCATAAATAATAAAAATAGTAAAGGGCCCTAGTTGAACCCTTAATACAAACCATATGTTACAGTAAATTCAAACGATTGAAATCCATTATACATACTGTAAGAAATTCCAATGAATAGAAATAGTGAATAAATTTACTTAAATATTAAGTTATCTATATATATTACATCAAAACAACACTATTATTTATGTCTAATTCAATTTCGAATGATTATCATATGTGAAAAGCATTTCTTCCTGCTGTTTATGAATGCAAACACTGAATAAATAAAACACTTATGTCAATTTTTCGCAATACAACTTTAACCATGTAAACAGAATATTATTCAGTCCGACACGTTAAGTGACAAGAAGAATCCGATTTCACTCCCCATATAGAAAAGCGCCTTCGTATGGCGCGTTCCACATAAAAACAAAAAAGAAAAGACGACAACAAACAGAAATGAATTTAGTTTTAAATGCTATCGCATGCAATGCTGTGGGTGCATATAAGTAGTTTTTACGACAAAATCTCTCATTTCTTAAATACCGGTATTACATGGACGTCAGGGGAAAGTTCTATTATTAATCGACAATTCCGCGATCGAACGGTTCTACAAAGAACGCAGACTGCATAACTAAAAACGAGATAATCACCTGTTGATCTACAACTTTCGATTAAACGATCAATAGGAAGTTTATACAAGCGAATAGTAGGGTAAACCAGGAAATAGTTTTAATCCATTTTAATATACCATTTCGATTCTTTATCACTACAGATAATTATACTTCGTAGTAAACAAACTACTCAGCCATAAAAGGCGGTTGATTTTAAATCCTCTTTAAAAATTATTGAGCCTGTATTGTTGTTTATTCCTCCTTTAGGTTATTAAAAGTGTAATTGCAGCTAATTATTTATTGTCATATAAGACGTAGAGCTATTCCTATTATGTAGGTTGACTGAAAATATAATAATCTTATAAATTTCATCTTGATTTTCAATAAGGTAATGTATGGGCACATTATAAATATACAGTTCTAAGTACACGAAAGAAAGACGAATAACAATTAAACATAATTATTAGGGCGCGGACATGACCGAGTTAAACTACAACGAAGTTACAACGGAGCAAAGAAATAATGTAAACAACGCACGCTTACTGAATAGCACTAATTCATATGGTGAAGTGCAACATCTGTTTACGCTCGAGAAGAACCTGAGAATGAGAGCAAAAAATGGCCATAAAATAAGGAATTTATGAGTAAAATTCTTTCTACATCGGCGTAGATAGCCTGAGGGGTTTTTAAAATTTATTATATTTACCGTATATTTCGCAAGAGAAATAATGTAAATATGTATATACTTACTGTTATTTAGTTTCAATAACATACGCGTACAGTTATCATTTCTTTAGATCTAGAACGTTGTTTATGTTACTTTTTCTGATATGAAAATGAATTGTCAGTGATTCCGAAATTTATTACAAAGTCTGCAAAATATCGTTACAGAATGCCAAAATATCGCACGTTCGTCACTTAGCTTTGCTAAAACATACACAGAAATAGTTTTTATGCAGAGAATTTCGATAGTTTACAACATTTCGTTAAATGTTTAAATGACGATGCTCGAAGTAATTCTGAGTGCAAGGAACTAACACAAATCCCAAATTTAAAAAATCAGTCGTTATTCTTTCAGGAACACTTTGGAAATTTGCCTAAACTAATCACATATTATGAAAATCGAATCACAAATTAAAAAATGGATTAACCACATTAGATGTGTAATAATTCGAAGTGACTTCGGATGTGGCCATCGGCAAAAGATAGACGCAGTTTTTAATAGAAATCCAGATTTAATAACATTGCGGCAATTGTGTATGCTAAATACGCTGAAATAAAAGAATATTTCCAGTACGCACATATAACCAGTTGCAATGTAGAAAGGACGTTTTCTATCTACAAGGATGTACTTAATTCAAAGAGAAGTCTTACAAAAGAGAAAATGAACAAATACTTTTGTATTCTATATCTATATCTATTTTGTATTTTATAGATCACCAGCCACTTGTTATCCAATTATATAAATAAAATTAAAACCTCTTTAAAAATACAACATTTCAATAGTGCGCCCATGGGCGATGAGTCATGACTCGCTCGTGTCCGCGCCCTGATAATTATATATAAAGATCGTAAGAGCTGTAAGTAACACGCTCAGCGCGTGTTAGTTACGTTACATGAACGAAGACAAAATTCAGCCACTAATTACACACAAATACAAAATATATAAAATACCGCTAAATGATTAGTAGGTATGATATGCCAAACTTTGATGTATAAAATATAAGGGAATGATTAATATATTATTATAATTTTAAATTTATAAATGTTGAAGAGATAAATTACACATTCAAATGATTCTAGCGACATCTCGCGTAGGGACACTGGGACTAAATACCACGTGTTTAATTATTACGGAATCATAACTTAGACTACAAGTTTCTTAATGTTCAATTCTGCAATAAAGAGAGGTCCCGCCCCCTCCCCCCGGCACATGTATAACTGACTTCGGGGAATTCCTTTACAAAGAAATATGTTTTGGTTTAAGACACTGAACTTGATGTCTGTGGCTTGATACTAAACAAAAACAACTGAAACACCTTCACCACACTAAAGTACAAAAAACTAAATACATATTTCGACAACAAGGGTGTCATCTTCAGTAGCACTGAATAAAAACCGCGTTGTCTATACACCGTAGCGTATCACCGTATCATCAGTGTTGTTCTGTTTACGCTACAGTGAATAGAATTAATCAATTGAGAATCGTATTTTTTAGTTTTAAAATAATTTTTTGAAAACGACACGTGACAAGTTTTGTTGTATCACTTACTAATTTGAACTATATTGGTGTTCACACTAGTGATGTTGGATTCGGTTACTTTTCAGTACTTGTAACTATCCGTTACTTTCGAATTCAATATCCCATACTTTTTTATTCGTTGCCGTTACCGAGTACTCGTTCAAATGTGCGGTGCAGGAATATGTATGGTGAATATATAATATGGTGCAAACAAAATGTTCACTTATATACTAATTTTAATATATATTACGTTAAAGAATAAAATCCGTTAAAACAATCACACAAAACATTTGAACTCAAAATCAAAAGTAAAATGCCAAAGCCTAAAGTATTTTTTAAGGAGTCCCCGTTTTAGTTACGATAGGCGAGATATTCTATCACAAAACCATAAAAATCCCGGATTCCGATATTAAATCACACAAATAAATGTGGAATGTCCATGGTACAAAATTAAATTTATTTTACATTGCATCAATACAGTAAGTTCAAACAAACCTTTTATAATGAAATCGATCTACGCAAATACAAGTAATACTAATAATTGGTGAAATTCCAATATTTTGTAGAACATTATTTACTCTAAATTATATTTTATAATAAAATGTTTCAGACAAGAATGTATTCTAAAAGTTATATACTATGAGAGTAACTGTTTGAAAAAGTCACAATATTATTTGAAACCAGTATTCGTTACTTCGGATCTTATCGAATAACGAATGCTTTAGTAACGGATAGTTATATTTGCAACACCACTAGTTTACACTTGTGCACTGATTAATAAAACACTAAAACACCTTTACCACACTAAAGAACAAAAAACAACATAGTCGTCGAAATACGTGTTTAGTTTTTTGTGCTTTAGTGTTGTAAATGTGTTTTCGTGTTTTTGTTTATGTTTTGGTTTCAAGAAATGAATAACAAGTTCAAGAAAGAAATACATAAGTTTCAAACTTTAACGATAAAGGCAAGAGAAAAAAGAAGCATTTATTCATAGGATATAACAACTACAATACAAATTTAGAATAATTTTCAAATAGTAAATGCATGACTCTATTCCTAAATTTAAGCAACATTTTAAGCCATTCCGTTATAGTTCCACGCTACCGGTGTATATTGTTATGAGTTTTAATCAACACGTAACTGCGATGTATTTTATTGGAGGTTCCATATATTTATAAGTGTTTATACACTCACTGTAGCATTGCTATATTAGGTACTACATTTTAACCTAGAAGATATATTAAACCTTAATGATTAACGAACTTATTAGTTACATAAGAAATTCTTAAAAATGCGATATTTTTTTCTTGTAAAATAAAGTTGTCCAGGAAACAAATTACAGCGTATGCACCCCACCATGAATAAGACAGTTTTACAACTTAATATTAGAATTACAATTCGGACAATTCTAGGTGGCAATGGGGGACATACTGTATGGAATTGTTAGCAACAAAATTTTGTTTTTTAGACTTAATATCTTTTCTTTTCCTAATTCTAATATTATTCTCAATAGCAATAAATAAACTTTAAATTAGATATTTGAGATCATGATCCAAATATATGTAATTAAAGCTTTAAAGTGCATTTAAAAATAACGGATTTATATATAATGAGATGTTGATATTACAAAGACACATATTCATAAACTTTACTCATATCCTGTCGGACTATCACGATGTGTGGAGAAAGTTATGTACCAACGTATGTAGATTAAACACATAGATTACATTATAATGAACATTTCTACAAACAAAAAAAAACTCTAATTGTATAAACGTATATTGTAAATAATTTTCATGTTGACTTACTGCCACAAGAAATTTTCTATACGGATATTCAGTATCATAATAATATATGTATATGTAGGTAATATCTTTATGTACTTATGTGCACATTTAATGACAACGTTAATCTATTTTTAAATTTGAACATCTGCCTTTCATTTATCTCAGTTTTTCTTGTGGTGGGCCCTCAAGTAATTAAAAGAGGTGAAGGCGTAAACATAAACAAAACAAACTGTTTACTTTCATGGGGATAGTTCATTAAAACCAGACTTAGACACAGTGTATAGGTAGTTTACTAAACAATGTTGCTTGACACTGTCTGATTTTTGTTAAAAAAACACACATTACGTTCGTTAGTAAAGTTTATCGAAATTTCCTACATTTATATAATCCTAAAAAGAGTCTGAATAAACAACATACCTAATTAATTCGGGTGATTCATAGTAGATAATTTTGAAGAAGCTGACTTTTTGTGAAAGGAGTTCTTTTAAAGTAAATCTATACGTATTTGTACGAAACCTCAACTCTTTAGCTATTAAAAGATTGCTATATCAAATAGAGCATATACACATATTATATAGTATTTTAGGTTGGTTTATACTTTTGGATGTAATGGTTGTGGAAAGAAGGAATAGGCATAAATGTGATTCAAAGACCACAGCCCATCAAAATAGTCTACTACGAGGGACACTATTTATGTATTGAGAATAGAAAGAATAAACAAATGAATTTGATGAAAAATACCTTTATTGCTTTTCAAAATAATCGCCTTTAAGATCTATACACTTTTGCATACGATTGAACCACCCTTCAAAGCACTTTGTCCAGTCAGAAGATGGTAGCTCTAAAACATGCGTTTTGAAGGCCTCAACCGCTTCTTCGGGCGATGAAAATCGTTGTCCACGCAGTTTTATCTTTAATTACTGGAAACAAGAAGAAGTCATTGGGCGCCAAGTCGGGGCTGTAAGGCAGATGACCCATCAATTCGATCTTTTGTGTGTCCAAATACTCGTTTGTTGCATGTGATGTGTGTGAGCTCGCATTGTCATGATGCAAAATGATTCGTCGTTTTGGGTTGGTTTCTCTCAATTTACCGAAAACTTCAGGCAAACAAATGGTCGTATACCACGCTGAATTAACGGTCTTTTGATTTTCGAGAGCCACAGTTGCCACAGGACCAGTTTTCGTGAAGAAAAACGCCACCATTTGCTTCCTAACGCTGCGAGAACGAACAACTTTTGTTGGCTTTGCTTACATTGAAACACCTAAACTGCCGACTGGCCTTTTATTTCTGGCTCATAAGAATAAATCCACGACTCGTCACCTGTGACGATATTGTATACCGCTTTGGATGCACCACAGTTGTATTTTGAAATCATTTTACGGCACCAATCGACACGAGCATTTTTTTGGGCATCTTTCAACAAATGTGGAATCCAACGCGCACACAGCTTCCAAACATACAAATGTTCGTGCTAAATCTTATGTATGCTGGTCATACTAATGCTTAAATATCTCTCGATTTCTTGATATGTCACATGACGATCTTCTTCAATTAGTTTTCGCACAGTATCGATATTTTCCGGCACAACGACCGATTTTGGACGACCTTCTTTAACTTCGTCCGTGAGCGAACTACGTCCACGTTTGAATTCAATGTAGCAGCGATATACAGTGGGTGTGGATGGCGCTTCATCACCAAAAGTTGAATTCAGTTGATTGATGTATTGTTCTTCAGTTAGACCACGTCGAAAGTCATAATAAATTATAGCTCGAAAATTTTCGCGAGTTAATTCCATATTTTGGCTGAGATGAAATTTCTGACTACCTATAACGTCAAAAATGTCAAACTTTACGATGACAATTTCAAATTTCACCTGGCAATACCAGTGTTGCCAAATCTCAATACATAAATAGTGTCCCTCGTATACAGGGGCGAGATAGGGGAAGTGGATCCGATTTCACTCAGACTAGACCGACTCGTATTTTGTCGGCTCTCGGGGAAACCTGTAGGTAATACGGTAGCCGAGAGCCGACAAAACACGAGTAAGTCTAGTCTGAGTGAAATCGGTTCCACTTCCCCTATCTCGCCCATGTATATAGTCTACACTAGGCATGGGCGAGATAGGGGAAGTCGTTCCGATTTCACTCAGACTAGACCGACTCGTGTTTTGTCGGCTCTCGGGTACCGTATTACCTACCGGTTTCCCCGAGGGCCGACAAAACACGAGTGGGTCTAGTCTGAGTGAAATCGGAACGACTTCCCCTATCTCGCCCATGTCTAGTCTACACTAGGGTCTACACAGATAATGATTAGTTGCTAGTAGCAGGGGTAGTGCACTTCATTTACTACACCTTATCAGTGTTTTGGTTAAGGGAGGGTTTCTTAGAGGGCAGCACTTTATACAGGATCGAAAACATAACTCTCAATATAGTTGGCTGCGTTGGTGAATTTTGTTAGAGTTGTTGTTGTTAAGTGATTTTTCTCCGCCATTTGCAATATTGTGAGTAACTGTCATTGTTAAATACGTTAGTTCTTCTCCACAAGTGCATTTCCAAACATCAAACCGATGATACTACTTTAGAAAATATGCATGTATAGGCGTTACCGTCCACCTCACAAGCAAGTCCCAGTGAAAGACCAGAAATTCAGTATGTGTCATGTATTTGTAAGTGTCATTTATAGCAGCGGTTCTTAACCTATGGGGCGCGACCCAAAATTGGGTCGCGCTGAGTCGAACCAAAAAAGTTAGTAATACACCAAATAATAAGTAATACCAACACCTCCTAGAAGAGTTATTCCCTAATACAAGTTATTCCCTAATACAATGTTTCGGTTTTACCGCTCTTCGCGAATGGCCTTCCGGAAGTGACGTCCAATTCCTGTCCTGAGGCTTTCTCTTCTAGGAGGTGTTGGTAATACGCACGCCATTGCTTTACGTGCGCGCAGGTTCAGTAAGCTCTCTGTCAAAAACTCGTTTCTGTTGTGAATAACAGTGAAACGTGAATACAAGCATTTTAGAAACAAATTTTGTCTTATTATTAATAGTGGAGTGATCAAGCTGCAGTGCGTATTGTAAAATTGTGATCACCCCAAATAATGGCAAAACGTGAATACAAGGAAGCATTTTTAGAATTAGGTTTTACTTGCATTAATGATCGAGGAGTGAACAAGCCGCAATGCGTGTTGTGCAGTGAAATATTAAGTAATGAATCGATGAAACCGAACAAACTTAAAAGACATTTTGATGCAAAACATAAAAATGTTTCCTTTGAGGGAAAAGATCGTACTTTTTTCGAAAGAAAAGAAGCCCATTTAAAAAGACAGCGTTTGGATGCACCAAGTAGTAGTGGTTTTATAAATTCTGCCAAACAAGCTACACTTGCTTCTTTTCATGTGGCTTGGCATATTGCAAGACAAAAGAAACCCCATAATATTGCTGAAAAACTTATAAAACCTGCTGCCATTGACATGGCACGTATCATGTGCGGAGATGAAAGTTCAAAGAAATTACAAAAGATACCATTATCAAATGATACAATTCGTTTACGAATTAATGATATGTCATTTGATATTAAGAATCAACTTATTTCTGCTATAAAAATTGCTGGTTTATTTAGTATTCAACTGGATGAAACGACAGATGTAAGTAAAGATGCTCAACTCATGGTTTACGTGCGGTAACCAGGTTTAATAGATATACAGGAGGACACTTTATTTTGCAAACCAATGTCAACAACAACTAGAGGTGAAGATATTTTTCTTATGGTAGATTCGTTTTTTAAAGAAGAAGGATTAAATTGGAATCAGTGTTTCAGTATTTGCACCGACGGTGCAGCTGCCATGACAGCATCTCAAAAGGGATTTTCGACGAGAGCAAAACAAATGAATCCACAAATTATATCGATTCATTATTCGTTACATAGACAAAATCTTGCTTCAAAAAAATTATCACCCGAATTATGTATCGTTTTGGATGAAATTGTTGCGGTACCTAGTCAATTTTATCAAATCAAGAGCTCTTAACTGTAGAATTTTCCGCGAACTGTGTTTCGAATTTGGTGCAGAATACGAACATTTATTATATTATTCTGAAGTTAGATGGCTGTCCCGGGGCAAAGTTGTTCAAAGAGTATTATCATTACGGACAGAAGTCGAATTATTTTTGAGAGAAAAGAAACACCCATTAGCATCTAAATTCTCCGAGTTGAAGTGGATTACTCAAGTTGCTTATTTGTCAGATATTTTATTTGAAATAAATAATCTAAATACGTCTATGTAAGGACGTAATCATACTAGTATTGAATTAACTGAAAAAATTACATGTTTTAAAAATAAACTCAAATTATGGAGAAATAAGGTTGAAGTAAAGAAACTTGCTTCATTCCCGACTCTTAATTTACTTGTTGAAGACAATAATATTGATATCACAGATTTTGAAATACAGAAAATTATTATTAATCATTTAGAAAAACTAATAGCAGACTTTGATCGATATTTCCCTGCAGACGATGTTTTCAAATATAATTGGGTTCGAATGCCATTTAATTTTGATGTAAGTGATTTGCATGAGGAATTTGTTAATATTAATCAATTTCAAGAACAATTAATAGAAATACAAAGTGACCAAGCACTTCGATACAATTTCTACAAAAACACTGAATCTTTATGTGCTTTCTGGTTAAAATTAAAAACCGAAAAGCCAATAATTGTTAAAGAAGCCCTAAAAGTATTATTGCCCTTTTCAACAACATATATGTGTGAGGCTGGTTTTTCGGCTCTGTGTGTAATCAAAAACAATTACCGGAACAAGTTAAATCCTGAAATAGATATAAGGTGCTCCTTGACAAGCATTCAACCGAGGTTTGAAGATCTTTCAAAATGTATTCAAGCACAAGGTTCTCATTAAAACTGTATGACTTGCATTTAAAATTTAAAAGACTTAACATAGGTATTGATATTTCTTTTTTTTTAGGAATAAGTTAAAATGTCAATTATTTCCAAAAAGTTATAAATATATTTTAATTTGATCAATAAAAATTATTAAAAACACTTGATTATTAATTAAATATTCCTTGGATCGAAAAGTACTTTTGTTTATCTTTATTATTAAAAAAATAAAAATAAATAAATAAAATAATTAAAAAAAATCATCATCGTAGGATTGAAGATTTTTTAAAAATACGATCTAAAATAAAGCAATGAAAAAATTTTGACTTTTTTTTGGGTCGCGACATGAACATATTTCTCAAATTTGGGTCGCGGCTTAAAAAGGTTAAGAACCGCTGATTTATAGTATTAAAAAATGTAGGTTTCTTAATCATATTAAATGTATTGCAGTTATAAGGTATAATGTTATTTTTGTATATGATTTACTAAATATATACAGTGCCCGCGGAAAAGTCTGCACCATATGGAAAAAAAATTTACTCTTTTAATTTTTAAAATTATTTTTTTGTAGTTTGTTTTTGCATAATTAGAAACCAAAAACTAACCTAAAATATTTAACATATCGCATTTGCTTCAATGCGTAAATGTCATTTAAAAATTGCCAACGTCCAAACGTGCCAGTATTTGTCAAAATATAAGAAGATGCCATAAGAAAAAGTTGTTTGTACTTTCGCGGACATCCTAAATCCAAAGTTTCGTACAAAAATTTTAATTTTAATTTTTTTTCATAATTTTGTTAAAAACCGTAAGTGTATTTTTCTCTCGAATTCTGATAAAAACCTATGTTACCATGTAACAAACAAAAAAAAACAATTTGTATTTCAGAATAAGGTATATTTTTTTTAAATAAATGATTTCGTTAAGAAAAGTGGAGGACATTCTTGGACTATTTTCATATTTTCGTATGTACCATTAAAAATAAATTAAAAAACATAATGGTCAAAAAAGCTAGAAAATAACCTTTTAAAAATGAGAAAAAAAAGTAATTTTATTTCAACTAACAAAGTTAATTTCAAAAAAAAACCAATTCTAATTCTTAAAATTAAATAAATTCACAAGTAAGCGTAGTCAACAATTCCAATTTTACAAAAATACCGTTACTATACAGTTAAACTAAATGAATAAAAAAATGTTAACAATACTACATTTCTGTATGTCTCCCTTCTCTTGCAATACATTTGATGATCCTTCTAGAGAGCTCTCTTGTAATGTTTACAAAATATGTGGCCGGAATTTCTAGGCAAACGTCACGTATTGTGTTTTCTAGATGTTCAATGTTTCGAAATGGTCGTTTGCGGTACACTTTCTCTTTTAGATACCCCCACAAGGAAAAATCTAACGGAGTTAGGTCAGGGGATCTTGGAATATCTGCCAATCCATTTGTCCCCAAATAATTGATTTAAATAACTCCTCACCGCCAGTGTACTATGTATAGATGCGCCGTCTTGCTGAAACCATAGGACAGATCTTTCTTCCAATACCATATCATCAATTAAATCGGTTATTTCGGTCATGAGAAAGTTCAAGTACCTTTGCGAATTTAAATTTTCGTGGAAAAAATAGGGTCCAATCAATCTACCATAAAAAATACCACACCAAACATTTGTTTTAAAAGAATATTGGTCCCTGCATTCGATGATAAAGTTAGGGTTTTCATCAGCCCACCATCTGCAGTTCTGCGAACTCACCGTTCCATTGGAAGAGAACGTTGCTTCGTCCGAGAACATGATTTCTTTGGGGAAACGACGGTTTTCTTCGAGCTCTCCTTGAAACCACATACAAAAATCAAATCTTGCGTTAAAATCTCGTTCTTTTAGTATATGGACATATTTTGGCTTAAATGGACGGTACTTATGTTTCTTTAAAATTTTTCTCACTGTAGTCTCTTTTGCCCTAGTTCTGTTGGAAATAGCAGCAATTGATGTAGTTTTATGCTCTACTTAACTCTACTACATCTAATAATACATGTTCTTCATGCTGCTGAACTTGCCAGTTTACATGTGGCTTCTTAAAATCATTTAGAACTGAACCGGATGACTTGAACTTATCTACAATACGACCAACAGTAGAGTGCGAAACGAATTTGTTAGGGTGTCTTTGATTAAAAATATTTGCCGTATCCCTGTTGGTTCTATTTTCTCCGTGAATTAAAATGATTTCTATTTTTTCTTCCATGGATAACATTTTAAAACAAATCTATTAGAGAAATACACAAAACTGACATTTATTTAGTTGTTTATGTCTAGAATTTGCAATTATTTTCTTGGCCTACTTGTGAATTTATCGAAGTTTAAGAATAAGCTTGTTATTTCCTGCTTTAGAGATACTAAAGGAAATTTTGCTTAAAACAGACAAGGCTAGGTACATGTTCTAATCTTACAACTAGTGTTATTTTCTAGGTTTTTTGACCATTATGTTTGAAAAATAAACATTTTTAATATACGAAAATATGAAAATAGTCCAAGAATGTCCTCCACTTTTCTTAACGAAATCTTTTATTTAAAAAAAATATACCTTATTCTGAAATACAAATTGTTTTTTTTTTGTTTATTACATGGTAACATAGGTTTTTATCAGAATTCGAGAGAAAAATACACTTAAAAAATTATAATACTTATATATAAAAATACATTTGTTTTAATCTGTTTCATCGGTAGCACTTAGATACAGAAAAGATTTTACAATACCTCACTATTTACGTATACTAATTTGTTTTTCATGTAAAATTAGCATAAAATATTTTGACGTTTAATGTTGCAGACACATGTTAATGTTCCAGCAAATATAACGCCAAAAAATATTGATGCAATTTTTACATTAATTTCATACATTAATATTTGCAATCAAGAAATTTCAAAGTTCCCGCTCATTAAAGAATTATCATTCTCTACAGATTTCTACGGTAATTCTATCAAAAGTACCCGGAAGGGAATTACAGATGGTGCTGATGTTTGCTTCACTTTTTAGTGAGAGAGTAGGCCATCTATACTCTCTCTTTTATCTATGGCTAGTAGCAGTGCTTTATACTACTACTAGCACTCGAATGGCAATAACATTGACTTCAAGTGACAATCCAAATTGAATGCAATTCTGAGAATGGTTTCAAATAACGGAAATTCAATAGTCAGAGTTGATCATAGTAAAATAGCCACTGGCTATATTACGAAATATGTAGTTTATGGGCTGTGTGGCTATACCTTGTAGGGAATGTCCTATCGAGATTTAATTCTGTTGTTCTGTCATTTACAAAACACATTATTTCAAATAGGTAGGCACTCTCACCCTCGCCCGATATATGTCACAGGTTGGAGTGTTTTTAAGGCTGCGTATGAAAAGGTGCTAGAAGGTGAAAAAGTGCCAAAACAATAAGCACTTTAGCAAACAATACAATATAATAGCTAATAATGTGCTTTAAGCAAAAATATAAAGATTTAACGAACTGCACGAGCATACCATGTTGCAAATTAAGTTAATATATAAGCGGTAAATAAATTGAAAAGTCAGTGGTGTTGCAACCACTAAAAAAATTGCTAAATATAAAAATTACATCATAAATTTATATGTAATAGAGCAACTTCACTGGGTATTTATATTTAGATGGAAAAACACACTAACACTAGCTCAACATATGAGTAATTCTTTAAGATAAGTATGAAGTAATGATTATTATAATTAATTAATGTTATTTACAAATATCTGTTATATTTACGCCGCATGACATATAGTATAGATGGCGCTAATATCGTGACGTTCTTTTTATATTGCATAATAATGTAATTCTCATTCCTTGATATCAATGCCTCACTCTCCAAGTTGAGTCCACACATATAATTAGGGCGCGGACATGACCGGTTTAAACTACGACGAAGTTACAACGAAGCAAAGAAATAATGTAACCAACACACGCTTACTGCATAGCACTAATTCATATGGTGAACTGCAACATCTGTTTACGCCCGAGAATGAAAGCAAAAAATTCCCATAAAATAAGGAATTTATGAGTAAAATACTTTCTTCATCGGCGTAGATAGGAGCGAGTGGGGTTTTTAAAATTTATTATATTTACCTTATATTTCGCAAGAGAAATCAAATATTCATTCATATTTACGTTAATTTCGTTTTTTTCATTGTTTTGACTGTTAATTACGTACTTCGTAATTTTTGTAATAGTCTGTTTAATACCGGTTTATTGAATCGACTTCTCCCAATTATCTAGACGTAAGTGTGCACTGGATTTCGTTTAGTTTCAATAACATACGCGTACATATTTAGTTATCATTTATTTATATCTAGAACGTTGTTTATGTTACATTTTCTGATATGAAAATGAATTGTCAGTGATTCCGAAATTTATTACAAAGTCTGTAAAATATCGTTACAGAATGCCAAAATATCGCACGTTCATCACTTAGCTTTGCTAAAACATACGCAGAAATAGTTTTTATGCAAAGAATTTCGATAGTTTACAAAATGTTTAAATGACGATGCTCGAAGTATTTCTGAGAGCAAGGAACTAACACAAATCCCAAATTTTAAAAATCAGTTGTTATTCCTTCAGGAACACTTTGGAAATTTGCCTAAACTAATCACATATTTTGAAAATCGAAATCTCAAATTAAAAGATGGATTAACCACATTAGACGTGGGCTATTAATAATTTCAAAAGTATTCCAAGTGACTTCGGATGTGGTCTTCGGTAAAAATTCAGTTTTTAATAGAAATCCAGATTTAATAATATTGCGGCAATTGTGTATGCTAAATACGCTGAAATAAAAGAATATTTCCAGTACGCACCTACAACCAGTTGCGATGTAGAAAGGACGTTTTCTATCTACAAGGATGTACTTAAGAGAACAAGTTTTACAGAAGATAAAATGAACAAATAATAAGGTATTTTGTATTTTATAGATCACCAGCCACTTGCTATCCAATTATATAAATAACATTAAAACGTCTTTAAAAATACAACATTTCAATAGTGCGCCCATGGGCGATGAGTCATCAACCGTTCGTGTCCACGCCCTACATATAATATACCGGGTGTAACGAGATCATTATCACAGCCCGCCATTTATTTTATACTTAAAATATCTAAAATAAAACTTTTTACATCGTCCATAAAAAAATTCTTGTTTTCTTTAGTAATTTTAAGGTGAAATAAATGTTTCCTTCGCCAATTCGTGTAAATGTGAGAAATAAGTTATGCAATTGTTTCCAACGCTAACTTTGGTGGTTTTTGTGGTTCGGTAATTGTTAAGAAGCAGTTTCATTATAATGGATAAATTTAATAGATACCGCCATCTTTGACAGAAATAATAATAATAGAATTTATTGGCAGAAGATACATACAATAGATGTATTCCATAAATAAAATCGGCTAGTTATACAATGATAACGTTGGCGTTTTACATTTAGCTTAACAAAAGGAAAATAAGAACAGATAATAAAAGCAAAATATCATAAATTTATATATAGCATATAGAAAAACAAATACAAAAATGAAAAAATAAAAGCAACCTTACTGTTTTTCAAGCAGTACACTCTTGAGGTACTTATGGGTTGTGTTTGGTTTAGGAATAACTACGTTTAAAAATTGCACGAGGTTGTATTTCGGAATTGTTAGCAAACGTTTTTTCCTAGTATTTAATCCTAGCCGTTCATGTCCAAATTCAAGTTTATTATACAAGTATGAAGGTTCCTTTGACTGTAATATTTTTAAGTAGAACATCGAACTGTGAAGCAAACGCGTATTCACCATGTTCAGTGTGGCCGCTTCTCGCAATTTATCAGTTACCCCCACGCCTGATGCAATTATTTTGCAAGCCTGTGTATCCTTATCCCCACTCCCATCCATGCAAGGGCGATAGACTACATCAGCGTAAGTAAAATGTCAAAAGTTAACCAACATTTAAGTGCAAATTTTCAATAGAAACCAAATATGAACAGGAATACAGAATGATGTATGTATTTAAAAATCCACTCAGTGTCACTTCCAAGTGTTAAAAACTGAGTGCACCCGAATAAGCCCACCAATCACTCACACATATGATCCAAGTTTCAAAGTTTCATTATAGGTATTAAATAACTGGCGGGCTGATACATGATCTCTTTGACACCCGGTATATGTATGGACTGAACTTAGTGAGAAATGAACGAGGAAGATAAATAAGTCTCCAATGAGCTGTGTAAAAAATCTTAATTTCTATACTTCACTTCACTGGAAAAAGGACAGCATATTTTAATTCAAGATAACAGAGATCACTCCATATTTTCAAGATATTACAATTTGATTAAACCCACAAAATAAACTATGAAATCACTTATTCACGGTATTGTGGTGCCAACCTGATATCTCGCCCCTACCTAGTCATTTACATCTAGGTAAAAGAAAATATAAACCTCTAAATACTTGTTACTTAATAATACTTACTTTTTAGATGTGATTTTATTCAGAAAGTAGAACACTTATCCATATATAAATTATAATTTTCAATTTATATTTACACAAATCATTAATCCATAACTCTAGGTACCACAAGTTATTTTATCAATCTAATCTAATTAATTCCAATATTATTCTTTCCAAAACATATTTACGTATTTGTACATCCTCAACCGTACCGAACCTACTAAAAATACTAATCAGGCATTTCTTCCAGATTCCCTTGCTTACAAATGAAAACAACTTGGGTCAATACAGCTAGAGAAATATGTATTTATATGTGAAGTCACTATACACTGCTAGCCTTACTATTCTTATCAATATCAAAGATAGTATTCTTTGTAGCAATTCCGGTATACATAGTAATATTATTTTTGTTTTATTTACATTATTAATACAAAGCAAAACCCATGAATTTTCTAATCTATTAGGGTGTCCCAGCTAAGACTTTCGGGTCATATATCTCCATTATTATTGAACGATTTTTTTTTAAATTTAAAATGTAGATACTTTATTGAATGAGGAATGTTGTGTTACTTTTGAAATTAGTGAAAGTTAAAAAATGTAATTTTCACTCATCGTTCTTTTTTTTTTCAAATTCCACGAAAATATCTTGAGATGGTTAAGCACCAAAAATCAAGCCTCTACAGAAAAAATGAAGTAAAACACCCCCTGTGACTACTTCCTTTGGGGATACGTCAAAACAAAAGTTTATTCAACACCGCCTACAACTCCTGAAGATTTGCAGAACAGAATCCGAGAAGCATTTGCATCAATAAATGCTAACATGATGCGAAACGTAATTGATGATTTTAGGATTCGTTTAGAGAGGTGCATTGAAACAGATGGTGGTACTCGAATATCTACTAGGTATGACATTTTCATCTTACTTTGGTTTTAGTGTTCTCGTTTTTTGGTCGTTCTTTATTATCAACTTTTGTTATTAAATTGACGTTTTAAAGACAATGTTTGTTTCAGTATAGTGTAACGGTTCTTCACTTAATAAATTGTCTATATTACAACTTTTTTAAAAAAATTTATTCAATAATAATGGAGATATATGACCCAAAAGTCTTAGCTGGGACACCCGGTATACAAACCATAAACTTATGTCTCTATAACAGTTATTACGAGGATGCTACAACAAGATATTGTGATTACATTCATATTATTTCTTTTGGAGATTATAAAGATTTATTTGTAACGAACCTATATTGAATATATGTCTGTATTAAAACACTCTCCCAGGAGACGATTTAAATTAATTAGTATAAACGAATCTAGTTAGTTTGTACTAAGCTTTTTATATATATCTTACCAAACGAAAAAAATATCAACATTTTATGTATTTTTTTTGTTGCAGACAATATGTATTGAATATATCAAATATCGAAGAGAAGCCACAATGCCACATGATATATAAAATATTGTTTTTGGGAAACTGCCTATTTTTTAAATGCAACCTTTATTAAATCATGACTTCTGCACTATGCCAAATTTAAGACTTTTTTTTTAATCCAGCCAAACCTTTGTGTCAAGCTTTATATATCCACTTAATGTTTATTAAATCTACTAGTAAGTCGAGAAGCGAGAAACCCATTTGTGGCACCTGTTATAATTACCACTTATTATACGATAATACGATATATTATTCTTTATTAGGCCCCAAAGCAATGGTGAAATAAAATATTAGTTGCACAATTGAATACATATTATAATATAAAAACATCGGATTCATTTAAAAGATTCCTAACTTCATAGAATATATATAGAATCTCATAAAATTTGTAATGTAGGTACCTATATAGAATTACATAGAGAGATACCTAAGAGAAAGAACTGAACTGGATTATTTCACCACGTAATTCCCTGGCGCGATTATGACTCATAGGAATGAATAATGCTTCTCGTCCAAGTTTTTAATTCTGTCTGTTTTAATATCCCTAAGGGATTGAACTGTGTGACGCAACGTTGCCTGAAAACCATTAAAATTATTCCATAAATGTTCTGTATACGGTGAACATTTGGTCACAAGATAATCCATTATTTACCAGTAATTGTTATTGATGATAAGTATCGGTTTATTTGGGTCGGAATGTTTATGCGCTGAATTAAATGAAACCTATTAAAAATATTGTTATTGATCGATTTACTGTTATCTTGTTACGACATATTATACTTTAATTAGGAGCATATAGAAGAAAGGTTTGCAGCAGGATCGTTGTCTTGACTTCGCTGAAGAGAAATATCTTGAAAAGTATGCTCCGAAGTAAAATATAAGAACATTGATATACTTTCTTGATTATCACACATGTAAAGAAAAAATAATATATAATAATTATTAATTTCTGTATTAGAAAAGCAGCTTGTCAGAAAAATTTTGTAGATTTTAATAGCCGTGGTACATGTTACACACAGTGTGATATATTAGTGCTAGTTTTAATAAATTAGTTCTATTCACTTGATGAATTCTGGCTGTTTTAAGATTCCTTCGTGTGTCTTTCCAGCAACAAAAAAACTTATCTTTCTGCCATTATTCTGCAGGCTGTTTATCATATTACATACCGCATGTGTCTAATATCATTAGGTATAGGGATTCAATGTTTACGTGCGATCTATAGGCGCTTTCTTTCGACCAAAGGATTGCTAATCCAACAAAACTGATTTGAACGTGGATTCCAGTGGCGGCTCTTTAATGAGAGCAAGTGAGCAATTGCACCCCCTGGAATTTTGAAACAAAACAAACCAAGCGGCGACTAACTGTGAAAGTATTTATTTATTACGTATTCATTGTTATTGAACAGGAACGTGGCGTGTACGGCATGCGAAACAACCTACATGCACCGATCGTAGTCATAGATATAATGACGACTAAGACTAACAGCGCACGGATGTAAAGACCCCTTCCACCGAGAGAAACATACCCATGTGCAAGCGCTACTGTTGCTGCGTTAAGCCATTAAACATTACATTGAAGGTGGGGAGAACTGTATTTTGTTCTAGTTCCATATCGTATAATACATAGCATGTGAGCAAGATTCCCGTCGGCTCAACGCTGTTGTAAGATGAATTTCGTGTCTGCGATGCATAATAACACGTTTTCGCGGTTAACGTATGATGAAAAAATCGCAATAAAAATCTTAAACGGCCGATGCCTCAATTATGTTTAGGAAATAAACAATCTGTTAAAGGTAAAGACGTTATAAGAAAATTCAAAATGAATATTTATCAGAAAAATGACTGGATTTGTGGGTGTGAAATTCAAAATACTTTGTTTTGTTTTCCGTGTCTTTTGTTTGGTGGTGAACCGTCTTGGTCAAAGAACGGAATAAAAGACTTAATTCATCTTAGTGCTAAAATTACGAAACATGAAAATTCCGAAGGGCATTTGAAAAATATATTTAGTCTAAGAATGTTAGGAAAAAATAACATTCAGAATGTTTTAGATCATCATATAGAAAAGCAGTTCAACAACACAATGAACAGGTAACAAAAAATAGGCATGTGTTAAATTTAATAATAAATTGCATTAGATTTTGTGGCGCGTTTGAACTAGCACTTCGGGGTCATGATGAACGGCAAACGTCGAATACCAAGGGCATTTTTCGGGAATTGATAAATTTTACGGCAGAATTAGATAAATCGCTCAGAGATCACATCGAAGCAGCACCGGTTTTTAATTGAATTTATAAATGATTTCCCAAATTTTAATGAAAAAGTGATAGAACTGTTCTGCAAGTCAAAGACACGCAAAATGGACTTCGTTTATCGTCAGATGTAATCAAACTGTAGTGTTATATTTATTATTCCCTCAAAACAAACTGTACAACGAACAGTACCTATCTGGAACAGTATCTCGGTGAAACTTATAAAGATTCGGTAAGCGTTCTTGTATTATACTTTTACTTTCTTATACGTAGTATAAGGAAGTATTGTGATGATGAAAATTTTCGACCTCGAGATTTTTGCAGATGTCCACTTTTGAGGTCCCCTGATACCAAAAAAATGGTTTTTAAAAAATCTCTCTCTCTCTCTCTCTCTCTCTCTCTCTCTCTCTCTCTCTGTGTGTGTGTGTGTGTGTGTGACCACGATAGCGATCAAACCGCTACAGATATCAATTTCAAATTTTGTATTTACGAATATAATCTTCCTCTTGAGAACTGATTAGATTTTGAGCAAAATCGGCAGACCGGAAGTAGTAGTTTACTTCAGTGAAAAAATCGAATTTTGCAAATATTTCGTCAATTACAAAGTTTAAACAAATTTATAAGGAATTCAAATGTACTCAAAACTAAATTTGAGAAAAATTGTATTAATAAAGTTTTTCGAAATTCCGACCAGAAGTAGGTCTTTTACTCTTATCGAAAATCAGTTTTTTGCGAATATCACGCAAGTCATGCTTTCTAGGCAGGTAAATTATCAGTATAAAAGTATTTAGAACGTATTTTTAAATATCTTTTGTATAAAAAAAATTTCAAAATTCGGACCGGAAGTAACACTTTTACTCTTACCGAATAACGATTTTTTGCAAAATATGTCGTAAATTATGCATTCTATATATATTTATGAAGAGTACAAAAGTATTTAGAGTTGGATTTGGAATATTTTTTGTATAAATGAAATTTCAAAATTCGGACCGGAAGTAACACTTTCATACGTATAAGAAAGTCGTGTGGTGGCCACACCTCATTTTTTAATTTTGAAATTATGCACTCCCTATGTGAACCACCCCGAGCCGCCACTGGTGGATTCAAAATCCGCGATCAGTCAAACATAGTCGAAAGAACGTTCATGCGCAATCGCGTTTACACAGATTAGCTGTTTATTTGTATGTATAGTTTATTATATTTATTTATATCATACAATGTATAATACTTTTCTGGAATTTCGTCAAAAAATGAAATCTGAAAATCAAAAAACAAATTTAAAGGGCTATCTCCATTATAGTAACTAATACAACTATTAATTAACTATATATTACCTGTTTTTGCTCGATTTATCTCATATTTCGTCAAATTTACTTTAAATTCTATTCCAGTAGAATGTGTTATACATATTTTATGTAGATCTTCTATAATGGGTTCTAAAATTTCTATTTGTTCAGACATGTTTACTCAAAATAATCAACATTTAAGGTTAGAATTTACCGATTCATGGATTCGAAATCTGCTAATCGTAAAATAAGACGGATTCTGAGGGGTAAGGGGATTCCGCTCGGATTCACGAATCCGGTTTCAGAATTCAAATAAACGCAACCGTTCGTTCGGTTTGTCTGAAATCCGGATCATTGGATTAGTAATCCTTTGGTCGAAAGAAAGCGCCTTATATGTATAATGCATCTAATATGTGGCAACGTGGTACCCCTACTGTCCGTCACCAATGCCGGCAACAACCGACATCACAACGATTTTCTCCGATCGTCCCACTACTCCCCACTAGATTTTACTTTCAATGTTTAGCTGCGAACACGTTGCGGTCTGCAATAAAAGCCGTCTTATTACTGGAACGGGAAACATCAATAGGCATCCGCGATCTCCTGATCTCTCTCCAAATGTTTGTTTTTTGTGGGGATATGTAAAACATATTGTTTATACCCATGAAGCTGGTTAAGAGAAAAATAATTGAGGCTGCTAATTCAGTAACTGCTCACATGTTAGAAAACGTAAGAGTAAATTTCTACAACCACCTAGGGCAATGTTTTGCTGTGCAGGGAGGAATTTTTGAGCCCCTTGTGTAGTTTATTATTATTTTCAGAATCCTTTTTTATTTACTGTATTAGGGTTATTTTTTATTTTATTATGGCTATTTTTTTTATTTTATAAGAATTACGCTTTTGTTTGTGTCATGCAGTGTGAACGCAGCTTAATAATTCTCTGCATTTACTGAAAGGAAAAAGAAAAACAAATCCTTGCATCTCGTAAATATTATTTCTGAACGCATTACAAACACCCAAGTCCGTGATACAATAGTTACTGCTAACTTGTATTTGCGAGCATGTATCGGTCGCGCTGGCATTGGAAAGGAAAGTCCCTACCCCCTTTACCACGTTGCCTCGTATTGTGATGATGTTATGATATTGATCGCCTATGGCTAATGAAAATTGACACATGCGGTATATTACTATTGTATATATACGTAGTTAGGTTTAAACATATTTCTGTTAGTTATTATTTCCATTCTGTTTTTACTTCAGTTTACGTCGTATTACTACAAAATTTTTCTATTTAATTGTATTACTAATTGTATAGTGACCTGTTACATACACCTTGTAGTGTCTACGTAATAAAGTGTATTATTATTATCATTATCATATTTTCCAACCCTGAAATGAATATACATTATGGACCTATAATAATACAAAATTATTTATAGAATTTATTTTTGTTTTTATACTTCATTGTATACCGTAGTCGTCAAATTTTAATTTCGGTTTGTACTTCGATCCCATGCATAAAATGACCTTATAATATACAGCGATGCCTGCTTGCTAACAGTGGTGGGAGAGCAACGCAGTGTCGCGGGACCCTCACGCCTTACATTTCATAGGAATCATTTGTCGAGTGTACTGTCTTGGCAGCCTCGCTGATGTTTATCTTTAGTTTATTTCGTCGCGCTCTTTTCCTCTTTCTACTTTCGTATCAGAAATTAAAATATGTCGACTACGGTGTAATCGTTTCTGTTTTTAAAGATGATCATTTATGGATTCTTTTGTACATTTCCAATACAAATTTATCTTTTATACACAATTACGACTATATCTTATATACAAATATGAATATAATCGGAGGTTTTGTATTTCCACTATGTACAGCAGCAAATAAAGCAATCGTGATTGATAAAACCTAGTCACAACTGAAAAATTCCTTAAATTTCGTTGTAGTTGGTAGTGCCACAAGGAAATTTAAGCAATTTTTCTTGAAATACGTAAACACGCATATGCGAATTTTTAATCAGAGTTAGAACATCTAATTCTTGTGATAGTTTGAAAATCGTCTACAACTGCAAATTTGTATTATTAAGAACAACAAGTTAGTAGTTGCTAACTAATCGAATTTGTGGTTCTACTCTTCCATCATCGATCAAATTGTACGCATGCATCGTGCAGTTTCTGATAGTTACCAATTACTCTGCGAACAAACCTATGTAATAATGAGAGTGCGAACTGTGGAAATTGCATAAAGCAATATAACAATATACATAGTTTTTACGGTCTTGTAATTTTATTTTCAACGGGTGATTAATGATCTTACAAGATGGTCGTTAACGTAAAAATATCTTAACAAAAGTTGCATAATAAGAGAGGTATTAATGTTTAAAAAATAAAATTATGTTTTTTTTAAATTTTAAGGAAAGTAAAAGTGGTCTATCGCACCAACAGTGAATACGTTGAGATGTTAATTTATGGGGAAGCACGCCAGAATTTTACTGCTGCAAGTCGACTGTACGCAGAGCGGTTTCCTAAGGCCAAAACCTATTCCACAAAAATTCACCGCTCTAGTAATCCGTGCACGAGAAACTGGTGTGCTGCAACCACGTCAAGGTCGGGATGGTGGAGCTGGCCCAGTCCATTGATTATATATAAGGAGATATATCAACGAGCACTTTTTCACAAAAATTGTAAATATTCTCAATAGGTGTCGGAGCAAACCAGAAATTACCATCTTATGCAGTTTTTCCCACAATTTGGGAATTGTAGATTTAGCGCTTTCTGGTATTTATTGGACGTACTAAAACTTGGTTCACAGCCTGCTTTGTAAATATGTAATAAATCCTACTGATTTGACACTTTGTTTACATTTGTATAAATCGACATAATATAGGGCCAAAAAATCATCCTCTATTTTTTTTTCTAAATGCTCCTTTGTATTATTACGGAAAATGAATATAAATAGGGAAGTTGCTTGAAATAAATGAAAGAAACAGTATTTCCTGCTTTTCTCACCTCACATAATTGTTTTAGATATATATTGTGATATTTTTATTATTTGTTTTGACTTGTCATGCTTTCTAAATATATATATACGTCTGTATGTGCAATATATTGAAGACCAAAATTCTTATTTTCCTACCTTTAGTGACTTAATAAGTTCCTACACAAGCCCCATAAGGTATTTTAAGTTTCAATAAAAACATATTAAGATTTCGATGACCCTGCAAATGCACAATATTTTTTCTCAGTTTTTGTTCAATGTGTGTGTATATGATCCCTGTTTTTATAATATACTTATATAAACAAGGATATGATGAATGTTATTAAAATAGATAATGAATGTATCTATAATGATGTGTCCTATCAAAACAATTATTGAAGAAATGTAAACGAAATGTTTTAATTAGGATCGCTAATATAATCGCAGGAATAAGATAATCTCTGTGTATTGGAATTGAGCCAGTGAATTCTAAGTTAGCCGTTTGTAAAGTGTAAGTAGGTTGGCTATTGTTGGACAACTCAGTATATTTATCTATCTGAATCTGAACTATCTTTGTTTTATTTGTTATTTAATTCCTGCCTTACTTTCTTATTTTCTGGCCATAATTAAAACTATTCGTGTGCTTACTGTATAGGGGTGATTTACTCTATTATTCATTAAGTATATCGCGTTCGCTATTTAGAGGGATGCTTTCTGTCTGTATGTATTAGGAAGTGAAAATATTTATTACAGTTAATAGAAAATCTGTTTGACATAGGTGTTACATTACATACATAAGTACTCAGGTACTTTCCAATGTTTTACAAAAATTGATTTATTCCAAATGTATAATTTTACATATTATTAAGGATAAAACAAGAGACATGCTTGAAATTACTTTATTTGATTTTTTACATAGATTTTTTTATAATAAATAGCACAGAAATCAATAGAAATAACAAATAATTTATAGATTCTTCACCTTTTTTAATTTCAAGCTTTCTTTGCCAATTACATGCTTAGAAGAAGTAAATTTACATCTCTTAAAAATGACACATGTTATGCAACGTTCTAATAGTTGCACCTTATGTTGTTTACAAGGTTCGTCAGTTAAAAACGATGTTCTTTCCAGATTTCTTGTAACTTTGTTTAATATCCTTTTGCGTAGTTTCATCTTATGTTTTGTACAATCAAAATATTTTTCAAATGTATCTAAAGTCAATTTAATTGCTTCACATAGCTGATCTGTTGGTGCTAATAAACTAAATGCACCTTCTTCAATATATCCATACATTTTATTTAATATGAGTAATTCATTTTTATTGGAAAGTGTAGAGGTAGTATCAACAAAAGAGTGGTAGCAAATTTTACATTTTGATTGCTCAAACGATGTTCTAGCCAGGTAGCCGGCGAAATATGTAATACTGCATTCTTGTAATGTAGTTTCGGTTTTTGTAGGTGTTTCAACAGTCCCTCCTGATAAAATATCACAAGAAGATGTGGAGAAGCTACTGGAAGAGTGCAGTATTTCTTGCGCTGTAGAATCTAAAGAAATTGGCTCCAATAGATCTATTTCAGTCTCTATTTCTCTTGATTGATGTTCACAGTTTGATGCCTCCGAAGGTGTTAAAAGAGAATTTATTGCATATGAACGGAAAGTGGTTCTGAATGTTCGCGCGCTTGGATTAGGGTTGTATCCTCCTTTTTGACGGAAAATGGAAAATAAATTCTCAATAACATCCTGGTTGGTTTTTCTAGTAAGAATATATGCATCAGGATGTTTGGTTGTTTCACTGTCATACAACATTAATATTCCTCGAATTGTTTGTAGGAGTCCATCAAAACATGGTGGTCTTGATGGTGCTCTTGTTTGGTTATTTTTTTTTAAATTTTGAATAAAGACTAAACTTTCTTCTAATGTTGTTCTTACTAGCGGATGGCTATGATGTAAACTACATTTGTATGGGTTAGGATCATGAAATGTGCTGCTATTGAGTGTATCAAAAAGATTATTTATCGTAGATATAAAATTTGCAGTGTGTAAAGATGTATTTGATCTTAGTTCTCCTGTTGCTACACAAGTCCGAATACAACTTGCCACGGAGTGACTGAAAATTTGTGTAGCTAACTTCACTGACATTTTTTGAAATCCTTTAGGATTTATATGTTTTTCCGTGATTTTTGGCATTGCTCTGCAAGGTTTTGTGCTGTCAATATCATAGGCTTTACGTATATCTTGAAAACTAATAACGGTGTTATTTGAAATAATAAAATCGGCCTTTAGTAGATTATTGCGAAAATTCTTTATTAGATGTGGCACATCATAGACAGCTACAATGGGGTGATTTTGAATATTAAAGAAGGGCTTTTTCTCAGTCACTCCCAATTTTTTGTAAGTGCTTTGATTCGAAGCACCTTGATCGCAAACTGTTGCATAAGGGAGTAATCCATTCTCTAAACATCTTTCTATTATATCTTGCAGTAGTACTACAAGCTTGTTTGCAGGCACGCCAGAATGACTAAGGAAGTATGCCAGTGACAACTTCCATCTTGAAAACAACCCTCTAGCAAGAAAGACTAACGCATACCTTGCTGGTCGGCTAGTTCTTCCAAGATGTCCCAAATCCTCAAAACCTTCTATAAGATCCAGATGTTTGTTGTATTCACTTATTTCCTTAAGTGACATTTCGTCGAAGCTTATCACGCAAGCTCTCTCTACAATGCTCCAACTTTCTATCTTTCTGCTAATTTGCCAAAAGAGCTTTTGGCTAAGTCCTGGTAAAAAGCTAGACCCACTAATCCATCGTTTTATTGTACTAGGTGCTGGTAGTACAATTTTTTCAAACAAGAACTTATACGCTGTGGGTGATTTATAATATAATGCCAACGCAAAATTTTTCTGATCTAATGGCCACTTTCTTACACTATTTTGTCCTAATTGCATATTCACTAATGTTTTGCTACATTGTTTTTTAAATAAATATGTATTCAGTTGATGATGTAAATTTGAGAATCTCACTTTTTTTTTTAATTTGGATATTTGTGCTCGTTTTCGTAAAAGCAATTTACTTTGACTCTTAATATTGCTCTTTAATTTTTTTTCACGAGATGTATTTCTTCCAGATATAGTTGAAACTTCTGCAACAGGAAGATTTGTGATATCACGCAGCCAATCCATATCCGCTGATTCATCCATTAATTCTACCTCTTCTTCCCCTTCGTCTTCTTCCAAAGTTATATTTTCATCGCTTCGTATTTTTCTTTCATACGTTGTTATAATTTTAGACGGGCCTGGTTGCGGCTCAGATATTTCCCGTTTTCTTTTAGAATCGTATGGTTGGGGAACTGCTGATTTTGTTAAACGATTCTTCAGTATTGGATTAACAAAACTGTCACTCTCGAAATGTCTTTGGCAAATTTGATACCTTTTTAGGTCTTCCAGGGGTGTGGTGGCTAAGGAAGAGTTTCCTATAAACCAAAGAAATTTACATTTATAGATTTGGAGATGAATTAATACCAATTTTCACTTAAATAGTATTTTATTACTTTATTAACTATAATTATTAATTAAAATGTTTATTATGTGAAAAATCCGTACTCTATCATCATTAATACTTGTTTGTTTAATACCTTTTGCTTTACAAAATAATGTAATTTATTAATTAACTTGATCTTATACCAACATTTTTTTGAAAGTCTTGTTGTGTTAGTATTGGTAATTTTTTATACAATGATAAACACAATATTCAGAAACCTTGCAAATTAGCACAGAAAGTTGAGGGTTGCGATTGTTAATTTTATCTCAAATAACTAGTACTTTACTCTTGATATAATTTTACGTTTCCTTAATTTTTAAACATCCTTTACGTTATACCGACATTCTGGTTATAGCTATCGACTTTTCAGAACAAGCGAAACTCTTTATGAAGAATGACTTTCTCAAAAAATAAGAAATAAAAGATTTTAGGGGTATAGTTAGGTCAATCCGGGACACACTGTATATATAGGTCTAAGTTAATATAATAATCCTGAATAAAAAATTGTTTAAACTCTGTCATTTAAATGTAAAAGATATTTGAAATTATATATGTATGTACTACCTATAAATAAAAATTTATGGCTTAGTGAGTTAACATATGTATGTCAACATACATATATCCTTATTATCTGCATATAGAGATACCTACCTATGTGTAAAATACTGTTCTTAAAATTAGGGCAATATAAAGGAGAACTTTAAATATTTAAATATAAGTACATCATAATTCGAGCTGAGGGATTTTGCGGGGTGCCAGGATAGTATTCAGGTAAACGCACGAATATAATGACCTTGTTTCGATCGGTGATGCATGCGCGATTTTATTGCTTTACATGCATTCGCTATTTATATCACTTAGGTATGTCAGTTATGTCGTTATAAAGTTTATATTTAGAGAAATACTAAGCAAAAAAAATTAAATTCTTAACATACATAACATAATTTTTTACAAAAAAAAAGACAATTTCTCGGTAGTACGTATATTTTAGTAACTATGTGTACATTTTAAAAAAGAAGTCTATGCCTACATGTTTATACAAAAAATAAATAAAATTTGAGTTTATAATTAAATAATATATTCAGGTGAACGTATTTTCTACATAATTTAAATTGCACTGAAAAATAAAACAATCCTTATATTCAGCAGAAACACCATAAAAAGATCTATCGACAAAGCACAATGTCGCCTATTCATACATTTATACATAAACTCGATGCCGCTCTAGTACATAATGTATTATGTAAACATAATACATGCCGCTCTAGTACATAATGTATTATGTAAACATAATACATTATGTACTAGAGCGGCATCGAGTTTATGTATAAATGTATGAATAGGCGACATTGTGCTTTGTCAATAGATCTTTTTATGGTGTTTCTACTTAATATAAGGATTGTTTTATTTTTCAGTGCAATTTAAATTATGTAGAAAATACGTTCACCTGAATATATTATTTAATTATAAACTCAAATTTTATTTATTTTTTGTATAAACATGTAGGCATAGACTTCTTTTTTAAAATGTACACATAGTTACTAAAATATACGTACGACCGAGAAATTGTCTTTTTTGTAGAAAATTATGTTATGTATGTTAAGAATTTAATTTTTTTTGCTTAGTATTTCTCTAAATATAAACTTTATAACGACATAACTGACATACCTAAGTGATATAAATAGGGAATGCATCTAAAGCAATAAAATCACGCATGCATCACCGATCGAAACAAGGTCATTATATTCGTGCGTTTACCTGAATACTATCCTGGCACCCCGCAAAATCCCTCAGCTCTTCATAATTATTAGGGTAATAAATAATGAAAATATTAACGCAAAATTCCAGGTCTGTTATCTCTTTCTAACCTTAAAGAGACAAGGTAGGTATTTCATGGATGTTAAAAATTAGAGGCCCTTAACTGATATATTATGTAAACACACTTATCAATAGCTGTTTCTGTTCTAGCCCATCTGGTTTCAAATATGCTTAGGCTTTTTCCTTGAATTCTGATATGGATGTATCTCTAATACATAATTTCAAATAATTTTATTTCTGGGAATATATCTATTTTGTAATGACAGCAGTTAACAGATTTCGGAATATATTTTATAATTCAAATTAGTAAATAATAGAGTAATAGACAATGAAGAAAATATATGTACTTATATATTTAAAATAAGGACAATTATGGTTATTATTATTGTTAGTGTTATTTCTGTGTCTGTCTAATTTCCGCTGTCTATAAAGGGTAAAATTTCTTCCTGCAGTAAGATGAGTATATTTATTATTAAACCCAAAAGGTAAATATTTGATATTAAATATGAAACTTACCTGAATTTAATATCCATTGCTTTACACGTTCCAAATCTTGCACAGGAAATGAGAACATACTTAGATTCGGAACAGTTCTTCGGTTGTTCTCACATTTAAAATACTGACACTTATTACCAGCCATATTTTTCGTTTGAAAAGAAAATATGCAAATTCAACTACACTGGCTTCGTTGGCGCCCAGAAAATTAAAAAAATATTTTTCTATTATACCTACTTACGATAGTTCTGTCATCTAGCGTTGAAAAGTATAATTATAGGCAGCATTTTACTGGATGTTCTACCTTTTCAATTTGATATACATATATATATTGGGATGTAGGAACACTAGCGACTTTAAGCGGCCTCATCCCGAAACTGAGTTTTAAGCGTAGCCGATTTTCTTATTGCGTTGATATATCTCCTTATATATAATCAATGGCCCAGTCTTAAATCTTGTCGAAGAAGATCCTACTAGTACTCGAAAAATAGCTCGCCAAGTAAATCTATCAAATCGAATTGTCTGGCGAACACTGCGCGAGAATCAACGGTATCCCTTCCATGTACAAAAAGTACGGGCTTGACAACCTGATGATAATCCTTTAAGTTTACAATTTTGCCGATGGTTTCTACAAAAACAAGATGAAATCCCTAACTTCCATTGTATTAGAAGCAACGTTTACACGTAACGGCATAAATAACTGTCGTAATACTCATATCTCTGTCGAAAATTCACATTCAGTTCGTCGTAATCATTTCCAGCACAGATTTTCGATAAACGTTTGGGCCGTACTGGTTAATGGAAAATTTATTGGCCCCTTTGTGTTGCCATATCGATTGAATGGATATGATTATCTCTTGTTTTTGCAAAATCATTTGATGGAACTATTGGAAGAAGTTCTTTTGAATGTACGTAGACAAGGGTGGTTTCTTCATGATGGCGCATTGTACAGCTAGTATAAAGGGGATTCCATAAAAAAACTGTTTAATTAAATATGCTCAATCACCCCTTAAAAAAAAAGTACAAAACTTTTTTAACAGTAAAACCTTTCTTACTGTGCTACTTTTACGTTAATGACCTCCTTTTAAGATGTTAATCACCCCACGAAAATAAAATCACAAGACCGTAAACGCCCTGTATAGGTAAGGTTTATTAAATTTTCTAGGGTGAGAGAGGAATCACCCATGAGTACGGTCACATCGACCATAACATTAATTAATAATCTATATATGCGTATTTAATGTCTGAAAACTAAAATTTATGACAAAAATAAAATATGTGTACCGATTATACGCGTACAAAAAGTGCGTACATTTTAAATCAGTTTCGGTAATCCGACAATTTTAGAAGTATCCGCAAATAGAACTTCTATTTTCGGCATCTTCTAAGAACATTTAAAGCATTCTTAATGAGTTTTATCTAATAAAACCATGCGTTTTCAGAGTCAAAAACTATTTTAAACTGTAGAAGTATTCGCGTATCGCCTTGAAAGCTAATTGAAATTCCAGGTAATGATAATGACCTCTCTCTCAAATACATTCGATTTTGATGGTCAAGATTATAATAATATTCAGTCAAACAAACATATTTTTAATGCAAGTAATTAAAGTAACAAAATTTTAATAAAGAAATCATTCAGGGCACGACTATACTTGAATTACATTTTATAAAACATAATAATATAAGCTTTAAATATAAACTAGTTCAACAGCCAGTGAATATAACAAAATGTATCTGAAGTTATAAACCATGCAATAATAATATCCTATTTCGGCACTGTAAAGTAACTTTATAAAACCCATTTTGGTTATTAAATATCTTACTTTAAAGACTAGCTTCATTTTTTTTTTTAAGTTGGGGCCATATATTAAATTAGGACACATTTTATTTTAAATACCAAATATAAACGTTTCACAGTAACAAAACTGTTTAAATAAATATTATACATGGGATAAAAGAGACCATTTTAATGATTATTTGAAATAATTTATTAATTCAGCCAGTAAAATTTGAAATTAAAATGATAAGACTTTACTAAGAAGTTACTATAGAACTGGCTAAAAATTAGAAAATGGAGATTGGGTTTATTTCATTAACCAGTGCTTACAGGATATCCTGCAACAGTTTTCCTAATCTTCCAGTTTACTTACGTACAACTGCAAAAACATATTTATGCTTGTGTTATTAAATATGGTGAAGCAGGGGCAACTCGTAAACATGGCGGTGGAGGACCTAGAAAACGAACAGCATATTGTATAGAGGATATTTAACGTCAAATGGACAACTGACCCAAAAATCAATAGCAAAGCTCTCTCAAGAAGTTCAGCTGCCAGAGGGAACATACCATACTATTCAAAAAAAAAGACTTAAAGTTGATTGCATATTAAATTCAAGCAGTTTTGGAACAACCAGGTAGGTTTTGGTACAAGAACACATTACCTACTGTCAAGATTTTTGAATAACAAATAATAATGACATTCTCGACAAATGTTTCTTTTCGGATGAGGCTTGGTTCCATCTTTGAGGATATTTGAACAAGCAAAATATGATAATTTGGTCTGCAGAGAACCCTCATGAATTTGTGGAAACTACGCTACATCCAAAAAATAGGCGCCTGGCTAGCAGTTTCAAGAAGACGAATTATTGGGCCTATATTTTTTAATGAAACACTAACAGCTGAAAGATATCGAAATGAATTATTACAGCCTTTTATTAATGAACTCCATGATGTTGAACTTAGGGAAGGATATTTCCAGCAAGATAATGCACCAGCGCACAAATCTCGGGAAACAATAACTTTTTTGCAACCATTTTTCGATATAAGAATTATTAAGATCCAAGATCTTCGAAACTGACAATTTTAGACTATTTTAGTTTCCCATATTAAAGAATAACATTTTCAAGACCCGACATTACACAATTGAACAACTTCGTAATGCTACTGTGGATTCTTGTGCTGACATAACCCAAAAAATCCTAATAAATGGCTCTGAAAGCATGAAACCTAGTGTTCAATTTTGTCTTCAAAATAATGGTCAACATTTCCAACATGCTTTAGTATTATTTGTTTTTAATTTTGACTACTGTAATTTTTTCAAAAACTAAAAATTATTACACACTTACATGACATAACCAAACTATTAAACCATTAAAGAAAAAGCACGGCCGTCTCTAACGAGGAAAGTATTTAAAGGCACGGTATGACTATTTTCTACAGGAATAATCACTTTATTTTAACTAAATTGAAACAACATTTACACAAATAGTCTCAGAACAAAATCCATTAGATCTACCAGCTAACACATTCCTACTGTGCAATACTGTGCATGTATTTATATTAATAGTCATTATGTTAATTAAAATTGGGAGTAAGGCCAATAAATATATGTGGCAACTTTTACTTTCTTATACGTAATAAGTATAAAGTGGTTTTTAAAAAATGTCTGTGTGTGTGTGAGTGTGTCTGTCTGTCTGTGTGTGAACACGATAGCGGTCAAACCGCTATAGGTATCAATTCCAAATTTTGTATTTACGGGTATAATCTCCCTCTTGAGATCTGATTCGATTTTCAGTAAAATCGACAGACTGGAAGTAGTAGTTTACTTCAGTGAAAAAATCGAATTTTGCCAATATTTCGTCAACTACTAAGTTTAAACAAATTTATAAAGAATTCATATGTACTTAAAATTAAAATTGAGAACAATTTTATTTAAAAAGTTTTTCGAAATTCCTACCGGAAGTAGGTCTTTTACTCCTATCAAAAATCAGGTTTTTGCGAATGTTATATTCGCAAGTCATGCTTTTTAGACAGGAACGTTACGGGTATAAAAGTATTTAAAACATAATTTTCAATATCTTTTGTATAAAAAAAATTTCAAAATTCACACCGGAAGTACCACTTTTACTCTTATCGAATAGCGATTTTTTGCAAATATGTCGTAAATTATTCATTCTATATATATTTATCAAGAGTACAAAAGTATTTAGTGCTAGATTTGCAATATTTTTTGTATAAATGAAATTTAAAAATTCGGTCCGGAAGTAACAGTTTACTCTTAGGGAGTAGCACTTTCTGTCGAATATCTTGCAAAGTATGTATTATATAGCGATTTATTAAGAGAATAGAAGTACTTAGAATAATTTTTATGTAAAAAATTCTTAAAATTGTATATAGTTTGGAACGCTCATACGTATAAGAAAGTCGTGTGGTGGCCACACCTATTTTTTTTTGTATGGTCTTATATGTCTTACTAGCCAAAACACCTATACTTCCCACGAGGAAAATATACATTATCATTAGAAATATGTAATTAATAATAATAATAATGTGTGAAGGAAATACGAGATATTCGTTTAAAAACAAAACTAACGAAATTTGCCAAATTTCCTAGGTTTCGGTCTTCTGGTTTGCCAGCTATGCGACACCTAGACTCTTATGAATACAGACACGATGACTTGTTTTTTACCAATATCCAATACCATATAAGTAGATCGATATCGCCATAACAAGAAACTTCTGTTATTTGACAATAATTTCCTCATTTTTACATAACTGTATTCGGAATTACTCTTTCAATCATAAATTTCTAATATAGATAAAATAAGAAAGCAAATGAGCTTGCGTGCTAAATGTTTTTAGAGCACGACGTATATTTCAAAAAGAATCTATATTCACAATCAGCAGAACTCATCATTTACATAAGCCACGATTAAATTTACATCTAGCAACTATCATAACTCTATTTGAAATATATTACTACATACAAGGATAATGTAATTCCATCCTACAGTATAAGACGTTCTTCATAAGTAAGAATTGCACGCAAGAGCTCATTTACAGGCTTTGTAATCTTTCATCAGTACATACACAAGGGCCTTTCGCTCAAAGACCCCCACTGTCTAGTTGGCAGAGTCTTAGGATGGTGTGTCGTTACAAAGGAAAGCCAGGGAACAAAAACACTACATATTAGAAAGTCATATAATACAGTAATACTAGATCAAAATTATCAGTTTATATTTTAGTTGTGTATTTTTGCCTAAAATGATTTGAAAAAAAGGTCTGTAAATAAATATTTTTGGAACTTATTCTAAACGAGTAGGTTAGTATGTAATAGCTAATTAATGATTTCGGCCTCGTCATTGTTACATGTTAAAACTCTGTGTTTGTACGGCTTCCTTATTTGTCCCAGCAGCTTGCGTGTTTCTTATAACTAATTGTAATTTCACGTAGTCTTCAAACAATCAATATAGTATAGCCAAGGACATTTATTGAAGTGACCGTAATTTTAATCATTACTCAACAGTATCTATTACTGCTTATTCATAAAGTTAAAAATATTTTTTCCTAATTTAATTCATACCACTTGTTTGGCACATTGTAAGTAAATGAATTAATCAGTAACGTAAAAAATGTTCTTTAAAAGAGCCATTACGGATTTGGTTGTATACAGAATCATTTCCCCACAACCAGTCTAGGTGGGGTATAATTGCCGAAATTTTCTATTCCAGAAATTATGAAAAAATTAAAAGTTTAATTTTAGAATTCTCTGACAAATCTACTGCTATTAAAGAAGCCAAAAAATGTCTAAAAAATAATGTAATACTAAATCAATTAGAGTTTATTGCAAGTAATTGTTCTTTAGTGGCCGAAACAATTTTAAAATTGAATCAAAAAAGCTGCTTTTGAATGAATCAGTAAATTTAATAAACAAGTGCCATACAGAATTATCAGCTGTTAAAGAAACCGGAGAATTAATTTTTAGAAAGCTTATTAATTTGTTGATGAACTTGAATTAGATCCATATATCGTAAGCAATTTAAAATATGCGCTCATTATTTCCGTCGATGTTGAACGATCTTTTTCGTCATTTAAACATTTACTATAGTCCGTCTCAACCACATTATGCAGTACAGATTTAATAGGGATATTGCATCTCTTATTATCTTCAGTATGTCTCTTAATAACGCCATCTTTATATCGGGTTGCCTTGTTGCAAGTTCTATTATGCATGGATATTATGGGTTGCTGCACACGTTGCTGTCAATTGTCAGTTTTTGTCGTAGTGTGTAAACTTTTATTTTGTCTTTAATTTACCTAGATATAATTTCTGTTAAATCGTTCTTTTTAGAACGCATATTATCTTTTTCATGCATTTAAATGTAAGTATGCATACCTATATCAATAATTCTGATAAACGTGGTAACCTATATACATATTTTATTGCAGTATTCACTGTCATTATGGAACTCGCAGACAGAAAGCGACAGAAGGGAGAAAATTTTAGTCGCAAGGAAACGCAGATGATTATGAATGTATATAATTATTATGACCTCTGCCGTTCTAGAAGGAAGTAAAGCTTTATGTTGTTCAGTGCGTGCCATATATAATGTAAAGAGATAACAACAAATGGGTCACCTATCAAGTCCAAAGAAAGCAAACAAAAGAAAACAATTACAAATAAATGATCGATTTCATTCATATGATGATAATACACAAGCACTTATTCGACGTAAAGTGCATGGCTTTTTTATACAGAATATACCTCCTACTTTAATACTATTCTTGTTGCTGTTAATAATGATGACGATCTGTCTAACTTTGCCAGAGCAACTTTTCACAGATTCAAAAAGTGAGACGAAAGAGTATTCTTATAGAAAGACATTACATCATTAGGTGGAGCCATAAATACTTACGAGACATCAGGAAATTCAGAGACGAAAGTATAGTTTACCATTTAATTTTTTTTACTTTTATGTTCATTACGCAATATTCAGCATATTAAATTAAAACCCTTTTGAATACAACTTTAGTCTTTGTTTTACCGCTTCTTTGTAATCTGAAATATAAGACATAATAGTATATTATGCAATGAGCATTTAATGATAGCTATTAAGACACGAGTAAGAAAATTACAATACGAGGCGAAGCCGAGTATTGTAATGAACACGAGTGTCTTAATAGCTAATAGCCATTAAATGCGAGTTGCATACACTATTTTTTCTACGACCCCATAATAAAACATAATTTTTTGAACATTCCATTTCATAAATTGAGGTTAAAATTTTCCATGCACCTTTGCGAATTTAGCGGGTAATAAATTGTTCGTGGTTACTAAAGCTTGTTCCATAATTTCTGGTCGACTCAAATTTTACATTTCACTGTCATTATCCCTCATTTTTACCGTTTATATTTTCAAAAAAGCACAAATTTTAAGTACTTACTTGTAAATTGCAGAGAACTGTCACATTTATTTAACTTGTATATCTGTCAGATATGCAGTCGCCATATTGAATATTGTTTGAATATTGGAATGTCGCATTTGTATTGGATATAAACTTGTATCGTAATGAAAAATATGTATTCCTATTGGATATAAACTTGTATCATAATGAAAATCTGTATCGTAATGGACATCATTAAAGTACAGGTTCAGCATATCTAATAAAACAATAAAGTATGGGAGTAGAAAAAAGTATTTATGGGGTTTAATTGATATAAATGTTTGATTATGGGTATACAGTAAATTTGTTTTCATTTTAACATCTTTGTCTCGCTCTATTAGAGTAGGTTTTCTCACATATCTTTACTTCTATACATTTTCCTTTTTAACTTCCACTATATCATAATTTCTATTCCTAACACTGCATGTATAAAAATAACAAATCTATTGTACAATATTTCTGCACGTAACACATAATTTATGAGAAATTTATATCTGAAATTGGTCTTGAATATCTTGAAGATTAAATAGAATAATTCGTATACCTAACATAAATATTCACATAGATTTTAGTAGCAGCCATTATGATTTTAATTTCCATCAATAAATTATGCCGCTCCCTACCAACAACTAAGAACTGAATTGCGGAAAGGCACACTCATACCAGGTTAATGATATCTTAATCGATTTAAATGATTAACTAAATAGACGAAAAACACGCTCATTTAATGAAAGACAGCTGAATTATAATCCAATTCGGAATATCACGCGAACGTCTGTTATTTCATTTAATCCTAACGACAAATATGTATATTATATGTGCGTTATTTCAATCTGCACTCGCTCGATAGTGTGCTTATATAAATATGTCTCCAGAGACAAGGATGATTTAAAATGACCATTAAAATCGCATGAGCAAGGTTAAAGACGGTTTCGGTGCATGTGTGGGATGATCACAACTGTGCCAATTACGCCCTCGTTGTCCCAAACAAAACGAACATCCAGCTGGGTTTGCAGATGTTTGAACAGTGTTGCCAGGAGTTGTATAAGTTGTTAAAACATTTGTCACTATCGTATTTTGTGTTAAATAGTAATCACATTGTTCACTAATGTGAACATAAACATATAACAATATAAAATATCTGTAATGGACTAATTTTTAATTATATTTTGTACCTTTTCGAGTACAAGTAATATTAAGTCAAATCTCCGTAGGGATCCAGAAATATAAGTGGTACAGGCGTGTTTCTTATACCACAGCGTAAGGTGCCACCGACTCCCCAGTATTATATTACCACCATGCATGCACAGTATTTCAAATAATATGTGTTTTTTATGCATTCTTTTACTCAGCAAAAAGATTTCTAAATGTGAGTCGAAAATTGTTAAATGGGTATTCTCATATATAACATAATTATACAGGTTGTCCCAGAAATAAAAAGACGGAGTAGCAGAAATCGGAAGCTAGATTGTGTAAAAACGTACCCTCAAAATATCAAGTCTTTATTCGTGCGCAGACGGCAGAAAAAAAATAATAAAGAATTCAAATGGCCTTACGCCGACCCTGGACTGAATATCCACCTGCTTCACTTTCACAAGGGGTCCTTTTCAGGACCACTATATTACTTGTGTTAAAAAAAAGGAGAAGGAATAGATACTTCATAATAAATATCAAACCATTCTGGCATCTGGCAAAAAATATGTTTTATATGAATGAGTACGATTTAACGTTTTTCCCCGTTTTATACAAATAATATGAATGCGTGTTCGTTTCTATTTACAAATGAGCATTCTTACGTGTATTTATAAACATACATTCTGTGCCAGGTCCGTAACGAAATTTTTTTATCTAAAAAACAACATAGAAAATTTTATTTTAATTTCTTCGTTATTGCTGTTTCTGTTCGGACTTTACATACCTGCTACTCAGTCTTTTTATTTCTTGGACACCTGTATACTTTAAAATGACAACTTGATTATTTTTTTATAGGTTACAAAAATATTGGCTGTCACAGTTCCTAAGCGAAATACGTGTATTTTCCAGTTTCGGCAAATAAAATGTATTTATTTCATATAATCTAGATAACTTCCAAATCTATCAAATTTAAGATCAAATCATACTTACCGCGCAGACGCAATTTACAAACTCAAAAAAAGCACCTGCTTTAGGTAAGTGCTTCATATCGGTAACGGGGTTAGCAAAATAACTCGTTCATATTTTTATAAAACGAAATGGATGCTGCTCATATATCGCATGTGTCAAATTACATTAGGCATAGGGAACATAATACGGTATCAATGTATACGTATACGTATGTATGTAGTACATACACGATGTATACGTCGCCGGCATTGAGACGGGCAATAAGTAGGTCCACCGGGTTGACATACACATATATACGTATACATCGTAAATATGTATATGATACCCTATGCCTAATGATATTTGACACAAGCGGTATGTATGTATATCTCACTTATTGTTTGTATGCATACCTAACCTATAAATAGACGGATCTCTTTCGACTTGCGCTTTCAAATATAAATGTTTATCAATTTGAAATTTTAATGATTATAACGAAGAGAACAATAATAATTTAAAAAGAGTATGCACTTTAATGTTTTTCATGTCCAGGAATCCCATTTATCTACACTAAATAAATCTTTACTTCTCGACGTAATCTCGGTGTACACATTTTACACAACATCGTTGCCATGATTCCACGGCTACTGAGAACACGTTTTTGGAGTTTAGTTTGTCATCTGTACAAGTCATTAGAAACTACCTCAAAGTTTTTTATCACAAAAAAATTACTGAGTTAAGAGTACCTTACCATATCACCGCCTGCCAACAACCCAACACTATGTTGGCCGGGGGGGCAAAGCTTAAAAAAGAGTCATCACTACTCATCACTTTTTAAATGTTTAGAAATTTACATTTGATACATATTCTTGTTTTTGTTTTGTTTATTTTTTATTGCCATATAGAGCTAAATAGTAAATAAATCAATAAAGGAAATATCACGGATACATAATAAAAATAGGAGAAAGAATATCGGGTTAATCCGCTGTAGTGCAACCGCAGACACGTGTTTCAGACTCGTTGGTCATCGTCAGTACGGTGTAGCCAAGGAATAAGGTGGGATATCCTTGGAGATAGAAACAAAAGGAAGACCATCGGGATCAGTTGTTGTCACTCAGACCTGAGGATCTTCTGACATTTAAGCTGCAATTGGTGGTCTGTCTTCCCGATGGTCTTCCTTTTGTTTCTATCTCCAAGGATATCCCACCTTATTCCTTGGCTACACCGTACTGACGATGACCAACGAGTCTGAAACACGTGTCTGCGGTTGCACTACAGCGGATTAACCCGATATTCTTTCTCCTATTTTTAAATAGTAAATACCTACAACGAATAAACTATTATTATTATTATTATGTAATTGAAATTCGTTATTTAAATATAACCTTTTAAAACTCATACATTACATAAGAAGAACACTTTTTCTGATTTTTTATAATGGGGTTCCACTAGACAGTGGGTACCTAGTAAAATTTTATGAGGCCAGTCCATTGAAGCTTAATGTCTCTTTTTTTGTAATTTTGTGTAGAATACATATCTGGAGTGCTATTCACAAAATGACGAGTGAAAAATAACTAACACATTCGATACAAAGTTTTAATCAAAAATTATACAAAAATTGTTCTTGGGTAACTTCTTTCGACGTCATTTTGGGTATTTTATTAGTTTGGAGGTATTACAAAAAATATTTTTCAGGATAATCCCTGTGCTGCATTTTATAGCTCTCTCTGGGCATTCTCTTCTACAGGCAACCGGGCAACACACATAACTTTTTTTTTATAATGTGGATAGGTATAGGTTTCCTATTTTATTTCTCAAAAAATTGGAGTAGGTGCATATATGTCTTTAGTTCAATTGTATTATGTAATATAAAAAAAAAGTGGCTGCACGTAATGTAAATGGTGCTAAAAGAGGGAAGAGTAGAATAATCAATAGTGTTACAAGAACTTTTTATTTGGACAGACCTAAAATAATCTTTTGGGATAAAAATGTAGGAATAATAATTCCTGCGTTCCACATGTATGTGTTTAGTATTTTTTCCTTGTCGGTTTAAATTCAGTTTTCTTTTTTGACATCCTATTCTGAACATTTCTCATGAAATTTGTTACATATGTTTGAGTGTAAACATTAAGCCGGTTTAAAAAAAAAGCAAATATTTGTCTGAAATTTTACCACCATATTGTTATAATTTCTGGGAGTGATTTCTATTTACTCCAGATGTTAAGCTTTTCAAATGAAATAAAAGTAATGTTTTAGAGGCACCAAAAATATAACAAAAATAATTTTGACTTGGTCTGTAATAATAAAACTGCCCTTTCTTTTAAATAGAAAAAAATATTTATATTTTTAATGTAATTCTACATTTGGAGAATTAGAAAAAGAAATAAATAAAATCTTTTTAAATGCATTAATATCTGAGCCATTCGATAAGAATGAAAGTATTATTTTCAGTCCAAATTTAATTTTTTTTTATAAAAGAATTGTTCCAAATCAAGCTCTAAGCATTTAGAGATGGATTTGGACACTTTATAAATTGCACAATTTACGCGATATTAAATTATTATATAAAAGTAAGTGCGCTATTCTATTTTTTTCATATACAAAAATGAACACTGAAATAAAGAAAATTGCGTTCACACTTGAGACGCGACGGAGTTCGGTACGATGTTTTGTTGCATGTGTACCTCGAGATCTTTTGACCTCTGACTACGATGCAGCAGAGTTCTCTAATCTTTACCAAGGAGTTATTAAGGGCTTCTTTTCCATTTGAATTTTGAAATATTACTTAAATTAACAGTTTTTAATATATTTATTTAAGTTTCTAATTAGAACCTTTATCACTATTACTTATTAATTGAATGCTATTACATTTTGCAGCGATCTTAGCACTTTTGATGCCAAATAATAGTTACTTTAGTGACTTACCTCAAGAGTGGCTAAATAGTGACTTTGTGTTGTTTATTATTTTGAAATATAGAACATAAATTTAACACACTTTTAATAGCAAATACATTTATATTGAATAATAATTTATAATAAACTCTAAGGTAAAAATTAAATTCTTAACAAAAATAAACAAAACAAAATAAAATGATATTGATTATTAAATCATTTTTTACGTTTCTTTGTAACAAAGTATCTAATATGACAGTCTTTCTTTTAAGAATATCTTTACTTAATAAGTCAACTTCTTTGGTTTTTCTTTAAGTTTCTCCTAGTCAACAACCATTCAAATAAGACTTGAGTAACACCTGCTTCCGTAACGTCGTTCTTTTCGAGTGTTTGTTTCAATTTTCTATGGATTTCATCCAGTAGCTTCGTTAACACAACTTGTTCATATGACTTCTCTTTAATTGTGTCTTCTAACTGTTTCTCCAAACCATCAACTTTCATTAAATGTTTTCCAAACTTTTTTTCTTCACAAACTCTTGCTCTCTTTGATTTTCTTGAACTTCTATTTGTTTTCTTTTCGACTTTTTACCCTTTAAATAACTTTTATATGAATTATAAACTCTACGACCCATATTTAGAAGTTCCTGTGTTATTGGAACTAATTCTATTTGATTATTATATCCTTTTAAACTACTGCGAATGTGTAATTTGTTATTCAATGTTCACAGACATTAAGTCAAAATTTGTCCCAAAAGGAAAAATCCCCTTTCAACTCATGCAATTCCATGTGCTAAAGATAGACACATTTTAACAACTTGATATAATTTATTACAGTGTTTGACAGATAACACGAATTCGTCTACTCTTAGGTATAGACTTTAATTTCAAGGCAACGTATTTATTAAATGATGAACAGCTTCCATATACAAATCTTGACAACGTTTTAAAAAAGTAATTATTCCTTCTCTGGTAGCTTCCTAAGTTCTTCTTGGAGTTTTTATTTTACCGGACGCCGGACAGTGGTTCGGGACCGGTAAAAAGTCTATTTCGAGAAAAAGTGAAATTCTAGTATGTTTTTGCCGTAAATAGGCAATTAAATAATCAAATTTTATAAAAATATGGTATTTTTTACGAAAGACGCTTTGAAGAATGCAGCATTGTATCACTACTTTTTGATTACTGTAATAAAACCATATAAAATTCGCATAGGTTTTTAGTATCCATCAGCAAGTTCATATTTTTCATATATGATCCGTATAATATCTGTTATTAACCCTACAAATTTCAGTTGCTCCTTTTTGCTCGTTTATAAGAAAATGACTTTTGAAGAAGTTCGTAATACCCGTCTTTAGCAGGGGTATATGAACTTATTGGAATTCATTTTAAGCGACCCCCAGAGCATTTTTGGCGCAAATATGTGCGTTTGAACCACTGTGCGCCAGTCAAGGGACGATCATATGATTATTATGTCACCCTAGGAGTCGAGGAAAACAACTTTGAGCAATTTCAAGAAGGATTTTTGATTACGTTATATATCGAAAAAATAAATAAAGTGACTTTAGTGACAAATTTTTGGAAATAGTGATCATCACTAAACTAAAGTTTAAAATAGTGACAAATTACTAAATAATGACCTCACCCATTCCCTGCATTTTGTAGTAGCTCGCATTTAGTTTCTGGAATTCCACATTAATTTTTGATGACAAAGATGTATTCAAAATAAATATGTAACTTCTTGAAAATGTATGATCAAATTATATTTTAAAGGATATAATGGGCTTAATAAAGGAGAATTTTAATTATTGGAAAAATAAGTTTGCTGATGAGTAATGAATGAACAAACGGAAAGAAAAATAAATAAGGACTGTTTGACCAACGCCAAAACAGGGCAAAAAATTTGGGGTCTTGTCGTTCCATACATATATATAATGGGTTTTTATATTTGTTTCTTTCATAAATATGCTACCCTCAAGTATTTGTATTCTTTCTTTTTTAAATGTAACTTCTGTCTTGCCAACATTCCTAAAAAAACAGTTTGATGTCCACTCAAATATATATATTGCTGTGGTTCGCAACATTATAAAATTTATGTTTTGTATATTTAGTATAGTTTAAAAAATCAAGATATTTTTGATATCTTAACTTTATGATTATTATGTAAAATAATTGTTAATTTTTGCTAGTGTGTTGTCAAAGAACACTCAGTATACTTTAAAAAATATCGATGATCCGTCGAGTTATATATATATATATATATATATAGACGTATAGGCGATACTTTAAGCAAATGTATACCTATATAATTTCTGTAGGTGCTTTGCTTGCAGATGTGTTTTTATACTTTTTCTATATTGATAAAAAAGGAAAAAAAGGATTTCACTAAAAAGAAAAACGAGAGAGTTGTTAAAAATGAGATTCGCACGAAAGCGACAGTTTAGATATGATGTTGATATTTTAGTTTTGGAAAGGTTTAAATAGAATGTAAAAGTTACAATTGTTTAATAATAGATATAAAAGATAAAACAGTTCTGTAAAGTGCACACTGTGTAATTGTGACACAGAAATGATGAACATTGGTAATTGTTTGTGTAAAAAAATTGTGCTTCAGTAAGTTTGACACCGATTGAATAGATATTCGGTAAAAAAATAGTTTTTTATGAATACAGATAAAACTATATATAAATATATTTGTTCTAAGATGTATTGTTTGTTTTTAAGATTAATCCTTGCCATACCAAATCAAAATTAGAATATTATAATCGATTTAAATAAATATATATAAAAATAAAAAGCTTCACCCTGAGAGAAAGAGAGCTGGTTTTTGGGAAGTGTTCTTGGAAAGGTAAGAGAGACAAAATATGTGTGTAAATCGCTGTAAACCCATGTACATGTAGTTTCACAATATATATGTGATCATTTATCTTTAAAAACAATTAATTAAATTCACTAATTTAAAAGAATTAAAGGGCACAGCATACATTTATTTGGCTCAACTTGTAGGGCATTTATATTGTACCCTAACTTAAAGGTCACAGCAATATGTACAATCAACACTCTTTCTTACTTCCTTAATGTGGTAGTGCTAATGCTGGGAATTGTTAGAGTTGACCAGTTATATATTACCTTCACTAATGAAGATTATACAACCCTTAAATCTTTTTGCCGTAAGTATGCCTATACATAGTATAGTCAACATAAAAGACCCAAAGAAATAGGTTTCATGTCACTTTCTCGCCATGTCTATTCATGTATTCATAAAGAAACGATCAGAAAAGGGAAAATCGAAGTTGAGTGCGTAAAAATCGATAAACCACGTGCCGACCTTCATCGGAATTCACGTTGAAAAGTAAACATACAATCACGTCAGAGCACCGGCAGTAAGTGTAAACAGGCATTGCACAGATTTCTTTCCGAATGGCTGCACTGACACTAGAACTGGAGAACCGTTTAGTCAATGCACGTAGCTGTAGATTTGACGATCCTTGCTAGTCCATCGCGTTTCATATGTTGTAAATACGTAACTGTTTCAACAGTTAAAATCCCTGTTGTTCTGTGTTCAATGGACATCGAAATGAAGCCATAAATCGTGCGCTTTTTTAATGTGGATCTCGAAACACGAAATGGATGTAGGTAAATTATCTTGTACGTTATAGCCTGATGTGAACTTTAATTTCGTATGCTTGCGAGATTCAATTACCGGCGCAATAAAAACTGGTTTACATGTCAATGTATATTTCGAAATGGAATAAAATAACCGCAAGTTGACAACATACAATCAAACGGAAAAAAACGTGAATAATAATATTGTTTAACGGTTGTATACATAAAGTCACAAATGAAACTCCATATAAGTACATATTTACTTAAAGCACATAAGTATGCATAATTTATTTAATAATACTTGTACTGCCAAACAAAAGAGAATAACAATGATTCCAGTTTTTTATTTGCACCATGATATTGCACTTTATTATGATTCTCAAGAAGAATTTATGCTTATTATTATCACAATGGACCCGAAATAAAATTATAAATAGAACTATTATATTCTTTTGCCATTGATATCGAATCTAAAATAAAATATAGATGTTAATAAGCAAGAATACTAACAGTAAGTCATATATAAACATTAAATTTCTCACCAGCTGAATACCAATATTTTTTAAGATATTTTTAACCGTTCATTATTATTTACACGCCTATCCAGTGACTTATGTTACTACCTCTCCGCATTCATCTGCAGTGAGGAAAACCATACAAAATCCTAAATTTTCCGAAACGATTAAATTATTCAGTTTGTCCAGGGACAGCCACTTTTCGTAATTCACTACAACAAAAAATACAAAAGTTACAAAAAAGAATACGTAACGGGGGCCTTCAGAATATTTTCAAGAGCAAGTATCCATGAAGCTCAAATGATAACACCAATGTCTTGTTTGACACAATATTACCATTGAAAAGTTGAAACTATTAAAAAGCTGGGTATGTACTAGGATATAATGGCAACCAAAGAATCCGCTAGTGAAGATTATGGACAAAGCAACAATGTTAAACCTCATGCACTAGTGAAGATACCAAACAAATATGAGATAATAATATTCAACATGGTGTGAGACAATAATAGCAGTTAGATTAATGTAATGCAAAAAACAGCAAAAAAATATAAAAGTATAGAATAAAAAACAGGTACCTACTTTAATAACAATAATAATGTCTATTTTCATTCGTGATAATCATTACAACAGAAAATACTTCCTTATACTACGTATAAGAAAGTAAAAATAGGTTTTAAAAGAAATAGATCACAGCATACCATGTTAGGGTAAGTTTTAGCAATGTCTCCGCATTAACTGCCACCGCAAAATTGCCCAAAAAAAGAATATACCGTGTGTAACAAATGTATCAAATAGTGACTGAAGCTCTTTATATAAAAGTTAAGAAGAAATGATTTTGACAAAAGTTGTTTATTTTACTATACACAATAGTAAAATAATCTGACATTTTTGTCTGTTCATATTTTGCTATGGCAACCAAGTATATTCTATTAAATACCAGCCTGAATTTTTACGAGCAATTATTTGATACTTTTGTTACACCCTGTATATGTACATACAATTATATCCTAACCTACTGCAATACTAAATTAATACATAAAAATATTCAGCAAATCATTTATCTACGCTCATCTGTATACAGGTGCTCATTTTCTATCTCCCTATATAGATAGCACTTTCTTAATGTTGAAGACATAGGTTCCGCTAAATTACAAAGCTGTTAAGTAATGTATTGATAGTATAGTATTATTGAAAACTTTCGATGATATTTTAAAAAAATTGAAAATTGCCGAAATTAAAGATAGATTAATCTTAAAATGGTATCTGGTTGCAATTTTTCGGTAGAATTTAATACTCTTAGTTAAATTTTATGACACACTTAATTATCAAGATATAACATAAACTTAAATTTTAAAAAGATTACCATAACAAACTGTATATCTATAAAATCAGAAAAAACGAAGATTTTGATGAAGTCATGTCATGTCAACTGTGCCAACCACTTAAAAAAATATCGTTTATGTAATATCTTGATGATTAAGTTCGCCATGAATTTTGAATTAAGATTATTAACTTCTTCGTAAAAATTACTACCAGGCGCCATTTTTAGAATTATTCTATCTTTGATGCTTACGAAGATATGGATAACCGAAAATTACGGCAATTTTCAAAAGTTGACAATAAATGTCAAATCCAAAGATTCTATTAAACACTCCTCAAATTTCCGAACAACTTTGCTAATTTAACCGATAGGTACTGTATCTTCAATATTAAGAATATTACCCATTTAGGGAGACAGAAAATGGGCAACCTATATAAAATTCAATGGATAGTAGTAGTACCTCAGACTCAGTGCATTTCCGCACTGAGTAATTAATTAGGTAAATTTTAATTGGAAAAATTTGCCCAGGGTATCATATTAGAAATTTCTACGCTGAGTAAAACGAATTTTATAATTATTTAAAATTTATTGTCCGTACTGCCGGCAAATATACAATATGTTTCACTCAGTTGGAACCATATGGAAAACTTTTTTATTATTAATTTTAGGAAAAAAGTTATTTTTCATAAAAATTCTGCATGTTCTAAAATCTAAAATACAATTATCATATATTATTTTTTTTTAGTTGTATACGAGGTATGTCAAAAAATATTAATTTTACTTAAGAGTAAAGTACCTTCATATTTGACAATATTGAATAATGTTATTACTAAGTTGATTAGAACTAAAAATTACGTTCAAATATGCAATTACATCCATTTATATGGAAAAATTCATTTTTTCTATTTTTGTCTATGATAACAATGCAAATTTAACTGTAGTTACATGTTATCTAGGATGCACTGACATACAAATGATTTGTTGTTTGGTAGAAATGTTTGACAGTCAATGTCAAAACGCGTTAGAATTTATATGACACATAAACATGGTAGCGTTCTTAACTTGTGAAGAGAAAATAGAAATTGTTTTGATTGTGGCAGAAAATAAAAAACGCATAGAGAAGCAGCGATTATTTTTAATAATAGATATCCCAATAAAAATATTAGTCTGTACTGGAAGTGTTAACAATAATTATAATAGAAAACGCCAAAAGCTGGTTGCCGATGATAATACGCAGTTTGAGGTAATACTGTCTGTTGTAGAAAATCCAAAAATGTCATTGCGCAAAAGGAATCGTTGATGCAACAAAATGTAAGTAAAGATACAGTGGCAAAAATTTTAAAACTAAATAAATACAGTCGTAATAAAAATATTGTGCTCCTTGTGGCAGAGTAAGCAAATTCGTCACGTCTGGATCGTGACCATAAAGGAAATTCCGTTGAAGACAACGTAGAACAAAGAAGATTTCGCTGGGGATAAAGAGCGCCCGAAGAAAGAAGTTGAAAAAAATATTTTTAATAATAAAGAATTAAAGATTGTAAAATAAATTTCAAACAGAGACAAACTAAATAAATAGAGTTCTTAAATAAACATCGTCTCCAACATATAAAATATAATGTAACTTGATATGTTTCGCAATTGTCGTATATGATACATAAACATACACAAATCGTATGTAGCCTGCGTAGTAAATTCTTGCGTTATTGTTTACGTTTTATTATAACAAAGAATATACTTAAATATTTGTGTTCATCTTATATTTGTAAAAGTGTATTGAAATTGTCTTTTAATGTGTTTTGTCTCTTTTGTTGTTTGTATAGAATATGTCCTTGTCTGTAAAATATACAAAATTCATTGATTTTGAATATAAGTATTATTTAAAGTTTAAAATGGCATTTTTCTTTTTATTAAAATCAATTAATGTTTAGGAACCTTTTTCATTAATCATTTCTAGTAATCCGAATCGCCCTGAGAGAATCTGAGTTTAGCTGGCAAAACAATTTATTTAAATTTTATTTTAGAATTAAACTTTACATTAAAATATATAAATTTCATATAGAGGTTCCTGTTCAGTATTGAACGAGAGGGTGGATATGTCGAGGCATTAGTGGAATGAGTGAAAAATAAATTTCTATTATTAATATTTTATTAGTTACACAACTTAGTATTTGTTTGTATTTTCTTGTTTGCAAAATAAATGCACATGCATTCATTACGTGCTTCAATTGCGAAATTGTTTTATAGTTCTCTCCCACAATCAAAACAATTTCTATTTTCTCTTCACAACCTCAAACCTCAAACTGCGTATTATCATCGGCAACCAGCTTTTGGCGTTTTCTATTATAATTATTGTTAATACTTCCAGTACAGATTAATATTTTTATTGGGATATCTATTATTAAAAATAATCGCTGCTTCTCTATGCGTTTTTTATTTTCTGCCACAATCAAAACAATTTCTATTTTCTCTTCACAAGTTAAGAACGCTACCATGTTTATGTGTCATATAAATTTTAACGCGTTTTGACATTCACTGTCAAACATTTCTAGCAAACAACAAATCATTTATATGTCAGTGCATCCTAGATAACATGTAACTACAGTTAAATTTGCATTGTTATTGTAGAAAAAAATAAAAATAATTAATTTTTCCATATAAATGGATGTAATTGCATATTTGAACGTAATTTTTAGTTCTAATCAACATTTTTAATAACATTATTCGATATTGTCAATTATAAAGGTACTTTATTCTTGAGTAAAATTAATATATTTTGATATACCTCGTATACAATTGAAAAAATTTAATATCTGATGATTGTATTTTAGATTTTAGAACATGCAGAATTTTTTATGAAGAACAACTTTTTTTCCTAAAATTAATAATAAAAAAGTTTTCCATATGGTTCCAACTTAGTGAGACATATTGTATATCGGGTGTTTCGGAATTGTACGGCACTATTGTAGGTACTTGTTCTCCAACATAAAATAAACAAAAAAGTCCATATAAACATATGTCGCAAATTAATTTATTGCTAAGATATTGGAGGATAAAGATATTTATTTAACAATACAACATCCAAAAGAACTGTATAAAGTGGCCACTGTTTTGTTGAATGCAGCATTCAGCACAACAAATTCATTCTTCATTGGCACTTCGTATACCATCAGGATGATCCTGGATAGTTGCTGAGGCTTCCACGATGCGGCTACTAAACTACCGATCTAACGGGGTTAGATCGGGAGATCGGGATTCATCAGAGTTTATTTAAAATTTAACGCCCTTTAAAAATCCCTTCAGATTTTGGATTCCCCTAAAAGCAAGTCGTTCAAAATATACAATATGATATTAACTGATTTATAGTTTTGTCATTGATATTTAATGTATTCATACGATAATAATAAATCTCAACATCTTCAATCAGCACTATACAAACTTCATAGTGGTTTATATATCATGGGCGCGCCACAGTCGTCTGTGTAGTATGTATATGAATAATAATAATTTAGGTGGTGTATTATAATTGTATTAGTAATTCAAAGTATACAAATCAATTGCATTAACATATCCTTTCACACTTAATATACTGAAATAAACTTACTATGACAGTTTTGCAGGTGTTACGCAACAGTCAACAGCAGAATGAATAAAAATGAAATTAGATGTAAATAATCGTGTATACAGGCGCACTAAAGGAATATCCAACACGAAAATATGTAATGACTAAGTGAAATCTCCCTTGGGCGGACGACCAACGAGGCCGACTGAAAGTATCCCTTTTCAAGAGGGGTGTCAGCCTAAAAAAAAAATACGAAAGAAAAGGTTTTTTTCGTATTTTTTTTAATGAAAACTGTAATTAAAGAAATAGGGACATTTAAAACGTATATGTATGTAAATGTTTTTAAAATAAACAAAAAACGAAAAAAAAAAGAAGGATTTGTTATCTTACAAAATAGAATATAGTAGTACATAAAATGAAATGTCGCAAAAATTCATATATTGTTGTTGTCTTTTTTTTCTTAAAATGGCGTCAGAAATCTTACTTGTAATTTGGGAAGAGGACTCTGTATCTCCTTGATCTTCGGCAAAACGTTTAAGCTGATTGGTTAGGCATAGGTTCCCAAAGTGGGCGATAACGCCCCCTTGTGGGCGCTGCAGGTCTAAAGGGGGGCGGTAAGAGACCCAGAAAAAAAATGGGGGCGTTGTGTAAAGGCTTAGGGGGCGATTTGTAATTTCATCTAGAATCTAGGAGGACTCTTAGACACCGACTGAGCTCTCGACTCTCGACTAGGGATGGGCGATAAACATCGATGTTCATTGAACATCGATATTTTAGGATCGATGTTCGATGTTTTTGCATCGATGTTTGCAATTTAGATTTATCGATAAACTATCGATGTTAGAAGAAATATAGTGAACATCGAACTTTTAAGCTTGACAAAATGTATTTGCACTAATCACAAAATAAAACAGCGTCCTCTGTTGACAAATACAAAAATGTTTCCAAATTAACAGCTCACATACAGGCTACGAGGATGTAAAATTGTCTACGAATAAAAGAAGTATTTAAATTACACAGTGCTATATCATATAAATTCGAATATTTCATTTTAGGCTCTTTTAAATATTACTCAGTATAAATATTTAAATAATATATAATTAAATACATAAATTTATAGTACTTTTAATGTGCAGAATAAAAGTTAAATTATGTATGCATGCAGAATAAGTGAAGGAGGTAAACGTATTTTCATAGAAAAAGAAGGGAGATAGACATTACCGATGTATACTTCTTCGGGAAATTCCCTAGTGCGTACAATCATACACGACGATACACGTATTAAATGCAAGATGACACATCAGAAATATAAAACCATATCCATATGTATCTCGGTATTTGCCAGCGTAGTCAAAAAAAAATGCAAGACTATAAAATCCCAAATAAAAATCGTTCTCTTAAAAAGCTTTGATACACGTAAATGTATATATTTTTTAAGTATCAGACGATTTAAGTCATGTGGTTGTTTCATGCGTAATTGCATAATATTGTTTTTTTATATAGTTTTTTTTGAGTAGTTTCTAAAGTTAACTACATATTATAAATGTATATATTTCTTTTATTATTTTTTTTGAATAGTGATATCTTTTATATCATTTTGTTAAGGACGTAAATTAATTAAGTTATAATAAAGTTTTTGTTAAACTGCCAAAAAATAAATCTATAAATATAATTATCGATGTTTAAAAACATCGATGTTTGGTAGTCGATATTTTGCAACCATCGATGTTGATCAACGATGTTAACATCGATGTTTGATATCGATGTTTACCCACCGATGTCCCATCCCTACTCTCGATTACAGCTTGTGAACATCAACTAATATTAATTAAGAGATTGCTCAAACCAACTCGGTTCGATATTTCTCTCCGAGTAGTTCATATATCTGTCCTGTTTTATTGAATAAAATAAAAAACATATCAATCGGTCGCTCCGTTTCGAAACGAAAAGAGACACAAACAAACAAATAAAAAGGCAACTGTATCAATCGGCTGGTTCATAGAATACTTGTTCTTACTTGTTGAGTACGATTGAGCGTCGAATGAGATAAACGAGTTTATGCATGTTTGTCTTATTCCTGTCGGTGCGTGCTGCTTATGCAATCCTATATAAACAACGTAATATTTATTTTATTTTCATTTGCGGTTTCGCGCGTAATAGATAAGCAGTACTTAAGTTCAACACTTATACTTACGTATTTCTCAAAACAAAACAATGTCGGAAGTAAAAAAGAAGAGACGGCAATACTGTGCGGAATATATTAAATTCGGATTCATTGAAAATCCTACAAACCCATCGTCGCCTTTGTGCCTTCTATGCCTAAAAACATTTTCGAATGAAGCAATGAAGCCTTCAAGACTTCAAGATCATTTGAATAAAATGCATCCAGATAAGAAAGACAAGAATGTAGCATATTTTCAAGACCTAGAGAAGAAGCATAATACTCGGCCAAGTGTAGCAAAACTCTTTTCGGCGGCTGCTAAGCAAGATGACGACGGACTTCGAGCTTCGTACAACATCTCTTTGTTAATTGCTCAAAAAGGCAAACCACACAACATCGGAGAAGTGTTAATTTTGCCAGCAATAAAGGAAGTAATAACTACTGTGCTTCATAAACCGGCCGCAGATATTATCGGAAAAATTCCTTTGAGTAATAATTCTGTGCAAAGACGAATTGATGAAATGGCCGGAAACATAGAAGAATCATTGTGCAATCATCTGAGGACTAGTCAATTCTCAATTCAGCTCGATGAGTCCACTTTACCAACTAATGAAGCATTGTTGCTGTCTTACGTGAGGTTTATTAAAGATGAGAAAATATGTGAAGAACTATTGTTTGCTAGAAATTTAGAGACCGATACAAAAGGCGAAACCATATTCAATACATTGGAAAAGTTTTGTGATGAGAAAGAGATTCCCTTGAAAAATATTATATCAGTTGCTACGGATGGCGCTCCGGCTATGACAGGGTGCCATAAAGGCTTCATAGCGTACGTAAAAAATAAAATTCCAGATGTCCTTGCTGTACATTGCGTTATTCATAGACAACATTTGGTTGCTAGAAATTTAAGTGAACGACTATTTCAATCACTGCAATATGTCATCAAAGCAGTCAATAAAATCCGTAACTGCTCTTTGAATGATAGATTATTTCATCAGCTTTGTGTTACTAATGACGAAGATTTCAACCGTTTGTTGTTTCATACCGAAGTTCGTTGGCTATCAAGAGGCAATTGTCTGACTCGATTTTACAACCTGTTTGACTCTGTGATAGAGTTTTTGGAAACTAAAGATACAGAATTGCGCAACAAGCTCATTACATCAAAAAATGATATAGCTTACATGACAGACCTGTATAAATTGTTCAACAACATGAATCTCCAACTGCAAGGCGATGAACTAAATTTAATTAAAACAAAAAATGTCGTTGCTGCTTTCGCAGCCAAACTGCTTCTACACAAAAAGAATATGGGCAGACGTGAGTTTCATAATTTTCCGAATTTATCAGTATCCTGCAGTAACGACGACTTGTTTGCCTACTGCCAACATTTGGAAAAGCTCCACATTGACTTCACCGAACGATACCAGGATATTTTGAACTTGGAAATACCAGACTGGGTGTTGGATCCGTTTTCAAATGTCAACACAGCAATATCACCACATCTGGAAGAAGAACTTATAGAATTGACAACGAACGAGGAAATAAAAATCAAGTTCAAAAATGGCTACCAAGAATTTTGGCTACAAAAACCGATCCCGCAATTGTACCCTGGATTGTGGTCAATCATTCAACGATTCTTGATAGCATTCCCATCGTCATATTTGTGTGAACGTGGATTTAGTGCTGTAGCAACGCTGCTTACTAAAAAGAGAAATCGTTTGCATGTTACCGAACGTGGTGACTTGCGGCTGTTCTTGAGTAAATTGGAACCTGATATCAACAAACTTATTAAACAGCATCAGATTCATCCTTCACATTAGTTTTTATATTAGAATCGATTATGTTTGTTTTATTTTGAATTTTGAATAAAAGATACTTTGTCTGAATACTATAAAGTTGCGTTTCAATAATCATTCTCATTGGCAGGTGTAGCCCGTAAAAGTTAACTTGAGACCTGAGCGCCGTTGTGTACTACCTACTACGCTCAGGTCTCAAGTTAACTCATTCATTCTAAACGAGACTTTTACTATAACCCATAGTAAAAGTCTCGTTTAGAATGAATGTTTAATCTCCGCTAATATAGCTCACAATAATTAATTTAATTTGAAGTTATAGTGGTTTTTGAGTAGGTGAAAAAATGGGGGCGCTAAAAAATAATTTATTCTCAAAGTGGGCAGTAGGCAAAATAAGTTTGGGAACCACTGGGTTAGGGTAATGGGGTCGCCATAATTTGGGATAGCCTCGGTTGGTACTGGAACTTCATCGACATCAGAATCTTCCGAATTTTCAATTTCTAGTCCTGATTCTAGATTTCAACCTACGGATTTTCATCTATGTTCAAAAAATTATTAAGGTAAGATGTAACTGCCACAGTTAACTGGTATTCACTTTGCATATTTTCATGCTTTACGGAAGCAATTTTTAACTGCTTCCTTGGCTGTTTGGTTCCAAGCGGTTTATGCAAAGTAAACTTCATCCAATGGAATAATTTTCCTAATTAACTCAAAACCTGTACCATCAGTTTCAATGTTTACTTAGTATTATGCTTCGGTAATAAGTTTTGACATTTTTTTATGATCCCCTGGTCTAGTGGTTGACGTCTAGCGTCTTTTGGATTAGATCTCGCATTGTCTAATCTCCTTATGGCGAGCTGCTATACACCAGATATAATGCAACTTATCAATTTTGGTACCATCGCCCGTCAAGAAGCTTCTTTTTTCATCCAAATTGCTGTTCGACATCCATTTGTTTGGAAACATTTCTTTATGTTTAATTATATCAGCCCTTGTGTTTTTCCAATATTAAAACGCTTGAATAAGTTTCTTACAATTAACTTTTGCTTATGGTGAACTTAACAATCTTAATTTTTTGTTTAAGCGTGAGAATTTTTCTAAACAGAAAAATGAGACGAGGCGCTTATTTTTTAATTTATTTTTTGTCCTTTTATGAGAACATTTTCTTGAGTCCGCGCCCGTTCAAGAAAATGTCCTTCCAAGAATGTTAATACAATGCAAATTATATGAGAGTCGGTCGGGACCATGAGAAACTGTTCGTCCAAGGAAGATCTCATTGTAAGAGGTGTCCGCGAAGGGAAATTTCACTGTAATTCAATAAATGAGACATTCCAGATTAAATAAAATGCAAAGGCTTGAAGTGATATTGATTCACGAACAGACAAAAAGGTGAATGATAATGGTAAAACTTTTTATGATATTCTAAAGCCTAATAAAATGTAAATAAATATTACTGCCAATATGATAATAAATATGTGGATATTTGATTTGTTTTTTAATTTCTAAAGTGGGAATAGAAAATTTAATATTACGGTATTCGGGATTACATTACATTTATATTAATCAGACAACCTCATAAAAGTTCAAAACGTATAAGGTTAATTATAATGTCAAGAAGGAAATGTCAACACAGCGACATATCTAAAGGTTCAATTATAGGTCATCTAAATCATTAATCATAAAACAAGTGCTTCTTTGTGACAGAAGAAGTTGTAAAATTATAACAAAAATATTATACAAAATCATCAAAATGCATTTCAACAGAAACAGATTATTAGGAAATAATACAAAATAATTTGATTCAACAGACGGAAGGTTATATTTTTCTAAGAGTGTTACAAGAAAACATGCCTGGTGTGCTGGCGGTAGTTAATCAATGTTGTTTACACGAAAACTTGTAAGTCTACCATACAAGGTACATATATTTTCCCTGTTTTGAAGTTTAGGTGACCTAGTTTCGAGTTAATGAATTTACGCCAATTTCTAACCGACATCAAGTAATATCATGTAAAGTTGAAATTTACTGGGGAAATTTTATGCAAGTGAAAACACAAAAGAAAAATTTATTGAAAATGAAAATGAAAATAAAAAATGTTAAATACTTAGATGCTAGAACTAACATCAAGAGGTAAATACTATTTACATATACACGTTTATACGCAAAACGTATATGTCATATACACACGTGTTTGGGATACACACACACATCGAGTGTTATTACCGACAATCAACGCACAGACACCGTGTTTCGGCCTTTAAGGCCTCGTCAGTGTACGTGCGACTGCCGGTAATGACTTTTAAACTAGTTTCGCTACTTATGTCGGCTTTGCGTGGAAAATGTCGTGAGAACATCACACCGACATCTGCCACCCAAAAGGGACACAGAAAGCGAAGGTTTCCGACAGCAATTTTAAAAGTCATTACCGGCAATCGCACGTACACTGACGAGGCCTTAAAGGCCGAAACACGGTGCCTGTGTGTTGATTGTCGGTAATGACACTAGATGTGTGTGTGTATCCCAAACACATATACATATACGTTTTGCGTATAAATGTATATATGTAAATAGAAAAATATATTACTGAATAATTTACATTTAGGTAAATAAATTACATTCAATCAAAAATTTTGTAGTGTTTAGAATGTTCTATTTCGGTTCATTAGGCGTGTTTTCCGTGTAGTCCATAGTACCGTTATACCAAGGTTTATCTATTTTGTAGATGTGTAAGGTGAATTATTTTTAAAATTCTAACGGAAAAAATGCCGGGCTGAAGTGAAGCAGCTATAGACGTTATTTGGCCACTAATATTAACAATATGTCTGAATATGTGAACTCTAAGGTATTTGAGGGCTGCTTTAGTACGATTTTAAAAAGAATAGAAATGGGTTTAAATGAATATTTGAATACTGTCAATTTTTGTTCAGTAAGTAGACTTTATAGGTTGGATAAATAAAGATGCTACAGTATTTATTAAAATGCTGTAATTAATACAAATAACGCATCTTGTTATCATCGTAAAGCTGAAAAGTACCAGCATGAAAGTGATTAGTGCTGAAGAAAATTTTGGTCTGTCTTGAAACATGTGAATAGAAATACAATAGATTTGGTATAAGCAGCAACAAAGAGTACACAACTGCAAGTAACAAAATTAGCAAAGTATAATAGTGCCAAGGTAGAAAAAAACTACATCAAACATGTACCGAAATACAAAGAAAAAATGAGTTTATTCTAAAATTACGTTTTTAACCAGCACTATTTCTTTTAGTAAGTGTACATGAATATACATACCATAGTAGTAAAATTTTAATTTCGGTTTGCACTTCTATCATATGCAGAAGATGACCTTATGATATGCAGCGATGCCTGCTTACTAACAGAGGTGGGAGAGCAACGCAGTGGCGGGGGACCCCCACGCCTTATATTTCATAGCAAACGTTTGTCGAGTGTGGCAGCCTCGCTTATGTTTATCTTTAGTTTATTTCGTCGCGCTCTTTTCCTCTTTCTACTTTCGTATCAGAAATTAAAATATGTCGACCCCGGTATATCAGTTTATTCTAATATATTATAGTCATTTTAATGTTTACTTCGATAAAAACTGAGAAATCGTTTTGTTAGGGTTTATTATTATATTACTACATGGCGATACTTAAGGACCAATATTTTGAGGTTACCAGAATCAGATTCCTCAATGTAAATCGAAGTTATGTGACGGCTTTATATCGCGCAGATAGCGAGATCTAGTTAGCCTTGATGAAAAATAAAGGAAGCGCCATCTTTTATAATGTAACTGTCAAATTTTATTAAAAGCATAAATAAGGTACATAGATTTGTCTTGAACTCCAAAGTACAGTAACATTTCAAATTCTATTCGGCTACAATTTACAACATTCTAAATATTTCTAAACTTTATTTTCTATATACAGAGCACGGTTGCAGGCACTAAATGCCATACGATACAACAATGAAAATCGATTGTAACCTCACTGGAATAAATGGGGGAATCGACCCTTCTGCTCTCGAACGTCTGGCGGTTATATGAGGGCATATTGAATTTACAGGGTGGATTTGAAGCATCCCCCTTAATCATGTGCTGTTCAGATCGGTATTATCGACGTCTCTTTTTGCGAAAATAGTTTCTCCTAACTGTAGAAGTATATGCGGGTACTCTTAAAATTCCTCTAGAAGACGGGAATTTTTAAAGATTCCATCATATATATCTACGAATGAAACCTTCCGTAATATCACGTACAAAATTTTCGTGATAGGCATGGATGGCATGACTCACATGGCCTTTTAAAGTTTCAGAGACCAACGTCGGACTATTTTAACGATCCGTTCATGAGTGTCTGGACAAGTCGGCAGTTTTGTTCTTGTTCTGAGACGGTCGCAGGCCGGTCTATTTTCGAATGGCGAAGCGACGTGATGGCTATGAAAAAAGGAAAACGAGGAATTTGAAATTAATGCAGGAGACCATTCGTTGAATACTTATTGTTGTGGATTTTGGTAAAATTATGCCCAACAAGACTTTCATTTATGTAGGTGTTCACACAGGCAGTCAGGCCTTTTAACACTGATACTATAAAAGTAAATTAGTTTCTAAAAATATACATCTTAACAAAGAATATATGGATTACTCAGACGAATCTTTATCTATATCTTGTGCAATTCTTGCAGATTAACACCTAAATTCATACTTATAAACAAGTTGTTTTATCCAAATGTATTTTCAACAAAAATACCTACACATAAATAAATAAAAGCTATTTATTCAGTAATACATACACACAGATAAAAATCCGTTTTGATTTCTCTAATAAATATTTGTTTGGAAATTATTTATTTAAACTAAACAAAATTTAGTTGAATTGAACATACTTTGTTCAACTGGAATAAATTGATTTATTTGAAACAAGTCTGCTGTTTGTTTGACGATTACAAGTTTGATTTAAATAAATATTCATTTGTACTCTTCAATCGAAATCTCAATGTTTTGGGTCAAATATCTGTTTATTTGAAGCAAATAAGTGGTGTTTTGAAATGCTGAGTGGATGTTCAGCGCGTGCGTGGTATACAGTTTGCATGTAAACAGACGCCAATGTATTATGGCGTAGTGCGTGTGCAGTGCCTGTGTTCCTTGTGTTTGCCCGAAATGGAAATAAAAGCATCATTGGAGAAGTGGAAGCTGCCTCATTTATGGCCTTTATTTCAAGGTAAGTGTGAATTATATATCCGAACTGTTAACTTATAGGAACGTGTACATATTCTATCATAACTGGGTAATGGCTGCCCTTATACCTATATGTATTGGTGTCAAATTAACAGCTAATATTTAGTACCTACCGTTTCTTTTATTACTTAATAGTACCAAGCTATACAGCAATACTCTTATTCGGGAAAGCTTATCTATAACTTCATCTGAAATTCTAAAATAACTACATTATGATTTTCTTTCAAACATTTATTAATATAACACAAATTACATCTATATATTATACATATACGTAAAGGTATAATACATATATGTGGGATGGGTCAAGGACATGTCGCCAGCATGACGAGATGGTTCTGGTGTAAACACGCTCAAAAATGCAAGTTAAAAATTCAATACAAGTTAACATAATATAATTGCTTTATTTGTTTGCTAAAGTGCTTGGGCTAAAACGGTTTTATCCCATTTCAAGTATGGGAATTACCGTGAGGAATACATACATACATTTGAAGTTTACTTATAGATGTATATTTGTGGCATATTAATATACTGCTTGATGTGCGTATTGCTCATGCATTTTCCAGTTTCGTTTTCAAATATATATTATATTATAGTCTTTATTTCAAATATACTTAATTATTTCTGTAATGACAGTGACTTGAATAATAGTTATTTATTGTGTATTATGTTTCTTGTTAGGCATTTAAAACACGAAAGGAAAGGGGCATGTAGGCACAATGTTAGCTCTATAGTGTTTACACTTTGCTCGAGTGTTCTAAAGGCCACATGACGCAAATGCAATGCAAATTTTATCCAAGACATTAACATTTTACAATTTTGATGAATACTGGCAAGATTGACGTTGGTCACATAAATACTAAAGCTCGGTTAATAGCTGATGCCACTCAGGATGCGCGAGGCGTGGCTTGAATATGTATCATGTGCGTTAAAAACGTAGGTATCGAAAGCAATACACTACGACAGACAAAGTGCAATAAATTTATATACCGACTAATGTTTTCAAGTCGGTCTTTAACTTTTCATATGTAGCGAAATCTATATCTCTCAAGTTTCATGCTGCGTTCTCCTTTTTAGTCTTAAAATTGTCATCCATGCAAGTGCCATAAGGTCTTAACCGAGCTGTACATCAAATGAAAGGGCGTCTAAGAGACTGTAAACTGACATAGAACATTTGTAATGTAAGTATGGGGTGATTAATTTTCTTATTTTAAATTGTGATATATGGTTTTCCTTATTTATTTTAAAAACATTATTTTGGTAAAACTTTATATATATATATATATTTTTATTTATACATTTATTATTACTTTTATATTAGAAAAAGTCCTCACGATTTGAAATAAGATAATCCAACTCAACCCAAAATTCACTGATATATGCATGTATAACAATTTATAGTCGCCTAAAAGCCATACTATTTGATACTTTATTTATTAAAATTGGACAATAAGTAACGTTTCGAAAATTTAAAAATTTGCCCGATATATATGAACATCAACAATTTAGCAGTTAGTTTGAAGTTTTGATTGAAAAAACTTCTAAAAGAATTTTCATGTACTGAATGAAAAGTACCACATAAAAATGATTGTTTTTTTTTGTATTTTTTCCAGGACATAAAATTGATGAAGTCGAAGTTCTAAATGGTCTTGATATGAAAGAACTAGATTTTTTTAGCAATCATATTAAAGGTGACAACATCAGACTAAAGAGGGGCCTAGCGGAGCTAAGAAAGGTATTAAGAAATATTCATTTTGTTAGTCATGCTGTGTTCAAATCTGTTTGACATATGGTAATTTTTTTTATTATCAATTTATCAACAAAATAGTTACTCATTATCAGTTTTGTGCCAGAAGGTCAAAATTTTTAACTGTGTTCTATATTTTAGAAATATTTTCAATTTTGATATTCTATTTTTTCCATTTAGTTACATGGACTCAGCCCTGATAATGAACCTGCGACAAAGAAATTAAAACTAAGTTGTCCACCAATGACAGAAGGTGCAGGAAAATCGAAAGAAGAATATATAATTGATATCGAGGAGTCATCCGCCAGCATTGCTAACAAAGATTTAGTTATTATTATATTATATTATTTAAGCCAGGTTTAGTTATATATTTGAATAACGATGTACTTCCGCATTTTGGAAAGATAAAAACTGTAGTTTAAAACAAAAATAAAATTAATTTTGTGGTATTAATATTACACGCTGCAAGCCTTATCATTGTACATAAGACTCGAGCATTTGAAAATCGTGATAATAACGGCAATCCACATGTATTTTCATATCAGTCTTTGGAAAGTCCGTATTTACTTAGTGTTCATTACACACGAGATGGAAAATCTGTTATTTAAGTTATCAATAAATAAGCGCTCATTTGTTGTTTTTTATGTTTGTCGGTTATAAGAAATATTATTGTGTTATTTTATACTTGTTAAAACAGAAACATTTGTTAATTTTTTACTTTCATAATAAAATATATTCACCAATAATATAACTTTTATTTTTTAGAGTTAATAATGATACGGCAATTTACCCACGACCTTCAGTATATTAACAAGTCCCATCACTTTATAATGAAATCTGTCACTTCTCTTTTAACTCACTGTATATATATTCAACAATTATCCATTACTGTTACTATATTGTTTAATTTAAATACAATATCTGCTTGAAATAATTAACTAATGTTATTATTATTGGTATTATTATTACTATTAGATATTCTCTTGTCTTCGCATCCAAGGGGCTCGGAAGAACACTTTTTGTTTCTTCACAAGCAGCCCTTTGGATTTGAAGACAAAAGAATATCTAATAGTAATAATAATATTAATTAATTATTTCAAGCGAATATTGTATTTAAATCAAACAAATATTTATTGATGCCAAACAAATAAGAAATAAACGAGAAATAAATATATATTTCGTTCGAATAAATTGTGGATTTGATTCAAACAATGCAACCGTTGAATCGCAACCACGATGATAACTAGAACCAAACAAATATTAGTTTGTTTTGAATACTAAATACTACGCACTAAGTAGATTGGATCAAATAAATATATATTTGAGTTGACTAAAAATAGAAACGCTGAACCGAATAAATCATGTATTTGTTTCAAAAATTGAATTTGTTTGGCTCATATCAAAACAATATTTGTTTAGATCAACTCCATATTTTTTTGATTCAAATGATTTTTTTTATCTGTGCATAGTGTTAAATTTGTCAAAAAGTACACCCACGCAAATAACGCAATAAAACAGATTCACGTTCATATGCGTCAAAATCTGTAATTAAAATACTCATCTATGCTATAAAAAGATTCTTTGATGAGTATCTCAACAATACAGTTCTTTGCCTCTTCCCCTCAACATGATGCCATAACTAAGTCTTGATTGCACATAAGCATAATATGTAGATAGGCTTGCCGACCGATTCACAGATCCTGCTATGATACATAATGCATAACTAAATAATGACATCTTTGCCTCCAAGTGGTAAATATGCTTCTTCCAGTTCAATGGACTATGCACAATCCCAAGAACTTAACTGCCATATGTTCCATATTTAATTGTTGATCTCCATAAATAGTATTTATTGGGTCGTTCTCCAAATAGCCAATGTTCAACACATTGATTTTTTCAATATTCAGCTTTAGCGTGTTTCTGTCAAACCATGAACCACAGTCCTCAGCAGTAGTCAGTATTTCATAGTATGCTGCATATTTTTTAGTTCTTACAATTACCAAAGTATTATCAGCGATATCATCCTGCGAGGGAGATCATTCACATATTTTAAAAACAATAACGGACCTAGGACAGAGCTCTGGGACACTCCCCTTTTCAGCGGCCCCGAATCAGAAACAGCACCCGCACCACAATCGACTACGCACTGCTTTCTATTATCTAGATAGGAGTTGATCAATTGCAAACAATGTCCCCTTATTCCAACTCTTTCCGATTTTTCAAACAAGACATAGTAACTCAACACAGTCAAAGGCCTTACTAAGGTCCATGAAGATACCAGTTGTACACTCATCATGATTCAGACTGTCAATTATCTTATGTATGGATTGATAAGCAGCTCTAATTGTAGATCTGCCTGTGATGTAGCCATTCTGGTATTCACTGAATATATCATGTTCCAAAAGGAAATCCATTATACGTTTAAAAATATTTTTTTCAAATATTTTTGAGAAATGTGGCAATATAGACATCGGCCTGTAGTTTTCTAGTTTTGAATTTCACCTTTCTTGTATATTAATCTAATAATTGATTTCTTCAATTCATTTGGGAATATTCCTGATTTATTGACTATTGGTTCAAGCCTACATTCTTTTATTATTTTTACAGGTATTTCATCATAACCCACACAAGAGCTATCTCCTATCCATTAACTGTTCAATAATGCTACATATTCTCCTGCATCAGTTGGATGCAACACTAATGAGTGGTTATTATAAGGAATATTGCCCAGATCTAAATCTTTTATCTTGATTATATTATTACACATTTCTATCAGTTGTCTGTTGATTGTAGACAACCTTTCTTCAATTGTTGTTCCTGTAACTTCAATGCCATCAACAGAGATTTCCTCAGTTCTAACAGAACCCGTAATTTTTCTTACCAGCTGTCAAGTAGCTTTAGTCTTATTGTGTGATTCATTAATGAATTCACTATTAGCTTTGTTTTTCACAGTTCAAATATAATAAGCATGTTTATGGGCCATTCCATGTAAAGTGATCTAAAGGTGATTGCTTGACCATTTAATAATCAAATGATTTTTCAATGGTTGATTCTTACATAATTAAAGTGTCTAATTTTAAATTTTGATATTCCGGTGGCAGTAATTTTTGTTTTACAAAACATGCTGATTTTGCGTTTGTAAGGGTTTACATTAGCTTATATTACTCGGAACAGGTGAACCAGGGATTAATGAATTAAAAAGCAGTTTATCCAGGAAGGTACAGTCTTTATTATTTCCAGTATACGTTTAAGCAAAATTGTATCCCAAATAGCAAAAATCAACCTAAAAGTTTGACAAAAAATGACGCTTTTTCGAAGGCAAATCATTCCTAAAAGAATCTACTCTCCATACTACTTTTTTGGGGATGTGTATCTACCTTAATTACACTGTATTTACACAAAAAAATCAAACCTGAGATTTCTTTCCTTTAAGAGTTAGGGGCTTTTACAACTAGAAAAGATATCCTTATTCGTGAACATATTTAAAGCCACCAAGCGAAATTTCGTCAGGTAAGGAATGTAACCAACTTGACTCCGGGCTTAACATAACAATCATGTATTGTATGTTGAAAGTGAAATATTCAAAATCACCAATAACATACATAGCAAAACTACTATCTGTTTTTTTTAACATTTTAATATAAAGTTTGGTCGACTACAGTTCGACACGTACTTAAAATGCGAAAAACATAATTTAAAGTTTAGTCCAACACTAAGAAACGCAGCAAGTTCGGAACTAGTGATTCACAACAGATGAACCAAGAAGTTTTATATTCCTCTGAAACAAGCTACCAAAGAATATATAATCCAAGATGATTGTGGTGCAACATCTATATGTACCATGAGGATCAGACAGCAAAAGGCAAATAAAGTATGTACCTTCTGCTAGATTTTATATACACATACATATGTCGATACCACTATTGAAAACCTAAGATATTTTGTGACAATTGACAGGGACAGAATAAACATCATCCAACCAGAGAAATAGAGTAGGGGAGAACGCGCTTAAAGATGCGCCAACTAAGTTAAATTGAATTCCCCCATTTTGAAGGTTGCTCACATATACCTAGCTCAACAATTCGCATGTAAAGTTCATTGACTTAGAAAAATGTAAACAAACTTACGTGTGAAAAGAAATGCCTACCTGCAAAATGGCGACCACAATAGCGTTTGCTTAAAACTGGATGCGCACTCGTCGAAGCGCGTTCTCCCCTACTCTATTTCTCTGCATCCAACGTGTGCGACTCTTAAAATATAAAATCAGTTTCTGGTAAGAGAGAACTCTTGCCTGTCCTGTGATTTTAATGTTTAGTCATTCTGTGTATGGGCGAATTACTTCAGGATATATAGTTTGCCTGCAAATTTGTAAATGGAACCTTTGCACATTTCAAACTTTCTCTGTCTAAAAAGGATAGTGCTGTAATAATAATGCCGAAGTGTTTAGCTTATGCTAATAAACAAATGCATATTTTATAAACCAAAATTTAAATGAACTCACATGGTAGACTTCTTTTACTGTAAAATAACCTTGCTTATAATTTATTTTGTGAATTTTTCTTTATAATAAAAAATTATAAATACAGTTGAACGTTAATTCAGGAAGGTTCCAAGTCACGTTTTTCTAAATTAATTTTTGGAAAACTAGTAGTACTAGTACCGAAGTACTCCATTAACACTAACAGCATAAAATAATGTTTTTCTCGAGTATAACACGGTGATAAGTATGATATGTAGGTACTATAGGAGAGACACATAATAATGCAGGTTAAAATTTCTTATTTTAAGATTTAACACCTAAGTTATTTTAGATTATTGATAACTAAAGTAGGTGTTTTACTATTCATACATATAAATTACTTGGAAAATTACTAAATAAAAGAAATAAAGGTTTTAGATGTATTTCTAAACACAAAATAGTCCTAATGCACTTATTAACATGTACGTATATATTGATATTATTTATACCATTCAAGGTAAATCATGGCCAGATTTACTTAAAATCCCATTTATTTATACTTCTGAGCATTAAAGAATGCCAAAAAAACAATACAAAAGAAATGTTAACAGGAAAATGTCTACAGGATATACGTGTGCTTAAATGATAGTATTATGTGTGTATACTAAGAATGATAAATTAACCTATTGTTTGGAATTACTTTCTTGTTGAAACTACCAAATTGGAAATTATTATTTTCATTAGTAAATGGGACAATGCTAATAACAAATGACGAACAAACTGTATCTTATTCACGATGCACTCGATGTAATTGTGAGAGGTTAATATGAAATTATGTTTCGGCAATAGAAAATATTACTTAAAATGAATTACATAAACTTACCGTTACCGTTTCATGGAAGGTAAATGCGTCTCTTGATGTATATATCTAAATTAAGAACATTTATATCCATATAACATTGGAATTCACTATCACCCAAAACACCGGTCACATGTTATTTTAAATGCGATTTCGCGCAACTTCGATACGTACACAACCAACACCAAAACAACTTCACACGAACTGTTTGTTCGGAGTTCGGTCGGTCGTTTAGAGAGGTGGTCCTGCGCACGTGTTTCTTATAAAAAGAGGGAGTAGCTACATACTCGTAAATCTTTGTTTCAGGGATGCCAAACAAGATTCTAAAGATTCGTTATTTACATCTAGCATTTATTATGTTATTTTCAGGAGAAATGAAATCGATTAACTAGGTATATTCAATGTATCTATAAGAAAATATCTTCCTTTATGAAAGGTAGTAGAACTTATGTGGTTATATAGGTACATACATAAGTAATTCATAATGAGTGCAATTTTTTTTTGTTAGTGTGACGACAAACAATAAATACTATGGCAAGCAGTGGCAATCCATCAGATAGCAACTCTATATTTGGTTTAACAATATTCCAAAAGAGGCCAATCAGAATACGCCATGCACAGAGTGGTGACAAAGATGAGAAATAGATACATATCCATTTAACACGCCATAGGTTATCATATCAATCCATATTTAATAATACTGAATTATAGGTTATTATACTATTTGACAGATACCTACATGGTACCCACATAATGGCCGATTTGGTTTCTATTGATTTCCTATCTCCCGTCAACACTTTTATTATATTAAGGCACTTTAGACGTGCAATCAAAAATAATTTTAATGCTAGATATCATCGAGTTTGATATATTTCGACACTGAAATAGCATTGGTCTTCCATACAAACACATATAAACTACTCTTCCTAACACATTTTTTTCTACACTTTGCAAGACGTATATCATGTCTAGCAGCTCATGAGAAAACAATCTTGTATAATCATTCTGATTATAGGCAAGTTTTATTCTGTAACTAATGTAACCAAAATTAGTGTTCTCCTAATATTATTTTGTGTTGGGAGCATCAGAAAATGTATTAATGTCCGGTCAATAAATAGGGCTGACAGAAAACTTGACAAAAAAAAACAATATTCTCAACATAATAATAGTTAACCACGGCCGCTTCGTGTCTCCGATAGGTACACAGAACAAGAATGCTCTAAAATGAGTATCCGAAAGAATGCGATATTTTTTAACTTTTCTCTCTGCAGTTTTGCGAGCAATTGCACCCCTTGAAATTTTGAAACAAAACAAACCAAGCGGGGACTAACTGCGAAAGTATTTATTTATTACGTATTCATAGTTATTGAACAGGAACGTGGCGTGTGCGGCTCGCATAACAACCTACATGCACCGATCGTCGTCACAGATATAATGACGACTAACAGCGCACGGATGCAAAGACGAGAAACTATTCGAATGTTTACCCCTTCCACCGAGAGAAACATACCCATGAGCAAAGCCCAACCGTTGCTCCGTTAAGCCATTAACATTACATTGAAGGTGGGGAGAACTGTATTTTGTTCTACTTTCATATCGTATAATATATAGCGTGTGAGCAAGATCCTCAGTCTGCTCACCGCTGTTGTAAGATGAATTTCGTCTCTGCGTTACAGAATAACACGTTTTCGCGGTTGACGTATGATGAAAAAATCGCAATAAAAAATCTTTAACGGCCGATACCTCAATTGTGTTTAGAAAATAAACAATCTGTTAAAGGTAAAGACGTTATGAGAAAATTCAAAATGAATATTTATCAGAAAAATGACTGGATTTGTGGGTGTGAAATTAAAAATACTTTGTTTTGTTTTCCGTGTCTTTTGTTTGGTGGTGAACCGTCTTGGTCAAAGAACGGAATAAAAGACTTAATTCATCTTAGTGCTAAAATTTCGAAGCGCATTTGAAAAATATATTTAGTCTAAGAATGTTAGGAAAAAATAACATTCAGAATGTTTTAGATTCATCATATAGAAAAGCAGTTCAACAACACAATGAACAGGTAACAAAAAATAGGCATGTGTTAAATTTAATAAGAAATTGCTTTAGATTTTGTGGCGCGTTTGAACTGGCACTTCGGGGTCATGATGAACGGCAAACGTCGAATACCAAGGGCATTTTTCGGGAATTGATAAATTTTACGGCAGAATTGGATAAATTGCTCAGAGATAACATCGAAGCAGCATCGGTTTTTAAGGGATTATCAAAAACGATACAGAATGAGCTGCTTGATGCAATGTTGAACGTGTATCATGAACAAGTTTCCAGTGAAATTAAAGCAACCGACTTCATATCTGTGATAGCTGATGAAACCACAGATGTGTCCAATCAGTTTCAGTTGGTGGTTGTTTTAAGATATATTGTGAACGCGAGACCGGTCGAAAGATTTTGGAAATTTCTTCTGCCTAGTGGACATGATGCTAATTCTTTATCTGCCTCCATCCTTAACGAAATTAGTTTGCTTGTTGATGACCCAGAAAAACTGATTGCACAGAGCTATGATGGGGCAGCAGTCATGAGTGGTGCTATTAACGGCGTGCAAAGACATGTCCAAGAAAAGTATCCAAGGGCCAATTTTGTACATTGTTACGCACATCAGACAAATCTTATTATGTCACATGCTACATCGAGCAATAGTAATTGCAGAATTTTTTTTGCCAATCTGACGGAATTATGTACTTTTTTCTCCACTTCACCACAACGAGCTGCAAGATTGGAAGAGTTCCTTCAGAGAAAAAGCTTACCTCGTTCTTCAAAAATAAGATGGAACTTCAATTCTAGGACAGTGAATACAATATATGAGCACCGAGAAGAAATAATTGAAGCTCCAGAACAAATCGAGGGAGAAGCTAGTTTACAAACTACCATTCATCAAGCTGGTGCCAATTTGCGAATTTTATAGGAGGAAAATTTTATCTATTGGTTAATTTTCTTTCATAAAATTATGCCACATGTGGACATATTGTTTAATCAATTACAAAATGTCAATACAGATGCATTAAAAATCAAGAATAATTTAGATAATTTTAAACGCGCTATTGGAAAAATTCGAACCGAAATCGCTGACACAATAATCAGTTGGTTAAACAAAATGACTCAGAACTGATTCCTCGACCATCAACGCGACGAAGAGTAACTGATGGTAGCCAAAGACGGAGGGAAACTATTGAAGTGTGCGATATTATTTTGCTTGAAATGAAAACTAGATTTCGGTATACAGGGCACTTAATATTAGCAAACTTAATTTCTTTTAAACAGTTCTCCTCTTTTCAAAAAAAATTTCCGAAAGATTGCCTTAAAGAAGCAGTAAAATTTTATCCATGCCTCAATGAAAGCAGACTACGAACTGAATTAAGTGTTTTATATTCTAGAGAAGAATTTAGGCAAAATATAGAAGTCGGTGCTGTAGGTCTGCTAGGCCTTCTGCTGGATGGATTAAGCGACACCTTTAATGAAGTTGTTAAGCTTTTAAAAATTGTCATTACAATTCCAATGACAACGTCTGAAGCGGGACGCCAGTTTTCACGGCTGAAGAGAATAAAAACTTTCCTGAGAAATACAATGAAAGAAGACAGATTAAATGCCCTTACTATGTTATCTTGTGAAAAAGAATTTATAAATGATTTCCCAAATTTTAATGAAAAAGTGATAGAACTGTTCTGCAAGTCAAAGACACGCAAAATGGACTTCGTTTATCGTCAGATGTAATCAAACTGTAGTGTTATATGTACTATTCCCTCAAAACAAACTGTACAATGAACAGTACCTGTCTGGAACAGTATGTCGGTGAAACTTATAAAGATTGGGTAAGCGTTCTTGTACTATACTTTTTAATTTTGAAATTATGCACTCCCTATGTGAACCACCTCGAGCCGCCACTGTAATCGCCGATCAATTTCCATCGGGTGGTATTTGATGTCAATTAATTGTACTTTTTGTTTGTTCTGTAGCCACATTATATCTCAATAAAGTTCTATTATCATTTGTATTTTGGTAAAAGTATGTTATACTGCAGTACATTAAAATACTCTTGAATTTATATTACATATTTTTAATGAATAATGATAAAGTTTATTATCTAATTATACATAACCTAAAACTAAATAGACTGTCAATCTAACCGGATAAAGTAAATTGTCATTATCATTATAACATGATTATAACTATCATTTTCATTTTATATTTGCCAGCAGCAAATTATTAATTTGAATCGTGCGATGTTAAATGATGACGCAAGAATCATCTTTGCCTAATTAAACTGTATGTACTACGTGCTATATGCAGCATTATAAAAGCTACTACCATCCACCGGCGCACACCGGTTAATTAATAATAAAAGTGCATTGAACGCAATTTGTGCTTTATTTCAGAAGACGGTACTTTCAAAACTGTTCTTAGCAGTTGGAGTAGACTACTTTCTGTTTATCAAGACTTAAAAACGAATATCCCTATCTATATAACCCTACATTCTTATGTTGCAAATCTGTAGTCTAATATGCCAAATAAGATTACACCAATATTTAAAATAACTTGGATTTATTCAGGATAGATGGCTGAGAACTTATTTCCTATCCATCTTGGGGTACCCAATTCACTATCTTCATCAAGTTGTTTTTAGCATTTTTCACTGCTTCATTATCTCCGGTAGGTAAATTTTCCAAGTTATTATAATAATTTTCAGAAACAACCTTTCTTATATCGGGATGCTCACACAGATTTGTCAATGCTTGTATGCAGTGTAGTTGAGATAAATTATGTTCCGTATCATAACTAAGTTGCACCAGCCTATGTGGTAATCGTTCTACTTTGACAGCCTTTACTTTCGCAGCTGATTTTATTGTCGCAAACATTATAGCAGAAACTGCTGCCCCATATACTTCAGGACGTGCGTCATGGAGTAACCTAGTCAAATCAGGAAGCAAGTTTGATTCGTAAGCTAACTGCTTGCCTTCAGGTATTGATAATAACCTTGTTAAGCACTTTAAACTGAACGATCTGAGACAATCAGATCCCTTTTCCATTATACTGCAGAACGTGGTAAAGCCATCATTTTCTAATACTTCTTCTATACCTTCATCCTCGTACATTAAAGAGTGCAATGTCTTTAAATGAATTTTAGCAATGTCGTCACGATCCTTACATGCGCAATCTAATATTACTGGGATAAATCCAAATTCTATGAGTTCATCGGCGGTAACCCAGAATTCTGAAACCCTCTCTAAACAAGCTGCTGCTTTAAATCTAACAGGATCTTCCACGTCGTCCAATAAAAGGGACAAGTTTGTTAACATTTTCTTGTTTTTTACAATAGCTTGCTTTCCATCTGCAAGCCCGGCCATCACTGTCAAAGCCATGCATGTCCTCTCTCGTATCGCGGGATTATCATGAATTAGTAAATCAACCATTCTGTCAGGTACTCTTATTTTTATTGCTTCGTAACCTTTTTCGGGATCATGTAATATATCAACAAATGACGTCACAGCTGCCAAAACTACATTCAGATCTGCACTGTGCAATTCCCTGCATAACTTTGGTATTGCCAATCTACCAAATGCCAACGGTCTTCTAGTGGGATCAACATTTTTGCATGGAATGCACGGTTGTTCGGACGTTAAACGATTTAAGGGTGGTTCAAAATCCCCTGAATCGATAGTTGGTTGTGCACGTGCTAAATTTACCGCCCTATTTATTATTCTAGGATTTACACCACTGGAACGCGACTGGAGATAAGAATGTTTGTGCGGCGAATACATATTCAAGGAAGAAAATCTACTGAGTGTAATTATGCGACATACATAAAATATTCAATTGGCAGGTGTGACAGATGTGATTAAATATGGATTAAATGTCAATTACAAGTATTCAGGCACAGACTAAACAACCCAGACCGGCAACTACTTGAAAAAAAAATATCCAAGATCTTCTATCCTTGTCACACATCAGTCAACTTGGTACGAAGATGGCGCTAGATTCAGGTGTATAATTGATCACGTATATAATGAGATGCGGGCATTAAACGCACAATAGATTTTGTAGCGTTCCGTTTTACAACGAATCGTTTTTCTTGGAACAGGGCACTTCAAAGGGCTTCAAATAAGAAGTAATAACTAACAATAACTATAACAAAACCGCTGTTCTTTGGATCCAGCCACAAAAAAGTCTGTCTGGGTAATTCGATTGTAAGCTAAGTCATACATAGCGATAGCAGTACCATCTTTTAGCCTATATAACATATCTTCTAACTATCTGACAAGTGTCGTTAAAGCAAGTACCTAAAAACACAAAATAATACCATGGCCAACTGGATCTCGCTACTGCCGCGCGATATAAGGCCATCACGAGATTTCTCTGATTCTGTTGGCCTAAAAATTCTGGCCTCTACCTGGCGCCATCTATCGAAAGCATTTTAAACTACTTGGTAATCGGTTGCTAAATATATGCAATGTGACTGGATTATATCCAGCCTATACTTCATTCACGTTAAGAATGCAATTCGAAATTTTTTTAATGTAAATCGGTCGCGCGTAACAGCCAATCACAGTTCGGGAAATGTTCTCCTATCTAATCCAACGCTGCATTCTTAACGTGAATGAAGTATAGTTAACACTAAGACTTAATTTATTATTGTTATTGACATTTGATTGGTTTCACATTTGTTTTGTCTATTTAGCTACTTAAATTCTTCTAATTCTACAAACATTCATTTCATTTCATTTAATGTGTGTTATATATTTATTATATATTCTGGAAGTTACCGCGTGTACCAATAGAAAGTATGTCTAGTTTGTCCACGGAAGAAACGTGGTTGTTGTCACTTAGTTCTTACCAAGTGCTAAAACGTAAGAAATAACGCAACGTATTTCGGAAAATGAGAATTGATTATCCGAAATGTAATATAAGACAAATTCATGGTAAATAGCCATAATTTTTGCATTTTTGGGTTAAAACTAGAAATGTTTGTAGATGTTCAAAGAGAATATTTTTTAAATTGTAATGTAATAATTGCCGTGCTGAAATAAAACATCGTTGGTAGGCGTTACTTGGTCACTAATATTAACAATAAGTCTGAATATGTGCACTCTTAAGGTATTTGAGGCCTGTAATAAAGTTTAATCGATATTTTGAGGTTAGCAGAATCAATTACAACAACGTAAATCGAATTTATGGAGTTGGTCCCTTATATATCGCGCAGAGATAGTGAGATCCAGTTGGTATTGATAATATAATGCTACATTCATGTGTTAGAATAAATTAAGGTTATTTTTTAAATCTATTTTTTGTTTCCTATGCCTTCCCCTTATTTGTGGTATAAGAAAGTAAAAGAAGACGTTGAGCATATACCTAGACGGGAATAATTTACCGCTTTACATAAAGTCTATATTTAGCGGAAAAAGTCAGATAAGTGCGGGAATGACAAATACTTCAATAGAAAACATATGTCTCAATTTAAGCCATCTTATCATACTCGTAACACAACCTTAAAGCCTGGTTCTCATCCACTTAACTTAACTTAAACCTTACTTTTAACGTACCGTAAAATTAACACAAAATTTATGAAGTCGTTCACATTGACTTAATTTACGTTAAGTGCGCAGGCGTATGAGCAGCTGGAGTGCCAATCAGAGAGGTTCTAAAATGGCTTCTTGTCATATAAATGGAGATAGCATAGCTATGCACCAAATCAATTAAATCTTCGTAGTTCATGATAATTTATAATGTAGGTACACATAACTTTTGATAATTTATTTTGACAGTGTCATCGTGACATCAATAAATATGATAAATATATCATTTGTTTTAAAGATACAATAAAACACAGACCTCAGCTGGTATTCAAATTTTTATTTAAAAAAATGCGAAATTAAACCAAGTGTTGAAATTGTTGTTCGTTATTTTCAATTCTCACGCTTATATATACGTGAAACAGGAAAAGGTCCATAATTATGAACCAAAGTGATCGTGGTGGAAATTCAACTTCCGTATGTAAGCTTATAATAAGATCGTCAAAAAGCTCACGAAGAAAAGCTATATTTTCTTGTGTTGTGTGTGCCGTTGCACCATCGTGCTGCTAGTAACCATACTGTAACTCATCTTCGTGCAGCTCTTCAATGAATTTATTCAAAATGTTTCTATACCTCATAGAGTTAATTGTAAAATTAAAAAAAAAAATAGGTCCAACAATTCTGCGGCGAGAAACTGCTAGCCGAACACCAAGTTTCACAGAATACAGAAACGATTCAGCAAAAATATGAGGATTTTCACTACTGCACATCCGAGTATTTTGGGAATTGGTGTACCCCGAAAGATAAAACAACGCTTCATCAGAGAAAAATGTCAAATTTAGCAGGTCATTATCCTGCATTATTGAAAACCAAAACGTCTAGGGTGGTTTACCGGAAAAATAGGCTGATGTGATTGCATCTTATACGGATGTGTAAGTTTTTCTGGCATGTTCCATAAGAAAGTTCAATCTCTTGAGAAAGATGTTTCATAGGTTTTGTGGTTTCATTTTCCATACGGTGGCAAACATGATTTATAACTTCTTCCGAACGAACACTTGGTCTACCAGTACGTGTTTTATGGCCCACAGAACCAGTCTCACTAAAAACACCAACACAATTGGAAAAGCAATTATAAAAATTTTTGTGAAATAAAGCTAACTCTGGGAAACTATCTCAGAAATCATCCAAACATGCACGCTGGCTGTACAATTCCATCAATTCGCACTCCAGTTCGAAATTAGGCTTCAATCATGTACGTTTTTTGCACTGTATTGTAAACCATATTTGAATGTATTCAAACTCGATGTTCAAACTTGCTTTCAACAGTTCTAACACATTAATTGTCAATATCACTGTTAAAATAATTTTCAAAACCGTTAAGTTATAATTAGGGCGCGGTCACGTACGGTTGATGACTCATCGCCCATGGGCGACTATTGAAATGTTGTATTTTTAAAGAGGTTTTAATTTTATTTATATAATTGGATAACAAGTAGCTGGTGATTTATAAAATACAAAATACCTTATTATTTGTTCATTTTCTCTTCTGTAAGACTTCTTCTCTTTGAATTAAGTACATCCTTGTAGATAGAAAAAGTCCTTTCTACATCGCAACTGGTTATAGGTGCGTACTGGAAATATTCTTTTATTTCAGCGAATTTAGCATACACAATTGCCGCAATGTTATTAAATCTGGATTTCTATTAAAAACCGCGTCTAACTTTTGCCGAAGACCACATCCGATTGGAATACTTTTGAAATTATATTAATAGCCCACGTCTAATGTGGTTAATCTATCTTTTAATTTGAGATTTCGATTATCAAAATATGTGATTAGTTTAGGCAAATTTCCAAAGTGTTCCTGAAGGAATAATAACTGATTTTTTAAATTTGGGATTTGTGTTAGTTTTTTGCACTCAGAAATACTTCGAGCATCGTTATTTAAACATTTTCGAAATTTTGTAAACTATCGAAATTCTCTGCATAAAAACTATTTTTGTGTATGTTTTAGCAAAGCTAAGTGACGAACGTGCGATATTTTGGCATTCTGTAACGATATTTTACAGACTTTGTAATAAATTTCGGAATCACTGACAATTCATTTTCATATCAGAAAAAGTAACATAAACAACGTTCTAGATCTAAATAAATGATAACTAAAAATGTACGCGTATGTTATTGAAACTAAACGAAATCCAGTCTAGATAATTGGGAGAAGTCGATTCAATAAACCGGTATTAAACAGACTATTTCAAAAATTACGAAGTACGTAATTAACAGTCAAAACAATGAAAAAAACGAAACTAACGTAAGTATGAATGAAAATTTTATTTCTCTTGCGAAATATAAGGTAAATATAATAAATTTGAAAAACCCCTCGCGCTCCCATCTACGCCGATGAAAAAAGGATTTTACTCATAAATTCCTTATTTTATGGGCATTTTTTGCTCTCATTCTCGGGCACTTCTCGGGCGTAAACAAATGTTGCAGTTCACCATATGAATTAGTGCTATTCAGTAAGCGTGTGTTGTTTACATTATTTCTTTGCTCCGTTGTAACTTCCTCGTAGTTTAAACCGGTCATGTCCGCGCCCTAGTTCAACCAGGATTAAGTTCCGACATATATTTTCTATTTCAATGCATTCTTCGTCCTAGAAAATGTATATCACGGTATTTATTACAGCAAAAAATATATGTGACAGAATTTTTACGACATAAGAATATAACAATGTGCAGTAGAAAGAATTTCCTATTTTAGAATACCAAACTTACGTAAAAACAACTATAACTTTTTACCCAAGAATGTATGCAACTGACATACTAGTTCTTATATGTTATAAGGCCATATGTGTTAATTTACTCAACCATTATAAACTAAAGAGGAACTAATGTAGTTGATGTAATTGTCAGTAGTTGATGTAATTGTCAAACACTCAAGCACATATGCGACGGAAATATAAAACAGTAGTTTAACCATCATCTGTTTTTACTATATTTCTCACTGTTTATGTTTTTGTTGTAAATGAGAATTGTACGGCGTAATTCTGACGTCATATAAAAGCTACGCCTTTTGGTATCGATTTATAATTGCGCCACCACCATATATGGCCAACCGACGAATACATTAGACTTGTAAAATCAATTCCATTCTCCCTCGTTTGTGGTATATAGAAGTGGTGTGTATCCATAATGCAGTATACATAGAAATACATAGAAATATAAGAAATATTACAAATAATAAATATACAGCAGTAATTTTTCTCATGGTACCTATACAGCTTTGGATGAACATTTGTATTTTAGTTAATCTTTTATTATTTTAAGTTTGTTTTCATTTCGTAAAGTAAAAGTAGTTAAATCCTTATTCCGATTTTAGAATCAAGTGTGTGTTGCTTTCCTAATTTGTATTTTTATATATCTTTACCTTTATGTATATAATCGTTGGTGCGTTTGTACCTTATTCAATAAATTTTTAATGGCTCAATTAATTTTCTTGATATTCTTAGACCATATTTATATCGTCAATCCGCGTCAAATAGGCTATCAAAACATTCGATGGGTGGCGCTGAAGTCAAGTTATTAACAAATTCTATATTTATGGACCAACATGACTCATATTCACAATATATGTTGATTTAGTTACAAAAAGAAAACCACAAAATCTGGACATGATAGGTTGTGGTTGAGTTATTAATAAATATATTTATAAATAGAAATGATGCCTATCCTGCCATCGCGCTAACGACCTCTTCTGTCCTGACTTTCTTATACAGGAACTTTAACCAAACCAAACTCATCGCGTCACCTACCGGAAAGGGCAGAACAACACCTGCGGGATAGCTAGTATTTGATATATTAGATCTTGGAGATGTAGTCGGCAAGAATTCAAGAAATGAATTAGATACTAAGATCAAAATCCAACACAAGAATGAAGAAAAAAACAAGTTTACGTTTAGGTGTTCAATTTAGATTTAGTGGTGCAGTAAAGCTTTGTATTGTGAGCATTGTGTTATTTGTACCTTCTCCAGATTGAACATAACATAGAACACAGTAGGGTACCGCTATAGAAAACTGAGTACTTACATTTTCAGGGTTCTATATAAATGATTTTTTCTACAATCACTAAATAAAATAAAATGTTCATCACTTTATTGCTTGCCAGGCGATAATACCATATTAAAATATAAGACATTATTTATGGACACTAGACTGAGGTTAGAAAACGAGCCGTTTGCGGGGTGTTTTCTAAAGAACGGGTGCCCAAAACGTCGTATAAAATATATATTTTATACTATTTTTCATTACGGGTTTTAAATATTCAAAAATATTTAAAATAATGAACATGTTTAATTTTAAATTAGAAAAAACCTGCCAAGTAATGTACTTAACCTACAAAAACCATTTCAATAGTGTCATAATAGTATATTATGCAATGAGCATTTAATGATAGCTATTAAGACACAAGTAAGAAAATTACAATACGAGCCGAAGGCGACTATTGTAATGAATACGAGTGTCTTAATAGCCATTAAATGCAAGTTGCATACACTATTTCTTCTACGACCCCATAATGAAACATTTTTTGAACATTCCATTTCATAACTTGAGCGTAAAATTTTCCGTACATCTTTGCGAATTTTGCTGGCAATAAATTGTTCGTGGCTACTAAGGTTTGTTCCATAATTTCTGGTGGAGTCAAATTTTACATTTCACTGTCATTATCCCTCATTTTTACCATTTAATTTTCAAAAAAGCACAAATTTTAACTATGTACTTACTAGTAAATTGCAGAGAACTGTCACATTTAATTAGTTTTTATATCTGTCAGATATACAGTCGCCATATTGAATATTGATTGAATATTCGAATGTCGCATTCCTATTGGACATAAACTTGTATCTTAATGAAAATCTGTATCTTAATGGACATCATTAAAGTACAGGTTCGGCATATCTAATAATACAATTAAAGTATGGGAGTAGAAAAATAATAATAATCATACATCCAACTTTTGACATTTGTCATAATAATCCGTTATTTGTTAATAATGCTTGTCTACTCAACAGAATAGACAAGTATTAAATAAAATATAGGTACAGGAAAGTAATATTTAATAACTTTATTTATAATATTAGTAACTGGCTTTCATGTAATACCATTTTACTAGCGAAGCCTTCTGAGATGTTAATTACATATAATTAGTTTAATTTTATTGTCCTGAAATTTTTCCTGTCGATGGAAATTCGTAGTGGAATTGAATCGTCCTCCCTAGTTCGTACTTTTGCCGTGCCGGTTGCCAAAACGATTTAATCATATGTATAGAATAGGTTGAACTATGAGGTTAACGAATTATATTAATCTGAATCCTAATGATAAATATTATTACATACAGTCGCAGTCGCTAGCATTAAATTTTGGTCGTCAATGTCATTAAAAACTTTTTTTCATCTGTCACGAATTAAAAATTTCATCTATAAGATAATTACTTTTGATAGTAATTGTCAAAATTAAATTTATTTATCGCCGACCGTCAGTAAAGTGATGCGTTACCATAGCGTTTTGCGGAGGTAAAGAAACACTTTATCGTACTGTACAATAAAGTACTTTACCTGCCGCTAATATCTGTCAGCGTAGCATGACTGATGACTTTTAAAAATAAATCGTTTGTCACTGTCATAAACTGTCAAAAGTTATTATATCTTTATTTCTTAAATTAACAATTTTAACGGTTGGCGATAAAATTTTGTATGCACCACGTCAGTAAAGTACCTTTACCGAACTCGTCTGTTACTCGCCGCGCTCGCTTCACTCGCTTGGCTCGTAAACCAGACTCGTTCGGTAAAGTATCACTTTACTGACTTGTTACATAAATAACTATTGTCGGGGGTAATACCATAAGAGTTTGTGTTTATCCGGACAAACTTTCATTTTGAACGAAAGCTTTGTTGCTTGGTAACTGACGAGAACAAATAACATGGTAAAACCGCGACACCGAAGGTGGAGCGGTTTTACCTTTTGTTATTTGTTCGAGTCGTGTTACCCTTAAGCAACAAAGTTTGAGTTTTGTCAAAATGAAAGTTTGTTCCGGAAATAAACACAAACTCGAATGGTATTTGGTAAGACAATTTAATGAATCATTTAATTAATATTAATAAACCGAAATATTTTTATTTAACATTCCTTTGAATACATATACAAAAGAAAGAGAGAAATACATATGTTTATGTATGAAATTTATTTGAACGATACTGTCAGAATTGAATTTTCGTTGCCATGGAAAATCAACATGCAGTTTATCCGCTAGCAAACATGCAGTTTATCCGATGGCAAACTAACACAGCGTGTATTAAAATGTCATGTTTTTGACAGATGAATTAAATTGTCATAATAATCGCACCAATTTCTTATTTTACTAAAGTACAAATAATGTCTTTCATTGAAACTGGATTATCTGAGGCTGTGGTACCAGTTCAAAAGGGAATGTCCAAAAGTTCAGTAAATTCTATAGTAAGACGTTGGAGGGAAAGATAATCTCTGGAAAGGTTACCTGGGGAAATAGTCCCTTTACAACTGTCGTAGGAGCAGTAAATTTTACAGGCCTTCCTGCATCTGTATATAGAGCTCATCGTGGCGTTCGGTAAAGGAATTTAAAGTGCTACTCGGCAGCTAGAAGAGTCAAACTTACTGCCAGGTACAAAGAAATTAGAATGGTTTTGTTCTAGAGCACATCGTTAAAGTTGACATCTTTTGGCGATGAAAAAACATTCAATTCATCATCCGCAAATAGTCCTGGAATATTACTTCACGTGGAACAACGCCTTACAATTCCAGTATATATCCAGATTTTAGAAGGCGTGTTACCTTCAGTGCGACAAGTTTTTCCAGAAAACAACTTTACATTCCAACCAGATAACTTAACATCGCGTCAATTAAAAGAATGGTTTCAAAATCATGAAGTAAATGTGCTTGACTGGCCGAGTTTAAGCCAGGATATAAACCCAATAGATATGCAGGAAAAATTGAAGAAACTTAAGAAGCAGGCGTATGCAATATCCAAATAAGGAGGAATTTTTGGCCGCAATACATGACGCCTGGAATAATTTTCTTTATGATTATTTTAGAAATGTATCGTTTAAACAAAATAATTGATGGTAGTGGAGAAATGACGATATATTAAGGTCCTTTATAGTCTTTTTAATTATTCGTGCGATTTTTATTGTATTTTAAACTTCAAATAAACATGTTACCTATATTTCATGTTAAATTTCTTAATCTGCTGTACATTTATTACATATAATAGAAGGACACTACTGACAACGTCAGACAGGTATTTAAAGTCATTGATTGTAAATTTATGACCTACTTATACTGGAGGCGCGTTAAGTTCCGTTGCACGTCATCGATGACGTTTACATGTTGTCATAACTGTATTAGATAAACTAAAAAAGTTACTTTGTTAAATTATACTTGAGGGCATTTATTTCATTAGCTTAAATAGAAGATTTATAAATTGATCGTAATATACGCATTCATGGCAAATAAACACATAATTTCCGTGTCAATATTAAATTTCTTTATTACATATTTTTAATAGACTAATAGTTCAATTCGGTGTTGACAGATAAATCATATCTGTCAAAAAGACGTGCGTTGTGTATATTCTTCCTGTCAAATTTTTCATGTTTATTTTTACGTTGATATAAATTGTTTAAAAACAGTGCTTCTTAGAAGTGTATTTATTATTTACTTGCGTCCATTGAATATAATGCCGAAAGGTTTCTGTAAACAGTCGAGGCTTTCTACAAACTTTTCTATAATCATGTGTTAAATTTAATGTGAATAGCGTAAGTATTGCTTATTTTAAATTATATTATGGATACGTAATGAAATATTTAAGGTTTTTCGACAATCTAAATCAATATAATAAATAAGTTGAGAAAGACTGAAGTCTTAGAGCATTTCAATTACTAAATATATTATGTTATAGTTTTGTCTTGTGAATAATTTTTTTCTTTGGTTATATCAAATGTCACTGACAGAAATAAAAATAGATCCGGCAACATATACAAGGCGAGTCGTCATGGAATGTAACGCGTTTCCACCATACATATTGCTGTGGTCTCTTAATATACTATATCTATAATTAATTAAGGATAAGGCCCCTCGTTTTAGGCTAATCATATAAGTATATGCTGTAACCTTCTCTATGGCAATTTCAAGTAGTTGCTTTATATAGTAGTTGTACACCATACAATAGAACATTTTCGGTTGTGTCAGAAAATAACTTTGACGACCAAAATTTATTGTTAGTGACTGTAGGTAATGTATGAATGACAAAGATGAAGGTAAATGTCGGTATTAAGCAATTAAATTTTACTTGACTCTTAATAGATAATTAATTAAAATATTTCAATAACATCTATTTAAAAAAAAATATGTTTATGTTTTGATACATTTTAAGTAAAATAAGCATTAATCATAACATTGTCCATATAGTCGTCAAAGTATCCTCGGCATTATTGACAAAAACATTTAAAATTCGTGTATTCGGAATATGAAGTAGATATTATATTATTTGGCGACACTTAAGAGTATTTATTTATGTGTTAAATGGTGTTATAATTCAAACAATTGCTCATATAATCAATACGTTACCTTTCCTGGCCCTCGGAATATTTCTTCTTTGACCTCGATGCCGCCGTTTTCGTGGAGTGGCCACAGGTTTTCCCGTGGACATTTCCACAATTTTCATCATACAACACAAAAGTATAACTAGCATGTCTCTTGTTTACGACATGTCCGTCAAACAATAAAGTTTTCCAAACACTAAAATCCTTTCGCACAAGCCAAGTTCACATCTCACAAGAGTCACTCTAAATATTAAGTTCGAAATAATACTGCATCCGGCGTCAGTATTTAACATGGATCTGTTGTGCTAACAACTGCAAGTACACAACACTGATTATCCCACAGGAAGTGACAACCAGGCTGCGGTTAGGAAATAAATAAAATTTGATAAGAAAAGTTTGTTATAGACTTGTTAGTGTTGTAACACAGTTAACGTTGAGTCGTCTCATATACAGCTCTAATTTCTTGTTTATAATCATGGTAGACGCGAACACATGGCTTCTGTTTGTGACACAGTCGATTCCTTCTAATTGGGATATTTCTATACCGAAGGGGGAGGTTGAATGAATGAGGGTTTATTTTTATTGTGTTCAAATATTCTAGGCACTGCAAGAACATGAGATTTATTAATGGGTAATTATCTTGATTTTGGGAGAAATGCTTTTTATTTTATTTGAAGGTTTACTTAAAAAAATCTGGAAGTCATTTATTTTACTTATGTATATAGTTTATACGCCCACGTATGTGCGCGTTAAATTTAACTTCCTTAACTGAGTGAGGACACGTTCAGTAAAGTGACATGTTATTTATTTATTCGTGATGGCTTTTATCAAACGGCATTAAAATTGACGATTTGGAAACTTTATGCATATTCAAATACACAAATGTGATTGCAAACGTTTAAAAAAATGTACGGAGTTAACCAACCAAAAGGGAACCAACCGCCATTTTGGGAAATTGAATTACATAAACCAACATATTCGTATGTCTTCAGAAATGTTTATCAAAAAATAACCACGCGGCAAATTGCAATTTGCGCCCTCTATTTATAAAAGAACTAAGCGCCAGAAATGAAATCTGCATTCAGAGACAAAACCATCAGTGCTATCAGCCATTTGGCTACTTGGAAAATATTGGATATGTTGAAACACAGAATTTCTAATATACAGGTTCAGTCTGTTTTTACCTTGCATGCGAGCTAAAGTCCATGCATTGAAACGAATGTTGTTGCCAGTGTTTATACACATGTGGGAAGTAAATATTATAAGAATTCCTTCAGATTTATTATTTTTATGATTGAATTTAATTTGGTTTCGCTGAAGGTCTACTGTCGGCTCGCGTATGTATATCTGTTATGTAGGTACGGTTTGGCAACTTCTTTCGTGTTATGTACGGAAGGCCGCATGCAAGATAATCGTAGGCCAAACCTGTATACAATAACTCCGTTAAGTGAGTAGATAAAATGATGAAACAAAACAGATTTTAAACGACATCAAAAAATCATTCAGATTTTGCCCTTTGAAACACAAAAGTGTTAAGAAGCCCAAATGCAGTGATACATCATAATATGCCAGTGCTTGTCAAGCTTGGCAAAAGAAAAAAGTTAAAAAAAAAAGTAATATTGCGTAAACTTGCTCTAAATAACACTTTAAATCTACACAGTGAATTTCAATTCAACTGAAAGAACAATTATAACAAATATTCAAAACGGTGCAAGGAGCCGTTACACAAGCTTTAGATCGTCGTAATAGTTTCTTGTACGATAGTTTGAAAACCCGCCACACCCGCTAGTTGTACATATGCAGTATGCTGGAGATATACAATGTATAGAAAATTTTGTGCGCTCTAGATATTCCGACACAGTTCTCGCCATTATTTGAGTAGTTTCAATGATGGAACAAAAACCATTTTCAAGCGCAAATATGTCAATATATCCATGCATATTGTATATATAAAACTAGCTGGTATGGTAGGATTTTCAAAACCTCGTGCAAGAAACTATTGCTTTTGGCAGCCATTTTACTACGTAGCTTTAAGGTGTTATTTATAGCAAAGTTTTTGCTTTGTATTATTTTTTGTTTTTTTTCCAAATTTCACAATTTGAGCGTATTATAATAATCTAAATAACAAACCCAACTTTTGTACCATATTGTTCAAAATTTGTGTTTATTATAAGAGATATTAAAAAAGTGATTTTCATTGTGTTGGGTATATAGCACATCCAGGTTTGTTCGTAAAACTCGAAACAGTCAGATTATTTTTGAAAATGTTTAATTTTGACAATGACACCAAACCGATTCAAGCTCGTGTCCGACGGGACTCTAACAGAAGTTTTACTAATAAAATTCAATGGTTATTAAGTTTTCGTTACAACGATAACCTATTATAATGTACTCCAAAAATACAGGTACCTAATCCGAGAAAAGCATTTCACCTAGTGTTCGATCAAATGGTTGAAAATGTGCGGCTAGTATTTTTGTGAGATACTGACTACATTAAGCAGCGTTAAAGGAGATGTGAAATGGCTTTAATTTTACTTTTCGAAAATATCATTTAAAAAAAGAAAAGCCTTTAAATTGTTGTTATTATAAACAAACTGTGGAGGAGAAAAGGCGCTTTTTAGACATTTTTATTAAAGGAATCGTCACATACAAGTAATTATTTCAAAGAAAAACAAATCTCTATATTTGTTATGTTATTCTTCTATTGAAAATGAATTTCATATTCAGTGTATCAAGGTTGATGTAAAAGAGACTACTATTCCTTATAGAACAGAAATCTAATTTTATTTGCTATAGTTTAAGATTGTAGCCAAATATTGATAGATAAATCTAAATCGTAGACAAGAAGAGACAATGACACGGTTACTAATAGAAAGTATATCAATAGAAAATACAGGTATATTTAATTAAGAATTTTACGATTGTTTTGTAAAAATGTTTGTCGTTGGTAAAATGCAGCAGTAAATATAATTCTAAACATAAAAGCGGTTAATATATACATGCGTGCATGCTATAAATTTAAATTTCAAATGTGCTCAACTTATCAATTCAAACAAAGATGGGCAGGTAGAAGACCATCTTCAACGACTTCCATACTAAATTTGATGGCCATGTATTTTATGGACTAAACAGGAAAGTATGATGAAAAAATCCACCTTACGCAAACACCAACTTCCCATATAAGTTCACCAACATCGTATTTAATCCTGCTATAGCTGTGAGAGATTCTGAAAATGTCTAACATCTTACTTTAGCAAGAAGGTATACGATATTATTATTATTGACAACTTTTGTATTCTATAGAAATTTGTTTCAAGTTAGTAATTTGACTGAAAATTCCATAAGACCTTGACAGAAAGGTGATAGGTATTCTTAAATATACAAATTGGTATTGATAGGTTTAACCGTTTAGCCGCTATCGTGTCTACATACGCTATTTAACAAAATGTAAGAACTTTCTATTGCTAATATCTACTAATGCATTTAGTGGAAAATATTGAAATATCAATACAACTTGCCAAAAGCAGTAAGAGAGACTTATTTAAAGTGAATGCAGTTATATACTTTGGGTTGCATATTTAAACAAAAATGTGTTGCATTGTTTTGATCTTTATTTTTAAGGTATTTCAAATTGAAGTATTTAAAGAATTCTTCAACCATGTCAAAATATTAGTGGTTAATGCATAAACATAATAGATGGCGCGCAAATCGTGGATGGGAATTCTATTTAGAAATAAGTTCATTGCACTTATAACATACTCAACGTATTGTGTTAAACTTTTTAGTAAAAATTAAAAATAAAGCATTCGTGAATTAGTATATTTAGAATATTAATAAAACTTGTTATTGTTAGCGTATAGTACCAATAAAATCACAAGCATTTTGTCATAATTATAACAAGTGCATTAAAACAAACAAAATCAGGCAATTTAATCAAATTTATTTCACATGAGAACAGGTGTTTGGATTGTGCTTTATCTAAACAAAGCTCACATTATCTTTTTATTTATTTTTTTCAAAATGTCCGCGCAGACGTCGCCGTCGCGCCAAAACTCTGAATTTCAGCTTTGCACGTGCTGAAAATCCGAACACAGTGATCACTAACACTAGACACTCGCAGAAGCAGCGATTATACGCAATAATATTATTATTTTCATTGATCAGTAAAGTAATTAGGTACTTAAATACGGTAAAGAAAGCTAAAGTATTTAATAGGACAAATGTAGAGTCACGCTTACGATTGTATGAACATAATGCACACGACACCACAGGACGCTTCAGCGTACGGTTCGATCAAAGACATGCGTTTCCTGAAAAAAAGGGGGGGATGAAAAATAGTTGTGCGGCTTTAGAATATGCATAATCAAGAGCCGTTGTCTTTGCTTGTACGATTGAACTAAATTTAAATGGACGTATTCTTAATTCTTAAAATAATTATTCATAGATGTGGATGCTGTGAGCGTGGTGGGAGATTATTTTCTTTTGGCCTATTTTCTCTAACACAGTCCTGAAAGTGAAATACACGTAATTTTAGCGCGTAAGCGTGTTACCTCTTCTACTTTTTATTCGTTCTCGTCAGTTTTAAAACTTGATTTACATAAATAGAAGCATTTTTTTCTGGACTCCTTAACATAAATAACTGAATCTGCTTTGTGTACATGGCAATATTTTTAATCTTGCGTTGTTATAGATCATTTTAGATTCTCGGAAAATGTATTGTTTTGTTTATTTTCTTGGTTCATCACCAGCACATAGCAAATGATCATATAATATATGTAGATGCTGTCAGATGCTGTATACATATACAGTTCTTAAACTACTAAAAACTAACAATTCTGAAATACAAAATAAACACGTAAAATATTGGATAAAAAGCAAAATAACAGTTAGTGTAATATGTCCGTTGTGTATATTCGTTGAAGTTGTGAATTTACTTGAATTACAAAATCTTTCCGTTCTCTTTGAGCTTTGTAACAACTAATTACATTATTTGACAATGTTAATCAAGGAAAAGCAAGATATGGAAGAATTTAAAATTACCGCACCTTATTCCTTAAAATAATAAGAATTAGAATCATGCAAACACACTATAAAGTTTCATAAGACACGATTTTTGCGTATGTGTTCGATTGTAGTGTTGCGAGTTTTCTAAAGAACAAGTGCCTACAATGTATTTTATACTATTTTTTCGGTTGTCAAAAGTTCAAAAAAGCTTAAAATGAGAGACATGTTTTGTTCGAATATTTTAGAAATTTTGTTTTGTTGAAGTTGTTACTCTGATTTTTAAGTCTACCATTTTAAATAAGTATTTGAATATCGGTGGTATTACATGTACTTATGTTTAAAATTCAGACTGATTTATGCAATAAATAAATTATTTCAAATTATCAATAAAAAGGATAAAATAAATAATTGTACGGCCCCAGAGATACGCAAAATAGCAGAAGACAATTTATAAAATCTTTCGCCAACAATGTCTCCACATATTTATTAACAACAAACTTTTATAACAGTTGTACTATTCAACATGGAAAGTAAATTTCAATAGTATCAGGTGACCAGATTTTAACATTAGTAAAACGGGACACCATTGACCCTGGGAGTCCCGCTGGCTTCTTGATTAAAAAATAGGTCTATATGGAATTTTTTTAATTTCAACATAAGTAAAATTACAAATATAATACATAAAAAAATATGTACTTATAGTATTTTATTCATTGGCATATTTCTCATTTGAGTGAATTTTTTGTAGTAGGTTGCTGTCGTTGTTTAAAAGGTCATGAAATTTTTCACAAGAATTTGTTAAATTATATTTAACACGTAAAATGGCTTTCAAACTCTCAGCACTTAATTGCGATTTTTCTGATGTGTACATTTTATTTACCGTAGAAAAAACGCGTTAGTCGCAGCATTAGTTCCTACTGGCCGAAACCGTATATTCCCTTCCTTTCTCCTGCCTTTCCCTAGCTTGCAGTGCATTCTTTCGAAAAATCGGAACTTTTTTAAAACACCGCGCGACGCGGGACAAATTGTTAAAAATCGGAAATGGACGTCTGGTCACCTTACAGTAGCATCAGAAAACTTATCATCCAACTCTGCTTAACAATTTATATTGTTAATTAGTAAATAAAATATTAGCATATGTGCTTTTGATTCTTTGTACAACTTCTAGTGCCCATGTTACATTAAAGCCTTATATTTTGACACTTAAATATGATTTGGTTCCATTTTTTTTGTAACCAACCTCAAAAAAATAAAATTAGCGTGCGATAAAGTAATACATTATGCAACCAAAACGGGTGTCGTAAAGTGAACTTTATAGCACCGAAATAGGAAATAGTACCACGCGATCATTTAAATTCTAAATTATAGCAGGCGGGATTTTTTTTATTAGGTTGTCCAGAATGTCAATTATTGATTAATTAACATTTTGAAACGTCATTTTGACAATTCAAATTGTAAATTAGTACTTATATACCAACTTAATTTAAATTTCACAGCCTGCTCTAATTTAGAAATTAAATGATCGCGCGGTATATTAAAATACAAGTTTCATAAGACACGTTTTTGCGCACGTGTTCAAGTTTAGAAAACGAGCCGCTATGCGGCGAGTTTTCTAATGAACAAGTGCGCAAAATGTCTTATGAAACGTGTATTTTATACTATTTTTTCTATTTCAGTTATTAAAACTTCAAAAAAGCTTAAAATAAGCGACATGTTTTGTTCGAATATTTTAGAAATTTTTTTTTTTTTGAAGTTGGTTAGTCTGATTTTTAAGCAGAATTCCAATATTCAAACAATATTCAATATGGCGACTGTATGTCTGACAGATATAAAAATTAATCAAATGTAACAGTTCTCTGCAATTTACAAATAAGTAGTTAACATTTGTGCTTTTTTGAAAATATAAACGGTAAAAATGAGGGATAATGACAGTCAAATGTAATATTTGACTCCACCAGAAATTATGGAACAAGCCTTAGTAGCCACGAAGACTCTATTACCAGCTAAAATCGCAAAGATGTACGGAAAATTTTACGCTCAATTTATGAAATGGAATGTTCAAAAAATAATGTTTTATTATGTGGTCGTAGAAAAAATAGTGTATGCAACTCGCATTTAATGGCTATTAAGACACTCGTATTCATTACAATACTCGGCTTCGCCTCGTATTGTAATTTTCTTGCTTGTGTCTTAATAGCTATCATTAAATGTTCATTGCATAATATACTATTAAAATTCGGACTGATTTATGCAATAAATTATCAACAAAAAGGATGAAATAAATAAATGCACTCCTCCAGAGATTCGCAAAATAGCAGAAGACAATTTACAAAATCTTTCGCCAACAAACTCTCTACATATTTCCAAAAACAAACTTTTATAACAGTTGTACTATTCCACATGGGAAGTAAATGTCAATAGTAGCATCAGAAAACTTATCCAACTCTGGTTAACAATTTATATTATTAATTAGTAAATAAAATGTTAGCATGTGTGCTTTTTATTTTTTGTACAATTCTATTGCACATGTTTGTTACTTTGAAGGCTTATATTTTGACATTTAAATACGATTTGGTTCCATTTTTTTTGTTACCAACTTCAAAAAAATAAAATTTGCGTGCGATAAAGTAATACTTTATGCAACCAAAACGGGTGTCGTAAAGTGAACTTTATAGCACCGGAATAGAAAAACGTGTTTTTTCTACTGCCGTCAACCTTTCCATCAAATGTATGTGACGTTTAATGAATTTTTAATATTTGAACTTTAAGACTCTTTTCCTCAATTTTTTTCAATAACATTTTCAAAAAATTAATATTAACGAAGTTAATGCCGCCATCCCACCTTCTTGCAGGTCAGTCAATGTTACCTCTACGGGAAATTAGTTTTTCATGGAAAAACATCCTTACTGCCTCTAAAACCTCATTCACAGTATGGCTTGTGGCGCCATCCTGCTAGAACCATGTGCGATTATCAAACCCTTCGAATGCTTGTAATGCTGGTCCTACAAAATTGCGGATCATTGTTCTGCATTTACTGTGATTGATTGTCCTTGAATATTCTGAAAGAAATACGGACCAATAATTCCTCTTGAAGACATTGCTACCCAAACAGTTACTTTTGGAGTGTGCAAAGCGACTGCATATTTTTCTCTTGGGTTTGCCCCAAACTAGTACCGACAATTCTGTTTGTTCACGTACCCGTCTAAATAAGTGCTCCGTCACTTAAAAGAATATTATCAAAATTATTGAACTCCTGCATCAAAGTAACGAAATAAAGACGGCTACGGTGATCATCATTCTTCGAATCTTGAACCAACTGGATCTTATACCGATGGTAATGTAAATCCTTTTTCAAAATTTTTGGAACACTACACCAGTTTAAATGTAAAGCAAACGCTTGGTATCTTATCGAACGATGTGGATTTTGGCGTACAGCGCACGTACAGCTTCGATGTTGATTTCATTTCCAGCAGATCTTCTGCAGCCACGTAGCTTAAAATAAACTGTAGAACCACTTACTTGAAATTTGCGTATCCATTGCTTAATTAAATTAGCAGATGGATCTTAATGAGCATACCGCAAATTGTAGTGATTTCGAAACGCTCTCTGGACTTGCGCGTAAGAATGAGCATTTTCGTAGAATGCTTTTACACAAAAAGCACGCTGTTCACCACTGAAGTATTCCATTGGGAAAAAAATTCCACAAGATGATAATTCGAATAATGGTACGAGGGCGTATTTTTATGTTATCTACCTAGTCATGAAAAAAAGCACATAAGAGAACAAAAAAGAATTATTTTTTTCTGTGACGGGAAAAAAAGTTGACATTTTATCCTTCTTGACGGTAATAAAATGTCACTTTTTCAACCCGGGAAAAAAGTGAGTGATTATTTTTTGCCCGCTTAAATTGACAGATATTTGATTATTTTACAGGTTTCCATAGCAACGCATGTGTAATGTCACTTGAAATGTCACATCGATTGATTTTGTGACTTTAATATATAGTATTTACGCGTTTTTTTTAATATTAAATCGTCGTTTTTCCCATCACAGAAAAAAATAGTGTATTATACACGGGAAAAAAATTAGATTTTAGCTCTCGGTAATTTATCTAAATAAAGCTTACCTCGAGCTAAAATCTAATACTTTTTTCCCTTGTATAATAAATTACTATTTCTACATAACTCCCTTCAACACTAATACACTTATTTCATCTTTTTTCCAGTTGCCCCATACCCTCAGAAAAAAATTGCTTCGGTAACCCCGCAAAATATTCTTCAACAGCTTCTTTGAGTTCTTCATCAGAAGAAAAACGCTTTCCTCTGAGATGCTTTTTTAAATTTTTGAATAAGAAGAAGTCTGACGGGGCTAGGTCGGGGCTATAAGGTGGATGCCTTAACTCTATAAACCCACAGTCATTGATTATCTGCTGAACTTTGTTTGCCTTATGAACCCGACAATTGTCGTGCGGCAACAAGCTTTTTTGTGGATAAGAATGCGGGCGTTTTTCCTCCATAGCAGTCTTTAAATTTTTTAATTGTGTTTCCGTAGGCCTCTCCTTTATGGTAGACCCTCTCGGCATATATTCAATAAGCAAAACTCCTTCAGCATCCCAGAAAACAGTTGCTATCAGTTTGTTTGTTTTTTCCAGAAAATTGTGTCTTGGCCTCTTTTGGTAGTGGAGAGCCCTTCTGAACCCACTGCTTGCATTCTTGTTTAGTAGGAGGGTCCCAGTAATATACCCAAGTCTCATCCCCGGTAATAATTCGAGATAAAAATGTTTTGACCCTCTCCAACTTGACAACATTTTATTGAGAAACTTCTTTTCTGCACAGTTTTTGTTCAGGTGTAAGCAATCTGGGTATCAACCGTGCAGACACCTTCTTCAAATCGTGATGCAAAATTTTGAGAACACTTGTTTCGGATATACAGACTTCATTGGCAATGACAGAGATCTTTACACGCCGATCTTTCAGTACCAAATTTTCGACTTTTCGCACAATGTTTTCAGTTCGAGCTTCAACGGGTCGTCCGGACTTTGGGTCATCATTGATTGACTCTCGGCCCGATCGAAAGAGTTTAGACCAATATTTTACTTGGAAATAAGATGGTGTATCTTCCCCATATAGAGCAACCATTCTTTCATGAATTGCTTTTGGACCATTGCCTTCCTTTGTCAGGAACTTTATTACGCTGCGATGTTTCACTCATTTTATCGAGAAATGGACCATCTCAAATCTCTATACACAGCATAAACTAAACACAACTTAGCACGTGTATTTCTAACAGTGACAGCAATTTTTCAATAATATGTTTGACATCGTCACTCTTTTGTTTCATGGCTAGGTAGATAACATAAAAATACGCCATTGTAGTAAAAATAATCGCACACTCTCCCTAATACAAAAAAGAAATTCGAATTTAGTATAGTTTCCTGATATTTTAGATTTGCGCTCGTGCGCAGTTTAATAAGAAGGAAAAGTAATAAAATTATAGTAAAACGAAATTGCTTCAGCAAATTACGCAAATAAATACGTTGAAACCCAAAACTTGTTTTTATATTTTCAATATGCAATATGTGCGGCGTACACAGGCTCTAGGATAATAAAGGCACTAATGAATTATATTATGTATTATTAATTATATGTTTTTATTAAATTATTTGATATTTTGGCATAGGCATAGGGGTCCCAACAATTTTGCACATAGCCGGGTGCGCCCCATGATAATGAATTTAATAAAATTTAATTATTACATTATCAGTTAATTGGAACATGAATGTCATAAAAGTAGTATATTTACGAAATTCAAAGGCAATTTGTGTTGTATTTAGAGGCTTTTAACACAAAATTACATCGGAGTCTTTGAATATGTTTTTCTGTAGTTTGCTTTCTTTCCAAAAACACTTCACACCTCTCCCGTGATGTGTGAGACATCGACTTTATATATACGACATCTATTACGGGACATCTAATTATAACATCTCTAGTTTCTAGACAAGCGGACTAATGTATGTAAGAAAGAACTCCACCGACACTATATGTAACTTCTACGTTTCATTTAAGTTCGTTATTTGATTGTGGAAGTGATTGTAAGTTTTACTCACCTATGAGTACAGGACCTCTGAAATTGTCGGTCATATTCTCCTACGGGCAAACAATGTGTTTTGAGTTGCATAATGTTTGTTTGCTCCTAAACTTACCATTTTCTTAACCGCAATCGATGTGTAGCAACATTTTAACTAGAGGTGATTCTGAAACAAAGAACGAAGATATGTATAAATATTCATGAATCTAAAGAATAAATGTATGGTGTGTTGGAACACCGGCCGCACATATATTTGTAGATTTATCCCTTACGACAAGGAAATAGATATGTCAAATAATTCGTAATAGAGCGGAATAATAATTATAACAATTAAAATAATTTTATTTTTAAAATTGTTGGTTAAATGGTTCTTTAGTTTCGTATAATTAAAGTTTATAGTTTGTAAATAGTCCACAATTCGAGTCTTGCCAAACAGAATCAAGTTTTTACGGAAATTTGCAGTTAAAAATTGTAGATGTTAACCTACAAACATGGAGAGTGATATATGTGAACAGACCAAAAAAAATAGCAGTTTTTAAGTGTGATATATGTAAATCAAGAAGTTGCAAAGCATGTGGACAGTTGACGTCATCGGAAATAAAAGTATTGGAATTAAATGTTCGTGTTATGAAATTTTACTGTGTGAAATGCAGGGAGCATGAACCAGCGTCAATGTTTCAGCTGTTAGTACAATGTAAAGATGAGTTAATCGAAACCAAAGATGAGGTAATTTTGACAAAGGATCGTCTGATAAAGAGTTTGGAGGAAAGGATAGTACTAATGGAAAAGGAATTGGAGATAGTTAGCAATAGATGTAATCAAGTGGGTGAACAACATCAAATCAAGTATGGTGAGGTGACTGGAAGAAAGTATAATGAGGTACTTGTAGTGAAGCCAAAAAAAGCGCAAGATAGTCTAGTAACAAAAAAACAAATTGAAGAAAATATTGATCCGGGTAAGATTGGGGCTGGGGTTTCACGAATGAGGTTTCTTCAGGATGGGGCAATTGCAATTAGCTCTGAAAGAAGAGAAGATCTAGAGAGTGTATCTGATAGTATTCAAAAGCAATTTGGTGAAGACTTTGATGTGAAAATACCAGAAAAAAAGTTTCCAAGGATAAAAATTATAAATGTAGAAGAAAAATTATTGAACAATGAAAATGACTTTATAGAAAAAATTATCCTGCAAAATGCTATCACCACTGCAGAGAAAACGAGACATGTATCCCTGATAACACACTTTAAGGGTAAAAGAGGAAAAGAAAGTGTTGTTCTGGAGGTTGACTCTAATACATATAGATTAATTCAAAACAAAGATAAACTTTCAATTGGGTGGAGATCGTACACATATTTTGATCATATAAATATAGTGCAGTGCTTTAAGTGTTATAAGTTTGGACACATGGCAAAAGACTGCAAATCTGAAAAATCTGTTTGTCCAATATGTACAGGAGATCATAAAATTGACATATGTGATTCTCAACAAATTATTTGTGTCAATTATAAATATGCAGCAGTTGCTTTGAAAGTGCCAGGCATTGATTATAATCACCTTGCGTATGACAAAAAGTGTGAAGCATACAAAAGAATATACAGGGAACTTGAACAAAAGATTAGTTACCCAAGTAATTACCCTCCGCAGAAATAGCAACCAAAGGGTAAGTTAATGTATCTAAATATAGAGAGTTTACTGGCACACAAAACTGAACTGAGTTTAATTGTTAATAATTGGAAACCTTTAGTGGTCTGTTTATCGGAGACATGTGTGACAGATCAAATATTTGATCATGAAATTCATATTGAAGGATATCACCTTATAAATACAACATCACACAGCAGGCACACTGGTGGAACAATCATTTACATAAAGGAAGAATTATCCTCCAAAACATTGGTAACATCATCATATTTGAGTAATGTGTGGATGACTGGTGTAGAAATTTCAATAAAAGATCAAAAATTATCGGTGTTTAGTGTGTATCATTCACCCTCAAGCAGTAATGCCGATTTTTTAGCATATATGGAAGACTTTTTCGAAGAATATGCATGTAAAGAAGGAACACTTATATGTATAGGTGATTTCAATATTGATATGTCAAAAAACACATTTTATTCTGAAAAGTTAAGACAACTGATATTACAAAACGGATTATATCAAAATGTAAATAATTTCACAAGAGTTTCAGACCATTCATCAACGATGATAGATTTATTAATCACAAATGACAAAAATTTAAAACCTCAAGTTCATATGACACCAAAAATTACTGACCATGGCATATTGACTGTTGATATAACAAAAGATAATAGTGTTAAAAAGAGTATCACAAAATATTACAGAGACTACAACAATTTTGATGACTTACAGTTTCAGTTGGACCTCATGGATACTGGATGGGACAGAAACTGTACAGACATAGACACTCTAGCAGATAAGCTGGTGGATAACATATCCTTTGTACTAAATAAATATGCTCCGCTTAAGGAAAAAGTTATCAAAGAACAATGGGTTGATAAAAAATGGTGGACACCAGAAATTGATTTAAACATACAAAAAAGAGACCAGTTATATCGAAAATCCATAATAACTAAGAGCAATGATGATTTTAAAGAATATAGGACTCAAAGAAATAAAATAGTTGATATGATTAGACAACAGAAAAGTGCTTATTATAATTCAAAAATAGATCTCAATAAAAATAATTCAACAGAAATGTGGAAGACCATAAAAACACTGGTAGGAGGAAAAGTAATAACAATTAAAACAGGAATATACTTTGAAGGCAATATTGAGAGAGACGAGAGTATTATAGCAGAAAAATTTAACACTTACTTTATAAAAAGCATAGTGGCGATAACCATGAAGTTAAATAGCCGAGACATTAGGGAGATAGTAGAAAGAATGGAAGAATCTGATATAACAATGGCCAACTTTAGAGTAATTTCATTTACAGAATTAAAAACTATAGTCATGAACCTAAAAAAGAAGAACAGCAGTGTAGATGGAATAACAACAAACATACTACAAAAAGCATTTGAAGTGACTGGTGATAGATTTTTGCAGTTAATAAACAGCAGTTTGGAATATGGAACATTTCCGAAACATTGGAGAAAATCTACAATCATCCCAATAGAAAAGAAAACAAACACAAACAAAAGTGAAGAGTTTCGACCTATCAATATGGTCCCTGTATATGAGAAAGTACTGGAGGTTATAGTTAATAAACAGTTTATAGAACACATTGAAAAAAATAAATTTAGTGAATACCAGGCGGGCTTTCGATCACATAATTCCTGTGAGAGTGCATTACAAACAGTTTTGGTGAATTGGAAAAGTGCTTTATGTGAGAAAAAGGTTATAGGGGTAGTCTTCTTGGACTTTCGAAGGGCATTTGAAACTATAGACAGGTGTATGCTGATAGAAAAGTTGAAAAAATATGGTATTCGAGAGGTTGCGCTCAATTAGTTTAAGGACTACCTCTCGAATCGTACTCAGGAAACAAAATTTTTAAATAATACGTCTGAGCAAAAAGAAAACACGTATGGGGTTCCGCAAGGGACAGTTTTGGGACCTAACCTGTTTATTGTTTATATTAATGATATTGTGAAGAACATCAAAAACTGTAACATCCAGCTTTTTGCAGATGATACCTTATTGTATTTAATGGGTCAAGATGTTTGTGCAGTTGTGCAAATCATAAACGATGAGCTACAAATATTGTGTAAGTGGATAACACAAAACGGTTTAAGTCTAAATACAGAAAAAACTAAATTTATGATAATTAAAAGTAAGTTCAATACTATAGAAACTAGGAACCACACAGGAATCTTCATAAATAACCAAAGGATAGAACAGGTTGAACAGTGCAAGTACTTAGGAGTTATAGTGGATGAACACTTAACATTTTCCAGACATGCAGAATATGTCACTAATAAGATAGCAAAGAAAATAAATCTAATGAAAAGAATGAGTGCATATCTTAGTGATTGGTCTAAACTAACAATCTACAAATCAATTATTTTACCACATTTTAATTACTGTTCATCTATAATGTTTTTGTTGAACACGACAGAGAAAAATATACTTCAAAAAAAACAAAATCAAGCCATGCGTTGCATTATAGGGTGTAATCGTTATACAAGTATTAGGGCCATGTTGCAGGCAACAGGATTATTAAGTATTAAACAATTAATATTTCTTAATACAATGACTTTTATATACAAAATAAAACATGGCTTACTTCCTGAACATTTATTAAAAAATACTAGGTATATATCAGATGTACATGACTACCCAACACGAGTCAAGGATGACTTTTATGTTTCAACAGTGGCCACGACCTACAGTCAGAATGATCTTTTCCATGAGGGACTTATTCAATTCAATAGTTTGCCGCATGGCGTGAAGACTTCAAGTACAGTTCAGACTTTTAAGAAGGGATGTGCTTTATATTCTAAAGACAATATTAATATATAGTCATACTATTTATTATTAGAACTAAATGATATATAATTTTTGTAATTAATTATTTGATATTATTATGCAATGTTATTTGTAACTTGTTAGCATTATGCTATAAACATTAAATTTATTATTATTATTATAAATGACACTGTTTGAGACTCGTTATAGTCTGACCTAGCTGACTCCACACTTTGAAGCCGAAGAGTTACACTGACTCCCATTGTCCCAAAGTCCAATGGCCAATAGTGCCGGATCTCGGAAATTTCATAGAGGGGGCAAGTCAACTCCATGCCGCCCCTCTAGCTGTTTTTTACTATTTCATGCAGTAATAAATAACAGAAAAAAAATTAATAGTCTTCTTTAGTGGTGTGCCAAACTTAACTTGTGACTTTTTACAAAATTATTTTCCCTCGATTTTCTTTCAGAAAATGAGGTAATGGCTTCTTCATAATGTATTAGTCTCTTGGCTTTTTATAGACAGTATTGCGCGGTTTCTCAATCTGTCTTGAGCCATTGTTGACCCGAGATTGTTTTTAATTATCTTCAGATTGCTGAATCTTCTCTCGCGGCTTGGTGATGCAGTTGGGAGCATTAATCACCCTCTCAAGGCTACGCACACATTTGGGAAAGCAACACTCAAAAATTTCTTTCTTGGATTAGATTTAGAAGATCAAGTTGATTCATTTCTTCAAAATTAACTGCTGAATTATGTAACTGGTCACGAAGAACTAGGATTTCAGTAGGGAACTCATCCTTAATATCTTTAAGATATATACTAGCTAAGTTTGTAGCATAAGTTTTCAACTCCTTGTCATTCAAGCTTTTCAAATATTTACAATTTAGAAAAGAAAAGACATTGTTGAGTGCACTTATACTCTGCATTCTATCTTTCAAATGGATCAATATCACATCGATTACTTCCTTCATACTATGGTAAAAACTTTCTTCAACAGAGAAACTTATTCCTTCATCTTGCGCCATCTATCCATGCATTATTTTAATTTTTTTGAAATTCTGCAAGTTTTCATAGTTGGTTCTACTTCAATATATCAACACCTTCTTACTCTTTCATTATTTGACAACACCCTATACCAAAGAGAAGGTGTAAGATGTAGTTTATCTCTCTGTTGGTTTAAAATCAACGGACTCAGGAAATGTTTCGGTGAGCTAGATTGATTCAATACATAAAAAATCACGCTTTTGGTGAGTAAATTTTTCATTAGTTGGCCAAGTGCCTGGCTCAGAAGGATCAATTTTTATTTTCTCGCTTTCTGTACAGCCTTCACTGTCTTTTCTCGTCACCCCTCATCGCTATCAGTCATAGGCCACTCTTCTCTCTCGTACCCTAGCTGCTTGTTTTTCGGCAATGAAACATTTTCCGCAAATCACATCAACGCAATTAGCGCTTTTCTGTTATTGAAATACGCTTGTTTTACTTTTACGTAAAGCAATGATTTGAGTACACTTTCGGTAATTAATAGTTTAATAATACCCCGCTAGTATAAAAAGAAAGTGATACGATATTTAAATTTTATGCTTTTATTTAAATTTTTATGACACTATAAAATTATAAAAAAATGAGGTGTGGCCACCACACGACTTTCTTATACGTATGAGCGTTTCAAATCATAAATTTTAAAAATTATTTTGTACAAAAATTATTCAAAATCCTATTCTAAGTACTTCCAGTCTCTTAATAAATCTCTACAGGATACATACTTTATGAGATATTTGCAAAAAAATGCTTCTAGCGAAGAGTATCACTTCCGGTCCGAATTTTGTATTTTCATTTATACAAAAAATATTCCAAATCCTACTCTAAATACTTTTATACTCTTGACAAATATATAGAATGCATAATTTACGAAATATCTGCAAAAATCGCTATAAAGTGTTACTTCCGGTGCGAATTTTGAATTGTCATTTATACAAAAAATATTTCAAATCCAACTCTAAATACTTTTGTACTCTTGACAAATATATATAGAATGCATAATTTACGAAATATTTGCAAAAATCGCTATTCCATAAGAGTAAAAGTGTTACTTACGGTTGGAATTTTGAAATTTCATTTTATACAAAAAATATTTCAAATCCAACTCTAAATGCTTTTGTATTCTTGACAAATATATATAGAATGCATAATTTGCGAAATATTTGCAAAAATCGCTATTCGATAAGAGTAAAAGTGTTACTTCCGGTTCGAATTTCGAAATCTTTTTTATACAAAATAAGGTATTGAAAATTAAGTTATAATACATATATTACTTAATAGTTGTGGATAAATACTTTTATACTCGTATCGTACCTGTCTAAGAAGCATGACTTGCGAGATATTCGCAAAAAAACTGATTTTCGATAAGAGTAAAAGACCTACTTCCGGTAGGAATTTCGAAAAACTTTTTTAATAAAATTCTTCTCAAATTTCATTTTGAGTATATATGAGTTCTTTACAAATTTGTTTAAACTTAGTAGTTGACGAATAATTGGCAAAATTGGGTTTTTTCACTGAAGTAAACTACTACTTCCGGTCTGCCGATTTTACTGAAAATCTAATCAGATCCCAAGAGGAGATTACATTCGTAAATATAAAGTTTGGAATTGATACCTATAGCGGTTTGGTCGCTATCGTGGTCACACACACAGAGAGAGAGAGACCGACAGACAAACAGACAGACAGACACACAGACATTTTTTTAAAACCAGTTTTTCGGTATCAGGGAACTTCAAAACGTGGACATCTGCAAAAATCTCGAGGTCGAAAATTTTCATCATCACAATACTTAGAAAGTAAAAGTATCAATATTTTAATTCCATTTTGCCCCCCCCCCTCCCTCCCTCCCTCAATCCGGTACTGGATAATCATACAAATATATTGTAGTTTCAAAGTACACGCAAATGTTCGTTTCAGGCAGTGTCGTATCTAGGTGTCCTGGTGCCCTTGGCCAAGGCAGGACTCGGCGCCCCCTTGTTAAAATGTATACAGGCAGAACTAGGACTACAAATAAAAAGCATAATTGAATATCCTACTTCATTTATAATGAAAATGTTTCATAAAAAACTACATGGAGAATTGTAAAACATAAAACTTTACTCTGATTTCTTTTAACAGGGTCCAATCCATATTTTCTGCCACCTTTTTTGTTCAATGGATAGTATACCAAAGTTTGTCAAATGTTCTTAATAAGTTTCGTTTTACCAAATCTACGCTCGCACTGTAACCGGTAAGGTCAAAAAGATCCTGAGAACAATATCTATACCGTGTCTTCAAATACTTTCCTCAGACAAGTCAGACACAAACGCATAATTTTGATAGTTTGGTTATGTCATGTATGTGTCTATAATTTCAATTTAAGTATGACAACTTTCGGAATTTGAGGTTTTCAAAAGCTTAGCATGTACACCAACATTGATTAAGACAAATTTGCGTATACTCTTTAACAAGTCAAATTGGATAGCTGATTCTATTCGGCTATCCTACAGACACAAAAAACAACAATATTTGGTTAACCCTCCTTGTAGTCGAAGAAGATTTAATATAGTTGACATAATGTTATACTTTTCTTTTGTGTTTGTTGAATGAGCCCTTGGAATTGATGGTTTCGAGTTACCATTATAAATTAAACGGCTTTGAAACTTGTTTTCGAAGAGTCGATAAACAATCGCCATTCTGGAAGATTACATTCAATAGTTCTTCTTGTGCGATTTTGTAACATATAATCCACAAACACAACAAAAATTGTCTAGAGAATTTTACAGCCTCTTGCACGGTTTTCCATTCTTGAAAGGCAGACGCAACACGACTTGTGGAACACTGCTTCAAACTTTCCTAACTAAGTGATGATTCAGTGACATTTCGTTTGTCTCTTGCCAGACCGCGTCAACAACTACACAATAAATGTATCACCACAGACTAAACAATCCAGACCGGCAACTTAATCCTAGATTTTATCCAGAGTATTCATCCTTGTTTAGCAAACGTAAATTTGAATACTCTACCATCTCTGTCAAATTCAGTGAACTTGGAGATGAGATGGCGCTAGCATCAATTGAAATGTTTGTTATGCTGTGTGTGGTTATATGTCATTCAAAACTACATTTCAAATTTGACACGTTTGACATATTTTTGCAATCCTTTCTCGTACATCATATTAATTATATGTTGATACAAATAACCAGTCCAAGTGTTTAGTGTGCGGGTTTGGACAGGATGAAGTTAACAAAAAGCATAGGTTTAAGATAAGATTGGCATTTCCTTTGTTTAACAAGCGCATTTTTGACATGCTCTTTGCCTTGCAGGTTTGATACCTTTTGATTTATGTATTAGTATTATTATTACTATACTGAATTTGTTCCTTTTGGTACATATTAGTGTTTTTATTTGTCATATTACACAAGATTTGTATTATTATTATTATCTTCTCATTATTGGTTGTGTAATTTAATTTTATTATGTTTTATTGTATAAGTATATGTATCAATAAAAACTATTATTATTATATCCCTATGTTTACCTTGACAGTTTTCACTTATTAGATTATTATATTTCTCTTAATCTTATATAGAGTAGTAGTTTATTGTGTCTAATAGGTCACCGTAAGAGGGATGTTATAATACATGTTGTGTAAGGGTTTTTATTTTTCTCTTTTTTATCTTTTGCATCCTTTCTAGAATTTTTGAAATTTGATGTGGATAGTTGATTTTTATCTTTCGAGCGACACATTTTTGCAAAATGTCCTTTCTTCTGACATACAGCACAAGTTTTGTTGTATGCAGGGCATTTCCCTCTGGTGTGTTCAAAGCCACATCTTTTGCATTTAATTAGTGCTAGTGAAACTGCATTGACTCGCTCTTCTGGAGTTAATAATTAAACAGTCATATATTGACAGAATGTTAAAAGACAGAGTAATTCTAGGAATTAATGACAAACAAATACAACAAAGATTAATTAGAGAACCTGACATGAGCCTTGAAAAAATACAAGAATACTGTAAATCTGTAGAATTATCCGAGCAGCATATAAAATTATTAACTCCAGAAGAGCGAGTCAATGCAGTTTCACTAGCACTAATTAAATGCAAAAGATGTGGCTTTGAACACACCAGAGGGAAATGCCCTGCATACAACAAAACTTGTGCTGTATGTCAGAAGAAAGGACATTTTGCAAAAATGTGTCGCTCGAAAGATAAAAATCACACCACATCAAATTTCAAAAATTCTAGAAAGGATGCAAAAGATAAAAAAGAGAAAAATAAAAACCCTTACACAACAATACATGTAAGTAAAAGATTAATATTTATATTTCGTATCACATATTTAATATGTAACACCACAAAATTACACATAAGATGCTCAAACTATGGCTATAATTGTTACTGTAACTAATATTTATTACCATAGTTTTAGTAACTTTTGTGTATGTTTTTGTTACATAAATAACGTATTTAATAAGCGTATTCTAAAAACAAACTCATTTAAAATTTCGCGCCAATATGCTGCTAGCGCCATCTTCGTACCAAGTTCACTGATGTGTAACAAGGATAGAAGATCTTGGATATTTTTTTTTCAAGTAGTTGCCGGTCTGGGTTGTTTAGTCTGTGGTATCACTAACGTCCTTTATACAGGGTGAGTTTTTTTGAATGTGTAGCATTGGGATCTCAGAAACTACTGGAGATAGAAAAACGCTTAAATGGGGAAAGATGCGCAGTTTTACGAGTTTGATTTAAAACTGCTTTTGTTTCTCCGATAACTTTCATGGCTTATTAGATATTCAAAGAAAACTAAATTTTACGATTTTCTTTAAGCATGCTTAGCATCGTTAATAGTAATTTTAGAGAAAAAGTGTTCAGACAAAAGTTTTAGATAATTTTACGCCAAATAAAACTATGTAGCTAATTTTTTTTTTTCGTTCACCATTATCGAATTATGACACAAACTTGGGTTTTTTTAAATGGAAACCATAGTTGGTTATGACACAATCAAAAAGCTTATTTTTTGCTGATTACAATGATATAAGGTTTGGTATGGTTATTTTAAAAAATAAAGAGGATATAGACATTTTTACGGTTTTTATGTAAAACAATTGAATTTCGAACTGATAAAATACAAACCAAACGAAAACTCATTTTGAAATCTTATGTAGTAATAAAATGAAAACTATAAGAACTTTTATTAAGGGCACACAACATTATTAATGTTCAAAGATACCTCCATTATTATTAATACACAAATTGCATCTCTTCACAAGAGAGTTTGTAGCATTGCGTACTTTACGCCTATCGATGTTATTAAAAGCAACTAAGACAGCTTCTCTTAAATCGTCGATTGTTTCATTTGCTGCTGAAGTTTATTTTGAAAATTATTTTGATCGACGTCAGCCGTCGCTACCTACTTTTAAGAGATTATGGGATAATTTAGCAGATTATGGTTCGTTCGTTAAACCAAAATCAAAAAAAGGGATGGATGAAGATAGAGAAATAAACATATTAGCATGTGTCGCTCAGAATCCATCTACGTCGACCCGACACATTTCAACAGAAATGGGCTCCTCTCAACGCACTATTGCCAGAGTGTTGAAGAAGCATAACTTTCGTCCCTACAAATTATCAGTATCACAAACTTTACATGAAGGTGTTCACGTTGAACATAGGAGACCACAAATTAAATTTGGGTTTAATGATTGGTGTGGTGTTATAGGATCAACTGTTCTTCCTCCTTTTATTTTTGATGGATCACTAACTGGCAATCGTTATCTTAATTTTTTACAACAAGATTTCGAGGAAATGTTAGATAATTTAAATTTAAGAACCCAAGCAATGCTGCAATGGTTTCAACATGACGGAGCGCCTCCGCACAACTGAATGTTTGAAATTATTTAAATTTGAACTTCCCTAATCAATGGATAGGACGAAATGCACCCATTGAATGGCCGGCTAGATCCCCTGATTTATCAGTTTTGGATTTTTTCTTGTGGGGTGTACTAAAGGACACAGTATACAAAAGAACATATGAAACAATCCACGATTTAAGAGAAGCTGTCTTAGTTGCTTTTAATAACATCGATAGGCGTAAAGTACGCAATGCTACAAACTCTGTTGTGAAGAGATGCAATTTGTGTATTAATAATAATGGAGGTATCTTTGAACATTAATAATGTTGTGTGCCCTTAATAAAAGTTCTTATAGTTTTTATTTTATTACTACATAAGATTTCAAATAAGTTTTCGTTTGGTTTGTATTTTATCAGTTCGAAATTCAATTGTTTTCCATAAAAACCGTAAAAATGTCTACATCCTCTTTATTTTTTAAAATAACCATATCAAACCTTATATCATTGTAATCAGCAAAAAATAAGCTTTTTAATTATGTCAAAACCAGCTATGGTTTCCATTTAAAAAAACACAAATTTGTGTCATAACTCGATAATGGTGAACGAAAAAAAAATATTAGCTACAAAGTTTTATTTGGCGTAAAATTATCTAAAACTTTTGTCTGAACACTTTTTCTCTAAAATTACTATTAACGATGCTAAGCATGTTTAAAGAAAATCGTAAAATTTAGTTTTCTTTGAATATCTAATAAGCCATGAAAGTTATCGGAGAAACAAAAGCAGTTTTAAATCAAACTCGTAAAACTGCGCATCTTTCCCCATTTAAACGTTTTTCTATCTCCAGTAGTTTCTGAGATCCCGATGCTAAACATTCAAAAAAACTCACCCTGTATATGCACGTATCAATTCCAGAAGTTTCCATTTTACTATATTCAGCGATGGCTAATATATTAGAATTCGCTACATCTCTCTGGAATGCGTGACATCGTATTCTTTGTAGTTGCCGCTACTCTTCACGGTATAGCCGTGAACATGCTCGAGATTGTTACAATACTTCTTAATTTTTAATTTTACGGTAATCTTACTGAAAACTGACCCTATATTAGAATACAGTTTCTATGTTTAAAACAATGCAAAATACTAAAATTTTAGACTGTAAATCAGTTATATAAATCGTGTCTGCTAGTGATTATAGAGTACATAAATACATCAAAGTTTCAGTTATAACATAATACTATGAAATAATAAGCTTATAAAGCCGTTATAATAGCTGTTATAAACACATTTACAAAAATAAAATGGGTGTGCTTAAAGCCACACGGTAGAAGTGAAAACTTCATCAAGGCGAGGTTAATAATACGATATACAACTTTTTTTTCGTTCTATATTCATTTACATTTACATTTTCCATTTTCGTTCTATATTACATTTAAAAAATATATATTTATTATTATTGTGTATACATTATTCTAGTACATTTCTCTCGGTCTGATCAAGTTTTCACTTCAAAAATTCATACGTACGCATGTATATATACAAATAGACGATATGATAATTCTCATACGAGTACCAGCGCTGGTCTAATGGTAACGTGCCGGCCTCATACCCGGGCGGCTCGGGATCGCATCTGCACGTGGACAAGAATTTTTCAGAAAATAAAAATAAAATACTTCGCGTATTTATTCTAAATTTCAATTCAATTGAAATTAAATACCGCTAGTTAGCGTTATAATACAAAGCCGAGCGTGAAACGGTTGCCGAGCAAGTATAGCAGAGACCGGCCGAGACGCGTTAATTATATCTCTCTCGCTCCCTTAGTGGACTTAACTCGAGCCGACTTTACCCGAACGAGCGTTACATTCCGAGCGTGACGGCTCAGTCTTGTTCAGTACCCAACCTATGGTGCCCAACAATCAATGCATCACCGTGCCCATAGAAGTTTTCACTTCAATAATTATTTAATATACTTCCAACATTGATTGCTTTATGTATCAAGAAAAAAAGGACTATTACATATTTTGCTGTATTATAAAGCATACAGTGGATTTTTATATATTTCCTGTGGCAATTAATAAAGGAGCTAGGCAAAAATATAGAGTTTGAGACAAATACGATGCTTTGAGTAAGACCACCAATGTTTAAATTTATTTCAAAGTTTTTGTAGAATCAATAATAATCCTTACATCTATAGTACTGATGAATTTAACATGCCTCAGTAAACCATCAATAAACAACGTTTGAGAAAATATTTCACATTGCTTTCATTCAGCAGACACAATAGTTGCGCAATTGTTCAGTGATCATGTCCAGTCGACGAGCGCTCACTCTGAACATGTTCAGGAGCGGTCGCCATTTTTGTGAGCGGAAAAATTCTACGCTCGCTTAGTGAGCGTATTCTGTACGCATGCGCCATTGATACATTCCAAAACCAACCTAATACATAATTTTGAAGAAAGTTACTAGAAAAGTAAGATGCAGCAAATTAAAGGTATTGTGCAGAAATAAATGTATTAAAATATTGGAGTTCACCAAGTATTTTAATCGGGGTTGAAAAAATCAGCCCTTCCACTAAAAACTACGCTAAAACTTAATGCAGAAAAACAATTTATTATTATTGTTTATTCGGTTTAATCTCTATAATTTTAACATATGGCAGCAATGAAAAGTACCAGATAACGACGGTCACATAAAGGTGAGCGGTCCTGTCCAGCGAACACTCAACTGTTGTGAAGTGAACGGTTGGAGCGGGATCGATTCCCGATGCGTCTGCTGAATGAAAGCATTCTTCAATTGTGTTAGGTATGTTGGTAATGTTGGTATACATGTGTATGAAGTTAGTAATAAGGGGGTATGGGGGTATTATATATAGATATACCTTGCGTTGTAGAATATCAGAAATTAAGGGAGTTTGTTGGCTATGTTATCGCTATTGAATGTGGGTTTATTTTCAAGTCGAGTGTTTCCTTTGCTAGTAATAATAGACACGACGCATCTCTAATATCTAAAGTAAATATTTCCAAACTAAAATCCTTAGACCCTTTTTGTCATCATAAATATAATAAAGCCAACAGAGATATATAAGTACAGTCGTGGCCAGATAAATGTAGTACAAGCTTTTTTAAATAAATTGTTATAGTGTATTATCTGACATTTGATCACATTTTATTTTACATATTATGACATGCAGCTTAAGTTGAAGTTCGACTCACAATAATAAAATTTCAGATTTTTGACATATATGAATTTTAAGGTTGTACTACATTTATCTGGCCACGACTGTACATTTGCAACAATCCAAGAGAACTACAACTTATAGTATTTAAAATGCAGAAAGCACTGGAGGGCACAACTTTTTCTACAAAATTTTTAGACCGCTCAAAAGTCCTTCTATGGCACAGATCCTCTTCTAGTGATGTACTCGAAGACGTACCATCATCAGAACTAGAAATATCCTCGGCTAGTAATTCGAGCTAAAACAAAAAATTATTAGATTTACATATTGCCTAAATTTTTCCACAAAATAAAATACAAGAAAATAATCAATTAATACGTAGTCATGTGTAAATAAAAATCTTACGTTATACAGAATGCAAAAATGTAGGTTTATTATCCGAAAGTGCGTAAAACGTATAAAATTTTTGTCTTAAAAACCACATTTGCAAGTTAGTATAATAACCTCGAAATATGTTTTTTTTTTAATACGAAAATGTCATATTTTTTACTCACATGGCAATATAATATACATTCTAGGAATCTGTAGATCGTAAGCTTTCTGTTTACATACACCTACATAATATAATTATTTAGTTAGTATACTTACTACTTTAGTTTTTTCGAAAAATCCCATTATTATAAATACAATTACTAATTATAGAAAAGCAAATGACTTAAATTTGCTCGATAACGGACGCGTTACGATTTAACCGAAGTTTCGTTTGCCGCCAATACATTCCGGTCATTCTATTGGTTGCTCACTTGCGGACCACGAACTGATCATCTAAAATTAGATCACTTGGAGCATGGCGGGAAACACTTTTGCTCAGTTGAGTGACGTCACTCATGACGTTTCACATGAACTGATCTGAGCGGAGAGTGGAGACTTGGAGACAGTGTTGCCAACTTGGGGGTTTTCCCCCTAGATTTAGGGTTTTTTTTGAGCCATGGGGGAAATCTGGGGGGTTTTATTTTTTAGGGGTATTTTTAGGGGTATTTGTAGAGGACATTGAAAACTGTTATACTTGAGTATTGCATTATTGCAAACAAAATTAAGGATAGGTGTATAAATTGTAATTTATTCGATTTTCCTACAAAAATAATAGATTTCGTCAGTTTTAAGTTCAACAGAAGAATTGTGAACTCATCCATGCCTTTTTCCGCAATCGTATCACGGTATCATAAAAGCCGTCTACCTTCTTTTTCTAATTTTACAAATATGGAAATATCATACTATGAAAACATGGAACACAACTTAGAAACACTGAAGAAAAAAGGAAATTAATTACACCTAAACATTATCAAATTTCTCTTGACTTGCTTAAAATAGAACAAAACTTAAAAACATGCCTGAGTGCATAGGAACCTACCTTTAAGTGTTTGTAAACGGCTGCACTGCATGCGCACATCGCAACTGTGGACCCAACGGTTTCTAATTAACTCCGACCAACTTTTTTAGGAGCTTAATGTTTTATATTCTTGGTAACCAAGAAAAAAATTAATAGTATCCAAAATCACCAGATATAGTAATTTAAAAAATAATCACGAGGTAATTTAAAATTAAGAAAAACAACCAGAACTGGTGATAAATCACCAGCATTATTGGCAACACTGACTTGTCAAACAGACCTGTCAAATTAACGCCCGCGTCGTATGTGTAACACGCTAACACGTCATACAAGGATGATACATTGTGCAAAAAAAATACTTCATGTAGAAAACAAGCGGATTGTGCTTTTTACAGCCAAAAACAAATGGAGGTGCCAATCATCGAGGCCTGCCAACAATACCCCCCGCTACCCTATGTAGGTATATTATTTTTATAAGAGAACTATTTTGGAAAGTTTAAATAAAGATTGATTAAATATATGTTAAAAACTTATAAAAAAATTTTAATTTCCTGGAAATATGCGTTTGTCTATACAAATAACTGTCACAATAATATAAAGGAGTTATTTTTTTTATAACAATTTATTTACTCGTTTTTAGGGGGTTTTTGATGAAATTTAGGGGGTTTTCAAGCATTATTCAGAGCATTCAGGGGGAATCGTCTGTAGTGGGTTGGCAACACTGCTTGGAGAGGCAAATCGAACACAACTATAATAGTGATCGCTAGATTCGCTAGTACGTGTGTACGTTAACCATGTATTATTCTTTGTATTACAAGTTTAGTGTAATAAATGAGTATATATGAGTACGAGAGTATAATTTATTGACGACTTTACATACACAACAAATTGGCGACGAGGATGAGATTGGAGTCGTGGAATAAATAAGGAAATTTAAAAAGCACGCCGTTTTTTTACATACGCACAACCTACAAGTACAAAAAAATTACATGAAGAGAAATGGCTGAGTGTGTTATGCAAGTAAATTTCAATATCGAAGCGTTTAAGCCGAATACGATGAATTGGAAACGTTGGATACAGCGATTAGAAGGCGCTTTTCAAGTTTCTAAAGTAGCAGAGGATGCAAAAGTACCATACCTTCTGCATTACATTGGTTTAACTGCATTTGATATGATTTGTGATAAAGTAGCACCAGGGGACCCTCACAAAGAAACTTACAAAAGTCTGCTGGAAACTTTAGAACAATTTTATGCACCAGCACCATTAGAAATTGCTGAAAACTTCCGTTTTCATCAACGAAAACAAGAACAAGGCGAAACATTACAAGATTTTATTGCAGCCCTGCATAAGCTTAATGTAAACTGCTGAAGGACAGCACTACGAAGTCAGTTTGTCTTTGGACTTACAAGTAAAAGAATACAATCTAGATTGCTAGAATCACATGAACTAGATTTTGATAAGGCTATAAAAATTGTGGTTAGCATGGAACTTTCTAAGAAAGATGCCTGTCAACTCCAAGGTACTCGAGTAAAAGGAAACCATGTATACTATGTGGAAGATCAAAGGAAATGTCCACAAAACCATCGAAAACAAGAAAAGGAACAATCTAGGCATTTTGTGAATAAAACTAAAACTGTAAAAATTGTTACGTGTTTCAGATGTGGAGGTAGTCATTATGCAAATACAATGGATAAAAATATTACATGTAAGAAATGTTAATGGTAGAGGTCATTTACAGAAAGTTTGTATGAAAAGGAATGTAGAGACAAATCAGGTTGAAGAAAGTTTACAATTAGAGCGTACAGAATTTCGGGACAAATACTTCCAAAAACTACAGGTAAATGACAGAGTAATTACGTTTGAGGTTGATAGTGGCCCTGCTGTTACGTTAGTGAGTAAGAAACAATTTGAATTGCTTTTTCCAGAATTGACCATTATTCCTACAGAGTTAAAACTCCTGACTTATGGTAAAACTACAATGCATGTTTTAGGTTTTGTTACAGTTACAGTAATACAAAAAAAATTAGTTAAAATGCTAAATTTATACATTACAGAAATCGATAGAGCACCATTATTGGGTAGAGAGTGGTTACATCAATTAAATTTTATAAATTCAATTTCAGTGGATAGAGATGAAAAACTAAAAATCCTTTTGAATAAATATAAAAGTATAGTTGAACCAAATTTATCAAAAATTACAGGCATTCAAGCTAGGCTTACATTAAAACCAAATGCTAAACCAGTATTCTTGAAAAATAGAACAGTTCCGTTTAAATTATTGCCATTAGTAGAAAAATAAATAAATGATTTGGTTGATGCACAGATTTTAGAAAAAGTAAATAATTTGCAATGGGCTACACCTGTTGTCCCTGTTCTTAAAAGTAATAATAAAGTACGTTTATGTGGGGATTTCAGTGTAACAATTAACCCTCAGTTGATTGTTGATGACCATCCTTTACCTACCATAGACGAATTGTTCTCATCTATGGCAGGAGGGAAAACATTTTCAAATATAGATAAAAAACAGGCATACTTACAACTAGAAGTTGCACCAGAAAACAGGCATTTGCTAACTATTAACACACATAAAGGATTGTATGTTTGCAAACGTTTGTTGTACGGGGTAGCGTCTGCACCGGCGATATGGCAACGTGAAATTGAGAACATACTAAAAGGTATCTCGGGTGTTACAGTTTTCTTGGATGACATTAAAATTACAAGAGAAACCGATGAAATTCATTTGCAGAGGTTAGAAGCCGTGTTCGAAAGATTACAAAAGTACAATATTAAAATAAATAGAGAAAAAAGCGATTTTTTCAAAGATCAAATAAACTATTGCGGACACATTATAGACCGTTCCGGTATACATAAATCTCAAGAGAAAATAGATGCCATAAACAAAATGCCGAGACCAACAAATCTAACGGAATTACGATAATTGTTAATATATTCATAAATAATACTCGCCATTTTTCTACATTCAGCAGTATATCAGCAGTACTATTTCATTAGAATTTAAAAATATATATATAAGTATACATATATCATAATCAACGTTCTCTTCTCGTTACATATTTTTTTTAATTACATTTAGACTATATCCACGTATCTTACAGAAATGCACATAATTCAAAAATCACACAAACATAACAGATACAGTAAATTAAATATATGTAAAAAAGTAGATGTCAATTTACCAGTACTGGGCCAGTAGGTTTTGTTTCTAAATAAAATTTAGTTTTTAAGGGTCCACAATTCACCGACCCAAGGAGGTCTCATTTTAGGCCCCCCTGATAAAAATACAATCAAACTATATTTGTTGAATTACAATAGGGGTGGAGTCAAAGGTCATCTCCTATTTAAAAATTATGAATGGTAAAATAGTATAGGTAGAGGTGAAACATCCTTACATAGTTTTATGCAATCTGGTTAGTAAAGTCAAATAATTATCACTTTTATCAATTATTTACTGCACTTAATATAAAGCACTCTAAAATGTGAACGTAATTAACATGATAATATGTAGGTAGAACGTAACTCACAACGTAAACGAGAACATAGAACGTAAAAACGTAAACATTGAACGTAATATAAGCGTAATAGTTCTAGTTTTATAATGTCTAACGTTAAAATATAAGTGCATATTAATAAACAATATTTTTGATAAAAATATTCAACAGTAAAAAATAAATTAGTTACATACATAATTATTTTAAATATAAATAAATTGATATGGATCCCGATAAAAAAGTTACACGAAGGAAATTAAATGACTTAATAATGATCCGATGAAGTACATAAATTCATATAACTCATTACCTAGGTTACCAATAAATAAAATTCTATTCATTACAAACTTATCAAAATTTGAAAACATTCTAACAAATTCATTTGATTATATAGATTTGTAAAAAATAAGAAATATAAAATAAATAAAAACTACATAGATAAAATGAACATTTTGTTTAATTACATAATTAGTTGTCAAATTAAGAAAAAAGAGAAATTCTTTCCAATAAAAGTTATTATTGATAAAAATTATAATTTTATTCCCATAACAATTAAAAAATAGATTTAAATTGTTTTTTCAATTCTCCAATGCCCCCAAGCCAATGTGTACTCAAAAAATACATACATCTATTCAAAAAATATATTTTAAGTATATATAACAAATACACGAACGTATGAACATATACATTAAATGTTCTCACGTGATGGTGTTGATGCCATACTAGAATTCGCAGTCCTCCAATTCCCCCAAGCCAATGTGTACTCAAAAAATACATACATCAATTCAAAAAATATATTTTAAGTATATATAACAAATACACGAACGTATGAACATATACATGAAATGTTCTCAGGTGATGGTGTTGATGCCATACTGGAATTTGCAAGTCTTCCTCTCTAGAAAAAAAAAGATATAAATTTGTACAAAATAATTTAAATTAACAAATATACGAACGTATGAACATATACATTAATTAAATGTTCTCAGGTGATGGTGTTGATGCCATACTAGAATTCGCAGTCCTCCAATGCCCCCAAGCCATTGTGTACTCAAAAAATACATACATCAATTCAAAAAATATATTTTAAGTATATATAACAAATACACGAACGTATGAACATATACATGAAATGTTCTCAGGTGATGGTGTTGATGCCATACTAGAATTCGCAGTCCTCCAATTCTCTAATGCCCCCAAGCCAATGTGTACTCAAAAAATACATACATCAATTCAAAAAATATATTTTAAGTATATATAACAAATACACGAACGTATGAACATATACATGAAATGTTCTCAGGTGATGGTGTTGATGCCATACTGGAATTTGCAAGTCTTCCTCTCTAGAAAAAAAAGATATAAATTTGTACAAAATAATTTAAATTAACAAATATACGAACGTATGAACATATACATTAATTAAATGTTCTCAGGTGATGGTGTTGATGCCATACTAGAATTCGCAGTCCTCCAATGCCCCCAAGCCATTGTGTACTCAAAAAATACATACATCAATTCAAAAAATATATTTTAAGTATATATAACAAATACACGAAACGTATGAACATATACATTAAATGTTCTCAGGTGATGGTGTTGATGCCATACTAGAATTCGCAGTCCTCCAATTCCCCCAAGCCAATGAGTACTCAAAAAATACATACATCAATTCAAAAAATAAATTTTAAGTATATATAACAAATACACGAACGTATGAACATATACATTAAATGTTCTCCGGTGATGGTGTTGATGCCATACTAGAATTCGCAGTCCTCCAATTCCCCCAAGCCAATGAGTACTCAAAAAATACATACATCAATTCAAAAAATATATTTTAAGTATATATAACAAATACACGAACGTATGAACATATACATTAAATGTTCTCCGGTGATGGTGTTGATGCCATACTAGAATTCGCAGTCCTCCAATTCCCCCAAGCCAATGAGTACTCAAAAAATACATACATCAATTCAAAAAATATATTTTAAGTATATATAACAAATACACGAACGTATGAACATATACATTAAATGTTCTCCGGTGATGGTGTTGATGCCATACTAGAATTCGCAGTCCTCCAATTCCCCCAAGCCAATGAGTACTCAAAAAATACATACATCAATTCAAAAAATATATTTTAAGTATATATAACAAATACACGAACGTATGAACATATACATTAAATGTTCTCCGGTGATGGTGTTGATGCCATACTAGAATTCGCAGTCCTCCAATGCCCCCAAGCCAATGTGTACTCAAAAAATACATACATCAATTCAAAAAATATATTAAGTATATATAACAAATACACGAACGTATGAACATATACATTAAATGTTCTCCGGTGATGGTGTTGATGCCATACTAGAATTCGCAGTCCTCCAATTCCCCCAAGCCAATGAGTACTCAAAAAATACATACATCAATTCAAAAAATATATTTTTAGTATATATAACAAATACACGAACGTATGAACATATACATTAAATGTTCTCCGGTGATGGTGTTGATGCCATACTAGAATTCGCAGTCCTCCAATTCCCCCAAGCCAATGTGTACTCAAAAAATACAGACATCAATTCAAAAAATATATTTTAAGTATATATAACAAATACACGAACGTATGAACATATACATTAAATGTTCTCCGGTGATGGTGTTGATGCCATACTAGAATTCGCAGTCCTCCAATTCCCCCAAGCCAATGAGTACTCAAAAAATACATACATCAATTCAAAAAATATATTTTAAGTATATATAACAAATACACGAACGTATGAACATATACATTAAATGTTCTCCGGTGATGGTGTTGATGCCATACTAGAATTCGCAGTCCTCCAATTCCCCCAAGCCAATGTGTACTCAAAAAATACATACATCAATTCAAAAAATATATTTTAAGTATATATAACAAATACACGAACGTATGAACATATACATTAAATGTTCTCCGGTGATGGTGTTGATGCCATACTAGAATTCGCAGTCCTCCAATTCCCCCAAGCCAATGAGTACTCAAAAAATACATACATCAATTCAAAAAATATATTTTAAGTATATATAACAAATACACGAACGTATGAACATATACATTAAATGTTCTCAGGTGATGGTGTTGATGCCATACTAGAATTCGCAGTCCTCCAATTCCCCCAAGCCAATGAGTACTCAAAAAATACATACATCAATTCAAAAAATATATTTTAAGTATATATAACAAATACACGAACGTATGAACATATACATTAAATGTTCTCAGGTGATGGTGTTGATGCCATACTAGAATTCGCAGTCCTCCAATTCCCCCAAGCCAATGTGTACTCAAAAAATACATACATCAATTCAAAAAATATATTTTAAGTATATATAACAAATACACGAACGTATGAACATATACATTAAATGTTCTCAGGTGATGGTGTTGATGCCATACTAGAATTCGCAGTCCTCCAATTCCCCCAAGCCAATGTGTACTCAAAAAATACATACATCAATTCAAAAAATATATTTTAAGTATATATAACAAATACACGAACGTATGAACATATACATTAAATGTTCTCAGGTGATGGTGTTGATGCCATACTAGAATTCGCAGTCCTCCAATTCCCCCAAGCCAATGAGTACTCAAAAAATACATACATCAATTCAAAAAATATATTTTAAGTATATATAACAAATACACGAACGTATGAACATATACATTAAATGTTCTCCGGTGATGGTGTTGATGCCATACTAGAATTCGCAGTCCTCCAATTCCCCCAAGCCAATGTGTACTCAAAAAATACATACATCAATTCAAAAAATATATTTTAAGTATATATAACAAATACACGAACGTATGAACATATACTTTAAATGTTCTCCGGTGATGGTGTTGATGCCATACTAGAATTCGCAGCCCTCCAATTCCCCCAAGTCAATGAGTACTCAAAAAATACATACATCAATTCAAAAATTATATTTTAAGTATATATAACAAATACACGAACGTATGAACATATACATTAAATGTTCTCCGGTGATGGTGTTGATGCCATACTAGAATTCGCAGTCCTCCAATTCCCCCAAGCCAATGTGTACTCAAAAAATACATACATCAATTCAAAAAATATATTTTAAGTATATATAACAAATACACGAACGTATGAACATATACATTAAATGTTCTCCGGTGATGGTGTTGATGCCATACTAGAATTCGCAGTCCTCCAATTCCCCCAAGCCAATGAGTACTCAAAAAATACATACATCAATTCAAAAAATATATTTTAAGTATATATAACAAATACACGAACGTATGAACATGTACATTAAATGTTCTCGGGTGATGGTGTTGATGCCATACTAGAATTCGCAGTCCTCCAATTCCCCCAAGCCAATGAGTACTCAAAAAATACATACATCAATTCAAAAAATATATTTTAAGTATATATAACAAATACACGAACGTATGAACATGTACATTAAATGTTCTCCGGTGATGGTGTTGATGCCATACTAGAATTCGCAGTCCTCCAATTCCCCCAAGCCAATGTGTACTCAAAAAATACATACATCAATTCAAAAAATATATTTTAAGTATATATAACAAATACACGAACGTATGAACATATACATTAAATGTTCTCCGGTGATGGTGTTGATGCCATACTAGAATTCGCAGTCCTCCAATTCCCCCAAGCCAATGAGTACTCAAAAAATACATACATCAATTCAAAAAATATATTTTAAGTATATATAACAAATACACGAACGTATGAACATATACATTAAATGTTCTCCGGTGATGGTGTTGATGCCATACTAGAATTCGCAGTCCTCCAATTCCCCCAAGCCAATGAGTACTCAAAAAATACATACATCAATTCAAAAAATATATTTTAAGTATATATAACAAATACACGAACGTATGAACATATACATTAAATGTTCTCCGGTGATGGTGTTGATGCCATACTAGAATTCGCAGTCCTCCAATTCCCCCAAGTCAATGAGTACTCAAAAAATACATACATCAATTCAAAAAATATATTTTAAGTATATATAACAAATACACGAACGTATGAACATATACATTAAATGTTCTCCGGTGATGGTGTTGATGCCATACTAGAATTCGCAGTCCTCCAATTCCCCCAAGCCAATGAGTACTCAAAAAATACATACATCAATTCAAAAAATATATTTTAAGTATATATAACAAATACACGAACGTATGAACATATACATTAAATGTTCTCAGGTGATGGTGTTGATGCCATACTGGAATTTGCAGTCCTCCTCTCTAGAAAAAAAGATATAAATTTGTACAAAATAATTTAAATTAACAAATATACGAACGTATGAACATATACATTAATTAAATGATCTCAGGTGATGGTGTTGATGCCATACTGGAATTTGCAGTCCTCCTCTCTAGAAAAAAAAAGATAGAAATTTGTACAAAATAATTTAAATTAAATTATACCCAAACTTGATTAAAATGTAGAACACTTTTAATGGTAAAATTATTTCTCAAATCATTATTAATATAAAAAATATGGTTATATGTAATTGTCAAACTATTAAAAATAATTTGACTAAGAGATTGTCCTAAATTTTATGATACTATTAATATCTAGATAATTTCTTCTTACCTAAAATGGAAAGCAGACTCCGTAAATTGTAGTTTCGATTCTTCACTTGGAAATCGGAATTGCAGTATAGTTTGTCCTTTATACATAAGTCGTATTAAATCCATTTTGTTGTCACCTATGAGCACACACTCAACTGTCTCAATAAAGAGATCGGGCCTAGGGTCTATATAACAAACTACGAAGTAGCTTCCACTTGATATATCCAATACGCAGTCAATTTCAAGACCATCATCTACTTTTAACGATATATTTTGTAGCCACATGTTGCTCGTGTTTGATCTCTTTCGTCACATTTTCATATTGATAAAGAAAAATTCTTAAAAAAAGCTTAAATTATACCCAAACTTGATTAAAATGTAGAGCACTTTTAATGGTATAATTATTTCTCAAATCATTAGTAATATAAAAAATATGGTTATATGTAATCGTTAAACTAATAAAAATAATTTGACTAAGAAATTGTCCTTAATTTTATGATACTATTAATATCTAGATAATTTCTTCTTACCTAAAATGGAAAGCTGACTCCATAAATTGTAGCTTTGATTCTTCACTTGGAAATCAAAATTGCAGTATAGTTTGTCCTTTATACATAAGTCGTATTAAATCTATTTTGTTGTCACCTATGAGCACACACTCAACTGTCTTAATAAAGAGATCGGGCCTAGGGTCTATATAACAAACTACGAAGTAGCTTCCACTTGGTATGTATATCCAATTCGCAGTCAATTTCAAGACCATCATCTACTTTTAACGATATATTTTGTAGCCACATGTTGCTCGTGTTTGATCTCTTTCGTCGTATTTTCATAATGATAAAGAAAAATTCTTAAAAAAAAAACTCTTTTTGTAATAAGTTAACAAAAAACTGCTGATAAATACCTTAACCAATACGAAGGATAATATAAAATATAAACTAATGTTACAAATACAAGTATTGCATAAATATAATGTATAAAATACAATAAAAAACACAAGAAATTAACATAATAATTTATTGTATACACGGTGGCCAGAAAAATGCGGACAAACGCCACGCAGGCCAAATCTTTGTTTAATTCTGAGTTGACAATCTTAATTGAAAAAAGTAATACAGTGCTTTTTTTTTTTTTTTTTTTTTTTTGTAAACCATTGGTATTAATCGATTAGTTACATCAATGCATTTGAGATAATTCCATTTCTAAATTTCACCACAATGATTTTACATAGATAAATTTCACGAATTTTGCTAAATTTTAGCCGTACAACTTAATGTTTGATGGTCTCGTATGCCGTAAGGAAGGACCGTATAACTTTTTTGGATTAAGATTATCGCCTCAGAATTGAACAAAGAATCGTTCTACCTGGCGTTTGTCCGCATTTTTCTGGCCACCGTGTATACATATATAATTTTACATGAACTTACAAGAAATAGATATTATTAACAAAAATATAGCCAATCATATTATTACAAAAATTGTACATTTATTATTAAAATATTAATAGGTCTTGAGTAATTTTTTACATACTCTTAGACAATTGATTTTTAACATTTGCACATCATAGAGATTTTTTTGCAGTAACAGGTGTTTGGAACAATGTCTCTGTTTATATTTAATTGTTTGTGTAACTCTTTCAAACTATATCACCTACCTGTGGCAGCTGTTGATATAGTAGCTGAATTCATTTCTGATGATACTAAATCATCCACCTGTGTGTCTGCAAAAATTTGGTAATTTTGATAGATGTTAGAATAATAAGGCTGTATTACACTTATCAATTTCATGACCAAGAACTTGATCAAGTTAAACTTGACGACAAGTCGGGTATTACACTTGTCAAGTCGACTTGATCAATTTCTTGACCAAGAACTTGTTGAATTAAAACATGTTCTATTTTTCTTCTCAACTTGATCAAGTTTTTAGTGATTTCTAGTAAAATCATGTTATAAAGTTTTTGGCCAACGGTGTAAAATGTAAACACAAATTTCATTTTAGAACATTGTTAAAAATGACATGTTAATTTGATACTTCTTGAAAGAATTGTGTGCATAAATTATATATTTTCTTTTGCATCTCTTGTGCAGTTATTTTTACATTCAATATCAAACACAAATCTTCAGTAAATTTTTAAGTTTTTTATTTTGTACTGTTGCACTATTGGTACTACTAATTCACCTAAAAACTTGGTGAAGAAATTGTGTGCATAAATTATATATTTTCTTTTGCATCTCTTGTGCAGTTATTTTTACATTCAATATCAAACACAAATCTTCAGTAAATTTTTAAGTTTTTTATTTCGTACTGTTGCACTATTGGTACTACTAATTCACCTAAAAACTTGGTGAAGAAATTGATAAGTGTAAAACAGGCAAGGTCAACAATAACTTGACCAGGAACTTGACGACAATTTCTTGATCAATAACTTGGTCAAGAAATTGATAAGTGTAATAGACGGGTGATTAAAATGTTGTTATCGTATTTTTATTCTTAGTTTCACATTCTACTGTAGTGACAGCTGAAGTATGTGCACACTCTTCATATTGTTTCTGCGATACATCTAAAATAATAACAACATTCACTCTTGCAAATCATATGATTTTGTACATTCTGCAAACCTACCTTCGATTTCACAAGATAAATGTAAAGCAGGTACACTTTCCCCTTTTATGTTTGCACTATGTCGACCAATTAATCTATCTCACAAACTCTATGGTTTCTTCTACTTTAATTGGAACTTCAGACAGAAGTTTAGGATTATTGACTCTTTCCAGCCATATTTTGTTCAACTAAGTGAATGCAAAATATTTTAGTATTTGTAATTTATACAAAATATCATACTCACTTATTTGTATTATGGCACTGAGGAACACCAATAATATACTTTACTGATATGTAATGAATAATGTTTATCGATATTTTAAATATTTTAAAAAGGTTAAAATTAATCGCAAAACAAAGTGGTATTACACTGACAAGCACAAAAAAACTACTACGTTTGCTGATATATATTGATTCTTCTTTATCGACATTCAAAATTTTTTGATTATGAAGCGACCTCTCGTGTTCTTAGTGGGCAATTTCATTTAAATTCCCGCTAAAAATAATTGTCCAATTCTTAACCATTTACTTGTCCAACCCTTGGTATCAGTGTTACCACACGTACGAAGTTAATATATCGTACTTGGTGGTATAAATTACCATATTTGCAATAAAAATACCGTACATGTTTATGGGAAATAATATACTATATGTTTAAACAAAATAAGTATTTTTGTAATTTGTTATACATATACATAACATAAAATAAGTACAAAACTAATTAAATAAAAATGCAAATATTCTAATACTAGTGCATTGATTATGTATAAGAAGATATTCCAAGTCCATAGCCAATCAAAATAGTTACAAATGTCAGCGGAAGATGTCGCCTAACTATCCAAAATATGAAAATTGCAATTTCGCGCGTGACTGCATTCAAGTTTAAAACCAAGGCACATTGACTCGTTGCGCTATCTACGAAAGAATAGTTCGTATGGCTGTTTATAAACTCTTGCGTAAATAAACCAAAAGCAGAGAGCAAAGTAAGGAACACATATTATGTTTTCTTACAAATATTTAAAAATATATACCTGTCATATATATATAAAGAAAAGAAATATTGCGGATAATGGAATAATGAAGTAAAGAATTTAATGGGTTTACTCCGCTGAAAATGCAACTGCGGACACGTGTTTCGAACTACTTGGTTCTCGTCAGCGCTTGTTCCTTGGCTACACTGCGCTGACGAGAACCAAGTAGTTCGAAACACGTGTCCGCAGTTGCATTTTCAGCGGAGTTAACCCATTAAATTCTTTACTTCATTATTCCATTATCCGCAATATTTCTTTTCTTTATTTTTATCCTATGGGTTCAGATGGCGTGCAGGTGGACAAATGTCTACCTCGCGGCGACGTTAGATTCATCCTCAATATCGAGGACACTCTAGCTGAAGCCTCAATTGGTAGGCTGTTCCCTGTGTATGTCTCTGATTGATGTTTTTCAGCTCCAAGGTTATCCCATCCTATTCCTTGGCTACACTGCGCTGACGAGAACCAAGTAGTTCGAAACACGTGTCCGCAGTTGCATTTTCAGCGGAGTTAACCCATTAAATTCTTTACTTCATTATATATATATATATATATACATATATATATATATATATACACCGTGTTTCATGTAACTAGCACATTAGAAGTTTTTGTGCTTACAACGCGAAGTTTTTCCAGAAGTTTTGCCTTCTCACATAATTGACCGCAATCTTTCAAGTTAAAATATTTTTAAACTCGTGCAACTTCCGGTTGCACCGGAAGTAGGCGCCATCTTTGTTATTTTAAATGTGACACCCTGTATTTTATTCGAGATTTGAATTGCTTATTTAAATAGAAGAACAGAGATACCGGGTTGGATTATGTCAAAGTCAACCGTTTCGGAGTTATTCAACTGTTTTCCATTTTTAGGGCACTTGAACGTAAATTTTAAAAGTTCTTTATCTGAGACATGAAAAAAGATAAACAATTGAAATTTTTTCCTGAGATAGTCAAAGTATTGTCCTATTCGAATATCATCAGGTTTTGCAATAATATTACACAGGGTGTTCTCTAATTAATTTACAATTATACACATTTCAAATGCAAGAAACTCAATTTTTTCAAATGAAACACCCTGTATATTTTCGCCTTTTCTGAAGCAGAAAAAAATTGTCTTTCGATCCACTATTACATTCCCTATACCTATCTCTAGAGGTTTTTGAGTTATTGGGGAGATCAGCCTGAAGGCCCGATATTTTGCCATTTATCACACACAATTTCAAGAATGCCTTGGAAGTAACAAAATGTTTAGTTGTCAAAATTTCGTTCGCTGTCAGTGTTATTAATTTGATGCTTGGATATTTTTTGTACTTTACTGAATGATTTGATTAGTGCATAATGGAAGGCTATAATAATAATTATCCAAATGAAAGTATCCTTAATTTATTTTACATACACGGAGAATGTAATCGCATAAGTAGAACTTTCCGTGTGTTCAATCAGAGATACCCTAATTTGCCTCCGATGAATCGATTCAAATTTGCAAAAATTGAAACACATTTTTTGCGACATTGGAATATGAACACAAAAAGAAATTGTACTAAGCCAGTAACAGGTGAAGAAAACAACGAAATTAATATTCTGGGATATTTCACAGCTCATCCCCATGCTTCGATACGTAAAGCAAAGGTGGATTTAGATATTAGTATGACGTCAATTCAACGCGTGCTAGCAAAGAACAAATGGCACCCATATGCACAAAGGAAAGTCCACGAACTGAGAAATGGAGACGCTCAAAGAAGAATTGATTTTTGTGAGTGGCTAACTATTCGTAAACAGGAAGATCCGGACATGTTACGAAAGATTTTATGGTCGGATGAATCCAAGTTTACCAGGCAAGGCGTTGGAAATAATAAAAATTGTCATTTTTGGGCAGATGAAAATCCCCACTTTTCACGAGTAAGCCATTTTCAATATCAATTTAGTTTTAATGAATTCGCCATAATAGGGTGGGGAAGGGTATTTTATCATATTTATGATGAAAGGCTAACGTCCGAAAGATATTTGCGAATCATTAGGGAAGTGGTGGCAAACATAGTCAATGACATGCCACACCAAAACTATTATTGGTTTCAACTGGATGGAGCTCCAGCTCACTCTACTCATGCTGTATATCAAGAGTTGACCCAGCTATTTGAGGATAGGTGGATTGGTCCAAATGGACCATGTCTTTGGCCTGCTAGATCTCCGGATTTAACTCCAGTTGACTTTTTTTTATGGAGTTACATAAAAAAAGAGGTCTATGCAACACCAGTTAACTCCAGGCAAGAACTAGAGGATAGGGTGCGAAGAGCATTTGACCAAATTGAAGTTCAAATGATTGAACGTGCAACGACTGACCAGCTCCAAACAAGGTTAAATAAATGCATTGAAGTAGGCGGTGGACATATTGAGCACTTGCTGTGATTTGGTTTTAGATTTGTTTTTGTTTTCTTTGTTTGACTTATACCGTGAGATCAAATATGTTTTCGCAATTAATACATTTTTGGTTTTGAACTAGAAGACTTTTTTCCATGCCCATAACATGCTTACAAATGACTATTAATCCACTCCTCCTATACTTAATCCATTATTTTTTCAGTTTTATTTGGCAAAATATCGGGCCTTCAGGCTGATCTCCCCAATAACTCAAAAACCTCTAGAGATAGGTATAGGGAATGTAATAGTAGATCGAAAGACAATTTTTTTCTGCTTCAGAAAAGGCGAACATATACAGGGTGTTTCATTTGAAAAAATTGAGCACCAGTCCCAAACGTAGATGAAATGTGTCCTGACCGAAACAGAGAACAAGATACACCTACCACATCTGACACACGACTAGGGATGCAAACGATACATCGATGTTTTTGAAACACCCTGTATATTTTCGCCTTTTCTGAAGCAGAAAAAAATTGAGTTTCTTGCATTTGAAATGTGTATAATTGTAAATTAATTAGAGAACACCCTGTGTAATATTATTGCAAAACCTGGTGATATTCGAATAGGACAATACTTTGACTACCTCAGGAACAAATTTCAATTGTTTATCTTTTTTCATGTCTCAGATAAAGAACTTTAAAAATTTACATTCAAGTGCCCTAAAAATGGAAAACAGTTGAATAACTCCGAAACGGTTGACTTTGACATAATCCAACCCGGTATCTCTGTTCTTCTATTTAAATAAGCAATTCAAATCTCGAATAAAATACAGGGTGTCACATTTAAAATAACAAAGATGGCGCCTACTTCCGGTGTAACCGGAAGTTGCACGAGTTTAAAAATATTTTAACTTGAAAGATTGCGGTCAATTATGTGAGAAGGCAAAACTTCTGGAAAAAATTCGCGTTGTAAGCACAAAAACTTCTAATGTGCTAGTTACATGAAACACGGTGTATACATAATATACGAACAGGCGAATGAAGGAATGTATTGTAGGAAGCCGGTTTATTTATTACTTCTTTCTCTATTTCATTGTAATATTTGAGTAAAGAATCTCTATTTTTCTTTTTATCGTATTTAAAATGTAATAAAATGCTATACAAAAATAGTCAGTAAAAATAACACATCCCATAATTCATTGAAATGATAAATTATTATGGACGTTTCATTAAAAATTTAAGTTCACTATTACACCCGTTAAATAAGCTCTTGCATAAGAATACAAATTTCAGCTGGTCAAAGCATTGTGAAGATTCGTTTGTGCATGCAAACAAAGTATTTCAAAGTAAAGAATTTTTAGTACATTACAACCCAAAATTAGCTTTAGTAGTTGCCAGCGATGCAAGCCCTTATGGGGTTGGTGCAGTTTTAAGTCACATATATCCAGACGGAACAGAACGGGTAATACAGTATGCTTCTCAAACATTGTCCGAAACTCAAAGAAAGTACAGTCAAATAGACAAGGAGGCTTACGGGATTATATTTTGCAATAAAGAAATTTTATCAATATTTATACGGAAACAGATTTACATTATGCACTGATCACCGACCATTCGTTCAAATTTTCTCTCCTTCAAAAGCCTTACCCCAATATAGTACTATGCGTATGCAACATTACGCACATTTTCTGATGGGTTTAAATTACGACATAAAGTACTAAAAATTCAAAATTACACGCAAACGCGGATTGCTTAAGTAGATTACCAATTAAAAATGAAGGTGCCAAGTACGATGTAGTTGACATCTATCAAATAGAGTTTTTAGAAACATTACCTGTTACAACAAAAGGTCTAGTTTTAGCCATAGAGGCAGATTATGGTTTGAAAAAACTAAAACATGCGCTGGGAGAGGGGGTAATGTTGGATAAGAAAGATAGATTTAATATAAATCAAATTGAATTCACTTTACATTCAGGTGTCATTCTAAAAGGACATAAAGCGGTTATACCGAAATCGTTACAGCATACAATTTTAAACGAGTTACATAGCGATCATTTTGGGGTAGTAAAAATGAAAGCTTTGGCTCGAGGTTATTGTTGGTGGCCCGGTATGGACTCCAGCATAGAAGAATTAGCAAAGAACTGTGTACATTGTAATATAGTCAGAAATAATCCTCCTAAGGCAGACAACCATTTATGGGAACTTGCATCGACTCCATTTGAAAGAGTCCATGCAGATTTTGCAGGTCCTTTCATGGGGAAATCTTTCTTTATTTTGGTGGATTCTTATACAAAGTGGCCTGAAGTACAAATTTTAAATGATATTACAGCAAATTCAACAATAAAAAAATGTAGAGAAATATTTGCAACATTTGGAATTCCGAAAATATTTGTAAGTGATAATGGAAGAACATTTTGTTCTAACGAGTTTCAAAATTTTTTAAAAATAAATGGAGTCTGCTCTAAATTTACAGCTCCTTATAACCCTGCAATGAACGGGAAGGCGGAACGTTTTGTCCAAACTTTAAAAAAATCTTTGTTAAGTTTAAAATGCGAAAACGTTAACCTAGATACTGCTTTACAGAAATTACTGTTTCAATACCGTATTATGCCTCTCACAGTGGCACATGGGTATCTCCATCAAATTTAATGTTCAAAAGAAATATTATAAGTAGACTGGACTTACTTATTCCAGAAAATAAACGTACAAAAATATCTGTAAATGAAAATATGTTTGCTAGAAATATTTCGGTGGGGGAAAGAGTGGAATGTAGAAATTATATAGGAAAAGAAAAATGGAAATTAGGTAAAGTTGAGGAAAAGTTAGGTAAATTACATTATTTAATCAAAATGGATGGGGGTCAATTGTGGAAAAGGCATATAAACCAGGTACGGGTTATTGGAAGTAATACGAGTCAAATAGAAGCGAACGAAACTGATTTGGACTATCATGTACACGATACGGGAGTAGGTCCAACACCAGTCCCAGACGTAGATGAAATGTATCCTGACCGAAACAGAGAACAAGATACACCTACCACATCTGACACACGACTAGGGATGCAAACGATACATCGATGTTTTTGAAACATCGATGTTTCTGTCAAAAAACATCGATGTTTAGAACCGTCAAACATCGATGTATCGAATGTGTTTTGGAGCGATGTTTTTGTGGCACAGCAATGGGCAAACTATTTTAAATTCTAAGTAAATTTTAAATTGCGATACCGAATGAATTAGTTTTCCAGGTAGTTAAGAAATTTGTTAACAGATGGTAGCACGGCTTTGATCGCAACACAAACAGCTTACACCGGCTTTGGGAATAATGAATATAGCTAAGAAAAAAAGTGTCAATCATTTCACAAGTTTTAGATTTTATATACATATATACTTCTCGAAGTTTTTGATTATATATTTAACTAATATTTTCTTGATTATTAGCTTTAGACGAGGTTGAATGCATTTTGAGTTTTATTTTTCATTTTAATGTTGTAAGCGTTAGCTCGTGGCATTCGTGGTGTTGTAAAACTTTTGTTCCGGTTTGCCGGAAATGCTATTTAATCAAGTAATTTTAGTATTGCCTCTTTTGTTTTGGATGCACCTGTATTATTTGCATCTATTTTAGTGGTGTTATTATAATTCTAAAATCTTTACCATTGCAGGCTTATTGTATTCAAATAATGTAATTTAAAACATATGAATACTTTACTATATTTAAATTACTTCATCTATAACACAATTCTCCGAAGGCAATTATCCCTCACATTAGAGATTTTGTAAAATTCTATTAACAATCTCTGGAAAATCCGAACTGTTTATCAAGTATTATTCGCATCTATTTTAGTGGTGTTATTATAACTCTAAAATCTTAGGATATAGTCATATTAAAAAAGTTAAAGAAACATCGATGTTTCGATATATCGATGTTTTCAGGGCCGATGTTTTTGACATCGATGTTTTTTTGGTTAAACATCGATACATTGAACATCGATGTTTTTCTTTACGATGTTTGCATCCCTGGCATACATGTGTATGAAGTTAGTAATAAGGAGATATATAGAGATATGGTGATCGCTAGTACGTGTGTACGTTAGCCATGTATTATTCTTTGTATTACAAGTTTAGTGTAATAAACGAGTATATATGAGTACGAAAGTATTATTTATTGACGACTTTACATATCCAACAGTAATAAATTCTGGTGTTTATACCTTACGATTTAATCGAACAAAGGACCTACAGAAATGTTTGTGTTAGTTTAATGTTTGTAGAAAAAATTCAAATGTATTAGAATTGCTTTTTAAATATATGTTACTTCTTGTGTTGTTTGTAAAATTATAAATACAGGATTCATTGATTTTAATATAAGAACTATTAAAAATTTTAAATGGTATTTTTTTGTTGTTAATGTACAGGAACCCCTTTTACTTAATCATTTCAATTAACTTGAATCGCCCTGAGATAATTTGAGTTGAGCTGGCAAAACAAATAATTTTACATTTTATTTCTAAAGTTTAACTTTAAATTAAATATCTTAATTTAGAGATATGAGTTTCTCTACATTGTGTCACCAAACTTTCGGGTGGTACCTTTACAAACCTTACACACTTCTTGGCTTACAGAACTATTAATAGACCAGAAAATCATCTTTGGAAATAACTTTAATTATTATTTCAATTATGTATTGAAAGTTTACGAGTAATTTATGGGCACGAGTAAATATTTATTTTCAGAAAAATCTATAGTTTGTTTTTCTAAAGTATAATTTTAGAGAAGAACAATTAAAAAAAATAATATACTTAAGGAGTTGCAACCCGCCAAGGTTGCAGCATGTTTACGCTCTCCGTATAGGGTTGCCACCTTTCTGATTACAGGAAACCGGCCTTTGGGGTGATTTAATGAAAAGCGCCGCAATTATCGCCAGACAGACGAAAAATTCTTGGGACCACGCCCCAATTTTGTCAAAATTTATCAATAAATATTTTTTATGGGAACCCAAAGTATGCGAGTAATAAATTCGATTTTTCAAAAGTAAATGGTAATTAAAATTTTAAAATAAGAAAGTAAAACTTTATTTCTAAAAAATACATTACATCTGTTTAAAATTTGAAATGGTATTTGGTGTTTGATTTTGCTGATTTAATAAGTTCTGCTTTGTCACTTAATGATGAATAAAATTCCGAACAAGAGAGCTGGATGTTAGAACGAATGCAAAGTTCTGCTTTTACCATTTCAACTGACAATTTGTTTCTGTCATCATTCCATAGCTGATTCATGATGCTGAAAATCCTTTCCACATAAGCATTGCTACAAGGAACAGATAAAACCATCTGAACTACATTTCTTAAAATTGGAACTTCCACTCGCTTAAAAAAGATACACCATTTCTCCGCAACAGAAATATCTTGATTAATGAAAGAAGGAGATGCATTTTGGAGCAAAGTTAATACTTCATAAAGACTATCGCCATCGGCATCTTGAAGATCCATGCCAATGTGCGATGCAATTAAGATTACCTCATTCAGTTCTGGAATGCGGCCTTTCAAATTTAATGATTTAAATAACAGAAACACATTGTTTTCAAAATCAAACCATTTTTCTAAGTATTCTATTGCTCGATTGTAGACTTGAACTGCTTCCTCTTGAAACTTTAATTTAAGGTTGCTTGTAAAGTTCGCTAAAGCCTGATTTGTTTTGAAGCCAAAAAATAAATCCTCTTTCCGTCTCTTTAATTTGTCTCTTAAACCGGACATAATTTCATATACATCCGTAATAACCAAATGGGATTGCTCCAGTGTTTTAATTGAAGATTGGAAAATAAATAGAACATGATGGACAAAATAAATGTAGCATTTAGCAAAAGTTGGTTGATCTGATAGTTGGTCTTCTTGGTCTCCTACAAATTTCCATATGATACGATCACAATTTTCTGCCCCTTGTTGCAAGAAATAAGCTTTTATGGCATTCCAATTCAATAACAAGCGATCGAGAGCTTGAAAAAGGCTTAACCATCGGACCGGTATGTGTCTTAATACTTGATGATACTCCTGCTGAACAAACTGAAAGCACTCCTTGAGATTTGCCACGTTTTTGGCGCTACAATTAAAAGAATTGAAAACCTTTAATACCAAAGACTCTACATCAAAACTCAATAATTTAAGAGAGTGCTTGGCTGCATTGTGTAATATGTGGCAGTTACAATTAGCTTTGATTATCTTTGGTTTTATTTGTGTGAGTTTTTGGTAAACAGAGCAATGTTTTCCATAGTTGACGGATGCATTATCACCTCCATATGCAGTTACATTGGCAATATCAAGTTGCAGTTGTTGCAAAGCATTCAATATACTATTTGTAATTGACTCAGAGCTTTCATCAGCCTCTTCGTAAAAATCAAGCAAACAATCCTGAATTCCTTCATTTGGGTCAAAAAAACGAACAGCAAGAGGAAAAAACTTTCTACTACCTTTGTTGGAGGCGTCGGTAGCTATCGAAAAAGGAATGTTTTTTTCTTTTAGCTTTCTAGTTATTAATTCCAATGAATAGGGTGCTAGCACGTTGCGCGCGATGGCTTCCATTTTGGTTCGTCCCAGATGAATTTTGGTAGCTATAGCTGAATCTCGGTAAATCTGTCCATCAAGCTTATTACCTGAAAGAAATATCAGTCGCAAAAGTTTCATTGTACATCATAAATAAGGCTTATTAACTTTTAATCAAATTGAATCATATTTATTGAGCATTATTTAAATGATCAAATTAGTCTTTACTTACCACAATCAGTTGAAAGGTAGCTAAGACCATGTTTTACGCAATGAAACGTTTTTGATATTTCAGCCATGGTGACTAAATGGGATTCTTTCGAATCCTTGGGAGCAAAAAATTTTGTCATAACGTCACACATCTTGCTAGCTTTTTCCAAATTTAAATGCCTTGCGGTGCCACTATGGGATTTTACAGCTTTGACGCCGTCGTATTTAACGTTGAATGTAATTTTACACATAGTACATCTGGCCATATTAACATCCTTATCATTTGCTAGCCACTTGTGGTAATTAGGATTTTCAAGCCAGTCTTTATTAAATTGGCAGTTTCTTGTCTTAACTTTTTTCTTTGGTGGTGTATTTGGTGTTTCTGCTTCACCCTCATCGCTCATACTTTACGATTATTTAGATTTATTACTGAATTAACAACACACAACCACAACGAACGTATAAATCAACTAAACTAAAAAATAAGAACGCAACACCGCGCCGTTCACAAAGATATATAACTCGGTAAATCCCTGGAAAATAGGCCAAAAATTCGCAACGAATCTGCCATCTTGTAGTGTAATGTAGAAATTAATAAATAAACAATAAATGCGGCTACCCATCAATAGATGGCAGACCGTGTTGTGGTTTCTTGAGCGATTTCATTATTGCTCCTAGCAGCTTTTCCAAATTCGGTGAAGTATCTATTGAGATTGTAAGAAAACCGGCCTTTTTTGGAGGCTAACCGGCACCCGGCTTTGTTAGTAGAAAACCGGCCAGGCCGGTGGAAAACCGGCCAGGTGGCAACCCTATCTCCGTACCCCATTAAGCTTCATTTTATTTGTCTTCAGAATGACATTATGTTCTCTCTATATATAATAATATTGTCTTTATTTTTTTCTTCCTTGTTACATAAACATATACACAAATAGGTATCTATGCATGTATAGACATATAGAAAACTAGATCACAAGAAAAAAAATGAGGTGTGGCCACCACACGACTTTCTTATACGTATGAAAGTGTTACTTCCGGTCCGAATTTTGAAATTTCATTTATACAAAAAATATTCCAAATCCAATTCTAAATACTTTTGTACTCTTTCATAAATATACATAGAATGCATAATTTACGACATATTTGCAAAAAATCGTTATTCGGTAAGAGTAAAAGTGATACTTCCGGTCCGAATTTTGAAATTTTTTTTATACAAAAGATATTGGAAATTAAGTTCTAAATACTTTTATATTCGTAGCGTACCTGTCTAAAAAGCATGAATTGCAAAATATTTGCAAGAAACTGATTTTCGATAAGAGTAAAAGACCTACTTCCGGTAGGAATTTCGAAAAACCTTTTGAATAAAATTGTTCACAATTTCAATTTTAAGTACATATGAATTCTTTATAAATTTGTTTAAACTTAGTAATTCACGAAATATTTACAAAATTCGATTTTTTCACTGAAGTAAACTACTACTTCCGGTCTGCTGATTTTGCTCAAAATTTAATCAGTTCTCAAGAGGGAGATTATATTCGTAAATAAAAAATTTGGAATTGATATCTGTAGCGGTTTGACCGCTATCGTGGTCACACACACACAGACTTTTTTAAAAACCACTTTTTTTGGTATCAGGGGACTTCAAAACGTGGACATCTGCAAAAATCTCGAGGTCGAAAATTTTCATCATCACAATACTTCCTTATACTACGTATAAGAAAGTAAAAATTAGTTTCAAAGTGGAAAAACAAACAGAAAAAAGAAAAATCCTAAGGCGTGGTTCAGACGGACGACCTAAGTACGCCCCCTACTCTCCCATCGAACCCTTAAAAATATTTGAACGTATAATTAATAATAAATGCCTAAAAATAATCCTAACTCAATATAACTAAGACTAAAGTAATTCTGCGTATATATATATAAGAACCTTATTATTCTTTTAAGCACACATAACAAAGTAGATAAATTGAAATGAGCGTCATTGTTTTTCTAGGAAATACGAACATAACAGCACCTCTGAAACCCGTCATACCCATGGCCTTAAAATGATCTGGTATAGCATTGTAAAGAGAGTAGATTGCATATGTGATCGATCTCTTTAAAAATGTTGTATGGTATTTAGGTAAGGTGATAGCATCTTTTCTCCTTATATTAATATTATGCACGTCACAGCGAAACCTGACTTTCTTTAATAAGTACGGTGGGCACTCAAACAAATGGATTCTATGAAACAAGGGAAGGCAATGTAATCGGTTTTGCATATTTACCCATCGCAAATATTTGAGCTTGTGTGATATTCTATCATACTTACGGGTAGGTACCAAAAGTGTACCGCATACACGCGTTTTGTACTTTCTGCACTGGCTTCATGTTAATCATGTTAATAGCATCCATACAGGACCCATAAACAGGCATGCAATAATTAAACAACAACAGTAACAATGATTCCCACAGCATCCTCTTTAATTTAATATTGAAGATAGATTTGAAAGAGTATAAAATATTTTAGTTCAAGGTGGTTAAAGTGAGCACGGCTTATTTCTGACATGTAAGACATATCTAAAAGTGTTATCGTTAAGTCTAAATTTTTTGATTGCGTTACTGGTATAGTGTTAATATTTAAAGTAATTTTCAATTAACCCCACATCTCTCAACATCACCCACCCTTCCAAACAACATAACACAGTTTTTGTCGGGGTTAAGGGTGTTGTATACGAAACTAAAAATTTCGACGTCTTCGCGGCGGGTTAAAGGGGGTTCTACTCAGAGGTGGAGCTTGCCAATACCCCACTACCATGTACTGTTTTGCTAAATGCTATAGTAAAAATCTAAATTGTACAGTTCCCGGTTTATAAGTACCGCCCTTATGGGAGCGATGCATTCAAAATAACATACGTACGATGCGTTAAGTGCTATTTGTCTCTGTTCAGGCTACACATACTCTACGTAACGTAGGTGCTGGTAATATTTTGTATGATTTATTTAGTCTGCGAGTCTAGGCGCAACAGGAATGTAAATTGTAAGTTTTTTTAGTCAGACATATGTTCAATAAGTCAAAAGTTAATATGTAAGATGGAATTATGATTAAAAGAAATATTACTTAGTGTCTATGAATACTATATAATAATAATAATACTTTGTTCAACGGTACTATGTCATCGTCTTGATTATCTTTTTCATTGGGCGTATTGAAAATCACAGGATAATTATTTATATCTATAGGTACTATTATTATACAGGGTGGCCGCCAAGGTATCCGAGAAACCTCGCACGTGAATTCAATGACTAATTTTAAGCAAAAATGTTTCTATTCACTTTTCCCGAATTCCTAACGGTTCTTGAAATATCGGAGTTCGAAGCTGTAATAAATTACTAGAGGGTTTAGAAAAAAATGTGATTTATTTTATGGAAAGCCTAAGGAGCATTATTAAAGTTGCTCAATGTGGCCACCGCATTGTACAATGCATAACTAAATCTTCCGTCAGAGTCCTCGTTCCCACTTGTAGTTCTCCATATTGTTTTTCGCCTCATAAAACTTTTCTAAGGAAAATAATATTAATTCAATTTAATTTGGTATTTATTTTTATTAGTAAGTAATTGGGGAAAAGAAGCGAAATGAGGTAAAATGCCCATTGACAATTATTCTCAATTAGTCGACCAGATGTGAGAGGAATGCAGTCTTCAAATTTCTATGTTATGTAAGAGTATGATGTTTGAAGTATTATTTTGTTGACGGCGCTAATATCGTGTTGATTTTCTTTTCCATTGGGCGTATTACAAATCGTTCTATAAAACAATTTATTATGTTATGATGTACCCTATGTTATAATTTACCTTTCATAATGTTACTTAATGCTAAAGTAAATAATAATGAATTGTACCTATATACACAGTATATGCATTTATATTTAAATTATGTGTCACTTGATTTAAATACTCGTGATATACGACATTTATTTCTATCTATATTATTACATACGCAATACATACACGAATATGTTTCTCCATTTACATTTCTCCAAAAGTTCAAAGCAAACTTTTTAATTGCATCTCTTATATATTACAGAACATAAAAATAAATACAAAAATTAAAAAGTGACGTATTAATAATTTAAATTCATTCTGTGAAAAACGAAGAATAACTATTTATGATATGTAGTGCAAAATGTCGTTCATAAACGTCGTCATTGTATTTATCACCAGAGCTATCAAAAGCTGTAGAGGGGCCTGGGTAAGGGAGATGGCGGCGAAGAAATAGAAGTATTTACAAGGGTAGGAGTCCTGGTTATAGCTTTTGAAAAGAATGTCGTTAATGTAGTCTGCTTTGTAACTTGTAAAACTTCATTTATTGGCCGTTCAACTTTCGTGAACCGTTCAACATTTGAATCCATACCTTCTAGTTTTATTGGTTTCATTCACTTTCCTCTACTGGTTCCTCTTCCGGGAGCCGTTGTACTTCCAACTCTATTAATTCTTCAATATCCTCCGCTTCAGCTTTTAAATTAAGTATGTTAGCAAGTTCCACTACTTTATGTATGACATTAGTGTACTCGTCTTCGTCAAAATCTAAATTATTCCTGAACACTTTCTGACATTTTACATTTTTCCATAGACCCTGCACACATCTTTCTGTCACTTCTTCCCACGCGGTTTCAATGTTCTTTATGTATTCTAAAATATTATATGACTTTCAGAAGTCACGAGTTATTTCATTACTTTCTGTTGCTGTTATGGCTTTGGAAAACGTTGTGCACAAATAGTATTATTTAAACGTAGCTATTGTACCCTGATCCATTGGTTGTAGGATAGCGTTTGTGTTTTTAGGCAGATACACCACCTTTACATCTGGGTGTAAATCATCAAGATGTTGGGGATGACCTGGTACATTGTTAAGCAGAAGGATAATTTTAAATGGCAAGTTCTTTTTCAAACAATAATAACCGACGGTATGAAGCAGTTGAGGAACCATTCCTCAAATAATGCTTGCGTCATCCATGATTTGCTGTTTGCACGATAGTAAACATGCTTTAATGCACATGGGTTCTCAAAGCAATAGATAAGAAAAAGTTTTAACTTCAATCCAGCGACATTACCTCCTAACAACAATGTAATTGTATCTTTAAATGCCTTAAAACCGGCATTGTCTCCGTTTCTACGTGTATATAGAAGCTCTCGGAATTTTTGTTTTGTATCTGGTCATCAACCAAATCGCGAGGAGCTTTTCCATCTCATGAATCAAACCTTTCCGCTACATAGTTATTACGGCTTTAAAACCTGTCGATGATTATAATGCATCTTTTACGCATCAACAAAACGTATCCGAGTATTCCCCACGTTAAACAGTTGTTTGATGCGGGGAATACCCGACGCAGAAGCTCGAGTGTCGAAGTCGTATGCCCGAGCGGTCGTTAAACGGTTTTTAGACAGGTACGTTACAAGTATAAAAGTATTTAGAACTTAATTTTCAATACCTTTTGTATAAAAAAAAAATGTCAAAATTCGGAACGGTAGTAATACTTTTACTCTTATCGAATAGCGATTTTTGCAAATATTTCGCAAATTATGCATTCTATATATATTTGTCAAGAGTACAAAAGCATTTAGAGTTGGATTTGAAATATTTTTTGTATAAATGAAAATTCAAAATTCGGACCGGAAGTAATACTTTTACTCTTAGCGAGTAGCATTTTTTTGCAAATATCTCATTAAGTATGTATCCTGTAGAGATTCATTAAGAGACTGGAAGTACTTAGAATAGGATTTTGAATAATTTTTGTATAAAATAATGTTTAAAATTGTATGATTTAAAACGCCCATACGTACAAGAAAGTTGTGTCGTGGCCACACCTCATTTTTTCCTATTATCTTGGCTAATTTCGACTTTTTTTTAAAATACGTTGGAACAACCCTAGAAAAACCTGATACGACTGTCAGAATTTAGATTTTCGGAAAGAGGGGGCTAACTTCTCACTTTTGGATTTTGTTTTTTTTTTTGCAATATCCTTCGATATACCTATAAGAGATACGGTTTTGAGGCATTAGAAAAATGTTTAGAACAAATCTACAACTACATGAAACAACCGTCAGAATTCAATTTTCGCAAAAAGGGGGGCTGTAAGATATCGTTTTTTCCTATTAACTCAGCCAATTATGACTTTTTATTTGAAATACTTTGGAACAATCTAAAACAAACCTAGAACAACCGTCAGAATTTCGATTTTCGAAAAAGAGAGGGGCTAACTTCTCACTTTTGGATATAGTTTTTTTGCAATATCTTTTGATATATGAGATACGGTTTTGATGTATTAGAAGAGCGTTTCGAACAAATCTAGAACAACCTGAAACAGAATTTCAATTTTCGCAAAAAGAGGCTGTAAGAAAATCGCTTTTCCTTTTAACTCAGCCAATTACGATTTTTTTTTTGAAATACTTTGGAACAATTTAAAATAAACCTGGAACGACCGTCAGAATTTTGATTTTCGAAAAAAGGGGCGCTAGCAAAAATTTGTTTTTGTCATTTTCTCGGCCTATTATAATTTATTTTTTGAAATACTTTTGAACAATTGAGAATAAACCTAGAACAACCTGGAACAACCGTCAGAATTCCGATTTTCGAAAAAAGAGGTCTAACTTCACACATCCAAAAGTGAAACTAAAACGACATGTACGTGTATCATTAAGAATTTTTCAAATTTCCGGAATATGTCGCAGAGTGAGTAATTAAGAATTTTTTGGATTACGGAATACTCACCCACGCAAGTATACCAGCACTTCGTATCTATACAAGAAATTATTTTGAAGCGTACGGCTTCCTGAGAAGACCCAAAGTAGATAGAAAGGCATCCATGTCTCGCTAATTCTTGGACCGAAAATATTCATTATATATATGAATGACCCCGCCCTGTAGTGCCCCAGACACGGAATTGTGTCTATATGCGGATGATACCACGTTGTTAGTAAGGGGGAAAGAACTCCAAGAACTAACAGCAAAATCTGCAGCTGACATCCAAAAAGCAGAGGGCTGGTTTGCGGCAAATCACCTGAAAATAAACCCGAACAAAAAACAAAACATGAAATTTTCCACGAAAACAACAGAAGATCGGGAAAAGCCAAATTTTTGGGTCTGATAGTGGACTCCAATCTGAGGTGGGGACACTGGTAGACTGACGTTTGTGGTATTCACCATAAGAAGACTGAGACATGTATGCACATACGAATCTGCAAAGGTGGCGTACTGTTCGTATTTTCATTCTCTTCTAAGTTATGGAACTCTCTTTTCGAGACAGACGGCTGATGCAAATAGAATATTTCTACTGCAAAAAAGGCTACCAACAAACACACATTTTATCCAAATGGAAACAAACATGAGTACAACACACTAAGTAGAAAGCATCTAAGAACCCCTTATCATTGACTTTCACTGTTGCAGTCGGGTGTCGATTATTGGGGTCCCAAGCTATATAACCACTTGAAGAAGAACTTAAAGACCTACCACCTGACGAGTTCAAGAAAAGGGTCAAAGGGCTGCTGATGGAGAGGAAGTACTACGGCGTCGAAGATTTTCTGGCAATTAACGCGAGCTGCTGAAGTATATAACATTCTATCATTTATTATTATTTGTTTATTTGTGTATATCGTTGTTTGTCATATTGTTGATACAATGATTCTTGTTATACATATATACACTTTAATTTAAATTAATGTGATATTTTATGTCAAATGTGATAATTACCACAAGATTACTCAGATATGACGATAATCTGTAATTAATATAATGTTAATAATTATAGATGAGTAAATATACATTATTATTATTATACTATTATTATATTATTATTATATTAAAACAACGGTAATATATTTTCGAATTAAAAATGACTTTGTTTTGTTGGAGTTTGCAGAACGAAAGGAATGTCATTATATTATTATATTATAATGTACTATTTTTCGTGAGTGAAAGGAACAAGATTCTATTGGTGGTATAGTATGTTAAAAAACAATTTTGCAGTTACTTCGGTTTTGCTTACTCCAGAAATTATTGAACAACCAAATGAACACATATTCCATGGAAACAACGTTCGAGAAGTCCGGGCGAAGGCGGTAAATAAGGGAGATTCACTTTGCTCTTGATCGCGGATTGCGTGAATTCCTTGAAGCGAAGTTGAGACAGTGTGTATTTGCAAGTGGCACCATCGTACAATGCCATGAAGATGACCTGTCCCGCGGCTTCAACGCACAGTATTCTTCGTCTCCGAAATTTTTCTTCGCAAATGAAGCAAACGCTTATTTCCAAAGAGCCAGAAAAGATAAGTCCTAACGTAGAAACGGTTATCTCGCTACTGCCCTTCAGACAAATTGAGGCATTCTCTGCAACTTTACATTTGCATCAAACGCTAAAAAAAATTTTCGCGCCGAAAAATAGTGAAAACCCATTTTTGAAAATTTTGGCGCCCTCTGCTTTTTCCGCTTTTGGCTGTAGCGCAGCGAGTACATTAGATAATTTGTAGATATTGTTTTTTTTTTGTTAAAAAAATTTTTTGTTCGACCAACCATTTACGCCGAGAATCCATTCAAAAACTTTTTGAGATTACCAAAAACCCACAAGGAGTTCCAACTTTTTGGTTTTAGAGTCGTCGCATGCCCCACTAACGATTTATCAAATAAAATAGTCTCCCATATTTTCTTCCAAAAAAAATATAGAATGACTACTATAATATCATGTATTGAATCGAATTTCATTGTTTTATTATTATATATAAATTATTTAAAATTTAATGTTTATTCATTATTATTATGTAACTACATCTGTAAAATAATAAGTCCTATTTCTGTCTGTTCTTTATTTACCATAACAGGAAAAGTAATCTAGTTAAATTTTTAAAATAAAAGATATCCTTTCCAAGCAATTTCTGGTTTACTTCAAATCTTTTTATAACTGTCCGAACACTGAATCGTTTGAGAGTAATTTTTTACTAGGTCGTAAATTAACTCTTTTGAACGTCTACCAGTCTGCTACAATATCTGACGATCTGTACAGATGAAGTACGCACCATCTATATCCATCTCATTTTCGATATTAGTTTTACATTATTTTTAACTCACTTATAAATGTCAGTAGTATTTTATCTTGATAAATGTAAAATAGTGGAAGAACTAAAAAAGCTAGTATTATTTATGAATCATATGTAATACTTTTGTTTAAGTTTGTATTTATGTAAAAGTTATCAAACCCTACCAGAAAATGTGTACAATTTTATGAAATGTAATACAAAATAATATAAGTAAATTTAACAAAAAGAAAATATACATTAATTTTATAAAGTTAAATCAAGGTTACTAGATAATGTTTTCAATTTTATGAAATGTAAAATAATATAAAAAATGTTTAATCAAATACCTACTCAAAACCGTAACAAGGATTTCTGTATTCCGAATATCGCTCGTAAAGTGAATCCCCACCTAAACAAAGTAACTCCGCCCTGTCTTGGATTGCAAGGATATATCAAATATTTCACTGCAGGTGGCGTACTAAAGCAGTGCCAAAAATCCATTTCTTTCTTATCAAATTACACATTTATCTTAATAAATACGAAAAAATTTTGCTAGAAATTAATGTTCACAATAATATGTTATACGTCGATACGCATTTTATTTTTCGATTGTCTATTTATATTTAATTTTTTATAACAATTAATAAAAAATTGAAAAAACAAAATGCCAAAGGACGTGTAGATAAACATTATAAGAATATTTCATCTAAATCATTTTTGCATAAAGTTTAAAGGTAGCCTGTAATCTGTAAATATTTGAAAATGTACCTATACAACACCCTTAATGAATATATGTAGAATGTTTGCGGGAGTAAGTATTAATATTGATAAGTTAGCATTAACTTTAGATATGGCATCAGTCAGCTCGGAAGGAGGAAAAGACAAATAAATTTGGATGTTATCCGCATACATATGCGATTTACTAAAGTCAATATTTTTGGGCAACATGCTTGTATACAATGAAAACAGCAGTGGCACCAGAATGGACCCCCGAGGCACACCCCTATTAATAGACAAGTGGGAGGACCTCTGATTACCCAACCGAACCATCTGGTACCTGTCGAACAAACCGCGCAGGACTCATCGCAGCCAATGTAGTGCAATAAAGCCAAGAGAACATCGTGACTGATGGTATCAAACGCCTTTCTAAAATCTAATAATAAAAAAACAGACAGTTCGTTCTTATCTCTGGTCAGCATGATATCATCTGGCACGTCCAGTAGACTTGTGACGCAACCATAACCAAGTCTAAAACCAGACTGACATTCGGGAATTAGTTTATGGCATGCTAAATGATCCTTCATTTGAGAACACATGATTTTTTCCAAGATCTTACTAAACGCAGGAAGTACCTATGCTTATTGGGCGAAGGTCCCGCACATTAGACGGGGATGAAGTCTTGGGCAGTGGCAGCACAATAGCTAATTTCCATTGTTGGGGAAAATAATTTAAATATATAGACATTCGTTAATTATATGCGTCAGGTAGGGAAGTGCTTACTTACTCTAAGAGTCAAACAAATATATTAGAAATATTTTAGTACCTTTATGACTTGAGGGATATAGGTACTAAAATTAAAAACTTTAAAATAGCAAAACTATAACAAAAACATAACCTTACAAATGAATACTATCTCACGTTTAACAAAATGTATAGAACTTGGCAACTGCTAAAGAACTGACGGTCGAAGTTTTAAATATATATAACAAAATAACGTCTATCACCGAACGTGGCTACTGTACCCTCCTGGTACAACTGGGTCACTGATCTGAGAAGAAATGTAGGTCCAATAATCCCTTTAACATCTCTACTAAATTTGGTGAAAATGCACGTAAGCGTGATATTGATGATGGTTAAATATATGATTAAAGACGATGTGTCTAAATCCTACACATGTGATTAATTTGACTTTGTCATTTACTAATTATCACTTAATATAATTAATATTTAATGTTCAATATTATATAGAAGTTGTTGTTCATCATTATAAAAACCAAACACGTATCAAGAAAAGTTTTGGTCTTGACTCCCAAACATTATTTTTTTTGCAAAATGTGTTAGTGAAATATCAATATATTGCGTTTCCGTATTGTGTTTATTATCATAGCTATATATGTATTTTTATACAGAAATATTAATGAATAATTGTTATTTACATTCTACTTTTGGCATTGTCATATTTTAAGAAATATTATTTTGTGGCTTTTTTTAACTTGTCTGATGTTTGTAAAAGTGAACTTTAGATAAATTAATTAATTAACTATGAAACTTTAACTTGAAAATAAAAAGTTCCTCTAGCTGCAAATGTAAATACTCGATTTAAATGTAAATATAAAAATAAATATGTGTAGGTAAGCTTATAATTTCGAAAAAGGTAAGAAGAATTAAAACCAAATCCACATTGAGAAATAATTTGCGTTTCTCAGTACATTTTCTGTAAAACAAACGAACTCAATGTTCGAATGACACACATTGAGTCTTATATATGATTCAACAGTTAATTTACCTGATACATAATCCACAATCCTTCAGGACTACCAATTCCATTTTAATCGTAATTGCGTAGAAAACTTTCACTATCGAACACGACCGATTCACGAAAAAAGAAAACAAACAAGTTCACAAAATTCACAAAAGTGGACCCGATATCAATATTTAGAGACTTTACTTTAATCCTGTAGGGTGGGGTTGTTTGACGGTGGCGACGAATCCTTAACCCCGTTAGAAGGAATGAGATTGGCGTATAAGCGCCACCTACACGAGCGGAGTTATGAATCAGCGCGTTTCTTCATATTGATTTTCTAATATAGTAGAAAGTCTTAGTTAATGGTTATATTATTGCGCTTCGAAATATTTAATATTAGTAGAGTTGTATATGCAATAAAAGTAATTTTGTTGTAATGAAAACTAATATTTATTATTATTATCAGAAGAGGATTCAGTATATCTAGATCATCAATTTGATCAGTTCTTTTTCCTCTGGTAATGCGAAGAACCACGATGCTTGTGTTGCATTCAGTGATGGTAACCCTACCGATTTTTCGGTAGATCTACCGAATTTAGGTATAATCTACCGATCTACCGAAGTGCTATGGAATTTTACCGAAATATTTCAATTCTTAAATGGTTAATCTGCACAACAAATAAATAAATTAGAATAACCAATCTGACGGATGTTAGCTACCTATAAACAGATAGGCAGTTACTTTGGGTGTTACTATTTTTACTAATATTAGTATTTTTAACCAAAAACAGTTTCTCATTTTCCTTGTCTTACTCTAAGAAAGAATTTATTTACCTAAAACTGATAATAAAGAAATAAAAATAGATAGATAGCAATTGTCATTCATTAAATTCACTTCAATATAAGGGTATTCACCGATGGTTTTATAGGAAAACCACCAGCCAAAACTATATGTATACGTTTAACTTCCTATTCGATGTTATTTATTGAATTCACTTCAAAATAAGGGTATTCACCTAAATACATTTATATAGGGAAATTCCCTCATTTTATTTTAGTAGATTGAATGTAGAAATCTAGTCTTGCTTTCTTATTAATTAACTAACAAAAATGAGTGATAGTGATAGTAGCAATGAAGGTAGTAGCTCCGGCGTTATTAAAAAATACAACCAAACTTATGAAAAAGAGTGGGAAACGATAGATACATTTAAAGGCTGGCTAAAAAAGAAAGTGAAAAGGGGTTTCAGTACGCAAAATGCAGTTCATGCGACAAACATATAAATATAATTAGTGGAAAGGATGCTCTCATGAAGCATAATAATTCAGCTACTCATCAAACAAAACTAAAAGCGATTTCGAAACAACCCACATTAGAAGCGTTTGCAACTGCTGCTCCTTCTATATTAGAGAAAAAAGTTAAAAAGGGTAATTACTTTATTTAAACATAACTTTAGTTTTTATTTTTTTATGTACATGTTATAGGAGAAATACCTACGTCTATCTGCTTTCATCGCCGAACATAATTTACCACTTACTACTGTGGATCACTTGACCAAGGTCGTTGCCGCAGTATGCCATGATTCAAAAATTGCCCAAAGACTAGCCTCTGCAAGAAGGAAAACCACTACAATAGTTAAAAATGCACTGGGATACGAAAATATGCAAGTATTATGTGATCATCTCCGGACGAACTAATTTTCCCTTATTGTTGATGAGTCCACTGATACGAGCAATATTAAACATCTTTGTATATGCGTAAGAATAAATAACAGTAACACCATTTGTGATATTTTTTTAGCTTTAATTGAAATTAAAGCAGCCGACGCGAATAGTATATTTAACCATATTGCCACTTTTTTTTTGAAAAACACGAAATTCCGTATAAAAGAAATCTGGTCGGTTTTGCATCTGATGGGGCAAATGTTCTGGCAGGACAGCATCGCTCAGTAATGACTTTATTACAAAATGACATTCCAAACCTTTTTATAATTAAATGTATATGTCACTCCTTCCATTTGTGCGCTTCATATGCATGTGAAAAGCTACCTCCGTATATAGAGAAGCTCACAAGAGATATCTATAATTACTTTGCTCATAGTCCCAAACGAATTAGCGAATATACTGAGTTTCAAGTATTTTGTAATACAAAAACCCATAAAATTTTACGCCCATGTCGAACCCGATGGTTATCCGTACATAGCGTTGTTTCGCGGTTATTAGAACAGTATGGACCTCTACAAGTTATAGGTATTTCACCGGTGTCGCTAGTACCAATGATATCATGTCTGTAGATAACATATTGAAAACGTTAAATGATCCTGTTACATAGATATTTTTACAATTTTTACCCTTTTTTAATAACTTGAATAAGGAAATGCAATCTGAACACCCTAAAATACATTGTCTATATAAAAACATACTTACTATTATAAAAAGGTTATTCGATTGTTTCATAAAAAGGGATTACCTTCGAGGTATTTCAGTGGCAGACGTAGATTTTAAAAATCCTAGACATTACCTGCAGATTGAGGATATGTATTTTGGCGCGAAAGTGATACAAACAATATCCAGCACGTCACTTACCAAAGAACAATTATCCTTTTTTAGACGAAGATGCTTGGATTTTTATGTAGAAGGATGTGATCAAATAATTAAACGGTTTCCTTTAAAGAATAATGCTTTGGAAAAATTTCAGTTTTTAGATCCAGTAGTTGTAAAATCAGGGTCAATTCAATCTATTACCGACATAGCACTTATTTTCCCGGATTTTTTATACAATTCCGACCTTCAGACTCTGGACAATGAATGGCGTATTTTAAGAAATACTAACGAAATGAACTCTTTTTCTGATAATGCAGAATTATTTTGGCCAAAAGTAGAAACGACGACATTCGGCGCCGGAACACGTAAATTTAATTGTCTTACAAAATGTGTGTTTAATTTACTTTGCTTGCCGCATTCTTCGACCAATGTTGAAGGAATTTTTTCTACGGTCAATAATTTAAAAACTAAACAGAGAAACAAGCTACTTACGGATACAATCAACGGGTTACTTCTTGCTAAGCAATACATAGGAAATAAAAGTTGCTTTGATTTTTCAATTGAAAAAAAAATAACTTTGGGAATGGCTAAGCCTACACTCTATGAAGATGGCGAAAACGAGTAATTTTTTGTAAAATGAGATTTTTTTAAAAAATTCGTTTTCAAATTTTATATTCTATTTAATGTATGTTACTTATATATTGTTGTAAATAATAAATAAAAGAAGATATTCCTAAAAAAGCTGTAAATTCTTTAATCACCGATATTTTCTAAAATCTACCGAATATTGCCGACCATTCTACCGATCTAGTAAGAGTCAGGGTTACTATCACTGGTTGCATTCAACACTTATTCATTTTATCTATTCCATCCGTCTAGTGATGAAGTCATTTGCTAAATCATTAAGTAATTCTAACTCGTCGGGATAGATTGAGCCTATTGTGCCTTTTTATAAAATAAATACAGACCGATATGCTTATGACGGTTTTTACTAAATTGTTTGAAAAAGCAGTACAGCGCTTGTTTAACTTCTTTGTCAAACATAAGTTAATAAGTAAATCTCAACATGGTTTTTTTAATGGTGGAAGCGTTGAAACCGCACTATTCAAAGTAAAGGAATCCCGCGTGGTGTTCACACGATCTATCAAAAGCTTTTCATAGTATTGAGCACCAATGCTTACTTCTAAAGCTGGGACTTTACGCAATTAGAGGTATTGATTGCTCTTGGTTCCATAATTATTTATCAGCAGGCAGCAAAGGGTTACTATCACTAGCGATGATAAAACAGTGCATTTTAAGCCTAAAACTATAAACCAAGGAGACCACAAGGTAGCATCCGAGGGCCTTTGCTCTTCTTAATTTATATTAATGACATTTACTCCCTAAATTGTGCGTACAGTCCAAGTTCTTTTGTAATGAATTATGCAGACGTAATCACCTGTAAGCTGTAAGCCAGTTCTACCATGAAAGAAATCAAAGAGTGGTGCATTAAAATCTGCACAACTTACTTACCCAACGTACGCAGAGTTTCATAACTGTAAATGCCCGACAAAGTTAACGCTCGCGTGCTTGAGGTTTTGCCGATGAATTTCTCAAATAAAAGCAACACATAGACATGTTATACAGAAAATTATGCAGTTTCTGCTACACTACCCGTCTAACGAGGGACCTTCGATGTACTTTGTTTCGTCTACTATAGCGGTTGCCTGTTATATGTTAGATTTGGCATCGTGGTCTGTGATGATAAGGGCGATCTGTCTAAGATATTTATAATGCAAAAGCGAATCATTAGGTACTATGTAGCAAATACACTTCCATCAGTGATACAAAGAGGTTTGCTATTTATATTTATGAAGTACTAATATTTTTCTTTAAAAACAGAACACCTGGATATCGCTACTGCTATTCAATATAGACTTACTCTGAGTGAGAGTCAAAGAATATTGGAAAAACTCTTATCTGTATTTAACAATAAAATATTAATTTATGATGTGTAATAGAGTCTTCCATGGAAGACTTTCTCAGTTAACCATTACTATTATTGTTTATTTTGATGTTTACTTTGTGTTTTCCTTTGTGATTATGTGGCAATGCGGCTATACCTTTTTATCAAACTACCATATAAATTATAAGTTATGGCGAGTGCCCAGGAATTTACCCGAAAATTACCCCAACTTCTGCAGATTAATTGCATTTATCCGATGAATTTTTTTTAAATAAACTATTTCCTGCTTTATTGTATGTATAAGATTTTGGTTATTTTCATGTTCGTATAGGTGTATATATTGTGTATCTATTTATTTTGCTCTTTATTGTTTTGTACTTTGGACGTGTCCATCATGCTGGTGTATTTTACTGGACCATAAATTCTATTCTATGATTTTTCAAGTATGTGTAAAAAAACTGCCTTCTCTTCATAAGAGTAACGTGTTAGTTCCGGCCCAAATCTTCAAAATATTGATGTGCAAAATGTGTCTAAAACTAATGCCCAAATACCTCTATACTATTTAAATCTAAATAGAATGCATAATTGTAAAATTTTTGCAAAAAAAAAATATATACAAAAATTGTACCAAAACTGTAAATAAATCATATTAAATTATACATGACTTTATTTCACTCTTGAAGCCCTTTTTGCGGCGGTTTAAACTTAAGTGCATTATTTCTTGATTAAATTCAATGTTTGTATGTGATTTTGTGGAACGATGATCAGCAAAGTTTACATGCATTCTCAATCATCTAGCTAATTATTCATTCAAAATTAATATCCCTAGAAAAATGAAATCCAGAACATTTGTTTTATTATATCAAGGCATACATTTTCACTGTAAGAGTTCCTATCCATATTTTGTCAGTTTTCTGTTAATCGTTTTTCAATATTATTGCTATATTTTTAGTCTTCTTTGCAGTCAATATTTTGTTTGAATATCATAGAAAGGTTTGATTAAAGTACTTAATTAAAAATAGAATTTCCAAATATTTTGTATAAAAAAATCGTTTCAAATATATATCTAAATGTTTTACTATTTTTAATAAATGTCTATGTAATCCAAAACTTAGAGATATTTGCTAAAAACTACTTTTACATATGAATCATGATTTTGGTGATGACATCAGACGTAGGCATACAAAAACTGGCAATTTCGTTTTCATAACTAACCTTTTTTGTATCCTTCACCGAAAAGTACATGTATTGGTTTATTTGTCAGTACGTAAGTTGCAAGCAATGCATTATTTCATTGTTGAGGATTTTTGTATGACACTGAATTCCGTCTTGAAAGGCAATTTTTTTTATTTTATTGTCCCTAGTTTGATTCCTATATTTTCATTATTTTCATACACCTATTTTTTGAATTTGGTGGTTAACTTTCTTCAAGGCGAAAAATATTTGTGATTATATCGGAATATACCGGTGTTCCAGGGAAGGGGCTAGGTGCATTATGGGTAGGGTCATCGGACCTGTTAACCGCACAGCACCATTTTTCGGACAATTCCCGACAAAAACTAGTAAAATAAAGAAATCCTAACACTTGCCATCTATCGGAACTTATGTACGATTTCGTACATTATTTCTCTCTTGCTCACACATTTACAGCATCCTCTAATGATAGCAATAGAAAAAAAAGAGCTTGTAGAATGACTGAGGTCTGAACGACGTGTGTGTGCGACTGCATCTCAACAAAAAACGTAGTACAAGTACTCCAGGAAAATAGTTAATAAATATGCCAGGACCCATCTACTATTGTCATCTTTACTTTTGTTGGTAAACGAGCATGTCAACTTCATTTTTAAGCATGAAAATATTGGAGAAATTGATTGTTCATCCTTAAAATTAGTTGTCCGGGTAACCGGTTGCACAAAATGTCCTTAAACCGATTTTCGGACACAGCGTCCGAGAACAGGTACTAGACGATAAAATTTGTTTGTCATTTTCTAGCAAATGAAATACATATTATCCTTTTCGCACTTGCTCTCATTGCTCACTTATAAATGAAGGATATAATGACCAGTTTTCGGACACCTTTTCAAACAATATGAGAGAGAAACAAAATAGTCTTCAAACTGTCCGAGAAACGGTTCATTTTCGGACTTGTGTGTTTCTTGCATCTATTTCCTATGTCCGACAGCTGGTATTTTTCACCGAAATAGATTTTAAAACATACAAATCGATTTTCATATGGCAGAAATCAATCAAAAATTGAAAAAAACAGAAATACAAAAGAGAAAACAATGTTGAAAATATTTTTGAAGACCCTACTCGAGTGTTAATGGGGACGAATTAGGACTTTCTCTTTTCCCTAAAACAGGGAAAGTGCTTGGACCAAACGAATGGAGGAACCTTTATACTATAAAATCGGGCAAGGAAAAAGAAAATATAACCGTTCTTATTGTATTCAATGCCTCAGGAAATGTTTGTCCCCCTTTAGTCGTGTTACCCTACATAATACCACCTCGGGCCCTAGTTGAAAACATTCCTGATACCTGGGTGATTGGGAAATCCGACTCAGGGTGGATGAAAGTAAATGTACTTTTATGAATATATAACGAACGAATTCAATTCCTGGATCACAGATTATCGAATAAAACGGCCAATTATATTTTTTATTGATGGACGTAGGTCGCACATGACCTTGCCCTTAAGTCAGTTTTGCGAATAGAATGGGATTACTTTGTACGCCATGCCTCCTAACACTACCCATATCCTGCAACAAATGATAGTCAAAACGAAAACATTATTTTGACATTATCAGAAACTGATTATGAAAATGAGGGCAACCTTGTTGCTATAGAAGACAACAATAATAACACTACTTTTAAAGATAAAGTCGCCTCCAGAGAGAGTTTAGATCCATTCGAAAGACATCTTATATTTCCAGAAGAATCTTTGCAAATCAAAAATAGAGAAGGCGAACGTTAGAAAGGAAAAAAGAGAAGCTATAGAGATCCAAAAGCAATCAAAAGCAGGAAAGAGGATGAAGCAACTTACTGCAAAGGAAAGTAATGAAACGAAGAAAGTTCTCTGTACGCTATGTGAAGAAGAGCTCATCAGTGATACCGAAGATAATGAAAATAAAAACATCGGCTGTGATGAATGCCCTAGATGGTACCATCTTAAATGTACCGACATGACGGATTTGACCTACAATGAAGCGGCCCAAAAAGATTATATCTGTGATATGTGCAGATAGGTTTTTGTCATACCTAGGTATACGGTAATGCCTATACCTATCTAAGTTTTGTAGATTATAAAAATCAATATTTGTATGTAGATAATAAAAGTAAAACAAGTTTTTGTAGTTTGCATAACCAAATTCGCCTACATTTCCACATACTGGTTCTCATAAATAACTTCCTATATTATTTTACTAAACAACCTATTTTGAAAATATTTTTTAACATTCATTTATGTTTGGGGTCGAAAAGACTGCTTTTCGGCTGGGTGTCCGAAAAGAGGATCAGTTGTGTCCGATAATTTGTCCGGGGTGTCCGAAAACCAGTAAAATGCACCTTTCTCGACTATTTCTTAATTAAGTTGGGAAAAGGTAGAAATATTCAGCAATCAGTTGCGTCTGGCTGATCTAATACCCCCAGACCTCCGTTTGTCTTGATAAAATCGAAATTCCCATAAAAAATAATTAAATTATGAATAATCTGCCGGGAAAATTCGCTTAAGTGTCCGATAACCGGATGATTAAACTGACATCAATTTATATTAGTTGATTTTCAATATTACAAAATTTATAGTATGTAAAATCTGTTAAAGTAGTTGAAAAATTATGCTTATACATATTTATTATTTCCAAATTTTAATATGTAATTTCCACTAAAATTTTAAACATTATGGACAGGATTGAAAATTCTTGAAATAGCAATACATCGAAAATATCCCGTTGCTGTGTACCAAAAAATTACAAAACTTCGAATTCAAGTTTATAACTTTAGTTGGAAGAGAGAATCATCAGTACAATTACATGAATTTATTTTAAGGCAAATATGAAGTATGTATTTAAAATTGGAATTAATAAACATGACATATGTTTGGCGGGCAAAGGATTGAAATTATTTACGTACGTAAAGAGTATACAGTTTTACTATCAGTCAATAAATTGTAGCAATTGTTTATAGGTTACTTGTAACCCTACTTCTAATGTGTAAAGAAAAAGGGTGATAGTTTTGAACGTTTACTAGTTTTGTTTATCATTATTGAATTTAAATGTAGATCTGATTAATTTTTCAGTACAATCGGTAGACCGGAAGTAGCAGTTTACTTCAGTGAACAAATCGAATTTTGCCAATATTTCGTCAACTAGGGTGAATGTACCTGTTGTCGGCCTTTTAACTGAATTTCGTGATGGGAATATCTATTTTCGCTAAACAAAATTCATTTAATGTGAAAGGATTGTAACATAAGATACTTTAGACAGTTTTTTATCGTGAAAATGTATTGAAAATATTATATTATGACTTACAAAAAAGATAAATGTAATTTTTAGAGAAAATGCACCTTTTACCGGTTATCGGCCACAAGTAAATTTTTGTCGGCCGTTTCTGTATCGGTTCTCGGCCATATGACGGACATAGCTGTTTGGTCTTTCTGTTATAGAGAGCAAGACCCTATATTAGATATGGCAAGAAATTATACTAAGATTTGAATTATTTATCTTTTTTATTAAAGTACAAAGTGTAATGTTATATTCATTTACATAAATCGCATGTGTACTCTTTAGTTGCAACCCCGTCATAACCATATTCAGCAAATTCAGTGCATCTTAAATGATACCATCGCAGACAATAGTCGCAACCAATATTTTTTTCCGAATCTTCTTCTGTTTCGCTATAGAGATCATCTTCACAGAGGGAACATTTAACTCTCTCTTTCTCAGTATAATTTTCTTTAATTTCACAATATTTTTCTTTATTACTTACATTTACCTTCTTCCGTTTTCGTGTCTGTTCTTTCAGTTCTCTAATTTCCTTTCTCTTTCGTACATTCTTAATTTTATTTTTCTTCTCATTTTCCTTTTTTTCGTAATATATTCTCCACTGCTTACAGGAAATGGCACTAGGGAGTTTTTCTTTCTTTTTGGAATTTTCAGCTTGATCAACGGGAACTGGAAACGCCAAATGACGACTAAATGGAGTACTAGGAGATGTAGTCTCTTCTGCTATTTTATCTGGATACTCACGAAATATTCGTTGTTCAGGAGTTATATTATTTTCGTTTTCGATTGAATTATTACTGCACTGAGTAATTTGATTTTCAATATTCTCAAAATTCTGCTCAGTTAATACATTTTCAGATTTATCTTCTATCTGAGGTGATGACTGAATTATCATTGTTTGCGGCTTAGGCGGAATCGAAATCGATGCTTCTTTTTCTGTTTCAGAAATAGTTTCTGAGATTGTCATAGGAACGAGATTTGTATCTGGCATGTCTTGAACACAATTTCTTTGAGTGTCATCCAAAAGAAGTACTGGTAAGACGTTCACGTCATCCATAGATATTATTGATCCGATGTCAACTGCTTTATTACCTAAATCTATAATATTCTCTTCAGGATTGTCAGTCAAGTTAATAGGTGTAAACATATTTTTTTCAAGGTATTTTATTTCATTGTTGATAACTTTAACATTTATACCATACTCATAGAGACGAGGTTCAACCGCTTTTATTACTTTCTCCGCTGATCTAAAATCTTTAGTAGTGAGGATAGTGTCGGATTTATTTTTTGGTTTATGTTGATTTTCTAACGTGTTTTTTACACATTTAGTGTAGTCAACATTATCGGGATTTAAAGGAAATATGCCACATTTTCGAAAACCATTTATCATACATTCTCTCATATTTGTCATTTCCAAAGTTTCTTGGAAAATTGAACAGAAATTTATTTTGTTAACAACAGCATTGCTGTTTTCCGGTCTTCTTTGCCACCTTCTTACTGTATTTCTCCATTCTTGTTTCAGTGGCCTAAAGACACTCACGTCCGCAGGCTGAAGCATATGGGTGGTATTCGGAGGAAAGGCGTATAGTATTATGCCATTCTCTTCACAAAACTGGCTTAAAGGTAATGTCAGGTGACTTTTATGACCATCTACAAATAATATTACAGGTCTCTCTATTTCATTTTTATCTAACCATCTATGAAAATCGTTACATATATATTCAAAAAATATATCGCTACGCATCCAGCCAGATTCCGACTTGGCTAGAATCCAGTTATCAGGCATACTCTTTACCAATGCTTTTGGAGGTCTAATATATGGATATATAACTAGTGGTGGACAAATATTTCCACTAGCATTAAAAACTATAAGGACTGTTAGATTTTCCTTATCGTTCCCTGACTTTATCTGATATAAGTTCTTCCACCCACGCGGCGCGAGTACCTTGCCTGTCTTAGGGCATAAAGCGAAACCAGATTCGTCGCCGTTGAATATTCTTTGAGGATCTTCCATGATGTTTTTACAGTTTCTGTTCTCAAGAAATTCGTTGAGTTCTCGAAACCATGACCGTACGAATTCCTCCGTCACTACCGATCGAGACTTATTAATTCCTTCAGCTTCTCTAACGGAAATTTCTGGGTGACGTTTTAGAAAATTTTTATACCATTTGATACCAGGTCTTTTATTGACAAAGTGGTCAAGTTTCCCTGTATCTCGAGCAATTTTGGTGACCGTTTCAAGCAAGTCTTCCTTTTTTATCGGAAAACCGCATTTGGCTATGCTTATTGCCCAATCGGCAATCTTTTTTTCTCCTTCGATAGTCATTATAGGCTGAGGACCTGTCTTTTTAAGAGGGTCGGTACGTCTACCGTGTAATCTATTTTGAAGCGTAGCTCTTGGGACTTGGAATTGCCGACTAGCCTCTCTAATTGAAATCTGACCAGATCGTATTAAATGAAGTGACTCTTTTAGAGACTCTTCAGAATAAGTAAACAATTTTCTTTTGACTAACGCCTTATTTTTGCGAATTTTCCTTTGAACTGGCATCTGCGAATAACGGAAACATTTATTGTTATACATTTAACGAATCAGTGGCCGAGAAAGACCTTGTTGTCGGCCGTCCTGATTTCCTCAACTTACATTTTCAAATTACTTATTATTTCTTCGCATTATGACGGCCGCAAACCGGTTTAGATTACAATCACATATTCAATGCTGATTTAGAATAGAAAGAAATATATATATGTAACGTAAATATTTTGAACAGAGATGGAATATTGTTAGTAATCTAAACCCTTTCTCGGCCAGGGTGGCCGACAGAAGGTCAATAGGACTTTAGATGAACCAGTTTTCCCGCCATTACATGTTTGTTTAGAAAACAAAAAATTTTCAATATTTCAATTATTAAATATCTCACTTTATCAATAATATTCATGTTGATCAACTGAAATATGATAATTAAATAAGATTTTGAAAAATACTTACTATTTCCGATGTTAGTTACCACTAGACAAAACGGACACATTGAGACCCACATACATTTACAAGGTTTGTGGCCAACTTTGACATTTTTGTGTAGTTCACATTTTTGCTACTTGGATGTATACTTTTTTTCAGGCAATGACGATGTATCATAGATTATATATACGCTTGAAAATCTTTCGTAAGGTACAAATTATTTCTATTTTATTGAAATATATACCAAAATGGCCGACAGCCGGTGGCGGCCGGCCAACAGGTACATTCACCCTACTAAGTTTAAACAAATTTATAAAGAATTCATATGTACTTAACATTAAAATTTTTCCTTTTACTCCTATCGAAAATCAGGTTTTTGCGAATATTTCGCAAGTCATGCTTTTTAGACAGGTACGTTACGGGTATAAAAGTATTTAAAACATAATTTTCAATATCTTTTGTATACAAAAATTTAAAAATTCAGACCGGAAGTACCACTTTTACTCTATTCGAATAGCGATTTTTTGCAAATATGTCGTAAATTATGCATTCTATATATATTTATCAAGAGTACACAAGCATTTAGTGCTAGATTTTCAATATTTTTTCTATACATGAAATTTCAAAATTCGGACTGGAAGTAACTCGTAGACAGTAGCACGTATTGGGGAATGACAAAAGAAAAAGTTTACTACCTTAACATTTTGAGTTGTTAAATCTGCATTCCAAAAATATATAATACATCATTACTCTTCTTTTGTCATTTGCTTCTATAATCTTGGTGTGTCTCATTTCCATATCTACATATTTATACAAAAACTGAATATATTATACGTACAATACACTCTATGCCAACAATATATTTCATAAAGTATATAGAATATGGTACAATAAACAAATTTTAAAACAAAACAAATTAATACCTTAATTATAGCAAGTGCAGAAACAGAAATTATGAGGTATCAACGGATCTGTAATTAGTGAAAAAGAAACTACAAAATAATATAAGCAACATTGCCAGTAGTAATGAAAGCAACCATTACTCTTCTAAAGGCAATAACGCTGCCGGTACACTCTCTGAGCTAATAAATAATTTCTTTGACTTTACCTTAGTTCAAAAATCAGCAGAAAACCCCATTATAAAATCACTGAATTATTTTAAGATTAATAGCGTCAACAAATTACACCTGCACTAAAAAGTAATTTTTTAAACGTGATCCATCAACATCACAGCTAATTTCACGGCATGCTATGATATATTAATATAAAATCATGAAACAGACAAAATTATATCAAACAAAGACAATAGCTCATTAATAATCACTTAGTATTAAGTCTTACATGTTTTGATGTGAAATTTAATAAGAAATTCAAAAATGAACTGATATACAGAAAAAAAATGATTTTTATACAAAAACTAACAAACTTGTATTAAAAAACGAAAATAGCTCAGTAATAGTCACTTTTAAAGTCTTATATGTTTTGATGTAAAATTTAATAAGCAATTCAAAAATGGACTGATATATAGGATGTTCCATTTAAAAAAATTGATTTGTATACAAAAGCGTGTCATGTAATTTAGTCCAGACTTCAGCACATGCAATTAGTAACTGAAAAAAAAATAAAATATGCTTCTATTAGCACCTCTTATTGTGAACAATACTGCAAAAAATGTTGTCCATCTAACATGGTGTTTTCGAAAAATATACTGTTATACAAACATTGAATTTTCAGAAAAATGGGAATAAGTCGAAAACTTTAGACTTTAGGCCTATACTATCTTATTACTTTTTGACTAAAAATTATACGGGGAAAACAAAAATGTAATAATATATACGGTGTTCTATTTAAAAAAAACTATAACTATGGTTAGCCACCAAGTTATGAAACACTCTGTATAATATAAAATATTTTTAAAATGTGCTCCTAATGAGCAGCTATTACATGAAAAAAGCCGCTTCCAAATATCTTTACTCATAAAGGTATAATCGGCCTTATGAGATATAGATTATATTCATCAATAATACAACAGTATTTAGACTTGGTTTTGCAATATTTTTTGTAGGCATGAAATATGAAAATTCGGACTGGAAGTAACACTTTTACTCTTGGGAGTAGCATTTTTTTTCGAATATCTTGCAAACTATTCATTCTATAGAGATTTATTAAGAGAATAGAAGTACTTAGACTAGCTGTCCATCAATCTCTTCGAGCTTGAATCCCATTTTCGGGTCCGATTACAGTTTTATTACAGTTCCCTGTAAACTATTGGCACACCTTGTATAGACGTATATTTTTGTCCACGAACTACTGTCACGGTGACAGGTGAAACGACAATTTAAAGCATCTTGACGCAGTGGCGGCTCGGGGTGGTTCACATAGGGAGTGCATAATTTCAAAATTAAAAAGTATAATACAAGAACTCTTACCCAATCTTTATAAGTTTCACCGACATACTGTTCCAGAGAGGTACTGTTCATTGTACAGTTTGTTTTGAGGGAATAGTAAATATAACACTACAGTTTGATTATATCTGACGATAAACGAAGTCCATTTTGCGTGTCTTTGACTTGCAGAACAGTTCTATCACTTTTTCATTAAAATTCGGGAAATCATTTATAAATTCAATTAAAAACCGGTGTAGCTTCGATGTGATCTCTGAGCAATTTATCCAATTCTGCCGTAAAATTTATCAATTCCTGAAAAATGCCCTTGGTATTCGACGTTTGCCGTTCATCATGACCCCGAAGTGCCAGTTCAAACGCGCCACAAAATCTAATGCAATTTATTATTACGTTTAACACATGCCTATTTTTTTGTTACCTGTTCATTGTGTTGTTGAACTGCTTTTCTATATGATGAATCTAAAACATTCTGAATGTTATTTTTTCCTAACACTCTTAGACTAAATATATTTTTCAAATGCCCTTCGGAATTTTCATGTTTTGTAATTTTAGCACTAAGATGAATTAAGTCTTTTATTCCGTTCTTTGACCAAGACGATTCACCACCAAACAAAAGACACGGAAAACAAAACAAAGGATTTTTAATTTCACACCCACAAATCCAGTCATTTTTCTGATAAATATTTATTTTGAAATTTTTTATAACGTCTTTACCTTTAACAGATTGTTTATTTTCTAAAGTAATTGTCAATTACATTTTGTTTGTAATTGTAATTAGAAGAAAAATTCCTTTCTTAATCTCTTGTACTTTGTAATTAATTCCTTTTAAAAAAAGCATTTTGTAATTGTAATTAATTATTATTCGAAAGTAATTGCCCAGCTCTGGTAGTTATAATATTAGTTTTAAGTTAAGTGTTTATTAAAACATATATGTTATTTTAAACAAAGAAATAAATTTATTTAGAACCAAGTTACATTAGAGTATCCACTAGGTATACGTAATGAGTAGTTTACAGCAAGACGAAGACTAACGGAATTAATAAAATACACTAAAAAAATTAAAATAATCTTTATTATTAAATGTTTTAAGGTACAATAAGAAATAATACTTTTTAAATTAACTATCAGCATAATTTTCCATCCACGTCTCCACAACTGCTTTGTTCTTTTCAAGCCACTGCATATTTTTTTCTACTGTTTCAATAGCTCGTGCTCGGGAAGCTACACCTGCTCCTGCTTCGGGATATTTCGCGAAGAAAGCACGCATCTATAAAAGCAAAAAAAAGGAAAGTTGAAAACAAAACAAATAGAATTCTTTTCTTTTATTCGACAGAAAATGTTGCTCTATGTAGATGTGTGTTTCTTTCCTAATTTATATATCACTGCATCAGTTACTATACTTTGTCTCAGAATAAGAAGGACTGATTCAAATAATGCGTCTACATACGAGGTAGGCGCCATAAATTCTCGGTCTGATATACAAAAAAGAAACATGGAACAATATAAGAATTTTTATTTTTCAATGTAATCTCCCCTAACTTTTATACATTTATTACAACGATTAATTAATAATTCGATACCCTTGTAAAAATAATCTGAAGTTTTTCCGTCAAAATGTTCTATAACAGATGCTTGTAACTCAATGTCGTCCTTAAAACTACGTCCCCTAACGTCTTTTTTAAATTAGAAAACAAAAAAAAAATCACAAGGAGCCATATCCGGACTATACGGTGGAAGTTCCAATTCTTGAAAGCCGCATTCGCGGATGGCAGCTTGTGAAATGGCGGCAGTATGGACAGGAGCATTGTCGTGCAATAATTGCACACCTTTTGTCAATTTTCCACGACGTTTTGCACGAATACTGTCCGTTAATTTATGCAATAAAGACGCATAATATGTGCCGTTCACACTTGTATTGCGCTCTTTAAAGTCAATTAGCAAAATGCCCTCACAATCCCAGAATATTGTGGCCATCACCATTTTAGTTGATTGAACGACTTTCGCCTTTCTGGGATAAGGTTCATCAGGTCGCCGCCATTCCATGGACTCCCTTTTCGATAGGGGATCGTAAAACAGTACCATTGGTTCATCCCCTGTGACAATGGTCTCCAAAATCGGTTTTGGGTCGTCTCCTCCACACATGTTTAAAAACGACTGCGCACATTCGACTCGACGTTCACGTTGGAGAGCAGAAAGAAGTCGCGGTACCCATCTAGCACTAATTTTATTCATACCCAAATGGTCATGGAGAATTCGGCGAACACTTGTTACGGAAATGTTTGTTATCACTGCTAATTCCTTCACTTTCAAACGGCGATCTTCTAGCACTAAATGTTCAATAATTGAAATTTGTTGAGGCGCTATCACTTCAATTGGTTTGCTTACAGATGGAATGTCTGGATATACTACTTTGTGTTTATTTTTTTTTTAAACTTCAATTTTAAAAAATGCAGGCCAGAATGAATTACTTAATACTATATTATATTATGTAACTAGATTTATAAATACCTCTTCAAGTTTGGTAGCAGTGCTAAAACGTGACGTAATTGATGGAATAAGTGATCCTAGATATCTGTCGTTTAGTGAAAACCTTTCAACGAGGGCAAGCCAATTTTCTCTACAACAAATTGTATATGAATAGTAGAGGTTTAAAGTTGACACACATGCTGTGCATGGTAAAATCATTTACCTGACGTAATCCCAGACTATAGGCCTACCAATTGGATTTGCCGCGATGTAGGTTAGTAAAGTAAAGTAATCTTGTCCACGTACGACACCATCACTTTTGGCTATATCTATTAACCTGAAATTATAGAAAGTTTTAGGATAAATTAAAAAAGGGTGAAAGAGTTTTAAAAATTATCGAATGCTGTGTCTCGGGTTATCTAAAATATATATAGAATATATTTGACGAGTTTAAAATGCATGCGGTTTGTTGCACAATCTATGTACTAGTTCTAAGAACCAGCGATATCAAGGGTATGCCTGGTCAACTACAGTAAACTTTAACACCAAATAGAGATTGTATTACTTTTGTTCATACGTAAGTTTGAGTATACCGGGTGGTGCAATAGTGTGTCGGCGGAGCTTAGTATGAAAACTAATAACGCTGTAGCTAATTTTATTTACAAATATACAGGATGTTCCAAATTTTCGCAACCACCTTCAACTTTTTTATTTTAAATACATTGCTTTACTTTCTAGATATCATAATGATAGCCATTCAAATTTCCAGTGATATATGGATATGTGCACTTCAGACTGTTAGTTTTAATTTTATTGATAATTTTGTTAAAATCTTGACATCTAACATTTTAAGCTGTAGTCTGAAAATGGGTAGATTGCCTCACGTAACTCTTGTGTTACTAATTTATGGACTAACACGTTATTTGTTTTGAGGCTGAACAAAGTGAATAAATATTCAGGGTGTTAAATATGTCGTGTATAAGTTATCGATATTTATTGGTTATTTTCTCAATTTTTTTAAATCTAACCTATTGTGACGTGCTAGTATAAACAAATAGTCATTTGATTACACGAAAGAAGACCTTATCCTATTTGACAAGGTAATGTTATGTATAATGAAAGGTCGGTGTAAGAATGCTTATACATGCACAATGCATCTCAATGAATGTTATGGAATAACATTCATTGGTAAACAATAACATTTAATGTATTGTTTACTACTTGTAAATATACATATTAAGTATACAATAAACATACGTCCATATATAAAGTAGGGGACATTACTATGAGATTATTATTATTAACAGTATTATAATGATTAAGAGTATTATAATTATGAAGAGATAATTATAATTATTATGTAGAGATGTAGTATTAACAGTACGAGTAAGTTAAGCACTTGTACCACTGTATATATTCATTGTAAATATATCCATACATCACCCATGTAAGTGTTTGTATTCAACCACCGGCGACTTCCTAAAGGGTACTCAACAGTACTTAGAAATGGAAAGGAACCATTTCGCTACATGGCGATCCTGCCAGTCCTGCAAATAAAATAGAACAACAACAAATTGTTCTATGGCAGTCTGCTACCTGCAGCACAAATTTGGAATTTGGAATGAATAATAGGAAGACAAGCACTACGCAATGGGTTCTACGGCATCAAAAGAAGAGGTGATAATTGCACAAACAGGTAACAGTGGAACAACGGCCGATGTTACAACATTCACACCAGCACAAATTGGGTCAGCAACTGCAGTAATACTCCTGATGATGGTATTTTCGTACTTCGTATGGTACAGATGCAAGAAGCACTGGGAAAAGAAGATACGAACAGAAGTGATCAAGAGCAGAGAACAACTGGACATGCTGGAGAAGGTATAATAAAAGGTTAGTGAAAAAACAAACTATATAAATGAACATAGAAGAATTCAAAAAATTGTGCGCGGATATTGAACAGTTTAAAAATAATAGAGTTAAGGATAATAAAGAAAGAAGGGAAAATTCCCAACATACTGAAAACAAACTTGCTGAGTTAGGAACACTTATACAGAGGTTCAACACTTTAAAACGTAGATTTACAGGTGGCATTCATGAAACAGACTTCGCAAACAAAGTTAGGGTTTACAGTCAAAAAATTAAACTTGATATCGAATCATTGCAAACTTTATTAGAAAAACGGGTTAAAAAACAAGTAAATATGACTGATAAATTTGATTTAAAAGTCGTATCGGGTTTATTGCCGATGATGAATGGCAATGAGGATACAACCAAGCAATTGATAGATGGTATTTCATTTTATGCTAGTACATTAGCGGAGGATCAACACAAGTTACTTATACAATACGTGTTAAAAACCAGGTTAACCACTAATGCAAAAATTCGGTTAGATTCAGAATATGACACAGTAGAGAAACTAATAAAAGAAATAACGGTAAATTTTATAACTAAAAAATCTGCATTAACATTATCAACTCAATTACACCAAGTGAAACAAAATGATAAATCAATACGCGAGTACGGTCAACAAATAGAGAAACTTCTTGACGAATTAACTATTTCACAAGCGGGAGATAACGAAAATCTTGTAAAAACGTTGAAACCAATTAATGAGAAAATCGCGATCAATTCATTTTGCAACGGTATTAAAAATGCGGAATTAAGAACAATAATTAAATCAAGAAACACTGACACTCTGAAAGATGCAATAAATGTAGCAATTGAAGAAGAGTTTAATAGACCGGCTTCAATGAACGTATTCAATTACACAGCAAATAAATATAAACGTTTTCATGGTCATGTCAATAAACGCGATAATAACAACGGTTACAGAAAAAATAACGGACGGTATAGGTCAACGTATGAACAAAACAACGCAAACAAATTTTATAATAGCAAACATACACGATGTTCGACATATAAAAACAATTATGCAAACGCAGCGATAGTTGACAATAGAAATGCGAATAGTTCAAGTTCAAATATAACCAAAAAGCATACAATGCAGTTTTTTCGAGGGCAATAAAAGCAATAATTTAAACTATATAACTTTGAAATATAATAGAAACAATGTAATTTTTTTAATAGATACTGGTGCGAATATAAGTGTATTCTTTTCAGAATGTTTAAATAAATATCAACAGGTAAATACAGATAGAAAATGTAGAGTAAAAGGCATAGCTGGTACTTTAAAATCACAAGGTTCAGCAATTCTTTCCTTAGAATTACAGCAACATAAATTCAATCATGAATTTCAGGTAATACATAGTTTTACGAATAGGTTCGATGGTATTTTAGGAACAGATTTTTTAACAAAGTACGGAGCAGAAATAAATTTCGAGAAATTTTCTTTCTCATTCAATATAAATAATAATAAAATATCGACTAATTTAGAGTCAGATAACGAGTGTATGACTATAATACCGCCACGATGTGAGGTAATAAGACATTTTCGAATAGACAATTCGAACGAATGTATCGTATACCCTTCAGAGATTGCGGAAGGAGTATTTACGGCAGGTATTATTGCAAAACCTAATTCATATAGCATACCGGTTAGAATTTTAAACACGAATGATAAAGAAATCACAATTAGAAATTTTAAACCAATTACAGCTAATCTGACAGATTTCGAAGTATACAATTTTAATGTAAACGAAATCACGGTAAATAGAGTTGAGAAAGTATTAAATTCAATTGACATAGAACATTTAAATAAGGAAGAAATAGATTCAATCGCGAAAATATGCGCAAAATACAGTGACGTTTTTTTTATTAGAAAATGATCCAGTAACTGTAACAAATATAGGTCAACAAGAAATTAATATAAAAGACAATGTAAAACCAGTATACGTAAAACCTTATAGGTTGCCTCAAGCACAAAAAAAGGATATAGATACGGAGATAAATAAAATGCTGAAGCAAGGCATTATAGAAGAAAGTAAATCGCAATGGTCATCACCTTTGTTAATTGTACCAAAAAAGGCTGATGCAAATGGTAACAAAAGGTGGAGAGTGGTCATAGACTACCGTCTTCTAAACAAAAATATTGAAGACGATAGGTTTCCATTACCGAATATAACGGAAATTTTAGATGCACTTTCGGGAGCAGTTTACTTCACACATTTAGATTTGTCACAAGGGTACTATCAAGTAGAGTTAGAACAGTCAAGTAGAAAGTATACGGCATTTACGACGGATAAAGGGCATTGGCAAATGAAAAGATTACCGATGGGAATGAAATCGAGTCCTAGTTCTTTTTCAAGAATCATGACAATAGCAATGTCGGGTTTAAACTACGAATCATGTTTTGTTTACTTAGACGATCTAATTGTTTTCGGGAACAATTTACGAAATCATAATCAAAATTTAGTTAAAGTTTTAGATAGATTACGGAAAGTAAATTTAAAACTAAATCCTGTAAAATGTCAATTTTTGAGAAAAGAAATTCTATACTTAGGGCATGTTCTTTCAGAAAACGGTATTTCGCCAGATCCACAAAAAATTGTAGCTATTCAAAACTACCCCACCCCTACAAACGGGGAAGAGACGAAACGATTTGTAGCGTTCGCAAATTATTATCGGAGATTTATTCCTAATTTCGCAAAAATTGCGAGTCCTTTAAATAAGCTCACGCGGAAATCAACTACGTTTCATTGGGATAGAGAATGCGACTTAGCATTTCAAACTCTTAAAACAGCTTTAATAAATCCGCCTGTATTACAATACCCAGACTTCTCTCGGGATAACCAATTCATCTTAACAACAGACGCATCGAATTATGCTATAGGAGCCATTCTGTCAAATTCAGACGGGCGACCTGTTGCATATGCGAGTAGAGCACTCAGCAAAAGCGAGATAAATTTTCCGGTGATCCACAAAGAATTGTTAAGCATCGTATGGTCGGTACAACACTTCAGGCCTTATCTATATGCCCGAAAATTTCAGATATACTCAGATCACAGGCCCCTGATATATTTATTTAGCATGACAAATCCGTCTTCGAGACTAATAAAATTTAGACTCTTGCTAGAGGAATATGATTTTACAATTAATTACGTAAAAGGAAAAGAGAACGTGGCAGCCGACGCATTATCAAGAATTCGTTTAGAATCAAGCGATCTTAGGGAAATGGCAGCAAACGTTAATGTAGTAACTAGGTCGAGTATAAAATCGGATTTAATAAAACAAAAATTAATAACAAAAAGTAACGAAAATAATGAAAATATACGGCATCCAGGAATGGTGGCATTATTAAAACCTCCATTTAACATTACGGAATTAACAACCGTGACAGGCACTAATTTTAGCAAAATAGGAAATGATAAATTAATAAAAAAGGGCAAATTTTTTTATGACATGTCTAGACAAATAATATACATTATGCAAAATACCCTATCAGTAACTGACTTAGGTACAGAGCTGAGGAATTTGCAACAAATATGTAATAATTATGGAATTCCTGAAATATGTATATTTCAAAGCTCGATTAATGAGCATTTAATCGCCCGTATGAAACGAGAATTAGCTACTCTCCGGAAGTACAATTTAAAGGTAAATATCATTTCAAATGTGGAAAAGATTGATTGTAATGAAACACAACAGTTAATTTTGAACGATTTTCACATTTTGCCGACGGGAGGTCACGCTGGAATTAACCGTATGTATAGTAACATAAAGAGATATTATTATTGGATTGGTATGAAGGCAGATGTAAATAAATTTGTTGAAAAATGTGACGATTGTCAACGATAAAAACATGGGATGCGCGCCCCAGAACCGATGACTATCACGTCAACAGCAACAAAATCATTTCAAAAAGTATTTTTAGATCTTGTGGGTCCAATCAACCAGGATTCTGATGATAATAGATACATATTAACGCTTCAATGCGAGTTAACTAAATTTGTTGAGGGATATCCTATTAAAGATAAGGAAGCCGAAACAGTAGCTAGGTCATTTGTGAATAATTTCATTCTTAGGTATGGAGTTCCAGATGAAATAGTTACTGACAAAGGTACTGAATTTTTAGCAGCGATATTCAAAGAAACAGCCAACATTTTGGAAATTAAACAGTTAAATAGCACAGCTTATCATCACGAAACCTTGGGTGCATTGGAGAATACACATAAGCATTTGGGATCGTATCTTAGAATCCAAACGTCCAATTATCCGGACACATGGAGTTCTTGGGTACCTTTCTGGTGTTTTGCGTATAACACGAGCGAACACTCACAGACTAAGTACGCACCCTACGAACTAATGTTCGGCAAGAAATGTAAATTACCAAGTAACATACTAAAGTCAAGCGATCCAATATATAATTTTGAGCATTATCCAAATGAATTGAAATATAGACTTTCAAGTGCTTGGAAAGATGCTAGAAATAACTTAATCGAAACAAAAGTCAAACGAACGGAAAAATTTAATAAACGTGTAAGGAATGTAACTTACAAATCCAATGATCAAGTTTTAGTCAAAAATGAAACTACAAACAAGTTACAACCTCTATATAAGGGTCCTTACGCAGTAATACGGGAAAACACACCGAATGTAACGGTAAAAATTAGAAATAAGCAAGTTGAAGTGCACAAAAACAAAGTGAAATTGTATAAGGACAAAAGTGTAGATTAAGTATAAATAAGATCTATTTCAATAGACATTTAAGAAATTTAAGAATTACAAAGTAGATTATGTATGTAAATGTATAAAAATGTAATATATAATGTAAGATTATGTGTATGTAATAGAAATTTAAGAATTACAAAGTAGCTTATGTATGTAAATGTATAAAAATGTAATATATAATGTAAGATTATGTGTATGTAATAGAAATTTAAGAATTACAAAGTAAATTATGTATGTAAATGTATAAAAATGTAAAATATAATGTAAGATTATGTGTATGTGATAGAAACAAAGGGAAAATTGTAAGATACAATACTATGGTATATTACGAAAAATTTTATTTATAGAACAAAATTTTTCTTTCCTTTGCGAAGGAGATGTGACGTGCTAGTATAAACAAATAGTCATTTGATTACACGAAAGAAGACCTTATCCTATTTGACAAGGTAATGTTATGTATAATGAAAGGTCGGTGTAAGAATGCTTATACATGCACAATGCATCTCAATGAATGTTATGGAATAACATTCATTGGTAAACAATAACATTTAATGTATTGTTTACTACTTGTAAATATACATATTAAGTATACAATAAACATACGTCCATATATAAAGTAGGGGACATTACTATGAGATTATTATTATTAACAGTATTATAATGATTAAGAGTATTATAATTATGAAGAGATAATTATAATTATTATGTAGAGATGTAGTATTAACAGTACGAGTAAGTTAAGCACTTGTACCACTGTATATATTCATTGTAAATATATCCATACATCACCCATGTAAGTGTTTGTATTCAACCACCGGCGACTTCCTAAAGGGTACTCAACAGTACTTAGAAATGGAAAGGAACCATTTCGCATATTTTTATAAGTCAGCATATTTCTTGGAAAATCGCCTTTAAAAAGGTACCAATAACATAGTACTTATTTCTAGTATTTTCAAAGTTATAACCCTTTAATGGGATATACTCATGTTTATAACATGCAATATGTGGGGCATCTAATAGTTGGTTGGCCTTGGTTTAAAAAAAATGGCTGTGCAACCAAACGTCAAATCTCTACTTCAAAAGTCCATAAAAAGTCGTTTTCAGTATTTTCTCTTTGCTGTAATTACGCTTTATTGTTGTAAATTAAGATCGGCTAGTGAATTATTAATTTCTGTTTGTTTCTTAGTAGTTGTTACGTATTGTATTTACCTTGTTATTAGTTATATCGTTTTATTGACATTATTTTTTATTTAGATACCATAATAGTTTATTGTTGTTTTTGCTTTAAAATGAATTTTTCGAAAGAGGAGCTCATAGACATGGTATTTGCTCTTGGCGCTAGCAACAGAAATCCATTTTTAGCATCAATAACATATATAGATATAATATACAGTACAATCTCGATTATCCGAAATAATGTGGACCAAAGTGATTTCGCATAATCGAAATTTTGGTTAATCCGAATTTTTTTTTGGAAAATAGGAGTTTAGGATGCGTATATCATTAGATCAACTTAAAAACATTTATGAAATATTTTACTTGAATTTATGTATTAATTTAAAAATAACATCAACAAATAATTTGTTTAATTTTTATTACTTAATTTTTTTTAACATAGTATGTATGTACATAAATGCCTAAATATGTACATATGTACATTCATAAAAGACATGTTAAATGCAACGCAAAATATAAAATATATATCCCATTCTACACTTTACTGTTTAAAAATGAGGTAATTTTTAACTGCACTCGTTTAGCACTACTTCTGTTTTTGGCCGCAATGTCTCTCCAACGTTTTATTAAAAGAACATCCGCGGCAGTTGCATTTTCTTGTTGTTCTACATAAGTTAACGCTTTCTCCAAGGCTTCTAGTCCTTCTGAATGTGACATTTTTACTGGAATATTGTCAGTGCATTCTACTTCGTCATCGTCATCACTGCTTATTTCATTAGCATTTTTGCAAACACTTTCAATTAATTCTTGGTCAGTCATTTCATCTTCTACATTATCACTGTTTAACCATTCATTAACTTCTGTTTCCGTAACATTTTCACATCCTGGTATTTTCGTGAAAATTTGCTGTAAACTTTCTTCATGGTCGGACTCTGCTTCTGTGATACGTCCCTCCTCGTGTTGAATCAATTTTGACCAAGATTTTTCCAGGGTTCTACCTTTAACTTGATTCCAAGCTGAAGCTATCCAATATACAACATTTTTCAAGTTTAACTTCTTTAGACATTCAGTGAGATTGTTACCCTCATCTACTTCTTCCAAAATATGCTCCAATAGCAAACGCCTGTAATTTCGTTTTAAATTTTCCAGCACACCCTGATCCATGGGCTGAATGAGAGAAGTTACAGCAGGAGGCAAAAACATTGCTTTTATTTCCCCACTTTCAAGTTGCTCCGCACTTGGGTGAGTGGGAGCATTGTCTAGTAACAAAACACATTTTCTGGGGTATCCGTGCTCTTTTAAAGAAGACTCTACTTTTGGTACGAAATCTTCAAAAAACCAATTTTTGAATAGATTTGCATTCATCCAGCCTTTTTTTTTGATTTTTATACAAAACAGGTAAAGCATTGGGAGGAATATTCTTGAAGGCTCGTGGTTTTGCTGACTTACCGATACATAATAATGGAAGTTTGTGTCTCCCAGAAGCATTAGCGCATGTAAGAACAGTGATACGTTCTTTGCTACGTTTGTAACCAGGTGCTCCAGCTTCCGTTTTGGAAGCTAAGGTACTTGAGGGCAACATTTTGTAGTTCAAGCCGGTTTCGTCACAATTGTAGATCTGGTCTGGTTGTAAATCATTTTCTTTCATAAGCTCCATAAAATTCTCTGCAAATTTTTTTGCGGCAGATACACCGGCAGACAACTTTTCCCCACAAACTTTCAGTTGACGTACACCATGTCTTTTTTTCCATCGGTCTAGCCATCCATCACTTGCAGAAAAACTTTCAGGCGCATCAATGACCGGCAATTCTTGGCTTAAACTCGCTGCTTTTTGTTTTAAAATGGTCCCCGAAATTGGTATACCACGTTCTCGATTCTGTGTAAACCATAAAAATAAAGAATCATTCACTTTTTCGTATTCACCTCTTTTGATACTTGTTCTTGCCGGGGTCGGCGATGACAAAACACTACACCATTTTTCAAGTTTTTCGCGATTTTTTCTCCATTCAGCAACCGTACTCACGCCTACGCCTAAATCCTTAGCTATATTTTTAATCAATTCACCATTATCTAATCGTCGAACCGCTTTAAGTTTTTCCTGCAAGCTGATAACAACGCGTTTACATTTATTGCTCTGACACTGCATTTTGTAAAATATTTGAGAATAAAACTACTCTTTTTGCGATAATAACAGACGTTAATACATATGTACTTTTAACGCTCTGTCGGCTAACCAAAACTATTCGCATTTTAGACCGTCGTATTGCCGTGAAACCCCGAGGGGAACCACCTAGCAGTATAGGTGAATCCCAGACGTGTTTCGTATAATGCGAATTTTTTCGGTTAATCGGGATTTTTGTTTTTAAATAGTTTGTTTCGGAAAAACCGGATTTCAGATAATCGCGATTCGGATAATCGAGATTGTACTGTATATAGAAAGTATAGCAATGTATTTAAAATAAACAAGTTGAAGGTGGTTGGAAAAATTTGGAACACCCTGTATATTTGTAAATAAAATTATAAAATGCACAGTCGCACACTACATACGTACGTATAGTCTCATTGCTACAGCGTTATTAGTTTTCATACCAAGCTCCGCCGACACATTATTGCACCACGCGGTATATTAAACAGATTTGCTATATACAAGCAAGTATATATCAGATATTTGCTTCCTCAATATTCTTCTCATTTTCAAAATGTATTTTATTTTTCAGCGAAATGAATGTTTTATAAAGATTCCTGTTTTATAGAATTTATAATGATTTTAATGATATTTACCAGAATTAATTATATATTAAATTTTCTTCTGCAATAAATATATAGTATTATTATTAATTATTGAGTTGTACGGTTTCTTACTTATTATTTCTCACCGTGATTTATATTTACATGTTGAAGCTTTTTAATAATATGAGCAATGTTCTACGGATAAGTCTGACAAAAACAATTCTGTCTTGTTTTTCTTATAAAATGTAAAAATATTTATATTCTCTAATTAGTGCATGTTTTAGATATATATATATTATATTATTCATTTTTCACATTCGACACTGATATGGTTAACTAGCGTAATTAAATTATAAAAATTTCACCGGCGGTAAGATAGAACTTACAGGTTTGCCGGAATCTTCAAAATAACTAACTAGTTCTCAGCGGAGACGTAAGTACGAATCATTTTTAACGTCATAAATTGCATTAAGGTTGCGTTTTATACCTATTAACACATCCATTTCGGTTAAAATCCAAGATTTTTGTCTTTCAAATTTCAACTACTAATAAATGGATGCCGTTACAATATTATTTCTGATACAATTTGAAAGTTCGGAGATGTAATTGTTGTTGATTTACATATTCTGAATTTGCTGGACCTTCATGTTTTTATTTCATTTATACTTTTGTATTTTGACTCCTGGACAGTTTTTATATCGATTTTTTGTTGTAAATATGAGTAAGAAAACAAATTTTACATAAAGTAACGCAAGCTTTGGTCATGGGTAGTAAGCCAATGCTATGTCTGCGTAAATTATTCATTGAAGCAATACGAAAGATGAAGAATTATGGAAAATGCATATGTTTCTAAAATTTCATTTTATAATGAACATATATTAAGAGAGGTATCGTTTCCCAAAATTCGTGGAACAGCTCCACAGTACGGTTTGAAGTAGCGATAAAGGAACACGGAAAAAATATTTAAAAAATTCCACATTGTTCATCTAGAAGACATTGGCCTTATTGTAAAGGTAAATTTGGCAACACGTTTGATTTATCCCTTAGACCATTTATACATATAGACACGCGGTTTTCCGTCCCCCCTTTAATACGAACTGAAGCAAACATAACGCAGGCATGTGACGTCACGCGTGGGCTTGTTTCTGCTCTTGTTGTAAGTATAATTATGTTACTATTAAATAAAGAAAAAACTTGTAGTGTCTAGTGTTGTGAGTGTGATAATTATCATCAATTGATAATTAACGTATTAATTAACAACACTAGTAGCGGCGAAGTTAGTAGCTAATAAAATCGAAGAAGCAATCGAGTATATTAAAGCGCTTAAATGCTCTTCGGGAGAGTATTTGTATTTATCCCAGAGGGAGACTGGCTTTATTAGACTTATAGTAAGTTTAAAATCCTATATGGGAATATGGAAACAACACGTCGAAAATGGTGGTCTCAAATATCTTTCGGCATATAAACTATGTCAAGATCACCTTGAGGTGTTCTTCAGTGCTATTAGGAGTCATTGTGGATTTAACAATAATCCCACTCCTAAACAATTTCTGGCTGCATATAAGAAGTTGTTAGTGCATACAGAAGTTACAGGTTCTTTACAAGGAAATTGTATTGAATAGGCGCCAACAATTCTTCTTACAATGGTTACTACTTCCTCAAAAAAGAAACTGGAGATTGGTCAGAAATTTATGATTATTATGACTACAGTGACCATAGCTATGCTGCAACTAGTTTAAATTATTCTAAAACTCTTTCACTTTATGTGCAAGATGTTGTAGAATATCTCGCTGGATTTGTGCTAAAAAACGTGAAAAAACATTTAGATTCCGATATATGTTTAAAAGCAATCCAGTGTGACATATCTCATTCCACATTTATAATTAAAAAAAAATTTAGTAATTTAAAGCAGTGTTTAATTCAACCATCGAAAGACGTTACCCATATTTGTAAAACTGCTGACAGTGCATTTCGAATTTTAGATGATGCCAACAAATTAAAAAAAAAAATTAATGGCTAAATTATGTATAAAAGTTCTGAGCAGTATTCATGGTAGAATTCTCAACAATTACAAAGAACACATGTATGACCACGATGTCGACAATAATCATATTGTAAATTTAATTAAAATTATTAACTTTAATTATTGTAAAATTAGACTATATCATCAAGGTGAATGCATGAACAGATATACTAATAAATTAAGAAATAAATTAAATAAAACAATTTTGTTTTCTGGACAATAATTGAAAATACAAAATCATTTTTATAAGTATTAAATTTAAATAAATCAATTTCTTTTTCTTAATAATAAATGTATACCACAAATTGGTTTCAGTTTTATTTTTGAATAACCAAAAGTAAATGGAATTGACTGGTCTTTACAAAAATTTATAGTTCTTTGAGGTAAGTACGTTAGGGTACGATAAACGAAATTTCTGGAATATACAGGGTATATCACGTAAGGCGGCTATTAGAAGTTTTATGGGATCCATAAACAGTGTAAACTCGACATTTGGGATTGAGTTCTTACTATATAAGGTGTATTATTCTAAAATATTTTCAAGTAGAACTGACTTCCGGTTACAGCGGAAGTAGATACAAGTTTCTTATTTTAAATGGAACTGTCTATTTTTTTTTCGATTCATTCAATTCTACATGTAATTATGAAACAATTTGCATTAGTTCCCTAACTCTAAATTCAACTATTTTTGAGATAATTGCATTTTTGTTAAAATTTTTGCATTTGCATAACTTAAAATACAATTTGCTATTTAAGAAGTCAGAAAAGAATAAGGTGCTATATTTTCAGGGATCAAACTACAAGGACATTAGTGCCGATTAGCTTTATATTTTGGATCTACTTTTATACAGGGCGTTTCAAAATTAATTGCTAATATGGATATCTTCAAACATACGGAACTCCTTTTTTTAAACAGAACATGGTATTTTTTATTACTGGATTGAATGAAACTTCAAATTCTGCGTCAATAAATATTAATGTATAATATGTCTATTTTTCCTAGTTTTTGAAATATTCACGATTATTTGTTTTAGTTGCATAAGAACCGCTAATAAATTATGAATTCGCATAGTGTGCCAGGGAAATGACAAACATAGGTAGTTGTGAAGCCGCTGTCATTTAGTGTGCGAATTACTGTCATCATGGACAATGATAACGAAAATTATACAAACAACGATATTTTAAACCTATTTTATATCCACGGCGAATGCCAAAGGATTATCGAAAGAACTTGCCGAACATTTAATGAAAGGTATCCACACTTGCCATCAATAAATTCGAAGAAATTTAAAAGGATTATATCCAACTTTCTGCGCCATGGACGAATAAAAAGTAGTAAAAGAAATCGCTTAAAACCTGTCACAAACGAGGACGCAAATGAAATAAATGTACTAAGTTATTTCAATGCTTATCCTAACAGCTCAATTGCAGCAGCATCAATTGATCTAGGGCTATCTAAAGGGTCTATTCAACGCATTCTCAAGATACACAAGATGCATCCTTATTCATTCAAATTAGTTCAAGCATTACACCCTGGAGATACCGACAGAAGAGTAGAGTTTTGTAAGTTTATGTTAACAAAAATGCAAGAAGACGAAAGTTTTTTGAGAAAAATAATTTGGACCGACGCGCGACGCGACGAATCGAAATTTAGCCGAGAAGGAGTGATAAACCGAAAAAATTTGCATTATTGGGCGAAAGAGAATCCACATGTTGTCCGTGAAGCAAACTTTCAACGTTCGTTTGCTGTTAACATATTTGTGATGATGAAATACAATCAATTATGCTTCCATATTTACGAAGAAAATTTGAATACAAATAGATATCTTAATATTTTGGACGAGGTAGTAATACCATTTTTAGACGACCTACCTCTACTTGAGTTTAGAGAGTGTTGGTTCCAACTAGATGGTGCCCCAGCACATTCTTCTTGGCCCGTAAATACACAGTTAACGAACCTATTCGTATGTTGTTTTGTTGTTTAAAAAAATGTTTTTTTTTATTTCTGTATATTAAATTATTTTTTGCAAGTGTTTTGTTTTAATTTATTTAGGAGAAATCAATTTGTCATGTGTAGCTTTTTAAAATATGTATAATCAATCATCTCTATGTATGTACGTATTACACGTTATGATATCATCATTATCGCATTAGTCCTTAAGCGACAACTGCTCGACAACTATGACAAGAATTTGTCATTTCCCTGGCACACTATGCGAATTCAAAATTTATTAGCGGTTTTTATGCAACTAAAACAAATAATCGTGAATATTTCAAAAACTAGGAAAAATAGACATATTGTACATTGATATTTATTGACGCAGAATTTGAAGTTTCATTCAATCCAGTAATAAAAAATACCATGTTCTATTTAAAAAAAAAGGGGTTCCGTATGTTTGAAGATATCCATATTAGCAATTAATTTTGAAACACCCTGTATAAAAGTAGATACAAAATATAATGCTAATCGGCACTAATAATGTCCTTGTAGTTTGATCCCTGAAAATATAGCACCTTCTTCTTTTCTGACTTCTTAAATAGCAAATTTTATTTTAAGTTATGCAAATGCAAAAATTTTAACAAAAATGCAATTATCTCAAAAATAGTTGAATTTAGAGTTAGGGAACTATAATGCAAATTGTTTCATAATTACATGTAGAATTGAATGAATCGAAAAAAATATACAGTTCCATTTAAAATAAGAAACTTATATCTACTTCCGCTGTAACCGGAAGTCAGTTATACTTGAAAATATTTTAGAAAAATACACCTTATAAAGTAAGTACTCAATCCCAAATGTCGAGTTTACACTGTTTATGGATCCCATAAAACTTCTAATAGCCGCCTTACGTGATATACCCTGTATATTCAGATTTTGTTTTACAAATATTCTTGAAATATCAAGATTATAATGTTTCTAAACAAATATTCTTCAAATAAGAAGATTGGGGTTTTTAATAAACTAAAATAAAGGATTTTCTTTATTTTTGTAGTACAAAGTCTAGGTATGTAGTTGCATCGTGCCCACGCGTGATGTCACCCGCGTAGGATTATGTTAGGTTCACTGCTTGATAGTTAAGGCGTGTCTATATGTTTAAATGGTCTAAGATTTATCCTAATAATGGATAAGGTACTAGAGATGCCCGTATCCGTGGGAATAAGAGAGAATAACATGTAAATTCAAGACAACGTTGCCGTATGTTTTTTCAGGTCAAATTACTGTAAAATGATTTTCTGGAAATGGTGTATATAGAAGAGTGATTAATTACAAACCTGGTTATAGTTGATCAAAATTGTTATCCCATTGACATATCAAAATCAATCTTAAAATGTTTTACAATAATTTAGACAAACGACATCTAAAGTGTTAACTTTGAATATTAATTTAATTGAAATTAACAGCGTTGGTATTTTTTACATATTTTTCTTATGATCCTTGGTCCTTACATAATAACGTACAATCCAAGTATTTCGGGAATTTTGGGACACGCCGTATATGGTACTTTTCGTTTACACCGTTGGTTTACACACTATGGCATTTGTGTGATTAATTACAAACCTGGTTATAGTTGATCAAAGTTGTTATCCCATTGACATATCAAAACCAATCTTAAAATATTTTACAGTAATTTAGACAAACGACATCTAAAGTGTTAACTTTGAATATTAATTTAATTGAAATTAACAGCGTTGGTATTTTTTACATATTTTTCCTATGATCCTTGGTCCTTACATAATAACGTACCATCCAAGTGTTTCGTGAATTTTGGGACACGCCGTATATGGTACTTTTCGTTTACACCATTGGTTTACACACTATGGCATTTGTGTGATTAATTACAAACCTGGTTATAGTTGATCAAAGTTGTTATACCATTGACATATCAAACCAATCTTAAAATGTTTTACAGTAATTTAGACAAACGACATCTAAAGTGTTAACTTTGAATATTAATTTAATTGAAATTAACAGCGTTGGTATTTTTTACATATTTTTCTTATGATCCTTGGTCCTTACATAATAACGTACCATCCGAGTGTTTCGTGAATTTTGGGACACGCCGTATATGGTACTTTTCGTTTACACCATTGGTTTACACACTATGGCATTTGTTACCACTTTTATCTTTATACCTAAATGTCACAGTTTGCAAAAATAAAACAATACGGTATATAATATTTTTACATGGTTTAAAGTACCTTGTAAGCAAAGTTGGATCTTTAACATGAGTTAAGCCATCCATTAATTTTAGTTTTTCTGCAGCATCAGTTTCACTTTCGAATATTTCATATAATTGCTGCCATTCGAACGCAGTACCGGTAGACATGCCTAAAATTAATATCCATTAATTTCATGGAATATAGTGAACAGATAGTTGGTACATACCGTAATTGTATACTAAAGTACGTAAATCTTGTGATAATGGAGTACCTTCAGCCAGCCACTTTGTAAATAAAGTTCTAACATTCGTCAAACAATCTACGTGCCCCATCATACACGCGAGGTTAAGTACTGTGACACGAGCACGTCTGAAATAAAGTTATTTCACATTTAGTCATATGTGACATGTACAGTAGGGTGGTCCTTATTTTTGAACTTCTAAATTTCAAACGTCTCACCCCCCCCAATTATTTTTCTTTTGTAAATATATAACGCCCTGCCAAATTTCAGCCTGATCACTTGTCATTAAGTCGTGCCTCACGTAAGTCAAAAATTGGCAATAGTGAATAATATTCAAACAATGGTTTTTGTGTCGCCTCTAATACTAGGTAACTAATCTTGGGTGTGTATCACGTAAAATAATGATAATCGACGTGTACGAACTTGTTACTAAGTGGTGGGAACATTAGTGTAACAACCGCTGCGCGCGCACGCACAGTATATAGTATATAAGTATGAGCGCGCATCGCTAGCTCTCGCTTTCCGCTTTAGTTCTTACGTGTATTTCAAGGTATAAGCTATTAAGCATCAGTTTTTGTATCGTGTGTTTAAAAATGACTTCCAAACGTAAACTAAGATCTAATTTGTATTTAATAGGATGTGAAACTTCCCAAATTTGTGGTAGTAAATTACCGTCGAACAGACAAGTGCTACAAGTTTTTTTTTATAATATTAGATGCGTGAATTTAACAGTTCGAGAAAGTGCGCGTTTAGCTATTGACGAAACTGTTATTTTCTGGCAAAAAGCCAAAATTCCGGTACAAGAACCTCAACACTGTGTTGCAAAGCTGGAAACTTTGTATAATGAATGGCGAAATTTACACAAAAATTGTGGCGGAAAAAGTACAACTCAGAGAACTAAAGAAACGGCGTTCACAGAAAAGTTGGAGGTACTCTTTGATATTGCTCACGCAGATGCTCTTTCAACAATAGCAATAGCAGAAGACCGAGAATTTCTTTTGTCACAAAGGCAAAAAGGGAGACCGGGATATTTAGCTGGAATTGACAGAAAACTTGCAGAAAAAGAAGAGAGGAGGGAAAAAAGGTTGAAGAAAGAACAAGAAAGGCATGAAAGACTTAATCAAGACATAAATAATGAAAATGAAGGTAAAATACTATTATTATTTAGATACAGATTAATTTAATTATTAGTTCAGAAGCGTGGCAATAAGTCTTTTATTACGCCTAGGCTTGTAGCTGCTTTAGACAGGTGCAAAATAAGTGATAGAAATTCAGTTCATATTTTGGTGGCAGTTGCAGAGGCTGTCGGGCACTGCGTTCAAGAGTTGCTAATAAATAGATCTTCAATTCATCGCTGTCGAGAACGTTTACGCTCCGAGCGTGCTGCTGAGCTTAAGAGTGATCTGATAAATTTAAAAGAGTCCGAAACAGGTCTAACAATTCATTGGGACGGAAAACTACTTCCGGCATTAACTGGTAAAGAAAAAGTGGACCGTTTGCCTATTATTGTTACCGGTAATGGTAACGAGCATCTCCTTGGTGTTCCGCCACTTGAATCTGGAAAAGGCGATGAGATGGCATCTGCTGTATATCAACTGCTTGAGGAATATCAAAGCGTTGAAGCTCTTTGTTGCGATACTACGGCATCAAACACTGGTAGAATAAATGGCGCTTGCGTTCTTCTTGAACAAAAATTGGATAAAGACTTGTTATACTTGCCGTGTCGTCATCCCATTTATGAGTTGATTTTAAAATGTGCTTTTGAAGTCTGTATTAGTACCTCATCTGGACCAGATATATCTCTCTTTAAGAGATTTCAACAGGCCTGGAGCCAAATTGACTTAACACGTTATGAGTCTGGAGTTTAAGATGATTATGTGAGCGTTAGAATTAGAATCTACCATGATCCTATTTTACAGTTCTGTCTCATCCAGTTAGAACTACATCATCCTAGAGAAGACTACAGGGAGTTATTAGAACTTGCAATAATATTTCTAGGTGGCCAACTTCCTAAAGGTGTAAGTTTTCGTATTCCCGGTGCTTTCCACCATGCCAGATGGATGGCGAAAGCTATTTATTGTTTTAAAATATTTCTCTTCAGGAGCCAGTTTAGACTAACGTCGCATGAAAGTGAGGGCCTTAGGGATATTTGTATTTTTGTTACTAGTATTTACATTAAAGCGTGGTTTTATTGCCCCATAGCTGCGAAAGCACCACTGCAAGACCTAAGTTTTTTAAAAGATTTATTTTTTTATAAAAACAATCACGAAGAGCTTTCAAGTAAAGCGATAAAAAAATTTTGCGGTCATCTTTGGTATTTGACATCGGAGACGATTGCTTTGGCTCTTTTTGACGAAAGCGTTACCGTAGAGACAAAAATTGAACTTGCAAAAGCAATCCTGGAAGATGAGAACAATGAGGAGGATTTCCAAAATGTAAAACGTCCTATACTTCAAGAAGAAGATGTTGCCACATTTATCAACCAGCCGCTACAATATTTTGCTTCAAAAAATACGGCCGCGTTTTTTAAACGATTTAAAATTGAGTGTGAGTTTTTCAAGCACCATCCGTCTACTTGGAACACTCTAGAAGATTTTCAAAAGGGATTAGCAATCTTTAAAGAGCTTAAAGTTGTCAATGATACGGCTGAAAGAGGTGTCAAACTTATGGAAGAATTTAACAGTATTTTAACAAAAACTGAAGATCAGAAACAGTTTCTTTTAAAAGTTGTAAAAGACTACCGTAAAAAATTTCCAAACAGCAGCAAAGAAGCGCTTTTATCAACAGCTTAAATAAAATTTGTTTGTTTATATGCGTTTTTTCTTTATAATTTCTTGTTTTGTGTTACCATATTTGGTATTTTAACTGGATAGTTCAATAACTTTATAAATATGGTATGTATTGGTTATTGGTTTAGTATATCAATAACACATATCCTTCTCTAAAACAAGGGCCTTGAGGCACGCCTTAGAGTTGATTGATTGGGTTCAAATTTTGCATAGCTTATTATATTCATGTTTAGAAAACTTTTGAGGGGTGAGACTGCAAGAATTCAAAAAATTAATTTTTTGTATCACCTAAGGACCACCCTAATGTACAGGGTGTTTCATCGGTTGGGGTATCGCGAATTAAAGTGCCTAAATATAAAAATATCGACTTCAAATTTTAACCACTTATAGAGCTTTTAAACCGCTACCAGCAGGTTAGGTTGTTTTTGATAATATTATTTTAATTAATGCGTAAATTAAAAAAAAACGTATTATCAAAAATTAAAAGTGCTCAAAAAATGTTCAAATTTGAATGGTGATACGTGGAAATATCACCCATATTAACTTCACAATCAGAATTTTTATAAACGAAACCGTTTGTCAAATAAAGTCAATATTAAATAATGTCGTTTTTCTTACGACAGATTTATGGTACTTAACTTTCTAATTGTGCTGTCCGCAAACAGGTAGTCCTTTTAAATTTATGACGGATAATAAATAAAAATTTATTATAAACTCAACACACAACACTGTAATAAAAAACCCATAAATTCTTCAACGTCCGCAAACAGGTAGTCCTTTTAAATTTATGACGGATAATAAATAAAAATTTATTATAAACTCAACACACAACACTGTAATAAAAAAACCCATAAATTCTTCAACGTCTTGCCTTTAATTTTGAAATTATTGTAAAATATTCAATAATTGATTAAGTTTTAATTTTTTTTTCAATTGCATAGTTGATTTTATAGACATATCTTTTTAACACCTGAATTTCAATAAAATCTGAGTACTTTTGATTTTTTGAACGAAGGTTTTTTTTTATTTACGCATTAAATAAAATAATATTATCAAAAACAACCTAACCTACTGGTAGCGGTTTAAAAGTTCTATAAGTGGTTAAAATTTGAAGTCGACATTTTTATATTTAGGCACTTTAATTCGCGATACCCCAACCGATGAAACACCCTGTACAGTGGTACTCATAAGTTTGCTATTCAAATAACACAAAATCATTCATACATTAGCAACCTTTACTATATCTCTGTTCATATAATATTTCCTTACAATGTGAGATGGGAGTCATTGGTGGTATCCTCTTCCCATGTTAAAGTATCGTAAGCAGTGGTTAGAGTGTCTATTACAAAGTTCTGAAAATTAAGATAAGATGAATTAGCAATTTCAGATGACATAGAAAAATAATTGATACTTTCGCAATTGGCACTCAATATTTAAAATTTAAGTAATAACTAACAATAATAAGCAAGGCCTTAATAGCAATTTCAGATGATGTAGAAAAATAGTTGATACTTTCGCAATTGGCACTTAATATTTAAAATTTGAGTAACAACCAACAATAATAAGCAATGCCTTAATAGCTCTACAATATTCTCTTACATTGATTCGCATTTTTATTTGTTTGTTGATTCAAATGTAAAGTAATAGCAAACATATTCTTAACTAAAATAAAATAAAATCGTTTAAAAAAATTAAAAATACTTGGAATTCCGTATAGACTTCTGAATTGGAAAGATAGACATCCATCTCTTGCAATACAGTAGATAAAGCCGCCCAAGGAATGTAGTCTACTTCATTCTTCAAAGCTGTAGTTAATTTTAATGGAATCTCATAGGAAATGTCCTGTGATTCTGCTAAGCGGAACGATTCTTCTATTAAGTGTGTTCTGTCACTTACAGATAAACTGCCAATATTTTCTATTAGATTGTCCCATTCGGTTTGTTCATATTTAACTCTATAATAACCAATCTGTTTGTAATTAAATTTAATCCAAGTTGCAGTCGATGGCTTCTCTACTTCCACTATAATAGAAGTGATTATTTCAGTAATATTAACAACTGAATATTTAGCATAGTTGTAATTATTGTTTACCCTCAGAGTCTGTGTAACTGAACCATTTTAATTGGGGTACATTTGGCGCTTCATTGGTAACATACGTTATTGGGATCGTCCATTTGTAACTGAAATAAAAGGCAAGTTTGTTATAATATGAAAAAGCTTAAAGCTAGTCATCTGCAATTCACAAATCAGTTTCAAGAAGGCGAGGTTGTGTATCCAGGCTCCAGAATGAGAATAAAATTAAAACAAAATGTCAAATGTCTGGAATTTTTGTTTGTAATATATATACAGGATGTCCAGAAACTCTCCTGACAAACGAAGACCGGAGATTCCTCAGATAATTTTAAGACAATATAACCCAATTCACCCTAGTCCGAAAATGCTTCCTAAGGGAGCTAGAGCTCTTTGAAGATGGCGTCTTGTAATTAGTTTTTTTTAATATCTCCCGAAAGCTTCTGTTTAGAAAAACAAAAACTGGTATGCTTATTTATCCTCCAGAGATGAATCGATTCCATCAATTGCGAATTTCTAGTACCGGTAATAGGCGTCCGTGTTGGGTAGGTAAACGGTTATTTTAACGCATAACTTTTTTGTCTTTAACTTTTAAGCATTTGTGACACTAGATTATTAAATTTTCAGGTATTCTAGTACTAAAAGGTTCAAAGCGAACTAGTGCAAAAAACAATAATTGAATTTTAATGACGGAAAAACGAAAAATCTTCAAATCGATTTGTCTAGAAAACGGTGTATCCTACTGACTTAAAGTAAGAGTACCTTTTAGTACTAGAATACCTGAAAATTTAATAATCTAATGTCACAAATGCTTAAAAGTTAAAGACAAAAAAGTTATGCGTTAAAATAACCGTTTACCTACCCAAAACGGACGCCTATGACCTTAGGAAGCATTTTCGGACTAGGGTGAATTGGGTTAAATTGTCTTAAAATTATCTAAGGAATCTCCGGTCTTCGTTTGTCAGGAGAGTTTCTGGACACCCTGAATATACAGGGTTAGTAAAAAGTCCCGGAACGGTCGAATAACTTTGTTATTTGAAAATTATGATTTCTGAAATTTGGTATGGGGGTATAGTTAATATAAATGCATTTTATGCAATACAGTTAATATTTTTTTCACTTCCGGTTTAATCGGCAATACGTCCAACTTTTTCTTTTTAAATGGACCGCCCAGATTTTTTTAACACTTTTGAATGCAAAATAAAAAACTACGTTCAGGAAGTATTAAGATGTTTATTTTTATTCACAAGAAAACAGTTAAAAAATTAAAAAAGTGTCCTAATACAGAAAAATTAAGATACCTGTCTATTCAGGTTGCGATTACAATAATTGTTCAAAATGCTCTCCATTTACAATTTGACAAAAATGTAAACGGTCAGTAAAATTTCTTATTGAATTTTGTATTTGTTCTGGAGTGATGCGATTGGCTTCTTGAACTATTCTCTCTTCCAATTGTTCAAGATTATGGGGACGATTTTTGTACACTTGACATTTCAAGTGACCCCAAAAGAAAAAATCTAATGGCGAGAGATCTGGCGAACGTGCTGGCCATTCGATTGCTCCTCTACGTCCGATCCAACGTCCCGGAAAAATTTCATTCAAATAATCGCGGACATTATGGGCAAAATGGGGGGGAGCTCCATCTAGTTGAAACCAAAAATGTGCATTAGGGTGATCACCTATGTTTGCATTTGGAAAGAGGGCCGCAAGTGCTGGAACAACCTCATTTCGCAATAAATTTAAGTAGACGTTGCCAGTTAAATTTCCTCTTATAAAAAATGGTCCTATGATGTTGTTTCCAACAAGACCAGCCCAGACATTCACCTTTTGAGGACGCTGTGTATGGACTTCTTCAATCCAATGCGGATTTTCAATTGACCAGTAGCGACAATTATGTCTGTTCACAGTGCCGTTGAGACAAAACGTTGCCTCATCTGAAAAAATGATGTGATCTAAAACATTAGGCTGCTGCTCGATCAATTCCGTCATTGTTTCGCAAAATTGTAGTCTACGATCTGGATCATCTTCAGTTAACTCATGGACGGGATACATTTTATAGGCTTTCATTCTTGCTGATTTAAGAATATTATGAGCAGATTTTTGAGAGATCTCATGAATTTGACCTAATTCTTTTGTGGGCACGTGATGATTTTCTTCCACTGTAAGTAACACATTCAAACTAGTTTCTTCATCTGTTGCTGTTAATGGACGTCCCCTTCTACGAAAGACTTCAAACTTTTGAATTGTTCGGCATACCGTACTTTTACTAACGTGACGATCCAGATAAACAGTATTAAACAAAATACGAACCTTTTCAAAAGAACGTTGACGATCACCGTACCCACGCATCATTAATATCTCAATTCGTTCTGATTCAGTAAGTTTTACTGCCATTTTCAAATGTGTCAATGTCTAAAATAAGTAAATTTATAGCGATGCAAAAGTTAAAACGCTTTTAAAATTGTCAAATGTGACGGCAAAAAGAATGCAAAGACTAAACAACAACTTTTTTCAAAGGTACCTTGATTTTTCTGTATTAGGACACTTTTTTAATTTTTTAACTGTTTTCTTGTGAATAAAAATAAACATCTTAATACTTCCTGAACGTAGTTTTTTATTTTGCATTCAAAAGTGTTAAAAAAATCTGGGCGTTAAATTCCATTTAAAAAAACAAAGTTGGACGTATTGCCGATTAAACCGGAAGTGAAAAAAATATTAACTGTATTGCATAAAATGCATTTATATTAACTATACCTCCATACCAAATTTCAGAAATCATAATTTTCAAATAACAAAGTTATTCGACCGTTCCGGGACTTTTTACTAACGCTGTATACACGACTAATAGGAGTATTATATACAAAGATATGAATGATAATGGGCAAATTGCACTGAAGAGCAACCGCAGTCACGTATTTCAGACTCGTTGGTCTTCGTCAGTACGGTGTAGCCAAGGCATAAGGTGGGAATCCTTGGTGATAGAAGTAATAAACGGAAACAATCAGGATGACCGACCACCATTTGCAGCCACCAGTCAGAAGACACTCAGGTCTGAGCAGAACATCCGATATCCGTCGCGATTTACAACCAGCATGTTCGGTAAATTGTTAATCCCAAACTCCTTAGTTTATTAAATATTTCACTTTATAGGTAATTTTAACTTACAAACCATTAGTAAATTTGCAATCTTAACTTATACTCAGTACAGCCCAGGTCATAAATTTAATAAAATTAATATATTTCTTATTTATTTTGTTTCTCTAACTTTTGAAGTACGAGGGCTGTTCTCTTTCCGCTGAGCCTAGTAAAGTAAAACACAATTTATTTACAAAAAACATGTACATATTTATAATTTTTCAAAGTATTCTCCTCCACAGTCAATGCAATTTTCCATCCGTGAAAATAAATCTTGAAAACATTTCCTCCAATTTTCTGGCTGTAGTTTGTTTATTTTATTTTCAAAGGCATCAACCGCATCTTCGGCCGATGTAAAACACAAACCCCGTTATTTATCCTTTACCCGCAGAAATAAGAAGTCATTAGGTGCTAGTTCTGGACTATGCGATGAATGGTCCATTATTTCTATGTTTTGGGCATTCAAATACTTTGAATGCCCAAAACATAGAAAATGGCAGTGTGGGCCTGAGCGTTATCTTGATGCAAGATGATCCTTCCTCTTAGACGTTCTCGCGAACATTGTAACGGCTCAAAAATTATAGGCTTAGTTATTTCTATTTTTAATTAACGATTATTAATATTTCTGATATTATTTGTACACTTGGTATAGTAGCGTCATCTAATGGATCGCTTAAGTATGTTCAGTCTTTCATCGACAGCTACTCGTGTATAGTTGTTGTCGGAATCTGTAATTTAATTCACATAATTTTGGCTTTTTCTTTTTAATTTGATTGTATTTTATTCTTAAGAATTCGGTAGCATTTTAGATTGGAATTCTAATTTAATTAATTACGTCTTATTAACATTTTATTTAAATTGACTTGTAATTTCTTCCCCACTCTTATATGCGGCACTTGTTGAACGTCTGGTCGCACAAGTCCGAGGGTTCTCTTTCGTTCTGTCGGTATTGATAACGACACGTGTGACTAGCTTGCATTTACATTTTATTATAAGGTACAAATATGGTAATCCATTAACATCGTCCTAGTGACGGAATATTTAGTGAGTGTAATGCTGTTCTGAAAATTTGTACATAAGTATTGGAATGATTTGAAGTACAATTTTCTTATTCGCCCATGCGGGATATTGTCTAGTTAAAACACATGGGACTTCGTAAATGCTTGGTATCGTCGATTGCACGTTTGAGGAATATAAGAGATTAAGTCAGGTATTTAATTAGTTTTTATTTAATTTGGAATTGTTAGTATCGCATTTTCTTAACCTTATTGTTTGATTTTCTCTTAACATTTTTCGTTAGAACTAATTATTCTTTCTAATTAGGGAAACTGTAGACGGTAATTTTGGACGTTTAAATTTTGGATGTTAAATTTTGGTGACGCCATAATTTGAGTTGTTAAATCACTTTGGAGGAGGTGCCTAGTTTTTGTACAGCTGCAAGTCCTAGTCCACTAGATATTGACCGGTTTACTTAAACGAACGCGGATCGTAGATGGTATGAAAAATCAGGTGGAAATAGGTAGAAACAACTCGGCAACAAAAAAAAACCAAAATCAAACCACAAGATCTAAATTTAATTTCCACAATAGTAAAGTAGTATTTAAAGCCTATCGAAGTCGATAGGCTTTAAATATGCGGTGGCGCCCTATTGAAATTAGCTTCACGTCGTTTCGAACCATCCCATCTTCACTGAGTTGCCATCCCATCTTCTTAGAGGTTGTGACTCATTCGTAGGTATTATTTGTAACTATTTTTCATTTGAAATTTTTAATTTACCCATACGTAATATTTTTGACATTTATTTGTCATCATTCTCAAGTACAGACTGTCAGCGTCTTTTATAAACTAATAAGTTCGTAGTTTCTAATATTAGAGCTCTGCAAGGTTTTTCGATTATTTAAATTTTTTTCAATTGTGCATTAAATTGCTAATAAAATTAGCTTTGAAATGATGTGTCACATTGTGAAATACGTAACCGGCTTTTTCTCGCTAGAGGGCGCTAAAATCAAAAATAGCGCAACCAATAATCACATTGCTGAATTCTCCGTACAATTACCTTTTCAATGATGTATCGTATTTAGTACTTTCCCTATTTAAATTGTAATGGTTAGAGTGATGGAGGGGAGGGGAATGACGTATCACGGTTGAAGATATGATGGAAGGGTGTCCCCCTTGGATCAAAAATCGACCTGTTTTTGCATTTTTTCAAAAAAGTTTTCTCCTTCGAGATATTCAATATGTTTCGTTTTCGGTGGGACCCTGTATATTAGATATATTATTGTAATCTCTACTTTTGTGTATTTCGGTCATAATAGAAGACAGTATATAATTTAAATACTTCTGCACATTTGATAGTTTATTAAAGTACATATAATTTTGATTACTTACTTGTATGGTGTTTCTGTTGTATCAATCGCGTTCTTATTTGTTAAATATCGTTTTTGTGTTAGTGTGTAAGTGTTGTCGTCTTTTCTGACAACTTCAATTACTGGATATCCCATTTGCATTGTCCACGTGTTCATGACTTCAGTAATACTGATATCATCGTTAGTGGCTGTCTCTTGTAAAGCATCCCATAGATCCTGAGTTACCGCGTTTCCCCATGCATGATCTGTCAGATATTTTGTAACACCCTTTTGGAAATGGTCTTCTCCTAATGCATTTTCAAGCATACGAAGTACAGACCCACCCTAAAATATTAGCTATATAATTTATGCTACAGTATTGTAGTTTACTTTATTTAAATTAATAATTTAGTAAGAAAGAAATTGCATAATAGTACCCTGCTATAGATAGATTCTAATTTATTTTACTAAAATCAAGGAATCTTTTGACAAGTGTTCTGCGATTGTTATTAATTAAAAAAAGATAAAGAATACTGTTAATTCATTGCAACTTAAACTTAGTTAAATTATAGCATCATATCATGTAAATTTTAACATTTCCTATCGACTATCACTTCTAAATAGATATAGAAGTGTTTTCTACGAATCATTGGTCGCACTCAGCAAACGGATCTGGAACCGTTTTAGTTCCAGCTATTCACTTAGCACTTTTATGTGGTCATCTGTCATCTGGGACTTTTCAGTGCTGCCATTATATGTTGAAATTATACAGAACTCGAATAAACAATAATAGTAACTGGTTTTCTGCATTATGTTTTGGCGTTGTTTTAAGTCCAATATTATATCAAATTTATTTTGTCGCTTCATAGCCATACAAACATTTCTCTCTCTCTCCCCCGTTGTCTCTCTGTTTGATCACGATAGTGGCCAAACAGCTACAAAAGTACTAAAAAGTGGAATTTATATAATTTTATAAAAAAGGTTTTTCGAAATTCCTATCGGAAGTGGGACTTTTGTCTTAGCAAAAAACAGTTTTTTGCAAATACATATATCGCAAATTATACGTTCCATACAGATTTATCTGGAATGCAAAACTATTTAGAGCTCGTTTGGGAACAATGTTTATTTAAAACAAATTTTAAAATTCCGGACCGGAAGTAAAAGTGTTACTTCAGTTTTTGGGAATATCTCGCAAAATATGCTGCCTTTTTTCTATATCCCTATATGGGTAACTTTTAACTGTTAAGAGATTTGAGGAGTATTTGATAGTATTTTCAGATTTAAGATTTACTGTCAACTTTTGAAGATATTTTTAAAAAACTGAAAATTACCGAAATTTTCAATTATACATATCTTCGTAACTATTGAAGATAGAACTAACTTTTCTAGTAACATTCTCAAAATTTTGTGTTACGTTGGTGTTGGAGCGCGTTAGTGATCAATTTACGTTAACTAATGAATAGAATTCCTCCACGGACTAAAATGGCTACCGCTCCACAACATGTTCAGAGCGAGCGCACGTTATCGATAACCGATCACTGAACAGTTCGCAACTGCTGTGTTTGCTGAATGCGACCATTTAGAAGGACATCAGGTACACCGGAAGGCACATAAAGGCCGCAGGCATGGATGTTACCAATGTAGATCAGGCATGTAAAATGACATGCTGCGAGAACATAAATAATGTGTTAGAGGTTTGTTTATCTAATAATAACAAGTTAAAGATCAAGTATTTATTTTTACGTATTTTCTTATTCATATATTTGTTTTTTTGGCCTTTATATTTATTTGATGACGTTTTTCTGTGTATTTTCACCAATAATAAAAAAATATTATTATAATTATTATTGGTACTATACATTTAAAGTGCTTCTTATGTCAGTTCCCTTTCCCGAATATATTCTCACCTTCAAAAAGTGGATGACTTAGTAGATAGTATGTATTACTATATACAGTAAAACTTCGATATAACGCTCCCGCATCTTTATGTATTCCTTCAATCAACGCTATAACGTTCTTTTTCCTCAGCCACGGTCCCAGCGGGTAATTTTCCAGTGAAAGTTAATTCATTGTAACACCCCATTTCCCGTTTAAAACGCTCCGTTTATCAATTTCATTTTCTAAATATTAGATAGAACAAAAAATTAACACAGAGTGAAATAAAATGTATCAAATGGGGTTTTGTAAACGCAAATTCTATGAATTGTTTCTTTGTCAACCGCTACAAGATGTTTCCAAATTTTTCTTTTAGTCGTGTTCAGTTCGAGAAAAATGTGATTTAATACAAGAGTTTTATAAATCTAATTTAAGTCAAAAAGATTTTGCCGCATCGAAGAACATTAGGCGTCATATTTTTAAAATCATACTTTACGTATGATTTTAAAAAAACGACGGGAATTTGTTTCCGTTCACGAAGGAACCAGCCATAAAAAAATACGATCTGCGAAATGCGAAGAGCTAGAAGCCATCCTAAGCAAATGGTTCAACCAGGCCAGAAGCTCTAACGTCCCAGTGAGTGGGGTCAATTTTGCAAGAAAAGGCCCTGCATGTAGCAAACTCTATGGGAATCACCGACTTTACCGCCTCAACTGGGTGGCTCGATAGATTTAAAATCAGACATTCCATCATTTACAGACAAATTTCTGGAAAGTCAAATTCAGTGAATCCTGAATTAATATCCGTCTGGAAGAACTACTCAACAGCGACAGCGTAAATTCGACTTCCCCAAAAATCTCGGTTTTTGACGCTAACCACTTTCGTACGCTGCGTGGATGGACGTCATGAAGTAAAGAATTGCTATCTGTTACAAAAAAAGCAGGAGTTGGGCAATTTATAGGAAAGCAAAAAACCAAAGAGGTAAATTTTGACTAGTTTTTATTTTCACTTTTTCGCATTCTCTTTTGGTTTTAACATTTGCAGATGATTGATGAAAATTGGCGCGGCATTTTATCAAAACAAAGATAGGAAGAATTGGAAGGATTTGATGTGTTCGAGAATGACTTCGTTACCAATGAAGCTTTTCATGAGACTTTAATCAACGATCACTGTGCAGCAAGGCAGGGGGAAAATGAAGAAGAGGATGAATTAGAGTCACCTATAACCGTAACGCCGCAATTAACCGACGTTTTGGACGTTTTAAAGACAATTCGGAATTTTTTTTCTTGCAATACGAATGTAGAAGATGAAATCATCAGAGAAATCAATACATTAGAAGACTCTGTCTTTAAAAAAAACCCTAAGTTACCATAAGCAAAAAAGAATAGATGACTATTTCAAACAGATAGTTAAATTTAATATTTATTCGATTTATTTTGTTTTGTTTTTATATCTTTCATAGGTTTCTTTTTTTATTTTATACATGTATGTATGTATGTAATAGTTATTTACGAACCAAGTGCGTGAAATCATATTTCGCGAATGAGTGACCAGTTTAAAGCGCGAGCCGAAAGGCGAGCGCTTTATGGACACGAATTCGCAAAATGTTTCACGCACGAAGTTTGTACAATATTTTTTGTACGAGAACTATAATAATAATACATATTGTTAAATACGTTATCGTTTATGACACACTACTAATCTCTTGATATTAATTAAAAAAAATTGAATTGGCAGTATTGATTATTTGAAGTGACATTTAATTTAAAATTATCAAATTCAAAAAATTCTATTTCATTTCCTTTTATTTTCATAGAAAAACAACGAACTGGGTAGCATATTATTAAGGTTAGGAATTTATGATTTTAAAATGTCACTAAATTAATCAAGTTCTAGGAAGTACCAACTTTACTTTTACGCACTCGTGTTTAAAGTGACTTTTTACGCACGCAAATCGAATTGTGAAATGACAGGTTTTGATAAGCGAGTACAAAAAATAAATTTGTTTCATTTTTAGCAGTTTATATCGTTTCCCGGTTATAGCGTTGTTTTACTTTTGACCCAAGAAGAGCGTTATAATGAAGTTTTGCTGTATTTTGAAATATTTTGCACAAAAAAAAGATAGGCCTGCATTATGGATTGTAAATACTAGTAAGGAGACATACATTCTAATGCATGCTAACTGCAGAGATTATATAATAAACAGTTCTCCAGTAATCCTTGTTTGATTAACATATAACTTTTACATCTACAGCTTCTTGAAGTACTCAAACTTCACAGTTCATTAGGACGAAATCGAACACAAGCTGTGTATAATGGACTATAATGGTGCATGTGTTTCAAGAAAACAGACGTTTCAAAAATATCACTCTAGTACCACTATTAAAAATCAAATATTTGTTTTTCCTTCAATTAATTATGATAGTAGAATTTTTATAAATATACTCTCAACTTACTTTATTGTAAGATATACTATCAAATATTTCAGTAATTTGATCTGGCGTAACTACGGTTTGAATGATAGGATGTGACCCGAGGGTTGCATCCAAAACTAATACTGAATGTAAAGTTTGGGTTATAAATTGATCCATCTGAAAGTAAGTCGGTGTATTAATTTGTAAGTAATCACTCACTATACAGTACCATCTGCCATTCCGGTCGAACCTGGTGTACTCCTTTGTATTGGATGTACGTAGCAAATCCTTCGTTTAGCCATAAATCATCCCACCAATTCATTGTAACTAAAATTGATTGTAAATTACAAATAATAATATGTCCTACTACTTTAGTTCTCCAACAACATACCTAAATTTCCAAACCAACTATGAGCTAATTCATGGGAAACTACTCTTGCTATATTTTGTAAGTTTGTTGACGAACTTGTTTCGGTGCTGTACAGCAAAGAAGTTTCTCTAAATGTTACTAGACCCCAATGTTCCATTGCTCCAGATACGAAATCAGGAATAGCAACCATATCTAAAATCAAGATTATTATAATATTATTTTAGAAAAGTATTAATTTAACCATTTAAAAAAGTATTTTCGTTTGGCATTCGATAAATATAAAATAATTTTATGTGTATTTGAAATACACTAAGTATATTATTTTTTTACGTTAACAGCCTTACTGATCCTCGTAATGGAGTGTGTAAATGTGAAATTGTGTAATAAAGTACATTTACAAATCTGCCAAAACATAATTTGAAATTAAAGGATGAATTAAATTTTTAGGTAAAAATATTAACTTAATTTTAGATTATTAACCAATGGGGAGAAGAAGTATGGGGAGGCCGCGAAAGAGATGGAGTGACAAGCTTGCAATTGATTGAACTGAAGGCACGCTGCGAAGTTTGAACAGGCAATTTGCCTAGAATAGAGACAGAAGAAGTAGAAGAAGAAGAAGAAGACGAATTATTAACATAATCCAGATAATCATTGTAGATGATATTAATGTCAAATTTGGTACAAATTGTAGAAATGCTGTGTTACTGTCAGAATGTCTAATTTGCCATGTTTTCAGCACCGTTAATATTCCCTACAGGTGGCAGCACGATACATTTTTAAATTTTAGTGATGATATCACTATTACTGTGCCCAATTTCAAATTACATTATTCATTTAAGAAAAGTCCTGCAATGTACCCCTGACTGCCGATCCCTATCATCACTCGTAATGAGTGATGACAGTTATTACTCATTACGAGTGATGAATAATCTTCCTTCAATTTACATTGTGGAAGTAATTGATCTTAAATAACTTTGTTAATGGATGGAGCGTGGACAGAGAAGATATAGTGGTGACAACATGAAAAGGAAATAAGCGTTTAGCCAGCTGATCGACTAAAGTCAATATACCGTAGTCGACATATTTTAATATCGGTTTATACTTCTGTCCCATGCAGAAGATGACCTTATAATATGCAGCGATGCCTGCTTGCTAACAGTGGTGGGAGAGCAACGCAGTGTCGGGGGACCCTCACTCCTTACATTTAATAGGAAACATTTGTCGAGTGTACTGTCTTGGCAGCCTCGCTTATGTTTATCTTTAGTTTATTTCGTCGCGCTCTTTTCCTCTTTCTACTTTCGTATCAGAAATTAAAGTATGTCGACTACGGTATATATAAATATCAGTGTGTCAAAACAACAGGCTGTAAAATTCTGTACTGTTATTTAAACATATTAGTTTTTAGATATATTTGAAAATAATAGAAAATCTATGTTGTGCTTCAATTACATTTTTAACAATTATAGATTTATATCGCCAAATATCTCATTAATTTATAATATTATTTAAACCTATTCATTAATAGTATTCATTGTTTAATTTATGGACAAACAAGTGTTTGGCTAAATATAGAAGTAATATCTTTCTAATTGTTAGCAGCAATAACGTTTTCATCTTGTGGATATGTGAATTATTTTATATCCATTATAACAAGTAAATAAAATGTACAATAATGTCTCATAACAATATGCATTCATTAAATTATATTCATGGAAAAACTAGAATGTAGTATTAAATATTCCATTATTTAAAAATAGGATATATTTTTTCAGATCAGTCAAATAACTTTTTTGTTTTAAATGGAACATCCTGTATTTATAACCATATTTAGCTTCTAATGTTCATTGCTTTTAAAACTGCATTAGGATTTCCTATACCTATATATAAGATAGGAAACCTAAATGCAGTTTTAAAAACAATTAAAATTAGAATCTAAATATGGCAATAAATTTAATATAAGAAAGTTTATGACTTTAATGTTAGTCAAAACAAAAATTTTGTTTTTAAACACCCTGTATAATTTTTAGATATCAACTTTAACTTATGTTAAAGTCTAATGCTTTGAGTAAACAATAAATACAATTTAAAATAATTCGCTCAAATATTTAAGACAGAAATGCCTCTTAAATTTTGATCTACATTTCCGAAAATAGTTAAATATCTCGAAAATAAGTTGAGTTAGGTATAGGGAATATAACAGTAAGTGACCTTCATTTAGCCTATAGTATCAACATATGCCATAATATACAAGGTGCATTTAAATTTTCATAACATTGGTGCGCAACATTTTATTGAATTACTCTGTATATTACAATATAATTTTAAAACATGCCCTAATAAACCTACACAACTCTTGATAAAAAAATGTTAAAATATTTTGCCACTTTTCGTATATAAACTGACGGAAATGTGGTGCGCCACCCCGTATGTATATACAGGTGTACCACTTAAAACTCCAAGGTCAAATATCTCGGAAACGGATAAAGATATTTGAATTTTGTAAAAAGCAGTTACTAAAGAACGCGATCGACACTAGTTTGTTCTCACAATTGTGTTTTATTATGTGAATATGTAGATGGTGCTGCAATGAAAAGAATTCTTTTTGATCGCCATAATCTTCTTTGTTTTTTATTTGAAGGAGTACTAACATTAATGTGAATTTTATTGTTTGTGTTAGTTTCCAAAATTTAACGGTTTCATAGATATTCATGTTTACAGAAAGTAAGAGTAATTTCAATTTTTGTCTCTATTTTGTTTAAATTTTTAAAATGATCAAATATAACTAACAAAGATGTTCAAAATTGTTGCCTTCTTGATTGCTACATAACGTATATCGCCTTATTAGTTCTCTTCCGTATTAAAAATATGGTTTTATACACAAATGAAGACAAACTGAATATAATGCCCACAAGTTGAGTATTCCGGTAAACTTTTCGGAGTATGTCTAAAAATGCATTTCCGTAGATACTGCTTACAATATACAATAATTATGTTTACCTTAGGTTCAAGTTGTATTAGTGAACTAACAATCATGTCAGGCGATATTAACGATTCACTTATTATAGTACTTCCATTTTGAATAATAGTATATTATCCAATGAGCATTTAATGATAGCTACTAAGACACGAGAATGAAAATTACAATACGAGCCGAGGGCGAGTATTGTAATGAATTCGAGTGTCTTAATAGCCATTAAATGCGAGTATTTTTTCTACGACCACATAATACATTATTTTTTGAACATTTCATTTCATAAATTGAGCGTAAAATTTAAGCCTAAGGCTTGTTCCATAATTTCTGCAGGAGTCAAATTTTACATTTCGCTGTCATTATCTCTCATTTTTACCGTTTATATTTTCAAAAAAGTACAAATTTTAACTACTTACTTGTAAATTGCAGAGAGCTGTCACATTTAATTAATTTTTATATCTGTCAGATATGCAGTCGCCATATTGAATATTGTTTGAATATTGGAATGTCGCATTCCTACTGGATATAAACTTGTATCATAATGAAAATCTGTATCGTAATGGACATCATTAAAATACAGGTTCAGCATATCTAATAATATAATATAAGTATGGGAGTAGAAAAAAAACTTTTATTCAACAAAACGAACTATTTCAAAAGCTTTGTGCATTAGGGGATAACAGAAGCAAAATGAATCAAAAATTAGGAACACATAGCGTGATAGGACCACGTATTTTATATCGATATCTGATTGGTGGGGTACATAAAGTGAGTTTTGCATCCAGTGCAGCAAAGCAAAAAGGGCGTTTTGCATTAAGTTGTAGATTTTTAAAAGGATTTTGTATGTTAAAAAGCCATTTTTGCGCCGAGCTATTTGGATATATAATAGATAATGTGTAATGTTAACAATATGGTATGCATAACTCATATTTTCAATGTTTGTCGACTAGCGAGTTTTGCATCTAGGGCACTCACATATTGTTAATATTAATGACTACTTAACGTCTACCAATGCTGCTTCACTTCAGCTCAACAATGTTTTTATTATACGCGTAATTTAAAAAAATGTTCTTTCTGCACATTTACAAATACTAAAATCTTTCTAATTTTAACCTGAAATGCAAAAAATGGCTAGTTAGCAAACATTTTCGTTATACTAGATTTCGGATAATCAATTTTCATTTTCGGAAGTGCCTTAGGAATTATTTGAGTTGTAGTATAGACTAAGAATTAAATGAGGAGGTTGTGCCATGCTTTTTGGGAGAAAAACTACATATAATTTCCATGGGTAACATGCAGTAACTTCTAAAATATATTACAGTAAATATGTAGCACACATTAAATGAAAGGCTGAATGTTTGTATACAGTCTCAGAAGAATTTGTGTAGAAAACAATGACTAAAATATACAAAATAAATGTCAAATCAATACAATGTCAATAACTGAGCAACAAATTATGTATTAACTGGGCTTGGTACGTATAACCAACTATATTGCATATTTTTAGCAGGAAATTTTAAAGGTGCTCAGCGATTACCAAATAGTTTATAATGATATGGACAGATGGCGCCAGGTACAGGACTTGGTTTTTGGGTTAGCAGAATCGGCAAAATTAAAAAAAAAAATAGTTGGCCATGAAATAATTTAGTGTTCACGCCACCTGCAGAATTATTGGACTATGCACTCTCAATTTAACATTCCTGCCACTGGTTCCCATATATGGCATACGAATATTATATTTATGACAAATGTTGGTATGTCACTAAAGTTCAAATTTCTCAAAAATCTAGTAAAATTTAAACTCAAAGTTGATAGTATACCTTAAGGGTCCTATATAGTGGATCGGACATGTAATATTGGTTGCATAGCATATAATTTAATAAGCCAAGAATGTTCGAGTACTTATTACACATAGGGAATATATGATAAATATTTGAAATAATAATTCAATATCTAAGCGAATAAAAAATTATTTAAGACCAAATATTTACACATTTGTAACCGCGGGAATTTTTTTTACAAGAATAACAATTCTAATTTTAATTTATTTTATATTCATTTAAAACAAAGTAAAGAATAGTTGAACGAAAAATAAGTGCAGAGCGGGGTAGCTTTTTATTCAATTTATAACGTGAACAAAAGCAAACAAATCTGCTACAAAGGATTTTTGAGAAAACTTGTTTTTAATATTTTGACATATCAATTAATTTTCTTTAATCAGATCATTTTTTTCTAAATTTGATTATTCAGCGGGGTAGATTACTAAATTCTTCATAAGTTGACGTTGAAAGGTTTTCTTGCATCAAAAATCTTCTATTTTACAACTATTCACATATCCACTATACAGCACGTGTCAATTTTCATTAGCCATAGGCGATTAATTCATGCAATACGTGACAACATGGCACCCCACCTTTCCTCTTCAATGCGAGCGCGACCGATACAAGCTCAAGTTTGCAGTAGCTGTTGGACTATTGACTAGGGTGTTTGTACTGCGCTCAGAAATAATATTTACGCATTGCATGGATTTTTCTTTTTCCTTTCAGTAAATGCAGAGAATTATTAAGCTGCGTTCACGCTGCGTGTCACAAACAAAAGCGTAATTCTAATAAAATTAAAAATAAGGTAAATAAAAAAGGATTCTGAAAATAATAATAAACTACTAGATCGCGGCGGCCATTTGATGATGACGGCTTTTATTGCAGACTAGATCGCAACGTGTTCGCAGCTAAACATTTAATGTAGAAGTGGGAAGATCGGAGAAAGTCGTTGTGATGTCGATTGTTGTCGGGATTGGTGACGGATAGTAGGGGTGACACACGTTGCCACATATTATTTGTATACGTATAAATCGCATGTAAACATTGAATCCATATACCTAATGAAAATTGACACATACGGTATAGGACTCTTAAATAACTTATTTTCATACAGAAATGAACGATTTACAAATGCTGGAAGCTATTTAAGAAGAATATAGTAACAAAAACATTTTTGTCCATTACTTGTAAAGGTATATTCAGTCAGAGAACCTCGATGTGTCGTGAGCGACAGAGATATCATCCAATAGCGTTGTTGCGTATTCCTCTCTGTCCCTCTGACGTTAGAATTTACGAACTACCTCTAGTGTCGCCCAAATAAGTAAGGTTATGTTTATATACAAAGTTAATATAGAGTTGTCCCGACTAAATGACTTCTTCTTACAAATATTATTATATTATTGGTTATGTTGTCAGCTGTCGCCAGCGTCATTAGTGTACTGTAGCGCTACCGAATTCTTTTGGCTGTGAATATACCTTAAAACTTCAGTATGCTTTCCTGTAAAATTATCATAAGCTTTTGGCATATAGCCACATATATGTAGTTCACGTATTACAGATCAGATGGCGTTAATCTGGTCCGAAATACAATCCTGATTGGATTCAAGATAATTGTCAAATTTGACAATACGTATAATTGCATAAGCGCTGTTTAAGGGGTTTAATGCAACCATTTTAAAAATTATCAGTATATACTTAATATAATAAAATTACTGGTTATTAATTCTATTTCATCACATTGATAAGGTTATATACGCATGGTATGCATGATTATATGATGTTTATTTTGGAAATTAAACATTGAGGCACTGCTGTCGGTAGAATAAATGAAGTAAGACATTTCCAAGTTGACAATTTAATAACATGAATATTTCTGAACCACAATGCGTAAATCAATTACAAACACCTATACAGGGTCAGGCAAATCTGTGGGAACATTTTCATAAATTACAATGATATACAGTTTATATCTTATAACATATTTGAAAAGGTTAGCAACAAGAAAATATTGAAAATAAGACGATTCATAATAATGTTCAAACTGATGACCAGCAGCCTGACAGTATCCTAGTCGAAGGATCTTAATGACTTCTGAATCACGTCTTGTGATATCTCTTGTAAGGCCATTCTAATTCGACCTTCCAACTCTTCGAGCGACTGAGGTTTAGTCTTATAGATGTTAGGTTTCAAATGGCCCCAAAGGAAAAAGTCTAAAGGACTTAAATCTGACGTTTACATTACAGTATAAGAATTAAATGTAAACAATGAATGTATATAAGTAAAAACATAATTACTTACCCAATTTTGGTAGAGGAAAATCTATTTGGAAGTAATCAATAAAGTACTCGATAACACCCTTTCCAATATCTTTGGCAAATTCCGTTTTGCTCACTTGATCTGGTCTTGCATATACTCTAAAATCTATAGCTTTATCCCCTTCCCCAATTGTGTCTTCAGTATACGTGAAATCACTCACAATGAAACACGTGAGATAGGTTGACATCTTAACACTTGTTTGAAAATGCACCATAACAGTATCTCCGTCTTCATCACTAGTTTCCGGTAGCTACAAAGAAATTCAAAAGCAATCCTTTAAATTGCAACAAATTATTGGAACATATATAATTATTTTAATTAATATTGACGCTAAACTGTAGTTAATGCTGGAAATGTACGTCTTATGATTTAGGAAGGTCGAACATTCATACTTATAGTTTTTTACTTATTTAACACCAAGCACTACATCAATGTAAATATAAAAATTCGTCACATATATAAATAAATCATAAGCAACATAAAACTGCACATATTAAGACCAAAAATGGTAGAAAAAAGTAGTAATGGGTGTTTTAATTGAATTTTACTGATCGGTCAATTGCATTTTAGCGAATTATATGTTTTACAATCATGCTTGAATTCAATATAAATGCCAATTTGACATCGTAATTTCATAAGCACAGTTAAAGGTTTTTTTTTAGTAATGGTTTTTGAAATTATCCACATAAACTCATCAACTTTTAGATAATATGTATTTAAAATTAGATTATTAATGCTATTTCAGCTTAATAGCAATGTGTCTCAACTCTCTGTAACCCGATACGACCTGGACCAGTTTGACATATGGATTGAGGTAAGTCAAGGTTCTCTTTCCATCATCATCTAGACCAGTGACACCGGGATCATCTCAACGCTCACTTTCCGGATCGGCGATCATTTCAGTGCTCTGTTCCTGGTACGTCTAATGTCAGATGGCTTCATCCCCGAAGCAAGTGTAAGTTCGTTTTCATTTTCTAATATTTTTCTTCTTGTCCGTCGATAGTAAGGTTGGCCGACCGAGCTATCGACTGTCGATAGTGCCTGTTCAGGAGAACAGGCACTATTGTAGACACCATATCGACAAATCCTTCTTCTTTAGCTATTCCTACGACAAGCATATCCGTATTTGTCCCTTTCCGTAGTTTCCGTCGACCACAGCGCGCACCTATCGGGCCCAGGACTGCCGAATCAGCTAGTCAGTAATAGTTATAAGACAACTACCAATGGTAGCGACCGAAAGCTCCCCTAAATTCCGCTAATTCACTTTTTTTCACCATTTCTGTGGTCTTTGCTTTCACGCTGTTTGGATACATGTGAACACTCATATTCTTGTGAATTAGTACGATCTTCGGTAATGCAGATCTGACTCACTGTTCTTCATGCAATCGGTACAGCAGTTGATTACACTCAATATTAAATCATTGTAAGACCAAACTAGAATCTCTCTAAAATTCAAATGAGTGTAAACATATTGTCTGAATTTATTGTAGTGATATGCGCAGGGTTGATATGCACATGCAGTCAACCTTGTAGTCACTCACGCTTTTATCGATTCTTTTGTCCAAGAAGTCTAGAAAAATCCAAATAAAAATGATTTTGAACAAAATGTTGATAGTATCTGTTCGTGTTTTTTTTGATAATCTTGAAAAAGTTATGATGTCAATTTTTTTAAAATGGAAATCTTGCACTTCTGCTACTGCTTTTAATAAAATTTTTTATTTTATAAATAACGGCAAAAAAATTCAATTTACGTAAGAAATTGTTTACAAAAATAGAATTTATTGTTAGAAGACAAAGAAAACTTAATTTTGGAAGGCAGTTAAAACTCTTACAATAATTGTTGAAACTATTGTCCTTAAATATATTGACAATAACTTAAACAATAATATACATAGTTCGTTATGAAGGTGCACCATTATTTCGGGAGTGATTTTTATAATTTCATTTACAATTCGTTGTCGTAAGTTTTCCAAATTTTCAGGTTTGGTTGATATTCCCGTTCCTTCCAATCTATCTATTTAGGAAGGTACTATCGAGATATTGCTGAACATTTCACACATAGTGAGGAGAGGCCCGTCTTGCAAACATCAAAGTCTTTGGGTATATAGGTAAGTTAGGATTCTCATAATTCCTGAAGAATTTTGTTAAAAATGGAATTAAATAATTTTGCAAAAATTTGAAATTCATCGCCTTTCACTATAATGTTGAAGAAGGGGTCGTATATGATTCGGTTATACATTATTCCAGACCATTATCACACATGGGCATCGCTTGTTTCCAAACTGTTGGTCAAAGCCTATTTCAGGCAGCTCCTCGATCAAACGGATTTTGTAAAGATAACCTTGGGCTTTCAAAAATATTACCTATTGCACTCTTTCAACACGTTAAATTCTCGAGCAACCTGTCGTGTAGTAGAATTTAGAAGAGTTTCGTTTAGTAACAGTAATCATCAGTGGTGTTGAAACGACCACTTTGAAGGCCATCGGTAACATTCCATTCTTGAAATTTGTTGTGAATCGTAATCACTGCAAAAATGCTGATTTCTCTAAGTTTATTAAAAAAAATCTGTAATATTTAGGTTTCTAAGCAAATCTAATCTAAAACAAAGTAACTTTTTCATTATAAAAATATAAATTAAGCTTTAATTGGAAACTTTCTTACGTTAGATGAACCTTTTCTTCTGTCATTTAGAGATTGTAATTTTTATTAAGAACATAATTAAAAAATTCTGAACTGTCATTAAAAAAATTATGATGTAAATTTTTTAAGATCATCAAGTAAACGAAACAGGAAACGAAACTATCTACAGGAAGCTATTTAAAAATCCCAATTAACATATTTCTGCATTTTTTCTGAAAATTATCCATTCTAATTTTATTTGGGAGTTTCCAGACTTTTTGGATGCTCTGTATAGTTATGTACAGTTTTCAAAATATGTATAATTTATATAAATGTAACATACTGCAGGCATATTGGATAATGCTATGTAACCATCGTCCTTGGGTTTTTGTAAATGTACTGTGAAGTTTGCTTTCATATTTGGTTCATCGAAGCATGGGTACGCCTGTCTGGCATATGTTGGCTCGAATTTAGAAGTGGCTATGTATCTGAAAAGAAAATCATAGAATTAGTTAAGAGTAAGTATGTACATGTAAATCATTTTAACATAATATTGACTCTAAAACTTTAGTTAGTTCTAAAAATATTTCTAAACAAAAAGATTGAATATTCTTGTAAATACATAAATATTTAGTTTAGAACATAAATATACATATATATAATATTAATCATAAATGTACAGGGTGAGTCATTAGTAGCCGCTTGGTGGATTGCTCTTTTGTGTTTTAAATAAAAGAAAAAACAATTAATGGAAGATCCATGGTTGCTTGTGGCGCATATTGTAAAAATACTTTAAGCTCTGACGCACTTCCGGTTTCACCGGAAATGCACAGAACTTAATTTTTTTAAATGACGCACCCTATATATTTTTGGATTTTCTTGTACTGCTTTACATTGTCTGTTCAACTGTGTTTTCTTTTTCAAAATTGAGCCAATAGTTTTTGAGTTATTAATTTTTTTTGAAAATATTTGACCAAAACAAGTGTTCAGAAAAATATCATTTTCTCATTGTTTTTAAAAGTAAAAACATCAACATTGGTGTTGCTTGTAGCCAAGAAAATTCTACATCATTTGGTAAAGTTGCACTCGACAATACTTCAAAAAACTTTGTTTTTTCAAAGCCTACTTCCTGAAATTTTCACATACCAAAAACTTATTTTTTTTAAAAGGAACACCCAGTATTTTATTGAGGCATTTTGCTCCATTTTTTATTTTCTTTCAGTTTTGTTAACAATGCCCTATACATCTTTTGTAATTTCTGAGATAATCACTATAGAAGCAATTAGCGGTCAATTAAAGAACCACAAGCGCTGTTGTTCTATGCACCAGAATATTCGTTCAACCAATGGATGGCAGGAATGGCGCCCGACTTCCTTAGTCAACTGTCAAACAAAGTAAATGTTAAATCCAACTATCCCAAAAGTAATAGTTTTACAGAATGAAGAGCATCGCATTTCAATTTTTTAATTCCGGCAATGCTCAGTTGCAGTATTTCATTTTTCACACTGTTGATTAACATCGAAATAAAATAAAGGTTATATTTACTGACATATTTGAAGATGTCTTCAAAAAGCTTTGAAAATTCGTCCGTAGATAGCGAAGATACTCTCCTCCATTAACATTTTCATCAAAGAAATAAGGTCTAATTATGCAACTACCCACTATTCCTCCACACAGTTTTAATAACCAACGATTATGAAAGTTTACAGGTGTGTAAAGTGGGGGGTTTTATGTGTTATAATAACGGAAATTGTGACGATGAACGTATTCACTTTAATAGAAGGTGGCTTCGTTGGTAAACAACAAAAAATTGAGAATTTAATTTATCTGCTGACAATTGGCAAAAATGTAAGCGATTCTGAAACTTCCTTTCATCTAACCCTGTGTATGAATGTGCTTCGGATGAATTTCATATTTCCTAATTATTCTGGATTCCCAAATTTGACCTACATCTAACTGACGACTAATTTTCGTAGTACTAATGTGGGGGTGTTCGACTACACTCGCAAGTACCATAAAGGTCTTATCCTCACCAGTTATTTCTTTTTCCGCTCTTTCTTTCATATTCAATACTTTCTGTTCACTCAAACCGTCCACTTTATACTTTCGAAGGTTTCTGGCTTCGGTTGACTTCTTCGAGGGATCGCTGTGCATAAAGTCTGGATGCTAGCAACGAGTTTCTTTCCGAATCACCCAAAACGTCAATCATATCTATTAACTCTTCATAAGAATAATTCACTTGGATGATAACTAATAGCGATGCTTTTATAAGTTTGACATAAATGTATACCGACTTTCTTTAACAGTTGACTCAGGCAGTCAGCCGCATTCCAGCCTTTATTGGACGAATATTTCGGTGCATAGAACAGCGCCCGTAGTTCTTTAATTCACCGCTAATTGCTCCTTTAGTGATTATCTCGAAAATTACAAAAGGTAGGTATAGGACATTGTTAACAAAAATGAAAGAGAATAAAAAAAAAAGAACAAAATGCCTCAATAAAATACTGGGTGTTCCATTTAAAAAAAATAAGTTTTTGGTATGTGAAAATTTCAGGAAGTAGGCTTTGAAAAAACAGTCCAGTGCAACTTTACCAAATGATGCAGAATTTTCTTGGCTACAAGCACCACCAAAGTTAATGTTTTTACTTTTAAAAACAATGTGAACATGATTTTTTTCTGAACACGTGTTTTGGTCAAATATTTTCAAAAAAAAATTAATAACTCAAAAACTATTGGCCCAATTTTGAAAAAAACAGTTGAACAGACAATGTAAAGCAGTACAAGAAAATCCAAAAATATATAAGGTGTCATTAAAAAAAAATAAGTTTCGTGCATTTCCGGTTATTCAAGATTCTCTTTCATTTTAAAATATTTTCAAGATCATACTACTTCCGGTTATACCGGAAGTCGCCATTAACTTCCTTATTTTAAATGGAACACCCGGTATATTATTTCATTTTTGGATTCCTGAGAAAATTTCATAGTGGGTTTTCATCAGGTTTCTCTATACCTATTTTCAATTTTTTCTTAGATATCTTGATTTTTTTGAAAATTTTGACAGATGTAGCCCTGTTTTGAGCATTGCGCCCTTTAACCAATTTCGATTGGTGGAAAGCGCTTCTGGGGTAGACGGAAGCACAGGAATGATACTGTCGAATGTCATATTGACAACTGATTTATCGCATACAGGGTATCCAAAATTTAATGACCAATTACATCATTTTAAAAGTTGAAAAAGTTCGTTTATTCAAATGGGACACCCTGCATTTTATTGGATGGTCGGATGCAGAATTTGATTCTGCATCAATTTGCTATAACATTCCCTATACCTATTTCCAGTGGTTTTCTTGTTAATCTATATTTTTATCAGAAGGTGATCAAACTCCAAAAGTTCTACCTAGTAAGCCTTGATTTTGACAGGAATTGAAACAATGTTGATTTAATGTCAAAGCAGTATCATCGTACAGATTCGTGAGGTATCTACTTACAGTTCTAGGGATTTTGTTAACTTGCTTAAGTACAGTTTATAATGGAGAATGTTGAAGAATATTCCAATAATGATTTATTAAATTTGTTTTACACGCACGGTGAATGTGGACGAATTGTTCGACGAACATGCAGACTATTTAATGAACGATATCCGGACGTACCAACAATGACTCCCGGAAAATTCGCAAGAATCGAAACTCGCTTTATAGCAACTGGAAACGTAAGGGCAACTCAAAATAACCTAAAGCCCGTAACTGATAATGAAGATAACGTGGTGAATGTGTGGCCGTTTTTTCAAGCTTATCCGCGCAGTTCAATTTCGACAGCAGCGCTGGATTGGGGTATTTCAAAAACATCAATCCACAGAATATTAAAAAAAACATGGAATGCATCCTTTTTGTGAGATAACTGTTCACGGATTACGTCTTGGTGATGAGGCAAGACGTGTCAACTTTTGCGAATTTATGATTTTGAAAATGACCGAAGATGCGAGATTTCTTCATCAGATTATGTGGACTGATGAATCGAAATTCAGCAGGCAAGGCATTACAAATTGCCGAAATACTCACTACTGGGCACAAGATAATCCACATGTTATTAGGGAACATAATCACCAAGACCGCTTTAGTTTCAATGTTTTTTGTTTAATTATGGACAACAGAGTGTCTTATCAAGTGTACGATGGAAATTTAAATGCGGCTAGATATCTGGAGATACTGAGAGGGTTTGTTAGTGATTTTCTAAATGCCCTACCTCCACGTGATAGAGCAAACAGTTGGTTTCAGCTTGATGGTGCTCCAGCACATTCAACTATAGCTGTACACCGGCAATTGTCAATGATGTTCGAGGATCGGTGGATTGGCCCGCGGGGACCTTGGAACTGGCCACCCAGATCACCCGATTTGACCCCCTTGGATTTTACATCTGGGGTCGTATACAAGAAGTAGTGTACTTTAGGCCGGTACAAACTAGAGAGGAATTATTGAACCGTGTTCACCATGCGTTTACTAATACAAGTCCAGACGAACTTCGGAGATCTGTTTCGCGAGGAGTATATGACAGAGTTATTCAGTGTTTGAACCAAAATGGAGGTCATATAGAACAATTATTGTAATTTTACATTCTCTTATTATTTTTTGTCATTATGTTCCAATTTTTTGTTTTTATTTTATATTTCGTTCTAAATGTTATGTACTAATGTCAGGTTCTAATTAAAGTAAATTTTTTACCGTTTCATTGATGTTTATTTGGCTTCGAAAGGCAAGCGATGTTTCGGTTTCTGCCAAAAAACCACATTAAAATAAAAAATTTGGATTAACAAGAAAACCACTGGAAATAGGTATAGGGAATGTTATAGCAAATCGATGCAGAATCAAATTCTGCATCCGGCCATCCAATAAAATACAGGGTGTCCCATTTGAAAAAACGACCTTTTTCAACTTTTAAAATGTTGTAATTGGTCATTAAATTTTGGATACCCTGTATGCGATAAATCAGTTGTCAATATGGCATTCGAAAGTATCATTCCTGTGCTTACGTCTACCCCAGAAGCGCTTTCCACCAATCGAAATTGGTTAAAGAGCGCAATGCTCAAAACAGGGCTACATCTGTCAAAATTTTCAAAAAAATCAAGATATCTAAGAAAAAATTGAAAATAGGTATAGGGAAACCTGATGAAAACCCACTATGAAATTTTCTCAGGAATCCAAAAATGAAATAATATACCGGGATTTCCATTTAAAATAAGGAACTTAATGGCGACTTCCGGTATAACCGGAAGTAGTATGATCTTGAAAATATTTTAAAATGAAAGAGAATCTTGAATAACCCTGGAACCCAAGATTTCAGAATTCGTTTTTTCTAACCACGAAAACTTCTAACGAACGGCTCTCGTGGAATACCCTGTATACGAGAGCTGTTCTCGTTCCGCTGAGCTTGGTAAAGGAAAATACAATTTATTTACATAAAACATTTACTTGTAATTTTTCAAAGTAGTTTGTTTAATTCATTTTTAAAGGCAACAACCGCTTCTTCGGCCAATGTAAAACTAAACCGCGTAATTTATCCTTTACCCGCAGAAAAAAGAAGAAGTCAGTACGTCTATTCTCCAGTGCTACAGTGGAAAATTGACCAGTAATTCCAAAAAAAAAATTATTATTGTGTATACATTATTCTAGTACATTTCGCTCGGTCTGATCAAGTTTTCACTTCAAAAATTCATACGTACGCATGTATATATACAAATAGACGATATGATAATTCTCGTACGAGTACCCGCGCTGGTCTAATGGTAACGTGCCGGCCTCACGCCCGGGCGGCTCGGGATCGCATCTGCACGCGGACAAGAATTTTTCAGAAAATAAAAATACAATATTTCGGGTATTTATTCTAAATTTCAATTTAATTGAAATTAAATACAGCTAGTTAGTGTTATAATACAAAGCCGAGCGTGAAACGGTTGCCGAGCGAGTAGAGCAGAGACCGGCAGAGACGCGTTAATTATATCTCTCTCGCTCCCTTAGTCGACTCGACTCGAGCCGATTTTACCCGAACGAGCGTTACATTCCGATCGTGACGGCTCAGTCTCGTTCAGTGCCCAACAGTCAATGCATCAACGCGCCCATAGAAGTTTTCACTTCAAAAATGTGGCGACCATCTTCTCGTTTCGACTTTTTTCACGAACCACTTTTGTTGGAGCCAACTCATTCTCAAAGACCCAAACTGTCGATTGTGGCTTTTTCGGGATCATATAGCAGTATATCCAGGTTTCATCACCTGTGAAGATGTACACCAAATCAGACGATCCACGGTTAAAGCGATCTAGTGCAGATTTGCATCATCTCACACCGTCTTCTTTTTGAATTGAGGTCAAATTGTAGGGAATTTACCGAGAACAAAGCTTCCGAAACAATCAAATGTTTGTGTAAAATAATGTTCATTGCTTTAAAGTTGCCGGAGTACTTTTGACAGTAGTATGTCGGTCTTCTACAATCATGTTCCGAATAAGAGCAACACTTTTCTGTAATTGCCCATATTGAATTCTTTCTTGGTGAAATATTGCATAATACAAATGTGTTGACTCTATTTCTGCTTGCTATTGAAGAAAGTTTTGGATACGGGCATAGGATCTGAGGTGGAATTTGTCAAGACAGTTCGGGCTTGGAGAGCTTTTGAAGTGGAACAAATAACATTTATTTCTGTATTACTAGCATTTTCCATTGGTGAGACATGAATTAGTGTCACCATTATCAATTATTAATAGATTACGTTGTCAGTACCAATGGCAAAGTAATAAATCTATCTAGCTATTAAAAAAATCTTATAAATTCAGCGAAACAAGTCAATTGTCCTTTATTCCAAAGTGTTGTATAATAAAAATATATTTTTTAATGACAATGGCACGATTTTTAATTTCCCAAATTAATGCCTATATATACTGAATGCAAATGTCACACATGTAGGCGGCGAATTTCATTGTTTACGCAACACGATACGATATTATAACTTTTATATTTTAATTTCGCAATCACAATATGTAATAATCAAATCATCTTTGATGACACTCATGTAGTTACATATCGACGTGACTGTAATAACTAATAACACTAATAACAGATAGAGACAAAAAATGGAATTGATTATTAGACGCAGTTGCATTATTGCGCAAGCATTCACATCCACTAATCAATAATTATAGCGACTTAAATTAAATATAAAAATATAAATATATCTGCAGTGTATATAAATATTGTAAATGTTAATTTAAATCGCGAAATTGGTGTAATGAATTCATTACGTCCTGAAATTCTACAACTTTGTATTACCTAGAATTAAGCTGATTTACCAAAATAAGAATTAACAGAATAAACACTAGGTTAACTTTGTTTCAACGCCCCGTCGGGCTATTTTAACAGATTGAAGACAAGTGACAATTACCTTGATTTTGAGTTTCAATTGATTTTTGCAATTAAAAACTTTAAAGTTCACTTCGTGACTAAAACAGTCGAAATCACAGCTTGTCAAGATTTATTAAAAGTTCACGTAGCGTCATGGAAACAAATACGATAAATGGCATTATAAGATAAATGTTATTAGAAACACCTTTTATGAATGCTAGAAGTTGCTCTTCTGTTATATTTTGCATTTTTTGGTTTGTTTTCCTTTGATTTGACTTTACAAAAGAAATCATTTGATTGTAATTTGAAATGTCAGTTGTCATGTTAACCATAAGAGTTGATTTCGACTGAATGTATGGTCTATAGCAGGGGTGGCCAGCCTTTCTGGAAGCAAGGGCGCAAAAATTTTCATGAACGTTGAGGGCGCAACAGTATTTAATGACATCATATAATATATGTTTATCCTTAAAGTTATTTTTAATTTTGTTTCAATTCCTAATTATTAATTATACTTTGTAAAGATTTTTTTCAATTAATTTTTGTCATTTTTAATTTAGATTTTATTTTAGGGTAATTCCGGGTTAGATGGTGAACAAAATTTTAAAAGGCTGTATTTTATCACTAATGTGTATTTAACATACATAAATTAGGCTCTCTTTCCCAAAATATATAAGGAACATAAACGTAACTTCTAAAGTACAAAAAAATATAAAAAACAAATTAAAAAAAATAAAACTTCTTTTTTCCCAATTCACCACCACACCTTCAACCTATGGGTGTGATGGTGACACCTTAACGGGACAGATGGTGGATTGGAAATTGGAAAAGTCACTTTGTTGGCCTTTTCTTTTTGTCCTCGTTTTTGCCACAGAGGTCGCACATGTTGCAAAATTTGGTGCAATCTTCATGTAACCATAAACTGCAAATGGTACACTGAATCCAATCTACTTGTTTTTTGGTGAGTAGGTAGGATTCACCACAACCAACACAGCAATATTCTTCTTCTTCGATCTCTTCTTCGTCGTTTAGTTCAATCTAAATAGATGATTCTGAATCCGAGTCTTTGTAATTTTTTACGGAATTTACTTTTTTTAGTGCTTTTGTTTTTTTTGTTTTGGTATTTTTCTTTGTTTCTCCAGAATTTTTCATTTTCTTCTTGTTTTGTTTAGATTTCAAGGATGCAATTGAATAAGGGGAATTAAGAACCGCTGCCAATTGTCTGAAATTTTTCCTTACTTTTTCGACTTTCTCAACAACTGGAACTGGTGATATTTGGTCCAACATTTTTCCTGGTGTTATTAGCTGATCACCTAATCCTTCCTGATCTGTTGAGTTTTTTCGTGCAACTGAAGCAACAGATGTTGAAGTACTGGGTTGAAGCGGCATTTCCTCATCTTCACTTGATCTTTTTCGTCCAACTGAAGCAGAAGACTTCGATGTAGTAGGTTGAGGCGTTACATCTCTTGTTAATCGTTCTTGATTTTCCTCTCTTGTTTGGTGAGTGTTAGCTTCTGCTGAAGGATCTTGTGTGGCTAAATAGGCGTATTCGGGAATAGCTCGAGGATTAAAGGGGTAAATGCCCGTCGCCCTAAAACCGGACGTAGCATTATCACGCGTAGTGGCTTTCTCCCACGCCTCAGACAGTAGTTTACCAAAAGACAACCTGTTTATTCTTCTGCTTGGGTTCAGTTTCATGTAGGTATTGCAAGCATTGTAGTAAAAACTTTTCAAGGCCTTGAAAAATGATTTATCAAGTGGTTGAAGGTAATGGGTGGTATGACTTGGTAAACATAGTAATGTGATGTTTTTCGACTCTGCATATACCAGGGTCTCTACTGAACTTCAATGAGAGCTGTGACCGTCGAGTATAAGCAAAACATTGCCTTCTGGCTTTCCTGGTACAAAATGGTTTTTCAGTCAAAGTAAAAAAATATCGGTATTCACATATGGTGATTTTTGTGACATATAAACAGTAGAACCCGTTGGCATACCGTCTTTATATTCAGCCTTTTCATTTTTACCCTTGAATATACAAGCCGGTGGAAGAAAGTTTCCTTCAGCATTGCAGCAAGAAATGACTGATATCGTTTCGCCTTTTTCACCAGAAGTTATGCTTGAAACATTTCGGGATCCCTTTCCAGCTATCACGTAGCCTGGTTTGTTATTGAGCTGTAATCCGGTTTCATCAACATTGAAGATATTAGCTGGCTTGTTCACCAAGTCATTGTTGACCAAAATGTCTTGAAGTAAGTCAAAATATTGTGAAACAGCCTCTTTGTTTAAGTTTCTCACGCGAGCTAGTGAAATGCCTTCAGACTTCCGTACACTAAGCTCAGGGTTTCGGCTCAAAAAAAGACGAAGCCAATCAAAACCAGCCATTTCTTTATCACGGTTAAAAGTGTGCCGTACTCCCAACTGTTCTGCCAATTTGAATGCCATAGAACGCACTTCATTCCGTGTTGGTGAAAATCCAAATCGTTGAAGCTTCAGAATGTGCTTTACAAGCTTCTTTTCAGCTGCTTCGCCTAGATGAGACGATGGACCCATTGATGTTTTCTTAAAACTGCCTTTAACAAGTCTGCCTTTTAACGTTGACCATGGAATGGAGTACGTTTTTGCAGCTTGAAGTATGTTTTGACCCTCCTGAACGGTACGGACTGCTCTGTTGAGTTGATCTTCACTCCACTGACCCCTTGAAGATCTTGTTTGTCTTTTGTAGAACGTCGGCATTCTTCACAAAACTGAAATAATTTAAATTTACTATTCACCATCTCTACCAAAATTGAGTTCACCAACTCTACCAATTGATATGGGTGAGATGGTGAACGCATCTGCGAATGAACAGATATTTGCCGACGATTGTTTTGAGGTTAAGTAATTTTACAAGACATGAAAAAAGGTAGAAAAGCCAAAACAAGCTGTTGTTTTACTGAAATACATCGGCAATTCCGACATTAAATCAGGCGTATAGAAAAGTATTGGTGCTACAAAAACTTACCTTCCAAATTATTCACGTATTTCGACACCGACCGTTATTTTCCTAGACTCAATCACAATAGCTGATCACAAACAACACGCTTATATGTTACAAGTGCCCTCTGTTAAAAATTAGTAAAACTACAACGATTCACCATCTGACCCAGCTCACCATCTAACCCGGAATTACCCTATAGGTTAAAATAATAATAAAAATTTGTAATAACAATTTTATTGAACGACATTTATTACAAATACATAAAAAATTATTCGTTAATGAGTAGGTTGAGAATGTATTTCTTAATTTTTAAAAATCAGGACAGTAATTTGATACTGATACTCTTGTTGTCATTCAAATTTTCATCCGTAAGACGTGATCTAAACTTATTTTTGATAAATTGCTTTGAAGAAAATATGGCTTCACTTAAGTTTTCAGCTTCAGTGCACAATATCTTAATTTTGAATATGTATGTGCTTCAACTAATTTCCAAAATTCCTCGTTCATATTAATAACCTTTAAAGCGATGTCATTTTGTAATTCTACAATTTCCAGTTTTAAATTTTCTAAATTTCTTGCATAAAATCCAGTTACTTCTGCACTTAAAGTAGTAATGTCAACATTAATCATAGGATTTTGAAAGAAAAATAAAATAAAATCGAATCCAAGTCGTCAAATTGATTAAATCTTTTGTTAAAGTCATTATTTAATTTTGTTAGATAATCAACATACCTTCGAGAATCTAAATTTTTCTAGAAATATTTTCGACATGTGTGGAAAATGCGTCAAAGAATTTTTTTGAAAGTGCGAACTCCAAACGGCTAATTGACCCGTACATGCTTTAATAACACTTTACCATATCTACTAGATCTTTATTTTTACCTTGTAGTTCAAGATTTGATGATTTAATTTCTGACAAATATCAGCTAAACAGCTAAATCACCTAGCCAATTAGGATCTTTAAGTTCGTTATAAATTTCCTCTTTTTGCTCAAGAAAGTCTTTTATTTCAGTAATCATATCAAGATATCGGTCTAATACTTTGCCTTTGAAAAGCCACCTCCCTTCTGTGTAAATTATTAAATCTGAGAACTCAGCATCATCATCTTCTCTTAGCTTTTTAAAAGGTCTCTGCTGTAGTGGAGCAGCTCTTATAAAATTTATCATTTTTGTTATGAGGTCCAAAACGTGGCTACATGAAAGAGCTTTAGTACACAGAACTTGCTGATGTACTATGCAATGGTAAGCACAAAAAAATTGGAAATTATTCATCTTTTCTACATAAAGTTATAAATTCTTTATTTTTACCGATCATTTTACCGTCAATTATAATTGGAGAAAGAAACATTCACCTTTCGTTCTTTCCTTCATTGGGATAAAGCACAGTATTTCTTCTTTCACAGAGTAGTCTTCTAAAACCATTCTTAACGAATTTATTAACAGTTAAATGGGGACAAGCATTTGGCACCTTACGAGCGGATTTTAAATTTAACGGTCAAATTTTAGATAAATTCCCAGATTGGCTTTTTGAAAAGATTTCAAATCAATCAATGCAGTATAATTATGAAATTTGTTGCAATAATTTTATCTTTATCAGCAGTATAATTGAAGGTCGAGGTCCCATAAGTTGTGGTTTTTGTGTATCTCAATTTAATAAATTAGTAAATCGTAAATTATTACGATGCCACTTTTTGGGCAATTCATAATCATGGCATGGAACACATTCATTGTACATGGTGTTTGCGACCGGTATATGAGGCGAACGGTCGCTGTTGCATATTAGATGTAACAGACACCGAACTTACCAATAAACCAATATTACTGAAACACACTACGCATAACAATGTATTAAATCTACACGATTTCGTGGAAAACGATGAATTTCATCACAATATTGATTGAGTAATTTAAGACCGATTTTAATAATTTGTATTTAGTTGACAGAAAATGACGACAACACAAGCAGAGGGTCTAATGGATCAATATTCGAAATTGTCGAAGAATCAAATGTACGAGTTCGGTTAACCTTTATACGTTGTAAAATTCTCAAAACCGAAAGGTTTTCCTCCCTCAACAGCCGGGGCGGCGCAAGGTGGGAGGGGGGGGGGGCGGAGCGGGCAAGCGGGCTATCGAATCAAATCGACGGCGTCATGATTTATGATTCATGATTGCCCCGCAATTCTCAATTGTATTAATTGAGATGTCCCCGTTGCATCCAAAAATTCGTCCATTTAAAGTTAATACTAAGAGCACCTATTCATATCAGCCTCAAGTTGATATGGGTAGATATTGCTGCAGTTTTTTTTATTGTATTGCGTGACAACTGTAAATCATTTATTGCCCTAATTATTTCGGGCTCATTAGAAAAAGAATCAAAGAGAGAATCAGCATCAATAAGTAAAAGCTTGTTTAAATAACTTCCCATTTGAAAATGATCTCTTGTTCTTCGCAAAAAAAATGTGCTATTTTAAACGATGCCATAGTTACATTGTTTGATTTTTCTGTTCTTAGTTCGAATTGCACTATGAGGCATAGATTTTTTTATCGAAGTTCCCATATTCTAATTTAAAATGTGTTTCAATATTACATTTTGTAGTTACAGTGAGATTGCACAGAAGACATACACTATTTCCTTTCACTTCCATAAAACAATATTCTTCTTCCCAATCTCTTTGAAAACCCTAAGAATTACGATTAGCCTCAACCACACTGAGTATTTTTTATTGTTAAATTAGTAAGATAAAGTAATAATAAAGAAATATTTAAATTGATTGAAAATAAAATACAAAAAATATTGTAATTTATCGGGAATCGTGTAGTGGGCGCGTTATAAATCGCTTACAGGCGCGGGGTTGGCAACCCCTGGTCTATAACAACGTAGGGTGTACTTTCCAGACTAGAAAAGAAAATTAGATAATTTTACATTTGAATAAATGTGATACCAATTCTTGAAAGTACCCTAATGGTGCAGGCTGATTTATGGTCGTTATTTTATGGTTCGACTGCTGTATTCTAAAGGTTACGTATTCCTTTTCATATTTCTGTTTTGATTTTTTTTGTCCTTACTTTTTGGGATGTTCTTTGTACACATTCTAGAAATTCCTGCGTCTTCATAATTTGCAAAACAAATTTGACAATAATAAGTAAACAAACTGGTATTCTTTCATAAGCTACCACATCCGGCATTTTGTAAAGCGTTCTCGAAAATGCCGTTTTTGTTTCTAGTGAAAAGTGAAATCTTGTACACACCACACTGTAATCGGATAATTACGCCCAGCAGTCCTCAAGGTGGATTCCATCGTTCTGCCAGCGTACTCATCGAATGCCCTTGGTGCATAAATAGTGTAATGTACGAGATTTATAAAAGGTAGACTTGAAAATAACATTTACGGTGGTTGTTATGTAAATGGGTAACTGAATTCAAGCAATTAATTATGAAGAAAGAGTGGTTGCATTTAAGAAGAATAGAAGAAATAACACTACAATAGCTATTGTTCATATTATAAGTTCTTTCTGCTCCTATCTCTAAAATACCAGGATTTTTAATCATGGATAGAATTAGGGTTTTTAATTGCAAACATGTCATCAATATGTTAAAATAACTCGACGTGACGCTACAACAGACAATTTTCAAATTTTTTAATTTTATTATTTGCTGTCGTAGCATGCAACTCGTAAGTCACATGTTTTAATGAACACTCGCTCCGCCCGGCTTCGCTCATGATTCATAAAACTCTAAAATGAGGTTTATAGAAGTTGATGCATAATATAGTATTTAATATCGGCACCTGAATCTGTGTTTAATTATACCGAGTGATCCAAATAAGTCATTGCTATCTCTGTTATTGTAGGAGTTACGTTGTCGGTTAAATTAGGGAAGTTGTAGTGTCTTCTACGCTGATTACGATCGTGAAAACAGAAAAACAATTAAACGTGTAGGTTCCCAGTTACTTTTAAAAATTTATATTTTTCTAATGGAACACCCAGTATATTTTTATACCATTTGATGCAAAATCAATTGCTTAACAGAAGTGTTGTTATGCCTTTTTTTCACAAAAGTTGAGAATAACCGATGTAATTAAGAAAATAACTGCAATTATTTTTATTTCATCCTTATTCAAGTAATGTTTCTAGAATTGCTGGAAAATCATTTTAGTTCTTGACAAAATTAAACACGAGCCGAAGGTTTAATTATGTTTTAAAAGAGTTTTATTTCACTTATTTTGAATAATTACTACTAAATCAAACATATTTGTAAATTACGCAATTTATATATACATACATAACTCTACTGACATTTTAATGGGTGTTACATCATTAGTAATTATGAAAAAAGCATTTGTGCATTTATTAATACCTAACTAAACATTTACTTGCGTAATACCAGAAGCAATTAGAGTAAATAATATACAATTTCTAAATGTACAACGTGCAGTTATAAACATATCCTTCCTAATATTTGTAATAATTACCCTAAATATATATTAGCTCCTTTTTTCTTCACATATTTGTATAATAAATGTAAATTTTATGTATATCAAGTAATAGTAATTAATGGCATTTAATGGTAATTATTTTAGAATGCAAGTTCGTAAGCGTTTAAGAAAATAGAAAGTATGTCATAATATCAGTTGCAATTCAATGTTGCTTATTCTTACTGCACGAATAAAATAATCGAGTTATGTTTTACATTATCATTGCACTAATAAGAAAATATGAGCAAATTTAACCTATATAGCAATATAGAATCCATAAATGATCGACAATTATTATTGGACTTCTGGGTGCTTCAATGATTGAATAAATGGTGTCCTTAAACTTCATCTGATTTGTGTGTCTGAGGGAAATACAAACTTATTATTTCAGGGGATTCAAGGATTCACTGATTGGCATACAATACTGATATTATTTACTGCGAACCATAAAATAATTTATTTTTAATAACTTTATACTGAACGTGTCTGAAGTGATGGGGCAATATATTGCGTATTTTGGTTCCTGTATATTTAATGTGTCTCTGAGTCAATTGATGGCAGTGAAACATCATGTCGCGCTGCTTTGTATTTAGTGTTGAAGATTGTTTTTATAATATGGGTATTTAATCACAAATCTTATTACTGATTTTATGTATAATTATTGTTCAAGAGTTATTAAATTAGATTCTTTAAATAACTGCTGTGTGGAAAATATTCTATTTTGAAGTACATTATTTTTATTATATACGTTTGCGTATCACACAACGCCGACACAATGGTTCTGCCAGCATTTCCTATATTACTATACCATAATTACACATTATAGCACTATATATATAGTGTCTTTTTAACTACATATATTTAAATTTATATACAAAAAGAATGAGCTGGTTTACCTTTCAGAATTATTACTGTTTTGAAAAAAAAAGACATTGGTTGAGAAATTTGTTGTTTAATAAACAAACGTATTGAAATAAAAAAACAATATATAATTTACTAAAAATATAAAACAGATCTATTCACAATTCACAAATATTTGTAATTCGCATTTAAAAATTTAAAATAAAATATTTTGGCTTTTGCATCACTTAATATATTTCTACGTTCAATCAGGATCTGACCAGCCTTAGAAAAAATCCTTTCACATGGCACTGATGCGGCTAAGGTACATATTGTAAGCTGCATCCGGTGAGATCACCGGTCACCGTGAATGCGAATATTGGATCACTGTAGTGACCAGTGATTTTTTGATCGCGGTGATTAAATCACCGGTAGTGGAATATCGCTCATCCCTAAGTTTCTTTTTTGTATATCAGGCCGAGAATTTACGGCGCCTACCTCGTACTTCCACACGTCGAGTCAACGTTGGAATAAATACTTATTGCAGGTTAAATTCGAGGATAATAAGCGCCCCTGGCTAGGTCTGAATTCATTATCGGGGAGGTATTTAGAATTGAGCCGTAAAGACCAATAATTAATTAATTTAAAACATATACATGAGATGATGTGTATAAAAAGTCTATGCAAAGCATGAAGTAGGTAGAGGACGATATCTAGTGGAAAAAACGTATTCTCCTCGTATATAGTGCTAATCTGTAAAAATTGATGTATTTAAATCCTTATCAGCAAAGTAATGAAATAATTCAGAAAATATATTGTCTGTAGATTCATATCATTCAGACAGTAATAGTAATTACAAGATTATGATTTTTATACCATTGTGTACTAATAAAATATTATAAAACTAATACATAGATTTCACAACAATTATTATTTGAGACTATAAAATATACTAGTGCAAGATCGGAGCATTACGTATATATAACTAAAAGTGTGAAATCGAAACGTATAAAACTAATCTAAAATGACATCTTGACCAGTGCTTTATGCCCTTTATAGACGTGTTCTCAGAAGGAATTATAAATTTTGTTTTTGTTTGTGCGTCTATCTGAATTTAGGTACGCCTTTTTTAAAATCATCATTGTTTGGAATTATATGTCGTGCTTCCTCATTTTCTTGTACAATTTAAAATTTCAGTAACATATTTATTTTAGTATTTGAACATTTTACTTTTCAACTCTAATTTACATAAATCTTTTTAAAATTTTGTTTATGCCTTCCCAGCCTTTATTCAAACATAGTTCAATCGTTTTGGCAACCGACACGGCCAAAGTACGAATTAAAAACGACGATTCAATGCCACCATAAATTCCCACTGGTCGGAAGAATTTCAGAACAATAAAATTAAACTAATTAATTAATATTTCAAAATAAATAATGTTATTGATTTACCCTGCCACCATTTGCATCCTTTCATGAATTAAAATTAATTGTCGAATTTGACATTAAAATCCTATAAGCCCCGTTTAAAAGTTTTTTTTATAGGTATAAACTAATCATCATGAATTTGAAATTACAGGTTATTAATACTATTTCATCACATTGGTAATATTATAGTTACATAATAATATAAGCATGACCATATCGTGTCTTCAAAATCTAACCCCAATAAAGTAGGCTGTTTTTAAATAAGTAAGTAATCAATGTTGGATTATATGCTAAGCTTTTGAAAACTTCAAATTCTGACAGTTGTCATACTTAAAATTCAAATTATAGACGCATACATGACATAACCAAACTATCAAAATTGTGCGTTTGTGCCTGATCACGAGCACTATCACCAACCGTTAAAAAAAAGCATAGTCGTCTTTAACGAGAAAAGTATTTGAAAGCACGGCATGATTATAAAATGATGTTTATAATGAAAACTAAATATCTGACCACGACGCTGGCGGTAGACGAAGGAAGACGTCTCCAAGCCGCCGATTTAATATGAAAATTTCTAGATTGCAATGTATAAATTAATTACAAACGCCAATTATAGCTTCTGCTAGTAAAATACTATTACACAGAAGCCAGTTACAAATTGATTACTATAAATAAATTTATTAAATATTACATTTCTTTACCTATATTTTATTTAATCGGTGGCTATTTTGTGTAGTAGGCACGCATTATTTACAAATTTAATATTTATTTCAGTCCTGAAATGGCTTTTGCAGGTTATATTACTTGACAGAAAACTCATTTTTCGCACGATTTAATTTATTGGCTCTCCTCGGTGGCCAAAACCAATCATATATGAATATTGATGCCGAAATATTTGCTTCGTATGTCAACTTTTTACTCAATAAGAGCTAAACTAAAAATTTTTTGAAAATATTGTTCGTTCAGTTCAATACTATTCCTTAAAATCTCCATGACAATATGCAACATTTCAGTAACATGGCATGATACTCAATTGTATATAATCATGGCCACCTTTAAACAAGGCCCCGGCGTGCGAAAAGTGTCAACCTTGCATAGTAGTCTTATCTGATCTAACCTCACAAAATGATTTGATCTAATATATTATTGAGATCTATGAATTACATTACTATTAGTGCTATAATATTGATCAATTCAGAATAAAGATTTCAATTAACGATCTAATTTAATAGGTATTGAAAAGTAAGTACTTACCTGTAGTTATTACATAGTTATTGTAAACACTAGGTTATTGTCGTCTTATTATTTACATTTACTTAAATACGCAATAGGTACCGTATTTATAATCACTTTATAATTTGAGCTTGTTTCTTAATTCCACTTAGATGTTGTGTGACGAATGGTAAGTCAAATTATGATTCTAGTGTTAAGCAGGAAGGATATGTGCAATGTTTTATGTTTCCGAGAGACAAAATTCTTCATCAACAATGGTCAAGAGCAATACCGCGAGGCAAATGGCAACCAACAAAAAAAGTGTGGTGTGCATCAAACATTTTCACCAAATGGATATAGAATTGTATGAAATATACAAAGAAAAGGATGAAAATGGCAATCTACAAAGGTTTAAACGAAAAAAGCCTATTCTTCGGAGAGGAGCAGTGCCTTCCATTTTTCCAAATTTACCAAAATATTTGAGCAAAGAATCCATTCCAAAACCAAGGAGGGATGCACAAGAAAGAAAATTGGAAGCAACACAGAGAGAAGTCCAAAAACTGGCATTGTTAAGAAAAAAGGAAGAACTTGATGATAAAATTGATAGTTTCAGTCAATTTGAGAATAAAGTACAAATATTAATTGATAATACGGAATGGTTAATTTATATTAAAAGAGAAGTTTGTGTTATGTATCAGTTACTATTTGAGACTCCACTTAATAATTGTAAGATAACCAAAAGCATAACTGTTAATAGCAACTTTAAAGTAAAAGTTTGTATTAATGGAGTGCCAAATTGTTCATCTACTATTAATTCATTTCTGGAAAAAGGTCAAATCAAATAATATTAAATAACACCTATTAATGCATGATTTTTATTCCATTAATCAACGATTTTTATGACATATGAGCAAACCAGGGCGGCGGCGGCGTATCGGGTGGTATCGGCGTGTATCTGTCACTGTCAATCAAATTTGTAATTTCTATTCCAAAATTTTTGTTGTGAACACATTAAATAAATGGACCTCTTCGACGAAAATTTTACGTTAACCCCGCCAGAAGTGGTAGAAGCTGCAAATTTTGCTGCATCAAAATTACTACCAAAAAGAAATAGAAACTTGTATAAAAAACAGACAGTTAAATTTGTATTTAGTTTATTTGTTAAATAAAAATGTACAAAAAATGATTCTATCTACTTTATTAATAATACGGAAGACGGAAAAATATTGTAACTAACTTGTATATTAAAATGCGATTAATAATTTCGATTCGCGTTAAAATATCTCGATTATTAATCGCCTTCATTAATACACTTGTTCGTTAAATAACTATTAATGAATTGTTAATTATATATATGTATGTACAGGCTGGGGCACCTCATTCCCGTCAGTTTATATACGAAAAGCGGTAATATGTTTTATTTTTATTTTTATTAAAGGTTGTGTAGGTTCATTGGGGGCACGTTTTAAAATTATTTTGAAATATACAGAGTGATCCAAAAAAATTTGGCATAGGTACCAAAGTTATGAAAATTTAAATGGAACACCCTGTATATTATAGGATATTTTGATGCTATAGGCTAAATTAAGGCCACTTACTTTTATATTCCCTATACCTAACTCAACCTCTTTTCGAGATATTTCACTATTTTTGAAAATGTAGATCAAAATTTCAGAGACATTGCTGTCTTCCATATTTGAGCGAATTATTTTAAATTGTATTTAATGTATACTCAAAGCATTAGACTCTAAGATAAGCTAAAGTTGATATCTAAAAATTATACAGGGTGTTTAAAAACTACATTTGTGTTTTGACTAACATTAAAGGCAAATAACTTTCTTATTTTAAATGGAACAGCCTATATTTATTGCCATACTTAGATTCTAATTTTAATTGTTTTTAAAACTGTATTAGGGTTTCCTATACCTATCTCTTATATTTTTTTGGTAATTTAGGATTTTCAATTTCAAACACTAATTTCTTGCAAAACATTTTTCAAAATGCTAATATTTATTAACCTATCGGGTTGATTGGTTTTGTTTCACATTAATTAAAAGGCGTCATAACTAGGTAAATAAAAAATACATACTTTATTAAACAAACAACAAACTTAAATTCTAAAAGAAAACTAATGTTTTAACAAGTGCTCGAAATGATGTCCATCTGTTTCAATGCATAATCGAATTCTCCCTTGAATGGACTGCTTAACTCTTGTTAAAATATTTGGTGTTATAGAACGAAACGCTATTCTTATTCGTTCTCTCATATCGTCGGGTGTGGTTGGTGGTGTATCATAAATGATATTTTTGACATATCCCCATAAGAAAAAATCGGGACTCGTTAAGTCTGGGGATCTTGCTGGCCAATTCTGTGGACCGCTGCGTCCTATCCACCTATTAGGATATAGCCTATCCAATTCATTTCTTACATTTACTTGAAAATGCGCTGGCGCACCGTCTAGTTGTAACCACATCCTTTGACGAATTTTAAGTGGTATATTTTCCAAAAGTACAAGCAAATTGTCTCTAAAAAATCGAAGAAACATGGCGCCGTTTAAGTGACCATCAAAAAAGAACGGACCTACCACTTGCGTTCCAATTATTCCACCCCATACATTGGCACACCATCTGTATTGCTTATCAATAGTTCTAAAAAAATGGGGATTTTCGTCACTGTAGTAATGAAAATTATGTTTATTAACTAGTCCGTTATTGTGGAATGATGACTCATCCGAAAAAAGTACAAAATCGAAGAAATTTTCATCTTCACTAAACTTTTCTAAAACCCATAAACAAAATACGAGTCGTCTATCGTAAACTATTTCCAAAAGTGCTTGGTGTAATTGAATACGATACGGGAAGAATTTGTGCCTTTTTATAATTCTTCCGACTCTCAGTCTGCTTATTCCACTGGCTTCACATATTTTTCGCTGACTTGTATGTGGATTTTCTGCCAGAGATCCGATAACAACAAAATCATTTTCTTGATTTCCCGTAATTGGTTTTTGCCGTTATGGTTTCTGATAACGCACACTTCCTGTTCTTCGGGTAACTTGCAATAAATTTTCTAATGACCGCCTGTCAGGAAGACGCCTGTTAGGATACTTTTGAGCATAAACTCTTGATGCTAGCAAGCAATTTTCGCCATACTCTCTGATTACTAAAATCATATCCACCTTTTCGTTTTCAGAGTAGGTTCTCATTTTAAATAATTAAAATTATTTAAACGACGTCGAATAGCGTTGATGTCTTAACTAATATGTACTGTCACTGTCAAATAATTTATTTGTTTGTAGTATTAATAACAGCGACAAAGCCTACTTTTGGAAAAAATTGCAAGAAATTAGTGTTTGAAATTGAAAATCCTAAATTACCAAAAAACTATAAGAGATAGGTATAGGAAACCCTAATACAGTTTTAAAAACAATTAAAATTAGAATCTAAATATGGTAATATATATAGGCTGTTCCATTTAAAATAAGAAAGTTATTTGCCTTTAATGTTAGTCAAAACACAAATGTAGTTTTTAAACACCCTGTATAATTTTTAGATATCAACTTCAGCTTATCATAGAGTCTAATGCTTTGAGTATACATTCAATACAATTTAAAATTATTCGCTTAAATATGGAAGACAGCAATGTCTCTGAAATTTTGATCTACATTTTCAAAAATAGTGAAATATCTCGAAAACAGGTCGAGTTAGGTATAGGGAATATAACAGTAAGTGGCCTTAATTTAGCCTATAGCATCAAAATATCCTATAATATACAGGATGTTCCATTTAAATTTTCATAACTTTGGCGTGCCAAATTTTTTTGGATCACTCTGTATATTTCAAAATAATTTTAAAACGTGCCCCTAATGAACCTACACAACCTTTAATAAAAATAAAAATAAAACATATTACCGCTTTTCGTATATAAACCGACGGAAATGAGGTGCCCCACCCTGTATATATATTGTTATGAATGTTTATTATACATTTTATTTTATGTGCAAATAAAAAATATTCGTTTCTTTTAATTACAAATTTGAATGCCGCCAAATACACGGACTACTGTCATGGCGGATTACGATGTTGCCAAGTAGTTTAAACGTGGCTTTGTTTATAGGTGGCTATTATATAATTCATCTCAAACTTATGTAACGTTTTGTCGCTTATTGCTGAGCGTGGTTAGCCTGGACAGCCGTTAACACTTACTGAACCTATGCCTTCTAAAAATCTCTCATGCCATTCAGAGCCAGGTGCGCATGACGAACATTTATCGCAATAAGCTTCTAATAAGATTTGGTATGTTTCCGTTGCCGAATTTTTCAGTTTCACGAGAGACTTGATCACTTTTCCTACACAACATTCCAAAAGCTTTGTGATTTTTTATCGCGTATGATTTTAATTCAAAGAATGAGGTGTGGCCACCACACGACTTTCTTATACGTATGAGCGTTTCAAATTATACACAAGTTGTTCTAAATTGTTTTAAATACTTTTATCATAGAAAAATAAAGTTGTAAGTCTGGTACTTCAAGTCCAAATTTTAAGCATTTTTTTTATACAAAAAATATTCAAAATCCTTTTCTAATGACATCTATTCTCTTAATAAATCTCTGTAGAATGCATAATTTACGACATATTTGCAAAACATCGCTTTTCCTTAAGAGTAAAAGTGTTACTTCCGGTCCGAATTTTGAAATTTTTTCTACAAAAGGTATTAAAAATTAAGTTCTAAATATTTTTATACTGGTAATGTACCTGTCTAAAAAGCATGACTTGCGAGATATTCGCAAAAAACTGATTTTCGGTAAGAGTAAAAGACCTACTTCCGGTAGGCATTTCGAAACCTTTTTAATAAAATTCTTCTTAAATTTAATTTTGAGTACATATGAATTCTGTATAAATTTGTTTAAACTTAGTGGTTGACGAAATATTGGCAAAATTTGATTTTTGCACTGAAGTAAACTACTATTTCCGGCCTGCCGATTTTACTGAAAATCTAATCAGATCTCAAGAGGGAACTTATACTTGTAAATACCAAATTTGGAATTGATAGCTACAGCGGTTTGACTGCTATCGTGGTCATACACGACACACACAGACATTTTAAAAAAACCCCTTTTTAGTATAAGGGGACTTCAAAATGTGGTCATTTACAAAAATCTCGAGGTCGAAAATTTTCATCATCACAGTGCACGTTCAATACAACACCAAATGTAGTTCCTGTGCAATGTAAGCAGTTATTTTTGTGTCAGAGTTCGTATGTTGCTTAATTATGCGGTACACTTTTATATGATTCAAAGCGTATATACGATTCGAATTTTTATTGGCTTGATTAACTTAATTGAATCTCACCTCAGTCAAAAGTTGTAATATACTTGCACTTTTCAATGTAAAGTTAACGTTTTAGAGTAATTACTAAATTTGTTGTCATTGCTAAATTAAATTTGTCATTGGCCTTTGCTACCATATTTACTGTTTTTCAAATAATTGTCATTCTTATAAGTGTGGTTATAAGGCACTTATCAAACTGCAGAGACATATTTATATTCAAATAATGAAGCCTAAAATCGTTGAAAGATAGTTAAATTAAGTTTATCAATATCGTTTTATTTCGAGGAGTACGCAACTGCCAATGGAATATCCAAAGAGAATGGAAATACTCCGTAGAAATGTGTATTTAAGAATATTCCCATAATCCAATTGAACAAAATATAACTTGGCAAAAACTGACAAAAACACAAATCGTTTTCACGAAACAGCCAGTGTACGTAAATGTAAGTCATCTTGACTGTTGTAGAAGATAACAAGTCTTCGAGATAATATATTTAGTTTGTAATAAATATTTTTATTAGACTAATATCATATGGCACAATAAATAAAGTATATTGGCAACATATTACTGCTTTGAGAAAATAAAATATTGTAACTAATGGGCTAAAGAAAATTTGAGCCACGATTACATGTGACATTTAATACATTTTTAATCTGAAAGAAGTTAGGGTCAATTTATAAGAATATGTGAATTTTCAAATTTATAAAACCGACCTAGGTTACAGAATAATCCTTTGCCCAACCCCGAGAGGAAGGTATGTGAAGTGGTTAGTAGAGTACCTTTATAATCAAAGTGGTGACACTGATAAGATTTGTTCTAATATGACAATTGCTTAGCGTATGGATATTGTTCATCTCACAGTTGATAATATTTGTAAGGATCTATTACATAATTTAGATGAATTAATAATGCTGTTTCAACAAATGTAACGAAAATTAAAGAGCAAACGCCTGATTGTGAGAGGGGGCATTCGCCCCCTCTCACAGTAGTCTAAAAACTAATGGTGACAATTTTAAAGTGGGTGAATGATTTTAATGAAAGAGACAGTGCTGCATCAAAATTTAAAGGTGGTGTTACAACTGTACGGACAGCAGAAGACATTGAAAGAGTTCATGTCGCCGTTTACAGAAGTGCGATGCGATCTGCAAAGAAACATTCAATGGGTTCTTAAAAAGGATTTACGTTTTCACCCCTATAAAATTCAGATTATGCAGTCTCTAAAGGAAGGCGATATAGCACTTTGCAGATAATTCTTAGAAATTTTGAATGAAGATCAAGATGTCTTGCGTTGTTTGTCAATAACGGATGAGGCTCACTTTCATTTAAGCAGCTTCATAAATAAACAGAATTATCGTTACTGGTCATCGGAAAATCCTCAACAGTTACATCAAAAACCTCTACGTGACCATAAAGTAACAGTATGGTGTGGAGTATCAGTTTTTTGCATTGTTGGACCATACTTTTTCGAGGAAAATAATCAAGCAGATTAACTCTCATCGTTACAGACACATGCTACTGAATGTTTTGATAGGCGAACTACGAGGATGGGGCAAGAAACCATACACTGTCTTTTAAAGGATAAGGTAGGTATATAAGAACCGACCATAAACTATTCAGACATTCTTCAAAAATGTCAGGGTATTAAAAATTAAAATGGAATATTTTCGATATAGGTTAAGGTTTTGTTTAGAAGACAATGGGAAATATTAAAAGATATTATTTTCAAAAAGTAATATTGGTTTAATTTCGTCATTTTTCAACAATTTTACAGGTTCATAAAAATCTGTCATACCAGCTGCCGCACCCTCTATTGTATTGAACATTTAAATCAAATTATGAGGGGCGTTTACTAAGAAATAGAAACTTATGCAACTTATATTACTCGCGGGACGGGTAGACGCAAGGGGGTGTGAGTAGGTGGAGCTAGACGACATACGGTTTCGATCACAGCGCTTCGGTTTTATTCACAGATTCTGTCATAGATAAAGGAATACTATAGATGGGAAACATAATGTATAAAGAATGAGTACTTACGGAACTGTTGATGTTGTTGATGTTTTATAATAAGCCAATTTTCGCTTGCCCATAACTGTTATATTATTATACACTGGAATATTGCAGGTATATATGACATTTCTTTTTAATTACAAACTGTCCCTTGGATTTAAGTCTGGAATAGCCGACCGATTCCGATAGATTTGCGTCTTGGCTAGGACCGGTAAAGATACCGAAAAGTGGGGATAGGCGACGCAATAGCTTCAAAAACACTCGTGTGAAATGTGTGTGACAATGTTTACTATTTAATCTTTTTTATCTTCAAAAATAATTGCATGAAGATATTTTTTTATATCGTTCATCAAATGTGCAGCTGGCACGTAGAGGTTGTTTTTTTCTTTTGTGTACCAGCCTGAGTTAGTAAACATTAATCAAATTCATGCATTTTAGTGGTTATTTCTAAAGCACATAAGTTTTTTAAGAAAATAAATTAGTACAAAAACTGGCATTGACATTATAAATTTATGCCTTTTGCATCACTAACCCAAATTTGAGATTCTAAAATTACAAAATAAATTTAAAAAACGCAAAACGGCGATGTCTTAGTTTTCGATAGGTAAACGCTCCTCTTAAATAATTTTGATCAAAAACAAACATACTAATAAGAACAAACAATATATTTAATAACATGTGAATTATAAAGTATATATTATAGATTTTTGGAGTTCCTATTTCAATTATAAATAGAATAAATCATCATCTTAATCAGTAGAAAGTTCCACTTTCTCTTTAATTGAAAGTATTCTTCGCATTACGATGTTACAGTTTCAGCATAAAAAAACGGTGTAGTTAGATGTTGACACAGGCAAGAATAAATAATCGGTGAATAGTACTCACGAGTTTATCTCTTGTTTAATATCTAAAAATAATCTCCATGTAGTACTCCTGAAAAGTTATTCACCGTTTCTAAAAATACCTTTTTTAATAATATAAATCCAGATAATATGTAACAATAGTGAATGTAAATAATAAATATATCCTAATGTAAACATTATACTTGTGCAATAAATAGATATTTGCGTAAATATGTCCTTTTTATTTATGCCAATATGTACATACATTCTTTCAGCATTTACTTTTAATTAAAAAATATAGTAATTTTGCGTTGCAATAAAATTCGAGAGGCAGATACAACAAATTTATTAAAAATAAACATTATCAAAAATTATGCTATTATATTTATCATAGAAAGATGAATTCCATACAATATTGCATTATCGTTAACAAGTAATTGATTGCTTTTACGACATTGTCGTAATAAAACTTCTATATCTAAGGCGATCTCCTCATTGTTCACTGAATATTATGATGTTTAGATAATTACGATAAAATTTGATATTAATCTCTAAATCTTGTAATACATATACTTATTCTTGGATATTAAGGATGACAGTTTTATTTGTGATGAACAATTAAATAATTTTTGATAATACCTTTTAATCGTTTTGATATTTAATAAACTTCTAAATAAATTTGAATTGTTCAATTGTCATTTTGACGAGGATAATTTGGTGGAGCGATAGACTTAAAATGAAACAGTTGAATTATAGCAACAATTTTTTGCTCTACTTCTGTAATAACTTCCTTGTCTATCTTGAATTTCTTTCTAGCGAGAAACAGTTTGAATTTAAAGTGGTTAGAGCATAAACTGGAATCGTAATTCAACGCGTTTTTTCTAAAATTTTGTCATTTTAACGAGGATGCTACGTTAGGCTACGTTTGGCTTAAAATGAAATATTTGAATTACAACAACAATTTTTTGCTCTATTTTTGCAATAACTTTTTTGTCTACAATTGAATTTCCTTCCAGCGAGAAATAGCTTGAGTTTAAAGTGGATGGAGCACATCCTGGAATCATAATTCTTCCTGTTTTGCTAAAATTTTGTCATTTTCACGAGGATGATTTGATGGAACGTTAGACTTAATATGAAACACTTGAATTACAGCAAAAATTGTTTGCTCTATTTTTGCAATAACTTTCTTGTCTATCTTGAATTTCCTTCCAGTGAGAAACAGCATGAGTATAAAGTGGTTGGACCACAACCTGAAATCATAATTCTTCTTGTTTTTCTAAAATTTTGTCATTTTGACGAGGATGATTTGATGGAACGTTAGATTTAAAATGAAACACTTGAATTACAGCAACAATTTTTTGCTCTATTTATGAAGTAAATTCCTTGTCTACCTTAAATTTTCTTTCAGCGAGAAACAGTTTGAATTTAAAGTGGTTGGAGCACAAACCTGGAATCATAATTCTTTCTGTTTTTCTAAGATTTTGTCATTTTCACGAGGATGATTTGATGGAACGTTAGACTTAATATGAAACACTTGAATTACAGCAAAAATTGTTTGCTCTATTTTAGCAATAACTTTCTTGTCTTCATTGAATTTCCTTCCAGCGAGAAACAGCTTGAGTTTAAAGTGGTTGGACCACAACCTGAAATCATAATTCTTCATGTTTTTCTAAAATTTTGTCATTTTGACGAGGATGATTTGATGGAACGTAGACTTAAAATGAAACACTTGAATTACAGCAACAATTTTTTGCGCTACTTCTGCAATAAGTTCCTTGTCTATCTTGAATTTTCTTCCAACGAGAAACAGTATGAATGAGTGGTTGGAGCACAAGCTGAAATCATAATTCTTCCTGTTTTTCTAAAATTTCGTCATTTTGACGAGGATGATTTGATGGAACGTAGACTTAAAATGAAATACTTGAATTAAAGCAACAATTTTTTGCTCTACTTCTGTAATAACTTCCTTGTCTATCTTGAATTTTCTTCCAACGAGAAACAGTATGAATGAGTGGTTGGAGCACAAGCTGAAATCATAATTCTTCCTGTTTTTCTAAAATTTCGTCATTTTGACGAGGATGATTTGATGGAACGAAGACTTAAAATGAAACACTTAAATTACAGCAACAATTTTTTGCTCTACTTCTGTAATAACTTCCTTGTCTATCTTGAATTTCTTTCTAGCGAGAAACAGTTTGAATTTAAAGTGGTTAGAGCATAAATTGGAACCGTAATTCAACGCGTTTTTTCTAAAATTTTGTCATTTTAACGAGGATGCTATGTTAGGCTACGTTTGGCTTAAAATGAAATATTTGAATTACAACAACAATTTTTTGCTCTATTTTTGCAATAACTTTCTTGTCTACAATTGAATTTCCTTCCAGCGAGAAATACCTTGAGTTTAAAGTGGATGGAGCACATCCTGGAATCATAATTCTTCCTGATTTGCTAAAATTTTGTCATTTTCACGAGGATGATTTGATGGAACGTTAGACTTAATATGAAACACTTGAATTACAGCAAAAATTGTTTGCTCTATTTTTGCAATAACTTTCTTGTCTATCTTGAATTTCCTTCCAGCGAGAAACAGCTTGAGTATAAAGTGGTTGGACCACAACCTGAAATCATAATTCTTCTTGTTTTTCTAAAATTTTGTCATTTTGACGAGAATTATTTGATGGAACGTTAGATTTAAAATGAAACAATTGAATTACAGCAACAATTTTTTGCTCTATTTATGAAGTAAATTCCTTGTCTACCTTAAATTTTCTTTCAGCGAGAAACAGTTTGAATTTAAAGTGGTTGGAGCACAAACCTGGAATCATAATTCTTTCTGTTTTTCTAAGATTTTGTCATTTTCACGAGGATGATTTGATGGAACGTTAGACTTAATATGAAACACTTTAATTACAGCAAAAATTGTTTGCTCTATTTTTGCAATAACTTTCTTGTCTACATTGAATTTCCTTCCAGCGAGAAACAGCTTGAGTTTAAAGTGGTTGGACCACAACCTGAAAACATAATTCTTCATGTTCTTCTAAAATTTTGTCATTTTGACGAGGATGATTTGATGGAACGTTAGATTTAAATTGAAACAATTGAATTACAGCAACAATTTTTTGCTCTATTTATGAAGTAAATTCCTTGTCTACCTTAAATTTTCTTTCAGCGAGAAACAGTTTCAATTTAAAGTGGTTGGAGCACAAACCTGGAATCATAATTTTTCCTGTTTTTTTAAAATTTTGTCATTTTCACGAAGATGATTTGATGGTACGTTAGACTTAATATGAAACACTTGAATTACCTACAGGAAAAATTGTTTGCTCTATTTTTGCAATAACTTTCTTGTCTACATTGAATTTCCTTCCAGCGAGAAACAGCTTGAGTATAAAGTGGTTGGACCACAACCTGAAAACATAATTCTTTTAGTTTTTTGCTCTGCTTCTGCAACTACTTCCTTGCTTATTTTGAATTTCCTTCCAGCGAGAAACAGTTTGAATTTAAAGTGGTTGGAGCATAACCTGGAATCGTAATTCGTCCAGTTTTTTTCAAAAATTTTATCTTTTTGACGAACATGACTTGCCGGAACGTTATTCTTAAATGAAAACATTGGAATTACCACAACAAATTTTTGTTCTACTTCTGCAATAACTTCCTTGCCTATCTTGAATTTCGTTCCAGCGAGAAACAGTTTGAATTTAAAGTGGTTGAAGCATAACCTGGAATCATAATTGATCCCGTTTCTCTCGAATTACATACTATCGTTGCCATTACCGCTCCAACTAAGATAATGTCCTGGTATTCTTTGGCCTAGCACTGCCATGACGCTTCTACTGCTGAAATTGCCGTTTCGAATCTTGCACATAGTTATGAAACCGAGTTTCATTGGCCGTATCAAAGCAACACAAAGTATCTAGTACACGTCAAGTTTTATAGCAGTGGATTTACGTCATTAATGACGTCAAATCTGTTATTGAAGTTTTCATTGTTTCATGCTTCTTTTCATAGATTTTTTGATATTGGAAGTCAGTTGACTCAAAGGCTGCTATTATAGCGTTTTATTTTTTTCTTAATTTATTTGGCTGTTATACTCAGATTATTGGTGTAGCAGTAAAAGTATTAAATAAAATACAACAATCTCACCTTTTATCTAGAAAGGAAGTTACTCACTATCTTATCAAATAATTCTCCACCCCAAAATTCACTATAACAAGTAATAGTTTTACTTGTAAGAATTATGTACATAGGCTTGTATATTTTTCACAATACATTAACAACTATTATTGCTTTTTCCCTCTATTTGCTTTAGATGCAGTTAAGACAGGTAGTTCGTGAATTGTTATAGTATATAATTTTAGGTATAAACCATCGATAAAACATTACCTAGCTCACGAAGTAGTTGAAGAACCATATAATTTGAGTCTATTATGTCATATTTTTATACAGCTTGCAAGATCTAATATGTTCAAGGAATATCTGAAAGCCGAAGAATATTAACATAGACTGCTATGATGGAACCGATTAAATATGCTTATTATTGAATGGCGTTGGCAACAGACATGCGTGAATAATTTATAATGACGTCAAATTTTATATGTTGAAAAATTGATCTGACAAGTAATATAACCTAGAAAATCCATGTCATAGTTAATAATATTCATACATTTTTTGATATTTGCGTTTACTTTCATCTAAAATTTTCTTTTATTTATTCCAATATTTTAGCTCTAAAAATTAATTAATCATTATTCTATTAAATGAATAAAGATCTCTTAAATTATAAAGTAGGCATATTAGTTTCGGCACACGTTTCCAATTTGTAAATATCTCTAATAGACGTAATAAAGACACGTGGTTAATAATTTAATTAAATCACAAATTTTGTTGGAAGAAATGAAAATTCATATTTAAATTCCCATAAGAAAATTTCAAATTCAGACAAGTGTTTTTGCCTTTGCTAACATAAACCGAGGTTAGCGAATGACATTCTGTGTGTCTAAAAGCTTGAAGAACACATATAATTATAAATTATGTTGATGAAGCGGATATGATAAATTATACCCGAGAAATTATATAAGTTGGGTATATTAAAATATGACACAATTCCAATTTATCACACTTCTCTTAGAAGATGTATGAATGTTTCTTATTTATATAGCGTTTAGATGTATGTTAAATTATTTCCAACCATGAAGTAAAATAATTATTGTGCTAAAACTAAACAAAGTTTTTTATACATACGCTAAGACGTCATGTACTCTAGTAAAGCAGTGTTTATTTGGCTCGACAAAATGATTTGTTAAAAATTAAAACAAATTATTAGAACTATGTCAGAATTACGTGACTGTAGCTTTGAAGTAAATACTTGGGGTATATACAAGACATTTTACTTTCTCATTCATAGCATAAGGAAGTATTATTATGATGAACATTTTCGACCTGGAGATTTTTGCAGATATCCAAGTGCTGTGATAACGAAAAAGTGGTCTTTGAAACATCCCCCCCCCCTCGCTCTCGATTACAGCTATCAATACCAAAACTTACATTCAAGATTATAATCTTCCTCTCCATATCTAATTAGATTTTTCAGCAAATCGGTAGACCGAAAGTAGTAGTTCATTGCAGTGAAAAAATTCAATTTTACCAATAGTTCATCTAGTAAATTTAAATAAACTTCTAAGTAATACAAAAGTACTCAGTAGTGATTTTGAGAGCTGTTGTATAAAAAATTGGATCTTTTACTCTTATCGAGAAACAGTTTTTGGCAAATATTTTACAAATTATAGATTTGCCACAGATGTAGTAAGAGTATAAAATTACCTAAAACATAATTTAGAACAACTTTTGTTGAAAAGCAGTTTTTTTTTTGCAAATATCTGGCAAATTATTCTAAGTATACATAGTTACTTACAGTATAACATTATTTTTGTGCTTGATTTGATACAAGTTTTATATAACATTTTTAAGATTTTGATCGAAACTAACACTTTAAACTGCAACGACAACCCATCTTAATAAAAAAAAAAGAGGTGTGGCCACCACACGACTTTCTTATACGTATGAGCGTTTCAAACTGTACAATTTTAAGAACGTTTTTAATACAAAACTTATTCAAAATCCTATTCTAAATACTTTCATTCTCTTAATAAATCGCTATAGAATGCATACTTTGCAAGATATTATCAAAAAAGTGCTCCTCGTTAAGAGTAAAAGTGCTACTTCCGGTCCGAATTTTGAAATTTCATATATATTAAAAATATTGCAAATCTAGTTTTAAATACTTTTGTACTCTTGAAAAATATATATAGAATGCATAACTTACGACATATTTGCACAAAGTCGCTATTCGATAAGAGTAAAGGTGGTACTTCCGGTCTGAATTTTGAAATTTTTTTTATACAAAAGATATTTAAAAGTACGTTCTAAATACTTTTATACTCGTAATGTACCTGCCTAGAAAGCATGACTTGCGAGATATTCGCAAAATACTGATTTTCGATAAGAGTAAAAGACCTACTTCCGGTAGGAATTTCGAAAAAATTTATTAATACAATTTTTCTTAAATTTAATTTTGAGTACATTTGAATTCTTTATAAATTTGTTTAAACTTAGTAATTGATGAAATATTTGCAAAATTCGATTTTTTCACTGAAGTAAACTACTACTTCCGGTCTGCCGATATTACCCAAAATCTAATCAGTTCTCAAGAGGGAGATTATATTCGTAAATACAAAATTTGGAATTGATATCTGTAGCGGTTTGGCCGCTATCGTGGTCACAGACAGACAGACCAGACAGACATTTTTTAAAAAAATGAGGTGTGGCCACCACACGACTTTCTTATACGTATAAGCGTTTCAAATTATAGAAATTTAAGAATTTTTTTTACAAAAATTATTCAAAATCCTATTCTAAGTACTTCTATTCTCTTAATAAATCTCTATAGAATGCATACTTTGCAAGATATTATCAAAAAAGTGCTCCTCGCTAAGAGTAAAAGTGCTACTTCCGGTCCGAATTTTAAATTTCATATATACAAAAAATATTGCAAATCCAGTTTTAAATACTTTTGTACTCTTGATAAATATATATAGAATGCATAACTTACGACATATTTGCAAAAAATCGCTATTCGATAAGAGTAAAAGTGGCACTTCCGGTCTGAATTTTGAAATTTTTTTTATACAAAAGATATTGAAAATTATGTTCTAAATACTTTTATACCCGTAACGTACTTGTCTAAAAAGCATGATTTGCGAAATATTCGCAAAAAACTGATTTTCGATAAGAGTAAAAGACCTACTTCCGGTAGGAATTTCGAAAAACTTTTTAAATAAAATTATTCTCAATATTAATTCTAAGTATATATGAATTCTTTATAAATTTGTTTAAATTTAGTAGTTGACGAAATATTGGCAAAATTCGATTTTTTCGCTGAAGTAAACTGCTACTTCCGGTCTACCGATTTTACTGAAAAACTAATCAGATCTCAAGAGGGAGATTATACACGTAAATACAAAATTTGGAATTGATACCTACAGCGGTTTGACCGCTATCGTGGTCACACACACACACACAGCCACAGACAGACAGACAGACAGAGAGAGAGAGAGAGAGAGAGAGAGAGAGAGAGAGAGAGAGAGAGAGAGAGAGAGAGAGAGAGAGAGAGAGAGAGAGAGAGAGAGAGAGAGAGAGAGAGAGAGAGAGAGAGAGAGAGAGAGAGAGAGAGAGAGAGAGAGAGAGAGAGAGAGAGAGAGACATTTTTTAAAAACCACTTTTTCGGTATCAGGGGACTTCAAAACGTGGACATCTGCAAAAATCTCGAGGTCGAAAATTTTCAACATCACAATACTTCCTTATACTACGTATAAGAAAGTAAAACCACTTTTTCGGTATCAGGGGACCTCAAAACGTGGACATCTGCAAAAATCTCGAGGTCGAAAATTTTCATTATCATGATACTTCCTTATACTACGTATAAGAAAGTAAAACCACTTTTTTGGTATCAGGGGACCTCAAAACGTGGACATCTGCAAAAATCTCGAGGTCGAAAATTTTCATCATCACAATACTTCCTTATACTACGTATAAGAAAGTAATGAGTGGTTGGGCCACACGACTTTCTTATACGCATGTGCGTTCAGAAGTTTTTTTTTATATAAAAATTGTCCTAAATTAAGTTTCAAATAATTTTATCTAAATAAATATGTACAGAATGCATCATTTGCGAGATATTTGCAAAAAATTGCCATTCGATAGGAGTAAAAGTGTTATTTCCAGTTCCAATTATAATTTTCTTCTTAGTACTGATAATTTAATTAGCTACTAAGGGTGATGAGAGTTCGACTCTTTCAGATTTATTAAAATTCTGTTATTAATTCAGTTAGCTGACTGTTCTTGGTGGAACATGTTATAATATATCTAATATATATATAAATACACACATCATACTAGCATTCGAGCGTTCCTTCTTAAAGCGTCCTTGTTCAAAAAATCATGCGAAACACAAAGAACAGCCGTTCAAAAATTAATATTTTTATTCTTTCATTTTGCCTACATTAGAGCGTCGACATTGTATATCGCATACACTCAATGCATATTAGAGCGTCTTACATTGTTGCCAATTTATTAGATCATTGTATTATAGTACAAAATGGACAAGCGAAGACACATTATTTATTTAAGTGAAAATATTATTGTGAAATATAACAGAAGAAGCAAATTCCCTACGTTTTAATAACCACCTTCGTCGTAAGATTATTTGAAATTTCTTATATTTATATCGAAAAATAGGTACTATAGGACTATATATTTGCTCAATCTATTATTTGGAATAAATTATTAAATTTCTCATTTTACTAGCATTTTCATATTTTCCTTTTTAAATAGGAACCCTAGTATATAATTTTAATAAGTTATTAAATATTTATTTTATTATTTAATATTTTCATTAATTAGTATCACTGAATTAAATAATATACGAACAAATGCGTGTATATGCACAAGTCAAAAGACACAAATTTTATGTAACAATAATAACAGTAGATAGGTCGTTTTTTTTCCATTTGCTAGTAGAATATATACAATTAATTAATACATATAAGATCAGTAATTCAAAATATTAATAATAATTAGGGAGCGGAATCGAGCGAGTCATGACTAATCGCCCATGGGCGCGCTATTGAAATGTTGTATTTTTAAAGAGGTTTTAATTTTATTTATATAATTGAATAACAAGTGGCTGGTGATTATAAAATACAAAATACCCTACTATTTGTTCATTTTCTCTTCTGTAAGACTTGTTCTCTTTGAATTAAGTACATCCTTGTAGATAGAAAACGTCCCTTCTACATTAGCATACACAATTGCCGCAATGTTATTAAACCTGGATTTCTATTAAAAACTGCGTCTGTCATTTGGAATTATTAATAGCCATATCTAATGTGGTTAATCCATTTTTACTTTCTTATACGTAGTATAAGAAAGTAATGTGAAATTTTCGACTTCGAGATTTTTGCAGATGTTCACGTTTTGAAGTCCCCTGATACCGAAAAAGATGTTTTTAAAAAATGTCTGTGTCTGTATGTGACTACGATAACCACTGTAGATATCAATTCCAAATTTTGTATTTACGTGTCTAATCTCCCTCTTGAGATCTGAGTAGTTTTTCAGTAAAATCGGTAGACCGGAAGTAGCAGTTTACTTCAGTGAAAAAATTAAATTTTGCCAATATTTCGTCAACTACTAAATTTAAACAAATTTATAAAGAATTCATATGTACTTGAAATTAAAATTGAGAACAATTTTATTTAAAAAGTTTTTCGAAGCTGCTACCGGAAGTAGGTCTTTTACTCCTATCGAAAATCAGTTTTCTGCGAATATTTCGCATGTCATGCTTTTTAGACAGGTACGTTACGGGTATAAAAGTATTTAAAACGTAATTTTCAATATCTTTTGCATAAAAACAATTTCAAAATTCAGACCGGAATTACCACTTTTACTCTTATCGAATAGCGATTTTTGGCTAATATGTCGTAAATTATGCATTCTATATGTATTTATCAAGAATACAAAAGTATTTAGTGCTAGATTTGCAATATTTTTTTGAATATATGAAATTTCAAAATTCACACTTTTACTCTTAGGGAGTAGTCCTTTTTTCGAATATCTTGCTAAGTATGCATTCTATAGCGATTTATTAAGAGAACAGAAGTACTTAGAATAGGATTTTGAATAATTTTTGTGTAAAAAAAATATAGTATAGTTTGAAACGCTCATACGTATAAGAAAGTCGTGTGGTGGCCACACCTCATTTTTTAATTTGAGATTCGATTTTCAAAATATGTCATTAGTTTAGGCAAATTTCCAAAGTGTTCCTGAAGGAATAACAACTGATTTTTTAAATTTGGGATTTGTGTTAGTTCCTTGCACTCCGAAATACGTCGAGCATCGTCATTTAAACATGTAACGAAATTTTGTAAACTATCGAAATTCTCTGCATGAAAACTATTTCTGTGTATGTTTTAGCAAAGCTAAGTGACGATATTTTACAGACTTTGCAATAAATTTCGGAATCACTGACAATTAATTTTTATCTCAGAAAAAGTAACATAAACAACGTTCTAGATCTAAATAAATGATAACTAAAAATGTATGCGTATGTTATTGAAACATACATATTATATTGTGAAATATAAGGTAAATATAATAAATTTTAAAAACTCGTCACCCTTGTACCTACGCCGATGAAGAAAGGATTTTATTCATAAAATTCCTTATTTTATGGCAGTTTTTTCTCTGATTCTCTGGAGTAAACAGATGTTACAGTTCGCCCTATGAATTAGTGCTATTCAGATATAATGTAAACAACACGCAGTTGTTTACATTATTTCTTTTCACGGCTGTGGCTCCGTGGTAGTTTAGCTCGCTCGATTCCGCTCCCTAATAATAATCAATGGCTAAACATTTCCCAACAATTTACTTAGAGCGTTATCAAACACAAGTTATAAACATAATTAAGAACTATAATAAGGGAAATAACTATATCGAAGACCAAATGCTCTCGAAATTATAATAAGCAGGTTTAAAATATTTTGTGTCTTTAACAAATATTGTAAATCCTACTGTGTAGTATGTATGATATGCTAAAGTGATTCACCATACGTGGCGAAAATGACCGAAATATACCTATGAAGTATGTATGAAATTAGGAACACAATTGTTACTGTACTACAGTAATTTTGACTGATTTTGAAATAAAATTTAATTTTATAAGATTGTATATGATAATTATGAGTATATAAAGTTTATGTGTTTTTAAATTCTGTGTATTTACATCATATGAAGAGGATTTGCCTGTGTTTCTAATACCATGCAATCTTTTATATTCTTTTAATTTAATGTCAGTCTGTCTACCAGTTTGTCTGATATAGATAGTTTACAGTCTATAGAAATAATTTGTTATAAGTACACCAGATTTGTGTTAAAATCTTCTTCACATAGCAATATGTTAATTAGTTTAGAAGCGAAATTATATAAAGCTGCTGTTTTCATGCGTGATTATTTCGAACTGCCCTGAGTTGGCCACACTGATTGTAATATGGGAAGACAGTGTAATTGGCGAACATGTTTATTTATTTTGATGGTTAGGTTTACTATTTTTTTTCTTGTGATAAACTTCAACGAAATAGCGTTAGTTTTAAGTTGAATTAAATGAAAGGATTTTTGTAGAAATATAGTAATTGCACTTTATTTTGTATCATAAACAATAATAAATACGTTACAATTTTATTACTGTAAAACATAATCCCCTAATTATGTCACAAAATGAATACATTTTATAAAAATTGTTCGAAATGTCCACCATTATTCTCAATGTATCTACTCATATTATTGAACACACGGTGGAGTGTTTCCAGTGTGATATTTTGCATTTCTTTTGTAATTGTCTCTTCAAGTTCATCGAGATTATAGTCTGTTCTGAACACTTTTTTAGATGGCCAAAGAGACAAAAGTCCAGTGGGGTTAAATCAGGAGAATTGGCTGGCCATCGATTTCGACTAATCAATCGGTCACCATAGTATCCTTGCAAATAATTAATAGGTTGTTGCGCAGTATGTGCAGTTGCCCCATCTTGTTGGAAGTACTCCAGGGTTAAATCATCTTCGTAATGACTGTTAATGAAGGGTTCCAATATTTGTTCTCGGTATCGTATTGCGTTAATTGTATCACAGAAAAAGAAATGCTCCGATAATCCGTCTTTTCGACATTGCAACCCAAACACCAACTTTGATAGGATGGAGACTATTTTCAACAAAAGTGGATTCTCCGTTGACCAGGTACGGTAATTTTGAGAGTTGATATATCCCGACAATTGGATCCAAGCTTCATCCGAATAGAAAGTGCAATTCAGGTCTTCTTCATGTAATATTTCATTAAACCAGTTGCAATAATTCAATCTCTGCCTACAGTAATTGCTCCGTAAATGTTGTAGTACAGAAACTTTATATGGGTGCATATGTAAGTTTGTTTTCAGTGGCTTATGAGCACTTCCGTAGGAAATACCTACAATACATAATGCTGCATAAAAAATTACGTTTAAAAAATTACCAGTTTAAGCAGAGAGCTTCCGTACAAATTTTGCGGGACTAACTTCTATTCGCTGCCTAAAGTCTTCAGTTAAAACTGTTGGTGCTTTTTCAGGTTTATGTTTACAAACACTCCCCGTTTCCTTAAAACTTCCAATCGCCCTATTGCGATGACGAGTGAATGTGTCCAAGTTTATTTCCAAATTTGCATATTCCGTTACAAATTGCTGAAAACACGATTCCAATTACTATTTCCATGATCCATCCTCTTGCAATGTCCTACTGCGAAAGTGCGACATTACGATAAACGTATCCTGTTGTATCGTAAAAGGCATGGTATACGAGGTATATTGTCTTGAAATAGACAAAAAAGCGACAATAAAACAAAGAAAATACGACAGTACAAGACTCTTCAATACATTATGGTTTTGACATTTGTCAAGTAAATTTAGTATGGACAATTCACGGAAGTACATATTTCCTAGTTTTTGATAATACTGGGACTTTTTTGTTGCCAACTCAGGACAGTTCAAAATTATCTCGTTGTAGCTGGTACGATCGTATCGGTATATGCGGGTTTCCTGTATATGTTGAATTTTTAAATTATTATAGCCTTTTTTGATCATTATGTCTAAAAGTTTTTTTTGTCTTTTTTATAGTTTGATAGTGAATTGAATCTTTTCATGAATAGTATTTAGATATGTTAGGAAGTCGTGGGCCTGTCTTTCAGTACCTGACCATAGCAGAACATACCTGACCCAATGCTCTTCGGTTTGTCTAGTATATTTGTTATTGTGTTTCTTCGTAATCTGCATATAATACCTCAGCAAGAAGGGAGCTTAATCGATAATCCATTTATATGAGTTTTCCTTTTCACTGAATTTATAGTAGGTAGTCTTTTTTTTATACATAAATTAAGAATTTCCAGAATATGTGTTTACTCCTTATCTTCTAAATGGCTATTATTATTTTATTTGCTGAAAGATAAAAAACTAATAATTATGAAAATGACGTTTTGCCCAACGTACAATTATTTATACATTTTATATCTCTTTCTTCATTCATTAATGAAAATGACACGGTAGTTTAAGCTTTCAGCAGATCTTTACCAATACTTTATTTATTTTTAGTAGAAGAAAAACATAGAACTATATTTATGCATACAAGTGGGCGGACTCCCACACACTTCAAATTATAATCAATAATGTCGTTGCAAAATAACACTGTGCTATTATAGAAGAGTCGAAAAAATATTTCCGCGAATATTGAAATAAATGATCTACAAACATGAACGGGACCCTATCACCTGTTCATTCCGCTAATGGAATACGATCATTTGTGAATTTGACATAGATAATGCGATTACACTGCTTGGTTTAACATTAAGAATAATAATGTATTAAACCGAGACTGTACTAATAGTTACGTAATTTGGGAAAATAAGAGAAGTATGCGTTCTCATTTAATTTCAATTTGTATTTATGGTATACTTCTGTAAGATAATTGACACGTACTATTGAAACTCTAAGAATAATCTAAATAATTTTATGTTGTGATTTATTTATTTGTTTGTTTATATAATTCTATTAACCAATTTAATGACAAAAGAAAAAATATAGTAACAATAGAAGTATTACAATAATAGTAGTACTCAGTAATTGCTTTAAATTACAATAGAAATTGTCACATATATTACTACAGTATTATATAACTCACACTTAGAAATAATTGGCGATTTAAGTAATAAATAGTTTTAGCAACATCAGCATCAAAAACTTTCGTATTAGGAGCAAATACACCCTATATACAGGATGTCCGGGAAAATGTGGGAAATCTCTTGGATACAGATAGAACATGAACAAATAAGGTGACAAGTTCCTATAAAAAATTTTCCTACAGGCCCCTCCTACAGAGATATGCGTCCCTGAAGGACGCCGCTGGAAATCGGTTTTTATAGAATTTCTTTTGAAGTAATTAATATAAATATAAACGCAGCGGTGTCTCCGGAATTATAGAAAAACTTCATATGAGGGTTCAACATGGGCGCCGTGAAGTTTGATACATTCGCGGGCACGACGAATTAAGGACTGTTGTACCTGCACCAATAACCCAGCCGTGTTCCTTATCACATCACAATGAAACGTGATTCTTTGTAGAAGTTCTTTCCTAGTGTCGACCGGAGTGGAATACACCATTTTTTTGAGGTGTCCCCATAGGTAAAAATCCAACGGCGTTAAGTCAGGAGATCGAGAAGGCCAGGCAATTGGTCCTTCTCTACCTATCCAACTGTTTGGATAGACGTTATTCAGGTGCTCCCGCACACGAACGCTGGAATGAGGTGGTGGCCCAACGTGCGTGTTTCAAGTGGTAAATGCTCTATTAAATCTCGAAAAGCGTTCTGAAGGAACTCCAAATAAAGTTGTCCATTCAATCGCTATTCCATGCTCTCGTTGCTGGCGGATGACGAAATCCACACCGGGACCCATGGATGCACCCAGTTGTCTTGTAGAAATGGCAATCCACCGTCTTAGGTTGTATAACGGGCTGATTGGGTTGATAGCTGCATACAACTATTTCCATACCAGTATGCCGAAACACCACCTCCAGCATGTTTCTTACGGTTCTCCATTCCAAACGGTCTAATCCGCAGCCCAGTTTCGGAATTGCCAGCCTCCTTATATTTTGCTCGAGTGCACGTCCTCGCAAATCAACAAGGGATTCCCACAATGCACGATAGGTCGGCTTTTCGTTGGAGACTTCTTTTGTGACCAGGTAAAAGATAGATCTCCCGCCACGCTTTATCTCCTTGGCTGTTGTTGGGTCAGTTCATTGGCCCCGCCATATCTCCTTTTGAATTCCACGGCAATCCCTCTGCGCATACATAAGTCCTGGGCCACACAGTAAGCTAAGGCATAATCACAAGGTACTGTAAAAAGATCCCGTTGCCTTCCCGTGATGATTCCAAAACGAGCCTTCTTGGTACCAGAATATTCTTGCATGAAATTCCTATATGGCTCTCCATCTTTACTGGTAATTTGTCGCACATCCGTTACTCCGCCGTTGTTATGTTCATGGTATGGGGCCAATCGGTTGAAATGCACCACCCTTGGTTTGCTATGGGGTGTTCGTCTTATGCGATAAACAACGTCATTTATTCGCTTTAGTACTTCACATGGTCTCTCCCAATGTTGTTGGAGCTTTGGGGACAGGCCTCGGCGACGTTGAGGATTATATAACCAAACAAGGTCCCCTTCTCGATAACCACCTTTCTCAGCTTGCACGTCGTAACGATCCTTCATCCTGTCGCTAGCATCCTGAATATGTAGGCGTACTCGTTCGTGGGCATCCTCCAACCTCCGCCTAAGTCCGCTAACGTAGTCTTCTCCATTTGGGTTCCCCACAACAGAGTGAGTAGGCCATCCTCCACCTTTAGAGAGTCCCATTGAGCCCAGTAGGATTCCAGTCCCTGTGAACGAGGAGCTACTTCTTGACAAGCCGGTCCGCGACCAGTACCTTTCCAAACCATCAATAAACCAAGGTCTTCATCAGCTTCTTGATCGATCCGCAAATTGTCAGGTTGCCACTGATCGTCAACCACTGTAGTTCTGAATGTGTTGGCCGATTTTTCTTCTAGTCGGTTGCTATGCCTGCAGTCTTCTGGATGTGGTCTCCTTGCAACAGCATCAGCGTTTTGGTGTTGCAGAGATGCAATTCGCGCTATTGATTTTGAGGCTCTACGATACTGGGTCGACGATTGCCTCTTCTCATCGACCCGTTTCATTTTTCGCTGCTCCGCTATGGTTTTCTTGGGCTCCTTTCCGCATTTACTATGCACATGGCCCATTTCTATTTCCATTTCCAATTCCAGCATCGGAGCGTTCTTCTCTTAGGTTGCACCTGATTTACTAATCGTCGGACTACCTGTTCCAGGTATGCATGCCTATATTTCATCTCAAGACGCTTGATTAATTTAAGGTAGTCTTGACACTCTTCCGGACGTAAAGTCTGCAGAATGTCACTGGCCTCTCCTCTTAACGACACTATCAGAGCAGTAGCATTCTCCGGGGACGTCCACCCATTTGCTCCTGCAGCGGCTTCGAATTGTTTCCGGTACGTCATCCATGACGTCTTCCCATCGAAGGTGGGAGGTTTTACCTTTGCCTTTGCTGTTCGGGAGATCTCCAGGCTTCCGCTTGAGGCGTCATGGGGACCGCAGTCGTTCATCGCTGGCAACTGAAGCTGAACCCCAAACTCGTCCCCCATTCCGAACACGCGCTCCTCAACTTTCTGTTCTACGGCTTCGATGGCCCCAGAAAATTCCTATCTCCCATTCGTTGAATTCTTTTGAATGCCTTCCTTAAAAGTAGCCTCGAGTTGTTTTGAATGTTTTGCAATTTCATCTTTTAGAGTCTTCATATTAGCCTCGAATTGTTTTGCCATTTCATCTTTTAGAGTCTCCATAGTATTCTCAAATTGTTTTGAATTATTTGCAATTTCATCTTTTAAAGCTTTAAAATTATTTGCAATTTCTTTTAGAGTCTCCATAATTAAGCTTGAATCAGCCTGTACTTGAAACAAATATTTCTCGGGATCCTTACCTTCATTTATTAAAAGGTCACGAAGCCGATCCTTGAGAATTGTTTTTTTTCCAGACGTATCTGCGTCCCTTTCTTCCAATTCTGCCCTTAACTCGGAGACCTTTAATTCTTCCAAACGTTTGGTAGCCATTTATTTATTTATTTATTTATTTTTTGCACTTATTTTGTTTATCCCACTTCTGACACCAGTTGTAACGTTTCCGGGTTCGCAGTAAACAACTCGTGCAATTTATTTATTTCTAACAGTCTGTATATTTATACACTTAAAATTAATTACAAAATAAAATATAAAAATAACGTATCACACTTAAAACTACCATTAATAAATTAAAATTAACACTTGTATTTATTTCTATTACTAATATCTCTGTCCGTATATTTATGTAACACTTCTATTTATATAACACGGCACTATTTATTTATTTCTTTGGCTGCCACTATTTATTTATTTCTATATATTTATTTCTACGCGCGTCGGCTACTTCTTAATCCCGAATTAGTCATCCATCGATGCAACTGCCTTTTTATATACGCGTTCGAAACATCTGGAACACACCAGATAAACGCCAGTGTTCTTCTCGATTTTTGTAGAACATACGAGAGATATTCTGTCTCTTTGCAGTACAACGCAAATGGATGATTTATTGCTTTATGATGTTTACCAGTCGCGTCGAGATGATTTACAACCTTTTTTTTATTGTCGCCCGGACGTCTACTGGTTTCGTTACAATATACAAAAAATACAATTTTATCTTGATCACCAGTGGATAGAATTTTTACCGACGGTTTAGAATCTCTTTCTATAGAATCCGGATATTTATGCCGCTTGCTGTACAGTAGCATGAGAAAATGTCAATACACTTTCCATGGTTAAAAAGTAATCCTGTTCTAGTTATTACTTCTGTGTCCATGTAATTTTAATTATAAACTTTCAAAAAATAAGTAGTCGTGAACTGTATCTATTTATTTCAAGCAATGAGCACTATAATGCGCTTATATAACTTTTAGTTTCATTGAAAGCGAAAGCATGTAAAGGTTATTAAACATTCAAGAACCATTACTTATTGCTATAAACAGTATTTTTCATGTATTATGTATTTATTTATTTGTATCACATACATTTACAATATCTTAACTTTGATCAATAAATAAATTAAACTTAAGAAAGGTAGTATTTATTGTAAAATATGTGGACTCTATTTTAAGGCAGATTTTTTTAATATAATATATTTATGAAAACAGAAACATATGATAATATTAATTCCAAAAATAATGTAATACTATTTCGAATGATTGACATTATGCAAAATTATATCCTGCTGTTGCTGTTTCACATCTCAAAAACAACACATAACTTTGAACTTTATGCACTGTCACGTAGCAGTATGTAATCAATAATGTTTTTGCGTGCAACGTTGTTTTTAGATATATACATAAATGCACGTAATAATCTAGATAAAACAATGTGACAGCTAGAACTTTTTTCGACTTGACTAAAGCCTTCGCCGTCATATGATATGACATTCTTTTTGACAAGATGGAGTGTTACGGTGTCTGTGGTGTGGTGTTAGATGTATTTAACTCGTATCTGTCTCATGTTACATTGGTAAAAGGCACCAAATGTCATAGGTGTGGGGATTATATCTCAGAACGTGCATAAATAAACAACGGTGTGCCCCACGGTTAAATTCTTGGTCCTGCCTTGTTTCTAATATATATATATTTAATGTCATAGTTGTAAGTATTTATTAAAAATTTCTGTCAATAACTTTTTTACTAACTGTACTTTGTTTCATTATCTGGTTCTTAATTAGTTTATCCTGAGGAAGCACAAATACCTTATGTGCGAAATATTGAGAAATAAAACGTTAGACTTCCTATAAAAATAAGTCTTTTTATTGCCGGATTCCCCAACACTCTTTTCTGACATTAATACATAACGGCAAAGACTACTTCAAACCATATATATATATATTTATATATGTATATACATATATATATATAAAAGACCTACAGCCGTCTTTTTCGAACTGTATTACATCACACTTGATCACACTATTATACTACGTCTGTGGTATCAGCTCTGACGGTATCTGAGTTATCGTTTACAGACCCATTTTTCAAAAGTTGAAAATTTTGACTTTCATTATAAATTACCCACCCTTTATCATCGTTATTATTGCATATACAAAAAATGTTTCAAATAAAAGCTGTGTGACTCAGACTGAATTTTGTTTGCATGCTATTAAAAACACAGTGGCGTGCAGATACAATGGTATACAAAGAAAATAATGTTTTTTATAAATGGAATACCTTGTAGGTATATTTTTAAATGTTTATAATGGTCTGTTTACTCTGATTTCAAAAATCTACCATATGATACCGGTATCTTAAACCGTATTCGAGTTATTAAATGTCGAATATCGTAGTTATTGTACTATGGAAAAGTTAACATTATTAAAGAGAGCTATGAAAATGACAATTATTGTGTTTGATAAATGTCATTTCCTTAATAAAATAGTCAAAATGGAATTGTCATTTACCAAACACAATAATTGTCATTTTCATAGCTCACTTGAATAATGTTAACTTTTCCATAGTACAGTAACTACGATATTCGACATTTAATAACTCGAAAACGGTTTAAGATACCGGTATCATATGGTATATTTTTGAAATCAGAGTAAAAAGACCAATATAAAAATTTAATAATATACAGGATATTCCATTAAAAAAACATTATTTTCTTTTTATACCGTTGTATCTGCACGCCCCTGTGCTTTTGATAGCATGCAAACAAAATTCAGTCTCAGCCACACAACTTTTATTTGAAACATTTGTTTGTATATGCAATAATAACGATGATAAAGGGTGGGTAATTTATAATGAATAACCTGTACATATATGAGCTTGTTATGTTTCTAATTGAGAAAGACACCCTCTTTATTCGCAACGCGTTCCGGGTTTTTTTTAAGTGGGGGCCACAATATATTATACAATTGACTACCTCAAGGAGTAAAGAAAATTTCAAGTTCTAGCAAGCAGTAGTTTAAAGCAGAACTAAAAGAAAAATATTTCTGGAGGCAACCCTCTAGAGTATTAAGGAATTCTTGGACTAGGCACAATACTCTGGTGTGTCTTAAGAAATAAAAAAAAAATGAGGTGTGGCCACCACACGACTTCCTTATACGTATGAAAGTGTTACTTCCGGTCTGAATTTTGAAATTTCATTTGTACAAAAAATATTCCAAATCTAACTCTAAATACTTTTGTACTCTTCATAAATATATATAGAATGTATAATTTACGACATATTTGCAAAAAATCGTTATTCGGTAAGAGTAAAAGTGACACTTCCGGTCCGAATTTTGAATTTTTTTTTATACAAAAGATATTGGAAATTAAGTTCTAAATACTTATGAATTCTTTATAAGTCTAAACTTAGTAGTTGACGAAATATTGGCAAAATTCGATTTTTTCACCGAAGTAAACTACTACTTCCGGTCTGCCGATTTTGCTCAAAATCTAATCATTTCCCAAGAGGGAGATTATATTCGTAAATACAAAATTTGGAATTGATATCTGTAGCGGTTTGACCGCTATCGTGGTCACACACAGACACACACACAGACATTTTTTAAAAACCACTTTTTTGGTATCAGGGGACCTCAAAACGTGGACATCTGCAAAAATCTCGAGGTCGAAAATTTTCATCATCACAATACTTCCTTATACTACGTATAAGACAGTAATAGAAATAAAAACTCATCATTTTAGATATTCTTGTGCTTTTGTAAAAAATAGTAAACTTATTATTTTTCTCAATGTGAACATTTCTTAAAACACTTAAAAATAAAGCAGCCAACCCAACCTATAAATGTTAACAAAAAGTTTTGGTAGAATATTTACGAAAGACTATCCGTATTTCAAATTTCGTGCCTCCAAGCCTGTCCGTCTGCGGGCTATGCTAAACAGAAACTCACACAAACTCCCTTTATTAATAATAATACCAAGATTAAATACGCTTCTTTATACTATAAGGCCATTTCAATTTACATTTGTTGCGTTAATTATTATTATTATTATTATCACTGGTGCAAAAAATAGTTATTTATGTAACAAGTCAGTAAAGTGATACTTTATCGAACGAGTCTGATTTACGAGCCAAGCGAGTGAAGCGAGCGCGGCGAGTAACAGACGAGTTCGGTAAAGGTTCTTTACTGACGTGGTGCATACAAAATTTTATCGCCAACCGTGAAAATTGATAATTTAAGAAATAAAGATATAATAACTTTTGACAGTTTATGACAGTGACAAACGATTTATGTTTAAAGTCATCAGTCATGGCCACACTGACAGATATTAGCGGCAGGTAAAGTACTTTATTGTACAGTACGATAAAGTGTTTGTTTACCTCCGTAAAACGCTATGGTAACGCATTGCTTTACTGACGGTTGGCGATAAAAACTATTTATTAAAAATAGATACAACTTTAAAATATAAAATTACGTAAGTTCATTCCTATGGAAACCCAATGCAATGACGAAGTGAGTGAACGAGAACAGATTTTTACTAAAAAGTATTTCATAATATTAATGGAAGTGTTATTTCTGAGTTCAAGGATTTGGTAAATAAAGTATAATAATAAATTTCTTTCTTTTCAAAGGTTCGAAAATCGCTGGTAATTGATTTCAATATGCAAAAGAAAACATAAATAAAAATATGTTTATGACAAACATCATCAACATCGTGAAAATAGTAGATCCTTGCCTAGTAAATGAAAGATTAAATAATAATATCATTATAAAACACAATTGTAAATAAATTAATAATCATAAAAATAGTTTCAAATAATTTTTATTGATCATTACAATATTGTTTTGCCAAACTTTGGCTTCATCAGGTGATGACGGAGTAATACTTACAACATAATTACAGCGTTATATATTTTACATAAGCGTCGGGGTTCATAGAGGGGGTGTTTTTACAAATTTAGAAAGACAGTAGAGGGAAGTGATTTAAATCTGTTTGTTCGTTTAGTGCGAAACCTATTTTTCTATATCTATTAATTTCTAAAGCTTCAAATAATTTAAGTTTTTTTTCCCTTATCTTGTGCATGTAAAATTTTAAATTCTTTATCCAATTTATGGTTTAGTTCTATGCAGTGGTTGGCAAATGTTGAATTCGTCTTTTGTTTATTGTAGCTTTTTTCGTGTTGCATTCACATGTTAATATATAGACTCCTGAGTTCGACTTTTTTTCTATTTTATCTTTGTCATTCCTAATATATTTTTGTAGAGAGCTGTTGGCTTTAAATGATATGAATTGACTGATCTAATTAAAAAATGAAACAATGAATTTATATCATTTAAAACAAACAATTCGCTACTAAAATACATTAGAGATGACAAACACAAAATAGACAAAGTCTATATAGGTCAAAGAGAACGTACTTTTGTACAGAGGATTAAGGAACACGAAAAAAGATACAATGCACAAAAGACGGATTCAACATTTGCCAATCATTGCATAGAACTAAACCATTAATTTAATAAATAATTTAAAAGTTTACATGTACAAGATAAGGGAAAAAAACTTAATTTATTTGAAATTTTAGAAATTAATAGATATAGAAAAATAGGTTTGACACTAAACGAACAAACAGATTTAAATCACCTAAAGCTACAATGAAAAAATCTTTGAACCCCGACACTTATGTAAAATATATAACGCTGTAATCATTTTGTAAACATTACTCCGTCATCACCTGATGAAACCAAAGTTTGGCGGAACAATATTGTAGTGAACAATAAAAATTATTTGATTACTATTTATTCGAATATGGAGTCTCAACAAGTAACATACCGTTCAATTAGTTACAATTGTAAATATAATTCTATAATATAATTGAAAAAATTAAAATGAAAATGTTTAAAAATGTATTAAGAGGGTGATTACAACGTCGAATGAAACGTGTAACCATGTTCTTTAGCAAGATGTTTACGTATTTCAATAACTCACGGATTTCCCTATCCTTAAGGAGAGTTTGCAAACTGGAGGTCTATCAGCGTCAAAGCTAACGTGTTTAGAACTCAGGTAGTATTTCACACTTAGTTTAAAAGTTGTATTTTCCTGATTCCCAAAATATATATTCAACTGTGTCCCCTGTTAAACTATTCAATGCCATGAACATTCACATTGATATTAGATATAGTGAGCAAATGATGTCTCATTAAACGTATTGTTCATCAAGTTGTGCATATGACACACTAGTAACGCATCTCTTCTGTGAGTATTAATAATTCTGTGGTTTTCCGCATTCTTTGATGAATGCAGAGAGGCATCACAGAAGATGACGTAATGATAATTCCATGTAATTGGTGTAAAATAAAATAGGAGATGTTAAGGCTTAAAAATGTCATTGCAGCTGAGATCTGGATATTGGACAAACATTTTGTTAGCTAAATTGTTATCATACAATTATAAGAAAGTTTATTTATTGGAAATATTTAATAAAGCTAAAGTATGGGAGTAAGGCAAGTTTACACTGACTACCAAGGAGCTCAATAGCTTCGTTTTAATATAGATTGTCCAAGATATACAATTCCCCGTGAAGTTCGAAAATTTACGTTTGTTGTGGATTACTAACAAGATGGCTGGAATCTATTGTTCAAAGGATTCATGAAAAGACAACCTACTCTTAATATCATAAAATCAGAACCTACTAGGTTGGGGTGAACATCCAGTTTTAATAAATTGAATGTGTCAGCGTTTTTTCAAAACTTAATCACTGCTCAGAATCGTCATCATTTTGGCCCGAGTGATATATGGAATGTTGACAAAACTGACATCACGACCGTGCAGAAAGCTGACCATATCGTTGCCAGAAGATGAGTTGAGCAAGTATGCTCTATTACCTCAGCGGAGCATAGAGCCTTGGTTTCTATGGTATTAGGAGTTTCAGCATTTTCGATCAGATTTCCTAAAAAAATGACCACCTGGAGCCCAGGGAAATGCTAATTCGTCTGAATGACTGAATATCTTATGAATTTATGCGTAATTTTTTTCGGAATTCTAAACACAACAAAAAACACCCATTGCTGCTTTTGTCAGATAATCATGACTCCCTTCTTTCGATTAAAATGCTTGACTTCTGCAAGGAAAATGGACCTGGGGATAACATTACAGCAGCACGTTCTGAAGTAAGCCTAATTCACCAGGCTAAAAAGATGAAATATTTCAGTGATAAAACGTAGCCTCCTGCTAATATAGGCGATAACGTCACAATACCTATTCTCGACGTTGACAAATATAAAGATGTATTCAAAAACATTATAGCTGTTGTTTTATTATAGACCGATGGCAACATGTACCAGTTAGGTACTAAGGAAGGGATTATAAATTATCTGTACATCAGATCAGAATTTGATATTTGTAAGCAAAAATTTATTGACATTGATGTAGTGAAGCAGATAAATTTACGTCATGCGGCTTCGTCTGTATCAGAATCCATCCAAAGATTCTCCATGTGTAAGTGCACACAAAATTGTTATGCAATTCAAAATGTCACAACAGTAGTCCATGTAATAAAAAAAAGTCAATTTATTTCTCAATGCATTAAATAATCTTGAAACCAATCGTATTTTATTGTAAGAAAGAAAACTAACTGAACGATGGTAGTTGCTATAACTTCATAAGTATATCCGCTTGTTAAGAGGTGTTTTTATATCATGTTGAAAAATTGTCCATTAAATAGAGGTGTGGCCTATGGAAGTATGTCCGCTGTTAAGAGATATGTATTTCGGTTACTTACTGTTATACGTGTAGTTAGAACGGGTTTTAACTGAAAGCTGCAGTAAATAGCTGAATTAAATTTTTTTAATTTGTATCTCTTTCCTAGTAAGAACGCGAAAGTACAAATGTAGTAAGTACGCGAAAAACGGATTTCGGCTATTTACGGTAACATATACCTAATAAGAGTAATATGACAGTGGTGACAACTATATCACTCTTCCACTATTCCACAACATTCTAATTATTATTCTAAAGCAAATATTTTAATGTAAAAATATAGGTAAACGTCGCTATCATAAAGTATGCCCTATTGATAAAGTTTACTTTAAGAGAAATATTAATTCCACTTGTATTCAACTTACCTAACTGTATTATTGCTATTTTCATAAGAACTTTCATACAATCCTATCAATTTAGAACGATTTTTACCCATACTGCCACTATACTCAATGGTCAAGTAGTATATCCCGGGAATCACAGCCGTTTTTGGAATTATTCGTATAGCTTCTATTTTTTTAAGTTCAATCACATCTTGCACTGGTATCACTTTATCATTATCCTCACGTAATATACTCACAGTTTTTATTGTTAATTTGTTACTGTTCACGTAAATATCGTTCCTAATCTGTGTTACGTTGATGGTTATATTAACTTTGCCGTCTGAAATACTGGTTGTCAAATTTGGTTTTATAGTGATATCGTAATGAATTGGACGAACTTCTGGAGGAAGTCTAAATACCTCACTGCCTGGCGATGTTTTAAATTTAGAAGGTCTAATAATCTCTGTGCAGTTATTATTGTATATATAATGTTTTCCGACAAGAACTAAAGCACCAAGAAGACAAGCAGAAAATACAGCCAGAAGTAAACAACAGCTTAACAGAAACGTGATCAATTTGCGATGTTTCTTCGTTGATTTCTGCGGCGCTTGAATGAGAGCGCTTGGTCGTGCGTTACCCGGCGAAGACATCGTTTAACTCTGACATTTCTCGTTGTCTAACAGGTGTCGGTGTGAACGCTATTTACGTGATCGTAAAGACATTTTATTTGTGTAGGTAGGGACGCATTACATGTATATTGTATAATGTTCATATTTTAACGGCAACGACGTACGGAGAGATCGCTCACAAGTTTACGCTGACTAGGGCGTTTAACTCGTCACGTGTTGGCTATTGTTAAAAGAGAGTCTAGTTGTCGAGAAATTGCAAGAGGAATGTGGGAAATAGAGGAATGAACTATGTATCAAGGTGCCGCAAAACTGTACGTACCGAAGAAATAGCGGGTAGAAAGATATTTCGGAAGTACTTAGTGTGTTCCAATTAAATATCGCACAGCATTTTGGATGTTATGCACGCAATTAAGAGACGGACTCCCTCAAAAGCGCATTTAGAAACTACTCTAGTTCATACAAAAGCTTTTATTTATTGTAAAAAATACATGATGTTATAGGTAAGCGAGCATTTAAATTAAACAACGGTTATGAAAACACGATTTCGGTAATTTTGCTCAACAGAAAAAAATAATGAAACAGGCACTGCAAATTTCGCAAAATAATTATTACGTGCAATATGGCAAATAGTGTAGTTTTGGAAAAGATGAGTTATACAGGGTGTTTCATCGGTTGGGGTATCGCGAATTAAAGTGCCTAAATATAAAAATATCGACTTCAAATTTTAACCACTTATAGAGCTTTTAAACCGCTACCAGCAGGTTAGGTTGTTTTTGATAATATTATTTTAATTAATGCGTAAATTAAAAAAAAACGTATTATCAAAAATTAAAAGTGCTCAAAAAATGTTCAAATTTGAATGGTGATACGTGGAAATATCACCCATATTAACTTCACAATCAGAATTTTTATAAACGAAACCGTTTGTCAAATAAAGTCAATATTAAATAATGTCGTTTTTCTTACGACAGATTTATGGTACTTAACTTTCTAATTGTGCTGTCCGCAAACAGGTAGTCCTTTTAAATTTATGACGGATAATAAATAAAAATTTATTATAAACTCAACACACAACACTGTAATAAAAAACCCATAAATTCTTCAACGTCCGCAAACAGGTAGTCCTTTTAAATTTATGACGGATAATAAATAAAAATTTATTATAAACTCAACACACAACACTGTAATAAAAAACCCATAAATTCTTCAACGTCTTGCCTTTAATTTTGAAATTATTGTAAAATATTCAATAATTGATTAAGTTTTAATTTTTTTTTCAATTGCATAGTTGATTTTATAGACATATCTTTTTAACACCTGAATTTCAATAAAATCTGAGTACTTTTGATTTTTTGAACGAAGGTTTTTTTTTATTTACGCATTAAATAAAATAATATTATCAAAAACAACCTAACCTACTGGTAGCGGTTTAAAAGTTCTATAAGTGGTTAAAATTTGAAGTCGACATTTTTATATTTAGGCACTTTAATTCGCGATACCCCAACCGATGAAACACCCTGTACAATGATTTCATATAAATAAGAAAATTATAGTTGTGTTACTTTTTCATAAATTCAAATATTTAATTAGTAAATAAATAATTTCGAAAATTGCTTATTATGCTATTTACCGCACAGAGGCGATTCGAAATTACTCTCCCCTACGAACCAAATGTCAGTTGAGCTCCAACCATGCTGTGCATTCAATGCTGTAGATAAATTTCCTCCATGTAGTTCGTAGTCACACCACCAGTGGCATGCTAGTCGCCGTAGTTATCCGAAAGTCTTCGAGAATAATCGACTTGACAAAGCCACGTGATTCTACAGTTAACCTCATTTCTATTTTGTGTGTTTCGTGTCGATTTACTTGTTGTTACTAGTGATTCCTAAAATAATTATTGCAGTCAACTTATTAAAAGTACGTGCTTACGATACACAATGGTGAAGTGCTGCATAGTTGGATGCAATGCGTCAAAACAAATAAAATTGCATATAATATCAAATGATGGAGTGGTAAAATTGCAATATTAAGCACAAACGAAAGCAATTCATTACACTTTATCTATTTGTAGTTGCTTTCTAAGTGGTCTTGGGCCATTTAGTACATCCAACGGGAGGATATAATAAAATTTCCACATGAGGTGCGTTGTAGGTACAGAGTTTGGGAAGCACACTTTACTGAACTTGATAAGTTAGTGGCATATCACAACAAAACAAATTTATAAGCGAATGCTATTCCATCTGTTAGACTGGCATTTATATTTTTGTGTACAGTAAATATTAATTTTTTTATAATAGGAACTTTTGTAGCTAGAAACATTACTCATAAGGTAGCAGATGAGGATCAGCTATCATTGTCTAAGGAAGTTGAAGTTCCACTGCCATCACAAGATATTGCTGAAGTTTGATGATATCTTTAGGGTCCTCTCCCGAGCATGCATTTATTAAGGGAAGGCAAGATATCGAATTTATCAGTTTTTTTACTATTGTTCAAGATAGAAATGTGAAATTTTCTGTACAACTCCAATATAGATATGAGTACACGGAAAGGTTGTCAGATTATGAAATTTTTGGTCACAACCATCTATTTTTTTTATTCCAAATTAGAGTAAAATGTACGTGTGTTTCTCGGTCAAAATCTGAAATAATTAAATGAAATTGATCAAAACGGATGTAATTCCCGTGTAGACCAATGTTTTCTTGTGAGATATAGCTTTTTGAATTGCGGAAAAAAGTTTAATTTGAGTAATTAAATTAAGAAATTCCGGAATGGTGCGGTACTGAATTATTTGTATTTTAGCAGCGCCTTCAGCTGTATTTTTTCTCTGTATTCGGGTGACGGAAAACAACACATTCATTTCAAATATATGAGAATGAGATGGCTTGCATTTGGATCCTCCTACTGGCCAACACCTCCAAAAGCAATTATAGTTAATTCCCAAATACAAATCGACTTTAATATCCCCTTAATGAATTAGAATATAAAAAAAAAATTAAAAAACCAAATTGTTATTATAGGATTTTATTTTCTAAAACAATGAATGCTACTATGCAACGAGTGACAACATTTATTTTAAAAAACGATTTAAAAAATGTTTTTATTAATAATTTGAAACATGTTCTTTTTACAAATAATATAAGTCGGTCATGATACGCATGAAATATTTTTGGAAAAGTTTTTTAATTTCTTTGTTTTCTTATATAAAACATGTTCTAAGAGGAAAATTCAATAACTTAATATATAAATTCTTAAACATCAGCAGTTTTACTGTAATTTATTTCTGTTTTCGGATATAAAGTGTACACTAATGCAATGTGAATGTTTTTTATTTTCAATTATAGTGCATTTGGATTACTTATTAATATCAGTTGCAGTAGGACCAAAATTAAGTAATACTTTGAAATAACCGCTGTTTGGCTCTTATTATTGAGTCGCGTTACCAGCGGCGCTTGCGTTCGTGCTATTTTTATTACAATACGAGTTGCCTATCTTGCCTAAACTCGCTAATCTATGACTCGAACTTTGGAGGTGGTAGTCACGTGTCTCGCTATGTTTTGTCACGTATACACTTCGCTATTTTCTTTATACCTTGCAATGTTTATAGAGTATTGAATCATTCCAAGATGTAGTAAATGTATTGAGGTCATGGGAGATTACATTAAAAAATAAAAATTATTTAAATTTTATTTGTATTGTTTTTCATACTGATACCGAAAATATATTGAACGCCCCTCGTACAACGTTTTTGCGATTTTCTTCTGCTTATTCACTTTATTTCCCATTACCTTTCTCCCTTATCGGTGTGTGTGTAACTGCGATAGCGGCCAAACGGCTACAGGTACCAATACCAAATCTTATATTTATGAGTGTAATCTTCCTCTTGAGATTTGATTACATTTTCGGTAAAATCGGTAGACCGGAAGTAGTAGTTTACTTTAGTAAAAAAATCAACATTATTATCTTTATTATTATCGTGTCAACTATTAAGATCATACAAATTTTTGGAGAATAGAAATGTATTAAAATGTGAATGTTTGAAGGACTATAAACTCTTTCGAAAAATCCTAGCGGAAGTAGGTCTTTTGCAAATATCTCTATATATTTTTAAGGCGTACACGGGTTTATTTAGATATAATATCCTATAACCTTTGCAATATCGCCCACAGGTCGAAGAAAATATATATTCTTAATTAGCAAATTTAAAGTACTTTTCAATGACATATAAATATACAGGGTGATCCATTTAATTTTTTTTAGAATTTTTAACTTTAGCGAATGGTGTGTAATTCTAAAGAACATGCGTAGATATGTCGAAATAAACATTAATTTCACGTACTGAAAAGATATCTCTTCTAACTGAGCCCATAATAGGTATTTCATTATCAATCGTTATTTCATAGCAACTTTTCAAATGTTGTTCAATTTTTAAAGAAAAATCGCCATATCTCAGAAACAATTGAAAATCGACAAATTCAAGTTGATGTCAGTTTAATCAGCCCTTTAAGGGCTATCATAAAATGTAAAAAAATGCACAGTATTCCATTAAAAAAAACATAAGTTTGTGTTAATTCGTCGTTGTCGAACACTCTGTATATATGAAAATATTTTTAAATTGTAGAGCTTATGATTATCTACAATTTTTATATTAAAAATTATTCGCTATCTACATTATTTGATACCAATAATGGACTTTACCGTTACGCTGGGACATCCGGTATATACAGGATATGTTATGAAATGTCCATTGCGAAAGCGTACGGCTGAGGAGACGCAAGCTGAATCGCGTCCATGTCTCGCTAAGAAACAGTGGCAATGTATTTATTCTCATATTTGAGACAATTTTATCTCGGTAAAATTTAAATGCGCAAGTAAGAAACTACCCATTGGAGGGTTAAAATAAATTTGCATAAGTACTATTTTATCATACCTAAATAACTGATTATTTTTATTTTCACTGTGTAATTTCTTTTTAATTGAATATGTGTCTATTTGAAAATCATCAATAATATACTTATTGTAAAAGTGATTATAAACTAAACATTAATAGCTATATTAAAATTACGACACTGTCTGATATATAAATATATATCAATTTAATAAATCTCTAGATTAATCACTATTAATGACATATAATTGTTCTGTAATGATAAAGCATTATTAATAATGATATATCAAATAAATCATTTAAATGAATAAATTAAATTTTTACAATCGTGCTTTTTTACAATGAATTTACTTTGTATTTTAAAAATTTGAAGAAAAAATTATAATTATCACGCTCAAATGAAAACAAAAGAAAATCGCTTCGTTAAAATTACAAAAATATAGTCGTTAATGAGTTGAAGAAAAATTCCTTTTAAAATTCCAAATTTATAACAAATTCAAGTGCTTATTTTTATTCGTTCTGTATTATAATGACATGTATTTAAATGGTCAAGAGCAATTTATTGTTATGTTTTTGCCAAATTCACATTTAGTAGATTTGTGCATTTTGCAAGTCAGATCCGTAAAGGTACACAGATAATCATGATTATTCTGTATTAAAAATCGGAATAACAAGATAAATATTTCTTAACGACGTAGTCTTTCACAACATTTGTAAATATTTTTCACATAACTTCACTTGATAGCAATCTATAAAAAAATATATAAAAGATATATATGCACATTCTTTTACAGAAGCCATTGATTAACAAAATCAATAACGCAGTCGCTAAGTACAATTCCACACAAGTTTTCTTTAGGAAAGTAAAGTTTAACTTAGTAGATCTGTGGAAAGTTTCCTGAATAATAATTTAATGACCGAACACAATCGATCCAGAGACCATTTTTAAAACGAATTTTTTTATTTGAATCAGTTCTAAAATATTTCTAATTTTGTTATTTGGTTTTTATATAAAATTTTTGTTTCATCAAATTTAAGGTTATGTTTTGTAGTACTTACATGCCTTTTTAAAGCAGTTATGTTTTTATCAAATTTATGGCCATTTAATCTATCCGATAAATACTGCATATATGTACCTGTATATCTACCATTACAATCTCCACATGGAACTTTAAGTACCCATGTGTTTGTTTATCACAAGGATCTTTAATTTTGGTGAACAAAAATCTTAAATTATGGATTGGCATAAATTATAATTTAAATATATACCTGAAAAGTTGATTTTTATATATACAGGGTGAATCATCTCTGCGGAGAAGGCCGATTGTGACCCTATGAGAAAAGATATTTTAAAGCTTTTTTCTTCCTAAGATAGTCACTCTTTATCGTTACATTTTATATGTATTTTATATTATACAGAGTCCCCCATAACTTTGTGGCTGACTATAGTTATAGTTTTTTAAATAGACCAGCCTGTATATTGTTAAACTTTTGTGTTCCTCGTATAATTCTTAGTCAAAAAGTAATAAGATAGAAAGCATAAGCCTAAAATTTAAAGTTTTCGACTTATTACCATTTTTCTGAAAAATTCAATGTTTCTATAAAATTATAAAATTCGCGAAAGTGACATATTAGATAGATACCATTTTTGGTAATATTGTTCATAATAAAACGTCCTAATACTAGAATATTTATTTTTTTCAATTGATAATTGGATCTGCAGAAAACTGGATTGAAATGACACATTTTTTTGTAAATTCATTACTGAATTGCTTACTAAATTTAGCACCAAAAACATGTAGGGCGTTATTCCTTTAAAAGTGACCATTACTGAGTTATTGTTTTTTGACATAATTTTAGTGGGGGAATTTCAACTTGCTACAGAGATTGGATTGTTTATAAAATTGCATTACAAGAATATATCATTACTCTTCTGTTTTTTTTTTACCTAATCAAATCTTAGTAAGTGACTCATGTCTATGCCTACTTGTATTTATACAAAAATTGATGGATATGTTTTATTACAGTACAGTTTATGCCAGCAATATATTTCATAACTATGTAGAATTTGGTACAATAAACACATTTTCAAATCAAACAAAGTAATAACTTGATAACTGTTACGTGAATGGATGAGGAATTAGTGCAACAGAAACTATAAAATAACAATACATATTAACATTAAAATAGGTAAAAATTATTTCAACATGTGTTCAAATGAATATTCATTCACTTCTAAATATTTTTGCACACGCTTCCGAAATGATAAATCGACATTAATAGGGAGTTGAGCACTTATATTGCTAAACATTTGTCGAATATAGTCCCTCATAGCTTATTTTGCCTTTATAGGTATAGTGTATAATACGCAGCCCTATAAACAAAATAATTTTGTGATGTCCGAAGATCTAGCAGGCTAGTGAAGAGGGTCAATAGGGCCTCTACGTGCTAGTCACTTTTCTAGAAACATTTCATTTAAAATATTTCGTGCGGGTCTATCATCCAATCAACAAGAATGCCTCCCCATTGATTTATGCTCCACCTATGCTGATGATCTATACACTAGTGAAGTGAGAGTTTTCATTTGAATAATAATGACAACTTCTTCGGTCAACTATTCCTTACTATGTAGAGTAACTTCACCGGTAAATAAGACATTATTAAGAGGCATTGCATGGACCTTAACTTTAGTTATTACTAGGGAGCGGAATCGAGCGAGCTAAACTACCACGGAGCCACAACCGTGAAAAGAAATAATGTAAACAACTGCGTGTTGTTTACATTATATCTGAATAGCACTAATTCATAGGGCGAACTGCAACATCTGTTTACGCCCGAGAATCAGAGAAAAAAATGAGGTGTGGCCACCACACGACTTTCTTATACGTATAAGCGTTTCAAATTATAGAATTTTAAGAATTTTTTTTTACAAAAATTATTCAAAATCCTATTCTAAGTACTTCTATTCTCTTAATAAATCTCTATAGAATGCATACTTTGCAAGATATTATCAAAAAAGTGCTCCTCGCTAAGAGTAAAAGTGCTACTTCCGGTCCGAATTTTAAAATGTCATATATACAAAAAATATTACAAATCCAGTTTTAAATACTTTTGTATTCTTTATAAATATATATAGAATGCATAACTTACGACATATTTGCAAAAAATCGCTATTCGATAAGAGTAAAAGTGGCACTTCCGGTCTCAATTTTGAAATTTTTTTTATACAAAAGATATTGAAAATAATGTTTTAAATACTTTTATACCCGTAACGTACTTGTCTAAAAAGCATGATTTGCGAAATATTCGCAAAAACTGATTTTCGATAAGAGTAAAAGACCTACTTCCGGTAGGAATTTCGAAAAACTTTTTAAATAAAATTATTCTCAATTTTAATTTTAAGTATATATGAATTCTTTATAAATTTGTTTAAATTTAGTAGTTGACGAAATATTGACAAAATTCGATTTTTTCGCTGAAGTAAACTGCTACTTCCGGTCTACCGATTTTACTGAAAAACTAATCAGATCTCAAGAGGGAGATTATACACGTAAATACAAAATTTGGAATTGATACCTACAGCGGTTTGACCGCTATCGTGGTCACACACACACACACAGACACACACACACACACACACACACACACACACACACACACACACACAGACAGACACACAGACATTTTTTAAAAACCACTTTTTCGGTATCAGGGGACTTCAAAACGTGGACATCTGCAAAAATCTCGAGGTCGAAAATTTTCATCATCACAATACTTCCTTATACTACGTATAAGAAAGTAAAACTGCCATAAAATAAGGAATTTTATGAATAAAATCATTTCTTCATCGGCGTAGGTACAAGGGTGACGAGTTTTTAAAATTTATTATATTTACCTTATATTTCGCAATATAATATGTATGTTTCAATAACATACGCGTACATTTTTAGTTATCATTTATTTAGATCTAGAACGTTGTTTATGTTACTTTTTCTGAGATAAAAATTAATTGTCAGTGATTCCGAAATTTATTGCAAAGTCTGTAAAATATCGTCACTTAGCTTTGCTAAAACATACGAGAAATAGTTTTCATTCAGAGAATTTCGATAGTTTACAAAATTTCGTTACATGTTTAAATGACGATGCTCGAAGTATTTCTGATTGCAAGGAACTAACACAAATCCCAAATTTAAAAAATCAGTTGTTATTCCTCCAGGAACACTTTGGAAATTTGCCTAAACTAATGACATATTTTGAAAATCGAATCTCAAATTAAAAAATGAGGTGTGGCCACCACACGACTTTCTTATACGTATGAGCGTTTCAAACTATACTATATTTTTTTACACAAAAATTATTCAAAATCCTATTCTAAGTACTTCTGTTCTCTTAATAAATCGCTATAGAATGCATACTTAGCAAGATATTCGAAAAAAGGACTACTCCCTAAGAGTAAAAGTGTTACTTCCGGTCCGAATTTTGAAATTTCATATATTCAAAAAATATTTCAAATCTAGCACTAAATATGTATTCTTGATAAATACATATAGAATGCATAATTTACGACATATTCACAAAAAATCGCTATTCGATAAGAGTAAAAATGGTAATTCCGGTCTGAATTTTGATTGAAATTGTTTTTATGCAAAAGATATTGAAAATTACGTTTTAAATACTTTTATACCCGTAACGTACCTGTCTAAAAAGCATGACATGCGAAATATTCGCAAAAAACTGATTTTCGATAGGAGTAAAAGACCTACTTCCGGTAGCAGCTTCGAAAAACTTTTTAAATAAAATTGTTCTCAATTTTAATTTCAAGTACATATGAATTCTTTATAAATTTGTTTAAATTTAGTAGTTGACGAAATATTGGCAAAATTTAATTTTTTCACTGAAGTAAACTGCTACTTCCGGTCTACCGATTTTACTGAAAAACTACTCAGGTCTCAAGAGGAAGATTAGACACGTAAATACAAAATTTGGAATTGATAGCTGCAGCGGTTTGACCGCTATCGTGGTCACATACACACATAGAGTGAGAGTATTCAAAAAATATTTCAAATCTAGCACTAAATATGTATTCTTGATAAATACATATAGAATGCATAATTTACGACATATTCGCAAAAAATCGCTATTCGATAAGAGTAAAAGTGGTAATTCCGGTCTGAATTTTGAAATTGTTTTTATGCAAAAGATATTGAAAATTACGTTTTAAATACTTTTATACTCGTAACGTACCTGTCTAAAAAGCATGACATGCGAAATATTCGCAAAAAAAACTGATTTTCGATAGGAGTAAAAGACCTACTTCCGGTAGCAGCTTCGAAAAACTTTTTAAATAAAATTGTTCTCAATTTTAATTTCAAGTACATATGAATTCTTTATAAATTTGTTTAAATTTAGTAGTTGACGAAATATTGGCAAAATTTAATTTTTTCACTGAAGTAAACTGCTACTTCCGGTCTACCGATTTTACTGAAAAACTACTCAGGTCTCAAGAGGAAGATTAGACACGTAAATACAAAATTTGGAATTGATATCTACAGCGGTTATCGTGGTCACATAGAGACACACAGACATTTTTTAAAAACATCTTTTTCGGTATCAGGGGACTTCAAAACGTGGATATCTGCAAAAATCTAGAAGTCGAAAATTTCACATTACTTCCTTATACTACGTATAAGAAAGTAAAAGTGGATTACCCACATTAGATGTGGCTATTAATAATTCCAAGTGACTTAGACGCAGTTTTTAATAGAAATCCAGCTTTAATAACATTGCGGCAATTGTGTATGCTAAATACGCTGAAATAAAAGAATATTTCCATTACGTAAATATAACCAGTTGCGATTTAGAAAAGACGTTTTCTATCTACAAGGATGCACTTAATTCAAAGAGAACAAGTCTTACAGACGAGAAAATGAACAAATAGTAGGGTATTTTGTATTTTATAATCACCAACCACTTGTTATTCAATTATATAAATAAAATTAAAACCACTTTAAAAATACAACATTTCAATAGCGCGCCCATGGGCGATGAGTCATGACTCGCTCGATTCCGCTCCCTAGTTATTACCCAATGGCAGAACACTCTTCCTAGCTTTAATATGGTGGGTGCGTAACTACTTCACGGAATTCTGTTGTTGCCAACAGAATTCGTAATTGATTTACATCATTTATCACATATTTAGATATCCCTGGTTTTGAATAAGCAATATTACCATTAGTAATGAATGTGTCCATTAGTATTCAAATAAGACATAAAATTGACAACATTTTATAAAAACAAAATGACAATCGCTCAGCAATGGTCACTTCTAAAGTAATAACGTTTTATATGCCTTGGTGTAAAATTTAGCAAGCAATTCAAAAATGAAGCGATATACAGGCCGTTCTATTTGAAAAAATTGGCTTTTAGACAAAAAATTGTCGTGTATTTTAATCCAATTTTCTGCGCATGCAATTAGTAGTTGGAAAAAATAAAACATGCTTGCGTTAGGTCCTTTTATTTTGTACAAGCAACCAAAAGTTGTGGTCATCTGATGCGTCGTTTTCGAGATATATAATATTTTAAAAATACTGATTTTTTTAGAAAAATTGCAATAAATCAAAAACTTTATATGTTAGGCCTATACTATCTTATAACTTTTTGACTAAGAATTTTACGGGAAATACAAAATATAATAATATACAAGTTATTCCATTAAAAAAAATATAATTATGGTTATCCACCACATTATGGAACACTCTGTATAATACAAAAAAATAAAAGATGCTTTGTAATGAGTGGCTATCTTAGGAAAAAACGGATTCGAAATATATTTCCTCATAAAGTCATAATTGGGATTTTATGTTTATTTCTTTTTCTATAATGAATTTAAGTTGTAGGCTCTGTTTGCTGGTATATATCAAATACAATCATCTACTTAATTTATTGGTGGCAAATATTACAGACTAGACAAAAAAAATAAAATTTGTGTAAAAATATATTTGTCAAACATTGTTTAATGGTTCGTTAATATTTTAATGCTTTAATTTATTAATGGTTTTAATTAATAAATAAAGATAATATCTATATTATCAACATATTTTAAATTCTATATTGCTTAAGTTGATTGCCGTTAAAGCACAAAAAGAAATTGCTCTTTTAATAGTTATTTATGTAACAAGTCAGTAAAGTGATACTTTATCGAACGAGTCTGATTTACGAGCCAAGCGAGTGAAGCGAGCGCGGCGAGTAACAGACGAGTTCGGTAAAGGTACTTTACTGACGTGGTGCATACAAAGTTTTATCGCCAACCGTGAAAATTGTTAATTTAAGAAAAAAATATATATATAATAACTTATGACAGTGACAAACAATTTATTTTTAACGTCATCAGTCATGGCTACTCTGACAGATATTAGCGGCAGGTAAAGTACTTTATTGTACAGTACGATAAAGTGTTTCTTTACCTCCGTAAAACGCTATGGTAACGCATCACTTTACTGACGGTTGGCGATAAAATTTAATATCGTACTCATAGGATAATTTCAATTTTAAAAGTCGATCATCGCTTATCCTATTTCTCACATGTGTAACTTTCGTTAATATTTTAATGCTTTAATTTATTAATGGTTTTAATTAATAAATAAAGATAATATCTATATTATCAAAATATTTTAAATTCTATATTGCTTAAGTTGATTACCGTTAAAGCACAAAAAGAAAGTGTTCTTTTAAAATTTAATATCGTACTCATAGGATAATTTCAATTTTAAAAGTCGATCATCGCTTATCCTATTTCTCACATGTGTAACTTTTTAATTTATATAGTTTATGACAAATAAATTTTAAAGAATTTAGTTCTATTAAGCTAAGCATTATAAATTTAAATATGTGCCTTATTGTTTAATTTGTATTCACACACCTACGCCAAAGGAATTGAACAGAAATAAACTACAATGTATAATAAAATACAATTAATAGCATTTTAATAACTTACCTATCCACTCCAGCGTCAGTTTTGTAGCTGCTTTTGTAAAGCCCCACAATTCGATTATTCATGTCACCTGAATAATTTATATCTATGGTAGTTTCTCCAGCGCTAAGAGGACCATTGTCTGCTGTGATTATTAACAATTCGTGAACAGAATCCAATTCAAAAGTACAAGGATTACTATTTATCGTTACAGATTTGATGGTTAATGTATTGATGTGAATTTTAACAGTTTCAGTTGCTTCTAAAATATCAACTTTTATTACAACTCTCCCTTCGAATAATCCAGTGTCTAGATCTGGATAAAGGTAAATTTCATAGTGGGATGGCTTAATATTTGTAGGAAGTAGATAATCAGACATATCTTCCTCAGGAGGTTCTGTTCCAGTGGTAGTAGTTTCAGTTGTTGTTGTTGTTGTTGTTATGTCGTTTTGAAGTTTTAAATCGTCAATTTCGTCTCGCAGATTGCTGTTTTGCACTCCCAAAACGATAGTGGAAACGCAAAGACCGACAGTAGCTACGGCAAAGAAACATAGAAGTTTGTTAGAAAGTAGCCAATGAAAAACACTCATCTTGACGTAGTGATATATGATCACCTTGTGAGCTCTACACAACTTCGAAAGCTGATACATCTAATGTTATCTTTATATGCATTATTATCAGGATTTCGCATACTGATTATCCCCAACACATGATTAATTTTCTAATGGCTAGACATTGTTTGGACATTTATTAACATATTAAGTGTGTTTGCAAGCTATCGCCACACTGAGAATACTAGTTTAGCGAAACATTGTTCTAAAATCGTTTTACTTATTGTAATGGTTGTAAAAGCAATCTTGAATTTAATTTTATAACACATTTATTTTTAATGGCAGCGCAAACAAGATTTATGTTGAAAAACACCAGTAGTACGTACAACTTGTTAATGTCAATGATTATGTCGAATATTATAAGTAAAATGAATCTGAGCGAACTTTGAAAATAAAAAGCTTTTAATGTATTTCTAAAATGTACCTATATTTTGGCAATAGCGAGTAATGCCATAAGATATAAATTTTAATTTAGCCAGCATATTTTAATCAATAATACACATATTGATCAAGAGATGAAATTGAAACAAGGTCCCACAGATTCTTTATTTTGATTATGGCGACCGGTTTCGTGAGTTTAAATACTACACTCACATCCTCAGGCCAAGCTTAAACAAGAAAATAAGCTCGTGTCACCAAGGTACAAATTACAAAATAGGTGATAAAATGTGTTAAAAATGTGTTTAACAAATTAACTAATTAATATAACAAAATTGTACAAGTCATATAATGAAAAAAAATTTTTTTTGTTTTTTTTTAAACAAATTGTGAAAAAATTCAAATAGTCAAAAATACAGTGTAAACATATCAGTATCAAATAAAGGAGATTAATCCAACACTTAGAATCCCAAAACAGAAGACTACCTTCCTTGCACCAGCAACCACATCCGTGTAAAAATCATATGTCTCAACAGACTACTGATAATAAAATTTTTATTCAAAAAATAAAAAAGAATAAATCAAAATTATTCCTGTGTGTCAATGATATAATAATCTATAATTTACATACAAATCTGTTATATTTAAAATACGACATACAACACATTAAAAACTTGTATATGGGGACAACACTAACAAACAAACGGTCAAACGCAAAGTGACCTTACAATTCAAAAGTCAAATTTGTAAAAAAATTTTTAGAATGAATATAGTTTAACTTGTAGAAAATGTGTATTTTTTAATTTATATTATCCTAATCCTAAATAAGCAAAATAATTTAACGAATGAAATAATAAAATAGAAGGCAGACATCTGAAAAATATTTAATTCAAACAAGTTTTTAGAAATTTTGAAAATTAAAGTTGATTTAAAGTAATTTTAATTAAAGAGTCTTTAATTAAAATTACTTTAAATCAACTTTAATTTATATATATTTTATATTTATATTTTTATATTTAAATTTCTAAGAACTTGTTTGAATTAAATATTTTTCAGATGTCTGTTTTCTATTTTATTATTTTATTCGTTAAATTATTTTGCTTATTTAGGATTAATAATAATAATTTAACGGATGAAATAATAAAATAGAAAACAGACATCTGAAAAATATTTAATTCAAACAAGTTTTTAGAAATTTTGAAAATTAAAGTTGATTTAAAGTAATTTTAATTAAAGAGTCTTTAATTAAAATTACTTTAAATCAACTTTAATTTTCAAAATTTCTAAAAACTTACTTTTAAATTAATTTAATTAAAGAGTCTTTAATTAAAATTACTTTAAATCAACTTTAATTTTCAAAATTTCTAAAAACTTGTTTGAATTAAATATTTTTCAAATATCTGTTTTCTATTTTATTATTTTATTCGTTAAATTATTTTGCTTATTTAGGATTAATAATAATAATTTAACGGATGAAATAATAAAATAGAAAACAGACATCTGAAAAATATTTAATTCAAACAAGTTTTTAGAAATTTTGAAAATTAAAGTTGATTTAAAGTAATTTTAATTAAAGACTCTTTAATTAAAATTACTTTAAATCAACTTTAATTTTCAAAATTTCTAAAAACTTGTTTGAATTAAATATTTTTCAGATGTCTGTTTTCTATTTTATTATTTCATTCGTTAAATTATTTTGCTTATTTAGGAGTAGGATAATATAAATTAAAAAAATGAGGTGTGGCCACCACACGACTTTCTTAAACGTATGAGCGTTTCAAACTATACAATTTTAAGAATTTTTTTATACAAAACTTATTCAAAATCCCATTCTAAGTACTTTCATTCTCTTAATAAATCGCTATAGAATGCATACTTTGCAAGATATTCGAAAAAAAGTGCTACTCGGTAAGAGTAAAAGTGCTACTTCCGGTCCGAATTTTGAAATTTCATATATACAAAAAATTTTGAAAATCCAGTTCTAAATACTTTTGTACTCTTGATAAATATATATAGAATGCATAACTTACATTGATATATTTGCAAAAAATCGTTATTCGATAAGAGTAAAAGTGGTACTTCCGGTCTGAATTTTGAA